>OX463244.1:129720158-131102158 GCA_949820135.1 Sylvilagus floridanus
ATCTCAAGGAGTAGGGTTGGTCTGTGGACCCACTTGGGGAGCCCGGAACAAGTTCTCGGCAGTTAGGAGACACAAGAGGTTGACACATGACTCAAGATTGAAAGCTTAAAGTAACCTTATCAAGCAGGGTATGGATGGTGGTGTTGTGTTCTACCTATGCTTTTAGAGTTTGTCAAGGAAAATAAACCAGATATGAGACATTTAGGAGATAGAACTGGCATAGAGTTTGATGGATGATCAGGGGAGGAGTGGACCTCAGCACCAGGAAGTTGAATGGAAACATTGGCTTCTAGGGATCTTAGAAGAGTTAACAAGCACCACCCAGAGGCGGAAGGCATTCTGTCATGTAAAGGAATTCCAGAACCATGGTTTCTGGTGAGAGGAACCTTTAAGGAGCCCTGTATTAATGAGATTAGGTGACATTACTTGTTCTGTAAGTATGAACACAAAATCTACTACGTTTGTTTTCTCAGCAGCAGTCCATTAACTCCTTGAATAAATTTTAAAATGTTGATAAGGACAAAAATTAGGTTGTGGTGCAATTACTTCAGGTTTAGGCACAATTGCTTTCCAGTTTAATGAATAATAAAGGATGCATCAATCCAAGCACTAGTCCATCATTCTAGACATTTTCAAAGCTTACAGTCTGGACTCAGGATGTCTAAGTTCCAGTCTTGCCTCTGTCACTTAATGCCACACAGATATTTTTAGGAAAATTGACATTACCCGTGTAGAATGCATTTCCCAATCCCTGGTTCATGAATGAATTATTAAGAACTTACCTTTTACTTACCGATATACTAACTGTGTTAAAGTTACACATTGTGGCACTGATATCTTTTCAAAGGTAAAACTATACACTTTGGAAGCAATGGGATGACAAATATGGATTCAGAGATAACAGCCAGAGGGGCCACCCTCAGTCTATCCTTACAAACCACAGAAGAGTTTGGTGAGCTTTGGAGACGTTAACCTAATCTTAGAGGATCTGTTGGATCCATTGTTCATTACATTACATTGTTCATTACATTACATATGTATATACTTCACAGTTTATAAAATTTTTCTCAAACACATCACCATATTCTTTTTTAAAATTTTATTTAATAAATATAAATTTACAAAGTACAGCTTATGGATGACAATGGCTCCCCCCCCCATAACTTCCCTCCCACCCTCCCATCTCCTGCTCCCTCTCCCATTTCATTCGCATCAAGATTCATTTTCAATTATCTTTATACACAGAAGATCAATTTAGTATATATTAAATAAAGATTTTAACAGTTTGCACACACACAGAAACACAAAGTGTAAACTACTGTTTGAGTACTAGTTACAGCATTAATTCATAATGTACAGCACATTTAGGACAGAGATCCTACATGAGGAGTAAGTGCACAGTGACTCCTGTTGTTGACTTAACAAATTGACACTCTTGTTTATGGCGTCATTAATCTCCCTAGGCTCTTGTCATGATTTGCCAAGGATATGGAAGCCTTTTGAGTTCGTGACTCTGATGTTATTTAGACAAGGTCATAGTCAAAGTGGAAGTTCTCTCCTCCCTTCAGAGAAAGGTACCTCTTTCTTTGATGGCCCGTTCTTTCCACTGGAATCTTACTTACATAGATCTTTCATTTAGGTCCTCTTTTTTTTTTTCCCAGAGTGTCTTGGCTTTCCATGCCTAAAATACTCTCATGGGCTCTTCAGCCAGATTCGAATGCCTTAAGGGCTGATTCTTAACAACTCATGAGAAACATTACTATGCCCAAATATAGATGAGGAAACTCAAGTTCAGAGAGAGAAAGAAAAACATGTTTTAAATCACACAGCTAGAAAAGGGGCCTGTCTAGTTAAGAATTCAGTATCTATTCCAATTCATGCACCATCCCATAGAATATATTTAGTCCATATCCATAACAGTCCTCTAGATGATAGAAAATTTCGTGGGGATTCCCAGGAAGCATTCAGCATTCAACTTTGAGGAGTACCTCACGTTGAAGAAGGCAACCCTGGCTTCCACTCCTGGAGCCTACCACAAAAACTTCAATGAGTGCCTACCTCTCTGTGACCAAGCACCTGCTACCAGTACTTCCAAAGGCTTCTAATCATCTTGACATTTCTGTGCTTAGCAGATAGGTTATTGTCATCAATACAATCATGAAAAATCTTAAAATATCACCATTCCTCTCACCATTGAAGGAATGTGCTTTTTATTTTTGATGTACATTCTTGTAAGAAATAGAAGTAAGGTGAAATGTTTATGAGCATTGGTACAAAAGAGAGAAACTAAGATTTTCTGTAAGAAAATCAGAATTTCTCTTTTAGTATTACCAGTTGGTAAGAGGATGGAAACGGGTATTTTGATGTGCGGTAAGTATTTATCTCAATTACATCCTGACAGAATCAGTGCTATTCTTTGAAGAAGTAATGAAATCAATATTTTGATTCAAAACTCTTCTGATAAGAATGTAAATAGCTGTGTTTCATGTGCATTCACTAGAGGCTTAGTTTTGAAAATAATTAATAGTATCAACGTGTATCTTTCCTTTCAAATTTAACAGTTCATAGTGGATTTTTATTTATATGACTTTTAGTATATATTAGAAAACAGGTTGTATTTACACTAGTAAGAAAAATAAAGCAGTCTCAATTTAGTAAAGGTTATATGGCTGGAGAGTCATGAGGACTTTTCTCTGTCAATTTTGCATCAAGGTCTCCATAATGTGATGTGCAAGTTTTCTTAGGTAGAGTTTTCATAGAGGCACAGCTGATTTTAGCACATTCCTGAGAGAATACATTAAAGTTAATAGAAAGGAAGTATATATATGATTAATTTTACCGTAGTATTTAAGATAGGCTTTTGTACATGTGGTGCACTTAACATATTTTTTGAAAGAATTCGCAGGAGTCAGCTTTATGATGTAGTGGGTTAAACCTTGAGATTCTCTGCATCTTGCTTGCTCTAGTCCTTGGGTTTCACAAGTTTAAGCAGCTACATGCTGCATCATGGCCACACACCTCATCTCCTTTCATCTTGTCACTGGCCTCTGATTGTTGCCCAAACATGCCAAGCTCATTTTGATATTAGGGTTCTTGAATTCGGTCTTTCCTGTTCTTGGGTGCTTCTTTAGTCAGATCTTTATTTGGTTGGTTCATTCTTGTCAATTAAAACGCAATGAAAGTACCACCTCCTTAGAGGGGCCTTCCCTGCCTGAGAAATCTAAAGTCAACTTCCTGATTACACCAATCACCTATAGACATTTTCTTTTATTTTCATTTAAGATTATTTTACTTTTTGAAAGCAGAGTGATAGAGAAAGAGGAATGATACAGAGAGAAAGAAAGAGGACTCCCATATACTATTTCACCTTCCAAATGGCTGCAACAGTCAGGGCTGGACCAAACCAAAGCTAGGAGCCAGGAACATCATCTGGGTCTTCCACATGAGTGGTAGGGAGCCAAGCACTTGGCTCATCATCTGCTGCTTTCCGAGGCGCATTAGCAGGAGCTGGATCAGAAGCAGAGCACTCAGAACTCTAACTGGCACTCTAACATGGGATGCTGGCATCATAGGCAGCTGCTTAAACTGTTGTGCCACAATGCTTTCCATCTTATAGGCATTTTCTAGTATTATTTCTTTCTTATTTTTAAACATTCTTGTCCTTTCCCTAACATCACTCACCTCATCTCTCCCCCTCCTCCTCCTCTCTCTTCCTCTTGCTCTCTTTGCTTTTTGGTATGGGAACTCCATGAGTGAAACTTTTTATGCTGCTTCAGTACCTCGAATGGAGCATGTCATAGGTACTTCATTACTGTTTTGACTCTTGAACAAATAAAGCTCTTCTTGGAACAGGAGTCATACAAACTGAATCTTCACTATGGAATATTCTCCACTCAACTTCTCACTTAACTACTAATGAATTTTTGTGCTGTTTCTTTATAGAGGCCTAGTCCAACCCTTATACACTTTTCACTGTCCCCTTTACTTTGTTTCATAGCACATATAAAAATTTGTATTGATATTTATAGACAGAGTGCTTCAAGGGGGAAGACTATAGATTTATGCATAAGTATACCTGCATAAATGAATATAACCACATTTGTGTATCCATATGGGGTATGCTATAAACTCCTGAATAGATGGAGAGAGAAGTCAGTATATTGAAGTCTTGTTGAAGGAAGAAGGAAGCTCTTTTTTTTGTGGGAGGTAGGGGATTTTCCTGAGTGAATTATGTGACACAGTCACCCCATATATCAGGTGTAATTTCACTTCATGGTGATTAATGCTAAAAAAATCACTAATAAACCATAGTGTCTGAATTTAATATTCAATCAGAGTTATTTCCCATACTATAATAACAAAAAGAGTTTAAATAGTGAGTATAAGGGCCTTACATCTTATATAACTTTCTGCTATGTATTACTTTATTTTATGTTAAATCTAGCACATCATAATACATTTTTGAAATAACTAAGAACCAATGTAGCAAAACCTAATTATGAATCTGTTAGGGCATAAGTTAAGAGATAATTTTACTTATTATCATAATTAATGAAGGATCTCACATAAGCCTTTCCAAAGAAGTTTTAAAAACTGATTGTCTTTTTTTAAGATTTAATTATTTATTTGAAAGTCAGAGTTACACAGAGAGAAGGAGAGGGAGAGAGAGAGAAAGAGAGAGAGAGAGAGGTCTTCCACCTGATGGTTCACTCCCCGATTATCTGCAACAGCCGGAGCTGGGCCGATCTGAAGCCAGGAGCCAGGAGCTTCTTCCGGGTCTCCCACGTGGGAGCAGGTGTCCAAGGACTTGGGCCATCTGCTGCTGCTTTCCCAGGCCATAGCAGAGAGCTGGATAGGAAGTGGAACAGCCAGGACTTGATCTGGTGCCCATATGGGATGCCGGTGCTTCAGGGCAGGATGTTAATCCACTGATCTACAGCGCCGGCCCAAAACTGATTTTCAGGATAATTTCAAGGATTAAACACTGGAAAAGTGATTGCTTTATAATTCAAGCCATTGAGGAGTGCTTCTCTGGTAAATTGACTGTCTAGGAGGTAGTTGTGAGTGATGTGGAAACTGGGTAGGACTTAGAGGCCAGAAGCGTCAGGGGAGACACGTTTGTGCCCCTTTTCCGGCTACATGACTTTATCCATGTTTCTCTCTTGGAACTTTAATTTCCTCGTCTATAATTTGGCAAAATAATATGCCCTGAGTTGGTGAGAATAAGATAATGTTTGTGAAACACACTCTAAACTGTGAAGTGTGTACAAATATTGGTTAGAGTTATTTTGAAAATGTTTTCCATCATGCTTAAATGGCCTTCCCCGAGTTGGAAGCGCCTGTGGATGCAGGAAGTTATGTAAAGACACTGATGGTTCACAAGTGCACTGTTCATGAGTGCCATCAGCCTCAAGCACAGAAATACTACTGGAAAGGAAAAAATGCTAGTGTCAAAGGTGAAAGGACAATACCATTGACCTGTGCAGCCAGGAAAATGTAAATCTGAGAACTGCTCCATTACCTTTCCCCGGCAAGGGCTGTACACATACAGGCCAATGCATACATATCTCTTTACCACCGTATTCATCCTGACTCCATAATCCCAGCTAGTTATTGCTATGGAAATTACATCAAACAGTTTGTAATGATCAATGTTTCGATGATGATGGCTTTCTGTTAGTTAAGATACTAAAGAAGTCAACAACACTCAGAAAGAAGGTTGAACTTCAGAATTGGGCTTGGTATGTACCAGAGGGACTGTTATCCAGAAAAGAAAATTGGAAGTCCTTGTTAAACTGGGATCCTCCTGACACAACATCCTTGGAAAGATTTTCTGTAACATCAGGATCCACCTGTGTTAGTCTCTAGTGCCATGACATGAATATGGATTGGGGATTTCCTTAAGAGAGAAGTCTGTTTTAGTCTCTTTTTTTTGGCAGGTAGAGTTATAGGCAGTGAGAGAGAGAGACAGAGAGAAAGGTCTTCCCTCCACTGGTTCACTCCCAAAATAGCCGCTATGGCCGGCCCTGCGCCGATCCGAAGTCAGGAGCCAGGTGCTTCCTCCCAGTCTCCCATGCGGTTGCAGGGACCCAAGCTCTTGGGCCATCCTCTGCTTCCTTTCCCGGGCCACAGCAGAGAGCTGGAGTGGAAGAGGAGCAACCGGGACTAGAACCCAGAGCCCATATGGGATGCTAGTGCCGCAGGCAGAGTATTAACCAAGTGAGCCACAGCACCGGTCCCTGTTTTAGTCTTTTAACTATTGTCTCTGTGATTTGGTCAGTTTCCAATTTTATGGCCCCGGCAGAAGGCATCCAGTGAGGTTATTTTGTACATTGGATAGTGGGACAATCTTATGACATTCAGAAATGAAAGAATGTCTAAGAGATATGGTAACCAGAATTGTCACAAAAGTAAATGAGCATGTATGTGCTTCTTCTTCCTTTTGAGGAACATAACATATTGTAGGTATTAGTAACAGAGACTGATGGATTAATTGTTTGGAAATTTTTTTTTTATTCTCTCAATACTCACTATCCTAATGAAAAAGAGTTCATTACATTATCAACCTTCTGCAAGGTATTCACTTTTTATATTTTGCAAGTGAGATAATGTGAATTCAACCTGTTGTATGTACTAGAAACACATTCAGAATTGATTAATGTCATAAGAATTTGACCTTCATCAGAATTCTGAGAATTGGCTCTTATTACAGGATAAAATGATATTCTTGTAGAATTTCTCTTTATGATATATATCATTAGAGCACTGAAGAGTGATTCTGAAGTTTTCCGACTCTCTACATCTTGCATTCATTTTAATATAGTTAAATTTATGGTCAAAATTTTTAGAAAATTAGGATGGATACAGTTTTCTCTTTCCATTTGCTTCTATTTATGATCACCCCGCATATATCTGAGGTTTTTCTTTCATTGCATATGTTCAGTGAAAATTCATGCATATTTTACTTAATAGGATTAATTATCAGGCTTCCACTAATTATAATTAAAGTCTCCTCAGGTAATTGTGTAAGTTAACTTTGGCAATTTACACATATAGAAGAGTATAATAGGGCATTGTGCTGCAAACTACAGTAAAAAGCATAAAGGGAATGAAAACAGAATAAAGGCTTTAAATTCTAAAATATTAAGCTTTTCATAAGTGTGCTATATATCTAATTGCAAATTGTGTTGCTAAATATATTACATCTGTATATAATAATGATCCTTTAATGCAAACCTTATGACAGTAGGCTTTTCTTCTAAAAATTACTTCTAAAACATATAACCGTTTCTCTCCTGTCTTAATAGATATTAGTATTCTAAGTCCTTGTTAAATAGCTTATGCTTTGGAAGATAAATACCCCCAAAATTGGTAATTTATATGCAAAACAAATGAAAAAGCCTTTCCTCAAAGCATCTCTCCTTGAATATACAAATTAAGGCTTTCTTCATTTATGATGCCTATTTTTCAGCTGTTATTTATACCTAATGGTTAGTTTATATGTTACTACATTAAGAAGTCAGTGTTTTGAAGATGCCATATGACACCAAAATGGCCATCTTTTGAAATTATGGAATGCTTCATTGCAGAGTCAGACTCTAATCTGCAACCAATTTGTGTCAGCTTTCTGCATAGAAAAGATCTCAAATCCTCTCTTAAACCAGGAATCAGCTGAAGGTTTGTCTTGGTTTCATGAGCCCAGCGCAATTAGGCGGCACGTGAATGTGGGCCACATGCGTTTATTGCTCTTCCTAGCATGTGTTACTTTGATGTGTTAGGTCGGAAGGCTCACTCTTTTCTGGGCAGCCTTCCTCCTGGGTCTTTATACTGCTTAGCAGTTGAGTCCAGACTTTGAAACACAGCCTAATTTAGAGGCGGATGCTGCAGCTGCTGCTGTCATTTCAGATGATTTTTTTTTTTTGCTTTGATGTCAGCTTAGAATCTTGGGTGTTGTATCAGTAAAGCAGCGTCTGTGATTCACAAAACAGAAACCGCACGATTTAAGCTTTTGTTTTAGCTTTTAAATTGAATTTCAACACCTTCTAAACTATCAAAAATTCATAGTTGAGCAAAAACATGTGGAATTCTGTATATTAGTAATTGAAAGAAAGGTATGAAAAAGAATATATAGCTTTCTTCGATATTAGTTTGATGTTACAAGTGCTTAATATCTGACAACCCCTGATAATAAATATGTGAAATGTAAATAAAATGTCCTTTTGTTTCATCATCTTGTTCCTTTTCTGTCTGATTAATATGGGACAGAGTTTGTCCTTTCAAAATGTTTTTCTGACTAATCTTTTAAGGCATTTTGTAGGCATTATTGTTATTTTGTTACTGTGAACTCTATGCCCTGTCTTAGGAGGGAGCTTACTAAATCTTTTGTGAGCAGGACCCATAATAGACCCATGGTATCTTCATTTTCACTGATTGAAAACCCACTACATCTGAGAAACTGAGTCTGTTGGATTTCTAAATTGGAAATAGCTTCAACATCTCCAAGTCATCAGTTACTTGGTGTGAAGAATAGTTTTAAAATATAAAGGAAGTGGAGATTTGCAGGTTAGAGATTCGAGAGCATACAGAACCATACTGATAGATTTCTCCTTTCCTTAGCTGATGCAAGACCAAAAGGCCTGGCTTTTTGTCTGCTTTCCTTGTTGACGGGAAGCATTTGCTATCAAGGGATATCAGAACAGCACTTGCCTATTTATATACAGTTTTTTTCTTAAATAGGTTCAAAAGGAGTAAACTGCTACTGTCTATAAGCAAGAAGCACAGACATGCAGATTACTTTTTTCACCTAAGTTCAGCTCAATTGACAGAGAAAAACTAATGGTGACTTTGCTGTGGCATAGAGACAATGAGGCAAGCTTATCTTCCAGTGACCAAATATTTTGTGAAGGCCAACTTTTTTTCTCATTATAGTATATTCCGAGGAGAATCCTTTAATAATTTGGCCATAAGAAATTATCCCTGTGGGAAGGAATGATATGAATTGTTGATGTGAACAAACCAAATTATAAAATATTGGTATATGAAAACCTTAGCTTTATTTTGACATAAAGCAGTTGAAAAAAACTGAAATACTCTAAAAGGAAATGATTTAAGTAAATGCTATATAGTCACCCAATGGAATACTATGCAGTTGTTTAAAATATTTATAAAGTTTTTTACCAATATTGGGCAACTATATAGAAAATTACCACCACAAAGTTGCATAAAATAATAAAGAAGACACATTTGATGAGCCTGTATTTGGTTAATTGGATAGAGGGGGTTTTCCTACTTTTCTGCTTATTCAAAAACATTACACTAAACCATAATTTATAACTTTTATAAAGTAGAAATGCAAAATTACTTAAATATATTTTGAAGTACTTATACATGAAATACACTGCATTTACATAAATGGAATTGGTTTATTTTTTGTTTTGTAGCTTTAAAAATATTTAAACTCAATCTTGCTTAATTCCTTAGATTAAGCATGGAAATGCTAACTATATAAATGTATAATATAAAAAAACCTTCTTTTGTTCTTTTTTGACTTTTTTTCCAATTATAGTATTCTAATTTTTACATTTTAACTTTGGTACAAAGTATTTTGCTGGGATGTGTACAGAATTATAATAATATTACTTTAATTACATTTTCTTCTATTAAATAAATTTTGGGTTTGGTAAGTGTAACCAAATTTGACAATAATAATAGCTAAGATTTGACTATTTGGGAAAGTTGAAAAACATTTTCTTAAATAGATAAAAGTTATAGTTATATAATTATACTGAAGATATACAGTTTTATCATGAATTCAGGCTAAATTTGAGTATATCTGCACTGTCCATATTGTAGCCAGTAAGCACATGTGGCTAATTAAATTTAAATTAATTAAAATAATATGAAATAAAACCTCAGTCTTTCAGTCACACCAGGTATATTTTAGGCGCTAAATAGCCTGATTGGTGGATAGTGGCTATGATGTTATACAGCACAGATACACATTTCTATCTCCATGAAATATCTATTGGAAAGCACTAATATGCATGCTATTTCTTATTAGTATTCTGCTTTTAGTTTTGTCCTACATGTCATGTTTACAGAAGGAAATTTCCAGATGATTATATAAATTTTCTTTTTAAATTTTGCCATTACATAGACACTTTATAGAGAGCTGGCAATAGAGAAAATGTCTTTCTCTCTCTCAGCATGTTTTGTTTGCCATGTGTGTTTATGTGACAAAAGAAAGTCATATGACTGAACAACAGTCTGTACTAAAATAAAATCCATCTTTCATGCCTTTGTTCTTACAATATTCGCTTTTTTCAATACCCAGATGTTTCTCTTTTTTACTTTAACATGAGCAATAGGGTAGAAGCTTGTGCAAAAAGAGTAGGAAAACCTGGAGGCCAACTCATATGAAATGAAAGTTGAAAGGAAAAGTTTCCATAATTAGGAGAGGAGAAAGAGAAGATGAATCCTACTATGATAATACTGCTTACAATAAAAACAGAAATAAAAATATAACAAACAAAGCCATGAGTATGGCAACCATCTTTTATAATATTACATAAAAACATTTCCTAGCATGCTAGATATCTTTCCTTAGTGAGTAACTGTGCTAAGGATTATATAGATAATAAAATTTAGGACCAAATGAGAGATCAGAGTCATATTTTTGAAAAGAATACATTTTTAAAGCATAAATAAACCATTTCTCATTATAAAAATTGGTAGAAAACCAGAATACCATAAAATATAGAAGATCAAACTTTCATTAGATTTCCACTTGGCTGTTATATTACATTATTAAGATAGGTCAATTATCACTTTCGACCTTTTGGCTAAGATCAAGTGAAGATAGGTCAGTTTTCATGAGATTATTTTACTTAAAAAATTTTCATGACATCATAAGCATTTAAAAATGAATAAAAACCCCTAATAAGTATAATTTTAATTGTTCATTTATGGTGTTTATATAACTGGTCTTTCATTTTAGAATATTTGTGTTGTTTTGAATTTTGTTATTTACATAAACTTTTTTTTGCATAAAGTTTTGCTCACATTTGTCATTATCCTTAGCATAAACTTCCAAAAATAGAATTGCTATACTTTATGGAGTAAAATTTGAGAGGCTTTGGTTCTTTTTGAGAAAATTATTTGCAAAAATGTAATCATAATGCACATTTCTATTAACAATGACTATCAATACCTTCTTTTCCTAATATACCATTGCTAGGTGGCAAGTAAAGTTGGAAATCATTCAGTTTAAGTTATTATTCATTCAGAATTGATATGAAGCCCACAAAATAGTGTTGTAAAAATTCACTTTGATGCCTGACAAAAATAATATATTAAATGTATTCAATAGATGCTATTATTAACTGGAGTATAGAATTGAAAACCATTCACTTGCCCATATATTAGTCCAAATCTGTATGGAACACATATCAAGTAAACAATTGCATGTTATAGCATTAGTTTTCAATTCAGTTAATAATATTAAAAAGTGTATTAAATTAAAGTTATGCCAAAAAGATGCATTAAAATATAATTTTTATTATAATGATCTTAAAAGTGAAAAATAATAATCTGAAACCATTAATAATCTTCAATCTCTGAGAATAATTAAGAAAATGATGATATTGGTAAATAGATCTGACATATTTGTGTTTATCCAAATTGGGTTTTGTAATGCATTTTACCCAGTTAAGGTGATAAGTGTATTCTAGAAAATATAAATGGATAAAATTCCATTATACCATTAAAATCTTCCAAAGTAGCTTAGATAGATCTCAAGTAAAGAAAAGAAAAAATATGGAAAATTAAATTGTTTTGAACTATAAAATATAGTTCACTTTGTTTTGTAATTGTCTCTAAATTTTACAGCCTCTTTTGATTGTAGATTTATAAGTACCTGGTATTCAATAAACGCTTTACCTGGAAAGGTTAAGCATAAGGTCATTTGGTAAATCAGTTCAAGAACTGAGGTTTGAACTACTCCAACTTGTCTTCTCTATCCTTAGGTCAAACTGCTTCTCACACACTATAAGTATATAGTGTTGTACTACAGGAATGCATGTTTGAGAGTGGAGCTTCAAAGAAAGAAGAGTCTGACCCCCAGAAGCTTAGTCTCTATTAACAGAGTGTAGAGAGATACAGAAGACATTTAAACAACAATAAGTTTGTCATATCATCCTGGTTTAAAGTGAAAAATATATAAAATAATTCTAACATAAAATACACAATAATTGTTTCCTTTTGATGACTGAAAGAGACATTCAGTGATGGTGGAATATGTAGGTATAGGCTAAGCTACTCTACAAAGAGACTCCAAAATACTGTTTTCAAATTTCTTTGCTTATTCAATGGTTATGTAATGGTACTGAGGTTTGAGTATGTATAGGGGTTCCCTGGCACACAAAGTCATCCAAAGAACCAAGTTTCTTCCATATGAACACTTCGCCACCTTCTAGGGAATTTCTCTGCTTTGTGTTGTCAAAGTTGACTTATGAGCAGCACATCTGCTTTGTAGCCCAGGAAAGGAGCCACATTCAAGTGTTTAAAGGGTGACTACACATATGAGTTAAATAAATTACATACTTCCACTTACACCCCATTAATAAGAATTTAGTCACTGCTAGTTACAAAAGAATCCAAAAGAATCTGCAAAAAGTAGTCTCTGCCTGGATAGCACACACAAAGTGGGTTTTCTAGTGACCAAACCCAAGGGAGGGCTCCTGGCTCAGGATCAGCACCATGTCATCCACCAGGAACAGGAGTCTAACATCTTTGCCCATTGTGTGCTGGACTACTATTTGTGTCCATCATGCACTACTTACCAATTTGTCTGCGTCAGGTGAGACAGAACACACTAACACATAAGTTATGGGAGGTGAGGTCCTTACTTAAAGATGGGTAAGGAACAGAAGTTTTGGATCCATCATGAGCTCAAGAAAGCAATTAGAGTCCTGACCAATGCCCCACTTGTACCACAGCTGAGGGACCCTGGATCCTGTGGGACCAGCATGCACTCAGGATATAAACCTCAGGGGTAATGCGTCTTACTGAGTGAAGGTTTGAATGATGTCTTGCTTCCAGGGTAGAGAACAAAGCATAGGTTGTCACTGTTGTAAACAGTGACATAATCCACTGTGCCTCAGTGCCAGCCCCATTTTTTTTTTAGAAAGGTAATTTAAAAATTAAAAAGCAAGGGAAAGCCATTCAGCATAGTGGTTAAGATTCTGCTTTAGAGGCCTGTATGCCATTCTTCAACTTTCTGGGTTTGAGTTCGCCAGCACTCCCAATTCCATAAGCTTCCTGCTAATGTGCACCCTGGAGGGCAGCACACGAGAGCTCAAGTGGCTGAGTCCTTGCCACCCATGTAGGAGACCCACATTGACTTCTGTGTTCCTGGCTTCAGCCTGGCTCAGGGATGGATAATATGGGCATTTGCAGAGTGATCCAACAGATGTTTCTACTAATGAAATAGTTAAATAACAATTAAGAAATACAAAATGATAAAAAGACACATTCATATCTTAAATATGGTTTTTCACTTAATCTTAAAACATATATGAGGTCAAAGGTTTTGTGGTGGTGGTGGTTATTCATAGAATAGGAGTCCTTATTGGAGGCCGCCAACATTTTTCCTGGATAAATCTCAATTCATTTGAATTATCTATAGTTTGGTGTTTCAGTTTGTCTCAACTGGTGCTAAAAGTTAAAAACACATTTGAAATAACTTGAATTCAGAATTTTGTATTAAAAAGCCTTTGTTCTCCAGCTTTTTATGGGTGTATTGAATATATTTAAGTCTACAACTTTTTTTTGACCTGGATCTTAATGTAGTTTTCCCTAACTATTCATCTTTAATGGAAACAAGAATTGTCTTTCTTTATACTGTCATATTCCACTGAGTTATGAAATACTTAATTAAATTATATAAATTCAATTATAAACCTCATGAAAATATAATGTCCCAAACATAACTTTTATTAAATGTACAACTTAACAAATGAAACAGCAATGGGAGGGTGGGCCAAAGTGATGTTTACAGGCTCACTGCCCTGCATGCTGTGTGTATCAAAAGTATATTAAATAGAAGAAATGGAGAGTTTTGAGGAGACCTTTTATGGTACTAAATGTAAAGCTTAAATCAATTTCTGTGTGTTCCCACATATTTTAAAGTTTATCATCCCCTTTCTTTTAATTCATTATCATTGTTAGTGTCTCCATCAACATTGATAACTGACAGCCTAAGATAGAAAACATTACTAGAAATTATGGAATCTCAGAATGTTAATACTTGGTCGATAATCTGAGTAGATTTGAAATACAGTATGGAAGATGGAGGCAGAGTTCTCACAACCTGAAGAAGTGGGATTACAGAGAATTTTGAATTTAGATAAAAAATTTTTCTCATAGTTTTCCATATTCTTCCAGGATTTCCAAGAAAAGTCAATATGCTAATTTTGTTAAAATACCAAATTCTGCATAATGCTATTGATTCTTATATTAACAAAGTGACCAAATCTGTAAAGGTACAAGTCAAGTATTCACATTATCTAAAATGCAAACAAATTTCATTTATTTATATAATCTTCACAGCATTGCAAACAGATTAAACATTTCTGGGTCATTTAGATATTGAAAATATCCCCTTTAAGTCTCTTGGATAGAAGCAAGTAGATTTGATCAACACATAATAGAGTGAAACAGTACTTGTCGATGCTAGAGATGCAAACGTATATCTTAAAAACCCAAATCATTTATGATTAAGTTAAATGAATATATTAATAAAGATAAGTGAAGATACAGATAGCATGGACTTTTTGTAAATGCTATTTTTTGAAAGATTTCAAAATGATACTGAAAAATTCTGTGTATAGTTTTTGTCTTGAAACCATGACATAAAATTGATAATGTTATGATCATGGCTGTATAAGCAGTCATAGAATATTCTGAAATGATAAATATTAAAATATTTGTGGTGATTTAATTTTTTATTTATACTTGTTATTAGTACAAATCAAGTATTACATGTATTTCAATTTTTCTCAATCTGCCATTTAGCAGATGCCATGTACTTAATCTCCCCAACAATTTACAAATGCAAAGATTTTTAAGTTGTTCTCAAATCTTGATGAGGATGAATTTTGGGCTTAGTATTATATACTGTGGATGACTGTCCTATTGCAAAAGACAAAGTAAAGTCATTGTCATGATCGGTTCTACATGTTCAATTGGGTAACTTGTGCTATATTTATGTATCTTAGGAAGTAATTTAACTGGTAAAACTTTTGGCTAAAAAGAATAGCATTAGAAGATTAAAATTAAATGAAGGATACATTTCCACACAGATAATATAACTCAAAGTTCTGTTTTTAATCTATAACACATTTTTCTAACAGATTATAAATGAAGCCTAAATGACAGCCATCAACTGAATTCATTCTAGATTATCAAAAGTTAATTTAAGGCACTTACTTTGTAAAGGTTAAATAACATTTTTATATTCTCATTTCTTTGGAAATTCTGTGACAAGGGTAATGGATTTCATAAAAATGGGTAAGGTAAAAGGTAACTAGCAATGGGTTGTCCAAGAATTGAACAGATAAGCAAAAAATTTCAAAAATTACTATTGCCAATTTGTTTATTACATACAGTTTAGTTCCTGTGTCTCACCTCCATTCGTCTTGCCTGACTTTTGTTAGAAAAGGTCACATTTTGAGTAATTGACTGAAAGTATAATTAAAGCTAATTAACAAGTAATGCGAGAAAGACTGCACAATTACAGAAATGATTTTTACAGTGATAAACTCCAGCTGAAAGTTAGTGTTGCAGCTCCTAAAGCACCTTTTTTCCCCCTAAGCCTTGTTCTCATGAGATAAGTTCAAGAACAGGTATGATGTTATACATATATTTGACAATGTGGTTTTTGAAAATTATTATTTCTCCTTTCTGTTAACCCAACCCATCTATCCCTCCCAAATTTAAATGAACCATGAAGTTCATTTTACAAATGATGTTATAGAAAAGATAGCCTTTTATAAGTAAATGAAATACACAAAATAAGAAACATATTTGTTTTTTAAATCTTATGCTTAAAGTTTCAGATTTTCATAAATCCTTTGGTGCAAAACCATTCAAATTATATTATACAATGCAAAGAATTATAAATAAATTGGTTGATCAAGATGAATTTATAATGTGCTGTCCTTTTTCTTTCATTTTATTCTTCTCAACTCTATATCCATGCATATATTTAAAATAAGATTCTCTCCAATAGAAATGTTTCCATTGTAAGCAGTTCACTTGCATATTCATTTTCTAGGATTTCAACAGACTCTGGGCATGGATTTTTTTCACTGCAAATTTTTACAATCACTTCCCCTCCCAGATAGGTAATTAGGGAGAATACAGAGAAGAGTCTCATGCCCCATAGTTCAGTTTCATTTTGTTATGGTGCATTTAACAGTAACAAGTAGGAAGAATTAGGAATTTAAGATTTTTCTCCCTCTTCTTTCTGTCCTCCTCCTCTGTCTTCTCTCCTTGTTTTTCTTTCTGTATTTTTTCTCAATCTTTCTGTTGTACAACACTAAGTCGCTCACATTTTCAGATTCCTCTCAAATCTATGTTGCTTTCATCTAACCAGTACCCAAGGCCCACAGATGCTCAGTCTTCAAAGTATTTCAAATATATCCCCTCATTCTGCTCCTAATTTTTTTCAGAATATATAATTTATCATTTTACTACTGTACAAATATTTATTTTTACTTATTTGAAAGAGGAAGAGAGGGAGAGAGAAAGAGAGAGAGAGAGAGAGAGAGAGAGAGAGAGAGAGAGAGAGAAAAGGAATCTCCCATCCAGTGGTTTACTCCCCAAATGCCCATAATAGTCAGGGCTCGGCTAGGCTGAGCCAGGAGCCAGGAACTCATGTAGATTTCTCATGTCGGCAGCAGGGTCCCGAGTGCTTAAGCCATCACTACTGCCTCCCAGGGTACACAATAGCAGAAAGCTGAAACGGGAAGCGCAGCTAGGGTGTGAGTTCCAGCACTCCTGTATGGGATGTGGTCGTCCCCCGAAATATCTCAACTGCTGCGCCAAGTGCCAGCTCTGATTGCCACAGTCTTTTATTTATTGTTTTTAATTTGACAGAGTTATAAACAGTAAGAGAGAGAGAGAGAGAGAGAGAGAGAGAGAGAGAAAGGTCTTCCCTCTGCTAGTTCACTCCCCAAATGGCCGCCGTGGGCGGCACTGTGCCGATCCAAAGCCAGGAGCCAGGTGCCTCTACCTGGTCTCCCATGCGGGTACAGAGGCCCAAGCACCCTGGCCATCCTCCACTGCCCTCCTGGGCCACAGCAGAGAGCTGGACTGAAAGAGGAGCAACCGGGACTAGAACCTGGTGCCCATATGGGATGCCGGTGCAGCAGGCAGAGGATTAACCAAATGAGCCACAGCGCTGACCCTGCCACAGTCTTCTGATATGTCTTCTATTTGACACTCTCATTTCTCTACAGTCCATCCTTCTTTTTTTATGAAAAGTCAATAATAAATGTATAATTTCTGTAGAACACCCCGACAGTAGTTTTTTCAATATTACATTAAGGGACATAGTGTTTCTGAACATGATTTAGAATATAGCATCACCAGGATTGACATTTTTACTTACAGAAATTCCCTTTTGATGATTACTGTCTGCCTTCTGGATTCCCAAGTTTCCATCCTTCATCCAGAGTTGAAACCACAAAGCCTTTTTGGCTCATCTGGCTCATCTGATGAACCTTAGTAACCTGTGAGACTTGCACTTATTTAGACATTTTGATTATAAAACATATGAATACTATACTATGTTTCTCAAACTTTAACACACTTATAAATTGCATAGGATATTATTAAATGGGATTCTGGTTGTGTGGGTCTGCAGTAGGCCTGCGAGTCTGCATTTGTGCTGAACACACAGGCTGTGCTCAGGCGGCTTCACACCATGCTATATTACCAGCTTCACGAGAATCGTCCTCAGTAATTATGTAAGTGAATGCAACTCAGAGAAATCTGCTTTGGCAAATAAGCAGGTCAGTTAGAAAACACATGTATGGAGGAATCCTACAAGGATGTGAAGAGTATTTGTTCTTTATCATCAAAGAGTTTATAGTTTAAAAAAAGAAAAAATTAAGATAAAAAACCACCAGACAGGCAGAGTGGACAGTGAAAGAGAGACAGAGAGAAAGGTCTTCCTTTGCCATTGGTTCACCCTCCAATGGCCTCTGCGGCTGGCGCGCTGCGCCAGGAGTCAGGTGCTGATCTCCCATGCAGGTGCAGGGCCCAAGCACTTGGGCCATCCTCCACTGCACTCCTGGGCCACAGCAGAGAGTTGGACTGGGAGAGGAGCAACCGGGATAGAATCTGGCACTCCGAATGGGACTAGAACCCAGTGTGCCAGCATCACAGGCAGAGGATTAGCCTAGTGAGCTGTGGTGCTAGGCTGTTTCTTCTTAAAAGAGCACTGGTATCATTCATAGAAGGCCCACCCTCATCTAACCTCAATGAATTCTATGAGACCACAGCTGACTCCACCACATTGGGTGGTTTGGATTTAATACATGAATTCTGGGGGACACCAACATTCTGTCCCTAAGATTCTGTGTGGTTACTTCCCCGATTCATGTTCTGCCTGATTATAAAATGTGTTCGAGTCGGAACAGCCCAGTAGTCTTTTTTTTTTTTTTTTTTTTTTTTTTTTTTACAGGCAGAGTGGACAGTGAGAGAGAGAAAGGTCTTCCTTTTGCCGTTGGTTCACCCTCCAATGGCCGCCGCAGACGGCGCGCTGCGGCCGGCGCGCCGCGCTCGTCCGATGGCAGGAGCCAGGAGCCAGGTGCTTTTCCTGGTCTCCCCATGGGGTGCAGGGCCCAAGCACCTGGGCCATCCTCCACTGCACTCCTGGGCCACAGCAGAGGGCTTGCCTGGAAGAGGGTCAACCGGGACAGAATCGGTGCCCCAACCGGGACTAGAACCCGGTGTGCCGGCGCCGCAAGGCGGAGGATTAGCCTGTTGAGCCACGGCGCCGGCCCACAGCCCAGTAGTCTTATCTCATTCAAATATCAATTCTAAAATCCAAAGTCTCCTCTAAATATCATTTAAGTAAAATGTCGGTGAGACTAAGGATGCACTTCATCCTGATACAGAATTACTCTTCAGCAGTGACCCAGTGAAACATGTTATCTGCTTCTATAATGCATCAGTGGGCCAGACATAGGATAAACATTCCCACTGCAAGGCAAATACCTATTAAGGCAAACCACATAGATCTTACTCGTGAGTAACCCTTTGTGGCTGAATAATCTGCCTTCCAGACCCACTGAGGCAGCACTGTCACCTTCCATGGGTGGGTGGATTGGCCCTGCCCTAGCAGTTTTGCAGAAAATTGTTACTGGAATGATGTGAAATTTGAAATCTCTTCAGAAGATGAATACAGTTTCAAGAGGCATAATAAAATTGTGACTGATAAAAAGAGCACGCTGGATTGCAGAAATTGCTAGAACATAGACACAAATGTAGGACACTATGAGGCATTTGTAGGAAGCATTAAGGAGGCATGCTTGGTGGTGCTAATACATGAGTAACATAAAGATGGTGGGAGGGAAATTCGGAAGCCATCTGAGAGACTGCGAGGAGCATGATGAGGCTGACCACATGTGAACTTGGCCTATATTCCAAATGGGAGAGATTAGTATGGTACTAATGAATAATTTTGGAATACTTAAATTAGCCTACAGTAGTCACCTCACTTAAAGCATTAGAGCTGTTTTTAAGTGTCCCTGTTCAACTCAGCAAATACTTAGTAATTAAATAATGTATATAATGAAGAGATACAAGAGATAGAAAGCACACAGTGGTCCTAAGTTACTGTTAATCAGGTGACTAAATCCTTGATCTTGAGGACATAATCATGCACAAGAGCTGGCATTCTGACGAGAGTTTTGAGCATGATTGGTGGTATAATTGACTTCTATGTAGTGTTTTCTATAATGGCATGGAGGTCACATTACAGGAATGGCACTGATGGTAAAAGGCAATAGAGTTCATAGGAGGTAAATTTCTTTAAGAAGTATATTTAAAAGTCCAATGTTCAGCTATATGCAAGTTTTTTACTACTTCTCTATAGGTTTATATTCTGGTGTGACAAATTAAGGAGCATTATTTCTGGCCTAACTTAATCTTCCAGGAGCTACTCTGATGCTGAGTATTTCTAGATAACAGAAGCATCCATGTCCTTCATTGTACCCCTTCTCTTCACCAAGTCACCAAATATGTATATAATCTGAGATGAAAAGGGTTCTTGTTAAGAAAATGTAGACTCAACACATCCCAAAGATATGTGCAATCTCATTAAAGTTAGTGCTTTTTGCCATATCTAGATAATTATTCTACATTCCTATTTAAAGCAGATAATTACCACTGATATCCTTCTACACAAAAATTCTGTAGTCACCACAGCCTGTATGAATCTGGGACATTGAAGAACTCCCTTATTGCCTGCACTTACTCTAGGATAGGTTGTCAGTTCTTAGTATCAACCTGACTCAATCTGACACAAACATGCCAAATATATATGTTCACCACATTTTATTATATATAAAGTTTGAAGGACAATAATAATGCTTTCAACTATTGATAATTTTGTAAAAATGTAAACTATAGTTGTGTCTAGGAGGTAGTAGCTCTTAATTAGCCCTCATGGAAGCTCAGAATAACACAAAGTAGCAAAGGACTTTCTTCAGAGTCATGTACACACATCCATCTTCCATTTCAAGATTCTTTAAAATTTAAAAGCAGATTTTAGTGACTCTTCTATCTCCATATATTTTCTATTCATAGTTTTTTTCTCTACCTTAGTGAAGTGGGCATTTGTGAACTCTCTCTAGAGGTATCTGGTGTCTACGGTTACCACTAGTCAATGGAATGAGTAATTTTCCTCATGGCAACTTGAATTTGAAAACAAGTCTATGCTATGCTCATGAAGAGTCAAGGAATGTCTTTCTTTTCTTCCAAGAGATTTATGGGTGAACACACATTTAAGATCAATTATGTTTTCCTCGAAGAATATTATACCAACAACTGGTTTTGATTAGTAAGGAAGCTTCATTTATAACTTATGACCCAGGGATAATAGAGGCAAAGAAGAATTAAAACACATTTTCCTCATTATTCAATCTCTAGTCACACCCACTCATTTTAATAAATCATTTTCACAAAGATGTCTTGTTAATACATTTAGATCTATATACACATGTATATAAAACATTTTATGGTCAAGACAGAAACTACTTGATCATGTGACAAAATATATGGTGACAAGTGGTATGATGCTAACTACTGATACAGGTGATACATAGATTTGCAAGTTAAAAAGGTAGAAGCTATTTGTATGCTGACAGCAAAAATAATTAAAAGTTACCTCTCCCCAAATAATAAAGAAGTAAAATATTAATTCCTGGTAAATAATTTATAAGTGCAGTGTCATGAGTTTATATAAGTCATAAGTGTTTTTTTTTTTTTGTGCTTTGATACCAAATCTTGAAGGAGTATGAACAAATAAAATATGTAATATATTTCATCCTGGACAAATTTTCTCAATTTGATCACTCTTAGTAGAAAATTGTTTTCCAGGGGGAAAACCATACTTTCAAATATTAGGAATTGAGGAAACTGTAAAATTTTACTGAAACAAAATACATGAAAAAGTTTAGATTTCCCATTTTGAAGACTAAAAAACTCCAATTTTGGGGTTACATTTTACAGAGAAGAAAATTTCTTTTGAAACATGTATCAGTTTTATATATAGACATTTCCAGTCAGCCTTATGTTCTTTAGCATGCTTCAAAGTTTGTCTGAAATAACCAGAAATCATGACATGTTTGGCTATTTAATTACTGATGAATACCATGAAAGAATATGTGCTTGAAGTCTGATTAAATAACCTTGGAATGACTTTTATAAAAATCTAGAATACCAAGGATTAGGCATGCTAACACTGAACGAGATTGGCCATTCAGAGACAAAACAGATTTTTGATCCCATCAAAAGAGATGTTCAGGCAGAAGTGGGTCATAACATAAGATAATTTGGGAGCTGCCTAAACCTAAAGACATTCATACATCCTTCCCTGTCTTCTTATAGTCACCCTCAGAGGAGAAACAATTCAAAGAAGACAAATAAAGTCTGAAGAAGACACAGGAAAAATTCAGCTTTTTTGTAACTCTTTGTATATTACATTAAAATTTGTTGCATATACTTTTCCTCAGTTTAAATAGTTAAAAAAAAAAGTCAGATTAAAAACTGATGGGACTTGGACATTGTGGCACAGCAGGTTAAGTAATCACTTTTGAGGTTCACACCCCATATGGGAGTGCTGATTTGGATCCTGGCTACTCTGCCTCTGAACCAGCTTCCTGCTAATTTGCCTGAGAAGTGGCTTCTTCTCAGGCATTGTGAGTGAACCACTGAATAGAAGATCTCTCTCTTTCTCTCCCACATCTCACCCCTACTGTATTCTTTGAATACAAAAATAAATAAACAAATCTTTAACATGTAAGAATTAAAGGGGAAGTTAGAGATATTATTAGAAAAATATGTTGGGCAACTCTATAAATGGTGGGTTGGACTTGTACAGAGACACTGATTATGGAAAGAAAAAGTCAATGGATCTAAGATATACTTTGAGATGGACAGCTTTTCAGCTTAGTAGGTAAATGCCCACCATATCACGTGGGCATTGACTCACTTCCAGGTTGTTCCACTTTCTGCTAATGGACTGGGAAAAGCAACAGAAGATGGCCCAAGTGTCTGGGCCCCTGCTACCCATGTGTAAGACCAGATGAAACTTCTGGCTCCTGGCTTCAGTCTGGCAAGCACTGGCCATTGCAGCCATTTGGGGAATGGACCAGTGGCTGGAAGATTCTCTCTTTGTCTCTCCCTTTCTCTTTTTCTTTCTCTCTCCCTGTAACTCTGACTTTCAAAATAAAAATAAATAAATAAATAAATAAATAAATAATTTTAAAAATGATTGAGATCTGATGATGGATATGATGTTGCTGGCAAAGGAGATGATGTGTTAAAAATGCTTAGTTTCTGGTGGAAGACAGTGCAAGGTACCACTAAGAAGTGAAGCGCCCTTCACATAATTATATTGATTATGGCAAGTAAGATATTTATATCTCCCTTGTTGTTGTATTTTCCATTTGTCCTTCATTGCTGACAGTTCTTGCATCATGGATTTTGGGGCCCTATTTTTAGAAGCATACATGTTTATATTGGTTCTATCTTTCTGATGGATTGACTTTATTATCATTAAAATGTCTATGTCTACAAGCAATTTTTGTCTTAAAGTTCATTTTATCTGATATTAACATAGTTCTTTCTATGCTTTTTTTTGTTATAGTTTTCACCCTTTTACTTTCAATCTGCTTGTGACTTTTTGTATATGGCAAATACATAGGTGATTTTTCCCAATACATTTTCTCATTTATAACTTATAATTTGATTGGTTACTATATTTAAATTTAATTAATTATTAATGAAATAGTATTAATCTCTACTGTTTTGCTAATCATTTTCCATATGTTGTTTGTCTTCTTTTGTTTCTCTATTACTCTATTATTGTCTTCTTTTTCGTTAAACAAAACTTTTCTATTACGTGTTTTAATTTAATTTCTTGATTCCTTTATTATAAAGTTTTAGAGGTTGATTTGGGGATTATAATTAATAATTTAAAACAATCTAATTGAGATTAATATCACCTTAGTTTCAATAGCATGAAACACTTTGAAAATAGAGATATATGCTCTCCCTTCTCTTTCATGCTATAATTATTATACAAATTGCATTTTCATACATTACAGAACAATCTGCATAGTTGCATAATTATTGCTTAATATATGTGTTTTTAAATAAGATAGTGGAGAAGTTACAAAGACATTTGTATTGTCTTTTCTATTTAGCTTTATGATTTTTTAAAAAGATTTATTTATTTATTTTTAAGGCTGAATTACAGAGAGGCAGAGGCAGAGGCAGAGAGAGAGAGAGAGAGAAAGAGAAGTCTTCCATCTGCTGATTCACTCCCCAAATGGCTGCAACAGCTGGAGTTGTGCCAATCTGAAGCCAGGAGTCAGGAGCTTTTTCTGGATCTCTCATGCAGGTGCAGGGGCCCAAGGACTTAGGCCCTGCACCCCATGGGAGACCAAGAAGAAGCACCTGGATCCTGGCTCTAGATCAGCTCAGTGCCGCCCGTGGCGGCCATTTGGGGTGTGAACCAATGGAAGGAAGACCTTTCTCTCTGTCTCTCTCTCTCACTGTCTAACTCTGCCTGTCAAAAAAAAAAAAAAAAAAAAGAGTGTTATACTACTATTTTTTTTAAAAAACATGTGACTACTTTAAAATTTACTGTAAGTGACTGAAATGGCCATTTTTCCATTCTATTACTGTTTATAGCTGTTTTCTATATTCCCACTAAAGTTTTTACTTGTTAAATTTATTTGATGATGTATTAAGTCTTTTTATTGTAATGTAATTTTAAAATATGTTATCTCAAAAACAAAAAAATTAAAAGACAGAAGGAAAGGGAGAAGAAAAGAGGGTGGCAGGATGACAGGGGGAGGGAGGAAGGGAGATAGGGAGGGAGCTAGGGAATATCATTATGTTTTTAGAATTGTATCTACAAACCACATTGAATCTGTTAAAAACTAATTAAAAATTAAAAAGACATAGCTATTAATCTTCAGAATTACTTGTAAGTGAAATACATTTCCTATTGTTGCCTTCAAGATTTGCTCTTTGCTTTTGGCTTTTCTTAATTGGACTATATATGTCTGGCTGTTATTTTCAAGATTATTTTACTTGGTTCTTTTTTTATTTGACAGGTAGAGTTATAGACAGCGAGAGAGAGAGAGAGAAAGAGACAGAGACAGAGACAGAGACAGAGAGAAAGGTCTTCCTTCCGTTGGTTCACCTCCCAAATGGCTACTATGGCCAGAACTGTGCTGGTCTGAAGCCAGGAGCCAGGTGCTTCCTCCTGGTCTCCCATGCGGATGCAGGGGCCCAAGGGCTTGGGCCATCCTCCACTGCCCTCCCTGGCCACAGCAGAGAGCTAGACTGGAAGAGGAGCAACTGGGACTATATGGGTTACCCATATGGATGCTGGTGCTGCAGGTAGAGGATTAACCAAGGGAGCCACGGTGCGAACCCCTTGGTTCTTTTTTTAACATTTTTTAATTTTTATTTTTGCCCAGAAACCTTTTATTTAAGATATACAAACTTCATGCATTTCAAAAATACAACTTGAGGAATATAGTGATTCTTTCCACCCTATCCACCCTCCCACCCACACTCCCATGCTTCTTCCATCCTCTCCTAGTCCCATTCTTATTTTTTTTTACTAAGATCTATTTTCAATTAACTTTATACATATAAGATTAATTCTATATTAAGAGTTCAACAAATAGTATGAAAATAAAAACTGTTCCTCAACAGTTAAGACAAGGGGTGTTCAAAGTCATCGCATCTCAGAGTGTCAATTTCACATCTATAGTTTACATTTTACATGCTCTATTAGTTATCATAGATTAGTGAAAACATACGATATTTGTATTTCTGGGACTGGCTATTTCGCTAAGTAGAATGTTTTCCAGTTGCATCCTTTTTGTTGCAAATGACAGAATTTCATTTTTTTAACCATTTTGTAGTATTCCATGGTGTACGTATCCCATAATTTATTTGGCTCTTATTAAGCTTCTTGAACACTCAGATTAATATTTGTCATCAAGTTTGGAAAGCTTTAGACCATAATATCTTCAAATATCTTTGCTGTATATTCTTTTTCTTTTTTCTTGTTGAAATGCCTATAATGTGTACGTTAATAGTTTGATAATATCCTTCAAGTCTTTGAGGTCCTGTTCATTTCTTTATTTCTTTTCTTTCTGCTCCTGAGACTGAATAACATCCATGGAACTATCAAGTATTCTGATTTCTACGCTGCCAGCTGGACTCTGTCTTTCAGCCCTTCTTATGGTATTTTCTTCTCAGTTAATACAATTTTCAAATGAAGAGTAATTTCTATTTGATTCCTTCTTAAAAACTTTAGTTCTATTGTTATTCTTGGTGACATATCATTTTCATATTTCCCTTTAATTCTTTAGAAATGATTTCCTTAGTTGCTGGAATATACAACTAGTAATTTAAAGTCTTTAATAAGTCTGAAATCTGAGCTCCCTTAGGGAGATGACCTGTTGATTATTATTTTTTTCTTTTTGGCTTTTTATGTGGCACATTTTCTTGTTTTGTGTTGTAAATCTAAGTTTTTTTGAAAATTACTTGATTTTATAATAAATCCATATTAGTGTGCTGAGGCTACCCTAATGAAATATCTTAGACTATGTGCCTCAAACAACACAACTTGACTTTCTCCCAGTTCTGGAATTTGGAAATCCAAGATAAAGGTGTTAGATGGGTTAGCATCTTGTAAGGGCTCCCTCCTTGGGTTTCAGTTTGCTGCTTTCTCTCTGTGAGCCTACATGCCCTTTGCTTTAGCTGTACACATAGGAAAAAGAAAAAGAAAGAAGTGCAGAATGAAGAAGGGGAGAAGGAGCAGGGAAAGAGATCAAGTGTCTCTTCTCAAAATGACACTAATCCTATCACATTGGTGCCCCAGCCTTATGACTTCATTTAACTTCAACTGCCTTAATTATTTCTGTAGATGTCTATCTCCAAATCCCACCTTATTGGTAATTAAGTTTTCATCAAATGGATTTTAGAGTCTTTCAATCCATAACAATATGATAACAACTTTGCTATCTAGCTTCCACCCACTGCCAGAATTACATTGTTGCTGTAATTTGTTAGCAGATTGGCATTGTTTCAGGAATGAGCTGATGGTAGCAGTCTTCTCCTCCTCCTTTGACTAAGTGGAAAGCTTAGTTAAATTGAATAATCATTCCACCCTGAGAAGAGATGTATCTTGGAAATAGAGATTTTCCCTGGAGCTAGATATTTGAACACTATGAGCACTGGAAGAGTTCAGCCCTGGACCCATGCTGTGGTGTAGCAGGTAAAGCACCCTCTGTGGTGCTGGCATCCCATGTGGGCACCGGTTTGAGTTCTGGCTTCTCCACTTCCAATCCAGCTCTCTGGTATGGCTTAGGAAAGCACTAGAAGATGGCCCAAGTCCTTGGGCCCCTGCACCCACCTAGGAGATCCAGTAAAAGCTCCTGGCTCCTGGTGTCAAATTGGTTCAACTCTGGCCGTTTCATCCATCTGGGGAGTGAACCAGCGGATGGAGGGACTCTCTATCTTTCTGTGCCTCTGCCTCTCTGTAACTCTGTGTTTCAAATAAATAAATCTTAAAAAAAAAAATTCAGCCCCACCAACAGGCTTCAAGACTGCCAGGTTTTTATGGCTATTGCACCATGGAGGTGAGGAGAGCTAGAAAAAGGAGTTGACCTAATTTAAAATATCACAGAAGACCCCCACTGTCTAAAGTGGTTCAATAATTTCTCTTGAAAAGATGGTTTTCAGTTTGTTCTTATTCTGATCAGTTCTGTTCACTGCTTGGTGAAGGAGGGTTCCTTTGCTCTAAATAGTATAAGATAGCCAAACACAAGACATTCACCACTGGGGTGAATGAAGTTGGCAGGAGCTGATTAGTCACATATAATGATAGCCTAGGGAGGGGGATATCACAGGCCATCTAGGGGTTTTACTTGGCAAGAGTTATCCAGAGAGGCTGTTGATGTCAACAGGAGCATTGCATGCTCTGTATTGCTGATAGGACAATAGGATTGCCTTATTTGAACAATTTTACAGGCTAGCAGGCTGGTTAAGCTGACTGAGGGACAGGTGGAGTTTCTGGTGCAGTTAAGAAGGGAATCACCCAGGTGGGGAGCCCATCCTGCTGAGTAGGAAGCATAACTGGCAAGAGCAAGGGAACTCATGTCTAGGCCCTAGGGTCATTTTGAAGCTAAACTGTAAAAGCAGAAAATGGCCTTAAAATGCAGTCTCAAGACATTAGACTTCACAGTAAAGTGCTTTGTTTACCAGTGGCTTTGGTTAACTTTTGGAGTTCCAGAAACTATTACTTTTAATTTTTTATTATTTTTTAAATCATTTTTGCGGCAGAACAAATGGTTTATGGATAGTCTCCTTCCACCATTTTAGGAGTTAATCTTGGGGGAAGTCAAATTATCCCTATTTGCAGATGATGTGTTTCTATATATAGGGGATCCAAAAGACTCCCCTAAGAGACTATTAGAATGCATTGAAGAGTTTGATAAAGTAGCAAGATAAAAATCCTATACCAAAAATCAACAGTCTTTGCATACATAGATAATGCCACAGCTGAGAAAGAACTTCTAAGATCAATCTCATTCACAATGGCTACAAAAAAAATCACATATCTTGGAATAAATTTAACCAAGGAAGTCAAAGACCTCTAGATGAGAATTATAAAACATTAAAGAAAAAAATAGAAAGAAAAAAGAACAGAAAAATCTTCCATGTTCATGGATTGAAAGAATCAATATCATCAAAATATCCATTATTCCAAAATCAATTTACAGATTCAGTGCAATACCAATCAAAATACCAAAGACATTCTTCTCAGATATAGAAAAAATGATGCTGAAATTCATATACAGCCACAGGAGACCTCGAATAGCTAAAACAATCTTAAACAACAAAAGCAAAGCCAGAGGCATCACAATACTAGATTTTAAGACATACTACAAGGCAGTTATAATCAAAAGACCATGGTACTGGTACCAAAGCAGATGGATAGACCAACAGAACAGAATAGAAACCCCAGAAATCAATCCAAACATCTACAGCCAACTTTTATTTGACCAAGGAACTAAAACCAATCCCTGGAGCAAGGACAGTCTCTTCAACAAATGGTGCTGGGGAAACTGGATTTCCACATGCAGGGTATGAAGTAAGACACCTAACATATACCTTATAAAAAAATCCACTCAACATGGATTAAAGATCTAAATCTATGACCTGACATCATCAAATTAATTGAGAACATTGAAGAAACCATGCAAGACATTGGCATAGGCAAAAATTCCTGGAAAAGACCCCAGAAGCACAGGCAGTCAAAGCCAAATTTAACAAAGGAGATTATTTCAAATTGAAAAGCTTCTGTAGGGAAAAAGAGGCAGTCAGGAAAGTGAAGAGACAACCAACAAAATGGGGTAAATTATTCGTAAACTATGCCACTGATAAAGGATTAATAACTAGAATCTGTAAAGATATTAAGAGTCTCCACAACAACAAAACAAAAAGCCCAGTTAAGAGATAGATAAAGAACTAAGCAGATATTTTGCAGAAGAGGAAATCTAAATGGCTAACAGGCACATGAAAAAATGCTCAGGATCACTAGCTGTCAGAGAAATGCAAATCAAAACCACAATGAGGTTTCACATCACTCCATTTAGCATGACTTTCATACAAAAATCAACGAACAACAAATGCTGGCAAGGATGTGGGGTAAAAGGTACCCTAACCCACTGTTGGTTGGAATGTAAACTGGTAAAGCCAGTATGAAAGACAGTATGGAGATACTTCAAAAATATGAATATAGACCTACATAAGGCCCAGCCATCCCACTCCTGGGAATTTACCCAAGGAGAATGAAATCAATAAACAATAGCGCTATTTGTACCTCCATTTTATTGCAGCTCAATTCACAATAACCAAGACATAGAATCAACTTTTGTGAATGAGAACCCAGTGGAAAGAAAGGACCATCAAATAAGGGTGTACTCTTCTATGAAGGGAGGAGAGAACTTCCACTTTCCTGCCTAAATACTGACAGAGTTTGTGGTCACAAAATGCTTCCATAGCCTTGGCAGCTCATGGTAAGAGCCTTGGATGTTCACTGACATCATACATAAGAATGTTAATTGTTAAATTAACATCAGAAGTCACTGTGCACTTACTTCCCATGTAGGACCTCTGTCCCTAGAGTTGTACTATGAGAATTAACTACAAAACTTGTTCTCAAACAGTACTTTTTATGTTGTGTGTGTGTGTGTGTGCAAACTGTTGCACACTCTACTTAGTAGAGTTAGTCTTCTGTACATAAAGTGAATTAAAAAATAATCTTAATGAAGAATGGGATGAGAGAGGGAGCAGGTGGTGGGATTCGAATGGGAATGGGTGGGTGAGAATGAGAAGAAAAACCACTGTATTACTAAAGTTGTATCTACGAAAATTGTATTCATTAAATAAAAACTTTAAAATAAAAAAAAGAAGTTAATCTTTGGGCTGGTGCTATGACACAGAGGGTTAAAGCCCTGCCCTGCAGTGCTGGTATCCCATGTGAGTGCCGGTTCTAGTCCTGGATGCTCAGCTTCCCATCTAGCTCCCTGCTTATGTGCCTGGGAAAGCAGTAGAAGATGGACCAAGTCTTTGGGCCCCTGCCCCCCATGGGAGTCCTGGAAGAAGCTTCTGGTTCTTGGCTTTGGATTGGCTCAGCTCCGGCCATTGCAGTCATTTGGGGAGTGAACCATGAAGATGGAAGACCTCTCTTTCTGTCTCTCTCTTTTTCTGCAACTCTTTCAAATAAATAAAGTATTTTTTAAAAAAGAAGTCAATTTGAGCCATTTGCCGGTAGAATTTCACCATCACATAAAGTAGACCATTAGGACAGTAGGAAAGACTTCCTTGATCAAAGAGATCTTTCTCAGATTGCTATCTTTTTTTATTTTGTTTCGTTTTTAAAAATATTTATTTATTTTATTTATTTGTAAAAGAGAGATAGAGAGAATTCTTCCATCCACTGATTCACTCCTCAAATGGCTGCAACCGCTGGAGCTGGGCCAATCTGATGCCAAGAGCCAGGAGCTTCCTCTGGGTCTCCCACATGGGTGCAGGAGCCCAAGGACTTGGGTAATCCTCTGCTGCTTTCCCAGGTTATAGCAGAGAGCTGGATGGGCTAGAACTGGCGCCATTTCGGGATACCAGCACAGCAGGCAACACGTTTACCCACTAAGCCACAGTTCCGGCCCCAGAAGATTGGCATCCTGCTTGAAATGCTTTAAATACATCAATTCTTTGTGCAGACAAGATAAGCAGTAGAGACACAGAAACACCTATAATACAGAAAAGAAGCTGAAAGATATTATTCTCAAATGTTAACAATGGTTTTCCCTCAAGGTTGATTTTATTGCATTTACTGGTGTTTTTGTCTTTATATTATTCCATATTTTAGAAATTCCTATGCACGCTGGGTCATTTGGAGTGAAAAATTTCTTTTTTAAAGATTTTTAGCCATTGAAAATGATAATTTGGAGTCAAGGCATAATGCTATTATCAGATATTTATAATTTAGTTAGGAGTAGTTCATTTGAGAGGCAACATAGTTTAAAAGAAATAACATGACTTTGAATGTTAGCCACACCTGTGTCTTACATTTTAACTGAGCCATTTCTATTATACTCCTATTTGGGATGTGGGCATCACAAGTGGTGTCTCAACCACACCAAACGTCTGCCTGCATTTTCAGAAACATAATAGTTTCATTGCCTTTAAACATTGGTGTTTTTTTACATGTTCTAAGTACTTTTTCTAAATTGCACAATGGATATAAGATAGCATGCACTTGAAGTTACTTTTAATTTTTTTAGAGATAGTTAATATTTTAATGAAAGGTTAATTTGCATACAAATTTATGCTTGTGTAAAGATAGATATGGCTATTTAGTTTATAAAATGGCAACATAAATATCTTTTAAGTTATCATAAATTATAAACTAAAAATTCTCAGGGTATATGTAATGTAATTACCATTGCTAGACTTGATTTCTGATAATTAACTTTATTTAAACAATAAAATGGAGTTAGTTTAAAGAGTAACAAAATCTGAACATCTATTTCTGTACTATAGGAATTCGTTTAATGTTATAACTATTTTCCAACATTATGAACCATAGTTTTAAGTCAATGTGTGTCCTGAAGATGAGTATGTCAGACTTCACAATTGTCAATTTGTAGAGGGAAGCAGTATCTGGTTATTATTATACAAATTTCCTACAGTCACTGAGTAATGGGAAATAGTGCTTTCTAAAGCTGTTATGTACTGAAAATCTGTGGTCAAAGGATGAGAAATCCAGCTGCTTCTCTGGCTTCAGTAGATGTGGAATAAGAGCTCTACCATGTTTCTAAAAAATGTATATAAATAAACAAGCTGTACTCTAAAAGGGCTTTTTCCAGCAGAAAAAAAAATGCCCTGGAAAAACTTGTGAATGCTTTGTCATTTCTGCAAAACTGTGAAAACACCACAGCAGCTAGTTTACTCAGCCTTGATTTCCCCAGATGGTTCAGCTCCCATTAACTCACCAGAGAATGAGATGCAGACCCAGTGCCTGACATGTCATTTTGACAAGACATAATGTCCGACCTTGTTTGTGTACGCCTTTCCCTTCTACCTCTAGCCTGCCTCACTACTGGTGGTCTGCCGGAGTGCAGCACAGATGTTTCTCTCTCCACTGCAGGCTTTATTTTTCAAGGAGCTTCGAAGAGCATATGTTTCCATGTGAGACTGTTCCTTCCTTCTCCCGACACCTTCTTGTGCTACATAAACAATCTTCATCTGCCCTTTCAGATCTGGGGCGCACGAGACTTTCACAGATGTCGATTTCTTTTTCAGCCTGTTTGCCTCTGGTGAACATGGTCTTCAGATAACGTCTCCCTTCCTTCTCTGTTCCAAATGACTCAGAATGCAGATTTTTTTTTCCCTCCTTTCAACTCAGTTTCCTTCTGTGACCCCAGCATGTTTTCGTCCCCTTTCTTCTGAGTCTCTCTTTGTACTAGCGCTCCAGATGGGATCAAGGATGAGCTCTTTCTGCTCCTCATTTTATTCTCCTTTACAACTATTTGGTTTGCAAGAACAGGAGAAGGCAAACTTCACGTGTTACATATTTCACATGCACAGCCACCTATATTTCTCTGATTTGTTGCTTTGACTTTTGATGTTTCCTCACATTTTATTTATTAATTTCTATGTATAGCTGCCATGTTTAATTATTTTTTCTGCTTTGGTATTTCATTACCAAAAGGAAAAATACATGTAAATATATGACATTTAATTATATGTAAAACATGGAGGTGGTAGGTAGTTTAACAAATAGTCTTTAAATTTTTTACAAAACAAGAATCTCAGTTACTCTTGACTTCAGTTAACACATATTTGTTGAGAATGGACCATTTACTAGAAGTTCTGTGATATGCCTGCATTAGGGCAATAAACCAAATAGAGAGGTTTTTCCTTCTCAAGGCATTTATGTTCTATCATGAGAGACAGGCAGATAATGAACAAGAACCATAATTAGGATCATTATGAGAGATACCAGTTGTGCTGAAATCCGCATGATAATCAGGAGCCTTCATTTAAAAAGATCAGGTGATATGAAGGATGGACATTGCCTAGTTGAGAAACTGAGAAGAGACTGGTGATGGCAGAAATGTTCTGAGAAATCGTGGAAGCTTTTATGCAGAGAAGTGATCTGATCTGATCTATGTTTTCAAAACATCGCTTTCATCAGTGAGATAATTAACTACAATAGGGTGGAAGGGAAAAAGGAGTGCATATAAAACACACACACACATATGTGTTTTATAATTATCAACTTTAATATAACTGTCATCATCACAAAATGATTTCTTTTCAGAAAAGCCGTTGCTAACTCTTGCTTTTTCCATTGCTCCTTTTAACCAGCCTGCAGATTTTTAGTAGAATGAAGATGGTTTTCCCATACTTGTATACATGGTGTTCAGACTATTTTTGCACAAAAATAAAGTTACCTTTTAATTTTGTTTTCCATGCACTGTTTGAAGCACTTGTACCTTTCAAATTTAAATTCCTTTCCTTGGCCTAAATAGATCTGTGAAATGTTAGGCTTTTTCCATGGCAGAATTTTCTCTTTTGTCACCAACGCAATGACTCTCAGTGACTCTCAGTCTCAGCTCTACTGAATCATCTAGCCGTCTGTTTCTGTTAACTTTAATCCCTTCTTTAGAAGCATCACCTCTCCTTTCTCCATCTTTGCTCCCCTATGGAGCCTCTTTATGAAATCTTCCTGACCACTTTGTTTGTACTCTTCCCATACTCTGCACAGGTTTCTGTCAGAGCACCATACAGAAATGTTGACGAGTAAGCGGAGAAGACTGTAAAATGGTGGAAAGCCTGTAAGAACAAATAGCTGCAAAGCACTTTGATGGTAAGTTAAGGACCTGTTGACATCAACCTCAAGGCTGTAGAAGGACTTCTGAAGAATGTCAGTGGGGCAGTAACATGATCTGATTTGCCTTTTAGAAAGTTCATTCTGGCAATATCCTGGCAAAAGGTGCAAGTGGGATGACAAAATGTGACGGGAAGGCAGCTGTTGCATTAGGTCAGATAAGGCATAATAGGAGTTTGAAATTTTCATATACGCATACACATATACACACCCACACCCACACATGCACACTCCTACTCACACTCACACTCCTACTCACACTCAGAGATAGAATGGTAGAAACAGAGGAAAAAAGATGAGTTCAGAAGCACTTAAGCAGTTCTTAACTGATTAGTGATATGTAAAGGAAGGAGAATGCAATTCAATGACAGGAAAGCAGAGAGAGAATGGAATCTACAATCTCTCCCAGGTCAAGATGATTTGCAAATGTTGACAGATGGAGTAAACTTTATGAGGCAAGATATATCTTTTCTTGTCACCATTGTAACAGTCACAACAACAATATTGTTTTTTGTTTTAACACTACTTTCCATTTTACAAGTTAACCTTTTTTTGTTTCTGTTGCCTCCTACTACTTTATTATGACTTAAGTTGTCATACTTTTGTGAAATGACTTTGAATCTCCTAACAACTTACAGATTACTGAAATTGAAGAATGTGCCATTCCCATTCTCTGTCCTAATAGATAGAAAACAATGTTCCTGGTGGTCAAGGGCCATGTGGTTGTCAGCCAGGCAAGATGGGATCCACCTTTCTAGAACTCAGGACTCAGAATTTCCATCCTTTTGGTTTTTTTGTTACCTTATTATCATGGTGTCTCTGTTCTCCCAATATCCAGTCCTTACCCAATCCTTTGGCTTGCATTTAATAGATACCCAATAATTATTTCCTTAAAAAATGCATATTTTCCTCACAAATGGGCAATATAATACCATTGTCAATTAATATAGAAGTTTTAGAGCTTCCTAAACTCGGCCAGATTTGCTGGGGTTTATGTTTGGTTTATAGTGAGCTTTTTCTGTTTGACCATGTATTTTTTAAAACGGAAAGTCTACACTAAGATTTATATTCAGAGAATGCACATTTTTCTGTTTTAGTTGTTGTATATCACTCTAACATACTTTGGAATTAGACGCTCTAAATGGATTTTCCCTTTTAAAGCCTTTGGGAAACATTTTTCAGAGTGTAGACTGCTTTTATTCTAAGTGAAGAAATTTGAGAATTTGTGAAACGACATATAATTGATAAGTCATTTACAATAGGAGATAAATCATACAGTTGATATAAACACTGGGGACTTGGACCATAAATCTGAGACACAATCCCAAAATGTTTAAACTCCAAATGATCAAAATCCCTAAAGTTGAAAACCTTAACAACTGAAAATATCAAAAAATATAATTCTAGAAAAACAATTCAAATTTTTCCAAAGACATTTACATTTTGAAAGGTTTTATTTTAGAAACATAAAAACACAACAGAACTCTTCATAGAGCATCTTAGACAATAACATAGGCAATAATATCACATATATTTTTACAAAATATAAGTACTCATATATAAGAACAGCTGTACAGGTCTAACATAAGCTTTATTTATAAAGATATAGGTCAAAAGTGAGATATATAATTCATATTCCTGTGATTGCTAAGTGTGTGCAGGCTTCCTAACCACAATCATCTGAAATATCATGAAATATGGGTGACTCAAAATAGAGTATTAGGACTGAAGAAGCAGAATATTTGGATTCCTGAATAATGTGATATAACAGAAAAGGAGGAGTGAATCATGAATTTGAGACTTAGGCTTGAACCACTAAAATAATTTGTTTCCTTATCACTGAAATGGGAAAACCTGTGAATGACAGTTGACCTGGTAACAAACTAAGGACCTCAATGTCAGTTAAATTAAATTTGAGATATATAATAGACATCCACATGGATGTGAAGTATACAGAAGTCATAAATAGAAAAGAAAAGAGAAGGTATTCAGGTACTAAGCCCTGGCACACTCAGATTTTAAAGGTTCAGGAAAGGTGAAAGAGTCATAAAAATAAACAAAAATATATTTTCAAACAGGTTGGTATTAATCCTCATGCAATGGAATTATTAATATCCATTCCTCTGTTTTTTGTTATTTTCTAAAATAAATAATGCATTTTGTATTTTATTTATGATTTATGCATAATAAAAATGCAATTTTTAGATGTTTAATTCCATGAGTTTTGACAATTATATGTTTGTATAACTATCATCCAAAATAAATGGAATATTTTCATGACCCCAGATTATAGTCTTAGGTCTGTTTTTAATCAGTTCCTTATTTCTATCTCCAAATAATCATTTTCTGGCTTTGATCACCATAGATTTATTAGTTTTGTCTTCCCAGAGTTTCATAATTCATATAAATGTCTTTGATTTGCTTTATCTTGGCATAATTTCTTCAATATACATGATTATTTCATGTTCCATATACCACTCATTAGCTCTTTTTTATTGCTAGGTATTTCCATGGATGTGTATATCACAATTATCTTTCTCCTTATGATGGACCTTTGAGTTATTTCCAGTTTTAGCTATTGCAAATAAGGCTGCTATGGATAATATTGTAGAAATCTTTTAGGGGATGTATGTTTTCATTTAGCTGGAATAAAAATTAGAAGCAGGGGTAGACATTTGGTCTAATAGTTCAGATACCACTTGGGATGCCCACGTCCCAAACTGCCATGCTTGAATTCATTTCCTGGCTTTGTTCTTGATTTGAGCCAGTGATGGCTCAAGTACACGGGTCCCTGTCACCCATGAGTTACCCAATATGAGTTCTGGGCTCCTGGCTTTAACCTTGGCCCAACCCTGACTGTTGTCTTCATTTGAGGAGTGAGTCAACAAAAAGAGATTTCATTCTGTCTTTGTCTCTTTTAATGTCTCTTTGCTTCTCAAATATAACAAATAAAATAAAATAAAAAAAACCTTAGGAGGAGACTTGCTGATCATAGACTGTCTCTAACTTTGTAAGAGATAACCAAACAGTCCTGAGAAATGGTTATGTCATTTAACACTGGGCAGAGAAAACATTTTTAAACATAAAATCATGGTTTTCTAAGATTTTCTCAGAGAATTGTTATCATTTTAAGTATTCATTATATGTTTCAATCTAAATCCCTGTCTAAAAATCTTGCCAAAATATTCCAATGTCATTTTTTAAGAAGTTACTGTGACAGCTACTTGAAGTTGTAGGTTCATAAGCTGTAGAACAGTTGTGAAGAGATGCTTGTTACTAATTAAGCAGTATATGCAAGTTAATTTAATAAACTTCCAAGGAGAGATGGAACAGAGTTCTCTCTACTCCTTTGCTTGGCTGGGAAGTTATATCTTCAACAGGAAAAATCCCAGCCTGTGAATCATTCAACTGTACCCATCTTCCAACTTCTTTTTTTTTCCAACTCATGAGTTTGGGCAGGTATGTGTCCTGAGAAGCATCGCTTGTTAGACAAGATATTCCAGCAGAGATGTTTATTTAGACACTTGTGCAAGGGCTCCAGTACATTTTAACTTTATCATGTTTAAAATGAACTGTTTTAATGAGGTTATTTTTGAATGTCAGTTATCATGAGTTTTTAAACTCTGTACCCTACATAACAACCAGAAAGAGCCTCTCCTGCATAGTTTAAAACTTTTTTGGGGGAGAAACCTTTTATTTAATGAGTATAAAGTTCATAAGTGCATCTTCAGGAATAAGTGATTCTTCCCACCTTACCTGCGCTCCAACCCCACACCCTTCTCCCTCTCCCATTCCTAGTCCCATTCTCTATTAAGATTCATTTTCAATTAACTTTATACACAGGAGACCAACTCTATACTAAGTAAAGGTTTCAACAGTTTGCACACACACACACACACACACACACACACGATATAAAAAACTCATTTGGGACAGAGATCCTACATGAGGAGTTAGTGCACAGTGACTCCTGTTGTTAATTTAACAACAATCTTATGTATGGCATCAGTGACCACCCAAGGCTTGACCACTCACTCTTGGCATGAGTTGCCAAGGCTACGAAAGACTTTTGAGTCCATAGTCTCCGTGAGTATTTAGGCAAGGCCACAGGCAAAGTGTTAGTTCTCTCCTCCCTTCAGAGAAAAGCACATTCTTCTTTGGCCCCTTCTTTCCAGTGGGGTCTCACTCACAGAGATCCTTCATGGAGGCATAGTTTAAACCTTTAATCAAAGTGACACTTTACCTAACAACAGAGTAAAAAAAAGTGTTAATTTAGTGGTTCTCAATGGGATTTAGGGGTCAATTTTGTCCTCTACTTCCAGGGACACATTACAATGATAGGCCATTTTTTGGTCATCAAAACTTGAGGAGGTTGCTTACAATTGGCATGCAGTGGGTAGCTTCAGGAATGTTGTTTTATGTCTTCCAAGGCCCAGGAAACTTCCATGCACCACAACAAAGAATTATGTGGTCCACAATGTCAATAGTGTTACTGATGAGAAACGCTATGGACATGCGGAGAATCCCACAGAAAGCTAAAAAAAGAGTCACGGATCATGGCTCACCTGAAAAGGAGATGAACTATGGAAACACAGTAAAACACTGAGTTAAGAAGTACCACTATCCACAAAATAAAAGTAAAGTGGAGTTATAAGTCAGGAGCTGAGGCAATGCCTAACGGCTGTTAGGGAAACACTCCTAATCATACCAAGCAGACATCTCTGGTACAATACCCTCCTACCCATGCTGACGGGGCAGTTCAAACATAAGTAAAGCAGGAACAGTATTGACTGGACTGTTTAACTATAAGAAAGGAGGAACCAGCATTGGTTGGACAAGTTGGAGGCTGGCAAGCTGGAGAACTGCCAGAAATGAGAATAAAAGGGGAGCCTTTGCACCACTCTCCATCCTCTTGGGGATCATGGGCCGGTGTGTGTGAACCCCTGGATCTCCACACATCTGGAGCTGAAGGGGCAGCCCGCTACTCTGCATGGAGCAGGTAGCGGCACAAGCCGACCTGCAGAGCTGTCCCTGAGCTGTAATACCCCACTGTCTGTGTGAGTGTGAGTGTGTGTGGCCCAGTGTGAGTGAACCTCTGGATCTCCTCGCATTTTGAGTCAAAGAGCCAGACCGCTAGCTTTTGCTACGCGGCACAAGGTGACGACGGGATCAAGAGGCCAACTGGAGCTCCTGCGCTGCTGCCCGGCCGCTGTCTGACCAGCCGAGATGCCATCTTGCCAACTTGCCTGGAGTACTTATCAGCCTGCTACCAGACCTGAACACAAAGCTGGACCAGGCCTCTCAGTAGGGGACCTCTCCAACTTCTCGCCTGGCCGTCCGCCTGGGAACTTTGAGCCTAATGCCCAGAGTGACAGCCTTCCCACAACTTCCTGCCTGTAAGTGACTGATCCAAGATCCGTCTCTGCTGAGAAATGGAGCTCTGGACCTTGAACACTGACACTCTTTTTCGTGACCGTGATATGAGCCTTGAAAATGCAGGTTTTGCAAATAATGTTAGTTATGTGTAATATAATATAACTATGTTTTGACCCTATGCAAGGTACCTAAATAATGCTGGAGACCTTGATGTACATATACTATTATAATTAGATACCCCTCAAAATTACTTTAACACTGTATACTGTGATCTGTGGAGTAATGAATAAGTTCAAGCAGTATTATGGATATTGATATTGATATTGATGGTATCGATTTTAGTAGTCCTCTAGTCATTAAAGAAATAGTGTTACCTGATAGGTCTAAGAGTCAAAAGGATCACACAAACAAGACTAGTGTCTGCTAATACTAACTGATAGAACCAAAAAGGGAGAGAATGATCCAACATGGGAAGTGGGAGACACAGCAGACTCAAAGAATGGCAGATGTCCTAAATAGCACTCTGACCTCAGAATCAGCTCTTAAGGCATTCGGATCTGGCTCAAGAGCCCATGAGAGTATTTTAGGCATGGAAAGACAAGACACTCTGAAAAAAAAAGAGAAGACCTAAATGAAAGATCTCTGTGAGATCCCAGTGGAAAGAATGGGGCCATCAAAGAAGGAGGTACCTTTCTCTGAAGGGAGGAGAGAACTTCCACTTTGACTATGACCCTGTCAGAATAAGATCGAAGTCGGCGAACCCTAAAGGCTTCCATAGCCTCAGAAACTCAAGACTAGAGCCTAGGGAGAATACTGATGCCATAAACAAGAGTGTCAAAGTGTTAAATCAACATCAGGAGTCACTGTGTACTTACGTCTCATGAGGGATCTGTCCTTAATGTGTTGTCCAATGTGAAGTAATGCTATAACTAGTACTGAAACAGTATTTTTACACTTTGTGTTTCTGTGTAGGTGCAAACTGATGAAATCTTTACTTAGTATATACTGAATTGATCTTCTGAATATAAAGATAATTGAAAAAAAAACCTTGGTGTTAAATTGGAAATTGCATAGAGAATTAATTTTTAAAAAAAATCATGTAGGATCTCTGTCCTTAATGTGCTGTACATTGTGATTTAATGCTATAACTAGTACTCCAACAGTATTTTTCACTTTGTCTTGCTATGTGAGGGCAAACTGTTGAAATCTTTACTTAACATATACTAAACTGATCTTCTGTATATAAAGAGAATTGAAAATGAATCTTTGGCCGGCACCGTGGCTCACTAGGCTAATCCTCCACCTTGTGGCGCCGGCACACCAGATTCTAGTCCCAGTCAGGGCACCGGATTCTGTCCCGGTTGCCCCCCTTCCAGGCCAGCTCTCTGTTGTGGCCCGGGAGTGCAGTGGAGGATGGCCCAAGTGATTAGGCCAAGTAGTTAAGCTAAGTAGTTACATTAAGCTAAGTAGCTAAATTAAGTTATTAAGTCACGATTAAGTAGTTGTGTTAAGTATATTGATAAATGTATTAATTAGTAGAGGTTGATAAGTATATTGATACTGATAAGTGTATTGACCTCCATGAACATGCTGATGAGTAGTGTTATAAAAAACTCTTGGTGTATAAGCAATAAAATCTCTCATTGGAAAGACAGTCTTGTGTCCTGGTGTTCCTTTCTTCCCCGTGACTGACAAGTCATACGTCGCATTTGTTACTGTCGAGCTGTGTGACAATAGGCGCTCGCGACAGAACAGCAGTTGGTGTGGGTAGAAGGAGAATGTTCTAAATAGCAAAAAGATAGGCCTGAAATTATTTGATATTAGAAGAGAAAATTATAATGTGTTGATTCAAGTGAACCTTGTTTAGGATCCACATTCTAGGTTGGAGTCAGATCATAAAACTGAAATAAGTAGACAGAGAGGCTTTAAAAGAACTGGTGAATTTTCTTTGGTTTTAGGAACTTTGGAATGATATTAGAGATCTCTGGGGTCGGTGCTATGGTGCAGCGGGTTAACACCCTGGCCTGAAGTGCCGGCATCTCATCTGGGTGCCGGTTCTAGTCCTGGCTGCTCCACTTCCTATCCAGCTCTCTGCTATGGCCTGGGATAACAGTAGAAGATGGCCCAAGTTCCTGGGCCCCTGCACCCATGTGGGAGACCCAGAAGAAGCTACTGGCTCCTGGCTTCAGATCGGCGTAGCTCCAGCCATTGTGGCCAATTGGGGAGTGAACCATCGGATGGAAGACCCCTCTCTCTCTCTCTCTCTCTCTCTCTCTCTCTGCCTCTCCTCACTCTGTGTAACTGACTTTCAAATAAATAAAAATAAATCTTTTTTAAAAAAATCGGAGATTTCAGGTCTCAGTGAGTTGTGAGTGGGAGGCTGGTTTCATGTAGAAAGGGCACAGTGTCTTTAATAAAGTGAGAGAGATTGTTCTGATGTCTGACTGCAGCAGGATTTGTCCCATTACTTTCTTTCTTTCTTTCTTTTTTTATTTTACAGGCAGAGTTAGACAGTGAGAGAGAGAAAGGTCTTCCTTCCATTGGTTCACCCCCAAAATGGCTGCTACGGCCGGTGCACTGCGCCGATCCGAAGCCAGGAGCCAGGTGCTTCCTCCTGCTCTCCCATGCAGGTGCAGGACCCAAACACTTGGGCCAACCCTCCAGTCTAGCAGAAAGCTGGACTGGAAGAGGACAAACCAGGACTAGAACCCGGCGCCCATATATGTCCCATTACTTTCTCTCATGATCTTATTTTTTTTTCCCTAGTACTTTGATAAACTTTAAATTAATTGTTATTGTATGTGTTGTTGCTGTTGTGGATCTACTTCCTGTCCATCTCATTGGACTGAAAACTTTATGAGAACAGGGACTATATTGAGACATTCAACATTTTATGTCCAGTAACTAGCAGAGTGCTGACATTCTAAGAAGCATGAATAAATACTAATATTTTTGAATTATGCAAACAAGTTAAACATTTCTGTAGTTTGAATTCTCACCATAAGAGATCCATTTTTGTTTCTTTAAAAATATATTTATTTTATTTATTTGAAAAAGTTACAGAGAGAAGGAGAGGCACAGAAAGAGAGAGAGGTCTTCCATTTGCTGGTTAACTCCCCAATTGGCTGCAACGGCCAGAGCTGCGCCCATCAGAAGCCAAGAGCCAGTAGCTTCTTCTGGGTCTCCCACACAGGTGCAGGGGCCCAAGGACTTGGGCCATCCTCTATTGCTTTCCCAGGCCACAGCAGAGAGCTGGATTGGAAATGGAGCATCTGGTACTCAAACCAGAGCTCATATGGGATGCTGTCACTGCAGGTGGGGCGACTTTAAATATGTGAAATAAAATGATATATTTTAAATATATATAGCATTTATTTTAAATCACAAATAATTTATAAATACATACACATGCATGCTTATTAAATGTTAAAGGAAGAGAAAAGCATAGAGGAAAATGTCTGTGCTTACATTCATCCCATTTACTACAAACATGAATTTCATTGCTACGTTTAAACAAAAGTAAATCCTATTGTGATACAATGGTTTTCACAATGGGTCACACAGCAAACTCAACAGTAAGAAATATGTAAGTAATGTATCCATGACAAGAGCTCAGGTGATCACTGACATCATAAATAAGAGTGTAATTGTTAAATCAACAACAGGAGTCACTGTGTACTTGCTCCCCATGTAGGACCTCTGTCCTTAATGAGTTGTACTATGAGAACTGATGGTAAAACTTGTCTTCATACAGTACTTTATACTTTGTGTGTCTGTGTGGGTACAAACTGTTGAAATCTTTACTTAGTGTAGAGTTGATCTTCTGTATATAAAGATAATTAAAAATGAATGTTAATTAAGAATAGGATAGGAGAGGGAGTAGGAGGTGGGACGGGAGTGGAGGTTGGAAGGCGGGTATTGTGGGAAGAACTGTTAGAATCCAAAAATTGTACCTATGAAATTTATAATTATTAAATAAAAGCTTTCTTAAAAAAGATATGTATCCAAGCAAAAACATTTGAAAATTTGAGAATTAAATATGCCCAGTAAAATATGAATACAAAGAAAGCAATGGAGGATATATTAACATCACATAACTTGGAAGTTGAGACATGGACTATAAAATGAGGAAAGAAGAGTATATTATTATTTAAGGAGTACATTTTAATGAAGAAACCATAAATGTCTTCAAAAGATATAATAATATGCTTTTTTATTCTCTCTTTTACACTGGCATACAGATAAACACACATATACACATATAACTTACACACATGAGAGAAAAAATTTGGTACTTCTCTTTCTGTCTGACATTTCACTAATCACAAGGATCTTCAATTCCATCAATTTTGTAGCAAATGTCAGGATTTCATTCTTTTTTATGGCAGAATAATATTCCATTATGTATACAGAACAGATTTTCTTTACTCACTCTTCTTTGATGGACATACACATTGATTGCATGTCTTTGTTATTTTAAATAGTGCTAGCATAAACATGGTTGTGCAGGTGCCTTTTTCATATGCTGGCTTCATTTCCTTTGGTTGTGTTTCCAGAACTGCATATCAGGGTCATATGAAAGATTTATTTTTAGTTTTTTTGAGGCATCTCCATACTGTTGAAAAGGTATTTTGAAAACTGACAGTGACTTTGAAATTCTAAGATGTATGGTCATCGTATTGCTATGTCAAACAAGAATTAATTTAATACTGTGGCAAACTTCCATTTTTTCTTTTTAAAAACTGCTATTAATATAAAGAGAACAGATTTCATGTATTTTGTAGGTACAGTTCTAAGAAGATAACCATCCTTCCTTACCTCCCGCTCTCCTTCCCTCCTACCCCTTTTTCCTTCCTTTCTTTCAAAAGGTCCATTTTAGGACATTGTTCCAAACCTTCTTTGAGGTGTGAATAGCCACACAGAAATTCTCTTTGCCCAATTTCTGTGACCTAACTTTTAAAGTCCAAAGACACTGAATCCCCCTGTTAGCCTTTCACACAATGTAGTTAGCGCGAAGTCTACGTTGACACATTGACTCTCAACATCTTAGCAATTTGATACTGGACAAGTTGCTTAAAACATTTCAGGCACTGGAAATTTTTTACTCCACTCAAGTGGGCATGCATACACAATGTTTTCTTATTGCTTCTTTTTCTCCATAGCTAGGTTCTTCTATATTTCACATGATTAGCTGGTGGCTAAAAGTTATTGACAGCTGTAGAAATCCCTTGCCCCAAGTCCTCAGAAGTTCTTAGTGAAGGTAATGGATGGCTACATAAAACAGATGCTAACTTGAAGATCACTTAAGCATGTGTCTGTTCATTTTAAATACTTCAGACCCAATCACTCCAGGTTCCCCTGGTTACTGAGGATAGGGAGGTGGGACCACTGCCTCATTGGGTGCAAACATCACAGGATGCAATTGACTCCTCTTACCACAGCCTTCTTGTCTTTAAAGGGCTACTTGTGGTCATTTTATGGACATTTGGTAATTTCTTCTATTTTAGTGTTTTAGTATAGTGTCACTGTTTTGTCAGTGTTATCTTAGGAAAGATTTTCTAAAATTTGAAAAAAAGGTAAAAAAACACTTAAAATTAATTCTTCATATTATGGAAGTTTCTGAAACTTTGGTAAGTATTTGAGTTGCCTGGTGATATTTTTAAAATGCAGATTATGATTCAGTGTACCTAAGGTGAGGCCTCAGGTTGTGAAATCCAAGTAGCTCCCTGGTGATGGTAACACTCCTGGATTATGGGCTACCTTTGGTGTAGCAAAGTGCTAGGGCAAATGTTTAAAAGCCCATGTAAATGACCAAGTAGTTCACAAACTTGGTTGCACATTAGAATCAACTGAGGCTGTTTTAAAATTTCTGCCACTCATGCTTCACTTTTTTCCAATTAAATCAGAAAATCAGGAGTAAGACCTAATTATCAGTGTTTTTCATAACTCCTTAGATTTTTGGAGTATGCTCTAAGGGACTATAACTTTGATTACATAAATGATTAGGACTATTTTATAGATCTGTAAGACTGGGAAGGTAAGATGGTTTTATTGCACTGTGATTCTTTATCCAATTTCATATCTAATTTGAAAGTGTTTGCAGCCTTTATTATTTTCCCTACTGACAGAAAATATTCCAGTTTCTCCAATGTTCATCATAATCACCCTTTCATATTGCTAGTTCCCTCATTTACTGAGTGAAATAAAACTTTAACACACAATGCTTTGATGGTTTTTGTTTCATCCAATTGATTTCCATAATTTCTCGGGTAGCAGCTACATTTTTCTTTGAGTGGCAGTCAATATTCTTTGAAAGTTGGTAAAGCATACATGATAAATAAATTCATACATTATTTTAAAGCCTCTACACACCTCATCCCATTCTTGATACAGCCCTCATTAAACTCATGATTAATTACTAGTTTGGTAATTGTTGGCATAATTGATCTTAAAGGCAATTCTGGAGATCAAATTCATATCCTGACCTGTGCCAATTCACTGTTATTTGGAGATAAGTTCCTCTTTTATTTATGAGAGAAATGCCATGGCATACCCATCAGCTGGTTTGGACTTAAAGTTGTTTTGCTACAGTAGGGATGAGTTGGCTCACTCCACCCATGATTTCCTCCACCTTCTCCTCATGACTGATGGCTCCCATTTGCAGGATGTCAAACCAGGGTCTGAACAACTGCTGGTAGCTAAGTAAATTGGCCCACTTAGGGATCAAACCTGTGAACTTGGCTTCATCAAAACAGTAATCTTAGCAGAAGCGTGAATCTGCCATTTTTATCAGCTGATTGATTTCACTGAAAGTTCCGATTGTGAAACTGTTTTGCTTTTTAGCTGAAGTAAAGAAGCATTGCATTAGAGCTTGATAAAGGTAAATATATATTTGAGTTAATATATCACAAAAATGTAAGATTTAATAAAAATAGCTAATTTTTGTATTAAAATTTCTTATACAATATACAATATAGTAAGGATATTTAGCCTTACATAAGTTCATACTAGTCCTTTTTAGGTCTCACCTTTCTACGGTCTTCCAGCTAAAGCATGTTTTCTCTGCATAGCTAAATTTATTGGCAATTTTCATAATATGCATTGCACATATGCATATTAAGGTTAGCTACAAAGTAATGACATGTCTGGTATGAAATTCTTTCTTGGAAACTCTGTTCCTCTTGTAGGTTATCTGGTTTTTCTCAATATGTAACACTTACTATATTTTAAAAAAAGTATTAGATAAAGAAAATGTCTTCTTATTTTTTACTATGTGACTTTATGTAGCTAATTTTTGAATATTATTACAAGAGGAGCTCTTCATGTATTTAAATGAAAACAATTAACTAGAAATGATATGAAATAAAATCTATTGCATAATGTGTGAGTTTAAGTGATTTTAATCAATGGATAAGATATGTGATGTGATAACTTGTGATAGCTTGTAAGCTGGCCTTGAAAACTAAACAAAGTAAAACTTTAAAATACTTTAAAGTAACTGGAAAATTAACAGAAAAAGTATAATATGTAATGATGAATACTTTGGAGGACATTGTTTCTATATCAACCTGCTGGAAGTATTTCTATTTGTGTCCTGTTTGGATTTTGATTCTATATTCATAGGTACACTATTCTAGCACATTTTAAAGATAATATTGACATGACTGGTTCTCATTGACTAAATGACATTTTTGGTTTAATTTATTATTTAAGAAGAAACAAGAATTTCATGTGCTAAATCTCAGAGAAAAAGAAAGGGAGCTATAGAAATATAGCATTTTAAAATTTAAGTACTTTTAAATAAGACTGTCAATTGTTAAACTGAGGAAATCATCATGGAGATTTCTTGAAAACTATCAATAGACTTGCCATATGATCCAGCAACCCCACTACTGGGTATATACCAAAGTCATGTATATATATTAATATATATATATATATATATATATATATATATTAGTCAGCTTTAGAAAAGAATGAAATTCTTTCATTTGTAGCAAAATGGTTGGAATTAGAGAACATCAATTTGAGTGAAAAAGTCAGATAAAGAAATACAGAATGTTCTCCATCGTGTGTACTTAAGAGACTATGCCTGCATCTACTAGGAAATTGCACTACATTATCAGTAAAATTCCTCTTAAATTGAGAGTTTGTAAATTTTTAAAATTCTAAATTGGTAGGCTAATATAACTTTAATGCTAAAAAACCTTGAAGTAAGTGATCAGATATCTTTGGAAATAGAAAAATAATGAGCATTCAGCCAGCTTTTTTTTAAAAGCAGAAACAAAATACATTTTCCAAACAGAATCTTCTTTTAGAATATTTACAGTTTATGGCAAAATTGAAAAGAAGCTATAAGGATTTTCTATATATCTTTTTCCACCTCAGAGGCATAGCCTGCCCCATTATTAGTATTTCCCAACAGAGTAGTTCATTGGTGACAACTGATGATTCTACATCAATACATTACAGTGGGATCCATGCTATGCTGGGTAGATTCTATGGGCTTGGTCTAATGTGTGATAGGTATCTATCATTATAATATCATACAGAGTAGTTTCACTGCCTAAAAATCCTTGTGTTCCCTGCCTGCTTCCCTTCACTCTCCTCTCTTGTCAATCAGTGATGCTTTCATTATTTCATAGTTTTTTTTTTTTTTTTCCAGAATGACATAGTTGGAATTATACAGTTAGTAGCCTTTTCAGATTTGCTTTAATTATATGCATTTAATAACATCCAAGGTTTTCCAAGTCCGTGAGTGCTTTCTTTTTCTTTCTTCTTTTTTAAAGATTTATTTATTTATTTGAAAGGAAGAGTTACAGAGAGAGAGAGAGAGAGAGAGAGCGAGAGCGAGAGAGCGAGAGAGAGAGAGAGGAGGTCTTCCATCTGCTGGTTCTTTTCCCAGGCGACTGCAATGGCCAGAGCTGTGCCAATCAACGCCAGGAGCCAGCAGCTTCTTCCGGGTCTCCCACACAGGTGCAGGGGCCCAAGGGCTTGAGCCATCTTCTGCTGCCTTCCCAGGCCATAGCAGAGAGTTGGATTGGAAGAGAAGCAGTTGGGACTAGAACGGTTGCCCAGTGCCATTGTACTTTAAAAGTCATTGCCATACCCAAAATCATCTATCTTTTCTCCTTTGTTTTCTTTTAGCATTTTATACTTGTATTGTACTTTCAGATTGCTAATTTATTTTGTTTTTTTAAGGGATTTTTGTAAAGGATTTTAACTTTATGGCTAGATTCTTTTCCTTGCCTATGAATTCTTAGTTGCTCCACTGTTATCTACTTCTTTACCCCTTTTTTATTGCCTACTTTCCTTTGTTAAAAACCAGTTTACCCTATTTTAGTGTGTCTGTTCTATTTCATAGATCTGTTTACCTATTGTGTCACCAGTCCTACAAGTCTTGATTATTGTGGCTTAAAAGGAAGTTTTGAAGTTGGGTAGTGTAAACGCTAACTTTTTACTCCTATTATTATTATTATTATTTTTAAAGATATTATTTATTTATATGACAGGTAGAGTTACAGACAGTGAGAGAAAGAGGCAGAGAGAAAGTTCTTCCATCTACTGGTTCACTCTGCAGTTGGCTGCAATAGTCAGAGCTGGGCTGATCCAAAGCCAGGATCCAGGAGCTTCTTCTGAGTCCCCCATGCAGTTGCAAGGGCCCAAGCACTTGAGCCATCTTCTACTGCTTTCCAAGGCCATTTCAGAGAGCTGGGTTGGAGGAGGAGCAGCCGAGACTCAGACTAGTGCGCCTATGGGATGCCAGCGCTGCAGGTGACAGCTTAACTCACTATGCCACAACACTGACATTCCTATTATTTTGATTGTTCTGAGTCTCTTAGCTCTCCATATGTAATTTTTTTTGACAGGCAGAGTGGACAGTGAGAGACAGAGACAGAGAGAAAGGTCTTCCTTTTCCATTGGTTCACCCTCCAATGGTCACTGCGGCCTGTGCGCTGTGGCCCGGCTCACCGTGCTGATCCGATGGCAGGAGCCAGGTGCTTATCCCGGTCTCCCAAGGGGTGCAGGAGGGTGCTATGAATTTTGACAAATGTTTTCTGCATCTATCGATAATCATTTGATGTTTTTCTTCTGTAGTATGATTTTAAATACTAGACTAGCCTTGCCTAATTAGTATAAATCCTTCTTGGTTGTGTTATATAATGTTTTTTGCATTTTGTTGGATTTGATTGATATGATTTTGGTGGGGGTGATTTTTTACATCATTTTTCATGAAAATATTGGGCTGTAGTTTCCTGTTATTATAATATCTGTTTTTGGAACTAGGGTAATGCTGGCTTTACACAATAAGTTAGGAGGTATTCCCTAGTCTTCTATTTTTGCCAAAGTTAAAGAAATGGTAAATTTCTTTCTTAAATGTTTGAAAGAATTTACCAGTGAACTAATCTGAGCTTGATATTTTTTGTTTTAGAATGTTATTTACTATTGATTCAAATTATTTGATGGATATAAGTATAGTCACATTCCTTATTTCTTGTGAGTTTTGACATATTTTATCTTTCAAAAAATTGGTCCTTTTCACCCAGATTATCAACATTTGGGGCAAAGAATCATTCACAATATTCTTTTATTACCTATTTAATGTGCACAGCACTTTTGTGATATTAGTAATTTTTATCTTGCCTCTTGTTTTTTAGCTTGGAAAAAAGATTACTGGTTTTACTAATCTTTCTGAAGATGTAACTTAGTTTTCTTCATGGATTTCCTGCAAAAATCATTGATATCTGTTCTAATTCTTATTTCTTTTCTTCTGCTTACTTTAATTTTTAATTTATTTTCCTTTTTCTTATTTCCTGGATGGAAACATATTACTGATTTTTTAATCTTTGTTCTTTCCTTTTTGTATAAAATGATTTATTAATTTATTTTAAAGACAGAGTTATAGAAAGAGGGAGACATATCAAGACACACCCAGACACACACACACACACACACACAGATCTTGAATCTGCTGGTACACTACCCAAATGGTCACAACAGTCAGCATTGGGCAAGGCAGATGCCAGGGCTTTGGAACTCCATCCTTGTCTCTTACATGACAGGGACCCAAGCACCTAGGCCATATTTTGCTGCTCTCCCAAACACCATAGTAGGTAACTGGATTAGAATTAGAGCAGCTGGAACTTGACGGTCACTCTTAGGGATGCTGGCATCACAGGAAGCAGCTTAGCCTTCTACGCTACAACACTGGCCCCAGTTCTTTTCTGATACATGCGTTCAGTGATATAAATTCCCTAAGCCCTACTTCTGTCGCAATGCCCAAATATTGATAGGTTGTGCTTGCATTTAATTTAGTTCAAAAGGTTTTAGAATTGATCTTGAGATTTCTTCTTTGATATGTGTGTTATTTAGAAATGTGTTAATTAATGTTCATGTATGTCAAGACATTTTAGTAATTTTTATGTCACTAATTTCTGATTTAATTACAATATGCTCTGAGGACAGACATTGTATGATTTCTATTTTTTAATTTTCAAGTTTTTGTTTAAGAATTTTTAAATACTTTGCCTCATTCATTTCAGTGTAGACATTATATGCATAAAACTATATAAAAATTTTCCCTTTGAAAACAGAGATACCAAATTCATTAATGAGGGATTCATGGCAATGAATATAATGTGGGAGAAATAAGAGCGTATTACCATGCAAATGCATGATTCATTGAAGCAATTTATAACTATATATCAAATGGTGTTACATACAAGCATTGTTTATACTCTATGTATATTAACTTCAAAAATAACAAAAAACATGATATTTGTCTCTATGAGTCTGGCTCATTTCACTTAGCATAATGAACTCCAATTCCATCCATTTTGTTACAAATGGTAGGATTCAGTTTTTATTGTAAAGTAATATTCCATTGTGTATGTATATATATATATATATATACACACACACACACCATATTTTATTTATCCAATTATCAGTTAATGGACATGTAGGTTGATTGCATACATTTGTTATTGAGAATTGACTTGCTATATTCTTTTGAATTTGTTATAGTGTGCTTTGAGATCCAGAATGCAGACTACGAATGTGATGAAAGTTACCTGTGAATTTGAAAAGAATATATGGACTACTGTTATTGTATAAAATAATCTATAAATGACAACAATGTCTAATTGTTTGATGATACTACTTAAACTATATCTAGTGATCTTCTGTCTGCTCTATCTGTTCATTTCCGATAGAAATCAGAAATCAGAAATCCCACTATGATAGTGGATTTCTGATGCATCTCTTTCAGTTTTCATCTCAGGTAGTTTTATGCTCTGTTGTCAGGTGCTCTAAGAGAACTGATCCCATTATCATTCTATAATGCCCGCTCTTATTCCTGATAACATTCATTATTTGAACATATTTTCTTTTACTCTATATTTACATTTATTTTCTGCTTTGTAAGCCATGTAGAGTTAGATCATTTTTTTAAAAAATCTACCCCCAAAACATGTTATATGACTGGATTCCCCTGGCATTTTTAAGTCTCAGAATCTCCTCACTTGGCTTTTAGCCATTCATTAGTTCTACCTTAGGGTTTTCTATTCCAAGCCTGGTTCCTGCAGTAGATTTACTAAACAGGTTTTTCTCATTTTTTTAGGTCTAATAAGAATTATTCATTTTTCAATATGTTCATCATTTTACTTATAATTTCCAAAATCCTTAAAATTTGACCCAGGAACCGGAGTTCTTCAATTGTATTGTGAAAGAGGGAGGACATGGAATTGTTTGAAAGTTTAGGTTTTACTTCCTTGGTACATTTATTTTGGCATTTAATGTTTGTATTATAGAATCAACTTTCTTGGATTGATACAATCTCTACTAGAGCATCTGATTTCACAAATATTATTGTTATTATTGTAAATATTCATTAAAATTTTACAAAAATTTATAAGATTATTTTTGTTAATTATTTTCATTTTATTTCAAAGGCAAAAATACATATAATATATACAGAAAGTGAGAAATGCCACATCTCTCCACACACATATATCACTCCCCAAAGATCTACAACAGTCAATGGCAAGACAGGCTGAAGCCAAGGCCAAAATTTCTATTACCCATATGGGTGGTAGGGACTCAAACACTCAAGCCATCATCTGCTCCTTCCCAGTTTGTGTATTAGCAAGAAGCTGATTGGAAATCGAACCAGGACTTGAATCAGGTACTATGATACTGGATGTGTACAACCCAAATGATGTTTTAACTATGGAATAAAATACTCATCCCAATATTTCTATCTTAATTTGTCTTGTAAGGGAAGACTATTGAGTTGTATAATATAACCCTCATGATTACATGAATAAAGAGATATATGTAGAGATGAAAACTGAAGAAAAATAAACAATATTGAATGCATTGCTTGCTAGACAGTGGTTTACCTCAGAGTCATATATTAAACACTTTAACTCTATTACTCCTTTTAAATAGATTTCAATTTGCTCTGGGAATTTTTATGAAATTATCAAAGAAAATTCTGATGAATAACACTGAGAAACAGCCAAAAAGAACAAGGCAACTTAATTTGAGATAATGCATACTCACTAACATCACCAGAAGAGAGGGTCACATATATTGTCTCAGTGTATGATTTTGTGAAATCTTCAAAAAAATTGTCCCTCGATAATTACCATATTAGCACAGTAAAAATTATAGTTAAAATATTAAATTTTAAAAAAGATTCACTTTTTGAAAGTCAGAGTTATACAGAGAGAGAGGGAGAGAGAGAGAAATCTTCCATCCATTGATTTGCTCACCAAATGGTCCCAACATCCAAGGGCTGAGCTAGACCAAATTCAGCAGCACAAAGCTTCTGGGTCCCACACACAGATGGCAGGGGCCCAGTCACTTGGGCCATCTTTGGCATCTTTCCCAGTTGCATTAACAAGAAGCTGCATCAGAAGTGGAGGAATCAGTACAGAACCCGACGCTCATCTGGGATGCCAGTATTGTAGAAGGCAGTCTAACCAGCTGTGCCACAATGCAAGCTCCCCCAAATTCTAGTTTAACACTTTAATCCTGGACTTCTTAACGTTTCCTCATCAGTAATGTATCGTTTATCATTTCTTTGAACTAATTTTAATACAAATAAATGTGAATAGCAATTTATGTCAGGGGCTTTCAATTATGACTGTCTTGATTTCAAAATTATATGAGGCATTTTTCATGGAAGTATTGTTTCAATTTATTATAATCTATTTGTACTTATGATAACTTATTTATAAGTTATCCCATTCAACATGTCTCTAAGATTTAAGTCTTGGGAAAATATATTTGCATGTTTGCTAATGCTTAACATACACAGAAAATGGCTTCAAATTTGTCAACTAAAGGGGCCAGCATTGTAGTGTAGCAGGTAAAGCTGCGGTCAGCAAGGCTGGCATCCCATATAGGTGCTGATTCAACTCCCAGATGCCCAACTTCCTATCCAGCTCTCTGGTAATGTGCCTGGGGAAGCAGCAGAGGATGGCCCAAGTGTTTGGACCCCACGTGGGAGAGAAGAAAGAAGGCCTTAGTTCCTGACTTCAGTCTGGCTTGGCTCTGATGGTTGAGGACATTTGGGGAGTGAACCAGCAGATGGAGGATCTCTCTCTTTGCCTCTGTAATTCTGCCTTTCTCTTTCTTTCTCTGTAACACTGCCTTTCAAAAAAAAATAAATCTTTTAAAAAATTGTCAACTAAAACTGCTACAAAAGGTATATCTACTAAGTTCAATGATTGTTTGGCTTTTTTTGTGTATGTGTTAAAAGTTACATACAATGTAATGCTTAAATGGTAAGTGAATAAATTGGTGAAATTTGACATATGTATTTTACTCTTACAACTCCTAATATTATCTAGAATATAAGGCATCTAAATATTTTAAAAGATTTACTTATTAATTTGGAAGGCAGAATCTGAGATAGATGGGAAGAGAGAGAGAAAGAATGAGGAAGAGAGATCTGTCTGCTTGTTCGCTTCCCAAATGGCAGCAATAGAACTGGGCCAGACCAAGCCAGGAGCCTGGAATTCTACCCTGCAAAGCAGTCATTAATTGTAGAACTAAAATAGTTGGATATTTTTAAATTTTTTATCGTTTTTCTATTATGTAAGTGTATAATTTTGAAATAGTAAAAAGTCATCTTCAGGGTAATATAATAGAGCTTGAACAAAGATGTTCAAGAAAAGCAAAATTGAATTACCTCTCTTGACTACTACCTAAGAAGAATAAAACAAGATATTAGAATCATAGTCTCTGAAGAACATATAGATATAACACATAGTGTTTCAGAATTTGAGAAGGGGCAAGTTTTTTTTTTTACCAAGTTTAATTTATAAAATTTTTGTTGTGTTACAACTTATGATATACTTACTAGATTAAAAATATATGACTTATAAGATATATAAGGATATATCATTAAATAGTTATATATAGATACTTATATATATATAATTTTAATACAAATAAAGGTGAATAAATATGTATAGTAAAAATACCATGTATTAATGCAGTGTGTATGCTGTTGTGACAAAATATTTCCCAAATGTCCGTTTAAATTCTATTGACTTTTTTATTAACACTTAAATATTTATTAATGGGACAGATTAGGCCAATGTTTGAGCATATTTGACTTTTTACAAGTTTAAAATGATGAATTTTCCAACACAATATTATTCTTAAATACTTAAATAATTGAAATACCTTGATCTACATGCACACACGCACACTCTCTCCTTCTTTTACATTCTCTGTTTTTGTTTCTTTCTCTCTCTTTTTCTTTGTATCTCCTTCGGTTCTCTCTCTCTCTCTCTCATACACACACACACACACACACACACACACACACACGCATATACAAATAGTTGAAGTCCTAGCTATAATGAATAATAAAAGAATAAAATAATAAAAAGCCTCACAAGGGTATTTCCAGGTCTAGTAAAATATTTTAAAGGTTTTTTTCATCATCTTGTTGCTTTCAAAGTCAAATTTTTCTGTAACATTTTCTGTAACTGAATGCCTCTGTATGATAGCAGCTCTTAAGTATAATCTCTAATTTAGTACCATTTTCTTATCTATACATTATTGTTTACATTAAGTGTGATATCTTTGGCAATCAATTTTAATGGGCAGGTATTAACTTTCAATAGGGGCCTGCATATAATGACAGTGATGAAGAGCATTGCAACAAAATGCTTCTAAATTAATCTGCCAGTTTGACCCAGTAACCGACATGCATACTAAAACACTGATGTGAATTGAAAATAAAATAACTGCACTTGACAGATATAATAGTTTAAGTGATTTCAAATTAACCACATCCCACTGACCGCAAGTGAAGAATGTGTGCTTTCTCCTGCAAAGACGTGTGCTCTGGGGGCTCATTATACAGTGTGGAGTAAGTAAATCCAGAGTGGAGTAATTGATGCTGGGGAAGAGAGAGTGGCACTACTTAATGAATCTCAAACTTGTACATAAAGATATCATCAGCAGTTCATATGTTATTCCTCTCTTTTCAGTTTGAGAACATTATAAGCTTAAACGTAGGTTGTGTAGTAAACTCGTAATATAGAAAATTCTGATAGGGATGCACCAACTGCTTCAAGAAAGCAGTGATTAACTTTTTTTTAAAAAAAGCTAAATATTATCACAATCTTGTTTCTTTTATATTTTCCAAGAATTAATGTAAGAATTGCTTTTCAATTATTAATCCACCTTAATTAATTCAAAAAAGTATAAATAATATTCTATTTTAGCATACTCATTGTAGATATTTTTCTTTTAGGGACTACAAATATTACTATTATGTGAAAATTGAAAATATTAAGATGTTTAAAATCATACCAAAACAAGATAATATCAATTTTCAAAAGCTTTGACTAGCATTGTCTTGTTAAAGAACAGGTAATTAGTTGAACAAATGGGTCCATCATTACATTTTGTCTCATTTAATGTCAATAAAGTTGGAGCAGTATTTCTATTTGAGAAATGAAGCTGGCAGTGCTAACTGGCTTATTCAAATAATGTCTAATTTTTCAGGGCTTATGAGTTCTACTCAATTCTAAATTACACATAGTTCTATTCACTTTCACTGACTATGAAGAAATAGTTAAACAAAATTCATCTTTTATTAACATTGTATGGAAAGGAAGTTAATACATAATTTGATTGAACTCTCAACCTGCCCCACTCCCCACAGATTAGCATCCAGATATTTAATGGCAAACTTTTCTACAGCATCAGGCTACTGGAGCACCATAAAAGTCAACATGATTGCCCTTTCCTCTTTCATTCAGCAGTTGGTGATAGTTTTTATTTGCTTGTTTCCCTACTAATTGTTTGATAAAATATGTCCTAAAATCCCCTCTTGATTTGAGAAGAAAAATCTTATTGGTGTAGCAGTGAAAATGATATATTGAGAAATGCTCCTACAAGTATTGGGAGCCAGGAGGATAAAATGTTAGTGAATTTTTGGAAAAAAATTATTTCCAGAAGAATTGAAAGCTGAGTTGATAATCTGCGTGAAAAAGACATGATGGAGCATTCTAAAGAGAAGGATTGGGCTATGCAAAGGCACCGGGAAACAGGGAACATAATTCCCTTGGGAAACCATAACTACATGTGAAATTGTACCAGATTAGTCTATGTGGAGGTGAAAGGACTGAAAGAGAGGCTCCATGAAGAACGTGAAGGATTTCTGTTATTGTTATGTCAATGTTTTGCTAAAGAATTTTAATAGCTGTATCATTCATGCGTATTTCAACCTGCATTTATTTGCCATGAACTATTCTTGTCACTGGGGACATTATATTGAATCAGAAAGAAATGGACTCTGTATTCATATTGTTTATTACTTATAATACAGCAAAATAGCTACCTGTAATTTTACTGGAAAATAACAGGAAGTGTAGTAGAAGATGGACCTCCCAAACAACTTAAGGAATTCCATAAAGTTTTTGGTGAGCATTAATCTACAAGAAGAAATCTGAAGTCTACTTAAGCATTAGCTGCATGAAACAGGATAAATAATGGAGAGAGTGTTCTAGAAATACAGACTACCACATGAGGAGGCATGGAAGCAAGCAGGTATGGGACATGCTTGGGAACTGAAAAAAGTTCTGTATAACTTATGGTTAGATGATGAGTGAAAAAGACAAATGTGGGAAGTAAACTGTGGCAATTCGTATAGGCAAGGTCATTCAAACCTTGTAAGTGTGATAAAGTATTTGGTTTTTCCCTTTGCAGAAGGAGGGGCCATGGAAAATTATCAGGCTGTGGAGCATCATATGCAAGTTTGCATCTGAGGACAGATGTTTGTAGTAGTATTATGAATGGGAAGGAATGCTATAAGAAACAGAAAGTATAATTGGTATTTATGAGAGTATTATCTAGTTATAAGGTAATAATGAAAATGAAGAAAATAGGCATATTTGTAAAATACATTAGATAAAGAATTGCTAATTTTAGTCATGTGTTAGGCTTGGAAAAGGAGAAAAATGAGGTGTGTGTGTCAAGCCTGGGATTCTGATTTAGATAACTGGGAAGATGAGACAAAGGACACAAGAGAAATTAGAGTCAAAAGCTGAGTTTAGTTTTGCATTTGGTGAGCTTTATGCAGCTGTAAACTTCTAGGTAAAAATGTCCTGTAGGCATTTCTAGTGTGAGACTAGAGAGACATACAGAATAGTGAAAATGATGGGCTAATTCTATGGAAGTGGTAATTGAAGCTCTGATGAAACACAATGGCATTGCCTATGGAACTGGCTTAGGATTAAACCTTAAGAAACACTATTATTTAGTGTAAAGGAGTCACACTCATAGCCAGAGGCAGGGTGAGAATCAAGAAGATGCACACTCACACATATAGAGTGTTTCAACAGTATCAAATACTGCAGCCAAGACTGAGAAAGGAATATTAGATTTCACAACAGTGGTCTTGGCAACAATGGCCTTACAATACATAATAGCTTTAACAACCAGAGAGTAATGAATTGATGAGTTTGTTAGGGTGGCTGACAACTGTAAAGAAAACCATCTCGACCACCTGTTCTAAAAAGATAAAAAGACAGCAAGTAGTTAGAGTGCAATATGAATCAATGACATTTTAGTATTTTTCTTTCTTAGAGAAGAGAAATGTAAACACATGTAAATGTGGGTGGGAAGGAGGCAGTGAAGAAAGACTGAAGACAAAGGGTTGACCTCCATGGAAGGGCAAGGTTGCTGCTGCAGAAGAATTGATATAGTTGATACTAGGGAAAGTAAAACTCTGTTATCAGGGGTAGAAACCAAAGGCTAACAGTGAGAAACAATCTGTGGTTCTTCTCATCTGGAATGTTCAAGCAGAAGTGTTCTCAATTTACTTGAGTTGACTTTTGAGAGGAAAATGGGTACCTACCTTTCAGCCTAATCAAAATTTTATTTTATAAAAAGCAATATAAAAGTCTTGTTAAGAGGTAGAAGATTATTTTTTATCAATCTCAGGTGGGTTGGAGCAAATGATGTTTAGAGGGAAGATCTTACTTACTGTAAGAAGTTATAATGGTCAAGAGATGTTTTAATATGAAACTGTCCACAGCACTGGTGAAGAAACAAAGACATCCATTTCTCTATTTCAAAAAGGAATAGATCACATTCTCTCCCCTTTTGAGAAGCAGAATGAGCCAGATTAGGAGAAGATTCAACTTAGAATCACTTTAAAATTGAGGTGCAAAAATTAGTGATAAACCAGAAGGGATGTGGATTTCTATTTCAATTTTCCATCAGGAGTTATATTAGTCTGCTTTTCATTATTTTAAATTATCTGAGAGGAGCTTCTTTAGGAAGCAAAAGTTTATTTTAGTTTACAGTTGGAGGTGACAGGAACAGGAAGCCCAGGGGCCCAGCATCAACTGGATGCTGATCATAGTGGGTACTAAGGCATGATAACATGGTGGGACAAGAAGCAGACAGAGAATCTGGGTGGATCTTGAACTCAAATAATCAAATCTCTTATGAGAGCCACCCTCCTAGGGCACACCCTCAATGACCCAAAGATCTCTCTCCTATCCTTCTTCTTAGGCACCATAATTAGATCACCCATAATTCATCAATCATTAACACTGAGATGTCAGAGCATAAACAGTTGCATGAACTTTGGGGAGAAAAATCAACATCAAACCATAGTAAGAAATACGGTGCTCTGATGGAGAATAAGTGCCAAGTACAGGAATACAGAAACTAAAAGAAAGCAAACTGAGTGTGAAAAGAGTTAAAAGTCCAGGAAATATGTGTATTGGATGACTTTCTAAAGACTGAAAAACCAGGACTACTAGTGAGTGATTCAAAAATTTGATTTGAAATGCAAATACCAGTTATTAAACAAAGACACAAACTCTTTATTCTTTTGGGATTGATTAAGACTTTATTAAATTCTGGCACCTATTTGTGCATAGGAAATTATTGAGATGGCATCTTGTATAGTGGCCGGCATCTTTTCTCCCTCCCTTGACCATTACATATAGCTGTTTACCTGCATATACTTGCTTATCACATTGTTGAAGACCAGGAAAAAGAAAACAACCAATAATGACTGCCTGATCAGGAAAATGAATTTTCCTCCTTATTAGAAAAATTTCAATATCCAATTAATTCAAAAGTTTTGAAAAAATGGAATACAACATTAGTTTATTTTGGTACAAATTTTAGAAAATCTATACATAGGGGCCAGTGCTGTGGTGTAGCAGGCAAAGGCACTGCCTGCAGTGCGGCATCCCATATAGGCACCGGTTTGAGTCTTGGCTGCTCCACTTCCAATCCAGCTCTCTGTTATGGTCTGGGAAAGCAGTAAAAGATGGCCCAAATCCTTGGGTCCCTGCACCCAAATGGGAGACTGAAAGAAGCTCCTGATCCTTGGCTTTGGATCAGCTCAACTCCGGCCATTGTGGTCACCTGGGGAGTGAACCAGTGGATGGAAGGACTATCTCTCTCTCTCTCTCTCTCTCTCTTCTTCTTCTTCTTCTTCTTCTTCTGCCTTTCTAATAAATAAATACATTTTTAAAAAATCTATACATAATTTTTCATAACACACATTTTCCATGAACTTTTTGAAGATTTCCTCATATAGGGAGATGGTCACATATGTGATAAATTCATAGGGGGAATTTGCCTGGCTTGTGATTTTTACTTGACCTATAAAATCTTGGGGAAGGTATGGATTCACTCCCTAAATGCCTGCAATGACTGGTGTGGGCCAGAATCAAAATAGAAGCTCAGAACTTGATCCAGACTTCCCAATTACTTGATCTATCACCACTGCCTACCAGCATTTGCATTAATAAGAAGCTGGAATTAGAGGCTGGAGGTGGATATTAAACCCTGACATGCTGATACAGGACACGAGTACCCTAACTGGCATCTTAACCCAAAGGCTTGCCCTGAATGAGCTCCCTGTTTATGTTATCTCTAAGCTTGGGAAAACTTTCAATTTCATGGTACAGAATAGTAGAGCCAAAACACAAAACTTCTGTTTTTCTGGATATGTTATATAAACATTGGATTTAGGGCTGCCAAAGGTGCATGAATTTGTGTTAGAATATCAGATTATGAGAAACAAAGAAAACTCCACAATATTTATTAAATTCCTTTTGAGTATTTTACTAAAAGCTAAATAAGGCAGCTGGGATAAAACTGCATGAGACCTACAAGCAAAAAGTAACTGGTCAGTTTGAGCTGGACAGTCATTTTGCAGGTCACCCTGTTTGAGAAATATTAAATTCTAACCAGACAAAGTACAGACCTTGATGTACAGCCTGAATGTAAAATTGATATCCCAGAAATGCACTATATTAAAATAAGAGATATTTTAGCCCAAGAGTAACAATTCCTCTATAGCAATCAAAATGAAGCTTTAAAACAAAACTGAAGAAAGCATATATGGCGTTTCAATAACCACTGCCTGCCAGAATAACTCTTTGACAGAATGCAATATTCATTGTTCAACAAGATAAGATATAAAATATTCACTATAGAATTTAAAAAATTTTACGGTCTGATTTTTAACTTTTATTTAATAAATATAAATTTCCAAAGTACAACTTTTGGACTATAGCAGCTTTCCACCCCATAGTCTCCCTCCCACCCACAACCATCCCATCTCCTGCTCCCTCTCCCATCCCATTCTTCATCAAGATTCATTTTCAATTATCTTTATATACAGAAGATCAACTTAGTATATACTAAGTAAAGATTTCAACAGTTTGCCCCCACACTGATACACAAAGTATAAAGTACTATTTGAGTAATAGTTTACCATTAATTCACATAGTACAACACATTAAGGACAGAGATCCTACATGGGGAGTAAGTGCACAGTGACTCCCGTTGTTGATTTAACAATTGACACTCTTATTTATGATGTCAGTAATCACCAGAAGCTCTAGTCATGAGATGCCAAGGCTATGGAAGCCTCTTGAGTTCACAAACTCTGATCTTATTAGACAAGGCAATAGTCAAAGTGGAAATTCTTTCCTCCCTTCAGAGAAAGGTACCTCCTTCTTTGATGGCCCATTCTTTCCACTGGGATCTCACTCACAGTGATCTTTCATTTAGGTTTTTTTTTTTTTTTTTTTTTGCCACAGTGTCTTGGCTTTCATGCCTGTGAAACTTTCATGGGCTTTTTAGCCAGATCCTAATGCCTTAAGGGCTGCTTCTGAGGCCAGAGTGCTGTTTAGGACAACTGCCTTTCTATGAGTCTGCTGTGTATCTCGCTTCCCATGTTGGATCATTCTCTCCTTTTTAATTCTATCAGTTATTATTAGCATTCACTAGTCTTGTTTATGTGATCCCTTTGACACTTAATCCTATCATTATGATTAATTATGAACTTAAGTTGATCACTTTGACTAGTAAGATGGCATTGGTTCATGCCACCTTGATGAGATTGAATTTGAATCTCCTGGCACATTTCTAGCTCTATCATTAGCGGTAAGTCTGTGTGAGCAAGTGACAAACTGTACATCTCCTCCCTCTCTTATTCCCACTCTTATCTTTAACAGAGATAACTTTTCTTATCAAAGAAATATGAAATATAGTCAGGAATAATGACTGATAGAAAGAAATAGGGATGACAAAGATCTTAGGAATAGCAGATATAGACTTTAAAGCTATGATCATAAGTATTTTCATGGATTTAAAGGAAAAGATCATTGCAGTAAGTAAACAGATTAGGTTAATTCAGCATAAAAAGGGAAACTATAATAAAATAAATTAAAATTATGTTCCAGACTTTACTACTTTACTTCAAAAAAAAAAAAAAACACTGACCTTACAACAAATTGAACACTTAAAAGAAAAGGTCATTGATTGTAAAGGGCAATAGAGAGTCTTCAAGATGATGCACAGTGATATGGAGTTTAATAAGGCTTAGTAACACATTAAACAATATAAAGAAGTCTAAAAGACATCTCATTAAAGGTCCGGAATAAGAGGAAAAATATTTGTAGAAATATAACTAAAAATTTTAGAATTGGTTGAAAATTAGTCTTTAGATTAATGAAACAAGATAAACACACACAGATACACACAGAGGCACATCTTCCATAAAATTGAAACCGGTGATTAAAAGACCTTAACAGATGAAAAGAGAAACAAACATTATAAATAGGTAAAAGGATAAAATGTAGTTTATTTATCATTGGAAGCAATATAAACCAGATGAAAAAGAAATGACATATTTAATGTGTGTAAAGGAGAAAAAGAACCTGTCAATTTTGTTTTTTATATGCAGAAAATTTTCTAAAATGAAAATGAAATAAAGACATAATCACTTAAACAAACTCTAAGAAAAATTTCACCAGCAAAATACCTGCTAACTAAAATTATTTGTAGTTTTTCATGGTGGAAGGATGCCATGGGTTTGAAGTATATGTTCAATGAAAATGTAGGAGAATTATAGCAGAAAAGATAGGAAAAAAAATTAAAGTGAATTGTTTTAAGGTTCTCACCTTATATGCCAAGTTTAATGTTGATTCTAAGTAGAATATTATAAGTGGATCATGTATATTACAATCTTCAGAACAATTACTGAAATTAAGAGATACAGGACAAGGCCAACAGTGTGGCATAGTGGGTAAAGCTGCCGCCTGCAGTGCCAGCATCACATATGGGTGCTGATTCCAGTCCCGGCTGCTCCACTTCTGATCCAGCTCTCTCTATGGCGGGAAAGCAGCAGAAGATGGGCCAAGTCCTTGGGCCCTTGCACCTGTGTGGGAGACCTGGAAGAAGCTGCTGGCTCCTGGTTTTGGACTGGTGTAGCTCCGGCCATTGTGGCTATCTGGGGAGTGAACCAGCGGATGGATGATCTCTCTCTCTGTCTCTGCCTCTCTCTAATTCTGTCTTTCAAACAAAAAAATCTTAAAAAAAATACAGGATAAACAGCAATGGAGGGAATAAATGAGTACTCAGAAACAGTTGATTAATTCAAAAGAAGGCAGATAATGAAGAAAAAGGAACATAGGACACATAAGTTCAGTAGAAAACAAATGTTAAGACAGAATTACACAAAATTATATTATTATTATATTAAATGTTAATACATTAAACACTCAAATTGAAAAACTGTATTCTAAGACTGAATTTGAAAACAAGATCCAGGCATATGCTCTTTAAATGAAAGAAATTTTGAAATTAAGATGCATAAATAAATATACATGATAGAATCATAAATCCTAACAGTGACTCTGTTAATGCTAAAGTAGATTTCAGGAAGAGAGCTATTATCATGTTTGTTTTTCTTTTTGATTTATGTGACAGGTAAAAATATAGACAGTGAGAAGGAGAGACAGAGAGAAAGGTCTTCCTTCCATTGGTTCACTCCCCAAATGGCCGCTGCGACCCGCGCTGTGCCAGTCCGAAGCCAGCAGCCAGGTGCTTCCTCCTGGTCTTTCATGAGGGTGCAGGGGTCCAAGCACTTGGGCCATCCTCCACTGCTCTCCCTGGCCACAGCAGAGAGCTGGACTGGAAGAAGACCAACCAGGATTAGAACCCGGTGCTCATACAGGATGCTGGCGCCACAGACAGAGGATTAACTAAGTGAGCCACGGCACCGGCCCCTACTATTATCATGTTTTAAAAAGGACCTTTCATAATGACATCTTCTACTGCTTTCCCAGGCCATAGCTGAGAGCTGGATCAGTTGTGGAGCAGCTGGAACGCAAATCAGCGCCTATTTGGGATGCTGATACTGCAGGCAGCGGCTTTACCCTCTACCCCACAGTGCCAGCCCCAAATTTCTTATTCTTAACAATAATAGCATTGATAACATCATTATGGAGTTATGAAAAATCAGGCATTATTCTTACATTTTTTTAGGTATCATTTCACTGAGAATTCACAGTAACACAATAAGGTAGAAACTAACATTTGTAAAACACTCAGTTAAGTTTTTTAACTTTATTTAATTCTCAAATAAGTTCAAGATAGTACTAAGAGAAAACTGAATAGTTACTCCCCTGAACAAAGGTCATTGCTAATGTGCCTGGGAAAGCAGTAGAAGATGGCCCAAGTCCTTGGACCCCTGCACCCACGTGGGAGAACCAGAAGAAGCTGCTGGCTCCTGGCTTTGTATAGGCACAGCTCTGGCCATTGCAGTCACAGGGGAGAAAACCAGCAAATGGAAGACCTCTCTCTCTGCCTCTCTGTAATTTTGCCTTTCAAATTAATAAATAAATCTTTAAAAAAAAAGAATAAGAAATTCAACATGGAGTTCTAAGTGTTGCCTTTTTCTTTCCTTGAGAGCACTTTAATTATGGCTGAAGGTTTTTAGTCATTAGATGATGGCTTTAAAGTAAAACTAATTCTTTCTTCAAAGAATAAGCATTAAAATACAGTATTTGTTTCTATAGGTAGGAATTTCAGATCTTAACTGTCTTCCTGTCCAAGAGAGAAAATTAATCTTGAAACAAAATTGTACATCATTCTTTTTTTTTTTTTTTTTTTTTTTTTGACAGGCAGAGTGGACAGTGAGAGAGAGAGACAGAGAGAAAGGTCTTCCTTTGCTGTTGGTTCACCCTCCAATGGTGCACCACGCTGATCCAAAGGCAGGAGCCAGGTGCTTATCCTGGCCTCTCATGGGGTGCAGGGCCCAAGCACTTGGGCCATCCTCCACTGCACTCCCTGGCCACAGCAGAGAGCTGGCCTGGAAGAGGGGCAACCAGGACAGAATCCAGCACCCTGACAGGGACTAGAACTGGGTGTGCCAGCGCCGCAAGGCGGAGGATTAGCCTATTGAGCCGCAGCGCCAGCACATCATTCATTTTGAATGGGGATATCACTTGTACATGGAGATCATTGATTCCTCATAAAGATGATAACATACACAGAGAGAAAAAACAAATTCAGATTCTAGTTTTCTTACAATGACAAAGAGAGTAGTACTGTTTAAACATAAGACCAAGGAATATAACAAAGATTTTCCAGAAGAATAATATCCTTGATGTGAATTGTCAAATTTTTTAAGAAAAGATACCATGAAGTATAGATTAGAGGAAAGGCCTCATTTTTTATTGGTGTTTCAATCAGAAAATCAAGGCCATGACATTCACTGGGTTGTTATGCTCAAGAATTCAAATGTAACAGTTTACTTGAAGGGCAAACACAGCTGAATACATTTGGGTTTCTAGAGTTAAAGGAAACTATTACATTAAGAATCATGATGGAGTTCACACTATCTCTCTAATGCAAGCACACATTTCAATGTCACTGTCTGGCACCTTACAATAACAGAAAACATCTGTATAATGGCCTATAACATTACACGGTGCATTACAATTAGAAATGTGCTGAACTGGTGGATTGGGGTTTATTTATGGCCCTTGAAACAAAAGATTCTATGGGCTCCTCATGAAATAAAGAGAATATTTGAGTTCAACAATTACATTTTAATTGATATTATCACTAGAGAAATTTCTTTCAGAACAGACAAAATTTAAAATATTTACTGTTAAAAGAAACCATTACTAGTTGGCTGGAAGTCTTTATTATTGGAGAGGTAAAGAATGAAAGAGAATTATAAAAAAAATACATCATGCTTTCTGGGCTAATATATCTTCTATAATCGAATAAAATTTCTTTTAATTGCCTATAAAATCAAGTCTCTGCAGGTTGTGATGAGAAGAAACAGATTTGAAAACCTTGAATTTCTTAGGAACAGAAAACTGTTCTTTGCTGTGTTACCATTAAAACTGGAAAGTTTGAACAGTGACAGTTCATGAACCGCTTCTAGTAGAAGTCAAAGTTATTCCACAAAATCTCCATGTATGAGAGCAAATAATTGCAGTTCATGAACAACTTGTTCCTAATTTCCAGATCACAGGTAATTGTATTCACATTTAAATTTGTTTATTTTGCATGCACAGCCTCATATTCATAAAGATAATTTAATCATTGATACCTAATGAGTGGGAAAAATTATGGTGTTTAATCATGCACCCAGATTTCTCTGTTTCGTCCTGCTGTGGGAAAGATCTGTCATACTCATATCAAACAAAAATATTTTATTTAACTTTCAGAAACGTTAAAAATCAAAAGAAGAGTAATAATGAAACATTTTAGGAGATGAGGTGCCCATATTTGTGGTAAAAAAATCTAATAAATTTTATTACATGTGAAAGTTCGCTATGAACATCTGCTATTGGTACCATAGAAATCTGCTCATTTTAAAATACTTAAGGATAGATTTGTAAAACTGTTTTAGTATTCTCCGATTTTTATTATGTTAAAAATCCAAACTTAAAGTTTACTCTTGATATAATTAAATTACAAGCAGCAATTACAAATAGTATTTGTGCTGAACTTAAAAAATTTAAAATCATAACAATTATTCAAATATATTACCAGCAGAGACTTTTATACTCCCTGTTTGAGTACTGATTACTGACTGACTGGATTCCAGAATAACATTAGACTTTCTTCAAACCAGCTTACAAGCACTAGAGTTTTGGTAGTCCCTCAATTAACCATGCATCACAAGATAATCACACATGGTCATAAAGGAGCACAAAACTTCAGTCAGTAGACAATGGAAAGGGGCCAAGACCTTGTAGTATCTGCTGGAAAGGAGGACTATATTGTCCATTTGCCCGTAATGTTTCAAGATAACATAATCATCAAATTATGAGAGTCTTGTTTTCAGAGAAAACAGTGGGCCTTAAAAAGATGTCTTTATTTGGATATGTGGTTCAAGAATAAAGAGACATTTTTTTGTGATTTAAAAGATATTTTAGAGGATTAATGGACAATAAGTGAATTTGAGCTAGCTAGATATGAAGTTGAATTTTTAATTCTTTTTCTTCTTTTGGGTTTGATATAACACAAGCAAAATTTGTTTTATGTTACTGTTTTATGTCACTGAGCTTTTGAATCAATTCAAAGGACAAGAATCATCTTTCTGAGTAGGAGACAAAGAAAAGAGAAAAAGAAGAGAAAATGGGGATGAAGGAATGAAAGGAAGGGGAAATGAAAGCAAAAAAGAGAGAGGAAGAACAGAAGTAAATGAAACAATGAAAAATGAAATTACCATAGCTTAATTGCTTCCAGATTATGTAAATGAAGATACAGGAAACACACATGTTGCAAATATCACATGGCACTATTAAGTCAGAACTTATCAATTTCTGAAGAACAACTGTCTTGAGGTATGAAAGACGGATCACATACTTTACAGATGCTGTCCCACGTCACGTGTCAGTCAAATCGTTTTGAGCCAGGCCTTCTAGGAACTGCATGACTTTTTAATATTTTTTTAGATTGATTTATTTATTTGAAAGCCAGTTACAAAGAGAGGGAGAGCCAGAGAGAGGTCTTCCACCCACTGATTCACTCCCCAAATATCTGCAATAGACAGGGCTGGGCCAGACTGAAACAGGAGACAGGAGCATCATCCAGATCTCCTACATAGGTGGGAGGGACACAAGCACTTGGGTCATCTTCCCCTGCCACAGGCATTAACAGGGAGCTTGATCGGAAGTGGAGCAGCTGCGTCTCAAACCAGAGTCCATATAAGATGTGGCGGCTTAACCTGCTGTGCCAGAATACCAGCCCCTGCAGATCTGTTTAACAAGCTAAATGAAGCCCTGCTAATGTGCCTGGGAAAGCAGTGGATGAAGGCCAAAGTCCTTGGGCCCCTGCACATGGGAGACCCGGAAGAAGCTCCTGACTCCTGCCTTCAGATTGACTCAGCTCCTGGCTGTTGCAGCCATTTGGGGAGTGAAGCAGTGGATGGAAGATTTCCCTTTCTCTCTGCTTCTGCCTCTGTCTCTCTGTAACTCTAACTTTCAAATGAATAAATAAAGCATAAAAGAAGAAAGAAGCTAAATGAGGGTGGCATTTTCCCTTGAATGCTTAGATTGCTGGTAAAGTGTAACTTTTTTATGGCAACAAGTGAAGGTACAAGGTTTCTGAAAACTTGGTGTTGCTTATCAGAAACAAAAATAGACTCAGAGTAAAGTTGTTATATAGAATTTTTTATAAACTGCTGCTCAAAACCTACAGTTGGTCATGAAATCAAGTTATTAAATCTAAATCAGCATTACTTTTTCCTTAAAAATAGAGTGCATTACAATTACTAGAGGTAACTTGAATGTGTAATTCAGGGGCTAATAATAAAATATCTCACAGATCATTTCTATGAATACACTTTGAAAAATGTCAGTTTAGACTATGGACAACAGTAAGTAGGAGGAAGAAATATGTGTATGTATGTATTACCATCTAGAACTTTGGGTGTTCGTGAATGGGGTAGGAGAAATACTCATAGCTTAGAGCAAGAGAATTCATAGGGGGAAACTACACACAACTGTTTATCTGAATCCTTCCTTTCCCCTATGACGGCCTGGAACACAAAGACATGGAATCCTGAGAAACCACCCATTTACAAGGAATGTGAAGTCAGGAAACTGCATTCCTTCTTCAGAGTTCTGGGTAAAGGCAGTTGGTAGCACAGTGCTGGGCAATATAGAGCCATTGATTTGGGATATCAATTCACACTAGGCCAGGTCTGGGCAGAGAAGTGTCTAGAAAGCCATGTCCACTCTGTTGTCCTTCAGAGAATCCTATGGGATTTGGGAAGAATCCAAAAAGACTCTCTTGTTCAGTGATGCATGAGACATGGCGTCCTTGAAGGGCAGGTAGATGAGGAGTGAAGGGACTGGAAGCACAGTATGAGCTTCCCAGAGCAGTCACTGCACTTTAGCACCACTGAGATGACAGGGGGCAAGATATTCCAGCAGCGTACATAGGCAGCTTCCAGTTTCAGGAAGACAGGGAAGTACCAAGAGCCTAGACCATCTCAGGGTAGAGGAGAACAGCCTTGGTGCTGACTGAGTTTATATAGGAAAGCTTTAAAGAGCTTTAAACCGGGAGTTACCTTGCCCATCAAAATTCTTTACAACTACAGTGGAAATGAGTACTTGGAATACAAGATAAATTCAAATCAAACAGATAGTACAAATAAAAGAAACCTTTCATTCAGTGCTTCAAAAACCAGTGAATTGGCAGTTCCTGTACTTAAACTTTAGATAGCAGTTTCCATCAGAAAATACTGAAATCTCACCCAGACTCAGAAAACTGCAAGTTTTGTGTTGTTAGTGCAAAGTGAAGAAAAGGGAATAATATGTATAGTTTAGGTGATAAAAATATAAATGCTATTTTGCTATAACTTCAAATAATTTGATACATAACTTTAAAATCATTAGGTAAGTTATATCACTCTACTGAAAATTCAACACTTCCTACTTTATTACATTTATGATTCTTCTATACTTTATAATAAGTGTTATATCTCCTATACTTTTTATAATAAAGTTACTTTGTCTATGATATTTTGTCTGTTAACTGGTTTGCAGATCCCTCATTTTGTGTTTCTATGATGATATTGAAATTGAAGCCCTTTACAATTGCCTAATGCTGAGGCAAGGTATCAGCCAGGACCCAGTGTCCACACAGCTGAAGGTGCCCTTTTTCTTCCTTTGGGATTGCTAATTAACCACTGAACAAAAGGAATTTAGTGAGTTGAGAGAAAGGTGTAAATAGCCTTGGAAAATTCTCCAACAATTAATAATTAATGATCAGTATCATCTCCCAGGGAGAAATTCCTGGGTGGGAAGCAACAAAGTCCTGAATTCCAGCCCTTAGACTCAGTGAAACCTACCTGACCATCATAAAGTTCCCTGAAGAGCAAGGCATTGCTGACTGATCAAGGAAATTCATGAGTACCACTGACCAACAGGAGCTTAGAAACTAGCTGAACAAACAACTCTTACCCCAATTTCAATCTAGAAAAACTTTGATCCCTAACTCCTCAGGAAGCCTGAGAATTAAACAATAGGTGCTTAACTCCTCAGTCTGCACTTTGCAATAAAATCTCTGTTCTTTCACCATCCCTATGTCAGTAATTGGCTTTCTGTGTGTCAGGTGAGCATGATTTGGGTAGGCAGGTAAACATGTGCGTGGCAGGGAAATAAAAACTACTAGCACCCAAGCTGTGTGCACCATACAAATCTCATCACCTTCTGGGAAAATTCAACATGGCTGAAAACTTGGCACACCCACTTCTCATTTCTCATCGTGCAGCTAAGCCTCTCTTTCCGTCATGCTCAGAAACCATGACACCTTCCTACAGTTCAAATTGTGACCTGCAGCCCTGCTCAAAACCCTGCCTCCTTTGGACATTCAATCAGACCCTGCCCTGAGCACAACCCCTTATCCTATAAAAATGATGACTCCAGCCTGGGTTGGGCAATTTTCCCTAATGAGGCTTCTTATACTTATGTCTGAGTGTGTACTATTCCTTTTCTTCAGAATAAATCTCATTTCTTGCCACTTCTATCTACAGCTCCTGGTTGTACTCTTAAATATGGGAAGACAAGGACCTGGACTAAGTTTAGCTGGTGGTCTCTCCAAGCCCAGCTGGGGATATTGTTCCTTTTAGCATAATTTGTGGGTCTTGTATCCCACAACAGAGAGCCAGGTTTGGAGGTTCTATTGTAATCCTCCAACTAGTTTTGGGGATTATTCTGTAATAATATTGATTCAATGCTGTACAGTTACCAGAATCAGATTACAGCTGTCATTTTTTTGAGTGTTTCTTTTGCAGTGCAGAAGTTTCTCAGCTTGATGTAATTCCATTTGTCAATTTTGGCTTTGATTGCCTGTGCCTCTGGGGTCGTCTCCAAGAAGGTTTTGCCTGTGCCAATGTCTTGCAGAGTTTCTAGTAATTTCATGGTATTGGATTGTATATTTAGGTCATCTATCCATTTTGCGTAGATTTTTGTGTAAGGTGTAAGATGCAAAGTAGGGGACTTGTTTCACACTAGATTTCATATGGAAATCCACATTTCCCAGCACCATTTGTTGAAAAGACTGTCTTTTTTAAACGTTTATTTAATGAATATAAATTTCCAAAGTACAGCTTATGGATTACAGTGATCCCCCCCATAACTTCCCTCCCACCCACAACCCTCCCCTTTCCCACTCCGTTTCCCCTTCCATTCACATCAAGATTCATTTTCAATTCTCTTTATATACAGAAGATCAGTTCAGTATATATTAAGTAAAGATTTCATCAATTTGCACCCACACAGAAACACAAAGTGAAAAATGCTGTTTGAATAGTAGTTATAGCATTAAATCACAATGTACAGCACATTAAGGACAGAGATCCTACATGAGACGTAAGCGCACAGTGACTCTTGTTGTTTACTTAACAAATTGACACTCTTGTTTATGGCATCAGTAGTCTCCCTAGGCTCTTGTCATGAGTTGACAAGGCTATGGAAGCCTTTTGAGTTCACCGACTCTTATCATATTTGGACAGGGTCATAGTCAAAGTGGAAGTTCTCTCCTGCCTTCAGAGAAAGGCACCTCCTTCTTTCATGACCTGCACTTTCCACTGGGATCTCACTCACGGAGATCTTTCATTTAGGGTTTTTTTTTTTTTTTTTTTTTTGCCAAAGTGTCTTGGCTTTCCATGCCTGAAATACAAAGAGACTGTCTTTGCTTAAGGGACTGACTGAAGCTCCTTCATCAAAGATAAGTTGGTTGTAGATGTGTGGATTGATTTCTGGAGATTCTGTCTATTCCAATGGTCTACACATCTGTTTTTGATCCAGTAAAAGGCTGTTTTGCTTATAACTGCTCTGCAGTATGTCTTGAAATATGGTATTGTGATCCCTAAGCTTTGTTTTTGTTGTATAGGATTGCTTTAGCCATTTGGGGTTTCCTGTGTTCCATATAAATTTTAGGAACATTTTTTTCTAGATCTGCACAGAATGTCACTGGTATTTTGATTGGATAGATTTGAATCTGTGAATTGCTTTAAGTAGGATGGACACTTTGAAGTTGATTCTTGCAATTCATGAACATGGAATATTTTTCTATTTTTATTGTCTTTTTCTATTTATTATTGAATGTTTTGTAATTTTCATCATTGACATCTTTGACATTCCTGGTTAACTTTATTCCAAGATATTTAATATCTTTTGTAGCTGTTGTGAATGGGATTGATCTTAAATGTTCTTTACCAGCTGTGGCATTGTCTGTGTACACAAAGACTATTGATTTTTCTGTGTTGATTTTATATCCTTACACTTTAACAAACTTTTATGAGATAGAATTGTCTCTCAGTGGAGTCTTTTTGATCACCCATATATTGAGTCATGTCGTCTGCAAATAGGGATAGTTTGACTTTCTCCTTCTCAATTTGTAACCCTCTTAGTGCTTTTTTTTGTCTAATGGCTGTGGTAAAACTTTGAGAAATAAAACAAATAGCAATGATGAGAGTGGGCATCTTTGTTGGATTCTGGATCTTTTTTTTTTTTTTCAAATAAACCATGTGTTATCCTTTATTTCTCAGTTATTTCAACCATAGAGCTAGACTGAGAAACATTTTGGCTGGAATAGGAAACTGTAAATTATACATAACCTGCATCTTTATATTGATGTGTTGCTGGTATATGATTTATTTTTTATACACTATATTGAGCAAAACAAAGAAGAAAAAATAAAGAACACCCCCAAACCCATACTTTTGTTTGGTATTTCCATCTAACATGGCATATATTTATTTTTTTTAAACTTTTATTTAAAATATAAATTTCCAAAGTACAGCTTATGGATTACAATGGCTCTCCCCCCCAGAACTTCCTTCCCACCTGCAACCCTCCCCTTCTCCGCTCCCTCTCCCCTTTCATTCACATCAAGATTCATTTTCAATTCTCTTTATATACAGAAGATCAGTTTAGTATATATTAAGTAAAGATTTCAACCATTTGCCCTCACATAGCAACACAAAATGAAAAATACTGTTGGAGTACTAGTTATAGTATTAAATCACAATGTACAATACATTAAGGACAGAGATCCTACATGATTTTTTTTAAAAAAATTGATTAATTTTCTATGCAATTTCCAATTTAACACCAAGTTTTTTTCACTTTCAATTATCTTTATATACAGAAGATCGATTCAGTATATACTAAGTAAAGATTTCATCAGTTTACACCCACACAGAAACACAAAGTGTAAAAATACTGTTTCAGTACTAGTTATAGCATTACTTCACATTGGACAACACATTAAGGACAGATCCCTCGTGAGACGTAAGTACACATGACTCCTGTTGTTGATTAAACACTTTGACACTCTTGTTTATGGCGTCAGTAATCTCCCTAGGGTCTAGTCATGAGTTGCCGAGGCTATGGAAGCCTTTAGGGTTCGCTGACTTCGATGTTATTCTGACAGGGTCATAGTCAAAGTGGAAGTTCTCTCCACCCTTCAAAGAAAGGTACCTCCAGGTTCTGGATCTTAAAAGGAATACTTTCAGGTTTTCCCCATTCAGTAGTACACTGGCCATGGGTTTGTCTAAAATTGCCTTGATTTCATTGAGCAATCTATACCCAATGTTCATTCTATACCCAATTTGCTTAATATTTTCATCATGTAAGGATATTGTAGTTACCATCTTTTAAAAATATTTATTTTATTTATTTGAAAGACCGAGTTACAGAAAGAGGTAGAGACAGAGAGAAATGTCTTCCATCTGCTGGTTCACTCCCTAGATGGCCACAATGGCTGGAGCTGCGCTGATTCAGAGCCAGGAGCCAAGAGCTTCTTCCAGGGTCTCCCACATGGGTGCTGGGGCCCAAGGACTTGAGCCATCTTCTACTGCTATCCCAGGCCATAGCAGAGAGCTGGATCAGGAGAGGAGTAGCCGGGACTAGAAGCAGTGCCCATATGGGATGCTGGCACTTCAGGCCAGTTTTTTAACCCGTTGCACCACAGCACCGGTCCCTCTCTGCAGTTTGTTAATATGATATATCACACTGATTTGTGAATGTTGAACCATCCCTGCATACCAAGAATAAATCCCACTTGATCTAGGTGGATGATCTTTGTGATGTGTTGTTAGATTTGATTAGTTATTATTTTGTTGAGGATTTTTGCATCTATGTTCCACAGAGATATTGATCTACAGTTCTCTCTCTGTCATATTTTCTTGGTTTAGGAATTAAGGTGATCCTGGATTCATAGAAGAAGGTCTTCATTACTGATTTGATTGGTGTATTGGTTATTGGTCTGTTTAAGTTTTCTTTCTTTCGTTCTTTTTTTGTTTTGTTTTGTTTTTTTGACAGGCAGAGTGGACAGTGAGAGAGAGAGAGACAGAGAGAAAGGTCTTCCTTTGCCGTTGGTTCACCCTCCAATGGTCGCCATGGTCGGCACACCACGCTGATCCAATGGCAGGAGCGAGGTGCTTCTCCTGGTCTCCCATGGGGTGCAGGGCCCAAGCACTTGGGCCATCCTCCACTGCACTCCTGGGCCACAGCAGAGAGCTGGCCTGGAAGAGGAGCAACTGGGACAGAATCCAGTGCCCCGACCGGGACTAGAACCTGGGGTGCTGGTGCCACAAGGTGGAGGATTAGCCTAGTGAGCTGTGGCACCGGCCTGTTTAGGTTTTCTATGTCTTCATGACAGTAGGTTGTATGTGTCCAGGAATCTATGTATTTGTTCTAGGTCTCCCAATTTCTTGGCATTCAGCTCTTTGTAGTGATTCCTAATGATTCTTTTTGTTTCTGTGGTATCTGTTGTTACGTCTACTTTTTCATTTCTGATTTTTTTAAAGACTTATTTATTTATTTGAAAGTCAGAGTTACACAGAGAGAGAAAGAGAGGCAGAGAGGGAGAGGGATCTACTATCCACTGGTTCACTCCCCTGTTGGCTGTAACAGCCAGAACTGTACTGATCCAAAGCCAGGAGCCAGGTGCCAGGAGCTTCTTCCAGGTCTCCCACATGGTTGCAGGAGCCCAAGCACTTGGGTCATCTTTCACTGATTTCCAAGCCATAGCAGAGAGCTTGATCAGAAGTAGAGCAGGGGCTGGTGCCATGGCGCGGTAGGTTAATCTTCTGCCTGCGGCTCCAGCATTCCATATGGTGACCAGTTCTAGTCCTGGATGTTCCTTTTCCAATCCAGCTTTCTGCTGTGGCCTGGGAAAGCAGTAGAAGATGGCCCAAGCCCTTGGGCCCCTATGGGAGACTGGGAAGAAGCTCCTGGCTCCTGGCTCAGGATCAACGCAGCTGCGGCCGTTGCGGCCATTTGGGGAATGAACCAACGGAAGGAAGACCTTTCTCTCTGTCTTTTCCTCACACTGTCTGTAACTCTACCTCCCAAATAAATAAATAAATAAAATCTTAAAAAATATTAGAAATGGAGCAGCCGGTACTCAAACAGATGTCCATATGGGATGCCGGCACTGCTGCATGTCACTTAACCCACTATGCCACAGAGCCGGCCCCCTGTAGGATATTTTTTGCCACAAAGTTTTGGTTTCCATGCCTGAAAGCTCTCACAGGCCTTTCAGCCACACCAGGAAACCTTGAGGGTTAACTATATCATTTTTAATGACTAAACAGAAGCTGTTTGATTTGTGTCAAACATACTTGTAACGCCAATATTTGCTATGCTTTAAGAAATGTTATTTTCAGCATGATGCTATGGATTTTGTTTAACCTTCCATGATTTCACATTAGAAAGACCTTTTGGTTAATGACATAACCATTCATCTTCAAATGTTTGAAGGTGTCATTCACTGTAGTACTTTGTGACATGAAATCCCAAATATTTAGAAGCTCTTGAGTATAGCTTACTACTATAATACCTTTATTTTATTAACATATTTCTACATATTGTCTTTTTTAAAAGATCTATTTATTTATTTGAAAGTCAGAGTTACACAGATAAGGAGGGGCAGAGAGAGAGAGAATGAGAGAGAGAGAGAGGGAGAGGTCTTCCATCTGCTGTTTCACTCCCCAGATGACGGCAATGGCCGGAGCTGTGATGACCCAAAGCTATGAGCCAGGAGCTTCTTCTGAGTATCCCACGTGGATGCAGGGGCCCAAGGACTTGGGCCATCCTCAACTGCTTTCCCAGGCCATAGCAGAGAGCTGGATCAGAAGAGGAGCAGCCGGGACTGGAATCGGCGCCCATATGGGATGCCGATTCAGGCCAGGGCTTTAACCTGCTGCATCACAGAGCCGGCCCCTCTACATATTTTCTAATCCAACTCTTAGAAAAATTCAATAGAGAGAAAAATACCATACTTTTACAAAACCAGTGTTGAATACTGATGCTACATATTTGAATGATGATTAAAATGCTCAGTCATTTTGGATGTGTAATTCAATCCAACAGTCAAAAATACATTTTAGATGCTCTTTTGTCTTAGAAATAAGGGAAGGGGAAGACTACCATCTGCAATTCTGACATGCCATATGGGTGCAGGTTGAAGTCTTTATTGTTCTGCTTCTGATCCAACAATCTGCAGGTATGTGTGGGAGGGTAATGCAAGATTGCCCACGTGTTTGGGCCCCTGAACACACCTTCTCATGGCTCCTGGCTTAGGCTTGGTCCAGTCTGGGCTATTGTAACCATTTGGAGAGTGAACCTGTTAAGGGAGATCTCTCTGTGTCTGTTTCTGTCTGTCTGTCTGTCTCTGTGTAAATCTACCTTTCAAATACATAAAATAAATCTTAAAAAAGATAAGAAATCAAGGAAGGAGTAAGGAATATTTATGGAGCATAATTTTAATTTTAGTAATGCTGTAAAAATATTAATATAAAAACATAGCCCTATCTTGTTTATAGCTATATGAGGGACTTAAATGAACATAAATGTTTGTTTATTGAAAAACAGCTAATGTGGAAGTTATTTCACTTTTTAAACAATCAGAAAACTGAAATATCAAAGATTTAAAATTTGCCCTTGTGGACCCAGGCTCCAGGCTGAATCTTAGGAATTCTGTCTACAAATCTGCCCTGGCATATTTCAGAACCATTGTGGCCCCCATGGACTTTGGCATCAGGTCTGACCACCTATGAATGCTGATAGTAGGCTTACCCACAGGCACCACAAGCCAGCCTGATTGGATCTGGCTGAATTGATGGACAGATTGTTTTTTCTGCTTAAGCTAATTTGTAAAGACTGGAAGAAGTGACTAGTTCTTCAAATGTGCAGACATCAATTCGATGCAACAAGGATAGTAAGAAATCAAGAAAATGTGTCACCACCAAGGAAGCAAATAAAAACACCAGTAACTACTCTAAAGAAACATGTATCTAAAAATTTATCTGAAAATAATTTAAAATACTCATTTTAGAGAAGCTCAATGAGCTATAAGAGAACACAGACAGATAGCTAAATCTGGAAAATAATATATGAATAAAAGGAGAAGTTCTATAGAGATGGGAACCATTAAACTAATAATTAAAAAGTTCTAGAATTGAAGAAGTCAATGGTTCAACAGGGAGCATCAATAGAAGACTTGATAAAGTCAAAGAAAAATAATTAGTGAACTAAAAGGCAGTCATTTGAAATTACTCAGTCACATGAACAACAGCAACAGTAACAACAAAAATTAAAAATAGTAAAGGCACTACAGGATTTACAGGGCACTGCCAGGTGAACCAAAAGATGCATTATAAAATACCCAGGAGGAGAGAAAGAGAAATGAGAAAAAAACTGTATATAAGTATTAGTTGAAGAATTCCAGATCTGGGGTGAGAAATGGTCATCTAGATACATGTTATCCAACAGATTCCAAACAGAGTGAAACTAGGGTCCGGTGCTGTGGTGTACCAGGTAAAGCCACCTCCTGCAGCTCCGGCATTCATTATGGGCACTGATTCAAGTCCTGGCTTCTCCACTTCTGATCCAGCTCTTTGCTATGGCCTGGGAAAACAGTGGAAAAGGCTCAAGTCCATGGGCCATTGCATCTGTATTGGAGACCTAGAGGAAGTTCCTGGCTCCCGGTTTTGGATCAGCACATCTCTAGCAGTTGTGGCCATTTAGGAAATGAACCAGCAGAAGGAAGACCTCTCATTCTTTCTGCTTCTGCCTCTTTGTAACTCTGCCTTTCAAATAAATAAATAAATATTAAAACAAAACCAAACCAAAACAAAAAAAGAGTGTACCCAAGGAGGTCTAACCCAAGACACATGACAATTAAATTGTCAAAAGTCAAAGGCAAACAGATAGTTTTTAAAACAACAAGAGAGAATCAACTTATCATTTATAAGAAAATCTCCATTATGGTGAAAGAGGGATAATGTATTTAAAATGCTGAAAGAAAAACAAAATCTACCAACCAGCAAAGCTAGCCATTGGAAACAAAAGATAGTTTCCCAGGCAGACAAACCAGAATTGTGGGTAGAGGGGACCCTTCCAAATTCATTCTATAAGGCCAGCATTACTCTGATTCCAAAAGCAGGAGGAGACAAAATAAAAAAGGAAAACTACGCACAAATATCCCATGTGAATATAGATGCAATTCTCAGCAAATTACTAGCAAATTGAACCCAATGGCCTATCAAAGAGATCCTTCTCCCTGACCAAGTGGGATTTATGATGTGAAAGTTGAGATAGTTTGACATACACAAATCAATAAATATAACACATCACATGAACAGAATACAGGATAAAAATCACAAGAACATGGCAGTATACACAGAAAAAACATTGAATAAAATTCAACATTTCTCCAAGATAAAACAGAAAAAAATACCCCAACATAATAATATTTTATATGACAGAACCATAGACAATATCATATCAAATAAGGAAAGTGGAGAGCATTTCTCTAAGATCTCAAAGCAAAGATGTCCACACCCATCATTCTCATTCAACACAACTAAAAGTGTTAGCCAGAACAATTAGGTAAGAGAAAGAAATAAAAATATACAAATGTCAGAAGCATTTTAATACACCATTAGAAAACTTGCTAGGAAATAAATCATGAAAATAACTCTATTTACAGTAAGTATAAAAATTAAATACCTTGGAATAAATTTAACCAAGAAGTAAATGACTTTTACAATGAAAATTGCAAAGCACTAAAGAAAGAAGAGACACACAAGAAAAGACCTCTCATTTTCATGGATTTTAAGAAATATTATTAAAATGTCCATATTATCCTAAAAGACTTTTAGATATCTAATTCTTCCACATAAAAACACTAATAACATTCTTCACAGAAATAGAAAAAAAAAGCAACAAAATTTATATGGTACAAGAAAAGATCTTGAATAGCCAAATAATTCTTAAGCAAAAACAGTTGGAAGCATAAAACCTGATCTGCAATACTGGTCAATAGTAACCAAGGCAGGATGTTACAGACATTAAAAACAGACACATTTACAAGTGGAACAGAATAGATATCCCAGAAATAAATCCAATCATGTACAGTCAACTGATTTTCACAAAGCTGCTGAAAACATACATTGGAGAAAGGACAGCTTTTATAAGGCATGGCACTGGAAAAACTGGTTATGCGTATGCAGAAGAATGAAGCTTGATCCCTAGCTTTCACCAAATCCAAAAATCAACTCAATGTGCATCAAAGACCTAATGTAAGACCTGAAACTATGAAATTCCTAAGAGAAAACACAGAGGAAACACGTCAAGACATTGATGTAGGCAAAAATACTTAGAATAAGACCTCGGAAGCACAGAGAATAAAAGCAAACAGGATTATATAAAACCAAAAAGTTTCCTTACAGCAAAGGAAGCAATCAACAAGAATGAAGAGATAACCTGAAGATTGGGGATATATTTGTAAACTATTCATTTGACAGTGGATTAACATTTAGAATTGATAAGGAATTCAATAAACTCAACAACAAAAATACAACAAATCTTGTACATGAGAAAATAATCTGAACAGACTTGCCACAAGAGAAGAAATGCAACTGACCAACAGTACATGAAAAATGTTGGCCATCACTACCCTTCAAGAAATGCAGATCAGAATCACAGAAACATATCATCTTACTCCAGTCAGAATACCTGTTATTAAAAAAAAACAACAGAAAAATAACAAATACTGGAAATAATATAGAGGAAAGGGAACTGCTATACTCTATCAGTGGAAATGTGAGGAGTATAAAATTTCCTCAAAAAAAAAATTAAAAATGAACCTAGTATGTGATCCAGGCATTCACTTCTGGTTGCATATCCCCAAAAATGAATTCAGCATATCAAAGGAATGTTTGCATCCCCATGTTTACTGCAATAATATTCATAATAACTAAGATTTGGAGTTAACCTAGGTGGCCAACAACAGAGGAATGAATAACTAAAATGTGTCATGCAAATATTATTCCATCATGAAAATGAATGAAGTTCTCTAATTTGCAACAAAATGAATGGAACTAGAGGACACCATGTTAAGTGAAATAAGCCAGACACAAAAAAACAAATACTCAGTGTTCTCTCTCAAATGTGGAAGCTAAGAATGTCCATTTCATATAGAAGAGAGGAGAAGAGATAGAGGGAGACTGGGTAATATGTACCTAAACACAGATAGTTCCACTGTTTAACAGCATAGTAGGGTGACTATCATTCAAAATAATGTTTTACATATTTTATGAATCAGAAGACAAAAGTTTGAAGTCTTCCAATATATGAAGCTATGATAAGAAGATTGAAATGATAATAACTTGATCAGTACACATTGTATACATATATTGAAATATCACACTATACCTAATAAATATGCACAATTATTATATGCTAATTGAAAAGAAAGAAATTAAACAGGAAGCAGTCATATTCTCCATTTAGAGTCCCTCAGATTGGATATGTCTTAAGTTTTAAGATGTTTTGATTCATGTTACACAATTTGGGTCAGAAATACTGAAAGTGAGGCTGTGTCCTTCTTAGTGCATCATATTAACAGGCCAAGTGTGGGGCTGGCACTGTACCACAGTGGGTGATCACTGCCTATGGTGCTGCCATCCCGTGTGGGCACTGGTTCAAGTCCTGGTTGTTCCATTTCCAATCCAATGCCCTGCTAATGTTCCTGAGAAAGCAGCGGAAGACAGCCCCAGTCCTTGAGCCCTTGTGACTACATGGGAGACCTGGAAGATGTTCCTGGTTCCTGACTTTGGCTTGGCCCAGTCTGGTCGTTGTAGCCATTTGTGGAGTGGGCCAGCGGATGGAAGATCTCTTGTTCTGTTTCTCCTTCCCTCTATCTGTAGATCAGCCTTTCAAATAAATTATTTTTTTAAAAAAGAGGCTTATAGTATTGGTTTGGCTTGTTCATGGTGTTAAATTTGATTACTTGATGTCCGGTGTTGTTGTAGAGTGGGTTAAGTCATTGCCTGCAACGCTGGTCTCCCATTTTGGCACAAGTGTGAGTCTCAGCTGCTTCATTTCTGATCCAGACCCTTGCTAATGCACTTAGGAAAGCAGCAGAGGATGGCCCAAGTGCTTGGGACCCTAACACCCAGGAGCGAAACCCAGATAGTTTGAGACTCCTGGTGTCTGCCAGGCACAACCCTGGCTCTTGTGGCCATCTGGGAATGAACCAGCAGCTGGAAGATATTCCCCTCTCTCTGTCTCTCCCTTCTGTTTATATATCTTTCAAATAAATGATCTCTTTTTAAAATTTTGATTATTTTAATGTCTTTGTGTGATGAATCCATGTAACATTATTCTATTTCCTTCTTAAGTTATAACTAATTCATGGCATAATACCATATGTTAGTATCTTCATTAAACTTTTCTCATTAGTTTTAGCCATCATTTCATAGATAAATTATTAATTTTTATGATGTTTATTAAGTGGCGATTTTATAATTTCATTATTACTTTTTCATTTATTCATGTATTATCTTACTTATATTATTATGGATTCTCATTATTTCATGATTATTCTGCTATTCCCATCATTTTTTGAGATATTTTCTCAAATTTGTTCAATGAGAGTTACTTCAAGTTAGTTCCGGTGTCCTTTTGACATATTCCAATTATTCTATTAGCAATTCCTTGCTTATATCAGCACAAGATGCTCCTTAGTAATTTTGTGCTCGCTTTACTATAGCTCTGGATTCAGCCATGTCTCTAAGGTCTTGGCTTCTTTCAACTGGATGTGGGATTCAAGAACTCACACTTGAGAGCTGGATTGGCCCATTACTGTAGTGGTAGCCTTACTTTTAGGGATCTTCAGCTGAAAGAACTACATTTCCAAATCTATTTCTTCATTTCAGTACCTGTGATTTTAATTCTTTATATTTTCAAATCCATGCTTTTTTACTGCTAGAGCTATTTCAGTTTATTGCAGCAGAGTCCATTCTTGTCTTCTTCCTTTCCATGTTTCTCTGATGAACAGAAATTATTCTTAGTATATTTACTCATATGCTCAATTATGAAGGCACAGACAGTAATTTCAGAATTGATAACCCATACTGCTGTAATCAGGCCTCCTTTTAAATCTTAATTCTATAGGTATCTTTAATTTGGATAAAATCATGAAAATCAGACATGCTGTACAATTATTTTCTCATTGTACAAAACATGTAACAAACATTTTTATTTTGACTTTTGTTTTCATGTTAAGGTAATTGTCCCTGCAAAGGTGACATTTGATTTAGGAAAACATATATGCCATTTTTATCATTGTTCAATTTGTTTTATTTTGCTAGACAAGCGCAGTTGCTGCATTAGTGTGGCTAAAAACATTAGTGATGCTTTTTTTGGTTGTATATGAAAAATAACTAAATTGTATTCAAAGCTTACAATTAATCAGCTACAAGCATAGTGCATATCCCTGGGCAATTACAGTATATTCTGAATGTCAGAATAGCTTATGTGTCTTTCTCTACTGTTGCACATCATATTTTGAAACCCTATTTTAGATTTAAGTTTCATTATGTTGGAAGGCATTAGGGGAAGGGAATCTTAGTGTTATTCAAACATGATAGCTATGGATTTTTATATCTATTAATCTCTAGGCAGGTGCTCTTCCCTAACATACAAATACAAGCTAATAATTCACTAATATACAAAACATGACAGTGGTCACAGCCCAGGACTCCATCTATTAAAAATGATAGCATCCTAGCATACCTTCCATACAAAACCCAACACAGCCCATTACCTTTTACTGGGAAACCATTCTCTACTCTGTCACATCTCAGTTGTCACTCTCAGACAGAGCTAAACTATTTACAGTAATAAGTATGTATTTTCCCTAAAGAATAATTCTTCTCTTAAATCATTTTCCAACTTGCTTTTACTTCACTCAGTAAGTTGTTCATTTCTTGCTGCAAATGAATTGAAATCAAAATAGTAAACAGAATTGTCTATACAATGTTTTAGACCTTATCTCATAAGGGACCTATATAGTGAAGCAGAAGCAGCTTACACATTAGGATGAATGTTATTTAAATAGATTATTGTGACTGATGGGACTGTAGTTTAGATAAGGTTGGGAAGCACAAGACAGACACTGTTGGTGAAAGGACTATTGTGTCTAAGAGAGGAGAAAATCCAGCTGGACTCCTGCATTTTTATTTCATGCAGACAATTCATACTCCACATATCCACAATTGAATCAGTACTTCCTCCTCTCAAGGCTGTTTTTCCTCTTATTACCTGTCTCTGAATCTAGCTTCTATTCTGTCGTCTATATATGTCAGAAAATTAGGAGTCATACTTATCATTGCAATTCTATGTATGCAGAATGGTTCAGGCAGCCAGGCCAATTATGTAATCAAAAGAATTTTCCACTTTTTTTTTTTTGCTTTTGCTCTACAAATATTTCTGTTTTCTTTTCTAACCTCATTTTCACCATATTCCTTTCTGCCCTGTGCAGAACTATTTAGAGATTCCTGTTAGTTCATGTATTCTCTCTATTTTAGGCCTTTACAGCTACCTGAACTTGGGTCTCAGGACTCAGCTCATGTGTTATTTTCTCTTTACTTACCAACCTCATCTTTAGATTTATCATGGTTCTCAGAACATTTAGAAGCAGTTGCCTGATTATTTCAGTCATTTGTAATCCAGGATTTGTATTAGGTGAGTTATGAGACTGACAATCATGTGAAAGCATGGTGTGAAGTGTTAATTATTTTTTGGAGGAAAACAGATTGGACAAAAGCAGTGCTTATCAAGAGGAATCTTGCAGTGGAAATGCCTGGAAAAAAAGGACAGGAGGTTAGGTCAGTAACTGAAATATGGGGTAACGAAGACCTGAGATGTGGTGGTGGTAGGAACACAATGGTAGGAACACATTCACAAAGTAAGCCCAGGTAGACTCTTTAGTAGTTATCTATCTATCTATCTATCTATCTATCTATCTATCTATCTATATAAAGCTTTTATTTAAAGAATATAAATTTCCAAAGTACAGCTTATGGATTACAATGGCTCCCCCCCCATAACTGCCCTCCCACCCGCTACCCTCCCCTTTCCCACTCCCTCTCCCCTTGCATTCACATCAAGATTCATTTTCAATTCTCTTTATACACAGAAGATCAGTTTAGTACATATTACATAAAGATTTCAACAGTTTGCCCTCACATAGAGACACAAAGTGAAAATACTGTTGGAGAACTAGTTATAGTATTAATTCACAATGTACAGCACATTAAGGACAGAGATCCTACATGATTTTTTTTTAAAGAATTGATTAATTATCTATGCTCTTTAGTAGTTATTAAAATTTGAGACACAAATAATCAGCTAGAAATTGTTTTATTTGTATATATTGGCAAAGCAGTTCATAGAACCTAGAGATAGTCATACAAATTATTTAGAAAAACACTATCAGGGGCAGGCATTGTGGCAAAATGGGTTAAGCCACAACACTGGCATCCTATATGGGTACCAGTTTGAGCCCTGAGTTCTCCACTTCTGATCCAACTCCCTGCTAAGGATTCTGGGAAAACAGCAGAAAATGGCCAAAGCCTTTGGGCTCTTACATCCATGTAAGAGAACTGGAAGACCCTCCTGGCTCCTGTCTTTGGTCTAGCCTAGCACTGGCTGTTGCTGCCATTTGAAGAGTGAATGAGCAGATGAAAGATCTCTCTGCCTTTCTTCTTTTTTTAGAGAGATTTATTTATTTTTTGAAAGGCAGAATTACAGAGAGGCAGAGGCAGGGAGAGAGAGAGAGAGAGAGAGAGAGAGAGAGAGAGAGAGAGAGAGAGAGAAAGAGAGGTCTTCCGTCTGCTGGTTCACTCCTCAAATGGCTGTAACAGTTGGAGCCATGCCAATCCAAAGCCAGGAGCCAGGAGCCAAGAGCTTCTTCCGGGTCTCCAGTGAGGGTGTAGGGACCTAAAAATTTGGCCATCTTCCACTGTTTTCCCAGGCCATAGCAGAGAGTTGGATTGGAAGTGAAGCAGCCGGGACTCAAACCAGTGTCCATATGGGATCTTGGCACTGCAGGCAGCGGGTTTACCAGCTATGCCACAGCATCGGCCCCGACTCTGCTTTTCTGTATCTCTCTCTTTCTCTCTGTAACGCTGCCTTAAATAAATAAAAAAATAAATAAATAAATGTTAAAAAGAAAGAAAAAAATAGAAAAGTGCTTTAGAGAATGGGCCAAAAGATGGAAAAAATGACTAAGCATAGGAAAAAAATTGAAACTTAGTGAGCTCAGTTAGATTTCTGAGGAAGCATTTATTTTGCCCTTGAAATAACACATACTGAAAAATCTAATTCTTAATTGTGTTAAGGATACAATATCAAAAAATTTTCTACTTTCAAATTTAAATAATGGGGAAACTGGTAGAGCTTTAATATGTGGTTGAGTAACAAAACAGAGTTGGGGTTAAACCGACCTCCATTGCTCAGTGACACTAGAATCCAGGCTCCTGGAAGCCTGGAGATCAGACAGGGGGTCACAGTGCCACACATTTGAAAGCCAGCTGCTCTGCTGGCATCATGGCATAGTGCGTAAAGCTGCCGCACGCAATGCCAGCATCACATACGGGCATCAGTTCATGTCCCGCTTTCTCCACTTCCAATCCAACTCCCTTCTAATGGCCTGGGAAAAGCAGCAGCAGATGGCCAAAGTCCACGTGGCAGACCTGGAAGAAGTTCCTGTTGGATGGGAGAATCCCTCTCTGTCTCTCTGTTTTTATCTCTGTATGTCTCTTTCTCTCTCTCTTTCCATGTAACTCTTTCAAATAAATAAACAAATCTTAAAAAAAAAAAATGAAAGTGAACTGCTCAACAACAGCCTCACTCCAGTAACCATGGCTCCTGAGCTCTGCCATTTCTGAAATTCTGCCAGCTGCTTACCTTATCCTTCCCAAAGTACCATAAAAAATCAGCCCTGACTTTGTTTAGAGAGACTGTGACTTATATGAACATCTTCCTATGCATATGCAAGCAATAAATTAAGTTCTATTAGATAATAAGTGCTCTCTTCCTTTGATAAGTGACAATGTCTCTCATACAATCTGGTGAGTGGGAGAGAGAGGTTATTATTGCAAATCTTCAATCTTCTTTTTTCTCTGTTTCCTTTCCATTCAAATTGAATAATGTGTATGTTTTTCACAATTGAAAAAACTTCCTTTTTTCTACATCTGCATTTAGTGAACACTGTTTCTTTCATCCCATCATAGCCTAATATTTCATGTCTGTTTTTACAATTTTTCATCACTTACCTTTCCCCATTAACATTACTGACACACACATACTTCAACATATTGAAATCTGGTTTCAGAGTCCAAAAAATTATTGCACAATCTTTAGCTAAGAGAAGCAAAATCTTCTTGGCTAATAGAACTCTTGTTTCTCTTACCTCGCTGCATCATTTGAGTATGTTGAAATCCTTTCTTCTTCGGCTGTCCCAGTTTTCATACTACGTCATTATCGCTCACCCTCCTTCATGGGTCTGTTTTTTCTATACCTTTGTCTTAAATATTGATGTACCCTGCGGTTCTTTCTGAATTCTCTCTTTCTTACACTCATTTTTATTTCAATTCATCCCCACAGTTTCAAAGAAACATGTAGAGATGACTCCCAAATCTATATTTCAACTTCAGCCTATAATGGCTCCCCATAGTTTATGACTCATATAGGCACATACCTACTGGGCATCCCTACTTGAATGATCTTCAAGCTCAAAAGTTCAGAACCAAACTCATCATTTCCACCTGTCAGCAATTTTCCTTGTGTTCATTTCCACATCTCAATGAATGTCATATCCTTCCTCATCTATGAAGTTAGAACCCTAGGCTTACTTAATCTGTGATTTAACTTTCTCTTTCCTACTCCTCTCATCTAACCAGTAACTAGAAGTTGCCCATTCTTCTTGATAAACATCTTCTCCATTCATTCATCTTTTTTTTTTTACTCTCATGTACTATAACTTTAGTCAAAATCACCATTATGCATTTATTTTTTTAAAGTTTCTTTATTTTGTGTTTTATTTTCTTTATTATGTATTTTATTTGGTCTTGTGATTTAGTTGGTAAAAGTTGCTACAATGTCAGCATCCCATATAGGTATCTGTTCATGTCCTAGCAGCTCCATTTCTGATTCAGCTCAAATAGGATGCTGGGGTAACAGACAGGGGCCCAACCCACTACTCCACAGCGCACGTCATTCCTTAACTAGACTAGAGCAGCAGATTTAGTTAGGCATTCCTGACTCCAGCTTGTCTTCATCCATTCTCCATTCTGCAATCTGGAAGCCTCTTGTTAATTGAGAACTTGCTCTTCCCTTCCTCTCCTCTCCTGTTTAACACTTTTCAGTTTTTCCTTAATGAGCTCAGGAAAAGTTTTTTTTTTCTTAAGATTTATTTTATTTATTTGAAAGAATTACAGGGAGAGGTAGAGACAAAGAGATAGGTCCTCCATCCACTGGTTCACTCCCCAGATGACCACAATGGCTGGAACTGTGCCGATCGGAAGCCAGGAGCCAGGAGCTTTTTCCGGGTCTCCCACATGGGCGCAGGAACCCAAGGACTTGGGCCGTCCTCCACTGCCATCCCAGGCCTTAGTAGAGAGCTGGATCAGAGGTGGAGTAGCCGGGACTAGAATTGGTGCCCATATGGGAGGCCAACGCTTCAGGCCAGGCCTTTAACCTGCTGCACCATAGTGCCGGCCCCCAGGAAAAGTTCTTACTTCATATAACATTCATGGTCTTATATGACCAAATTTGCTAATTGCTCTGAGTCATCTCTCATGATTCACATCTACTTATCTTCAGGGCATAGTGAGTACTTTTTTAACTCCCCAGCCATAAGTTGGCACCAAACCTGCTATGACTACATCCTTTCCGAGTACTCAGTCTAATATGGCATATGTCACAGGAGGATCTGTACAAGTGAAAAGTCCTTTGCTTCATGGTTAATGATTTTATAGAATTACAACCTCATTCAAGTGTCACTTTCAAGGAACTGGTCTCTTGCAGCATTTCAGCAGCTTCTGTGAACAGAGAGGATTTGGTTTGTTACTATCACTCAGTGCTGAGGTCATTTTCTTTCACTCATATTTTCATATATTCAGGAACTATATTTACTTCAATTGACTTATCTTTTTTTTTCCCATAGTGGAAAGATTACCTGCTTTATTCATTCAAAACTACTACCCAAAAGAAAGTATTAATACTGTAGATACATCACAAATCTCAGGAACAGAATGGACAAAAGTTATATGACCATCTCCATTTATACAGAGAAACAACTTAATAAAATTCAACAACACTTCATGATAAAAGCCATCAACAATGAAAACTCATTCATCATTTTAAAGTCTAAAATTAATAAAAATATTTACCAAGATAATAGATAAGCTTCAGAAATTTCAGCTATGTTTTTCTTCCTCATAACTTATAAATTATTCTTGTGTGGCATTTTCTTTTTTTTTAACATCTAAAATAATTATTTTTTTATTTTTTTATATATATATAAAGCTTTTATTTAAAGAATATAAATTTCCAAAGTACAGCTTATGGATTACAATGGCTCCCCCCTCCAACTTCTCTCCCTCCCCCTACCCTCCCCTTTCCAGCTCCCTCTCCCCTTCTGTTCACATCAAGATTCATTTTCAATTCTCTTTATACAGAGAAGATCAATTTAGTACATATTACGTAAAGATTTCAACGGTTTGCCCTCGCATAGAGACACAAAATGATAATACTGTTGGAGTACTAGTTATAGTATTAATTCACAATGTACAGCACATTAAGGACAGAGATCCTACATGATTTTTTTTTTAAATTGATTAATTGTCTATGCAATTTCCAGTTTAACACCAAGATTTTTTAATCATTTGCAATTATCTTTATATAAAGAAGATCGATTCAATATATACTATGTAAAGATTTCATCAGTTTGCACCCACTCAGAAACACAAAGTGTAAAAATACTGTTTCAGTACTAGTAATAGCATTATTTCACATTGGATAACACATTAAGGACAGATCCCTCATGAGACGTAAGTACACAGTGACTCCTGATGTTGATTTAACAATTTGACACTCTTGTTTATGGCGTCAGTAATCTCCCTAGGCTCTGGTCATGAGTTGCTGAGGCTATGGAAGCCTTTAGGGTTCGCCGACTTCGATCTTATTCCGACAGGGTCATAGTCAAAGTGGAAGTTCTCTCCTCCCTTCAGAGAAAGGTACCTCCTTCTTTGATGGCCCCGTTCTTTCCACTGGGTTCTCACAGATTGATTGTATGTATTTGAAAGAGTTATGGAAAAAGAGATAGAGAAAGAAGGAGAGGCCTTCCATCTGATGACTCACTTCTCAAATGGCCTCAATTGCCGAAGTTGGGCCAAACCAAAGCTAGAAGCCTGGAGCTTCTTCTAGATCTCCCACATGGGAGCAGGGGTCCAAGAACTTGGGCCACCTTTTGTTGCTTTCCCAGGCACATCAGCAAGGAGATGGATCAGAAGTGGAGCAGCTGGGACTTGAACCGGCAGCCATATCGGATGCTGGCACTGCAGGCCATGCTTTACCCACTAGAGCACAGTGCCTGTCCCAATTTGTCTTTCCATTAGTGAATAAAGAGACTCATCCTCTTGGAGGAATTTACAATCCTTAAGGTAAAAATTGATACCAGGTATTGGGAAAACGGACCACAGTTTTAGCTCAAGCATGATGCATGGTTGCCACACTGTGTACATACTCACCTCATTGTGAGTCTCTCATATGTGTCTCAGTAAGCCCAAATTTCCTCTTTGTATAAAGACAGGTAGCTTGGATTGAGTAGGATCCGCACTTCCAACTTCTTTAAAGGTTCTGTCGGGACACATTCCAGCCTATAAATCTGGGTAATGCAAGTTTAGATTTTTGATTTCTCCTTTAATGTTATTTTTGGACTGTGTCCATGAATCTTACAAATCTGATATAAATCAGTGCCTGTTTCTATGCATTCTTAGATAACTGTAGAAATCCCCATTCAAATCACATGCTATATCTCTGCTTCTCCTTCTATATTTTTAAAATTTTTATAGTCTTTAATTATAATATCTTCAGATTTTTGGTTGAAATATAATACTTATACATTTTTTATGGAGTACAACACAATATTTCAAAACACACACACACATGCACACATACAGCATAGATCAATCAAATGAAGTAAATATACTTTCTTTTTCTTATCTTTCTGTTTGGAGCCTTCTAGCTCTCCTTTTCCAGCTATAAGATTCATTATTGTGAATTATGGCTGCTCCTCAGTGCTAGGAAATATTACAACTTTGGCTTCTGACTGTGTTTTGTCCTTGTTAGTCAACCTACCTCTCTCTATCTCTCCACACCTGATCCTTCCCAACCTATAGTAATCACTATTTAAAGTTCAGATCCACTGCTTTTTTTTTTTTTTAATAAGCCTTTTATTTTTTTTTAAAGGTTCATCTATTTAATTGAAAGAGTCACACATAGAGAAGTAGAGGCAGAGAGAGAGAGAGAGGTCTCCCATCCGTTGGTTCACTTCTCAGTTGGCCTCATTGGCTGGAGCTGCGCCAATCCCAAGCCAGGAGCCAGGAGCCAGGAGCCAGGAGCCAGGAGCCAGGAGCCTCCTCTGGGTCTCCCACGCCGGTACAGGGGCCCAAGGCCTTGGGCCATCTTCCACTGCTGTCCCAGGCCACAACAGAGAAGCGGATCTGAAGTGGAGCAGCCGGGACTCAAACTGGCGCCCACATAGGATGTTGGCACTGCAGGCGGCGGCCCACCCGCTATGCCACAGCACCAGCTTACAGATCCACTGCTTTTTAAAAACTTCCACCATGAGAGAGAATGTGTGGTATTTGTCTTTCTGTGTCTCATTTGTTTCACATCGTATAATGTTCTCCAGCTTAATTAATTTTGCTACAAGTGTCAAAATTTTGCTCTTTTTATGGATGAATAATATTCCATTGGCCACATTTTTCTTTAGCTATTTATGCATCAGTGGACTAGTTTGCTTTCATATTTTGAATAGTGCCATAATGAACATGGGGCACAGGTATCTCATTCATATGCTGATTTGTTCATGGTCTTTTGTATTTTTTCTTCAGTGAAACACCTACTGAGATGCTTAATAGGATTGTGTTTGGTTTTGGTGAGTTTTCTTGTGTTTCATATTTTCTGTATATGAATTCTTTGTCAGATGCATAGCTGCAAGTATTTTCTCCCATTCTGCTGCTGCTTCATACTTTTGACTATTTCTTTAGTTGTTGAGATAGATGCTTCTCAGGATGATATTATCCAATTTGTGTTTTTTGGCTTTTGTTCACCACTTGCAGCTATTATTTAAAAAAATACTTAAAAAAATGCAGCGCCTGTGCATTGTCTTGAAGTGTTTTCCCTTTGTTTTCTTTTATGTACTTTCATAGTTTCAAGACCTACAGTTAGGGTTTTGATTCATTCGAGCTGAATTTTATAGAAGACAAGTTTTGGTCTGGGCAGGCAGTCATGGTTCACTCTTCTGTGTATGGATATTCAATTTCTCCAGCACCATTTATTGAAAAGACTTTTTTTTCCATTGCATGTTTGGTACATTTGTCAAAGATCAGTTCACTGGATTAAAATCTGGGATCTCTGTTATGATCCATTGTTCTGTGTGTCTGTTTTGATGCCAGAATCATGCTGTAATCATTAAAATAGCTCTGTAGTATGTCTCAACATATGGTACTGTGATGCCTCTAGCTTTGGTCTTTTGTCCAAGATTGCGTTGGCTATTTGCTGTCTTTTGTACTTCCATATGTATTTTGGAATTGTTCTTACTAGTTCTGTGAAGAACGGTATTGGTATTTTGATGGACATTTTAACAAGGACAATTTTTCCAATCCATAAACATGGGAGGACTTTCCATTTTTTTTTTATGTATCTTCTTGAAATTGACTTCTCAATGTTTTATAATTTTCATGGCAGACATTCTTTATTAAACTTATTCCAATGTATTTTTGGTGACATTGTCAAAGGATTGCTCTTAAATTTTTTTTCTCAGTGTGTTGATTATGGTGTTCAAAATTATATTGAATTCTTGTATTGATTTTTTCGTATTGATTGTGTATCCAGAAATTTTCCTGAATTAGATTTTCAGTTCTACTAGTTTCTTAATGCAGTTTTTAGGTTTCTCTCCATATACAACTATGTCATCTGAAAATAAGGATAATCAGACTTCCTCATTTCCTATTCTTTCTTTATCTTGCCTAATGGTGGTGGATAAAACTTCCACTGATGTATTGAATAACATCAGCTGGTATCATTGATTGATTTTGTATCTTAGAGGAAATGCTTTCAGCTTATCCCCATTTAATATGATATTGGCTGCAGATTTGTCATGTATAGACTTAATATTGACATGTGTTTCTTATATTTCTTTTTTGTCTTCCTTGAAATTTACTTTGCAAATATAATTTTAAACTTTTTTTTTATTTGAAGGGTATAGTTACAGAGAGAACCATTTATCAGTTCACTCCGTAGAGTGTTGCAATGGCCAGGGCTGGGCTATATTGAAGCCAAGAGCCAGGAGATTTCTCCTGGTCTCCAATGTGGATATAGACGCCCAAGGATTTGAGCCAATCTCTGCTGCTTTCCCAGGTGCTTTAGCAGAGAGGTGGATTGGAAGCAGAGTAGCTGGGATTTGAACCCCTCTATGCCACCACACTGGGCCCACTTTGAAAAATCTTTTAAAAATATGAAAATAATTATACATATTTGTAGACTACAAATTGTAAATAATCATATACAATGTACATTAATAAAATGAGGTAATTAACATTTTCTTATCACATTATGATTGGAGCCTTCATTTCTTGTCTTCTATTTATTCAGAGAATATATACTAGGTTACTGTGAACTGTAGCTATTCCATCACGCTATACAGCACCAAGCACTTACTCCTCTGTCTTACATTGACATGGTACCTATTATCCAAATTCGATCCATCCTCCTCAACCCTTTCTAGCCTATAGTGATTACTGTTATATGTTTGGATTGACTTTTCTTAGCTTCCACATATTAGGAAGAACATGTAGTATCTCTGATTTTTTGTCTGGCTCATTTCAGTTAGTACAGTATCCTCCAGTTCCATCAATTTTCCTGCAAATGACAGTATTTTATTTTTATGAACAAATACCATTCCATAGTGTACATGTACCACATATAAAACATTTGTTTTTCCAATCATCTGATGATAGACATGTTAGTTGATTCTATATCTTGCCTATTGTGATTAGTAATTCTGTATCTATATATATTGTGGATATCCATTACTGTGGATAGTGTTGCAATATATATGACAACTTTGGTATCTCTTTGAAGGAAATAGTTCATTTCTTTGTAAAATATGCTCAGAAATAAAATAGATGGATGATATTGCAATCTTGCTTCAAGTTTTTAAAGGACTATACATAATATGTTCCACAGGGCTATACTAATTTACATTCCCACTCGTAATGTGTAAGGCTTCTCCTTTCACTACATCCTCACCAGCCTTTGTCACTTTTTGTCTTTTTGATAATAGACATTCTAATTTGGTAAGATAGCAAGACATCTTGATTTTTATTTTCATTTCCCTAATGCCTAGTGACATTGAACACTTTTTTTATGTGCTTACTGATCATTTATATTTCTTCTTTAGAAAAATATCTATTCAGATACATTATTCATGTATAAACTGGATTGTTTATTTTTTGTTGTTGACTTTTTTGAGTTCTTTATATATTTTGGGTATTAATCCTTTATTGGATAGATAACTTGCATAGATTTTCTCCCATTCTGTTGGCTGTCTCTTTACTGTGTGATTGAGGTAAGCTCCTGTTGTTGCTATGCAGAAATTTCTTAGCTTGATGTAATATTATATGTCTAGTTTTGCCCTTTGTTGCCTGCGTTCTTGGAGTTTTACTTTAAAAATCACTGCCTATCAATGCTATGAAGCGATTACCCTAATTTTTTTTAGTAATACCATAGCTCACAGTCTTGTATTTAAACTTTTGTTTCACTTGGGTTAATTTTTGTGCATGTTGAGAAATAGGTTTCTGACATCGATTTTCTGCATATATATGTTTTGTTTGCCAGCACCATTTATTTTTTAAAAAAGCCTGCTGAAGTTTAGATTACTTTGGGTAGCATAGATTTTAATATTCATTCTTTCAATTTATGAGCACAGGAGTTTTTTCTAAATTTGTGTGTTTGAATTTTTTTCAATAATATTCTATAATTTTCATCATAAAAATCTTTCACACCTTTGAATAAATTTATCCATAGTCAACTTTTTTGTAGCTATTGTGCATGTAGTTGTGTTCATGATTTCCCTTTGAGCTAGATCATTACTAGTTTATGAAAATTCTAGTTTTTGCGTGTGGGTGTTTTATCCTTAAACTTTACTGAATTCTTTTATCAGTTCTAACAGCTTCTTTTGTGAAATGTTTACATTTTTCCGTGTGTTGTGTCATTTTATATGCAAGTGGGTATTTTGATTTCTTTTACAATTTTGGTGCCCTTTCTTTGTTTCTCTTCCCAATTGCTCTAATATTTCCAGAGCATCGAATGAATGGTTAAAGTGGACTTCCTTGTCTTGTTTCAGATCTTAGATAAATGATTTTACTTTTCCTCCATTCAATGTTATATTGGTTTGTCATATCTAGTGATTATATTTTAAGATATATTCTTTCTATACCTATTGTGTTGAGAGTTTTTTTTTTTTTTCATGAAGGGATGTTGAGTCATAGCAAATGTTTTGTACACCCATTGAGATGATGAATTTTTTTTTTTCATATTGTTAATGTGATTATTATACCCACTGAACCAACTTTGCATCCCTGGGATGAATCTCAGTTTATTATGTTATATGATCATTTTAATTTACCATTTTATTTGCTAATGTTTGTTGACAATTTTTGTATCTATTTTAATCAAGGAAATTGGTTTGTAGTTTTCTTTTTTGTGTGTCTTTGTTTGGGTTTAGTATCAGAGTAATAATAGCCTCATAAGAGTTTTTGGATGAGTTGCATTCTTTTCAAAGCTTTATAATAGTTTAGAAATATTAGTTTTTCCTTAAACATTTTGTAAAATTCAACTATGAAACTATCAGCTCTTGGAGTGTTCTTTGGTGGGCTATAGCAATCTTGATGCTTGTTACATATCTTTTTTTTTTTTTTTTTGACAGGCAGAGTGGACAGTGAGAGAGACAGACAGAGAGAAAGGTCTTCCTTTGCCGTTGGTTCACCCTCCAATGGCTGCCACGGATGGCGCGCTGCGGCCGGCACACCGCGCTCATCCGATGGCAGGAGCCAGGTGCTTCTCCTGGTCTCCCATGGGGTTCAGGGCCCAAGCACTTGGGCCATCCTCCACTGCATTCCCGGGCCACAGCAGAGGGCTGGTCTGGAAGAGGGGCAACCGGGACAGAATCCGGCGCCCCGCCCGGGACTAGAACCCAGGTGTGCCGGCGCCACAAGGTGGAGGATTAGCCTGTTGAGCCACGGCGCCGGCCTGTTACTTATCTTTTTGGATCGCTTCTTGGCCTTTTGGCTAAGATCAAATGTACTTACCTGTTTAGATTTTCTGTATCTTATAGATTCATTCTTGGTAATTCTTATGTGTCCAGCAGTTTATCAATTTCTTCAGTTTTTCCAATGTTTCAACACACAGTTTTTTATATAGTATCTTATGACCCTTTGCATTTCTGTTGAATCAGTTGTAATTTCTCTCTTTTCATCTCTAATTTTATTAATTTGAGATTTTTCATTTTTTTATTTCTTAGTCTCGCCAAAGAGTTGTCTGTTTTGTTTATGATTTACGATATCAGTATCAGTTATTACTTTGTTGATATTTTCTGTTGCATTTATTGTTTTAATTTAATTTGTTTTTGCTCTGATATTTATTATTTCTTGCTTTCTGGTGATGGTAAAAATGTATATTCTTCATCTTTTGTATGAAATGCTCTATAAATAGGTTAGGTCTATTTCTATTTGCTGAAGTTGACTTCCCTTCCAAGGCCCCTAGAACCAACCTCAGATGATGCTGGTCAAGATATAAATCCAATTTGTGGAGGCCATCATTCTCCACTTGAGATTAAGGTATGCCCGTGTTCTTATCTGCAAACACTAGTCTGGGTACATGGATCATTAGTACTTGGCTACTAATGATGGTTTTACAAAATCTAAAACTCAATCCTGTGCTCACTATAGCACTGTGCTCCTCAGTGGCTGGAATCTTGTTTTTTGTTTACCTACTGTTGAGGATGGGGTAGTGAAAGCAGTCTAGGCTTGTTAGGCCTACACTAAATATTTGTACAATCTCAGGGTGCATAAAAGGCAGGTCCAAATGAGTCCCTTATGTCAGGGTGCAGGAGCTGATGCAGAGGATGTGCCTGTGAGCACAGGCCCAGAAATAGAGGCCTTTGAGCTTTATATGGTGCTGGATCTCACTGCAGCTAGACTAAGATTAATGGCAACATTATAAACTTACTTTCTTGCCCTACTGCCCAGCAGCTGAAGTCTTACTCTGCTGTCTGGCTGAGACTGGCAGGGATAGCGGAAGCATCTTGGATGCCCAAGCTGAAACTAAGTTGGTTTGTACCTGAGTTTCACAATCACTGTTCCCTGTGCAGTGACAAGACATACCTCAAACCCCCATCATACTGATGGTTACACAAACAGAAACAAGTTTATTTCAATGAAGTGTGGGACTTTGCCTGATGTTCTGGATGATAGACAGGCTGCAGCTCTGAACACTGCCCGGAGGATGGAAGATTTTAGGCTTTATCTGAGGCTGAGACTTACCATAAGAGACAGTCTCAAGGCATAGTTCTATTTTCATTTTTCAATCCTACTCTTCCACAGCTAGACACTTGCTCCACTGCCTCTTGGAGTTTGGGGGAAAAGTAGTTGAGACAGTTTCTTGGCTTCTTGGAACAAAAATCCAGTCTGCAGATACTGGCCTGAGGCAGAGATTGTGGGACCTTGGCTTTTTCTTTTTTTTCAAACATTAAAAATTTATTAACAATAAATGCATATCTATGGGGTACAGTGTGACATTTCCTTATTTTAATTTTTTTAATTTTTAAAATTTTAGTTGTTACACAAGTTCCATGATTTCATATATACAGAATTAGGAACATAGTGATACTTCCTATCCCCCCTCCCTCCCACCTACACTCCAAACCTTCCTCCTCCCTTTCCCTTTCCCATTCTTAATTTTCACAAATTTCTACTTTCAGTTTACTTAATGATGGTAAAGCTAACCATACATTTAATAAAAGTTCAACAAATAATGTGAAAAAAAAATAACACTGGTTCTCAATAGAAGAGGCAAGGGCTATAAACAATCATCAAATCTCAAAATGTCCTTTGAACTCCAATACATTTTATCTTAAGTACTCTATTAGTTACCTTGAGTCAGAGAAAACATATAGTATCTGTCTTGTTGGACTGGCTTATTTCACTAAGTATAATGGTTTCCAGGTGCATCTATTTTGTTGGAAAAGATGGGGTTTTCTTAGAGCTGAGTAGTACTTCATAGTGTATATGTACCATAATTTCTTTATCCACTCAACAGTTGATGGACATCTAGGTTGAATCTGTATCTCAACTATTGTGAATAGAGTTGAAATGATCTTGGAGGAACAGATAACTCTTTCATATTCTGATTTATTTTGGTTTGGGTAAATTCCCAGGAGTGATAGCAGGATCATATGATAGGTCTGTATTCAGATTTCTGCAGTATCTCCACACTGTCTTCCACAGTAGCTTCATCAGTTTGCATTCCCACAAATTAGAGTACTTTTTCCCCCACGTATCTGCCAGCATTTGATGTTTGTTGATTTCTGTATGAAAGCCATTCTAATGGGGTGAGGTGAAACCTCATTGTGGTTTTGATTTCTATATCCTTGATGGTCGGTGATCCTGAGTAGTTTTCAAGTGTTGGCCATTTGAATTTCCTCTCTTGAAAAACTCCTGTTCAAGTCCATTGCTCATTTTTTAACTGGACTATCTGTTTTGTTGTTGTTTTCATAAGCTCTTTAAAGTTTCTGAATATAACCCTTTATCAGTTGCATAGCTTGCAAATATTTTCTCCCATTCTGTCAGCTGCCTCTTCACTTTCCTGAGTGTTCTTTTGCAGTGCAGAAGGTTCTCAGCTTAAAATAATCCCATTTGTCAATTTTGGTATTGACTGCTTGTGCTTCTAAGGTCTTTTCCAAGAGGTCTTTGCCCATGTCAATGTGTTGCAGAGTTTCCTCAATGTTCTCTAGTAATTTGATGGTATCGTTTATAGATTTATCTCTGTGGTCCATTTTGAGTGGATTTTTGTGTAAGGTGTAAAATAGGGGTCTAGTTTCATACTTCTGCAAGTGGCAATCCAGTTTTTCCAGCACCATTTGATGAATAGCCTGTCCTTGCTCCAGGGATTTATTTTTGTTCTTTTGTCAAATATAAATCATTTGTAGATGTGTATATTGATTTCTGCAGTTTTCATTGTGTTCCATTGGTCTACATATCTGTTTTTACCCCAGTACCAGGTTGTTTTGATTGCAATTCCTCTGTGCTATGTCTTGAAATTTGGTATCATGATGTACCAGTTTTGTTTTTTGTTGCATAAGATTTCTTTAGCTATTTGGGGCCTCTTGTGTTTCCATATGAATTTTAGCATCATTTTTTTTCGAAATTTGAGAACAATGTTACTGGTATTTTGATTGCATTGAATCTGTAAATTACTTTTGGTATATGGACATTTTGATGATGTTGATTCTTCCAATTCATGAACAGGTAAGATTTTTTCCATTTTATGTGTTCTACTTCTTTCTTTTATATTTTGTAATTTTCATCATAGAGATCTTTGACATCCTTGGTTATATTTATTCCATGGTACTTGAATTTTTTGGTAGCTATTGTGAAAGGGATTGATCTTAGAATTTCTTTCTAAGCCATGGAATTTTCTGTGGATCAAAGGCTATTGATTTTTCTGTGTTGATTTTATATGCTGCCACTTTACCAAACTCTTTTATGAGCTCCAATAGTCTCTCAGTGATCTCAGTGGAGTCTTTTGGATGCCCTATATATAGAAACATGTCATCAGTAATGGTGATAGTTTGACGTCCTCCTTCTCAATTTGTATCCCTTTGATTTCTTTTTCTTGCCTAATGGCTCTGGCAAAAACTTCCAGGACTACATTAAACAGCAATGGTGAGAGTGGGCATCCTTATCTGGTTCCACATCTTAGGGGGAGTGCTTGCAGCTTTTCCCATTAAATAGGATTCTGGCTGTGTGTGTGTCATAAATTGCCTTGATTGTGTTGAGGAATGTTCCTTCTATACCCACTTTGCTTATGGCTTTCGTCATGAAAAGATGTTGTATTTTATAAAATTCTTTCTCTGCATCTATTGAGATAACCATATGGTTATGATTCCATCATCTACTAACGCTGAGCTTTTACTTACTCCTTTTGCCTGAAATTTTCTCTCTGAATTCCATCTTAATTTCTATTAAAACTATAAATATTATTAATTTCTACTATCCTTCTCAGCTGACATTTTCTCAGAACATTGAGTGTCTACAATATAATAACATATATTCTGGGCCCAGCCCTTTGTGTTTATCTTTACTGTAGCATTTTTCATCTCTGCTAGACTGTTTTCGCCTTTCAAGGTGATTTTCTGCATATTTGTATTTCATTGGTTTATCAGCAGAGTTGGTAAATAGAAGAAACTCAGTATCTAGTTTCTGAAAACAAAATGTGAGAAGAAATCTGAACGCATTAATTTTGAATCTTCTGCTGAACCTGATGAGAATAAAACATTTTTGTTACTCCTATAGACATTGGGGTGTTAACTGGAGAGCGAATTCAGTGTGTTACAGGAAGAATGAGTTCACTGTGGCTGAAGCAGAGAAAGTGAGGTGAGGTTGGAAAGGAGGATCTCTGAGAGGCATTGAGGGTGAACTCTTGTGTAGTAGTTTAAGCAACTGACAATTTTGGGTTAATTCTGAATGAAATGGGAAGAACAGACAGGATTTAGACTCATATTTGATAGTAGATTGGTAATAGTTTATACAACAAGAAAGGAGGCGATGGAGAAACTGAATGACAATGAAAGACAAATACATATTTTAGGACCCTGATGAAATGCTGAATAAGATACAAACTAGAGTACTTTGAAGAAATCATTTGGAAATTTTATTTGGTATGTTGGGGAAACATGTATATAAAGAGGCTATAAATATAGTTGAGGAAAAAAATGGAGAAAAATGTGATAGGAATTACTTATGAAAATAATTATTTTTGGCCGGCGCCATGGCTCAACAGGCTAATCCTCTGATTGCGGCGCCGGCACACTGGGTTCTAGTCCCAGTTGGGGCGCCGGATTCTGTCCCGGTTGCCCCTCTTCCAGGCCAGCCCTCTGCTGTGGCCCGGGAGTGCAGTGGAGGATGGCCCAAGCTCTTGGGCCCTGCACCCCATGGGAGACCAGGAAAAGCACCTAACACCTGGCTCCATGCCATTGGATGAGCGCGGTGCGCTGGCCGCAGCAGCCATTGGATGGTGAACCAACGGCAAAGGAAGCCCTTTCTCTCTGTCTCTCTCACTGTCCACTCTGCCTGTCAAAAAAAAAAAAAAAAGAAAAATTATTACCAAAAATGCAAAAATATTATCCAGATAACTTTACAGTGAGATTAAGTATTTTTAGTAACATGGAATGTAAAAACTATCATCTACAACTACTAAAAGAATATTTCTTTCTTATGGAAAGAAAAACAATATGATCTATGAACATATTGTTTTAAAATAAATATGTAAAAATATCAGAGAGAATCTTCCAAAGAAAACTGATAAGGTAGTAAATTGAATTAATTTGATGTCATAAAATATGCTTAATAATAATAATCCTGACATTTTATTTCCATTGTAAAAACGATAATTCATTTTATAAGAAAATTGTTATACTATGAATAATTTTTGTTGCAATTTTTTTCATTTGAAATTCAGTATTTCCTATTTTTTTATTTTTAGCTTTTATTTAGAATATAAATTTCCAAGGTACAACTTATGGATTACAATGTCTTCCCCTCCCATACCTTCCCACCCCCCTGCTCCCCCCCCTTACCCACTCCCTCTCCCCTTTCATTTGCATCCAGATTCATTTTCAATTCTCTTTGTATACAGGAGCTCAGTTTAGTATGTGTTAAGTAAAGATTTTAACCATTTGCCCTCACATAGCAACACAAGGTGAAATATACTCTTTGAGTACTAGTTATAGCATTAAATCACATTGTACAGTACATTAATGACAGAGATCCTACATGATATATATTTTTTAAATTGATTAATTTTCATGCAACTTCCAAATTAACACCAAGTTTCTTTTTTTCATTTTCAATTATCTTTATATACAGAAGATCAATTCAGTATATACTAAGTAAAGATTTCATCAGTTTGCACCCACACAGAGACACAAGGTGTAAAAATACAGTTTCAATACTAGTTATTGCATTACTTCACATTGGACAACACATTAAGGACAGATCCCTCATGAGACGTAAGTACACAGTGACTCCTGTTGTTGATTTAACACTTTGACACTCTTGTTTATGGCTTCAGTAATCTCCCTAGGGTCTAGTCATGAGTTGCTGAGGCTATGGAAGTCTTTAGGGTTCGTGGACTTCGATCTTATTCTGACAGGGTCATAGTCAAAGTGGGGGTTCTCTCCTCCCTTCAGAGAAAGGTACCTCCTTCTTTGGTGGCCCTGTTCTTTCCACTGGGATCTCACTCGCAGAGATCTTTCATTTAGGTCTTCTTTTTCTTCTTCTTCTTCTTTTTTTTTTTCCCCAGAGTGTCTTGGCTTTCCATGCCTAAAATACTGTCATGGGCTTTTGCGCCAGATCTGAATGCTTTAAGGGCTGATTCTGAGGCCAGAGTGTTATTTAGGACATCTGCTATTCTATGAGTCTGCTCTGTATCCCACTTCCCATGTTGGATCATTCTCTCCCTTTTTGGTTCTATCAGTTAGTATTAGCAGACACTAGTCTTTTTTGTGTGATCCCTTTGACTCTTAGGCCTATCAGTGTGATCAATTGTGAACTGAAATTGATCACTTGGACCAGTGAGATGGCTTGGTACATGCCACCTTGATGGGATTGTATTGGGATCCCCTAGCACATTTCTAACTCCATCATTTGGGGCAAGTCCGATTGACCTTGCCCAAATTGTACATATCCTCCCTTTCTTTTTCCCCTCTCTCATAATTACCAGGGATCACTTTTCAGTTAAAATTTAAACACCTAAGAATAATTGTGTGTTAATTGCAGAGTTCAACCAATAGTATTAGAACAAAAACAAACAATAAAAAAGAAATACTGAAATGGGAAAAGATTTACATTGTATATCAACAGTCTAGACAAGAGCTGATCCAGTCATAGTTTCTCATAGTGTTCATCTCACTTCAACAGGTTTCCGCTTTGGTGCTCAGTTAGTCGTCGCCAATCAGGGAAAACAAATGATATTTGTCTTTGGGATTGGCTTAATTCACTCAGCATGATGTTTTCCAGATTCCTCCATTTTGTTGCAAATGACCGGATTTCATTGTTTTTGACTGCTGTATAGTATTCTGTAGAGTACATGTCCCATAATTTTTTTATCCAGTCTACTGGATTCTACTTCTGTTCATTTCCACGTAGAGATTTTCATGTTTTTTTAAAAACTAGTTTTTTTTTATTATGAGAAGTGATTATGATAAGAATATTTTAGTCCTTAATTTCTTCTTTGCTGTATTTTTTCTTTCATTTCAGGTCACAGGTTTTTTTTTTTCCTCTTTTGCATGTTTATATCTTGCATTTTGAATTCTGTATAGTTTTTTTTTTTTTTTTGGCTTTTGTGAAAACTTCCAATTAAATCACAAATATGGCCAGATGATAAAGAAGAAAAACTATTCTGATGTTGAGTGGATGGTTACATGATAAGAAAAATTATACTGCCAAAAGAAGTAACATACTACGTTAGACAACCTCAAAAATCCTACAGAGAGCTACATGCTTTCTTTTACTTTGATATCATGTGGTATATCTGAGTTTCATTTTTCCTTTATATTTTGAGCAATTACAAAATTTCAGACTGAAACATAATAACATGTCTGTAGTAGCAGGTATTTATAAAATTATATTCCATAGACACAATGGTCATTATAAATCTTGTTTTCTCATATGGGGTTTAATATGAGCAAGCACATGATTTTTCAAATGCTCTTTGATATAAGATTGGAATTTCATCCAAACAATCATAGGGGCATACAGAAATGACAGAGGACCATTTTGTTTTTTACTGTCATTAAGATTAAAGGATAGAATAACATCTTTATGTATACTGTTCTGGAGTACATACCAACTTAAGTTTTAATAAATATCAGTTTCAGGTTATTTTGAAAAAGTTTCAATCTGGTTTAATTTAATTTTAAAAAGTGTTATTTCTCATCTATTAGTCAATTTCTACAAACTTGCCATTTCACTTTTCCAAAGTTTCTAGCCTTCTTATTTGTCCCATGATTCAGAGTTTACATTATAGGTAGAGGATTAATTTGTAACTCACCCATATGTGATATCAAATGAAACCACTTTATTTTGAAAAAGAACAATTGGCTGGCGCTGCAGCTCACTTGGCTAATCCTCCGCCTGCGGCGCCAGCACCCTGGGTTCTAGTCCCGGTTGTTCCTCTTCCAGTCCAGCTCTCTGCTGTGGCCTGGGAAGGCAGTGGAGGATGGCCCAAGTCTTGAGCCCTGCATCTGCATGGGAGACCAGGAGGAAGCACCTAGCTCCTGGCTTTGGATCGGCGCAGCACGCTGGCCGCAGTGTGCCAGCAGTAGTGTCCATTTGGGAGGTGAACCAATGGAAAAGGAAGACCTCTCTGTTGCTCTCTCTTTCACTGTCTAACTCTGCCTGTCAAAAAAAAAAAAAAAAAAAGAAAAGAAAAAGAACAATAAAATTATCAAAATTTACCTTTTTTAAAAAATATAAAAGTGATTTGTATAGAATAGTAAAAATTATTGTTCGATTCAGGTCAACATATAATTATTGAGTATCATCTGGATATTACAAAGGATATGAAACATTTCCCATCCTCAGTAAGCTTAAAGAATAGCGTAGTGAGATATTGAGTCATTATGACATAAGGAAAAATAAAAATGTAAGAGAGGCAAAAATTTTACAAATAGGTCAGATCTGTGAAGTACATGTGGAATGCATGACCAGAAACTTACTCCACCAAAGGTCCATTTGCCGGTTTTCCCACATTGCCTCATTGGCATTAGAGATCTTAGATCTTATCTCATTTTCACTGGCAATAACTGAATACCACAGGTTGAGTAATTTATAACAAAAAGATTTTTTTCTAAGTTAAAATCCTGGTGTTCCAAGAAAATGGAAGTGACATCTGTATGGCATCTGGTGAGAACCTTCTTTTTGAGTCATGACTTGTGGGATGGTATAAAATGGGAAGACAGATATCCTACCTTAGGTCTCTCCTGCTCATCTTATAAAAGCCACTGGGGCAAAGGGATCCTACCTCATGCCTTCATCTCATCCAAATTGCCTCATAGTGGCTTCCCCTAAAACAACTTTAACATGTGAATTTGATGACTGAGTTTTCAAGACAGCACAAATCATAGCAGTTTAGATCAGGCAGTCTGGGAAATAGATATCAAGCTGGGAAACTGCAAGTGATCAGTGTAACCCATCACCCTTCAGTAATGAGGGACTGAACTAGGAACGGAGATTACAAGAATCTACCCAGATGTTCCTTTTATGAAACACTTCAGTTTTTCAGGAAGAGAGATAAGAAAATGGATTTTGACTCTAAGGAAGTCCTCTGGTGATGCATCAAAAGAGGATAATAGGGCTTTTTATAGAGAGGACTGATGTTGTCTCTGAAAAATAGTTTCTAGGCAGGAACTTACAGAAGAGGGAGCATATATGCAAGGAGCAATTTCAATGTGGTTATGGATCAAGAAAATGCAAGTAGAGTAAAAATAGATTGACTAAGGAATCTGATCCAAGAGAGCTTCCTACTTATGTTTTACCCCATCTGGACATCATCCTCTAGGCCTTACCAGCTTATGGATACATATGAAACAAAGCAAGATTTAAAAACATTCAAGTTTTCTTGGCTCTGGTCCTCCGTGGCTCAACAGGCTAATCCTCCGCCTTGCGGCGCCCGCACACCGGGTTCTAGTCCCCGTCGGGGCGCCGGATTCTGTCCCGGTTGCCCCTCTTCCAGGCCAGCTCTCTGCTGTGGCCAGGGAGTGCAGTGGAGGATGGCCCAAGCTCTTGGGCCCTGCACCCCATGGGAGACCAGGAGAAGCACATGGCTCCTGCTATCGGATCAGCACGGTGCGCCGGCCGCAGCGCACTGACCGAGGCAGCCATTGGAGGGTGAACCAGTGGCAAAGGAAGACCTTTCTCTCTGTCTGTCTCTCTCACTGTCCACTCTGCCTGTCAAAAAAGAAAAATAAATAAATAAATAAATAAAAAGATAAAAAAAACCCACAAATCCCAACACTGTGTGATATACCTCTGGTTTCCATATATATCTGGAAGTTCTCAATATTGGTATCTTCAGTTGCATCTCTTCTGCTTTGCTAGGCAAGGTGATCATTCTCACTGTACTGCTAATGCTCTTCTTGGCTTTCTCAGTGATTCTAGAATCTTAGTGCCCAAACTTGAAGGCACCATTGCCCAATTATACTACTTCTGCTTCATTTGTATTTCATTCTTTAAAATAGAACTCATATAAGTCAAAAAATTTGTGTTTGGGGGCCAGCATGGCTAGTAATCTGCTGCCTGTGATGCCAGCATCTCATATGGGCATTGGTTTGTGTCCCAGCTGCTCCAGTTTCAATCCTTCTCCCTGTTAATGGCCTGAGGAAAGTAGCAGATGATAGCCAAAGTGCTTGAGACCCTACTACTCACATGGGAGACCTGGAAGAAGCTTCTGGCTCCTGGCTTTGGACTGGCTCAGCCCTGGCTGTGTGATCATCTGGGGAATGAACCAGCAAATGGAAAATCTCTCTGTCTCTCCCTCTCTCTTCGTAATTCTGACTTTCAAATAAATAAATAAATATTTCCTTATGTTTGTGCTCCTTAGTGTTTTACAACACTGAAATAAACTTTCATTTCATATTTAATTCCTGCCACTGGCTTGAAAAAGACAATGCAGAAAGATAAACTTCATTCTAAAAATAGAGCTAATTCTCCATCTGTACTCTGAAAATTATGAATTTCTTACTGAGTAAAATTCACATATCTGGCCTATTCTCTTGAGTAACCTAGCTAATTAGACTAAATTCATATCTCTTGCCCATAACATTTGGTATAGACTGAATGGGCTTGTCAGTTTTTACCTCTGGGGTTATTATCAAGTCTAAGTCTTATTTATACAATTTCCTAAAGGACAGTGGAATCACAGCATGTCTACATTAAAGTTTCTCTGATTAAACTACTGTCTGCACTATTCTACCTCATGAGCATATATTCTTAAGTGTGAAGGGAGAATGCAGAGATTTACTTTTGCTTATTTGATCTATGTCCTTCTAATCATTCTTAGAACAAAACATCTCTCCTTGTCTAGAGTCCTCTTATATTTAAAGATCCTTTGCTCAATGTGATGGGAAACTTAAGGAATTTCCAAGATGAATTTTTATGCCAGATTTTTACCTTGCAAGTTAACCTCAGAACCTTACTGTGTCAAAAGAAATGATTTGTGCCATTCCTTAATCGTCATTAGCTGTCCTTCTCCTGCTCTGATGACTTCTACACATGCTTATCTTAGTTGGTTATCCTTCTCAGGTCTCAGGGTTAACTTTTTACTTGGGGTTGACTCTTGAAAAGTTATGTCAGAGTAAGGGACATGTGGGAGGGAGATATGAGAATACTTTTCCTCTCTGACTTGCCTCAGATGGTGTGGAGGCAGTTTCCATGTGTCTTATTTGGTTATAGATCTGTTTAATCCTGGTTCTTCTGATTGACCTGGGTCCTTGAATCCCATTTATACCTCCTATTCACTGTTACTCAATCTGTGAGCAGATACCAATTTCTGCTTTTGCAAATGTCTGGATTGCCTCACCACTCTCTGATTTGATTTTTGGCTACATTTTTCATCAATGTAAGCATATTACCTGATTAATTTTTTGTGTGTTTATGATAATTTTTAAAAAAAGATTTAGTTATTATTTTAAAGTCAGATTACAGAGAGAGAAAGAGAGAGAGAGAGAGATTGATTGATTCAACCTGCTGGTTCACTCCCCAAGAGAGCCACAACTGCTAGGGCTGTTCCAGGTCAAAGCTAGGAGCCAGAAGCTTCATCCAGATCACCCATATGAATGACAGGCCCACCAACACTTGGGTCATCTTCTACTGCTTTTCCAAGGCACTAGCAGGGAGCTGGATATAAAGTGGATTAGTGGGGACATGAAGGGGTGCCCACATGGGATGACTTTACCTACAATGCCACAATACCAGTCCTAACCATTTTTTTTTTTTAAAATTTGATTCTAGTTGACAAAATCCATATTATTATGAACCACTCAAAATGTGATTAATTTCTACATGCCTGTTTTGTTAGTGCTGATGGTTTGAACTTCTGTGGCACAGTAGGTTAATCCTCCACTTGTGGCGCTGGCATTCCATATGGGTGCTGATTCTAGTCCCGGCTGTTCCTATTGTGATCCAGCTCTCTGCTATGGCCTGGGAAAGCAGTGGAAGATGACCCAAATACTTGGGCCCCTGCACCTGCATGGGAGGCCTGAAGGAGGCTTCTGGCTCCTGGCTTCCCATTGACCCAGTTCCGGTGGTTGGGGCCATTTGGAGAGTGAACAAGCAGACAGAAGACCTTTCTTTCTGTCTCTCCCTATCACTGTCTGTAACTCTACCTGTCTAATAAATAAATAAAAATCTTTACTTGGAGAATAAGCTTCCTCACTGTATAAATATTCATTATTTGGTTTATTTAAGATTTATTTATTTGAAAGGTAAAGTTAGAGCCAGAGGGAGAGCCAGAAAGAATGAGAGAGATCGTGTGGGGGACCAGACCGAGGGGACCGCGCCTAAAAGATGGCGCCCGCTTCCTGCTTCCGGGTTCTTCCTCCCTGGGAGGCTTTCCCGCTCTGTAACATAATCCTCCTATCCTGGCGCAATGTGGTGATCACCTGAGGTGTGACGTGTATTGTGCTTATAAACCCTCGCAAGCCGGATGTTCAGCAGTTCCTGCCCAACAGGGATCGAGGCTGGATCCCTCGCTCGTTGCACAATAAAACCCTGCCCGTAATTGTTTGGTTTCGGTTTCTTGCGGGACGAGAATCGCGCCGAACAACTGGTGGCCCGTACGGGGAACCTTCTCTTATGTGCTGCGAGCGGCGGTGAGCGAGGTAAGTCTTACCGGTTGGGACCCCGAGCGAGGTAAGTCTCGTGGGTAGTGGGTGGACGCACCCCGGACGTGTTTCTCCCTCTTTTAATTAAAAATGGGTAACCTCCCGAGCCAGTCAGCGTTAATCGATCCGCTGAACGCGTTACTGCGTAACAAAGGAATCAGAATCTCAAAATCCACCCTCGCTGAATTCCTTGGATCTATTGATTTTTTCGCCCCGTGGTTTGCTTCCTCGGGCCACATTTCTCTCAGCTCTTGGGAAAAGCTGGGGAGGGACCTCCGGCGAACTGCTGAAGACCCCCAAGAGCCTGACTTTAACCCTATGGTTCTCCCCTTATGGGACCTGGTACGGGCGTGCCTCAAGGAGGAGGGATCAGAAGGAGCGCGTGGTTCGGCAATTGCGGCGGTCCGCAATGCCTTCGAAGAGGTTCGCTCCCACAGTTCCGACGACACAGGGTGCCAAACCTCTCGCCCAGCCTCGGACACTGGGCCTGACTCCGCCTCCTCTGATTCGGAAGGGGAGGGGGATGGCGACCACAAATCTCCGCCCCCTTCCTATACACAGCTACGAAGGAGGTCGGGAGCTGTCGTCGCTGGCGCCTGCGCCCCTCCTCTTGTCCCCCCCACAGCTCCCCCCGGCGGTCTTTTTGTTGATCGCCAAATGGAAAACATGGCGCCCTCTAGTGATGGCTTTGCTAACGGTGCATTGCCTTTTCAGGCGTCCGCGCCACCATGGCCGCCGAATGCCCCGCCCCCCTCAGGAAGACAGTTCCATCAACAGGCTTGGAAACAGTTAAAACACAATTCTTCCACCTCTATCCAGGCTTTCCCTGTCTTGGGTTTGGGTTCCCGAGAGGCCCGTCATGAACCACTGGATATGGCGGTATTAAAACAACTTAAGGCTGCAGTCCATGATTATGGCCCTACGGCCCCATTCACCCTGTCCTTACTTGAGTCGGTTGGCCAGTCCATCCTCACTCCCAGCGATTGGGTCCAATTGACCCGCGCCTGCTTGAGTCCGGGTGGCTTTCTTATGTGGCAGTCCATTTATGCGGAATGCTGCCACGACCAGGCGGACGACAATGCTGAGGATGGCCACTCTATGTGGAACGCCGACATGCTCTTGGGGCGGGGACCTTACCAAGCTGATCAGACCCAGTTTCCAAGGCAGGTATATAGGCAAATATCCAACTGCGCCCAGCGGGCATGGAGACAGGCATCTAATCCGGGTGACTCCACCAATCACTTAACTAAAATAGTACAGGGCCCAACCGAACCTTTTGCCGATTTTGCGGCTCGAATACTTGAGGCGGCTTCACGCATTTTCCCTAGTGAGGTGGACGCCAAGCCATTAGTCAAACAAATTATTTTCGAACAAGCCAATAAAGAGTGCAAAACCATCCTTCGTCAGCATAGACATAAATCTGTAGATTCTTGGTTAAAGTATTGTAGAGACACCGGTGGGCCACTTACCAATGCAGGCCTTGCCGCAATGCTGGCCACTGCCTTAAATCCTAAAAGTAAAAATTATAAACAGGCTCGGCCCTCCATCTCTTCTGGCCTCTGTTTCCAATGTCGCCAACCAGGCCATAGGAAACGTGACTGCCCAACCCTCGCTTCTGGACCCCCACTGGCGCGACTTGCGACCACGGATTTTTGTCGTAGATGTCGAAAGGGTCCTCACAAAGCTGAGGACTGTCGCTCCGCTTTCGATGTCGATGGAAACCCACTTACTGGCAATAGACAGGGGACAAAAAACGGTCAGAGGGGGTCTCCTGCTCCGACAGGGGGCCCCCAAATAAACACCTACCCACAGGTTCCACCTCCGAGCTCGTACACAGCTCCCCCTCAAGCCGTGCCACACCCGGCTCCGCAGGCATGGACCTCTGTGCCACTTCCTCTCTCCTCTTAACACCAGAAATGGGAGTCCAACTGGTGGAGAGCGATTACTCTGGCCCTCTACCTCCGAATTCGGTTGGATTGTTGTTGGGCCGTTCCTCGGTGGCCCTCCGAGGCCTGGTAATAATCCCCGGCGTAATAGATTCTGACTTTCTTGGCAAAATAAAGATCATGGTTCAGGCTCCCCAAGGAGCTGTCCTTATCAATGCTGGGGACCGCATCGCGCAGTTGCTGTTATTACCCAGTCTTCATTCCTTATTCCCCGCAAAAAACGCTGTCCGTAGTAATGGTGGTTTTGGGTCCTCTGGAAATAACTTTACCGGCCTACATATGCTTTTACATGAACGCCCTACGCTAAACTTACAGGTTAATGGTAAAACCATTACAGGCCTTTTGGATACTGGGGCTGATAAGTCCATTATAGCTACCAAGGACTGGCCTAATGCATGGCCTACAAATGTCGCGGAACAAACCTTACAGGGGCTTGGTTTCGCTAGTTTCCCCAAGAAAAGTGCCACCCTGCTATCCTGGTGGGATGAAGAAGGTCATACAGGACAATTTGCCCCTTTTGTTTTACCACTCCCTATCTCACTCTGGGGGCGAGACGTGTTAACTGAAATGGATATTGCCTTAACTACTGCTTCCCCTACAGTACAGTCTATGCTTCATAAGCAAGGCTATGTTCCCGGAAAGGGCCTTGGTATTCGTCTCCAGGGCAACCCTTCTCCTATTCAGCCTAAACCAAAACAGGACAAAACCGGTTTGGGTTTTTCTTAGGGGCCACTGAAATGCCTCCTACGCCAATAAAACCTCTACAAATTACCTGGCTGACAAATACACCAGTTTGGATTCCGCAGTGGCCCCTATCTCAAGAAAAACTGGAGGCAATTAATAACCTTGTCTTAGAACAAGTCGAGGCTGGTCATCTAGTCCAATCCACCTCCCCATGGAACACACCTATCTTTGTTATTCGCAAAAACACAGGAAAGTGGAGACTTCTTCACGACCTTAGAGCAATAAATGCACAAATGCAACCTATGGGTCCGGTCCAACTGGGCCTTCCACTCTTATCGGCCCTCCCCAGTAATTGGCCTGTGCTCGTGGTGGATCTCAAAGATTGTTTTTTCTCTATTCCGTTGTCCAAACAGGATACACCGCGTTTTGCCTTCACGATCCCTACCAAAAATCAGGAGGGACCAGATAAACGTTGGCAATGGACGGTTTTGCCCCAAGGAATGACAAATAGTCCTACTATGTGCCAAATATATGTGGCGCGGGTGTTAGAACCAATTAGGGCTCAATTCCCTGATTGTAAGTGTCTCCATTATATGGATGACCTATTATGTGCTGCCCCTACTCAAGAACGACTTCTACCACTGTTTAAGAAACTACAACAAGTATTAGAAAGGGCGGGACTACATATCTCTCCTAATAAGGTACAACTATCCTCTGTAGTCACATATCTCGGAACTACAGTCACCCCCACCCACATTAGGCCTTCAAACCTACAAATTAAACATACCTGTGTTTCAACCCTAAATGATTTACAAAAACTTTTAGGAGATATTAACTGGATCAGACCGTATCTCCGCATTCCTAACGCCACCCTACAGCCTCTCTTTAATATCCTCAAGGGGGATCCGGATCTCACTTCCCCCCGAGTCCTCACCCCCGAGGCTAGACAAGCTCTCCAGATAGTAAATCAGGCCCTTAGCAAAGCTGCCCTTAAGCGGTGGAACCCACTAGGAGATTTAACCCTTTGGGTCCTAGCTACGCCAAAACAGCCTACGGCAGCCCTTTGGCAAGAGGGACCTCTTCTCTGGATACACCCCTCATCATCACCCACAAAATCCCTCGCTTATTATCCCACTATGGTGGCCGAGGTGGCACTTTTGGCCACCCGTAAAGCCATTCAGCACTTTGGGCGTGAACCTTCTACTATAATTGTGCCTTATTCCTTGGAACAAGTACGTGTTTTAATCGCTTGTACTGATTCCTGGGCAATTTTGGTGTGCTCTACTAGTGCAACCATTACCAATAGGACACCCTCTGACCCTTTACTAACCTTTATTCAATCTCACCCGGTCATTTTTCCAAAAATTACCTCACAAAAACCCTTATCAAATACACCTGTTGTATATACTGATGGCTCCAAGACAGGGGTTGGTGCATATGTAGTTTCTGGAAATAAACCAAAGGTATTTCAATTCACCACTCAATCTCCTCAAATGGTGGAACTCCTTATAGTTAACCAAGTCCTGTTAGATGTCTCTGGGCCTGTCAATATTGTCTCCGATTCTAAGTATGTGGTTAATGCCGTTTCCATGCTTGAGGCTACAGGACTTATCAATCCCTCTTCAACCGTGGCAGCCATCTTCATCACACTCCAAAAATCCATTTGGGCCAGATCCAATGCTTTTTATATCACTCATATGAGAGCTCATTCCTCCCTACCAGGACCTATGACTATGGGTAATACTCAAGCAGACCAAGCCACACGTCCAATCTGGATACTTCACCTTACATCCCCTGAGGCACAGGCTGCCCGATTCCATTCTGAGTTCCATGTAAACGCAAAAACCCTTGCTGCCAAATTTGGCCTTTCTCGCTCAAGCGCTCGTGACATCGTACGCCGTTGTACCATTTGTCCCACCCTAAGCCCCGCTCCACCAGTGGGAGTTAACCCTCGGGGACTCATACCCGGACATCTATGGCAAATGGATGTCACTCATATACCTGAATTTGGAACTCTAAAGTATGTTCATGTGTCTGTCGACACATGTTCCCAAGTCATTTTTGCTTCCCTAGAAACGGGTGAACGTGTTACTCATGTTATTAACCATTGCCTCGCAGCTTGGGCAGCCTGGGGAAAACCAAAAATCTTAAAAACAGACAATGGGCCCGCCTATACAAGCAATTCATTTCAACAATTCTGCTCACGTATGCAAGTACAACACAAAACTGGAATCCCATACAATCCACAGGGCCAGGCAATAATTGAACGGGCACACCGAACCCTCAAAACTTTCCTCCTAAGACAAAAGGAGGGAGTTGCCATGGGTAAGACCCCCCGTATGCGTCTTTCCCTTGCACTATTTACTATAAATTTTCTAAATTTAACGGATCTATCTATGTCCCCAGCAGATAGACATATGTTAAGGGAACCATCTTCACGGGGCTTCGTCCGTTGGAAGGACGTCCTTACGGGAAAATGGCATGGCCCGGATCCGGTGCTATGCTGGAACCGAGGCGCAGTTTGTGTTTTTCCACAGGATCCGGAAAGAGAACCCCTCTGGGTTCCAGAGAGATTGGTGAGAAAGGCAAACCCGCCGTTGGAGGATTCAACCCCACAATCAACGTGTGACACCTCCCCCGAAGTAACCGAGGATACTACACCTTCGCAAAATAAGGAGTCGTAAGATGGGCTACCCTAACCACCTGCTATTGCTTACTTTATGGCACCCCTTGTGACTGCAAGGGGGGCACCATTCCCGTTGCACTACATAAGCCTCTGCAATCCTCAGACTGCGGATCCCCCTACTCCTCTGCTCCCTGTGCTGGCCAGAGGGGACAGCCAGCTTGTTGGCAGCTAAGACTGCTGGCTGTGCACTCCCCTCCAATTGGACCGGGATTTGTGCCTTTTCTTCTCCCAGATATAGAGATCGTTCCGGGAGACCAGCCAGTTCCCATCCCCGCCATGGAAACTTGGCCGGCTCGCCCCAAAAGGGCGATTCAGATGGTGCCTATACTTGTGGGCCTCGGTGTAGCTGCCGCCGTGGGTACTGGCACAGCGGGTCTAGGAATCTCTCTAGAAAAATACACAAAACTTGCCCATCAGGTTATTAATGATATGGAAGCCGTAAGTCAGTCCCTCCAGGAAATCCAAGACCAGATAGATTCCCTCGCTGAGGTTGTCTTACAAAACCGACGCGGACTAGACCTATTAACAGTGGAAAAGGGGGGTATTTGTCTCGCCTTAAAAGAACTTTATAAAAGCCCCCTTTGGACTGCCTGGCATGGGTTCCTCCCCTACCTCCTTCCCCTATCCTTCTTTCTTCTATTGTCTGCAGGTCCCTGCGTTTTCGCTGGGTGAGCTCCTTCATCAACCAAAAATTAGAGAACGCTAGACGTCAGCTTCGCGCTATGTCTATGTCCCAGTACTACACCATTATCCAAAATACCTACCTTTTCCCCTGCGTTCTGGTCCCCAATTTTCTCCCAAAAATTGGACCACAACACCCGCTCCTGACCGAGAACAGAGCTGAGACATGCGAGACCAGAAGGTACTGCAGCGGGTAACTACCCAGAAGTTCTGGGAGCCCCGGGAGAGCATATGCATATGCATACGGGCCCAGTTCCTAGCCCGTCCCAGGAAAAGGGAACTAGGCCCCAACTGGGCCATCGGGAGTAGCGGCCGAACTCTCGAGGACCAGAAAATGGGCCAAAATGCACACTGGGTATGCACCTCTACTCTCTGTCCAGAAAACAATTGTTTCTCGGCCCACGAAAGTGCGGACCGTTGGGAGCGTGATTTGTGTAAAACAGAAAGGAGGGAGATGTGGGGGACCAGACCGAGGGGACCGCGCCTAAAAGATGGCGCCCGCTTCCTGCTTCCGGGTTCTTCCTCCCTGGGAGGCTTTCCCGCTCTGTAACATAATCCTCCTATCCTGGCGCAATGTGGTGATCACCTGAGGTGTGACGTGTATTGTGCTTATAAACCCTCGCAAGCCGGATGTTCAGCAGTTCCTGCCCAACAGGGATCGAGGCTGGATCCCTCGCTCGTTGCACAATAAAACCCTGCCCGTAATTGTTTGGTTTCGGTTTCTTGCGGGACGAGAATCGCGCCGAACAAGATCGTCCATCTGCTAGTTCACTTCCCAAATGACCAGAGTTGGAACAGCTTAAAATAAGCAGTGTGGAACACCATCCAAGTCTCCCATGAGAGCATCATGCATGAAAGCCTTTGCACTATCTTTTGTTGCTTCTCCAAGCTCATGAGCGGGAAGCAGGATTGGAACTGGAGCAGCTGAGACTCAAACTGGAACTCATAAGGGATTTGAGCATTGCAGGCAACAGCTTAACCTGCTATTCCACAATATCAGACTCTAAACATTAATTCTTGATATAAATTTGGCTCACATGCCCATAATATTTCTATTAGCATCCACACCTGTGACTTAGATAATTCCCTATACACCAATATATTATCACATGTAACACTGATTCTGATTGAGGAATATATTTCACTACAAGAAAAGAGCACATGAGGTTTACATTTTGAGATTTCAGTGATATAAGCACAAACCCCATCACCAAGAAGAAGTGAGCCTGAAAGAAAAAATACTGAAGATCGTTATGCTACCAACATATACCACAGAAATGAAAAGAATCATCAGGAACCACTTCAAACAGGTATATGACATGAAAATCTAGAAAAAATGGATAGATTCCTGGACAAATACCATCTACAAAAATGAGACATGAAGACATAGGAAACATAAATAGATCAATAACCAAGATAGATTCTGAATCCATAATAAAGACCATTCCAACAAAGAAAAGTCCAAGACTGCGTGGCTTCACTGCTGAATTATATTAGACATTTTAAAAAGAACTAATTCCAATTCTTCTCAAGCTATTCAAAATAATTGAAAAGGAGGGATTCTTCCCAAACTTCCTCTATGAAGCCAACATCACCTTAATTTCTAAACCAGGAAACGATTCAACAGAGAGAGAACTATAGACCAATTTCCCTGATAAACACAGATGCAAAACTCCTCAACAAAATACTAGCTAATCAAATCCAACAACATATCAGAAAGATCATCTACCTGGACCAAGTGGGATTTATCTCTGGAATGCAGGAATGGTTCAATATCTTCAAATCAATCAATGGGATACATCACATTAACAAAGTGAAGCACAAAAACCATACGAATATCTCAATAGATACAAAGAAAGCATTTAATAAAATACATTTTTTCATAACAAAAACCTTAAGGAAATTGTGTATAGAAGGAACATTCCTCAAGACAATCAAGGCAATCTACGCCAAACCCATGGCAGCGCCCTACTGAATGGGGAAAAAATAGAAGCATTACCCCTAAGATCCAGAACTAGACAAGGATGCCCACTCTATTACCCCCACAAAAATAAAAAAAAAATCATCAGCAATTACTACAAAGGACTATATACCATCAAATCAGAAAATCTAGAAAAAATTGTATGTGTATATTCCTATACACATACAATTTACAAAAATTGACTCATGAAGATGTAGAAAAACTAGAGACCAAAAACCAAGATGGAGATTGAATCAGTAATAAAGACCCTTCCAACAAAGAAAAGTCCAGGACAAGCTGACTTCACTGCTTAATTCTACCAGGCATTTAAAGAAAAACTAATACCAATTCTTCTCAAACTATTAGAAACAATTGAAAGAGAGGGAATCCTCCCTATCTCCTTCTATGAAGCCAGTACCACCTTAATTATTTAATCAGAAAAAGATACAATAGAGAAAGATATTAACATAGATGAAACATAGATGCAAAATTCCACAACAAAATACTAGCAAATCAAGTCCAAAAATATATCAGAATGATCATTCATGTAGACAAGTGGGATTTTTCCTTGGCGTGCAAGAATGTTTCAACATTCAGAAACCAATCAATGTGATAAAGCACATTAACAAACTGTAGAACAAAATTATATAATTTCAATAGATTCAGATTTGCTAAAATACAACTTCCTTTCATGATGAAAACCTTAGGCAAATTGAGTGTAGAAGGTACATTCCTCAACACAATCAAGGCAATTTATGACACACGCACAGCCAGCATCTTATTGAATGGAGAAAAGATGGAGGCATTACCACTAAGATATGGAACCAGACAAGGATGCTCACTCTCACCATTACTATTCAATATAGTCCTGGAAGTTTTAGCCAGAGCCATTAGGCAAGAAAAAGAAATCAAAAGGATACAAATTATAAAAGAGCAAGTCAAACTATACATATTTACAGTTACATGATTCTGTATATAGGGGAAGCAGAAGATTCCAATAAGAGACTATTGGTAAAGCAGCAGGATATAAATTCAAAACACACAAAAAAAATGAATATCCTTAGTATACAAAGAGAATACCATGGCTGAAAAAGAACTTCTGAGATCAATCTCACTCATAATAGCTACAAAGTATATTAAATACCTTGGAATAAATTTATCCAAGAAAGTAAAAAACCTCTATGAAGAAAATTATAAAACATTAAAGAAAGAAATAAAAGAGGACAAAAATGGAAAAATCTTCCCTGTTCATAGATTGGAAGAATTAATATAATCGAAATGTCCATACTAAAAAAGCAATTTACAGATTCAGTGCAGTCCCAATCAAAATACCAATGACATTCTTCTCTAGAGCTAGAAAAAATCATGATAAAATTCATGCGGCATTACAATAGACACTGAATAGCTAAAGCAATACTATACAAAAATAGAGCTGGAGGCATCATGATATGAGATTCAAGACATGCTACAAAGCAGTTATAATCAAAACAGCCTGGCACTGGTGAAAAAACAGACATGTAGACCAGTGGAATAGGATAGAAACTACAGAAATCAGTATGTCAATTCATCTACAACCAACTTATCTTTGATAAAGGAGCTAAAATCAATCCATGGAGCAAGGACAGCCTCTTCAACAAATGGTGCTGGGGAACTTGGATCTTGCATGTAGGAGTATGAAACAAGACCTCTAACTTACACCTTACACAAAATGGATCAAAGACGTAAATCTACAACCTGATATCATCAAATTACTAGAGAACATTGGGGAAACCCTGCAAGATACTTCCAATCCAACTCTCTATTATGGCTTGGGGAAGAAGAAGAAGATGGCCCAAGTCCTTGGGCTCTTGCACATATATGGGAGACCTGGAAAGCTCCTGGCTCCTGGCTTCAGATCAGTCCAGCTGCAGCTTTTGTTGTCATTTTGGGAGTGATACAGCAGATGGAAGACCTCTCTCTTTCTCTCTCTCTCTATGCCTCTCTGTAATTCTGCCTTACAAATAAATAAATAAATCTTTAAGAAATTGTAGATAAAGTTGGAAAAGGTTCAAATACTAAAAAAGTTAGCACAATATTGTTACTTATTATTAGGAGCATGGTTGTATCACTATTACAAAAATGAAAATTGTAACTGACCGAATAAAGAAGATTTTTAGATATTGTCCAATAGTGAACATATATAAAATAAGTTGGTTGGGACTTGACATGAGAGAGAAGATGATAAAGGTAAGGTATTCTAAGGTGGTAGGCAGAAAGATATTATTTGAAATAAGTAAGTATAAAGTTCATGTATTCAGGCTGTGAATTGCAAGTGACCTGAACACTGGAGTAGTACAAGAAATACTCTGAAAGGGCTGAGGAACTGGAGGTCATGAGATGGTAAATAAATAGACTATGAGAATAACAAGTTTAAGGAGAGCATTCTCAGAGGGGTATTTCAGAATTCTAAACTTTATTTGTTAGCCATCATGATGAAACCCAAGTTAAGAAGGAAATGGAATGGAGCATAGATCATTGGACTTAAGGCTATAGAGGGCCTGTACATTTGGATTGTCATGGTTATTATGGTGGCTAGAGAAAATTCAGAATGTTCATGAGAGAGTCTATAAATTTCAAAGAGGTGGTAGAAAATAGATAAAAAAGTGAGATGATGAAATATGATGATCTTAGTTTTACAAAGATATATGTTGTAAGGTAATACTGGCAGAATGAAGATCCAAAAGTTTCAGTGAGTATCAAAGAGGCTGCTGATCATTATTCTTGATTATTTGGAATGATGGTGTGGGGGAATACAAGAGGGTAAGACCAAAAGTGTAGTCCTTAGAGAAAAAAGTTTCAGTTAAGGAAAGAGAATGGAAAGAGCACTTGACAAAAACGTTGAACTGGAAAGGACAATTGTAGTGATTAAGATAATGGACTTTGAATAAGGCCGAACAGGGTTGATTATCAGCTACATCATTTACTGATTGTGTGCCGAAGGACAAGTTATCTAATGAAGTCTAAGTTCCTTATCCCACTCTTAAGATAATGGTATTAACCTCATGAGATTTTTATGGAAATGAAATAACGGTCAATAATAAATAGGAACCATCCTTGGGGAAATTATAATAACTAGTGTCAGCAGATATAATTAGAGATGGCTTGCAGATGATATAAAATGTACAAGAAGAAAATATGGCAGTGCGTTCCAATGAGAAAGAAATAAGAATTGAAAAGATATTATGTTTGATAGTAGGAAGCACTGAGTAGGTAATATATTTTTATGGAAGAATACAGACATAATATACATGGCACCATGGGAGACTACAGAACCACCAGCCCTATTTTGACCAATTCATAACATAAGATGAAACAGCCAAGTAGTAAACAAACAAAAAAAAACTGAGCAGTATAATTAATAAATGTGAAACTAAATTGGAGCCACTTTCACCTTTTCAATTGTTCACTGACTACGTAAATGAATTTTTTAATATGTTGAATATAGTAATGCTATGTCCTGTGTTTAAGTAAAAGAAAGTATTTTTCTCTCTCTGCTTCTTTCATTAATGTAATGTTTCATTTATATTAATAAAGTTAATTAGGTACTTTCCTTACTCTATTTTATAATCTATTCATACTCTTAGGAAACTCATGAAGACCATACCAGGACCCTTTGGTCACCTACACTGGTAAACACTCTTTTTTCACCCTTTTCTTTACATCTCTTTCATTTTCCTTTTTGATTGCTGGAGAAGTCATTTTCTTCATTCTGTCCTCTTCTGGGTATGGAAACATAAATGCTGAATTACTCCAACTTAGGTAACCCTTAGGATAATTTTTTAAGCAGCAGGAAACAGGGCTATCTGGCTGCGCAGATAATGATATCAGCTGCTTCCTTCCAAAACAACAGGTGCTTTGGCATAAAAATGTATATCATCATACTGAGATGATGACATCAGTTCATACTTCAGCTTAATTATAAACTACCTCCATTAATCCTCAAATAATTAAACATTTTGTGTGTGCTGCAAGGTGAAATGTAAAGTTAAAGGTACCTGGCTCTTTATTATAGAGTTTTAAAAATGTCTTTTCTTTTCAGTGCATTTCTTTGCACACCACCAAAATAAAATTTTCAGAAAACTTCAATGTTTATTTCCAAAGTTGTATTTTTGCTTTTATCAGAAAAAAATCAAAATGAATTATTATAATTTTATATGTTTGTATGTGTTTAAAATGACCACAAAGAACAGAAATAGCACTGCCATGTATACATATATATAATTATTATATATAAAATGTGAAAATCCTTTTAATTAAAAATATTAACTATATAAAGTACCACCATTATTGTTTTGATTTTATATTTTAAACAACAAATGTGAAACACTTATATTTACATTTCAGAAAGACAAATACTCAACTTAGTACAGTCTGATGAGTATTATAAAATTTGGTTAAAATGTTACTTAAAAATTATTAAAAATGAAACAACTTTTCATGAAATAACATTTGACTTACCAGGTGTATTTTCCATATTTAAAACTATTTTTGTTAATATCACCAAACTCAACAGGCAATTATAAAATAGAATATAATAAATAAAAGCTTTCCATATCTTTTCTTTAACTTCAAGATAAAGAGCCAACCTTCTTTAAAATAGTGGTTATCTTCACGAGCCAGATGTGTTTTTAAGAAAATTATTTGTAGGGAATACATCCAAGGACATAGCCACTTAAGAATCAATAAATTATGCATTTGCCGTTAGACTTCAGCTGACATCTTTGACATGAATACAGGTGTCCCAGTATATAGTAATTATATTAACAACGTAGCAGAGGTGATTTTCTGGGGGAATGAAAGAACATGGTAAATAAAATCGTTTTTGTCATAAGAAATAGGTGTCTCCAAAGATTTTAATTATTCACTATACATCCATTAAAAGGTCCACCTTCCCTAGGTTACAATACAATAGATATTGAGTCAATTCTATGGAGCTCCCAAGAGGGCATCATCATCTGTTTATGGTGACGAGAGTATAACATCTGTGTAAAGTTGTTGTTAGGCAGATTATCATTTCCATTTTAAAAAATGTAACTAGTTCACAAGAATTTCTTTCTTTTAGGCACACAATGATAAATTCGTTTATGAAGAGTTTTATTCTTTGCAAGTAAAACTCAAACTGGAAATTTTCAGTGGATTTAGCTGGAACATTTGGGTGACCATATGGAGCTCTCCGTGGCGCCACGGGACCACGCAGCTATGAAATCTGATCACTATCTCCCCAGTGACAGCTGGGCCTTTACACCATCAAAAATTTTTCAGACTTCTAATTTGTCATAACTACCTCCTGTGGAAAGGAAATATGTTATGTAGCCAGATACAAAAATTCTTAGTACCCAGCACTATAAATGGTTAATTCCTTAGCTGCATTTTGTGATTCACTGTTGCAACTTCTTCTCCAAAAACATATGGGAGTCTTGTTGGGTTTAGCCAATTGCTCCACCACTCAAAAACCTATTTTCACAGCAATGTATCCAGATAAATATTCTGTCACCGAGCATAGCCTTTTAAATACATCTAACTTTTAGTTGCTTTCAAAGTCAGTGATGCTACCGAGGTTCATGTGAGTTCTGTTAGCCCTTATCGGTCTAACGACTCTTCATTTGAGTAGTTGTATCTTACATTATGGCTCCCTGTGCCTGCTTCTTTCTACATAGTGAGCCCAAAACTGTTCTGCAGTGATTATTTCAATTTATTAGCACTTCACAGACTTATTAACTATCCCTCTAGCTACCTAAAGAGATGTGGCTGTTTTCTACTCTTCCCTTTCTGACCACATACTCTGGGTTTCTGTTCATGAGTTTCTTCAGATCCATCCCCATCATAGAAAGGGTCCTAGGATATTTATTTTTCTCCACCCAGTTGTCACTGAAAACACAACTTCAAGAAGTGACTTCAACCTCTATCTTTAGTAGCCAAATCCTTTTGTTTGGTAGCTTTTCAATGTCTCATTCCAATATTCAATTTCTTTTTTAAAAATCACATGTATTTAACTTTCTAGATGGATGAGTAACCATACTCTTTAATCCAACATACCAGAAGAAGAATGTGTTGGCATCTTTTCCTTCATCCTCTTCTTTATCCATGTTCATGTTAACTATGCAAAGTGTGCGACTGGAATTTAAATTCATCACCAGGTGTTACACCTCTTTGAGAACTTAAAAATATAAAACACATCATTATAATTTAACTGAACTGTTCATATAATCATAATAGCTACCATCTACTCAGTACTTGCTACCATTATCCTAAATTCTTTTTTTTTTTTTTTGTGACAGGCAGAGTGGACAGTGAGAGAGAGAGAGACAGAGAGAAAGGTCTTCCTTTGCCGCTGGTTCACCCTCCAATGGCTGCCTCGGTCAGTGCGCTGCGGCCGGCGCACCACGCTCATCCAATGGCAGGAGCCAGGTGCTTTTCCTGGTCTCCCATGGGGTGCAGGGCCCAAGCACTTGGGCCATCCTCCGCTGTGCTCCCAGGCCACAGCAGAGGGCTGGCCTGGAAGAGGGGCAACTGGGACAGAATCCGGCGCCCCAACCGGGACTAGAACCCGGTGTGCGGGCGCCGCAAGGCGGAGGATTAGCCTGTTGAGCCACGGCGCCGGCCCATTATCCTAAATTCTTTAAAAGAACAAACTGATTTTCATTTGTACTCTACAATATACGTGTGAGATAGATAAAATTTTCATCATTCCCATTTTGAAGATGGAGAAACCAATGCATCATTGACTAAAGTCATACAGATCATCAACAACAGATCAGAATTTGAAGCTAAGTTGGCCACTAACTACCATCCCATTCCACTTCTCAAAGTAGAATATGGAGAATTAGCTTAGTACTTAAGCAGGCAAAGATGAGTTCTACTAGTTCTGCCACCATGGACAAGCATATGACAGTGACAAAGATACCCACAATGGGCCTCTGTTACCTCATTTCTTAGGATGAGACTGATTTTTTATTTTATAGCACTAAAATTCAAAGGTACTGTTTTCCTCTTGCTGACTATGGTTTACATTTATTCATTTCAGATAATAGTTATTTTACAAACATTTATCTTAATGTCATTGTCTCTCATTTCTATACCTCATCTTTAAAAATCCACCCGGAATACTGTTTTGTATTACTGTGTAACAATTATCAGAATTAATTTCCATCTCAAAATGTATTTTATTATTAAATTTTTCTTTTATTTCATGCATCTATTGTGCTAGGTCCTAAGCTACTGCATGTGAATTCCCTTTTTCTGTCATGGTGTTATTCATGCTAATCATTGCACCTTACACCACACATTAGGCATTCTCTACTTTTCTGTCCCAAAGGTACATTGCATTCTCCCCAGAAGGCATGAAATCAGGGTATTTAGTAGTCACCCAAGGCACTGTACCTCACCTTTCTTTAAATTGTAGCCAGATAGCCTTATTATTTCCCCATTTACAGAAAACATCCAGCTTTACAACTGTATTCAATTCTTCCAAAATATCCACTTTCAAACTATTGTAGGCTTTAATCACATATACAAAACACCTTCAGAGCAACAACTGTATTATTAGAATGAATAAAAGAGACTGTAGGCTAGCTAAGTGGGCACATCAAGAAGACCGTCACAGTCTATCATTTGTTAACATGACACCCATCTTCTTGGAACGTATCTCCTAAAACCATATTTAATCTTTAATAAAATAAGAAAGTCATATTTCTGCCTAACGTGATAAAACTATTCTGAGTAACAGCTCAATTGCATCATCAGCCTTTGTTTTCTTGCAATTTAAATAGGATGAAAGAATGTTAAGTATTATTAAAACATTTTCTATTAGATGATAAAGGGAAAATTAAGGGAAGAAAATGAAAAAACTGAATAATATAAATGAGAAATATTCAGACATAGATATTATGAAAAAACCATGTATAGATTTTAAAATGTTTTGGGTCAAAATAAATTTATCATCTAATTATTTTGTTCCATGAACCTTTAAAAATGACTTCATGCATAAATATTCATAACAAAATAAAGAAGAAATATTCACACTAAGATCTTTGTTATTACATTTAATCAGTTGGTCACAGGTGGCATTTATTGCTACCTTCTTCTATTACTTATGCTATATTCCCTTCACCATCATCAAGACCTCAGTCGGTTTTAGTTCTGTGCTTGGTGAGGTGACTCAAATCTTCCTCCCTAAAAAGGCTGAGCAATCAGCAGTTTGGCCTGAAATGAATTGTTGTAGATTTATATTGAATTTTATCACAGCATGTTATTGGACAAAGCGGAGGTTTAAGGGAATCTCCTGCATCCCAGGTATATTCTTCTATGAATTCCATACTATGGTAGCAACCCAGTTTCCCTGTACACCAGCTGGTACAATAACTCCATTATTTGCCTGTTGATGTAGAAGCAGGTGGACACTAGAGTGGTCTCTGATGATCTCAAATTAAATTTCAGTGTAATAATTATTGTCTCCTGAAAGAAGCATTTCTTCTTTTGGAACAAAAACCTCTAGACTAGAAGAGCATAATATCTCAGGATAGGAAGCAAAAATTTTTGCCAATGGAGAACTATGGGTAATGATGAATGTTGCCATCCCCCTTCACACTCCATGATTCTTGAACCTGTGAATCTTGGTTGTGGAGGAAATAGCAGTATATGTTGGAAGATAATTTAGAACATTTACAGCAGCCCAGCATTTGTCCCAGGTCCAAGGTATTGTCATGTGGCAGACACTGTATACAGCCTTCATAAAGCCACTGCACATTTTTGTCAAGCCAGTTGTTCAGGACAGTTGGAAACACAGTAGGCCAGTTAATTCCACAGGCATGGACCCAATGTTGTTCTTCATTTGCTGTGAAGTTATTTAATTAGAAGTAAAATTATGTAAGATAACATGACAGTGGATAGGGCATTCTCTAAGTATAAGGATGGACATTTTGGCATAAGCACTATGATAGAGAAGGCAAATCTGTATCCAGATTCTACTTGGTTAGAACAAAGTGATGTCTCTTTCATTGTAGAAGTGGCCCATTATAGTCAGTCTATTATGAGGCAGCTGGTTGATCATCCCAGAAAACAGTACCATAGAAGTGACTCAGTGTTTGTTTCTGAGGCTGGATGATTGGACACAGAAGTCACAGTAGCCAAGTCAGCTTTGCTAAGTGCAAGTCTTTTCCTGAGCCCATGCACACACCTCCATTCCTGAAAACTGCCACTTTGCTCTTGATCAATTGTACATTCTGGGGGATGGGAAGGGAAATAATCTCATTGGTATCCACAGAGCAGGTCATCCTATCCAATTGATTATGAAAAACAGACTTTGCTGAGTCATTCTTTGGAGCTCATTCACATGGAACACAAATGTCATCACATTATTTGTTCATTCAGAAGGATCTATTCACAAAAATCTAAGACCTTTTCGTCAGCAAATTTCAGATTGTGTTTCTTCCCAACTACCTGACTACACAGACAGATACTATTGGCCATTCTCATGAACCTGTGATAAACTCATATCATACTTAACATAACTTCTTATCTTATAGTTTTGTAGGTCAAAGGTCACATACGAGGCTAAAATAAAGATTTTAAAAAACAGGACTGCTTTCTTTATTTTAGTTTCTGAGTAGGACTTGTTATAAGCAGCAAGAAGAAACTAAGTGAAAATTTCAACACTTTTCTAGGAAATTTCACTAAATCTCTCATTTCATCAATTCCCAAGTATCCTTCCCACATAACTTCAGGACATAATTCTGCTACAATTTCTGCTACTGTATAATTAAGGTCTCCTTTATTTTATATTCCAATAATATTGTTCCACATTTTCTTCTAAGATCTCACCAGCTGTGCATTTAATGTCTATTTATCTACTAATAGTCCATTCATAAAAATTAGCTATTATCTAAGTCAATTTATGTTTTCTTTACTGTATGCTTTGTTTCCTTCCGAGTCATGAATAGAGGAGTTACTAACACCCATATTTCAATTAATAGTATGGTCAAGGAGATAGGTTTAATGTTTTCAATTTACTTATTCAAGAGGTAGATATATAGAGATAGATAGATAGATAGATGCATATATAAGGAGAGCTCCCAACTACTGATTCACTTCTCAGATGCCTGCAAAGGTCTCTGTCTGAGGCCAAAGCTGGAAGCTAGGTACTTACTAGAGATTCCCTCTGTGGGTGGCAGGAACCCAAGTAATTGAGTCATCACCACTGCCTCCAGTGATCTATATTATTGGGAAGCTGGAGTCAAGAAAGGAGCTGAGTTGAACCCAGACACTCTACTACAGGATGTGGCCATAATAATTGGCATCTTACATAGCTGACATCTTAACCACCATGACAAATGCCCACCCATGTTTTTTCCTTTTTAAAATTATATTTATTAAAATTTTAACAATTATCCAATACCAAAGTAGTTTTCACATTTTTAGGCATTTATTTTGTTACAGCAATATCCCATTTCCAGTTATAAAAGTCTGTCAATCTGGGTCCAGCTGAGAAAAGTTGAAGTAGTAGAAGATACACACACACATATCTTGTTTTGTATATGTATATATATATATATATATATATATATAACAAGATATATATATATATATATATATATATATATAACAAGAAATTGGAAATTGGGGCATGTGATATGGGTGACCAGACAAGCAAGTCTCAAATCCTTAAGCTAGACCAACAGGAGTGGTAGATTAGAAATCCTGGATGCAGACTGAGGTCATTTTCTACAATGGGCATTTCTTCTCCAGAGAAGCCTTGTTGCTGATTCTAAGACCTTTCCACTATCTGATTCAGGACAAGTCACATCATCTAATATAATTTTAAAGTTAACTAACTATGTTTACAATCACATTTATAAAACCATTTCCCAGCAACATATATATTAATGTTTTATTGAATAACAATGGATTGTCACCTAGCCAAATTAACACAACAAAAAGACTGATAGTGTGCTATTAATACCACACTGTTTTAATATTTATGTAGCCATGTATTAAATGAGGCATCAGGGAGATTACTAAAAATTTCCAGCCAAAATTTTAAGTGACATTTCTTGACATCATATTCATTGCAATAGTAGTGCAGTGGTTTTAATGAAAACAGTGATAAGTATGGCAGTGATAATGCCAATTTGCAACAGGTTAAAAATAGAATTAAGCACATCATATTGGTTTGGCATTGGAGATGCAAATCAACAAGGAAATGACCACAAGTGGATAAGATTCTAGGAGTGAAACATTAAAGCCTAAGTTAGTAGGTAAGGAGTGAAAATAGTAGGAAAAGCTAATGGCTCTTGAGTATACTTTACATTCCCAGAATAACTTTAAATACTTTAATTACATTAACCCAACTAAAGTATGACGAACTATATTTAAAGAAAGATGAATGGGGGCTCAATAGACTCGGACTGCAAGGAAGATTAATGAAGCAATAAAATTTACTAATGTTTTTGAGAATAATTATATTTAATCTATATTTAATTCTGCTTAAAGTGGTTTGTGTTTCAACAGAGTGACTTTATTGCTCTTCAGTTTCCCATAATTGAAACAATTTGAACCTGTTCAACCTTATCAATAAACCTGAAAGAGGGACAGAAACTATGGAAAATACTTAATATGTAAAAGATAACCATAGAGAAGAGTACATTGGCAATGTAAATGAAGCTCAACCTTATTCTCTTTGTTGAGCATGGCAACTGAGTGCAGAGTCTGGCTGCCACGTTGGAGCTTGGGATGATATGGGATAAATCAAGCAAACTCTATGTACAGTGATTAAAATGAGATCCATTTACTGGTATATGTTTCCTGGCTTCTGCTACTGCCAGGATAATTGCCACTGCCAAGGCTGTATGTTGAATGAACTCAATCAACCAGTCCAGAATGTCACATGATGCTGCTGCATGGTGCCAAGCCAAAGGGAGAGTTGCTGGGGCGCCTGGGAGGGGGGAAAGCTCCTACAAATGAGCTTTTTGGCAGGATTGTAATCCCCTTTGGAGGAACCCCTACCTTTCAGAGAGCATACTGCATTTTGCTAGGAACAAGTCCCAACTGTGTTTCTTCAGAGAAACTCCAATACGCTTTACTAGGGCTGGTAAAGCAGCTGTAATGGTGGCTAAAATTCTATTGATGAGCGCCTGCTAACTGGAAGATGAATTTACTATTAAAACATCTTTTGTTGCTATTTTTCGCTTCAAATGAAAACTTTCTAAGATCTGCAGTGTTTTGCCTATAGCTAAGTATCCCCTTAATTTTTCTAGTACCTTAACCTTAGAATATATAAAGTATTCAAAATAGATTAATATAAACAATGGACAGATAAAATTAAATCTTTTCTAGTTGAGTTTATTTCAGGACACACACTCATTTTTGCCTTTTACATGTTAAGTGATATGTTCTCCCAGAGTTAATTAAAGGCACCCAAGGACACTTTATTCATGTTTTATACCTTTGCACAAAGCTGAACATAAGAGCCTTCTATATTCTTATTTTAGCTTTTCTAGGATAATTTGTTCTTTTTTTCACTAAAATTTCATTACTCTATTGTTTTGGCATGTTTTCGTGTTTTATCATACTTGTGTTTTGAGAGCCTGAGAATATGGTTGCTACAGACACTACTAAATATGTCTTTTATTTATTTAGCTGGTGGAAGATAGAAAACAAGAGGTGGAATTTAGTAAAATAGGTGTTATAAAACAAGACTGTTTATGGTTTTTGCTTGGAACATCCTGAGCCTTGGGTTCTTTGTATGATTTTTACAAATAGTAAATGGTTATGTTTTAATTAAATTTTCTTACTAAAATGTTTTCTTGGAAACCAGGAATATAAATTTGAAATTTAAATATTCAAGAACATCAATACCCAATACATTCAAAATAATTTTTAGATACTAACATCTAAGAAATAAATGTTTAAATTTTCAAGCCCAGGTAACCATAAATTAGAATAAGGCTCTTTCTAGGGTTAGAGATAGAAATGCATCTCAGAACGCTCTCTGTATGTGTTTGTTTCATTTTGTTTTATATTGCTGTTTGGAGAAATTGTCCTTCTTTAAACAAAAGTAAGACTTAAAGTCTACTGATTTTAACATATTCTTGTGCAAAAATCCATCTCTAAACCTAATATTTGTTTAATAGTTTTCAAGGAGAAACTATAAAATTTATAACCATTTAATAGAAACATAATTTTATGAAAAAAATAAAAGTACTGTCACTTTTCTTGCTGTTTATTCACCCTCTTTCTTCCATTCCTTGCTGCCATCACACCAATTAACACTTGACAGAAAAGAGACCAGGTATTTTGGGATCTATGCACCGTAAGGTTATTCCCCTCTGATAACTTGAAGGATCTTCATCACTTCCACTGCCTCTGACCCTGATCATAAGCTGAGACTGCTTCCTGGCTTCTGAATTACTCTCACCTCCCATTAATTTGATAAGTACATAATCTCTCTGTGACCTTCCTGTCTCTACAGTTTAATCTTGTACTCAGGTCTCCTGTGCTCAGTGCACTCCCTGGCTACCTGTCTATCCCTGTGTCGTCCTGAGCATGGAGCTGCCCCAGGGTTTCTGCATGCTCTTTTCTTGCTCCATCCTCCACTCTTATTGCAGTGACCTGTGACTATCTGCCCTTCATCATTCAAAAATCAGCCATGTCTGCCTTCCAGAGAGGCCTTTCTGCTGATTTAAATTAAAACTGTACTCCCTCCCCCTTCTAATACAATAACTTTCTATGCTGAACAGCATCATCCAGATCAGTTTCCTTCATAGCTCCTATTACCAGATTTTCATTTATACCTTCATGGCTTCTGTCCCCCTCACAGCCATAGACCACCAAGTTATCTCAAAATATTGTGGGAAATAATGGATTATAAGATATGTTTATTTTGGCACAAAAATATTTTAATTTCATTACTAATTACATAGGGAATTCATTTTATGAAAAAGTATGTATGGATTAAAAATTGTTTCTTACCAAAATAAATTTATCTTTTAGCTCCCTTTTTTCATTAGTGTTTTGAAACACCCTAAGCTCCATGGGAACACAAATTTACATTGTCACTGCTCTATCCCCACACTTGATATAGAGTAACTGTACAGTAAATGAAACTTGAGATTAGTATCTAGCCAGAAATTTTATTAGAGAATTACAGTAAGAAGTCATTTATTATGACTATAACTAAAATAATGATTATGATTACTATTTTGAGTTGGTATTGATGTTAAAATATTCTACAACATATATTGTTTAAAATTATGCATGTATGTGATGAAAATAAAAAGAATTAGGAATCTTAAAGAGTTAACAACTCACCTTATTATGCCTCTTTGTAGTCTTCTGAGAAAGGATGGAGCCTAGTAGAAGCAGAGGAGGGCAGGTGAGGTCTTTGCTGAATACAGAGCTGGACAGAAGGTTCTTTTGATGCATGGGACCGGGTGGGAGAGGGCCTTCCCTTAAGACCTGCTCACTGCCTAGAGATTAGTTTGCCTTATGTTCGTCTGTCTGGGGTGTGACAGCTAATTCATTTTCTCTTTAAAAGAAATTGTAGTTCTGGCATAGGTCTCAGTGCTGTGCTCCTAAAGCTTGCATTTTCAGGCTTGTTTACTGTTCAGTTTTACAAACTACTCTGAAATGATGTGGAAGATATTTTCAAACCTCACTGACTTGAAATCTTGGTTTCCTAAAGTACAGTTTAGGACACTACAGTTATATCTTGTATAACTGGATAGTTCTGGTTCATTATTTTAAAGCTGAGAGGAAAGGGACTATGTGTTAAGTGAAGGGATAGAGCAGTGAGAGTTTAGGCTGTGTACTCATGGAATTTAGCATACTTCAAAAGGTCCATGGAAAAATGGAATTAAAAGGTAAATCCATGGTTATGATATTAGGAAACAGAAGCATCTGTCTTTAGGGAATTCTGCAAAGTCGAAGCCCTGTGGTCTTCTCTTGATGAGCATCTTAATTAAGAGTACCTGGCATACTTTTCCCCTTTGTGACAGGTTGCTGTAAGAATCCTTCAGTGGGATTCAGATCATTGAAAGCATTTGAAAAACCTGTTACCACAGGAAAGCGTAGGACTCAATTCAATTCATCAGGAACTCATGTAAGTTCTCAGTGAAAATGTTTTTGGTAGTATATCTAATAGGTCATATTAGTTTGTACTTGAATCTGGAAGAGTAGCTCCCAGGTCTGAGTATTACATTATTGTTAGTGTTATCCTGCATAGAGAATGTCATATATCACATGTTAGTTTATTTATTTATTTATTTTATTCTATTTTGTGTTAAATTCTACAAAACAAGTATAAAATCAGGTAATTTGTTTCTCTTTAAACACCTTTTTTAAAGATTTATTTATTTATTTGAAAATCAGAGGTACACAGACAGGAGAGGCTGGGTGGTGGTCTTGCCTCCACTGGTTCACTCCCCAGTGCTGATTCGAAGCCAAGAGCCAAGCGCCTCTTCTGGGTCTCCCATGCAGATCAGGGGCCCAAGGATTTGGGCCATCTTCTGCTTTTCCAGGTCGTAGCGGAGAGTTTTCCGACTACTCATAATTGTAAGTAGTTTCCCTTTTTTAAATACGGGAGACTGGTCAACTGGGTGAGAGCTGCAGATATATCCACTTGCAAATGTTAGCAAACACGTCTGACATTTTCAGACTATTCTTTGTCCAAGTCACATCTCCCATATTGCATTAATATTAGAAAACTATTATTCTCATCCCCAGATGACTGTGAAGAATAATTACATCTAGACTCCACTCGGAAAGCTTTGGAGAACCAGTGCTAAATATGAAGCATGCTTATAATGAACACCACTCCAGGTATATAGTGGAAGTGTCATGCACAAATGACCCTTTCTTATAATTTACGAAAAAATTCTGGGAGTTGAGGATGTCCAGGGTCAAGGAATTGCATGGGGTGAGGTGAGGTCCTTGTTGTTGGTGTCCACCCTGCAAATCCCAGAGGGGCACAAGGTATCACATGTGAAACAGAATATCCTATGTCAGGTCCTGCTATTCTCATCTGCTTATTTTTAAAAAGCAATTCATTTATTTTCATTTTATGATAAAATTAGAGAGAGGAAGAGAGAGAGATAGAGGGAGAGAGAGAGGCAGAGGGAGAGAGAGAGAGAAAGATATTGGTTTCCTCCGCTATTTTATTCCCCAAATGCTCACAATAGATGAGGCTGAGCCAGGCTTAAGCCAGGAGCTGGAACTGCACCAGGACCTCCATTGTGGGTAGAAGGAACTCAGGTACGTGAATCATCCTTGCTGCTTCCCAGGGTATGAATTATCAGGAAGCTAGAATGTGAAGCAGAGCCTGGAGTTGACACCAGGCACTCCTAAATGCATGCAAGGTTCCAAGTGGCATCCTAGGTGCTGCACTGAATGCCGGCCCTGATTTTCTTATGAGGACACTGCCTGATTGGATAAGGGTCTCATCCTTACAGCCTTCTCTAATCTTCCAAAGGTCTGACCTCCAACTGCCATACTTGGGTTAAATTTCTGCCACATGACTTTTATGATTTGCTCTTGTTTATTATAGATGTTCTATCATTATTATATCGCTTCTCAGCCTTTTGGCTAAGATCAAGTGTAGATGTTCTATCATTATGACCTAAATAGTTGATAAGTTTCTCAGTACCTTCCAAATAAACCTGGAGAAGGTAATCCTTTCAAAACACTCACTGCCAATGAAGTGCAAGGCTTTAATGCATAGTTTACTTCAACGTTCACCCTTCAAGATGTTCTAACAGTTAAGAACTGATATATTTCAATAATTGACACCTCAGGCTTTTTTATTGGGTAGTCACAGCTTTTACATAGTAAAGGAATTTTAGATGTATTTTTTTAATTAATTAGGCACTATGGATACAAACTTATTGCCTTTGTTCCCTTGTTTAAAATAAGAAAAAAAGCCAAAATTGATTTACAATAAAAACCAACCTTAAATAAAAGTATCCCTATTTAAGTACTTAAAAAATTGAAAAGTCACTCCTGAAATCAGAAGTAAACCAGCCCATAAACCAATTTAATTTTAAACAGACTGAATATGTTTCAAATATTTGCATTTTATGAAGATCATTGGTATAACTATAGTTTGATGCTTTTTATTCCTCTTACCTCTATCTGGCTCTCTCTCTCCCTTTCTCCCTGTGTATTTGTATGTGTGTGTGTGTGTGTGTGTGTGTGTGTGACTACCACCACCTATTTCAAAGCTTCCAGAAGACAGAACTCACCTAAACATTATTTTGCACAAATCACTGTTGTGAGATTTAAAAAACAATTCATATTTACCATCATGACACGTAAAAGAAAATACAATGGACTTCATTATCTAGACCTTTTTCTTCTCTTCTTATTTTCTTTAGTGAATAAATTTGATATTAACCTCTTAGTTTCATCTGATCCTGGCAAATTTGTTGTATGGTAAGACTGCTGTGTTAGGAGAGATCTTGCAAAAATCATTGTTTTTAAATGAAAAACATCTTGGAACTATTGACTTATAGAACTTCATTCATTTTCAATTAAAACTGATGTTTTCTGAGAAAAAAGAAACTTGTTTTTCTTTTCCTTCTATAGATATTTTCCAATACTGATTCCTTTGTCAGTTTCATAATTATGATTAGTATTTAATTGTAAATTCTCAGTTTTTTTACTAGATTATTTTCTCAAGCACTCATAAAATTTTAATGGAGTGGCCTTTTTTAAAAAAAGATTTATTTTAGAGGGAGCCAAGATGGCGGAATAGTGAGGACGCGCACTAGCAGTCCGCAAAAAGATAGTTTAATAAAAACAGAGTTACTGTAGCCTCAGGAAAAATCTCACGGAAAAAAATGCAGTGGAAATTCTTCCGGACCCAGTGAATGAGACGCAGAGGACCTATGGGAAAGTAAGTTTGCGAACGGCAAATCGTGCCTTAGTGGCACGGGAGCTGCCGGGAGGGACGGGAACCGCACGGAACACAGTCGCCATTAGAATCGAGCGCTTAAACGGGAGCCGATACAGGGATCCCGAGACACTGGCGGGGGGAAGCAGACGCCACGGGGGAAACAGCACAGTTGAGGCGAGCCCACACGGACACTAGCCTCTTTCGTTGCCCACCCTGCTCACTCGAGCTAGACTGAACACAGTGGGACGGCGAGCGCCCGCCGGCTGAACCGGAACCCGGGCGGAACACAGTCGCCATTGGAACTGAGCGCTTGAACGGGGGCCGATACAGGGATCCCGAGACACTGGCGGGGGGAAGCAGACGCCACGGGGGAAGCAGCACAATTGAGGCGAGCCTGCACGGACACTAGTCTCTCTCGTCACCCACCCTGCTAATTCGAGCTAGATTAAACGCAGTGGGACAAGGCGCGCCTGCCCGCCCGCCCGCCCGCCAATCACTGAGGCAGACGGAACCAAAAACCCGAGGCTGTAGAAACCTGAAGGGGATCCAAAAACTGGGAACACACCGCGCACACAAACTCCGTTACCTTGACAACCCAGAGAAAGAGTGAGGGGAAAAAAAAATGCCAAATAAAAACAGATTCCGAGGGAGCAAGATCAAGGAAGACGCTATGATGACCCCAAACGGAAAAGACACCCCAAGTCAGGATTATGAAGATAAGGAGATAGAAGAAATGCAAGAAGCAGATCTCAAAGAATTGATAAGAACATTAAGAAGTTCTCAAAAACAAATTCTTGAACTACAGAAATCCTTAATGGATAAGATAGAAAATCTCTCTCGCGAGAATGAAGCACTACGCAGAAATCAAAATGAAATGAAACAACTAGTAGAACAAGAAGCTACGATAGTGACAAAAAATCTTAATGAATTGAAGAATTCAATAGATCAAGTGACAAGCAATCTTGAGGGCCTTAAAACCAGAATGGGTGAAGCAGAAGAGAGAATATCGGACCTAGAAGACAGAGAACAGGAGAGGAAACAGTCAAACCAAAGACAAGAAGAGGAAATTAGAAAACTAAAAGATATCGTCGGGAATTTACAGGATACTATTAAAAAACCCAACATTCGGGTTCTAGGTGTTCCTGAAGGTATGGAGAGGGAGAAAGGATTAGAAGGCCTTTTTAGGGAGATACTAGCAGAAAACTTTCCAGGCTTGGAGAAAGACAGAGAAATCCTAATCCAGGAAGCTCATAGAACCCCTAATAAACATGACCAAAAGAGATCCTCTGCACGACATATTGTAATTAAACTCACCACAGTGAAGCAAAAAGAAAAGATCCTAAAATGTGCAAGAGAGAAACGGCAGATTACTCTCAGAGGATCTCCAATTAGACTTACAGCTGACTTCTCAACTGAAACCCTACAAGCTAGAAGGGAATGGCGAGACATAGCCCAGGTGCTTAGAGAGAAAAACTGCCAGCCCAGAATATTATACCCTGCAAAGCTCTCATTTGTTAATGAAGGTGAAATAAAGACCTTTCATAACAAACAAAAATTGAAAGAATTTGTTGCCACTCGTCCAGCCCTGCAAAAGATACTTAAAGACGTGTTACACACAGAAACACAGAAACACGACCATCAACATGAAAGAAGGTAAACGAAGGGAACCTCACGGCAAAAGATCACAGGGAATTCAAAGCATACATTAGAAAATATCTGGCAAATGGCAGGGCAAACTTACCACTTATCAATAGTCACATTGAACGTTAAAGGTCTAAACTGTCCTGTTAAAAGACAGAGATTGGCTGATTGGGTTAAGGAACAAAAACCATCTATTTGCTGCCTACAAGAAACACATCTTTCCAACGAAGATCCATACAGACTGAAAATAAAAGGATGGAACAAGATATACCACGCCAACAGAAATGAAAAAAGAGCGGGTGTAACCATCTTAATATCGGACTACATAAACTTTAACACAAAAACTGTTAAGAGAGACAAAGAGGGGCACTATATAATGATTAAGGGATCAATACTACAGGAAGATATAACAATTCTCAATGTATATGCACCTAATTACAGGCCACAGGTTTATTTACAAAATTTGTTAAGAAACTTAAAGGGAGACTTAGACCCCAACACAATAGTACTGGGGGACTTCAATACTTCACTCACAGATATTGACAGATCGACAGGACAGAAGATCAACAAGGAGACAGTAGATTTAAACAACACTATAGCCCAAATGGATCTAACAGATATCTACAGAACTTTTCATCCTACACAGAAAGCATTCACATTCTTCTCAGCAGCACATGGAACCTACTCTAGGATTGATCACATATTAGGCCATAAAGCAAGTCTCAGCAAATTCAAAAGAATTAGAATCATACCATGCAACTTCTCAGACCATGAGGGAGTGAAGTTGGAAATTAGCAACTCAGGAATCTCTAGAGCATATGCAAACACATGGAGATTGAACAACATGCTCCTGAATGAACAATGGGTCACTGAAGAAATCAAAAGAGAAATAAAAAATTTTCTGGAAGTAAATGAGGATAACAGCACAACATACCAAAACTTATGGGATACAGCAAAAGCAGTGTTAAGAGGAAAGTTTATATCAATAGGTGCCTACATCAAGAAACTGGAAAGGCACCAAATAGATGAGCTTTCAATGCATCTCAAGGATCTAGAAAATTTGCAGCAAACTAGACCCAAATCTAGTAGAAAAAGAGAAATAATCAAAATCAGAGAAGAAATCAACAGGATTGAATCCAAAAAAACATTACAAAAAATCAGCCAAACGAGGAGCTGGTTTTTTGAAAAAATAAACAAGATTGACACCCCATTGGCCCAACTAACTAAAAAAAGAAGAGAAAAGACCCAAATCAGTAAAATCAGAGATGAAAAAGGAAATATAACAACAGACACCACAGAAATCAAAAGAATCATCAGAAATTACTACAAGGACTTGTATGCCAGCAAACAGGGAAACCTATCAGAAATGGATAGATTCCTGGACACATGCAACCTACCTAAATTGAACCAGGAAGACATAGAAAACCTAAACAGACCCATAAGTGAGTCAGAAATTGAATCAGTAATAAAGGCCCTCCCAACAAAGAAAAGCCCAGGACCAGATGGATTCACTGCTGAATTCTACCAGACATTTAAAGAAGAACTAACCCCAATTCTTCTCAAACTATTCAGAACAATCGAAAAAGAGGGAATTCTCCCAAATTCCTTCTATGAAGCCAGCATCACCTTAATTCCTAAGCCAGAAAAAGATGCAGCATTGAAAGAGAATTACAGACCAATATCCCTCATGAACATAGATGCAAAAATCCTCAACAAAATTCTGGCCAATAGACTGCAACAACACATCAGAAAGATCATCCACCCAGACCAAGTGGGATTCATCCCTGGTATGCAGGGATGGTTCAATATTCGCAAAACAATCAACGTGATACACCACATTAACAGACTACAGAAGAAAAACCATATGATTATCTCACTAGACGCAGAGAAAGCATTCGATAAAATTCAACACCCTTTCATGATGAAAACCCTAAGCAAACTGGGAATAGAAGGCACATTCCTCAATACAATCAAAGCAATTTATGAAAAACCCACGGCCAATATCCTATTGAATGGGGAAAAGTTGGAAGCATTTCCACTGAGATCTGGTACCAGACAGGAATGCCCACTCTCACCACTGCTATTCAATATAGTGCTGGAAGTCTTAGCCAGAGCTATTAGGCAAGAAAAAGAAATTAAAGGGATACAAGTTGGGAAGGAAGAACTCAAACTATCCCTCTTTGCAGACGACATGATTCTTTATTTAGGGGACCCAAAGAACTCTACTAAGAGATTATTGGAACTCATAGAAGAGTTTGGCAAAGTAGCAGGATATAAAATCAATGCACAAAAATCAACAGCCTTTGTATACACAGACAATGCCACGGCTGAGGAAGAACTGCTAAGATCAATCCCATTCACAATAGCTACAAAAACAATCAAATACCTTGGAATAAATTTAACTAAGGACATTAAAGATCTCTACAATGAAAATTACAAAACCTTAAAGAAAGAAATAGAAGAGGATACCAAAAAATGGAGAAATCTTCCATGCTCATGGATTGGAAGAATCAATATCATCAAAATGTCCATTCTCCCAAAAGCAATTTACAGATTCAACGCAATACCAATCAAGATACCGAGGACATTCTTCTCAGATCTGGAAAAAATGATGCTGAAATTCATATGGAGACACAGGAGACCTCGAATAGCTAAAGCAATCTTGTACAACAAAAACAAAGCCGGAGGCATCACAATACCAGATTTCAGGACATACTACAGGGCAGTTGTTATCAAAACAGCATGGTACTGGTACAGAAACAGATGGATAGACCAATGGAACAGAATAGAAACTCCAGAAATCAATCCAAACACCTACAGCCAACTTATATTTGATCAACGATCCAAAACCAGTCCCTGGAGTAAGGTCAGTCTGTTTAATAAATGGTGCTGGGAAAACTGGATTTCCACGTGCAGAACCATGAAGCAAGACCCCTACCTTTCACCTTACACAAAAATCCATTCAACATGGATTAAAAATTTAAACCTACGACCCGACACCATCAAATTACTAGAGAGCATAGGAGAAACCCTGCAAGACATAGGTACTGGCAAAGACTTCTTGGAAAAGACCCCAGAAGCACAGGCACTGAAAACCAAAATTAACTACTGGGATTGCATCAAATTGAAAAGTTTCTGTACTGCAAAAGAAACAGTCAGGAAAGTGAATAGGAAACCGACAGAATGGGAAAATATATTTGCAAACTATGCAACAGATAATGGGTTGATAACCAGAATCTACACAGAAATTAAGAAACTCCACAACATCAAAACAAACAACCCACTTAAGAGATGGGCCAAGGACCTCAATAGACATTTTTCAAAAGAGGAAATCCAAATGGCCAACAGACACATGAAAAAATGTTCAAGATCCCTAGCAATCAGGGAAATGCAAATCAAAACCACAATGAGGTTTCACCTCACCCCGGTGAGAATGGCTCACATTCAGAAATCCACCAACAATAGATGCTGGAGAGGATGTGGGGAAAAAGGGACACTAATCCACTGTTGGTGGGAATGCAAACTGGTGAAGCCACTATGGAAGTCAGTCTGGAGATTCCTCAGAAACATGAATATAACCCTACCATTCAACCCAGCCATCCCACTCCTTGGAATTTACCCAAAGGAAATTAAATTGGCAAACAAAAAAGCCGTCTGCACAGCAATGTTTATTGCGGCTCAATTCACAATAGCTAAGACTTGGAACCAACCCAAATGCCCATCAACAGTAGACTGGATTAGGAAATTATGGGACATGTACTCTACAGAATACTATACAGCAGTCAAAAACAATGAAATCCGGTCACTTGCAACAAAATGGAGGAATCTGGAAAACATCATGCTGAGTGAATTAAGTCAGTCCCAAAGAGACAAATATCATTTGTTTCCCTTGATTGGCGATGACTAACTGAGCACCAAAGGGGAAACCTGTTGAAGTGAAATGGACACTATGAGAAACAGTGACTCGATCAGATCTTGTGCTGACTGTTGTTGTACAATGTAATACTTTATCCATGGTAGTATTTTTTTTTTCTTTATCCTAGTACTAGAGGTTGAACTCTGTAATTAACACAGAATTATTCTTAGGTGTTTAAATTTTAACTGAAAAGTGATCTCTGTGAAATATAAGAGTGGGAATAAGAGAGGGAGGAGATGTAAAACTTGGGACAGGCTCAATCGGAACGGCCCCAAATGATGGAGTTAGAATTGTGCCAGGGGTTTCCAATACAACCCCATCAAGGTGGCATGTACCAAGGCCATCTCATTAGTCCAAGTGATCAATTTCAGCTCACAATTGATCACACTGATAGGTCTAAGAGCCAAAGGGATCACACAAACAAGACTAGTGTCTGCTAATACTAACTGATAGAATGAAAAAGGGAGAGAATGATCCAACATGGGAAGCAGGATACACAGCAGACTCATAGAATGGCAGATGTCCTAAATAGCACTCTGGCCTCAGAATCAGCCCTTAAGGCATTCGGATCTGGCTCAAGAGCCCATGAGAATATTTTAGGCATGGAAAGCTAAGACACTCTGGAAAAAACAGAAGACCTAAATGAAAGATCTCTGCGAGTGAGATCCCAGTGGAAAGAACGGGGCCATCAAAGAAGGAGGTACCTTTCTCTGAAGGGAGGAGAGAACTTCCACTTTGACTATGGCCCTGTGGGAATAAGATCGAAGTCGGCTAACCCTAAAGGCTTCCATAGCCTCGGCAACTCATGACCAGAGCCTAGGGAGATTACTGACGCCATAAACAAGAGTGTCAAATTGTTAAATCAACATCAGGAGTCACTGTGTACTTGCGTCTCATGGGGGATCTGTCCTTAGTGTGTTATCCAATGTGAAGTGATGCTATTACTAGTACTGAAACATTATTTTTACACTTTGTGTTTCTGTGTGGGTGCAAACTGATGAAATCCTTACATAGTATATATTGAATCGATCTTCTTTATATAAAGATAATTGCAAATGAAAAAAAAAATCTTGGTGTTAAACTGGAAATTGCATAGACAATTAATCAATTTTTTTAAAAAAAAAAAATCATGTAGGATCGCTGTCCTTAATGTGCTGTACATTGTGAATTAATACTATAACTAGTACTCCAACAGTATTATCATTTTGTGTCTCTATGCGAGGGCAAACCGTTGAAATCTTTACGTAATACGTACTAAATTGATCTCCTGTGTATAAAAAGAATTGAAAATGAATCTTGATGTGAATGGAAGGGGAGAGGGAGCGGGAAAAGGGGAGGGTGGGGGGAGGGAGGGAAGTTGTGTGTGGGGGGAGCCATTGTGGTCCATGAGCTGTTCTTTGGAAATTTATATTCTTTAAATAAAAGCTTTATAAAAAAAAAAAAAAAAAAAAAAAAAAGAAAAGAAAATAGTATATAATAAAAAAAAAAAAAAGATTTATTTTATTTATTTGAAAGACAGAGTTACAGACAGAAGTAGAACCCGAGAGAGAGAGAGAGAGAGAGAGAGATCTTCCATCCACTAGTTCACTCCACAAAAGAGTGCAATGCCAGAGTTGAGCTGATCTGAAGCCAGGACCCAAGAGCTTCATCAGGGTCCCCCATGAGGGTGCAGGGGCCCAAAGACTTGGGCCATCTTCTACTGCTTTCCCAGGCCATAGCAGAAAGCTGAATCAGAAGTGGAGCAGCGGGGACTCGAACCAGCACCCATATGGGATGGCAGCATAGCAGGCAGTGGCTTTAACCCGCTGTGCCATTGCACTGGTCTGGAGTGGCTTTAAGATCAGTGTTGCTGAATATAAGGGCTCATCTAGTAACTTCTTTGAGTCTTATGCTGAAGAAAATAGTTCATAGGTCATGTACACTGTGAATCCTCTCATGCTCCTCCATGCTGGTAAACACATGCACAGTTGGTTTCTTTCCAGTACTTGAAAAATACTCATTGTAGTAGTGATTATGTTAGTCATAATAATTAATTTTCACTTATGTCTTCTTCATATGACCTTACAGTAGTAGGTTTTTTCTTAGAGGTTTTTTTTTTTTTTTTAATATCTCGACACCTGGGCAATGCCTATCATGTACAAGACAATAAGTAAATACATGGCAAAAGAAAGATTTTAATTTTCTTAACTCCACTTTTTCTAAATATAGAATAATAAGCTTTATTATAGAATATTTGAAGAACATCTGAAAATATAAGGAGCATTAATTATTTTAACACTATCATTCTGAAACGCCAACTGCTAACATTGGTATCTTAATATTTCTTAGTTAAATTGAGTTGTGGTGTAACATGAATAAACAAAGGATTCTACAATCACCAAATGCTTCCTTTTCCTCATAAATAGAGTTCTGAGACCTTCTTTTTGTAGATATTCTCTCATAGGAAGGACCAGAACTCAATGTATGAAGTATGAGTTCTTTTCCAGGTGGGTGAAGAAAGGAAAACATGGGTGATCTGCAACATCCATATCCGTGTAGCATTCAAGAATTGTCTTTGTTTGAACATTTGCAATGTACATGTGCATGCATGGAAGTGTCAGTGTACGCTTCTTTTATTTTCCTCACGTTTTGTTCTGAGTATCTCCTCTTTTCTATTTATCTTTAATTCTTCTAGCCATAAATTTAGGCACACTTCTTCCAAAATATTGGAAAATCACTCTCTTTTTAACAAAGATTTATTTATTTGAAAGGTGGAGTTATATAAAAAGAAAAGGGGAGAGAGAGAGAGTGAGAGTGAGAGCGAGAGCGAGAGAGAGAGAGAGAGAAAGGCAGGGGGAGAGAGAGAGAGAAAACATCCACATGGCCGCCTTGACCAGATTGGACAAGGCTGAAGCCAGGAGCCAGGAGCTTCTTTCAGGTGTCTCACGGGTGCAGGGGCCCAAAGATCTTCTGCTTTCCCAGGTGCATTAGCAATGGGCTAGGTTGGAAGTGGTGCAGCCAGGATTTGAACCAGCACCTATATGGAATGCCAGTGCTATAGGCTATGGTTTTAACCTACTGCACCACAGTGATGGCCCAAATCATGTGCTTTTTTACTGATTTGTTAAATAGTTCACTATAATCTAGTGTTGAAATACCTTCCCTTAGAACTCATGAATTTTCAAGAATTTAGAGCACTAAATACTAACCTTTAAATTCCAATATTTTATATATAGTTAACAGGTTTTCAGCCAATGTACTTTGAAAACTTGAAAACAAACCAAAAACCAACTTAATATCAGGAAATCAGATATAGATCTGCCACTGGAGCCACTTTTATGATATAACATTCTCTTCATAATAAAATCGATAAAACATTTATCATTTGATTTATCTTCTTGTGTTTTCTAGTTGCTTATGTTATATTTGGGTGACGTTTCTTCGATAGGAAAGAGGAGTGAGGACAAGAGGGCTTAAATTTAAGTCATTCACATGGTTTTCCAAAGCTGGCGGTTAATTTTCTAAATGACCAGTAATTAACAAGATAGATGGAAACTGGCCCAGGATACTAAATTAGGAAAACAGAGAAGAACCACTAGAACCTGTGGCTGACCAAACGGGAGCAATGGGAGATAAGAATGTAAGATGAAAGGAATGATAAATGTAGGATGAAAAAACATATGTACCCTGTCTTAAAAGGCACTGGCCAAATGTTCCAATGTGCATGAAACCACCAGATCACAGCCTTCTGATGGCTTTTCTCTGCTCAGAAAGTGCCTTCTGGCTGCTTTCCCAGAGGTTTCCCTGTGCTCGTTCTAATAAACTGCACTTACACTTCACTGAGGAAAAAAAAAAAAAGTCATCCTTGATCATACTTCGTTTATCATGTGATTTGAAAAATCAGTAACTCTATGTGGGCTTTCAATGTCACATATAATAATGACGCAAATCAGAAACACCTGGTTCTCTATTTCATTACAAGTCAACATGAAGAGCTAAAGTGCAAAACTGGTATTCATAAATAAAAAGGGGCCGGTGCCGTGGCTCAACAGGCTAATCCTCCGCCTTGTGGCACCGGCACACCAGGTTCTAGTCCCCGTTGGGGCACTGGATTCTGTCCCGGTTGCTCCTCTTCCAGGCTAGCTCTCTACTGTGGCCAGGGAATGCAGTGGAGGATGGCCCAAGTGTTTGGGCCCTGCACCCCACGGGAGACCAGGATAAGCACCTGTCTCCTGCCTTCGGATCAGCGCAGTGCGCTGGCCGCAGCGCGCTGGCCACGGCGGCCATTGGAGGGTGAACCAATGGCAAAGGAAGACCTTTCTCTCTGTCTCTCTCTCTCTCTCTCACTGTCCACTCTGCCTGTCAAAAAAGAAAACAAAATAAATAAATAAAAAGGTTTAATTTAGGTCTGAGAACTAAAAAATATTCTAAAAACACTGACTATTCTAAACAATGGAGAAAGAAGCATCGAAGAACAATATTAAAATAACGTCTTTGTTTATGAATTTTCTTACAGGAATGTACTGATTGAACACTTCAGAGAGTGATTTCATATGTCATTAGAAAGTACTTAGGAAACCTCATGTTTTATCTGTAGGCAAAACTGAGCACATATATTCTTCTTGTTAGAAGGTAGCCACTATTGCTTTTTTTTTCACTATTGTTAAAGTATTCATTTTCTGTGTCTGACTCTTGGCTTTAAAATAAACTTTATCCTTTATATATATTATTTTGGTTTTGTTTTGATGTCACAACATTTATTTGCTATAGTCAGTACAGAGAACACTGCAGGGAGATGGGTTAAATATTGAAAATATCCTAAGTAACTGTTAACAGATATTGCATTGACTCATATTCACTTTGGAATAACTGGTTTATTTTTACTTTTCTAAGTAATATTTTATTGAAATAGAATATATAGGAAGGTGCACAAATGGCAAGTTAAGTTTTAAAATTATACATATTCATGAAGCCATCACCCATATAGAGACAATACTTCAATACTTCCTGGCCCTTTAGATATTAACCCCTCCACCAGTTCAAAATTTTACTGACATCCGTCACTATAGATTGATTTTGTCTGCTTTTGAACTTTATATAAGTGAAATCAAACAGTGAACAGTAAGCTCTTTTTTCACTCCATATTTTGCTTTTAAGGCCTGCTCATATTTTTTTACTACAGCAGTGAATCATTTGTTTTCTCTCTGTTGAGCAGTGATTGGCAAAAGTTTTCTACAGAAATGTAAATATGGTGAATATTTAGAGTTCTATCGCTGTTGCATCTATTCAGTTCTGCCACTATAGCATATTATGGCACAAGAATAACTGTAGACAATATGTAAATGAATGAACTTATATGTGTTCCATTAAAACTTTATTTACAAAAGCATGGAGTAGTCTAGCTTTGGCCCATGAGTCATAGTTCGCCAACCATTGCTATATTCTATCACAGGAATATTCCAGTTTATCCAGTCTACTATGGATTTTGTCCCCAGATTAGCATGTCTTTTGATAAGCATATATGTGAGATGTCATCCAAAAGCTCATAAATTGCATATTATGAAAAAGACAATGCATGAATTTCAAAAGTTTTTTTTAACAAAATGTATTTATAGTTTAATTCCATTTTCCACGAACTTTTGAAGTACTCTTGTGTGTTTTGATTATGTATAAAGAGAATTATGTAATTCATGAGTTATAAAGAGGGCTTGGGTTCAGTTTTCCCAATTTTGCCTCACCATGAATGTATGAGAGTTCAGGTTGCTCCACATGTCCACCAACACTTGGTATTGTCAATTGTTAGTGGAGTGGAGTGATGATTTTCTCCTCAAATGGAGTTTATACTTGAATTTAAATCTGTAACAATGAATATATTTCCATGAAAACTATTATGACACATTTAACTTTAAATATTTAATTTTAGTAGATCTTTACTTCCCCATTTTGGGACACACAACCCAAAAATTGGAGTGAGGAATATTGCATCTGCTAGTCCTGAAAGAATCCTGTGATCAGCTATTGTGCTTACGAAAAAACAAATGATCCATTTTACACTTAGAGAAATAGAGAAAAAATGCATCCTATTGTCTTTAACAGACTCATTTCAAAACCTCAGAAACCGTCTCTAGCCAGTGGTTTCAAAGTCGTCTCAAAGTGCAGTGGGATGTGCAGAAATGTTCATTAATCAGGCACACTGAGAGCTAAGTCTTCACTTCTAGGAATCATTTCTAATCATTTGTAATTAAAGTAATGCTTTTGAAAATGTTTGCCTTGCTAACCATGAGGAGTTGAAACTCTCTCTTCTGGGAAAGTGAGCAGATGGTGTCACTTCATTTACTTTTTCCTGTGCAGCAGGGAGGACTGAGGGATTTAACTGTCCTTTCCATCTCTCCTGCCTAGACTTTGGATAGTTGTCTAGTTTGTGGTCATAGCTCTTGGCTCAGCTATTTCATGTCCAGTTCTCTTTGTTTGATATTACTTTGATCCTGGCCCAATATTAGCAATGCCTTGCTTGGATGACTCTCTCACTCTAGCTCTTACTCTTTTCCTTGGCAGAAGTATTCTTTTCTTTTGGTTGTAAGAATCTGGCCAGTAATGAGGTGGTAAGCTCCTGTCGAAGCAGCAGGAGTTGTCAGTGTTCCTTTCTTTCATTAACTTTCTTGGGCTGTAGCCACAACAGCAAGACTTCAGGGACCGAGAATTCAACCTTCTCCAGCACTGATCATTTTTCCACATGGATTCACATGGCCCCATAGCCCCTTGGCCCCTTTCACCATCTCCCGCCCTTCACTCTGCTTTTTATAGATTATCCTGAACTTTCTGTCCAATACTCTCCAGGGCCACCATGAAATAATATGCTTGAAGCATCTCTCTCTCTCTCTCTCTCTCTCTCTTTTTAGTTAACTGCCTTTTATTCGATGTTGTTAAATGAAGAGCATTTTCACACAGCCTTAACAAAAGGTGCTGAGATTTCAGATTACAGCTGCAGCAAATTAACTTCTTCCATTTGAAACAAGCAAGTCACTGGAAAGCATCTTTTGTAGCAAATATAATTTTTAAAATATATTTTAATTGGCATATAATAACATATTATTTGAATCTTAGTAGAATGCAAATCTATATTCTCCCACACAATACTAATGCTGATATTCATGTGAGTGTAACATGAAAAACACATCTATTCAAGCGGTGATATTGCAGTTGAATATTCATATCATCCATCACCACTTAGTTTATTCTGAAAGAAGCAATATATTGATTAGGGACTTTGACATTAATATGAGTAATGATAAAGATTGATAATGGTAAGTAGACTCTCCTATATTAGATGCTTACTATGACCCAGATATAATGCCAAACATTTTGTGAGGATTTTTTTAAATGTATGTATATATGTAAAATTTCTAACTCTTACATAAAATTTGTAAGATAGTTATGATTAAATCCGTTCTACAGATAAAGAAAATGAAGCCTGGACAGGCTTCCTACCATTGAGTGGTTCCTCTCTTCCCTCAGTTCCTATAATAGCCACCCTCAGTCAATTCATTAACCTCTCAGATTTGGTTATCATATATACTATTAGTATTCACTTTCCATACCTCATATCCTCAGTATTTGCATAAATAAAAGTATTTGTAAAGGTATTTCCAGGGTACAGATGGGAATAATTCTGGGCCAATGTTGAAAGATATTTAAAGCATATTTTGAAGTAATGTCTACAAGTTAAGAGAATATTTACCTGACTGGCGCTTTACCGTATTATAGACTGTTTCATTGATTTACAATCACTATGGATTATGCTTTCATGTTTATGGGACTAAAGAATATAGAGTTACATTTAACTGTGATCTTAGCTAGTTTTAACGTTCAAGTTACTTCCATGAAATTGCTTGCCACTAGGCAGTAAGATGGTTTTCCATTCTTTGGATTTGTATTGCCATCAAATTAACGTCAGGAAAGGAAAATGTTCGTATTGGATAATATTTTCTGAATATGTGCATGATGTGCTTTATTATAAGGTCTCACTTTAATTGTTGTCAGTCGCTCTACATTTCCTTCATTCTTATTTGCTATATTAATTTTCCTACATTTGAAGATGGATATATTTTTACCATTTTTCAGCAGGCTCAGCCATGAGCTTTTAGTGCCCAATAAAAATAAAAAGGGACTTTCTTTTTTTTTTTTTTTTTGTTAAAGATTTATTTATTTGAAAGACAGAGTTACAGAGAGGCAGAGCAGAGAGGGAGAAGAGGGAGAGAGGTCTTCCAACCACTGGTTCATTCCCTAGATGGCCGCAGCAGCTGGAGCTATGCCAATGCAAAGCCAGGAGCCAGGAGCATCTTCTGGGTCTCCCACATGGGTGCAGGGACCCAAGAGTTGGGCCATGTTCCACTGCTTTCCCAGGCCACAGCAAAGAGCTGGATTGGAAGTGAAGCAGCTGGGACTTGAACCGGCAACCATATGAGATGCTGGCACTGCAGGCACAGTGCTGGCCCCCAAAAGGCCTTTCTTGACATAGTGACTGCTATCTCTTATTAATGGGTAGCAAAAGAAAATGCCAACCCAAGTCAATCCTGTCTTATTAGGTATTCTACTAACAACAGTAGACTAACAGGCACTACGCAATTCCCTTTAAATCTTTTTTTTAATTTTTTTTTGACAGGCAGAGTGGACAGTGAGAGAGACAGAGAGAGACAGAGAGAGAGAGAGAGAGAGAGAGAGAGAGAGAGAGAGAGAGAAAGGTCTTCCTTTGCCATTGGTTCACCCTCCAATGGCCGCCGCCGCAGGCGCGCTGCGGCCAGCGCACTGCGCTGATCCGATGGCAGGAGCCAGGTGCTTCTCCTGGTCTCCCATGGGGTGCAGGGCCCAAGCACTTGGGCCATCCTCCACTGCACTCCCTGGCCACAGCAGAGAGCTGGACTGGAAGAGGGGCAACTGGGACAGAATCCGGCGCCCCGACCCAGACTAGAACCCAGTGTGCCAGCGCCCCAAGGCAGAGGATTAGCCTAGTGAGCCGCAGCGCTGGCCCGCAATTCCCTTTAAATATAGAAAATGAGTTCAGAAAAGAATATATAGAAACTTTAAGACTGTTAAACGCAACATTATAAGAACATATAGAAAATACTCTCTTTAGTTGATGGAGATGTTGTTTGTAAAGAAATATAAGATGTTATAATATTTCATTTATCTCATTTCCACAAAATATCAAACAAAATTAGAAGGAATAACTTACTGTGTTTATGTTTTCTTGAGATTCTATACTCTTAGTTTTTCTAAGCTTATAAATAAAACGTTATATCCAGAATTAGAACCCTTTAAAACTAGATTTATTTTTTATAGCAGGTTTAGGTTTACAATCAAACTGAGCAGAAGGTTCAGAGTATCCCAGTAACCACCTGCCTCTGATATGCCTCCTTCATTATCAATATCTACCACCCAAATAAGACATTTGTTGTAAGTGGTAAACTTAGATTGGCACATGTTTACTACCCAGAGCCCATAGTTTGCTGTGAGTTCATTGTTAATACTGAGGTTTGGTTAAATGGTTAATAATGTGTGTCTACCATGATAGTATCATCAAGCAGTTTCACTGTCCTAGAAATACTCTATGCTACAACAAGTACTCCTTCTTCATCCCTTCCACCTTGGAAATGGCTGATCCTTTTTACGATCTCCTTAGTTTTGTTTTTTTTCAGAATGTCATAGGGTGGAAATCACCCAGAATGTAGCCTTTTCTGATTGACTTTTCTCACTTAGTGATATGCAATTGTTTTCCCAATGTCTTTTCACGGCTTGATAGTTCATTTCTTTTTAGTGCAAAATTATAACTTTCCCGGGTTAATCCTTTCAATCCATTTCCCTAGAGTAATCTGATCTGTTTCAAGCACTGAGGCTCAGGGAATTAAAACAGATATGCATAGTGAGAAAAAGCCTTGGAATGAGAGCAAGAGAACTTGACTGCAGTCCCTAATCTCCCATGCTGCTCTTAGCACCCCAGGTGACCTGGACTAAGTGTCTGGCCTTTACGGTCTGCCTTTTCTGTGAAATAAGGGATTTTGAGTAAATGATCTATTACATCCTATCAAGCTCCCAACAGTATGATTACTTTCTGGATCAAATAAGAATTTACCAAAACTGAGTAAATTATGCCTCATATTATCCATCACATAAGAAGAGCAGGAATCACCTATGTTTTTAAAACCAATGAGTATTCCTTTATCAATAGAACTAATTGAAGATAACTGGTTTTGTGATCATTACATTTCTCAGTTTAAAGTTCTTTTTTGCCTTTGATGGAAAGATGAGATTCTATAATCTGACCTGAAAGGGCCTCTCCACCACTCTTATTACTTGAGCTTGGCAAATAATAGCTCAAACATAATAGGTACGTATTCATGTTGGCAGGTCTCTGACAGTGCCTCAGGAACTAGGTTTTTCTCATCCTGTGGTCTGTTACCCTGCAGGGACTTGTCCTTTGAGTATTCAGTTAACAAAGAGGAAAGCAAAGGTAGACTTTGGCTCAGAAGGGACACACATAGCATTTCTGCTCCCAGTCTTCCAGTGGAAAATAGTCACAACTCACAACTCAATACAAGGGCCATGGGCTGTTCAGCATCAAAGCAGAACCAAGAATTAGTGTGTGCAGCTAGCAGGCCCTGCCACAACTTCACCTCCATCTTTAAGCCTCACTTGATTTCCTTAAGGACAGGGAACACCCATGCTTCCCTCACTCTTTCCCTGGCTCAGATCCAGGTGGTGATGACTTCCCTCTGGGACAGTTTGCTTCCATCTTGTCTTCTACCCATCATAAAGCTCATTTTAGACTATTTTCATAAATTTTGTTTATCCTGATAAGTCCTAAGCTCTTTGAAGGCAGAGACTGTCTTGAAGGCAGAAATGTATATAACGATTTCCCTTTTTGGTTTATATGTGATGGAAAAAGCACGAATGAGGGAAGGAGGAGAAATCTGGAGTAATTGGGAGGGCTGGGAAGCACAGATAGGCTCCAGTGTCAAAGCTCTTCTTTGCTCTGCTCTGAATAGACAAGTTATTGCAGTGGGTATTGCCAGGGGCAAAAAAGGTCCATCATTTTTTGTGACTATAAAATTGGATAGGTTATATTACATGTTTCGTTGTGACAGTATGGAATATAACTTACTTTATTTGGAATGAAAAGGAAACACTAATTCTAAAGGCAGGAGATGTATCTCAAAATATTTTCTGTGCCCCATTCTCTTGCATCTCAGCAGTGCTCTTTCAAACAGCACCAAATACTTGCTGTCTTATTCACCCTTAAAGAATTCACAGGGGCTCCTCTAATCATCTTCCTTGAATAGTAACTTTCTCCTTCTCACTGTGAGTTTCTCAGGCAGTGAGGTAACAGGCTGCATGAAAGAATGAAATGAAGATCAGATTCATTATGGTTTTGCTTCTGAGAGACTTATCTGGGGATTTAAAAGCACAAGCAGCTGAAATAGTCCTCAAATTATTGTGAACCTGTCTTAACATATCTTTCTGAATTCCATATTTATAAGTATATGTATAAAATCCATTTTTGTTTTCATAGGAAAATGCATTAATGGAAATGGCTATTTAGTGAAGCAGGCAATTAGATTTTCTGAAATAAATATGCAGAGAGTTCATCAATATGGCAAACAGTGTTTCTGGAGCCCAGATTGTAACACATATTAGGAATTACACACAAAGATAAGAAAATCAGTGAAATTCTCCATTGATAATTTTGCTAATTTATAATGGATATGAGCCAACTAGTGGAAAACATGTGATATATAGTTTACTTGACTTTCCAGACTTCTGAAAGAAATAAAATACACAATAATTAAAAATAATTCAAGAAATATTTTATTATTTATGAAATTAATTGTTATATGTAGCATGCTACTTTGTCTCAAGTTCTCACATAAACTGTTGGAACATAAATTTTCATAAAAATACTGAAATATGATTTTTTTAAAAAACTTAAGCTTCATATTTCATTAGTCACCAATTTCCCATTCAGCAAGGGAAGTTATCATAATAGATCAATTAAGGCAGAACTCTTTCAGCAGTGTCCAGAAGGGGTCTATGCCTGGCATGGATTGAGTTAAACATATAATGAAAGACATCTGTTTATAAATGTCAGCTCATAAGTGCTAAAATGATAAAGAACCATTGGTGATTATAGCATTTAAGTATTCAGACAGTATTTCTGAGCCTATTAATCTCACTATTTTCATTGATTCCAAGTAATTAGAAGGTAATCTTCATTTGTTGGGTCATCAATTCTGCTGAATTCAGATGTCCACGTCCTGTCTTAATCTTGTGTTATACTCCTCTATCTTTGGTCCAAAGATAAGAAAGTATGCATTCATGTTTTCTTTTAATTATCCCCAAAGCCTCCTAATTATACTATTCTTTCAAATAGAAAAGAAAGGAAAAAGTTCCCTATTTTACTGGAGAAATGAGAAAACTGAAGCATGTGATCTGAAATCAAATGGATATTTACTCTGGAAATCAGTATATTCCATTGATTATAGAAGACTGTTTTCCTAAGATAACTACATTATTTGAATCTAGTCTGACACAAAGTCTTAACCCCTTTTAAAGTAAAGGAAGGAGCTCTTCAACTGGTTTATTTTCACCCATTTAATCTGTCAGCATGTTAACTGTGGTTTCGGATATTTCGGTATTTTGGTAATGTAGTTTACATTGCTCTCTTGAATGATAAAAACAAAACATAATATACAATGACATTTTATTTGTAGTAATATCATCACAAAAATTCTAAAAACAACAAAAACAGAAGTACTTTTGTCTTTAACCAAGGGGTACTGATTCTGCTTTGCTTTTGCACCTGCTGAAAGGAATTTATTGGAAGAAATGGAATTGGAGATATTTGCCCTTTTTTATTAAAATCAGCTTAATAGTTCTTAGCAGCACCTGTTACCATACCTTGTGTATATTCCATCTTTGAGTATTAGATTTTCTCCAGATGTTTAGCTTTCTGTTTTCTTGAGAGTCAGTGAGTTACAGGCCCACTGCTTGCCTGTAGCAAATACACAGAAGAAGGCCATTTTAAAGGTTTTATATTAAAAAACAGAAGTTGATGGTTGATTTTGAAGATTCCCTTTTAGATATAACAGTGAGGTTATATGGCAATCCTGAACAGCGGATAACCGGGCAAAAACTGACTGGTACAAAACACACACTCTCATGATGAAGTTAGGAGTTCTCATGAGTATTTTATATATCTTGTTACTACATTTATTTTCTGGAATCATTTGCTGTTTGTATGGCAGGAGAATTGCCTCCTACTTGAAGTTAATAATGCAATTATACCAAAGCATAAGAAAACTGATCTGTTGATTTTGTCTGTTATTTTACAGAGGAAGCACAATTTAGCCTGCAGACTACTATCACAAAACAGTCTACATCATGACCAGACAACTGATTTTTTCACTGAATTGTAGGCAAGATAAGAGGTCAATTGTAGTTACTTTGAAACTGGACCATTTCCTTCTGTGAGCAGGAGTAAGCTGAAGGTCTCAGGTAAGTAAATGTCCGTCTCCTCATAATTCTCTCTTGGCCAGCATTTCGTAGTCCTGCATGGCAATCGTGTGTGGGTGAAAGCCTCACTTTAAAAAAAGAGAATCACTAAGAATGTGGGCCTCTGATGTAAACGAGGCCATAGCAATATGATTATCCTTAGTCAAATCTAGGTACATTTGTCTTGTTGAACTTTGGATACTAGACCAGAACTTTATTTTTGTTCATTGGCTTTTGGAGTTTCAGATGGATCTCGAATCCCTACTACATAAGTGATAAAGGGAACTGTTTCCTCCTTCAATGGGCTTTAAACTAGGTCCACGGTTTTTTTTGGAAAAGAATGAAAATGGGGCTGATGACCTAAGATTTGGTGAGAGGATCACTTAGACTCCTTTCAAAGTTTTTCTCCTAGTACTCAAAACAGCCAGTGCTGCTCCTGTTAGAAAGATTGCATCAGCTCCCAATGCAGCTCATTGCTCTTTACAACACTAGGTGAGGACGAACGATGGCCTGCCTAACGTACTGGCTGTGATTAATTCTTAGCTGTTTTTCTAAGTCTGTTCCTAGTATATTTTTCACTTTCACATTGCACTGACAGTAAATATGGGCATTGTAAGTATAAAAGCTACTGTGGTATGTGAGTCATTTACTCTGATTTACAGAAAGGGTAAGGAACTTGACTGGATAAGTCTTTGTTTTTAAGATTCATTTATTTTTAAAGTCAGAAAATGAGATACAGAGAGTGTGGGGGTTTGTTTACCAATATGTAGTCTTCATTATCATAGCCTCGTGTGGACATCCAGATGATAAAGCAGAAATAAGATCAAGCATGTTGATGATGCAGGGCTGCCCTAGGCTTGACTTCCCCAAGTCAGTCTTGGAACAATGGCTGTGAAAACACCTGGTGCAATGGTACCTGATTTCCGTGTACCTTACAAGTGACATAGCTAGAATGGCTGGTCACAGGACAGCATAGCACCCCCCACCTCAGATGATTGATGAGAAGATTGTTAAGGTAGATTTAAAGGGTGTCACCCTGTTCTTGTACTGTACTTCTTCCTTGGTAAATCTGTTTACTAAGTTCTGAAAATGCTGTCTTCATACACAGATAATAATAATGGTGATGAATAGTTTTGTTTGTGCCTTGCTTTGTTGTGCTTGGGTTAACGAGTTGTGAGCTATTTTCTGCCTTCTGATGCCACTGTGTAGGTACTCAGATGATGTTATTGATTAAAACATTGTAGTTAAATAAAATTGAAGAGCCAACGGCATTCAGGGCACTTGCGTTATCATGTGATGAGTCCCCTGATCCCTGCTTTTCTTCTCTCTGCTTGTGTTTCTTGGAATTCTTTCAATGTGTGTTACTCTGCCCTTTGGTTGCCTCACTTTCTGTGACAAGATAGAGATCTTCCATGCACTGCTTCACCTCCCCAGATGGCGGCAATGGCCAGCACTGGACCAGGCTGGCCAGGAGCCTGCAGTATACGGGATGCTGGCCTGGAAGGCTGCAGCTTAACCTGCTACTCCACAATGCAGTACCCATTATTATCTATTTTTAATTAAACAACCAGTTTTCAACTTTGCTACTCTATCTTACAATTTTCCAACTTGAATAGTAGTACCTTGGGTAGAGGCAGCGAGTTTCCTCAGAAATAAACTATTGAGAAAATATAGGTGTTAAATGAAAACAAAAGACAGAAAAGCATTTCAGCATGTTATTGACACAAGAGGGGTTTGCTAGTGTTCTACCAAAAACAATTATGTTTTTCATTTTGTTGGTTACAAAAAGAAACTACCTTTTTAGCTTTAAGTTTTTCTTCTCAATTGAGGAAGCAAGACAATCTATAAGATTTTATATTACATGGTTGAATGCATAGCTTTATCCCTACTTGGGGCCAGGGCTGCAGAGTAGCTGGTAAAGCTGCTGCCTGCAGTGCTGATAGCCCTTATGGGTGCTGGTTCAAGTCCTACCAAAGCAGTGGGAAAGCAATGGGAAAGCAGTGGAAAATGGTCCAAGTCCTTGGGTCCCTGCACCCTTGTGGGAGACCCACAAGAAGCTCCTGGCTACTGGCTTTGGATTGGTGCAGCTCCAGCAGTTGTGGCCATCTGAGGAGTGAACTAGCAGACAGAAGACCTCTTTCTCTGTCTCTGCCTCTCTGTAACTCCGCCTTCCAAATAAATAAAAATAAATAAATAAATCTTAATAAAAGATGTATTTCTACTCTTCCCCTGAGTCCCCTTTTAATAAAGATTTGTAAATATAGGGAAGCAGAAAGCAAGTTGTAAGGTGACAAGGGGAAACATTTGTATAAAGTAATTATAAACATTTTTGATCAAAATCCTTTATTGAGTATAGGCTGCATTGGTATGCCAAGGCCTGTGTAAGGATCTGGCACTGTAAACCTTCATGTTGTCAACAAGTTTATATTGGAGACTTGCTGCAAGTCAAGCACTATTTAGGCACTCTGAAAATAATAGCTGGAAGGAATAAAGATTCCAGGTTTCATTAAATTTAAGTTCTCCTGGGGAAAGTCAGACAAGAATACACTGTAAACTAAATTTTAAAATTTATTATGTCCTAAGCATTAGGGGGGAACACAAGGTAGAGTAAAGAGGATTGGGAGGACTATGGTGGTGTAATTTTTAATGGAATGATTTCAGAAGTGATCTAGGCAGAGACCAGCCAGTGAGAGTATGCTGGGACAAGTTCAAGATGAGGAAAACTGATAAAGTGTGCCGGTGTGGCAAGCTTAACCTACTGTACCACAAAACCAGCTCCTAACACATTCATTTTTAATCCTGTTCATTCCATGTTGGTGGATTTCATAGTCTTTCTTGGATATGGAGACAGAAAAGGACAGATGGAGGATGACACATTGTTATTTAAAATGTTTATCTTGGCCGGCGCTGCGGCTCACTTGGCTAATCCTCTGCCTTGTGGCGCCGGCACACTGGGTTCTAGTCCCTTTCGGGGCACTGGATTCTGTCCCGGTTGCCCCTTTTCCAGTCCAGCTCTTTGCTGTGGCCAGGGAGTGTAGTGGAGGATGGCCCAAGTGCTTGGGCCCTGCACTCCATGGGAGACCAGGAAAAGCACCTGGCTCCTGCCATTGGATCAGCACGGAGCGCTGGCTGCAGCACGCAGGCGGCGGCCACTGGAGGGAGAACCAACAGCAAAAGGAAGACCTTCTCTCTGTCTCTCTCTCTCATTGTCCACTCTGCCTGTCAAAAATACATAAATAAAATAAAATGGTTATCTTTTTGTTATCACTGTAATGCACATTCATTGTAAGTTCAAAAAAGTAAAAAGTAAAAATAATCCAAATTAAACAATAGAAATCAATTATAATGTTGTTACCAAGAAATAGTCTCTGTTGGGGGCCAGTGCTGTGGCATAGCAGTCTAAAATCTGCTGCCTGTGGCACCAGCATCCCATATGGGCACTGGTTTGAGTCCCAGCTGCTCTACTTCCGATCCAGCTCCCTGCTAATGTCCTGGGAAAGCTGTGGAAGATGGTCCAAGTTCTTGGGCCCCTGCATACACATGGAAGACCTGGAACAAGCTCCTGGCTCCTGGCTTTGGATTGGCCCAGCTCCAGCTGTTGCAGCCATTTGGAGAGTGAACCAGTGGATAGAGGATCTCTCTCTCCCTCTGACTCTTTCTGTATCTCTCTCTTTCTGTAACTTGGCCTTTCAAATAAATAAATCTTAAAAAAAGTTACTGTTAACATTTATATGTATTTCATTCCAGTCTTTCTGTTTCTGCAACATATAATCTACCTATCATCTAGCTATACAATAAAATAGGAAAAAAAAACCTCTATGTAAGTTGTCTGTTTTTGCACTCAAATTGTACCATCATCATTTACCTATACCCTAAGATATTTACTGAAGCTAGAATACTCATGGTAGCATTTTCATTACAAAGGTACAGCATTATAGCACCACAGTTCATGTAGATAGGAAGATGTAATGTTTTCATTTGTACATTATTAAACAAATGTTGTTTTGATCATCCTTGAAGATAAATATTTTAATATAATTAAAATCACACATGAATTTATCATTGAGTTTTACTTTTGTTTGTTGGTATCTTCTCTTTCCCCCCCTTTTTTTTTCCTCTTATTGAGGTGAACATATACATTTTGGTCACACAAATGACCTTGTCATCAGGTTATTTAACATTCTGCCATTCACCTTGCAAATACATTTACTGTCTTTAATCTGCATGCTTATTTTTTTCTATTGTTATTTCTTTCCTTGTTTTCGGAAATACTGTTTCTGATCTTGTTATTTATATTCACATCGAGTTTTCTTTCAGGTTCTTGTGTTATGGATTTTGTGATTCCCCTCCAAACTCCAAATGCAATTTCCAAATCATTTTTACCCAAATAATTTTTTTTAGAGTTTGAGATGTGGATGTAAATTAGCTTTTGTTTACTCAGTATGTGGACAGTTTCTCAATAGCATGTTTACAATAGTCAGTATTTCCCACTACATTTTTCTGCTTCATATAAATTTTGTTGCTAAAACAGTTTTGGATATAAAATTCTTGTTGCATAAAGTCTTCATGTTGAATATAAATTTTTCTCATAAAATTTTCTTTTCTTGCATACAAAATTTTTACATGTACCTGGTTTTGCTTCCACTGGTTTGTTTACATTTTTCATTGTGCTGAAATATGTTTTACTATGTGGTAGGGAACATCACTGGAATATTTGAAATCTTAAACCTATGTTTTAGTTGATGGGGAAATCATTAGTAAAAGAGGCTTTTCTTAAAATTTTGCTTTATCCTATTTCTTTAAAAATTATTTCAGAATACTTTTACTGTTACAAGAAAAACTGTGATGTAGTATGAAGAGCTATCACATACCTGGTAGCCATCTTCCCCTGTTGTTAATGTCTTATAGTCATATAAAAATTTGTCAATATCCATAAACTGCACCCAGCAACTTCTGTTGTTAACTTCTCATATAAATATGATCTATTTGTCACAACTGGTATAAATTTGTACAAATATCAAATTGGATTTATTATCTGTTCTCTTCCATTGCTTATCATTTATTTTTCTATTCTAAATGATCCTCAAAATAAACTCTCCCCCATGCTGAAAATATTTGTACAGAAATAAAACTTTTAGAATTTCATGTTCAGTCAAATAAATTCTGAATTTTCTATTGTATTACAATAAAATATGCAACATTTTTGGCATATTAAATGACTGAGTAGGTGAATGATGACTGGTGGAATGAATGAATGAGTGAAGTAGGATTTGAAGATCAATACACATAGTAAGAATTTCATGATGAAGTTATATTAGTATATATAAAACTGAAAACTAACTTATAAACTCAGTTTTATGGCTTTGGAATTCTAGTATAAAATGTTATTTGAGACAGGATGGAATAAGTGAAAATGTGAGATTTTTTTCCATTTTTTTTTCTGAAAGTGAGTGGAAATAAAATTTTTGTGGAAAATATAAAAGTCTTTAACACCCTGGTTAGGCTGACAAATAAAATGGGAAACCCATCTGAGAGCTGCTTTTTTAACAAGTTTTTTTTGTATTATATTATTTGTCTTCTCTGTTGCTTCTTTCTCTTTTTCCACTCACATTTTTCTTCCTCCTTGATTTCATTTTTTAAATCCAACCTAATTAACTTCAACAAGAAAGATCTAATAGCCAGTCAGTCATGAGAAAGAGAAAAAGAAAGGAAGAAAAGAAACTATCAAAACTAGTATATCTTTCTCATTAAACGGAAGATTAGATATTACTGTTTTGACTTCCCAGTCTCATGAGAAAGACTTGGCTAAGCACGACTACAACAAAGCATTCATTAGTATGACATATGGCAAAAATAATGGAAGTGGGACCCAACAAACCCATTCAGGTTAAAATCTTGAAGCTGTAATTGTAAGATAATTGTGTAGTCTTATTGTCAAGCAGTTACAGCGTGAGACTAATAGGATGCCAAGGGAAATGTTGTTGATCAGTACTTGAGAGCCTTAATTTTCCCCAAATTTTATTCACCAGCTTGTTCAATGAATAGGGCTCTCTTGTGAAGTTGCTATTCATGTGTGAGTTACTGAGAAACTATGTGCTTCAAAGTGGGAGGCAAACAGAGCTGACTGAGAGGACGTGGAGTGGGCACTCATATAAAACAAGGAAAGATACATTGCTACAGAAAATTTAGTCCAAAAACTAGGGAGTGCTCCTCACATCTAGATTGCACTGATTGTGTAAATGACAAGATTCATTGTAAGTGTGCTAAGTAAACTATTGCATTAATCTTTTCAAAAATTTGCCTCATTTAAAGAAGCTACTTTTATGTTTCCGAGAACAATTTCGAGGCTTGATCCAATGCTAGTCTGTAGGTTTTCTTTTATGAGTTGTTTTATGATTACAAATTCACATACTTTGCTGTTAAGAAGCTTATAAAAATATCTCAGGAATATTGAAATAGTAAAGATTCAAATATCTCTAATATATTTTTAATAGAAAGTGCTAAGTGTTGTAAACCATTCTTATTTTAGGTGAAAAATGTGCAGTTTCCTCCCTCCCAATGTTATGAGTTTATTAATAATTTTATTTATAGTACACAGAGAAAGCAAAAAGAACTATCTCCATCTGCAGTAGGCAACCAAAATATGCCCTATTTTAAGAGCATGTTCATTTTAATATTTTCAGAATGAACTGTTAAATTTTTGCCAGGATGAAATTATCAATGCTCAAAGTTATAGGATCCTAAAATTAGACTGGAAATATTTAAAATGAAATTTGAAAAATCAGAATAATTAGATAAATTTATTAGAGTATATTTTCTATAACTTTTTCAGGAATTTGGACATCATATTTGCCATTGTCATAAATGATTAGTCTTAATGCGGAGGGCAGAAAAGTATGGACAGATCAGAATCTTTTCCAAAACCATGCACCTGCTTAGCACTCAAACTGAAGTTTCTTCTTTCTTCTAGGCCCACGGAAATGATTTAAACAAATAACAATTAATATGCAGAACATTTACTTAAGTATCTATTTGTTTAAGGATGTCTACTAACTCTTCTTTATAACATTTTTGTCATGATTCTCTTGAAATATACAATTGATTACGGCATATCTGTGCTCAAAATTCTCTAATGACAACCCATCTTTCCACTCCACCTCACTGAGGTGCCCTTGTAGAGTCCTGCTGCTCTCTTTGTTACGCTATGACCTCACCTCCCACCCTCCTCCGCCAACTTAACTCTGCTTCAGCTCTTTCTGGATTCTTCAAATTTGCCGGGCATTCTTGGCCTCAGGGCCTTTATGGTTTGTCCATGTGGATTGTCCTCCCAAACATGCCCACGTCCCTCTCCCTCATCTTCTTCAAGTCTGTGCCCCAGAACTACTTTCAAATATGGGAAATCACTGCCCTCTTCCCCGTGTTTGCTCTTTTACAGGTGCCAGTTCTGCTGTGCCTCCCTTTGTCTTGCTGAGCTCTTTCCCCCAAAGAGCAAAGTTCTCCAAGCCAAGGGGAAATGTTTCGCAACCCTCCCACTTCCAGGGTTGCCCTGTAAATGGTATGAGTGAGCCTGCTTTGCTTCAGAATCAAGTGTCCGTGTAGGGCTTCCCTAGGTGACTGTTTACAGTTAGGCCACTGTGACCACCTAGATTTCCCTCCTTCCCTTTCCTCTGGCACATATTGCCTCTAATCTATTATATAATTTATTAATCGTTTGTCTCCTCTGACCAGAATGCGAACTGCATGTGGCAGGGATTGTTTGCCTACATATTCACTGTGGTAGTACATTTTTGGTTGAAAGAATAACTAGATTAAGGGCAAAAATATATTAATCTATTTTCTGTCTTATGAACAGTTGTTAAAATGATAAAAATTCATTTGGAGACACTATGTCATATGATTAATTTTAAGTTCATCTTTTTCTTTTCTCATGAAGCCTGTTCTAATAATTAAAATCTCCTCTCATGAAATCCATGAAGTATTATCAAAACTAAAAAATAGACTTTCTAAGTATGATAGTTTAAGTCAAATTTAAACTATTGAGAAAAAAAGAATGGAAATGGCTGCTTACCTTTAGTTTTTGAAATGTAATTGAACATAAGCAGAACCTTCATTTCTAAAAAAATGTGTTTGTTTGTTTGTAAGTTCTGAACTACCATTTCTGGGGTTGTCTGAAGCTATTCTAATAAACATAAAAGAAATCAGCTTCTCAGTGTGTGAATCATTGTCTTCTGCAACATTTTCCCCACTGTGTTTTCCAAATACTTTGTAGTTTACTAAATATTTACTATTGTGGCTTAAACAGAATATTAATTTAAGGAAGAAATACCCTGCCAAATGAGATTTTTAAAAAAGAGTAAACTTCTATTACTTTCTCTTTGTGTTTAATAAGAGTAGGGTACTGTGCTGGGTAGAATCAGAAAATGAGATACCATGAAACTGATAGGACTAAGGATATCTTTATCTAGTGATCTTTTCAAGTATTAGAGTAATAGCTTATAAACAAACATAGGCCAGCGCTGTGGCTCACTAGGCTAATCCTCCACCTCCACCTTGCAGCGCCAGCACACCGGGTTCTTGTCCTGGTCGGGGCACTGGATTCTGTCCCGGTTGCCCCTCTTCTAGGCCAGCCCTCTGCTATGGCCCAGGAGTGCAGTGGAGGATGGCCCAAGTGCTTGGGCCCTGCACCCCATGGGAGACCAGGAGAAGCACCTGGCTCATGGCTTCGGATCAGCGTGATGCACTGGCTGCAGCACGCCAGTCGTGGCGGCCATTGGAGCGTGACCAATGGCAAAAAGGAAGACCTTTCTCTCTGTCACTCTGTCTCACTGTCCACTCTGCCTGTCAAAAAATTAAAAACAAACAAACAAACATAGGTCAATATCTTTCAAACAAACTTTAATACAACATTTTATCAAAAGAAACAGTCATATTTTGTCATTCTGAACACCTAGATTAGGATTTTGAAATTTTTGGAACTTTAGCGACTATATGAATCCAATTTTTTTCATTTTTCCTAATAACAATTCTGAATCCTGAATAATTTAAGACAGAAAGGAACAGTGAAAAGTACCACTAAGCATTGAATATTTGGGGGTTATTGGAGTGGGGAGATGAAGGCAGTGTGCCCAGGGCTGGCACAAACAACAGAATGGAAGTGGAAGTGCGGGGACAGTGCTGGTAAGTACAAGTGAGTGCTCCAGGTACCTTGCAGCCTCAAGAGAAGTGGGACGTGGGTGAAAAGCAGGGATGCACACAGCAGACCTTCAGTTGTAAACCTAGGAGTTTGCATTTGATTTTATAAACAATGAAGACCTACTGATGCTTTTACAGGAACATGACTAGAGTTGTGTCCTAGAATGTTATGTAGTGGGGTGGGAAGACGACTAGATGCTGGGAGATCATCAGCTAGTCTGAGATGATTGGTGGTGGGTATAGTCATATTAGATTGCTGCGATGTGTTTTTCCTGGACAGAAACGTCCACCTGAACTGAAATTATGGTGACAGGTTGGAGAAATCAGATGGAAAGGAAAAGTATTTTGTGAGAGAATTTAAGGGCATATGAGAAGTAAGTATATATGTCAACAACTTTCTCATGTGACTATAACAGTAAGAGGATCTACCTTCTAGTAGTAAACTTGAATTAGAATAATGAGAAGATCCATAGAAATAAAGTGGGCAAGGGTCTGTTCCACATTTTCTCCCATTTTTAGAGCCAAGTGGCTGTCTTATTAACTATTCAATAAACCAGATTGAATGACCAAATTTCTCTTTCCCAGACTTTTTTGAAGTAGTATCTCCTTTGCTGTGATGCAAACCAAATTGAAGGGATAAATGGAAAGCTAAGATATTCTTGGAAACTAGACAATAGTAGAAGCAATAAGTAAAACAGATGTGGTCTTCAATATGTGAGAATATCAATAAACAATTAATAAAATTACTTAGAAGAAAGAAATCACAGTAACATTGAGTGCCATTACGTACCAGATGGTCATGTGAGTCTATAGAGTCAGCAAGACAAGCTTCAGACAAGAGACAATGTTGGAAAAGAGGAGAAAAATAAAGATATTTCAAAGGGAATATCCTGGAAAGTTTGATGTTTGTTTAATGCATGTCAAGAGAATATGTATTGTATTTTAGGGAATGGAGCATATTCTGGTTCTAGAACTGCAAATAAAGTCAATTAAGATGTTGAAACTAATAGAGAAGTGTGATGCAGTGGGTTAAGATCTCACTTGGGATGCGTCCATCCCATATAAGAGTGCCCGTCTCAAGTCCCAGCTACTCCACTTCTTTTTAAAAAAAAAATATTTCATTCATTTATTTGAAAGAGTTACAGAGAGAATGGAAAAGAGAGAGAGAGAGAGAGAGAGAGAGAGAGAGAGAGATCTGGTTCACTCCCCAGATGGCTGCAATGGACAGGCTAGGCAAGGCCAAAGCCAAGAGTCTGAAGCTTCATTTGCATCTCCCATGTGAGTAGCAGGGGCCCAAACACTTGAGCCATCATCTGCTGCTTTCCTCAGGCCATGAGCAGGGAGTTACATTAGAACTGGATCGGCTGGGACACCAACTGCTGCCCATATGGGTTACTGGGGTCCCACTCAGTGCCTTTACTCGCTACACCACAATGCTGGATCCCCTACTCCACTTCTGATCCAGTCTCCTGCTAAGATACCTGGGAAACACAAGTGACAGCTCCAATACTTGAGTCTCCGCCGCACACGTGGGAGACCAAATGGATGTTCTGGCTCCTGATTTCAATTTGACTCAGCTCTTTGCTGTTGTGGCCATTTGGGGAGTGAATCAGAAGATGGAAGATACCTGTTTCTCTATTTCTCTCTGTCTCTATCACTCTGCCCTTCTTATAAAAGTAAATAAATCTTTAAACAATATTTTCAAACTAAAAAAACAGAAAATGTATCATAATAATTTGAATTTAGTCTATTGAAAGTCTTATTTAATTCACCCTTGACAAAGGTTTTATGATTAAAGTATTATTGTCATTATATAAAGGAGTACAGACAATTTTATAAAATCTTTTTATGTATCATTTTAGTAGAATAGTTTACCTATGAATAAGTGATGTAAAATACTCTGAATATCTAAGTTGTGATATTTGTTCAACTTGGGTCAAATTTCTGACCATAAGACCACATCTGTAATTTATTAGTGTAAATCAATGGCAAATATGATATGATTCAATTAACAAATTTTAAATGAACTCATTGCAAGATCATTCTTTTTAAAGTAGAATATTTATAATTAAATTATTTTCAACAAATAATTTCCATTTGATTTAAGGAGGACACTTTCTTAATAACATGAACTACTGACAAACCACAAGACAGCGTGTTTGGAAAAGCAAGGTGTATTAAATTATACATGGTCGCTTAGGGAATTGTTCAAGGAAATACTAATAGTAATAGTATAAGCCCATAGGTATTATGGTAAGTACATCCATCATGTAAGAACAGTTGTCATTAATAAAGCCTCATTGCCAACTACAAAGAGCTTTCAAAGCATTTTCCACTTGGGTTACTGTATTGTCTTAGAGATTTTAAAGATTCATTTACTGGCTTAGGAAATTGAAAATAAATGTCAAAACCAAAAGTGTAAAGTTCTGCAACAAATATTTAGGTTTGATATACCTGTGCTATAAGAACATAAGCAAAAATAAGACATAGATATGAGTTCAGTTGAGCGTAGTAAATCAAATAGAATCACTTGATTAAAGACATTTAAGAAAAAATATAACACATTTATCTAACAACATTCATCTTTCATTCAATTTTGTAAAACATTGTGACTTCTTACTCACTTCTCTTTATCTCCTATGCTGTCATTAAAGGTTCACATATTTTATTCAGGACTATCCTAAATTATTGGCAGCTCCCTGACTGTAAGAATGCACTGTACATCTCCTTACACATAAAGAGTGTCTTGCAGAGTAAGTATTTGATAAATCTGTAATGTTTAATTACAAATTCCTTATCATCATCATCTATTTGAAAATTGTTGAAGATCTCACTTTAATTAACAGCTAGCACCTGCTGAATGCCATCTATTCAATGGAAAGTGTTTTACCTTGACTATCTAATTCACCCTTCAAAATATACCTAATTGTTAAAAAGTTCTTCTAATAATATGGTTGGCATTCCTTAAAAAAATTGAAACAGTGTCTGAGTAACAATCAGGATGCCACAGTTATTTGTGGAGAGATAGGATTGCAAACCCTAGCAAATGCATGCTAGCATCTTACTATAACTTTATGTTGAATCTACACTGCTGTAATCAATGTCCTCACTTCACATAAATGATCTGGAAAGCTTGTGAATTCAGCTAGCATTGTAATTCAGAAATGTGCAAAATGCATCTCTGGAATTCATTTCCAGGGTGCTCAGTGGCACCACCACAGGTACTAACGAACTGGTCTCCACATTCACACAGGATCCTGGATTTCATCCTGTGCTTTGAAGCCCATAGGGCCTGAGCTTCCCCTTCTCCAATTTCATTGCCAGGCCTGTCAGATGTAGCTGTTCTGAGTGGGTTTACCATTTCTCACCCTCTTTAAATGGGTCTATGGCCACAGCCACCTGTTCTCCAGCCTTCATCCTCAGAGGCCCAGCTCCCAGCCTGCCACTGCTGTGGTTGTTTTAAGATTCTTTTCCATTGACTGTTTGTTTCATGTCTCTGAATGTGGTTAGAAATTCCAGTGCTTTGTGCTTCATCTAATATCTAATTCCAAGTATTTACCTTCCTCTGAATCTATTGCTTATAACACAAGGATTTTTGGCTCTAGGAAACAGAAGATGACTATCAAAAACTATCAAAAAGAAGAAAGGAGACCAAGAGAAAGATACCAAGAGAATGAACCCAAGCAGAAGACATGGTCAAATAAAAATGACAAGTATAGAGGATTTTTCTTTTACCTCAGCAATAACAACACATGGCTTTCATATGGCTTCTCATTTACATCCAACATGTCACATTCAATTACAAATTCCTATTCTGCATATCATATCTCCGTGATGAGATCAATACACTCAGGGTGATGTCCTAGTATGACTGATAGATGAACTATCTGACAGAAGAAACGTTTTATTCTTGAGGTAGGATATGGCATTTGTGCTGTTGGCCCTTAAAGATGATTTTAACGATTAGATTTATATGTGAAGAGGTAAGAAACACTTGCCAAATACCACAGACACCTTAATTTTCTTTTATAGTAAACCTTCACCAAGAACTGGAGCAACATTAGTCGAACTGGTTTAAATTTTCAATTATCTACCATCTTGCTCCAGGTACCATCAATCTTTTTTTTTAACTAGCCAGAATAGAAATAGGATGCATGATGAAAATCCACAGAACACCATCTCCCAAGCCTGTAATGTTAATAATAAACACTTCAATACTTGTGTTTGACTTATTGTGACGGGAAAGTGAGGCCCAGTGTCTGTAGCTCTTACTTGCCACCATAATAGTCTTTACTTCAAGAAGCCAGTGTAAGAATTCTGCAATATACTATAAGAGTGAAGTATGGATAATGGAAATACAGAGATTCCATAGAGTGGGGTCTGAGAAACAGAGAACTGTGAGTTTAATTTATATTTGAATTCCATTTAAGACTTGGCTCCCACAGGCTTTTAAAACTGTTGTATGTTTTCATCTGGGTGTTCATGAAGAGTGTTTTTTAGAGCCATTCCATGAAAGTTATGATCAGTTCTCCAATGATAGTACATCATTTCCTAGGAAATTACTCATAATTGCTTTGGGGAATATTAGGTAATTACCCACATTGTATGTACCCAAAGAACCAAGGAAGCAAGGCAAATCCTCCATGTGGATCAAAGGAGTATTTGGTTTTTTAGCCAATTTTGTTATTCACTACTGTTTGAGAATATTTTCCCCTGGAGGAACATTTGCACTTTTTCTTTTTTTTTTTTTTTACAAGAGTATTCAAGGAAGTATAGAGTTAGACAAAACAAACAAAACCAAAAATTTTCTAAGACTACTACCCATGAATGTAAATCATTTTTAGCACTAAATCACTGCTTGTTTGTTTTCCATAGGTTTCCAGGGTGAAAAAGCCACCAATAGCTCCGGCCATTCCGGAAGCGCAAGTGCCTGGTCATCTGCCCTGGTGGATGTGAAAATGGCAAGTCAATGTTCAGGTGTGCAATCCCACAGCAGGATCTCTGGAAGCTGCACAAGGTTGGCGATGAGGTTGAAGAAGCAGGACAGCAGCCCAGCTCCTTCCACTCAGGAAAAGCATAGGGAGCTATGGAGACCAGAACAGGTAACAGGGACTGACAACCTGGCCAGAGTGGTGGGTGGGCTCTGGCGGTTGGGAGACATGTGGGCCTTCCCAGGCTCGGCATTGACTTATTTCTATTTCCTAGATATATCTGTAGGATATATCTAGGACTTACCCTGGATCAAGAAGTTAAAGAGGTTTAAATAAAAGTCATTCCAAAGTGTTGCTTCCACATCCTACATATTTGAAAATGGTAATGTCAACACACTGTATCAGCTATGAATTTTAAAAATTCAGATTCTAGGTTTCCTCTTAAAATTTTTGAAACATTACATAAATCAAAAATGTATAGGGGGGCTGGTATTGTGGCATAGTGGATTAAGCTACCACCTGTGAAACTGGCATCCTGTATTGCCACCAGTTTGCATCCTGGTTGCTCTACTTCTGATCCAGATCCCTGCTAACATTCCTGGGTAAACAGCAAAATATGGCCCAATCCCTGGATTCCTGAACTCAAGTGGGTGAACTGGAGAAAGAACCTGGCTCCTGACTTTGGCCTGGCCCGGTTCCTGCCATTGCAGTCCCAGAACCAGAGGATGGAAGATCTCTCTCTCCTTCTGTTTCTCCCTCTATCTCTGTAATATTGCCTTTCAAATAAAATAAATACATATTTTTAAAAATGTATGGGAGGTGCTGGTGCTGTAGCAAGCATCCTATATGGCCACTGGTTCAACTCCTGGCTACGACACTTCTGAAAGCATAGAAGATGGCCCAAGTCCTTGGGCCCCTGAACCCACATGGGAAGCTTCTGGCTCCTCGCTTCAGATCGGCTCAGCTCTAGCCATTGCGGCCATTTGGGGAATAAACCAGCAGATGGAAGACCTCTCTCTCTCTCTGCCTCTCCTTCTCTGTGTAACTCTTTCAAACAAATAAATACATCTTTAATCAAAAAAAAGTATGGGAAATTTTTGTCTTTAAAAAATTTTATTCTCTTCAATCATTTGGAGATGATTGAAAAGTAAAATACCAAAAGTAATGATGCTTGCAAATTCATTGATTCAATCAATATACACTGAGATGATTTTCTGACCTGATTAAATAATATCATTTTTACAGATATATCAAAGTTATCAGAAATTTACTTTGACTACAATAACCAAAAAAGTGGTAAAAAGTTAAATGTTTAGTAACTAATGAATGGATAGCCAAAATGTGATATATTCACTTGAATACTACTCATCCATAAAAATGTAACAATTTATATGGGCTATATGATGGTAAACCTAAAACAATACACAAAGTGAAAGAAGTTAGACACAAGACACTAATAGCATATGAGCACTATGTATGACATTTATATGAAATGCCCCAGAAAAGGCCAATAATAGAATGTAGATTGATATTATTTGGTTAAGGTGAGAATGAGGCTTGAATGTAAATGAGCAGGAGAAATATTCTTGGGGAGGCATGAAAATGTGTAAAGCTGATTTATATTGATGGCTTCACCATTAAGTTCAGTAAAGTCAACTTTAAAAATTTTGGAATCATACATTTAAAATCTGTGATTTTTGTGATATACAAAATAGTCCTTAAGAAAACTGTTTAAAAAAAAAAAAGAACCTTGAAGTTTAAAGTTTTGTGCCTGAATTTAATAGCATCTTCTTTAGGCAAGCATAAAGTAGTAGGATTTGTATCTAGGGGTTGAACTAATGGTAATTACTATTACTTGTCATACTATGAAATTATTTTCCTTTCTATCCTCCATTCAAGACTGTATTATCATCTAAAATTCTGAGTCAGCTTAAGTAAAATAACTCATATGTAAAATATACACAGATATACAATATACAACAAGATAGTTGCTGGTTGTTTCAACTCAAGCTTTTAATGTCTAGAATTAAAGAGAACTGAAATAGAAATAAAGTCATTGGAGTTTAGTGTGGTGCCACTGATTCCCCACAGGATGTGTCTATGGCTGCCCGTGTGCTAGTGCTCTCTGAAAGGGAAGTGAGAGCGGCCATGTGGGTCTGTCCTTGAGTTACATGACACCTCCTCTGCTCCTCTTTCATCATCTGACCAGGGAAAACGGAATACGTATAAGTAAGGAGAATGAATACACGTGGAATTTGATTCAATTACAAAAGTTAGGTTAGTGATAAGGTTTAATGAAGTGAAAATTTCCTTTAGCCTAGAAGAGACAATTATGTGAGCCATAAAGGAATAAACTTGAATATATAATTATAAAATAGGCTTTTTAATGTTCTATATTTTGAGCATAAAATATTAGTCGAATTCTGGTGTCTGTAGTTTGTATATTTGATTCAATGTAAGCTCATTTCTTAAAACTCCATCGACTTTTTAAATTTGTTTAAAGATTTTATTTTTATTTATTTGAGAGTAGAGTTATTACAGACAGTGAGAGAGAGACAGAGAGAAAGGTCTTCCTTCCATTGCTTCACTCCCCAAATGGCCACAATGGCTGGAGCTGATCCGAAGCCAGAAGACAGGTGCTTCCTCCTGGTCTCCCATGTAGGTACAGGGGCCCAAGGATTTGGGCTATCCTCTCCTGCTTTCCCAGGCCATAGCAGAGAGCTGGATGGGAAGAGGAGCAGTCAGGACTCAAACCGGCGCCCATATGGGATGCCAGCGCCGCAGGCGGAGGATTAACCTACTGCCCCATGGTGCCGGACCCCATTTTGATTTTTTATATAAACACAGGTCTTTTGCAACCTCCAAATTCATTAGGAATGTTCTTCGAATGAAAAATGCTATCAAATTGCTTATTTAGAATCTTCAGTTTTCGGCTGGTGCCACAGCTCACTTGGCTAATCCTCTGCCTATGGGGCCAGCATCCTGGGTTCTAGTCCCAGTTAGGGCTCGGTTCTGTCCCGGTTGCTCCTCTTCCATTCCAGCGCTCTGCTGTGGCCCAGGAAGGCAGTGGAGGATGACCCAAGTGCTTGGGCCCTGCACCTGCATTGGAGACCAGGAGGAAGCCCCTGATTCTTGGCATCAGATTGGCGCAGCACGCTGGCTATAACGGCCATCTGGGGAGTGAACCAATGGAAAGGAAGACCTTTCTCTCTGTCTCTCTCTCTCTCTCTCTCTCACTGTCTAACTCTGTCTGTCAAAAAAAAAAAAAAAGAATCTTCAGTTTTTTGTAGTGGCCCTCAATGAATTGTTCCGCTTGTATTATAGGTTTCTGCTCTGGATATATATTTGGTAGTATGCTAAATGGCACATTATTTTCCAGAGTTTTCTTATGCCATCAACTCTGTTAGCATTCCTCAGGCTCATACTTGATTTTCCTACTGTTTGCTATCTCTTTTTAATATGGCACCATAAAATATAACCTGAAAACTACTTTACCCTCTTCACTGAAACAAATTTATTTTGTATCCTACATATTTTAGAATTCTCCTACCACCTTTCACCACACACATAATGAGTCAAGTGTATCAAGTGTTTGTAGATTCCTTCTGAACTAAGGCAGTGAGATGACTGTGTGAAGGATACTGGGCTGAATACATTCAATGAATATGCTACCACATTAGCTTCATAGTAACCTTTAGAGGTAGAAATGTTCCTGACTTCATTATATTGGCAAGGAAAATGATGGTCAAGGAGAATGAACAATATGTATCTATAAAATTATTCCTAAAATGCAACTATATTATCTTTGGTCAAATCAGTTTGAGAACCAAACTATCCTCATCAACTTACTCACCTAAGTGCCCTTGTTCTTAACTCAGTTATTGGTCTCTGCATTTCAAATGAAAAACCTTTGTTCTCTGTGTCAAAAAAAAATGAGATTTGAGAACCTCTGGGATAATGAGATTTTTCTATTTCCCTGTGAGAGTCTACTAAAAGAACAGGATGGTTGCTGGTCAGGTATCCAAATCCAGGGACGTGACACAGGTGAGTGGAGAACAAGCATTAAATATGGCTTGACCTTCACTGAGGAGGAAGAAGTAGGCAGCGTGCAAACCCCAAAGTGGAAGAAAGAGAACAGAATCTGACAGGCACAAGACTAATCTTAGTGCTTACTCTTCCTGTTTTTAATATTTTTACTGATATCAAGTAAATGTATATGTTTATGGGATACAAAGTGATAATTTGATAATTGTCTGCAATGTGTAATGATAGAATCAGGGTAATTTCCTTGTGTTAGAAACCTTCAAACATCTCTTCCAGCTCTTTATAAAATACTATGAAGATTGCTATGAACTCTAGGCATTCTATCCTGCTGTAGAATGTTAGACGTGATTCCTCTCATATAAGTGTGTTTCCATGTCTCTTCCAACCTCGCTCTGTCCTCCCACACGTGGCCTTCCTGGTCTCTGGTGACCAGGATTCTCTTCTTACTAATATGTAATCAACATTTTCAGCTTGCACATATGAGCAAGAATTTGCAGCAGTTGTCTTTACTCTTTCTAATACAAGTGAAAAGTATTGTCAAGTGTCCACTGCTCTCCAGAGTGAAGATTGACTTTATGGATATCAGTGTCTATAGAAACAGCATCACGAAGAAGATCCCCTAATTCCCCAAATTTCTTGTATTTCTTCATCCAGTCTTCAATTTTTCAATTTCTACAGTTTGTTAATGATCTGTTCTTTAAAAACTCTCAGTTTAACTCCAAGAATGAGAATTCAAGAAAATAGTATTTTGAAGGACTCAAAATATTTGTAGTTACTCAATTTCAATAGGAAAACAACTTTGAATTAGTTTTTAATTGATTTGAATTATTTACAATTGGTGTGGACATTTGGAGCCAATATCCAAATAAAAAAAGAGAATATCTACTTTGAACTCTCCTAACTGTTGTGAACTAACTTTAAACACTTCAAAGCAGTTTGAATTGGTTACTATTTTTATTGATTAAAATACCAGTAAATTCAAATTTAATAGATTATTTGCCTTTCATTACTGATTTATTTCCGTAGGATCCTAATTATATTATCCTATCACTCCAACTCATAACGGAAGCTATTATCAAATAAGTTCTTTAAAATGCTTTCCTCATTGAGGGTATTTGAGGGACTCTGCTATTTGAAGGTAACATTATTGTTTTCTACATAATAACTGATTTCTTAGACACTACAAACTAAAATCCAAATTTATTAGCTTATCAATGTTTTTTTCACATTCTGGATTCAGTGTTGATTAGTCTTTACAGAGTTCTTCATATCTTCTCTATGATTTCCAGCTGTTCTGGCTCACTATCTATTCTTTAAACACATTTGAGATTTCTTCCCTTTGAATGGTGATTAACCTGGGATGGTATCCTATACATTTTCCATCTGTCACAACCGTTCTTTTTTTCCCTAAGATTTTTCATTCATTTGGAAGGCAAGTTTTCAGAGAAGTGGGGATGGGGAGGAGACCTTCCATTGGTTCAGTCTCCATGACCACAATTGTCCCTGGGACAGGGCCACACCAAAGACAGGAAAATGGGATTCCATCTACATCCCCAGTCCAGTACAGGAGCCCAAGGATTTGTGCCATCTTCTAATGCTTTCCCAGGCACATTAGCAGAAGTGGAGCAGCCGGGACTCAAACCAGCCTTCTTGAGCAGTGTCAGCCTCACAGGAAGCAGCTTAAGCAGCTGTGCCATACTGCTGCTCCAACAACTGTTCTTGAGAACCATTCATTGTATATGTAGTTTCCCATCATTCTGCTAGCCTTTTAGTGACAAACTATGAGGTTATTTTGGAGAAGTGATACATCATACACTTCATCCATTTCTTGCCATAGTAACTGGTTCATGGATAAATACATAATCCAATCAGAGCCAGTCAAACTCAGGATTGAGGCTGGAAAGATGACTACTTTTACTACCAATTGAACCTTGAAAAGGAGGTTAAAGTTATTTTCAATGAGGAAACCATCTTTCCAATGATACAGAGCAGAGAAATAGAAAAAAAAGTCTGATGATAGTATTTGATTCTTAAAACAAAGATTCCCATTATGGTAGCCAATAATTTCATCCTACCTACATTGGATTTTTGCTACATTAATACAGTTGCCTTCTCCTTTCATTCCAATCTGTACTTCTACGGAGATAAGAATTTAGGGCACTATCTATGGAAACCATGTACTTAAATCATTATACATGCTTGCCTTTTCTTTTTAATAGTGTATTTCCCTAACTACTAAGGACAAAATTAATTGGAAGACATAGAATATGTTGTTTTCATGTTTTAAATAACTGTTGAAATATATAGTCTATTTTAATAGATCATTAGTAACATGAGAAAACGCAAATTACATGAAGTATTTTGCATCATTTCTAATAAGAAAATATAGAATCCTTTGTGTGTGCTTAAAAAGTCAGTGGTATTAACAGTTTTCCTCTTAACTACATCAAAGTGCAAATTCAGTTAATTCTATCTATCATTGACTAGAAGTACAATGAATACACATTTGTACATGGATTCTATAGCTCAGTATGTATAAAGAAGTTTAAGAATGTCTCATCATGCTCAGAATCTTCTCCGACCTCAGATCAATGCTAGAGATGACCCTTACATTATATTCACAGCTCCACTAGTGATGTCGCAGTCTCTCCGCTGGGCCACCATAAGAATGCCAGGGGAGAGAATTGTTACCGGTAACTATGTCCTCCCACTGTGCGTTCAAATGGGCAGCATTAAGGTGTTAGCTACAAACAGATCATCTTCCATACAAGGAGGACAGATTGATTTGCTGGGATAGTGTATTTTTCCAACTAAAAAGAATTATTATACTACACAGATTTTTAAAATCCACTTTTCCTCTTCTTATGAAACATTTATTTGAAAATCTCCAAGTAGATAATTGCAAAATAAGAATTCATGATTTTTAAAGTTTTCTATGTTGTGTGTACTAAAGCACATATTTTTTCAATGATCATAGTAAATTTTTCTAAGATGATATTTTTATGTTGGAGCAAAGTTGGCCAAAAATAGTTCCTGATTGTAAAACAACGTATGTTTTTACATAGACATTTGAAGTTAAACTTGTATACATTTTATGTTTCTATGTTATATGGTCATTTTATGTTATATTATGTAACATTCTCATATATGTGCATATGTTTATGCTTTTACACAATTGAGCTAAGTAAAGAAATCTTGTGTTTAATTTTTTTGATTTCCGAACTCATTCAGCTTTTTATTAAAGGTGAAAAAAGGATTTTTCAAAAAACCATGGATCATTTCTCTGACTACTGTGCTCTGAAAAAAGAAATTTCATTGAGCAGTTAGCACCAAGGATCCTCATCATTTGGGTCTTACAGTATAGATCCCAAAGGCAGAATTCATAGACATACAAGTACTCTAGAAATAACCCCTCATTCTCTGCTTTATACCATCTATGTGATTACTTTCCAAAATTAATTTTATATAATCAACATTTTAACAAGATTCTGTTTCACAATTGAAACTATAGCCCTCCACACTGACATAGTAGTCTATGTAAATAAGCCTTGAAAATGTCACCATCCTCAGTAAAATTTATAAAGTCAGAACATAATATTTTAATTGTTTCAGGAAATCAAAAATTATTAAGGCAAGCTCTCTTCCAAACTAGATTTCAAGTAATTTTTTGGCTTGAACTGCCTTACTTTGTTTTCTTTGTAAGTATATATGGCTTAATTAGAGCATGTTTGACTGGATAAATGTCATGGTTTCCCAAATAGTTCTACATGGGCAGAAAAGGGGTCTATTATTAGTATATTGACAATAACAAAATCATATGTGGTTTTAAACAGCAGCTAGGGGGAAATAAGCTTATCATAAAAGGATCATGTAAATTACTCCTAATGCTTAGCCAGCACATATTCAGATACCATAGTTAAATAAGTTCTAGTAGCTCCTCATGAGAGTACGTTCTCCTGAGATGAATAGAGGAAAGAAGAATTGAGTGATAACAAAGTATTAGTTATTTTTCTTCCTTTTAAAATTTGTGCATACTGCATAGACTGTTGCTGTTTGCTGTTGACATCAGTTGAGGATTTGATGACAGTAAGGAAGTCACTGGTTTATGTGATACTTCACATATTATGTTCTAATCTTCTGAGGGCGGGAAAGAAAAGTTAAAGGGAATTCAGAATCTCTTCCTGTTAGTCACTGCCCCATAAAACAACCTGCTAGAATGGAGAAGACAAACTCAGTTGTTCCACGTTGGGGTTCTGGCTCTTATTACTGACTGAACACCATTAAGCATAGATTCAAGTATTCTGAACCTCACTAGTCTAACGACTACAATCATAAGTATTTCATAGGCCAGAAGAAAATTTTGGAAAAGTATAAAAAACGTTTTCCACAGAGCCTGACTTCTATAAGATCCTAAATTACATTTTTCTTTTTTCACTCTCTGATAAAGAATGTAACAAGAGAATGGCTATTCAGGGAAGAAGTAAATCATTTAACAGTTATTTATCATTTTTTTCTAGATTAAATGCTGTAATTTTTTATTTGACAGATAGAGTTAGACAGAGAGAGAAGAGAGAGAGAGAGAGAGAGAGAGAGAGAGAGAGAGATCTTCTTTCCTTTGGTTCACATCCCAAATGGCCGCTACGGCCGGAGCTACACCAATCAGCAGCCAGGAGCCAGATGCTTCCTTCTGGCCTCCCATGCAGGTGCAGGGGCCCAAGCACTTGGGCCATCCTCCACTGCCTTCCTGGGCTACAGCAGAGAGCTGAACTGGAAGAGGAGCAACTGGGACTAGAACCTGGCGCCTGTATGGGATGCCGGCACCGCAGACAGAGGATTAACCAAGTGAGCCATGGCGTCGACTCCTAAACACTATAATTTTATGAATGCATGAATTTAACAGTTTTTAAGATGACTTTCCAGCACAATTACTATATCTTAGATGTTTTTGGATTTATTTCGGTTTTATCTTTTTAAACTTCATGTATGTATGTACGTATTTTTTAGTTTTTAGCAGATTTTAATATATTTCATAGATACAATTCTAAGAATATATTGATTTTCTCTCCCTCTCTCTATCCTTCCTTCCTTCCTTCCTTCTCACCTTCCTTCCTTCCTTCCTTCCTTCCTTCCTTCCTTCCTTCCTTCCTTCCTTCCTTCCTTCCTTCTCTCCTTTTTCCCTTCCTTCCTCCCTTCCTTCCTGCTCTCTTTCTTTCCATCTCTTTTTCTTTTTCTTTCTTTCATTCAATGTTTTCATTTTAATTAGAAGAAAAATGGGCATGCTGGGCTAACCTCCACCAACGGCACTGGCATCCCTTATGGGCGTCAGTTCAGGTCCTGGCTGCTCCACTTCCGATCCAGCTCTCTCCCACAGCCTGACAAAATAGGAGAATATGGTCCAAGTGTTTGGGCCCATGTGGGAGTCCTGAAGCTCCTGGCTCCTGGCTTCAGACCAGCCTAGCTCCGGTTTTGTGGCCATTTGGGAAGTGAACCAGTGGATGAAGGACTTTCTCTGTCTCTCCCTCTCTCTGTTTGTAAGTCTCTCTCTCAAATAAATAAACCAAATATTAAAAAATTAAATAAAAATATTTAGAAAAATGAAAAAAAATCATTTCTACATCATTTTATTTGTGGTACAATTTGAGCAAAGGAAATTGTGTGAAAATGGTATAAAATTATGAGCCAAAAATTCACAAGTCCTAATGATATAGCTATATGGAAAAAGACATGAAATTAATATAACTGTACATTCAGATTATTTTAGCAAAAGCAATGAAAATGTGTGGGTTATGAGCTAGCCTCTATGTTAAGCCTTGTGTACCTTTAAGCTAGCCTCTTAATCATTGTGGTAAGCTTTGCATAAGATTTTATACACATTCCTAGAACCTGATCAATTTTCCCCAATCTCTGCTATCACCACGGTTCAAGCCACCATCACATTTTGCCTTATTTACAGTAGCAATCTCCCAGATAGTCAATACTTCCATCATTATTCCCAACACTACAAAAAGAGTGCTGCTTTTAAAATATTACTGAGAGATCCTATAACTCCTTAGTTCACAATCTGCCAGGACTCTTTTTCAGGCAAAATTAAGTCCATATCCCTAATACATTACAGACTCTGCTTCCCTCTCATTAGTAGCTCTCTTGCTTCAGCTCTTATAAGATTCTTCTTGACCCATTTTTCCATCAACCCCCTGAACTTGTTTTTCTTCCCCCTCAGGTGTGGTGACTACTTATACTTCAGGAAATTTGTTCTAGCTGTTCTTTCTGCCTAGAACTCTCTTCCCTTATGTTGTCTGCAAGACTAACCCACACATAGCCTTTAAGTGTTCCCTCAACACTACCTTCTCAGTAAGATCTATCCTTTCTACTCTCCCTCCATACTGTAGATTCCATTCACCTTGCGTGACATATATTTATACACATTACATTGTTTATTATCAATTGTTTCATGAGGGCAATGGCATTTTAAACTGCTTACTTATGTATCATCTCAATGTTGTAGATGTTCAATGAATGTTTCTAGAATGAAGAAGTGAGTTTCCTTCTTGGCATAGCTATGCTGTCCTAAATCTAGGACAATTCTTTCACAATGAAAATACTGAAACACAGAGGCAAAACAAAACAATCATTTTCTTTCTATCTTCTTATTTGGTTCATATTCATTCTCCTTCTCTCTCTTTCTCTCTCTCTCTCACCCCCCCTTCTCTTCCCTCCCTGCCCCCCCACACAAACACAGACACATATTCAGGCGTGCACACACACACACACACACACAAACACAGTGAAGAAGGGGGGAATTTGTTAAGCAATGCCTAAAATGTAAAAGGTTTAATATAGCATGTGGGAGTGATTTTAAAAAGTCATATGAGGTTGATTATTTCTGATAAAACAATAAGTAGAATAAGGTTCCAAGCAGCCGCATGAATGTTTTCATTGCTATTCAACCACAATTCTCACACACAAAGAAAGAAATAGCTAAACAATCACATTACAGGAGAATATTTTTATTTTTTATTTTTGTAGTTTCTTTCAGTACCTAATGAATGATGCCACTAATTTGCATCAGAGTATATTTTTGTATCCTGCAAACTTCTTTTAAAATATATTATCAGAGCTTATACTATATTGTGATACTTGGGTGAATAATGAAAGGAATTCTAATTTAATGGTGCATTATAGCATTCTTCCTTTTTTTTTTTTTTTTACTCCACCATATGTTTCTTATCCCATCTAAGAGCTAACGCAAGTTTGGAATTTCCTAAAGGCCATAGGTTATTACAAAAGCCACTGTATTCTCTTCAAAGTCCTTAATTAGCAACCATGTTCTATACGTGATAAAGGTGATAAATTGTATCTCCTTGGACACATAAACTATTTATGTTAAAATTATTTTTAAGTCAGTTAACCTACAACACAAAAACATTTTCAGGACAATGTCTACTGTTTTGTGGCTACGAACTTGGGTTTCAACGTTGGGGATAAAGTTGGAAAAATGTTTAAAAAATGTTTAACATAAAGTACATGTAAACAGAAAGCTACCCCTATTGTCAAATGGTGTTTTCCTTTGAGCTAATTTTTCTTGGGCTGTAAGTGGCTAAGCTCTTTAGACACCACTAATATTCCAGGCTAGAAGGAAACAAATGTAACTTAGTTGTGAATTTGTTTATTTGCTTCAATGTAGCCAGTATTAGTTAAATTAATAAAGGCTTAAATGGAATGTTTTGGATGTCGTGTCCAGCTGTGTGGCCTGGAGGGAAGAAACCATAGGCTAGAGAACTACAAAGCAGTTGATATAGTATCATTGCTTGGGAAAGAAAATAGAGATTTATGTAATAAAAATACTTCCCTTTCTCACACATGCTGTGGCTGTGTTTCTCTCTAACCCCACTTTCCCTCTCTCTCTCAAATATGAAGCGTGTGCATTAGCAATGGGGATAAACACACAGGCAGCTTGGCCCACATGTGAGGTGCTGACAATGAGGCATGGTGGATTTCTGTGGCCAATTTCCAGAAGGATAATATAGGCAATTTCTGTCCTCCTGAAAACAAAATACAATAGGATTCAAGGAAATGAAGTTGGCTAGGATGAAACAAATGGCTTTAATGTTTGAGACAACCACCAAGTCAAAAACATTTTTAAAAATCAAAATATTTTAATGCTATTGGGTATTTAATGTGTTCATGTACTTGTTTGCTTTCTGACCATTAGAAATACAGAGAAAATCAGCCAAATTCACAAAATAGTGTTTGTAATCTTGGCTATTGAGCTAGATGGAGTTAAATTACTGTCCTAGAATGACACTTTTTATCCTAGTGTTTTTAGATCATTTGACCCTTCTAAGATGTAATACTTCATTTGTTAAACAAACAAAATGAGAATTCATTTCTGATAGTCTGGCTGAGTGGATAATACTTATAAGGATCATATCATACTGCCTGGGATATAGTATCTAAGAAATATCTTCTATTTTGATTTTGAAAGTTAATAATAATTTCTTCCTAGGTATTTTGACTGAGTTAGTTAGAAAATAAGACAGATCTGTTTGCTTTATTGGGCATTCTCAGTAGTTTTCATTAAAGGTAAATATGCATATTAAGGTCAGATTCTGAAATTAGTCATCTCATTATAAAGTTTGTTTTCTATGTGAGTTATCTAGGCAGGTATTTTTTTTTTTTTTCAAAATAAGTGACCTAGTAATTCTTTCTAAATAAGTCAGAGTCAAAGTTTATTTCATTGCTAATCATGAGAACCTCCATCTGGAGCCCAGTAACATTCTGATACTTTATAAGTAATCACAAACATCCAGCAGTTTCTGAGAGTTAAGGCTATTAAGATAGAAAATTTCCTCTTTTGCTTCTAAGAAGAAAGTCTATTATACATATAATTTTTTTATTTAGCTCAATAAAATATTCATTACTAAGGTGAAATATATGAAATCATCAGTGATTGTCAAAAATAATCAAATACCAGCAATTTCAACTTTCAAACTGTTGATTAACTGTGTTTGTGCAAGTAATGTCAGCTGTGTTCCTCCTTGGTGAGTGCTAATTCTTTTACCATGCCTTGCTTAAGCCCTTTATTTGTCCATGTCAAATCTAAGTGATCAAGGCTTAACCCCAGTGTGTATGTAGCCAGGTATTATGTGAATGGGATGTTGGCGATAAGTGGCAGAAACCATGTTATTTAAGAAGAAAAGGAATTCTCTGGACAGGGACAATCATAGAACAGGAAGGGAATTAGAAAATGAGATTTATACAGGAAAACCAAGATTCTAATACTTGTCAACATAGGACACTGTAACTTGAGACCCTCTGCCACTGTAGAGACTGTTGTAGCTGGTGTAGTAGCTACTTCACCTTACCTGGTAAAAAAAAAAAAAAAAAGCTTAGCAGGACCCTGAACTTTTTCCCTCACTCTCTAATGACTTGAGTCTCTGGGAGTATCTGATTAATTGACATAACATCATTTTATTATACCTTCCAGAAATGTGACAACTTATTTAGCCTTTTGAATTGAAGACAGAATATATATATGTATATATACATACATACAAGCATATATATTCCCTGTATGAAAATGCATATGTGCATATCTAAAGAAAAATATGAATTCTAATCTTTAAAGTTTGGCAGCTCAGAGTAGCTCCATATTTATTTGGCTTTCTCTCCATTGAACTATCAGTGTCAATTGATGTTACATAAAGAGTGAAATAAAACTAATATAAAGAATAAATCTGTTGTTTTATTGTGTAAAATTTACTCAAGAAAGTGTAACCAGGGATGAATTTCATACACTGTGGAAGTCACACATTTAATCCTCATGTAGAAGTTGTGGAAAACCATCAGTTTAACAAAAGGGAAACAAAAACCAATTTTCACTCAATTCACTTGTGTGATTTTAATCAAAATTGAAAAGTAAATAAACCTACTGGCTGATGGTTAAGTTTTTGGCAGTGGGTTAAAAAACATGTTTTCATTGTTGGTAAACTAAATAATCTTTAACAAGATCTGAATTTATCCTTTTCCATGGCAAAGAATTTACTTCAGGTTAGCTTTAAAATTATGTGCTGTAGGAGATGTTAACAATTCATTAAGATATAACGAATGTATTTATTCATGATTATTTCACAAGGGGAATGCAAAAGATTGATCCTACCATCCTGTATTTCACATGATGTTTTAGTTCTATGAAAGACTTCTAGGACCTCAGAGGCGGTGCACTTTTTCTATATGCACTTCTTAGCACATTATATTCCCCAATAGCAATGATCTCTCCCCGTACACATTTTAAGTCTGAAAAAATTTAGTTCCTAGAACTCACATTAAGAAATGCGACCTGGGGGCCAGCATCGTGGCATAGTGGGTAAAGGTGACCCCTGAGATGCCTGGGTCCCGAATGGCCACCAGTTTAGTCCTGGCTACTCCACTTCTGATCCAGCTCCCTGATAACGCACTTGGGAAAGCAGTGAAAGATGGCCCAAATCCCTGGGCCCCTACTGCATGTGGAGACCTGGAAGAAGCTCCTATTTCCTGGCTTGGTGTGACCCAGCCCTGGCCATTGTGACCATTTAGGGAGTGAAAGACTGAAAGGAAGATCTCTCTCTCTCTCTCTCTCTCTCTCTCTCTGTAACTCTGCCTTTCAACTAAATAAAATAAATCTTTAAAAAAGTGACCTAGTCTTTCTATTGAATTAACAGATTGAAATCATTTTACTTATTTCTCTTCTAAATTTAGCTGTTTGTGAATGCTTTATTCCTTTCTATAAAGAGTTGGGAAATTCTTATTTTTTTTAAATTTTAACTTCTGATACTCTTTATTTTCTTTTCATTTTCAACTTTGTTTAAGGAATACAACTTTATGCACTTAAAATGTACAGATTTGGGCACATGAATATTCTCCCCTCTTCCCTCCCACCCATACTCCTGCCTTTTTTCCTCCTCCCTCTTCTTTTCCTATTCTTATTTTTCACACAGGTTAATTTTCAGTTAATTGTTATAAGATTAGAAAGGTTCTTTTTAATCTCTTTCTTTAGGAGAATAGAGTTTTGGAAGAGAATATGTTTTTGATGTTAATGGAAAAATGTCTTTTGATAGAAAACTGATAAGAGAATAAGAATGCATTCAGCAAACATAGTTGCAATATAGCAATTGTGGTAGTGCTTTAAGGCTCTATTCAAAGCAGAGTCTTTTTCATTTAAACAATGAGAAAAATAAATATATTAATGAAAGTAATTCTACTGGCCAGATACCTTTTCTATAATTGAGATGATTTTAACTGAATTATCAACAGTTTGGTAAAGGCATTCATCTGAAGACGGCTAGATGGAAATGCTGGCTGTTATTTTTTTCATCATAAAACAGAAAACAGCAAAGGGCCTGTGTTGAGTACTTATTTCTGACCTTGGTACAACGACCTTGATGTTCAGTCATTCTGGGCTGTTTATTCTCGTGTGATGCTTCAATGATGCTATACAAATTAGATATTTGGCACCCCATGTCTGTGAAGAGGAAAGAACTTTGTCTTAGGAAAGCCAAAAATTAAGTTTGGAGATTTTTGATTTGTCTTCATTCTTCTCAGTTCTTTCCCCTGGGAGCGTCATGTCACATACACCAGACACATTTCTGTGCATCACCAGAGACAATAATTTTGGATTATTAAAATTCCATGAATAACACAATATTTTTCTAGAGCATGAGCATAAATCAATAATATTTTCCTAACAGAAATCTTGGTTGAAAAGAAAACTTTCAATGTGGTTCCCAGTTTAGTTACTAAATAACCCATGCTATTTTTTCATAAAGAGCACGTTAGCAAAGCAGAGTAAAAGATACTCAAGTGGATGATAAAAGTGAAAATTTGTATGCATTTCTGATTTTATCTTTAGGTAAATTTTCTATGGAAATATATGTCTGTGACAGATATTTAGAGAGAGAGAGAGAAATGGGGAGAGTTCCATCTACTCATCTGCTGGTTTAGTCCTCAAATGATTGTAATAACTGGAGCTGGGCCATGCTGAAATCAGGAGCTGAAAATGAAAACTCAATCCAGGTGTCCCAGAGGGGTGGAAGGGACTCAACTATTCAGGACATCAACACTTTCAGGGTGCGCATCAGCAGGAAGCTGGATTGGAAGTGGAGCATGAACCTGAACCCAGGCATGTGGGCATCCCAAGTGGCATCTTAGCTGATATAACAAACACCTGCCATGCATATGTATTCTAAATGATTCCTTTTGAGTAAGAGAAATTTGGAGCAACTACTGATCCTCCCTAAGACAGCAATATGTGACAATTAAGTTGAATATTGCGGAGATAGATTTTAAAAAAATAAAACAAACAAATACCTACACAGGCAAATAAAAAGGCAAAGCATAAAACATTTACCCCATCCCTTTTACCTCTTTTTTTAAAATCTCCATTCTCAACTCCAAAACCATCCTTTTTACCTTTGAATGGAAGTAAGTGGCAAAAATGTATGATGTCAACTCATGTACTTGGTCCATGTCTCTGAATCCTTGACTGCAGTGCCCTGTACAAGAGGAAAAGTGAAAAGGTTCACACACAGTTTCTGGCATCAGACATTCAAGGGCAGTCCTTTTACTCTCTCACCTGATTCCAGTCCCGAGGGCAACGGGAAGCACGTGCTGCTTGTTTGTTTACTATCTCCCGGATAGGCAAGATAACAATTATTGGCTCAGTTCTATATAGTAGAGGTATGAAGTTTAATGAATTCTGAAAATAGAATTCTATTTCTACTGAGCTGTTAGTGACAGTTCAAAATTATCCAAGTCATTTGCTCAAAATAGAACCTTCTATTGAAAACTTACACAAACTGACTTTTATTTCTTTTCCATGGTGAGACTATTATAAGAATAATATAAAGGAAAAGAAATTTTCAAGCAACATGTATTTATAGCTCATCTTTTCCCAAAATAAACCAGTCTATGAACAGTGATAATTGCCTGAAAATAGTAATAAAACAATTCTCTGGTTCTTTCCACTATCCATAATGCTTAAGGAGTTTCAGCTCTTCTGAGACTTCTGTGACAGATTACAAGTTGTCCCAAAGGGAATACCAAAATCAGACCATGGGCGACAAGTACAGAGTACAACACCCTATTGCATATTCTCCTACCTTTCCCAGAGTCCTTCACTTCTGTTTTCTATTCCAGCTGCTGTGAGGAAATGTCTTAATGAGTGTAATTCACATAGTATGACTTTCCAATCCTGATACAGTTTTTTGTATATAGGGGCTGGATTGGTTTGCTACTTCAGTAATTTCACTAAAGACATCTGAATCCTGGAAAGTACTGCATTTTGCTATGTAGGCTATTGACTGTGATTGTTCAGTTTTTCCATGTTTACAGAGATTTTGGGGAAGCAATCCCTTTTTAATTTATTTTTAAAAAATATGTATTTGAGATAGAGAGCAAGCAAGCGAGCGAGCGAGAGCAATCTCACACCTGCTGAATGACTCCCACTTGATCCAGTCTCCCATGTGGATAACAGAAGCCAATTACTTTAGCCCTCACTACTGCTTCCCATGGTCTACATTCACAGAAATCTATAGTCAGGAACCAAACCAGGTATTAGACCAAAACTTTCTGGTATGCAATATAGCTATATTAACTGCTGACCCAAATGCCCACTTCACCCCTCAGGTTTCTGCTACACGTCTTTAAGAGAGGAAATGTATAACATCTGAACAATAGCAGAAGATTTCCATTTACTCTTGTTACATAAAATGAACCTTTGTATCCATTCTCTTTTTCCAAGTAATTTGTTCTTTCAAAAAGTAAGTTCAGGCCGGTGCCGTGGCTCAACAGGCTAATCCTCTGCCTTGCGGCGCCGGCACACCGGGTTCTAGTCCCGGTCAGGGCGCCGGATTCTGTCCCGGTTGCCCCTCTTCCAGGCCAGCCCTCTGCTGTGGCCCAGGAGTGCAGTGGAGGATGGACCAAGTGCTTGGGCCCTGCACCCCATGGGAGACCAGGAAAAAGCACCTAGTACCTGGCTCCTGCCATCAGATGAGCGCAGCGCGCCATCCGCGGAAGCCATTGGAGGGTGAACCAATGGCAAAAGGAAGACCTTTCTCTCTGTCTCTCTCTCTCACTATCCACTCTGCCTGTCAAAAAAAAAAAAAAAAAAAAAAGTAAGTTCATTAGTCTTTTATGCAACCAGAACCTGTGTAATATATTTAAATAAATTCATTACATTTGTTCCAACATATTTGAATCCTAAAAAGATTTCAAGTTAATCTCTTACACTAAGACCCCTTCATTCATATACCTGCACTCCAATGATAATATCCCATTTTATTTTATTTTTTAGATTTATTTATTCATTTATTTGAAAGTCAGAATTATAGAGACAAAGGGAGAGATGGAAAGCAAAATCTTCCAGGTGCTAGTTCACTCCCCAGGTGGCTGAAATGGCCAAGGCTGAGCCTGGCCAATACCAGGAGCCAAAAGCTTTATCCACGTCTCCCACACGGGTGTCACAGGCCCAAGCACTTGAGCCATCCTATGCTGCTTTTCCCAGTCCATTAGCAAGGAGCTGGATGAGAAGTTGAGCAGCTGGGACTCGAATCAGCATCATGTGTGATGCCTGTGCTGTATGTGATAGCCATACCTGCTGTGTCATAATGCCAGCTCCATAATATTCCATTTTAGAACAAGCTATCTCCCTCATTGCTTTAAACTATAATAGTAAATTTAATCCAGGTAAGTTATTCTACGGGGCTCTCCTTGATCTGTCACAGTTTGTATTTGGGACTGACACATCTTTTTAATAGAGGAATAAGGAGAGAATTACCTCCTGAGATCTTGGGTTGCATGGTATGAGGGTCACTGATGGAGTTTTCTATAGTGAATCAGTGCCATTCCCCCAAGTAACCAGATTGGCCCTTTTCAAGGACTCTTGGGAGACTGAAGAACCAAGAGCACAACTTTGAGTCTGTAATGTACTCACATGAACACCTGTCTAAGGGATTATTGTTTTTTCATTGTAATAGGCCTTAGTCCAGTTTTTCAGATTCAGTTACTCCTAATCTTCATGCATAATAGACTGGTCATTCTTACATATTTTCATAACACATGGGTAGTACCTAGTCATTCTTACACATTTTATGAAAAATATATAAGATAAACTAGGCTTAGTAAGAAATTGTAACCTGAGTCCAGAAGGACATGGCTTTCAAAAAGTTAATTAGAAATAATAATAGTGTTGGGTTTCCTAAGATATGACTGAGAGTATAAGAAGTTTGGAGACATTTCCTTTGGTATTCACTGAATATTGACAAGGATTTAATCCTCATTGTACATGACTAAGCAAAGGGACCACCATCCGAGTGAATTCCTAAATGGAGGCGATTCCAGAGCCCTGGTCGTTAAACTTCCTAAGGAGAATATTTACTTATACCCCTTTCCAAAAAGAGTTTTACTTTCAGCTTATGTTAGTGTAGTGCAAGTTCTTTATGAATTAGGTGTTAGAATAATCAATTTTGTAAATTCTAAAAACTTTTCCTTGTGAAGCCTACTTATCTGTTACACAAATAAAGATTCTGACCACAAATAAAAAAAGGAGAGTGATATATGATTTCTGTAATATTTATTTTGTTTATTCTTAACTGCATATTAATAAAATTTATTACAAAAATGAGACCAGCTTCTGCATCACTGTTTCTTAAAATATCAAATTTAGGGTTTTATCTTTATACTCTGACCTTAAACTCAGAGTTAGAATTGGCAAACGGCACTCCTTATACTTATCTACAGGTGGGATAAAATAAAGGACAAAATGGCACAAGAAGTTTTGAGGAATTTCATGTCTACCATTCTTTGAACCTACTTCCTGACAGAAGGAGTTCCATACAATACAGACGATTCTCAAACTCCCAAAGTCTTCACACATCAGGGCAGAAATGTCACCTCAAAATTTTCCACAGAGGAAGCTGATTCATAAAACTAAAGAGGATAAAATGATGGTTATCTCTGAGGAAAAAAGAAAATATCCCTATTGAAAAATGTCTAGGATAGAGCAAGGAAGAAAAGGGACAGCCAGAAGGAAAATCTGTAAAAGATATCTCTGAGAAAGGTCACTTCAATTGATGTAGGTTTTTCTGTTGCGAATTCCTTTTTATGTGCTTAGCTGTTAAATGTTAAATCTCCCATTGTAAAATGGACTTCAGTTTCACCATAGAATCAGACCCTAACCCCTGCAAATGATGGTCAGTCTCTACATATGTATTTCATTTTATGTATGTGCTCTTTGCTCATGCTTTTTATTTTTCTTATTTGGTCCCCTGATACAAGGGCACTTATCTGTCTGAAATGTCATTGTGTGAATGTGTATTGATATCCTCTTGTGCAAGTGCCTCAGGGACATTCTTTTCTGATGGATGTTGCAGATGTCAGAGTTTACACCTGTTCCCAAGTGTAAAATGTATATGTTAACCAACAAAAATAAAGTTTTATAAGACTAATGTGATGTGAAAACGAGAAGCTCATGTAAATGGATATAGCAAGGTGCAGAAAATAAAATATCTCATATTTGTTTGAAGAATAGATAATTGGTAGAAGAAATGACATTTCAAGGCAAGGTCTGGATTAAGTGCCATATATTTAAGTGACTAAATTGAAGAGCTTATGTGAATGGTTTCCTTGCTCCCACAGGATCATGATTTTTCTCTTTGCTCTGTCATCAAATTATAGATGATTTTGAGAAAGAAGAAAAGAAAAAACAAAAATTAACAATTTTAATATGAAATGTCAATCCTTGGATATAGAGTATACCAGCTTTATGAGCTTTTTATATTTAATGTAATCAAGAGTGCAATTTGTGGTGGTGTAGAAATTAATAGAGAGAAGCTTAGATTATATTCTCTACTTTAGCACTTATTAGATATCCATTCAGCTATTATTTCTAAGTGCTTATAATGTGCTTTGCAGTGTTCTTGGAAATCACTTTAACATCTTCTGGGTCCCTGCTGCCTTATCTGTAAAATGGATAAAAATGTTCACCAACTCAGTGAAAATAGGGGCTAAGTGGGGTGATCTCTTGAACTTAAATTACAGATAGATACTTTTATTATTCAGAGTATAATTTCCTTTTTGCTTCTTATTTTCCCTTCCTTCCTTTGTCTGTTTCTCTCATTCTCTCTCCATCTCTCTCTCTCATAAAAATTTAAAACAGAGATGAAAGTAAAGAAACAAAATGCTATAACCTAGAGGAGTCACTTTTACAGAAACATAAATTCTTTAGATTAAGAAATTAAATGTTGCTTCAGAGGACCAGTGGGAGAAGAGAGACAACTCTGTGAATAATGGCAAAGAATAGCAGCCAGTAAAGCCTCTGACTTTAAGAATTACTCACCCACAGTGCTTATTACTTTAGGTTCCTATCTTTTTATTTTCTCCCTCATGTACAACAACAACAAAGAGCAAAGGAAATGGAGGAACTGCTGATAAAGAAAGGAAAACTGTTACATAACATGATTTTAGCAAATGAACAAAAACTTTCATTTTTATTGTCTTAGATGAAAGTTTAGTAATATGACATATAATTCCATTATATAATGAAATTAAGCTACATAGTCAGGCAACCCTTTTTTGAGAAGGTTAAATTTTGCCGAGGAAGTGTTTTGATTTCATTGTTGGATTAATTCATAGTAAGTTTTAATAGACATGTTTGTAAAAAGTCAGGGTCCTTTAAAACTGCAAAATTAAAACATTTGTGATTATTTATTTTATGCTGTCTAAAGATCTGCAATATATGACTTTTTGTGAATAACTTGCACTCATTTTTACCTGACAGTTACTCCACTTACATTAAAAGAGTTTGAGATGGTTAGGCCACTAGATGTTTTCAAATTCTTTGCAATAGAAAAATGAATGACTGATGTATAATCAAATCAACCATTATCAAATTTTTATATTCATTGAGAACTGTAGCAATAGAAGCATTTACAACAATGATGGGACTAGATTAGTTGATTTCCTCTATGTTATGGCTATTTCACAAATGCAAAAGTAGGTTAACTACAATTTGGTTACTTTTGGGTATACCAGAACTCTACTCAGCTTTTGTTTTTTTGTTTGTTTTTAAGATTTATTTGTTTACTTGAAATGCAGAGTTATAGAGCAAGAGGGAGGGAGAGAGTGAGAGAGAAGGAGTCCTTCCATCTGCTGGTTAACCCTCCAAATGACCTCAGTGGCTGGGGCTGGGCCAGGATGAAACCAGGAGCCAGGAGCAAGAAGCAAGAATCAGGTCCCTCTTCACAGTGATAGGGGTTCACGTAATCTGCTGTTGCTTTCCCAGGTGCATTAGTAGGGAGCTAGACCAGAAGTGGAGGAGCCCAGACTCAAATTGGAACTCAAATTGGACTCAAATTGGAACTCACCCATGTGAGTTGCCGTTTAACATGGTACACCACAATGTGGCCCCCAGTGGCAGCTTTTGAAGCTCTGAACAGAAGGGTCTCTGAGCACAGCACACGTTTCTATGTGGCTGTCTTCATAATTTAAAATGACTGCTACATTCTTACTGATAGTGTTGATTATTATCTAAAAGTTTTCTATCTTGCTGCCTACCCCTTTCCTGATAGAGAGCACACCTTGGTCCTAATTTTTTTTTCTGTCCTCAATGGCATTAAAGTGTTACCATCTTCTTCAGCTGAGATGTAAGAAACTAAAACAAAACCAAGCGAAGTCACCATCTTCCTTCACTGAATTTCCAGACAGGAATTCCTAGTCAGGCTGCCTTCTCTCATCTTTCTGTCTCCTTATGTTTGCTTCATTTGCAATGTCCAGAGTCAGCATTTGACCTTCATGAGAGAAATAAGGTAGAGAATGCCTACTCTATCTTCCCCAAAGTGGAAGTTCCAAAAGACGTTAAGAAGTAATTAGTGTATCAACTGTTATAGCTTGAAGTACAGTCAGTAATGGCTAAAAATTCTTCCAAATAATCCTGCACAATACAGTTAGTTATTCTCTTCAGTTCTTTGTATCACTTAAACCATAATGGTTATCCCAAAATATCTGAACTAAAATTTCCTGAGATATCATTTAATCCTTTAAATCACACAGCAACTGTATGATTAGAAGGCAGATTCTTAACACCAGGTTTAATGTTATCACTCTAATACCCTATCAACTTTCTTAGCTATAGTGTAGCAAACCTTAAAATTTAGTAAACACTAAATTCTTAAAGTTACAAGAAGGTGCTATGAGTGCAATTCATGGTTAAATTTTCAAACTTGACCTTTGTGTTGCAACTATTCCATTAATTTTTTATTAAAATTAGAATATGAAAATGCATCTGGCTTTACCTGTCTTAGACTCATTTGTTTTAAAAGAATTCATACAAAGAATATTAAAAACTACTATTTAGGAAATGAGAAATTTAATACCCCAGATAAGTGAGTTTTCAGCCTAACTGATTATATCTATCTGTATCTATATTTATTACTGATATATATGTAACTTATAGTATTCACTGTTTCTATTACTGAAAAGTAAATAAAAGTAGTTGAATATATGCTTAGCTGGTACCAGATATCTGGCTTTCCCATTATGGTCCACTTTCTATACAGAGTATATTAAAAATGCAAATCAGAATATATTGCATCACTCTTACTCAGAATTCTCCATTAGTTTAAATGTAGAGTTAAAATAAAATACGTATTTCTTATATGCCCTTAACCTTACTCTATCTGGCATTTGCCCTGTTTCAGAATGTCACTCCCTACCCTCATCTCCCCTCTTTGTTACTACATTTCACCCACGTTTGTCTTCTCTCTGTTATTTAATATATCTAAATTATTTCCACTTAGTGGATTTCACATAAACTTTTACCTCTCATTCATGTATCAGATCAAATGTCACTTCTTCTGTCACATCACTCTATTGTATTTTTTGAAAAGATTTATTTTATTTATTTAAAAGGTGGAGTTAGAAAGAGAGGGAGACACACAGAGAGAGAGAGAGTTCTCCCATCCACTGGTTTATTCCACAAATGCTCACAACAGCCAGGACTGGGCCAGGCCAAAGCCAGGAGCCAGGAGCCAGGAGCCAGGAGCTTCATCCTGGTCTCCCGTGTGGGTGCAGGGATCCAAGCATTTGGGCCATTTTTTGCTACTATCCCCAGGCCATTGGCAGTGAGCTAGATCAGAAGTGGAGCAGCTGCGGTTCTATCAGTGCTAGGACTCCAATCAGCACTGGGACTTGAACCAGCATCCCTATGGGATGAGTGTTGTAGGCAGTTGCTTAATCCACTGTGCCACAATGCTGTCCCCATTCTATTATTTTTATGGCACTTAACACTATCTGAAAGTATCTTCTGTATTGCTTTACCTGTTTACTTTCTGCTTCCATGATTAAAATGTAACCTCCATGAGAATATTATCAATAAGTTATAACTTGTCTTAAAGTCATTGTAATTAGCTGCACCAGATAGTTAACATATGCTGAGAAAATGTAGTTAAATTAATTTGTTAAATGAAATATGTGAACTTGTATTGTTGATTGAAGACTGTCACACCGATGGGCAGATAGGAGTGCCTCAGATCAGACTGAGAAATGTAACAGAGCTTTCCTGACAGATGAAATAATTCAGAATAAATGCATTTGTTCTTTTTATGGGAGACAACATAAAAATTCACGTATGAGGGGCCAGCACTCTGAAACAGTAGGCTAAGACTCTACTTTTGGCACTGGCATCCCACATGGACACTGGTTCATGTCCCTGCTGCTCCACTTCCTATCATACAGCTCCATGCTAATGGCCAGGGAAAGCAGTGGAAGATGGCCAATGTGGAAGACCCAGAAGAAGCTCCTGGCTCCTGGCTTTGGATCTACCCAGCCATTTGGGAATGAACCACTGGATGGAAGCCCTTTCTCTCTGTCTCTCCCTCTCTCTCTGTGACTCTACCTCTCAAATAAATAAATAAATAAAATCTTTTTTTTAAAATTCATGTGTGAATAGCAGAAAAAAGATTGTTATTTCAAACCAGAATGAAGAGTCAGTCTTCTGTCCCCTTGGAAAACTGCTATAATTCACATCAACGGGGGAATATATCTCCATACAGCTTCATTCTATTGGCTAAGGTCTAAAGGAAGACACAAAAGTTAGTAAGTGGAGTAGATATTTATGAGGACAGATTATGTGTATTTGGTTAGAAAAAGCTATATTTAAAGATGTGTATGGCCTAAAGTTAAATTATTCTGCATAATCAAGAGAAGGTATACATGTTTCAGTTGGAAGTTCTGAGGGCAATGTCCCCTTTCTAAGGAAAAGTAGTCTTGTGGTGTGAGAGAAAAGGGTCCAAACCACAAGGGTAAAGACTTTTAAAAACAGAAGTATTTATCATTTACCTTTCGCTTATTTTTATGGGACACTCTAAAACAACTTCCCTCTATCACTCAAAAATTTCATTCAACTTTCACATTCAAATTCCTTGAACAAGTGGTGCTTGGAGAGAAATCAAAGGAAAGCAGCTTTGCCGTATGTCAGTGAAGACAAACAGGGAATGCAAGACAACATGTGAAGGACTGCAAGCTGACCTATTGCCTGAACGTGTTCAGTGAAAAGGAAGTTCAAAGTCAGAAAAGAAAAAGAAAAGAAATAACAACAACAAAAATCATGCTCCTCAAGCATTACCTTCTAGGAACTCTGGAGATTATATGTGGTTATAAAATACTCAGGATTCAGAATTCAATGGCATGTAGCATGGGAAAGGAATAGAGGCAATTTCATTTAAATCCATAAATAGGGGGAATCTTGGCTAAAGTCTGGGCTATAAGAATAAACAAATTTTATAATTTTTGACATCAAATTTCACTGATATATATATTTTTTACCTAATACTGACATTCCTTTAGAAGCATAATTCTGGATCATGTTTTTGCAAGTGAGAACAGAACAATGAGTTCTAAACAGTAATCTGAAACATTTCTTTCAAAAATACCCTGAAACTACTTAAAGCACTCTGTCTTCTTTAAATTATTTGCTTACAAGAATGCTTACTTTTATTTGGTATCATAGCCATATCAAAAGGATATAAAGTTCTTAAATCGTATTACTGCCTTTGCCAGAAAAGTTCAATCAGTATAAAAAGAACAACAAAAAAAGCCTGGTTATCATGTGTTAGCTAGTGAATGAGTACTATCATCATTGCTTCTTTATTTTCAATCCTCTATTGTTATCAATTATCTATCATAAGCCATAAGAGACATGTTTACTGAAATGTGTGAAGCTACAGAACATAACTGAAGATAAATGCTAAATTATATATAATGTAATCTGCCTGCATAGAAAAACGACCTTGTAGATTACATTTTCAGCAATTCTACACACTTAACATCAACAGAAAACAACAGAGTTAGCCATGGAGTTAAACCAGCTCATGCCAATTTTGTGATTTCGTCTGCTGCTCTCAAAGCAATGGCTCTGGAAGAAATCCAAATGGGAATCCAATTCGATAGCACTCTCTATTCCAAAGGGTTTGTGATGGGACCAGAAGTATAACAAATGTGACTTGAGGGCACAATGTTCCAAGCAGGAAAAAATGACATAATTCACGTAAAAGATGAACTGACTCTAAGTAGTGGGGGGCAAATTATAGTGTGTTCATGGATACTCTAATAATAAGAAAACAAAAACATTATAGCAACATAAAAAATAAACTCTAAACTTGAAGATTCACTAGCTGATTTAATTTTAGCTAACATTTTGTTTGTACGTTAAATTTTGCTGCCACTAATATCACAACTTGTTGCTTTATTTTATCTTCCTTAGAGGACTTTAGTTTCCTTTCCAAGTATTATAAACAAAATTAAGCCATGTGCTGGCAAATAATAAGCACAGAAAACAATATTTATTTGTACACAGAGGTACAAAAATTTCTTAAGCAAAAATGATCATTTTGCTCTGAGGTAGTGTATTATGTCATTTATTTAGTTGGAACCTGTTCATTTACATTATGTTAAATATGAGACAAAAATCATCAGCTTTTTAATGATTTGAATATGAGACAGGCGCAAGCAGATAATTTTAGGGTAATCTCCCCATTCAATTACTAGATTTACTAGAAAGATGTCAGTAGGAGTTATTCGTGTGTGTGTGTGTGTGTGTGTGTGTGTGTATGCAGCACTCAAGCCATCTTCCTTCTCTTCACTCTGAAATTTTCACTTTGTGGATACAAATTCAGTACAGATACAACATATGGAAAGTGGAAGAAGAGTTAAGTTTGTTTCCTTCCAAATTATGTTTAAGACTTGCCATAAAAGTTGAACTAGTATTTTACTTTATGACAAAAATGCAAATATTGAATTGGCTAAGCTTTCAAGAGTACAAAACGAAGCAGATAGTCTTTCTTCCTACTCCACAGCCTTCTAATCTTCACTCTCACTTCCACTGAATACAACTTAAGCATGTGTCATGGATCTCCAATAACTTCTTGGTACATCCCAATGTGCATCAAAAGATTAACATTTTCTTTTTAAAAATTTTTATTTATATAAAGTGAACGAATTTCATATCTACAGATTTAGGAGCGTAATGATGCTTCCCACCATATACTCCTTGCCACCCACTTTTCCAATCTTCCTTCCTTATTTTTTTCTTTTTACAATTATATAAGTTCAGTTTATTTTATAATCACAAGCTTAACTCTCCACTAAATAAACAATTAAACAAGGAGTATGTACAGAAACCACTGTTCCTTAAGAGTATAGAAAAGGGCTATAAACAATAATCAAACATTGAAATGTTAATTTCACTCATATTTTTTTAACTCTGTATATTAGTTACCACAAATCAGGAAAAGCATATGATGTTTGTCTTTTGGGGACTGGCTTATTTCACTAAGCATGGTGGTTTCCATTTTCATCCATTTTGTTGCAAAAGATTGAGTTTCATTTGTTTTTATGGATGAATAGTATTCCACAGTGCATATATATCGTATTTTCCTTATCCAGTCGTAAGCTGATAGACACCTGGATTGATTCCGTATTAGCTGATGTGAATTGAGCTGCAGTGAGCATAAGGGTACTGATATGTCTTTCCTATGTTTATTTCATTTCCTTTGAGTAAATTCCCAGGAGCCTGATTTCTGGGTGATATTATAGATTATTTTCAAATTTCTGAGGAATTTCCGTACTGTCTTCCACAGTGGTTGTGCTATTCTACATTCATACCTACAGTGTATTGGGTATATTTTACCCTACATCCACACCAGCATTTATTTTTTGATTTTTGAATGATAGCCATTCTCACTGTAGTGAGGTGAAACCTCATTGTGGTTTTGATTCCCTTCAGCTATTTGGGGTTTCTTGTGTTTTCATATGACTTCTAGAATCATTTTTTCTGTATCTGAGAAGAATGTCACTGGTATTTTGATTGGGATCACATTGAATCTTTAAATTGCTTTGGAGTGTATGGCATTTTGATATTAATTCTTCCAATCCATGAACATGGAAGATTTTTAAAAAATTTTTTATGTCTTCTTCTATTTCTTCCTTTAATGCTTTATAGTTTTCATCATAGAGATCTTTTACCTCATTAGTAAAAATTTTTTAAAAAATTTTGTAGCTATTGTGAATGGTACTGATGTTACAAGTTCTTTCTCAGCAATGGCATATTCTGTGTAAACAAAGGCTATTAATTTTTATGTGTTGATTTTATATCCTGTAATTTTACCAAACTCTCTTATGAGTTCCAATAGACTCTTACTGGAGTCTTTTGGTTTACCATTATATAGGATCATGTCATCTGCAAATAGGGATCCTTTGATTCCCTCCTTTCCAATTTGTATCCCTTTGATTTTCTATTATGACCTACTAGCTCTGGCTAAAACATTCAGAATGATATTGAATAGCAGTGGTGAATGCAAGCATGATTGTCTTGTTTCATTCTTTAATCTAAATACCCCAATCTCATATCACCCATGTCCAAGCAATTAGCAATAAGGAAAAGAATATATGTGGTCCATTATTTCACTTTTCTCCCCTACCTAGGTTTTTAGAGATTTATTTATTTACTTGAAAGGCAGAATTACAGAAAGGCAGAGAGAGAGAGAGAGAGAGATCCTCCATCTGCTGTTTCATTCCCCAGATGGCCGCAACGGCCGGAGCTGTGCCAATCTGAAGCCAGGAGCTTCTTCCAGGTCTCCCAAGCGGGTGTAGGGAACAAAGAATTTGGGCCATCTTCTACTGCTTTGCCAGGCCATAGCAGAGAGCTAGATCAAAAATGGAGCAGCTGGGACTTGAACCAGAGCCCATATGGGATGCCAGTGCTGCAGGCTGGCAGTTTTACTCACTGTGCCACAGTGCCAACCCTCCCACCTAGGTTTTATAGATTAAATATTACACAACACAGGCATAAGCCCTTTTATGAAAATAAAATAAACAATAAGTCCTTTGATGAAAATAAAATTTCTACAAATAAATTGGCTACAAAATTTGGCCCAAATTTTAATACAAAATTTGTATCCCCACGAGCAAATAAGGTTTCTCCGAAGTTTGAATTTCATTTGCCTCCTTTTAAATCTACCCTGCCTTTGCCTTGCATTTCAATTCTTCCTCTTCATCTTCCTTTTCTTCCAAGGATGAATGTATAGTGAATAAAGTCAAAGCAGAAAGGAGAAAAGGTCTTTTTAGTAGTGAGACTGCTGGCAGTTCTTGTCTAGAATTGCTCAGTTATTGCTTTATGTCACAGAAGACATCCTAGGATTTTTGTGAAATATAGTTTTGGATTCTTTATGGACTACTCTTCCCTGTTGACACTGTGGCAGGGAATTATATATTCTCCAGTTTAATCCTGAGCTTTTTAAATGTTCTCAAAACACTTAATGAGGAAAATGATATGTATATTAGATAATGCATATGTTATTTATCTTCAGTGAACCATTCCAGAATCCTCATATATAATTAAAAACATCAGGTTACACACACACACACACACACACACACACACACACAAATATATATGCAGTTTTATTTGAAAATATAATAAAGTTTTCATCATTTCAAAAACACATTTTCTTCTCAAACTCCCTAAAATCTTTTAGCAGCTGTTTTTGTCTATTGGGTGAAGTCCAGCTTTATTCACTTGATTATTTGTCTATCATTATTAAAACTAAAACTTCTTTATATTATTTTATTTTATTTCAAAATTATTCATTCATTCCAGATAATCTATCACCTGGATAATTCTCTAGATTTTATTTATATGTTCTTTATGCTAAGCATTTATCCTCTTCCCATTCCATCTAATCTCTATGCATTCTCCAATAAAGTATTCCCTGTCACATCAACACAGAATAGGAGATTTAATTGAGAACTATTAAAAAGTCTTCTTTTCTTCTTACAATCAGAACTAGTTGGGTATATATTGTTTTATCTTTTTGTTTTATTTTTTAGTCACTACTATTGGACCATTACTCTATTAAGGACACATATAATAAATTTTCTTACCAATTTGGTATAATCTCCTTTAATAATTTTCCTATGTATATAGAATGATCTGTTGTAATGCTTAGGCACTTAATAAATCTTGCATTTCTATCAAGTAACATATGACACAAAGTGATGTGCAGTCAAGGATAGAGATTTTTCTGTAACCAAATACAAAATGAAATAACTGAATTTTAATAATAGAATCATGTCTCTTTTTTTTCTTTTATGAAGGTTGTACATAAATAATTAAAAAAAGATCTGAGGAGAATAATGCATCAAAGAAATTATAACTAGTGTCTGGTGTTGTGGTATAGAAATTTAAGCTGCTGCATCAGATGCTGATACCGTATGTCAGAGTGCCAGTTCAAGTTCTGGCTTCTGTGTTTCTTATCAAGCTCCCAGCTAACAAATCTGGGAAAGTAGTGGAAGATTGATTGAATGCTTGAGCCTCTGTTATGTATGTGGGAGACCCAGATGGGGTTCCTGGCTCCTGAGTTTGGCCTGGCTAAGTGCCAGCTATTGTGACCATTTGTGGGAGTGAACTAGAAGATGGAAGTTTTTTTTTTTAATATTCTCTTGTCTTTTTCTTTGTTTATTTTTTATTTTTATTTATTTTTTATTTAGTAAATATAAATTTCCAAAGTACAGTTTATGGATTACAATGGCTTCCCGCCCCCATAATTTCCCTCCCACTCACACCCCTCCCATCTCCTGCTCCCTCTCCCATTCCACTCACATCAAGATTCATTTTCAATTATCTTTATATACAGAAGATCAATTTAGTATATATTAAGTAAAGATTTCATCAGTTTGCACCCACACAGAAACACAAAGTGTAAAATACTGTTTCAGTACTAGTTATAGCATTACTTCACATTGGACACCACATTAAGGACAGATCCCACATGAGAAGTAAGTACATAGTGACTCCTGTTGTTGACTTAACAATTTGACACGTTTCTAACTCCACCATTTGGGGCAAGTCCGATTGAGCATGTCCCAAATTGTACCTCTCCTCCCTCTCTTATTCCCACTCTTATTTTTAACAGGGATCACTTTTCAGTTAAAATTTAAACACCTAAGAATAATTGTGTGTTAATTACAGAGTTCAACCAATAGTACTAGAACAAAACAAAGAAAAAATACTAAAATGGATAAAGTATTACATTGTACATCAACAGTCAGCACAAGAGCTGATCAAGTCAAGTTTATCTCTGTCACTCTGCCTTCCAAATAAATAATTTTTTTAAAGTTCTAACAACTTGCTATAAAAGCTTTCTACCATTATCTCTGTTCAGTTTGGGGTAAGTAGAACCCTTGGGTCAGCACAATGAGTGTTAAAGAAAATTCTTTTATTTCCTCTCATTTGGATCATCTTCCTCTTATTTCTTCTCTATTTACTTCTTCATTAACTCATATCTATTTAGGTCACGCTGTGCAATGATTAGTTAGCATCACCATCCTTTTCCAAGGCTGTAGAGTGACTGGCTAACCTAATTTTTGCTTTTGTGCTATTGGCTAGACAGAAGATTAACAGGGATCCTATACAGTTACATCCAGAACTCATCATAACCACTTAAGTACACTAGCTTAAATCTCCATAATGCTGTGATTGTTTCCCTTGCTTCTGTCCTTGCTCCCCTTCTGTTAATTTTAAATTCAGAAGCTGGTGTGAGGCTTTAGAACATAATTCATGTTTCTTGTTAAATTTTATAATAATCAACCATATTAGATAGATAAAACCAGTGTTCTTACAATTAACCTGAAAGTGCTATATGAATGCTCACTTCTGTAATCCTGCCTACCCTGTAATTTCACTTCTCATCCTTTCTCTTTCACATTCATCAGCCCCTTTATAGGACCTTTGCATTTTTTAGCCCATCATCCTGTAATGTCCTTGCTCCAAATGTGAAATGACTTTTTTGTCCTACTTTCTTCAAGTTCCCTATTACCTTAAATGTCATCTTCCCTAGATCCTAGACACTCCATTCATAGTTATATACCACCTCCTTCAATTTTTAAATACTGTCTCCAGGTTTATTTTCTTCTGATTAGTATGATTTTTTTTTGCAAAAGAATATATACTATAGGAGCACAGGTGTGTTCTCTAGCATTTCACACAACTCCTGATATCAAGCAGGAGCTCAGTAAGTATTTGTTGAATGAACTAATGAGCATCTATATGTATTATACAGCACTAAGGCAGCTAGAGAGTGCAAAATATGTAAAACTTGGACTTCATGATTAAGGACCCTGCAGTATGTCAGAAGAGACCAATATGTACATTAAAAAAGTACAAAACAGGCCGGCGCCGTGGCTCAACAGGCTAATCCTCCACCTTGCGGCGCCGGCACACCGGGTTCTGGTCCCGGTTGGGGCGCCGGATTCTGTCCTGGTTGCCCCTCTTCCAGGCCAGCTCTCTGCTGTAGCCCTGGAGTGCAGTGAAGGATGGCCCAAGTGCTTGGGCCCTGCACCCCATGGGAGACCAGGAAAAGCACCTGGCACCTGGCTCCTGCCATCGGATGAGCGCAGTGCACCGGCCCCATCGCGCCGGCCGCGGCAGCCATTGGAGGGTAAACCAATGGCAAAAGGACGACCTTTCTCTCTGTCTCTCTCTCTCACTGTCCACTCTACCTGTAAAAAATAAAAATAAAAAAATGAAAAAGTACAAAATATTTTGCTACAAAAATGATAATGACTCATTTCGTTGACTGTGAGTGGGACAACAGTAATAATCATGATTAATCCTGCTTGAAGATTGGAATACATAAAAAGGGGAGAAAAAATAAAATACTGGTTAATAATAAGGCATAGGAAAAAATGACTGGTAGAGATATTTGAGTATATTGCATATTCAGGAAGGTCAATAATGTAGGTTGATGGAAACATGGAGTGTGAGAAAATCTGGTGATTGAAAGTTTAGAGTAGTGCCAGGTCAGAGAAGTCCTGAGTGAAAGATGGAAGAGTGAATCATACCTGTGAGCAGCAAGAAACCTTGTAAGACTTTTGAGCAGGGCATATTGAGAAAGGTATGTTTTCAGGAAAGTCAATGAGAGAACAAGAATGGGCAGTGAAATTGGAGACTAGACAGTGAATTATTGACCTGCTTAAGAAGAACAATAAAAGTAAAGTAGGTAGTGGCAGTAAGAAACAGAAATGGAAGAATGGATTTCAGAGACAATGGTGAGTAGAGTGCAAAGAACTTAGTTGTAGATTTGATGTTTATTATAAAAATGCTATCCTTTCTCTGAGTAGGTAATGTCTCCACTCAACTACTAGTAAGAATGCTAATTATTAACATTTTTTTGAAAGAGACAGAGAGATAGACAAGATTTTCCATCCCTCTGATTCACTCCCCAGATGACTGCAATAGCTGGGGTTAAGCCAAGCCAAAGCCAGGAGCTGGGAACTCCATCTAGGTCTCCCATGTATGCTGTAGGGATCCAATCACTGGAAATATCACTTGATGTCTCCAGAGTACACATCACCGGAAATCTGGAATTAAGAGCAGAGACGGGACTTGAACTCAGGCATTCTGAAAATGGGTGCAGTGCTCTCAAGTGATGTTTTAAATACAATACCAAACACCCACCTCAAATAGATCATATCGTTTTACTTTAAGTTTATATATCTTACAGATTCTACTGTATGCAAATATTTGTCAAAGCATAATGTATAATGATCCCATCTTTTTTATAGCACTAACATTTTGTGTCGAATGAAAATCCACCATTAATTTCTTAGTGATACTAGAAGCTCCGAGTGAGACTGATTTGTGCTACCCAGGCCTATAACCATCAGATTCAAACAATGGTCTGGCACATATGGGAAGCCAGTCATCTTCATTGCCTCAATTCCACTAGGGAATGATAAAAGACAAAAAAAAAATATTCTTAACAGGAAACATTCCATGCTTGCAAAATGGTGATGAGTAAGTCTTTAGATGAGAATAAAAGCTTAAAAAATCTCCCAAATTAAGTAGAAGACGTGTAAAGTAGAAAACACAACAAACAAAGGTGATCAAAACATGCTTAGAATAGACATGCAGCAAACAAAGAGAAAGGGTTATTTTGGGGACACGGCAACATAATTGGATTCCTCTGCCAACCCTGGTAATTAAAATGGAGACACTCAGTACCTTAGTTGCTCTGCAATCCCATAATATGCTTGAGATTAACAACCCTTGAATCTTGTTTTTACTGTTATATTGTTTGAATATATAATATGTATCTCTTGTCATTTTCTAAACACACACATAGAGGTTTCTGCAAGGGCCCTGTAGATTTATAAGCAGCTCACAAGAAAGCCTGACTTGGCTCTCCAATCACACATCCCTTGCTGCCATTGACATTTTGGGTACATTTAAACAGAAAGCAAACCAAAAAGGAGAAAGCAAGCTTTGCAGAGATTTAAAGCTCTGCTTGTTTATTTAAGAGAAAATCCAAGCTGCTGCTCTGTAGTTTTGCATAGTCACGTCTGTTTTGCCAGCATTATTATTATTATTTTAGATCTCGCAAGTGCCTTGTAAAAATGAAAGACATAAAATGCATTGTTGGCTTGAGCTGCCTGGAGAGGACTCAGTTATGTGTGAAGAACCATTATCTTCACTGATAGTGTCCTGCAGTCCTTGCCTTCCGTGTCTCAGATCTGTCTGTACATCCATCTGTGGAAGGGGCATGGGGACCTGAGTCTCTTATTGACATGTGGGTTGGCCTGACAGATGCCCACAGGTAATGCACAGCCACTGTGCCGGTGACTATGCATATACAAAGGGTCCCTTGGCTGCTGAAAGGCTTGTTGGGCTCCGTAGATGGCATTTTCAGCCACATTGCTGCTTGCAGAGTGATGAGAGCTCCGACAGCTTTGGTGGAGGGGTTGTCAAGTACTAGATACAGACACTACAAAGGGAACACGAAGTGCATGCCAGTGATCAATATTATATCTCATACTAAAGGTGTCCCTGGTCCCTTTATATGTTAGTTGATGGATCCTCCCAACTCCTCTGAGAGCCAGTGATGAAGTGAAAATAAACACAGAGTTTTATATCTAATTTCAGTTGTTAAAGGTGGGAGAGAACAAACATGCAGAGAGAGCAGGTTGGTAGCACTTGAGAAAAAATGCCAGTGATGCTCTTGAGTGGAAAGTCAGGAACCTGGATATACCGGCCGAGGGAAGTTGTTTCTAGAAGGCTTGCTCATGATGAAAAGGGAATTATAAATAACCTGGAGAGAAGGCACATTGAAAGGCACAAAGAAAGAGTCAAAAGGCTCTGCAGTATTCTACTTCCGTTCTATTTAGGGATGTATACCTTTTACAAAGCAAAACCATGCCAACAAAAGCTCAGTACTAGCTCAGCCTATATGGTAGAAAATAGAAGCCAGCCCATTTCTCACTTGCTGAGTTAGTGAGAGAGGAGGTGAGTGGAGGATCACATGTAAATCAAGGTTATTCCTACCACAGGGAAGACAGTTTTCTATCTTTACAGGGTCTGGGTTGTTGTGAGAGGACAACCGGAAACACACACTTGAAAAAAAATGACTCAAATTATACATCCATCACAATCTGACATTAAGGAGGTATTCTTAAAGTAAAGGTCTAGTCTAAGCATGTAAAAATTCTGTAATTCCTTCTCTTTTAATCTTCCATGTATTCAATAGTTGTTACATTCCTTGTTGCTGCCCTGGTCAGCTGGGTTATACAAGTGATTTTCAGTGTTCTCACAGGCCCTAGAGCATGGATGATCAAATTGGATAATGCTTGAGAAAAATAGCGGATTATAAACAGATGTGAATTGAATTGGGTCAATACAACATTCGAAATATTGACTGGAGGGAACAAAGGTAGACTTCCAAAGTCATCAAGTTGGACCTCTCCCTCCTCCCGCCACACAATCTCCTATGTGAAATTTAGGCAATGTTTCAAGGACTAAATCAGATTATAGTGGTAAGGGAGCCCCGCCACTCTGTGTATACTGACTCTGAATACAATATGATCTGCCTGGAAAGAGTCAAAACAACCACTGGAATCTGATGATTGCATTAGCTTCTAAGAGAAAATTCCATCTTATCTTCATGATTTTGTTTGGTTAAAAAATTCTGATTTATGACTGACTGGATTATCTTCAAATATTTCAAGGGGATCATGGCACCCTTTGATCCTACATGGCCAAATATTTTTAATTCATATAAATAAAGATAAAACAAGACATGCTTAGCAATGAAGATAAAGGGAAAGCATTAAAAATAAAATGAAGTGTCGTATTTCCCTCAAAATGGACAATCTTTGTATTCAATTTTATTTCATAAAATAAGGTTCTACTTCTTTACCACTTATCAGAAAAATTAATTTTTTCTGTTAGTATATCACATTAACCTCTTTTAACCATTTCTGTCAGTGTAAGAATACACTTCATGAAAAAAAAAAAGAACAGCATTTCTTCTGAATTTGTTGTGTTCCAATGGCTGTGAGTGTCTGAGGATTAGCTTTCAAGCATCGGAATTTTAGAGGCTGAGAATTTTAGGGGAAAAATGTTCAAGTCTGCCCCTCATGTGCAGCAAGCTTACACTTCACAGCAGGTGCTCCAAGGAGAGAAGGGGATGCAGCTGTGGGGAGGAGCGACCTCTGCTCAGGGACACTGTTCCACAATGCAAGGCTCGGGTGTGGTGAATCTGGGAGCCACACTGCATTATGGCAGTGCTGTGATTCAGTTGTTATTCGTGGGTGTCATTGTGCCCTGATTGCAAGCACTCAAGTGTTCAAAGGAAGAATCAAGGCTACCAAATGGAAAAAACAATACACAGGAGCCTGATATCTTTAAGTGAGTAAATTATCTTTTCCTTGAGAAAGCAGAAAATGTTAATAGCTAAGTCTACCATGTCATTTCATAATAGAGGTAAATAAAGAAACAAAATATTGTTTCTGTACCTTTGTGTGCAATGAAAGCTGTGTTTCTGTGTCCTTAATGAATATATGATATACTTGCTGTTGTAAATATATGGTTCTATCATAAGATGTGCAATTTGACTTAATGTTTGCCTTTACAAAACAAACTTTGAATGACTGAGGATATTTCACTTGGGAAGTAATATTTGACATCACACATTTACACTATATTAATAGGGAGTAAACTAATTATCTTTTCTTCCCACCTACCTTTTCTATTTTCCCACATTGCAAATAGGCTGTTTTGCCATTGAGCCTAAATTTTGCGGACCAAAATTTCCTTAGTTCTATCAAGGGTTGGGAACCTCAGGTCGAAGGCACTAAAAGGCTTGGGAAATCATTTGGTATGGCCCTGCCAAGGCAAGGCATGCAAGACTGGAAATTCAATAAATCTGTAGAAGGCTGGTTTTTAAATTGATAATTTTGTATGGCCAATAATTGATGTTATAAATGTCCTTGGTTTTGGCCGGCGCAGGTGAGATGACATGACAGAACAGAGCAATCTTACGATTCGTTGGCAAAACTCTGGGCTTCGTGTTCAGATACCATCATTCAGCAATTGTGAAAGACAAGTCTTTCAACATCCCTAAGCCTCAAAACCCAAATACAGGAAAAAAAAAATGAAAATTCCTCTACCATCAAATGTATAATGATTGTAAGGCAACCAGTGTCATGGATATGTGTGAGCATACTATAAACCCAAAAACAGCAGATTCTCAATATGAATGTATTAATAAATGACTCAGTGTAAATAAGGCAAAATGACCACAATGGGCCCTGACAGAAAAATTAAGTAAATGGTGAATTGTACAACCTTTTGGAAAATCATTTTGGTACTGGCATTGTGGTGTTGCTGGTAGATAACACCCATGGTGCTGTCATCCCATATGGGCGCCAGTTTGTGTCCCAGCTGCTCCACTTCAGATCCAGCTTCCTGTTATTGGTCTAGGAAAACAGTAGACTATGGCCCAAGTGCTTGGGTTCCTGCCATCCATGTAGAAAACCAAGCTGAAGCTGCAAACTCCTGGCTGTGGCCTGGTCCAACCCTGAACTTTGTGGCCATCTAGGGAGTGAACCAGTATGGAAGGTCTCTTTGTGTCTCTGCTCCCTACCCCACTCTGATTTTCAAATAAATAAGTAAACTTTAAAAAAGAATGAAAATCATTTTGTGATTATCCGCTAATAATGAAGAATATTTCACATATTCTACTCCTATGAATATACCCAAAAGAAGTTATTGTCATTATTTATGAAAAAGCACATACAAGGTCCATAACAGTATTATTTGTGATAGTATGAGACTGGAAAATATGTAGACATTCATCAACAGTAAAGTAAGTAAATATCTGTTGATGTGTTTATCCACTGAGATTCAATACAGCAACGAGAATAAATGTACTACAACTACATATAAAAACATTAGTGAAATTTTTTTTTCCAAAAACAAAAATTTTTCATTATGGACACTTTCAGGCTTAGACTACAGTAGACAGACTAATACAAAGGATAGTCATGATCTACAAACATTAATTGGGACCAGCATTGTGGTACAGCAGATTAAGCCACCACCTAGGACAATGACTTCCTGTTTCACAGTGTCAGTTTGAGTCATGGCTGCTTAGCTTCTGATTCAGTTCTTGTTAGTGTGCCTGGAAGGCAGGGGAGGATGGCCCAAAGGCTTGGGCCCCTGACACCTATATGGGAGACCAGGATGGAGTTTCTAGTTCCTGGCTCCTGGTTTCACTATGGCTCAGTCCTGTATTAGGCATCAAATGGAAGATTCTCTCTCTCTCTCTCTCTCTCTCTCTCTCTCTCTCTCTCTGTTACTGTGGCTTTCAAATAAATAAATCTTTAAAAAATAAATGAAGCATCAATAAACATGGGAGTACATATAATTCTTTCATACATATGCTGATTTCATTTCCCTTGGGTTAATTCCCAGGAGTTGGATGGCCCAGTCGCATGGTAGTTCTGTATTCAGATTTTGGAGGTATCTCCATACTCTCTTCCCTAGTGGCTTTACCAGTTTGCATTCCCACCAACAGTACATTAGGGCACCTTTTCCCCTACATTCTTGCCAGCATTTGTTGTTTGTTGATTTCTGTATGAAAACCATTCTAACCGGGGTGAGCTGAAATCTCATTGTGGTTTTGATTTGCATTTCCCTGATGGCTAGTGATCCTGAGCATTTTTTCATGTGTCTGTTGGCTATTTGGATTTCCTCTTTTAAAAAATGTCTGTTTAAGTCCTTTGCCATTTCTTAACTTGGTTTGTTGTTGTTCTTGTTAAATTACTTGATCTCTTATATTTACACTGAGTTTCTTTGTATATTCTGGTTATTAATCCTCTATCAGTTGTTTAGTTTGCAAATAATTTCCCATATTCTACCAGTTGCCTCTACACTTTTCTGAATGTTTCTTTTGTAGTACAGAATCTTCTAATTTGATGTAATCCCATTTGTTAATTTTGGTTTGATTTCTTGTGCAACTGAGGTCTTTTCCAAGAACTGTTTGCCTGTGCCAATATCTTGCAGGGTTTCCCCAATGTTCTCTAATAATTTGATGGTATCAGGTAGTAGATTTAGGTCTTTAAACCATTTTGAGTGGATTTCTTTGTTTGAGGTGTAAGGTAATGTTCTTGCTTCATACTTCTGCATGTGGAAATCCAGTTTTCCCAGCACCATTTGTTGAAGAGACTGTCCTTGCTCCACGGATTGTTTTTAGCTCCTTGGTCAAATATAAGTTGTTTATCGATGCTTGGATTGATTTCTGGCATTTTTATTCTCTTCCATTGGGCTATCCATCTGTTTTTGTACCAGCACTAGGCTTTTTTGATTACAATTGTCCTGTAGTATGTCTTAGAATCTGATATTGTGATGCCTCTGGCTTCGTTTTTTTATATAAGATTGCTTTAGCTATTCGAAGGACTCCTGGATTTCCATGTGCATTTTAGCATCATTTTTCTATATCTGAAAAGAATGTCCTTAGTATTTTGATTGATATCACATTAAATCTTTAAATTGCTTTTGGAAGTATGGACATTTTCATGATATTGATTCAATCCATGAGCATTGAAAATTTTTCCATTTTTTTGGCATCTTCTTCTATTCCTTCCTTTACTGCTTTGTAATTCTTATTGTAGAGATCTTTGACATCCTTAGTTAAATTTATTCCAAAGTATTTAATTTCTTTTTAGCTATTGTGAAGGGGACTAATGTTAGATGTTTTTTCTCAGCCATGGCATTGTCTGTGTATACAAAGGTTATTGATTTTTGTGCATTGATTTTATAACCTGCTACTTTACTAAACTCTTCTATGAGATCCAATATCAACCCAAATGCCTGTCAATTGAAGATTGCATAAAGGAATTATGGGATTTGTATTTCATGGAACACTACACAGCCATAAAAATGCAATCCGGTCATTAGCAACAAAATGAATAAATCTGGGAAACATCATACTTAGTGAAATAAGCCAATCCAAAAGGGACAAATACCGTATGTTCTCCCTGACCTGTGATAACTACTAGAGCATTTAAAAGACAATCTGTAAGAGTGTAAAATTGACACTTTGAGAAGCAATTACTTGAACAGCCCTTGTCTTGACTGTTGAGGAATAGGGTTTTTTTTTTTTTTTTTCATACTATTTGTTCAACTCCTAACATGGAATTAAGCATATGTTTAAAAAGTCAGTTGAAAATAGATCTCAGTGAAAAATGAGAGTGAAAATAAGAGATGGAGGTGGAAGAGGGTGGGAGAATGGCTGGGAGGGTGGGCATGGTGGGAAGTATTACCATGTGCCTAGAGTTGTAATTATGAAGTATATGACGTTTGTAACTCTGAAGCTGTGTAGTTCTGCATACATTTCTATGGACTTACTTCTAAGGGTACATTTTAAAAACTTGCTGTGGGACTCCAAATCCCCTTAAGTTGGGTGGTAAAAATACAATCTTAAGTGTTAAAGTGATCATATGGATAGGGGTAAGTTAGGTGGTAAAAATACAATCTTAAGTGTTAAAGTGATCATATGGATAGGAGTAAGTGTCTGGTAATAACAATAGATAGAATTATAAAGGAGTGAATGCTCCAACATGAGAAGCAGTCCACACAACAGATGCCTAGAATGACACAGCTTTAAGTAGCATTCTGATCTCAGAATCAGCCCTGAAGGCATTCTGGTATGGATGAAAAGCCCACGAGAGCATTTCGGGCATGGAAAACTAAGACATTGTGGCAAAAAAAGTCCTACATGAAAGACCTCAGTGGGTGAGACCCCAGTGGAAAGAAGTGGTCATCAAAGAAGGAGGTACTTTTCTCTGAAGGGAGGATAGAACTTTTACTTTGTTTTGGCCCTGTCTAAACACTGACAGAGTTTGTGGATTCAAAGGGCTTGCAGAGCCTAGGCAGCTGATGTAAAGAGCCTTGGGTTATCACTGACATCATACCTAAGACTGTTGTTAAATTAATAACTGAAGTCACTGTGCACTAACTTTCCATATAAGACATCTGTCCCCAAAGAGTTATATTATAATTATGTTTACATGCTCCCAAAAGATGTATCATTCTTTGGTGCTTCTTTAAAGTTAATTAAGTTTCTTAAAAAAAGCAGGGGGCTGAAACTGACTTCGAGGTGCAATGACTTTGAACAGCCCTTGTCTTAACTGTTGAGGAACAGATTGTTTATTGATTGATAAACTGATAGACATGTTTGAGGTCTATTTGAGGAAAAAAGTAAAAGGTTGATTGTATCAGAAAACCTAATTTGAAATTTCCTGACAAAATTAGAAACATTCTAATGCAAATCTTCCAGTAAAGGAGCAGCCTTGAGCAACCTTGCAGAAGAAAGCCAGAGCTTGAAGCAATCTTTCAAGAAGTGCTGCATTACTAGGAATTCTTATAGTTTAAAAGACGTATTGTATGGGAACCCATTGATACTGAGCTCTCTGAGTCAAAAGGAGCTTCAGAAAGTTAGATTATGGGGCCAGTGCTGTGGCACAGCAGATTAAAGCCCTGGCCTAAAGTGCCGGCATCCCATATGGGCACAGGTTCAAACCCCAGCTGCTCCTCTTCCAATCCAGCTCTCTGCTTGGCCTGGGAAAGCAGTAGAAGATGGCCCAAGTCCTTGGGCCACTGCATCCATGTGAGAGACCCAGAAGAAGCTCCTGGCTCCAAGCTTGGATTGGCACAGCTCTGGCAGTTGTGGCATCTGGGGAGTGAACCAGTGGATGGAAGACTTCTCTGCCTCTCTCTGTAACTCTGTCTTTCAAATAAATAAAATACATCTTAAAAAAAAGAAAGTTAGATTCTGAATGTGAACAGGTTAGGAATATATATATTCATTTACTTAATTGCAAATTTGCTTTCTACACATGCACAAGATTGAGAAATGGCAAAATTCTTTGTCTAAATATCTCTGAAAGAACTTTTTTAAAATAAATTATACCATTTGCCTTTTTTAAGATTTATTTTATTTATTTGAGAGTCAAAGTTACATGGAGAGAAAAGGAGAGGCAAAGAGAGAGAGGTCTACCATCCACTGGTTCACTTCCCAATTGTCTGCAATGGCTAGAGCTGCACCAGTCTGAAGCCAGGAACCTGGAGCTTCTTCCAGGTATCCCACACAGGTGCAGAGGCCCAATGACTTGGGCCATCATTTACTGATTTCACAGGCCATAGCAGAGAGCTGGATTGGAAGTGGATCAGCAGGGACTTAAACTGGCACATGTATGCGGAGTTGGCTCTGCAGACAGCGGCTTTACCCACTATGCCACTGTGCTGGCCCCTGAAAGAGTTTTTAAAAATTTTTCTGTTATGTGATAGAGAGAGAGAGAGAGAGAGAGAGAGAGAGAGTGTGTGAGCAAGAGAGAGCACTCCAATCTGCTGGTTCATTCCTCAAATGTCCTCAGTGGCCTGGTGGCTGCATCAGTGGCCCAATCCAGGAGCTCGGAATGCAATCCAGGTTGTCCATGTGCACAGCATGAACCCAATTACTTAACCATGATTGCTGCAATAAGCTGAATCAGGAGCTGGAAGTTGAACCCAGGCACTCAGATGTGAGATCCAGAAATCCTAATCAGCATTTTAATTGTTGAGCAGACACTTGTCCCTGAAGAGCTTTTTAATAAAACAAAAATTATAAAAGGTTTAAAACATTGTGCCATAGCTTAATTTGCATCACATTTTCTTTCCTAGTCTTACCACATAAAATACATCTTACCATTAACAGTGTTATGATTTCAATGAATTATGCTAACTATTTAAGATATGAATGAAATGATATGATCAGAGCATAAAGAGAGAATCAGACCTTCTTCAAGAGGTCAAAGGAAACTAACTTGAGAAGTTTTGTCTAAACTCTGAAAAAAGGGCAGATAGAGAAGATAGATACATAGATGTTGAGGAGATTTAAGGGATGGAGGGTGTCTCTCAGACACAAAGAAAAAGATATACAAGGACTGTGTGGCAAGGGTGTCCTTACACCCAGCAAGGTGTGACTAAGAGGAAAGTGGTCACATCACAATCTCTTTTCAATGCATATTCCAGATTTAGTTTCCTGTAAGTTGAAAGCAAATTTCCTTTAGACATCCTGAATATCTACCTAATCATTTAAATTCTCATCCTCTTTTGTGTCTTTCCTTTGCATGACATTTCATTTTTTATTTTTCATGAATAAAGGAAAATCAGCATTCACTGGAGAGAAAGACACTCTGCACATGAAGTCTTCCCAGGCCAATTTAATCTTTGCTATTGGGTGTTTATTCAATATGATTTTATAATGACAGCTTATATAAAATTGAATAAATACTATTTGATTATAAATATAATATAATTAACCCAACTACAAAATAAGAAAACTGATTGAATCACTGTACAACATGAGTTAAATCATAATGAAATAATTTGAATTTAATTTGAATGTAATAACCCATTACATCTTCACATTTTTTCCTCTTTTTTAATATAGTGAGCTAATTATCTTCTAAAAACCTTTATATAATAACATTTATAAGGGCAGGAAAAATATCCTGCTATATGAACTCCGAAACTACCCATAATGAAAATATACATCAAATAAATTCAAGAAAATGTGTATAAGGAATTATTCTAATGTGCTCCTCTGTAATATTATAGTGTTTTTTCTTTTCAAATTTTCTAGTCATTAACCTTCACTTTAATATTTTCCTCAAATACAAATAAATTCTTATGTATTTATATTATTTTTAAAATTTTATTTATTTTTGTGTTTTGTTTCTTTTATTTTTATCTTTTATTTATTTTCCATTTTCTGGCTATTTGAAAAGTAAATAGTCCACTTTAATTCTTGTAGCGTTAACTTTTACAATATAAAAACACAATTCATTCTCTATATTATAAAGTTTACTTACAGAAATATTTTTTAAAGAGTTACACAGAGAAAGAAGGAGAGGCAGAGAGAGAGAGAGAGAGAGAGGTCTTCCTCTCTCATCCTTCACTCCCAAGATGGCTGCAAAAGCCGGAGCTAAGACAATCTGAAGTCAGGAGCCATGTCAGGATCTTCCATGTGGGTGCAGGGACTCAAGGACTTGGACCACCTTCCACTGCTTTCCCAGGCCATAGAAGAAAGTTGGGTCGGTATTGGAGCAGCTGGGACTAAAACTGGCACCCATATGTGATACCAGCACTACAAGTGGCGGCTTTACCCACTACACCACAGCGCCAGTCCCTTGGCTATTTGAAAAGTGAATAGTCCACTTTAATTCTTGTAGAGTTGACTTTTATAATATAAAAACATAGCTCATTTACTATAAAGTTTACTTGCAGAAAATTTTAGTAATACATATAGAAAAAGTAACAAAAGAAGTAAATATCCATTGATAATTTTGATGGCAACAAGAAGTTTAATCATAGGCTACTTGTTATATGCAATAAACATTTTATCATGGACAAGATGAATTTCAGGAAAGTTTGTCAGGCAATTGGTGGAGCCAAACATCTCAGTAATTAAATTCTACTTAAAATTTGTAGACATGATGATTTTTCTGCAAATTAGCAAGAACACTTACAAATGTGAACTTTAGTCATTTGATATGGTTTTAGTTTCATGAACCCTTGTCATTTGTGTTGCTGCAATATTTCCTCTGTGCATCAGAATTTCAAATTATACCAGTATTATTTAAGAAAAGTCCAACTACCTCCTTCTTGACTTTTTTTTTTCCATCTTTCCAAGGTTTTCCCTCTTACTGATTAGTACTGGTGCTACCCCAAAAGTCAAAGATCCCTTGATTACTCTGATTACTCCTGTTAAATTCATGTTGATGGATCTGTTTCTCTTCAAGAATGACTTTGAACATTTGATTTTGTTAAATGATAGCTTTCTTTTTTTTTTTTTTTTGGAATCATGTCTTGTTATAATCCAAATTTTTCTATTCCTGATTTTGGTTCATCTAATGATTCAACTTTATGTTTTATGAATTTTTAATTTGGTAGCATAGTGATATAATTTCTAAGTTGTTATATGGGAAGTCTTCTTTTCATTAATTTCCCATGACAATGGGAAGCTAGCTATGTGCAATTTTGAATCATGTCTTTTTGTTTACTAATAATTCTGTAGACAATGACAAATATTCTAGAATTTTGGTTCTGGAATAAAGATCTGAAGCTAATTTTTTGTGTGAGTTCTGTTAAGACAAATTCCTTTTTTTTTTTACTATAGTGCGTTAGGTTTATTTTAATATACTAAATTCAAAAATTAGAGGACAGGAAGACTAAGTTATATTAACTTAAGAGTAGTCTACGCTGTATCATTTATTTATACCATTAATATTTCACAGTGAATTGAAATTTTCTGTATATTTGTCTTCTGGTCTCACAGGACTTTATCTCCTTGGTCACATTTACAGTGTTTTATTTTGTGCAGTGCTTGGTGCAACACAGCTCTCAATATTTATTGAGGGAATGAGTAAACAAGCAAGTATGATACTTTCCTTCAAATTCCAGAATTCAGTTGCATTTTTCTATCTGAAGTTCAGTGCGAGTCAAGAGACAAACAAATGGAGAAATAATAAAGAGCATATACATATATATAAGTAAATTATGAGAAAAAATTAAAATATTGGTACAAACATTAAAGATATTGTTGCAGACAACACACTGAGCATAAGCTGTCATGACTGAATTCCTGTTGTCTTTGTTGCACCTGTTGACTTTCATAGATGTTTACTTAGGGAATTATTTGCCATTTTTTTATGGTATGATGATTTTCCATGGGCATTGCCTTTCCTAGGAGTACCTTGTGTTTTGGATACAAGAACATGTGTGTTTTCAAGTTTGTCCCTGAGAAGAGGCAAAATTCATCCTCAGCACACTGTGGTTAAGAAATTCTAATTTAGCTGACTGCATGTACATTTAGGTTCCAGATTCTGACTGGCCATGGTTTCCCCAGTAGAGCTGTGCAAAGATAGAAACGTTGCATGCTATATCCTGGGAGACTGAACAGAGTGTCTCCATGTTACTGAGCTTCTGCTTTAAACTTTGTCTAGGCATAAAACTCATGCTTTAATCCTATGAAATTTAAATCTGTGTTGGAAAGCCTTCAAAGGCACACCTTGACCTTAGTTCTGGTCTACTACATTGACTTTGTCTTCCTGCTTCATTTCTAGCACATGGTGTGAGGATTTTTTTGTTTCTTTTATTTTATTTAACTCAGCCATGCAATATTTAATCGTTTTCATTTGCAGAGCATTCCTATGTATTTGAGAAGTTCACTTCTACACTCATACACACATATATACATCACACACATACTTCATACATATATGATTTATTTATTTGAAAGGTGGGGGAAAGAGAGAGAGAGAGAGAGAGAGTGAGAGAGAGAGAGAGAGAGATTGATTCTACCTACTGTTTCACTCCCCAAATACCTGCAAAAGCCAAGCAGGGCTGGGGCAGACTGAAGCCATGATACAGGAGCTCCATCCAGGTCTTCCACAGGAGTGACAGGAACCAAACTACTTGGGCCATCATCTACTGTCTTCCCAAGTGCATTAGCAGGAAGCTGTTTAGAAGCAGAGTACCAAAGACTCAAGCAGGCATTTCAAAATGGTATGCAAGTTACTCAAACAGCAACTTTACCTTTTGTGCCACACTACCTGCCTTTCAACGTGTCATATTAACAGGACATATATTCATTGTTGCTTTCTCAATGTTTTTTAAGTCTGTGGACCATAGTTGCTCTACAATCATTCATTGAATTAATTATTTAATGAATAAATAAAGGAGACATGCATGCCCTATGAAAGCCACAAGGCATATGTTCATTGACAGTGTGGAGAAGAGGCATAAAAGTGGCCTGCGACATGAGATCAGTGCCAGCACAATAGAAAGGAATCATGGGGAAATGACAGTATCCAAGGCAGACAATAGAACATAAAGGATTAATTTCCATGACTTGTGAAATCTGTCTGAGACTGACATATGCAGGGATGTAAAAAACAATTCACCATTACAACTCTAGTTTTGCCATGTTGTTACTTCCCTGACTTTACATCAAAATTCTGTTACTCTTCACTAAATACACACTATATAATTTTTGCCAAAAACAAAGGAAGATGCTACTGAAAATAAATAGGGAAAATGCCATCTAATGCAAATTTCTGGTGGCAGATTCCTCTTTGTGATACTCGAAGCTTGAAAAATCTGAATCATACTGCAGATGGATAATTTTTTTGGCAATAATGCCATTTTTCTCACAAACAAAAACTATGTGCTCACCGCTTTCCAGATGTACAACTCCCTCTGGTTAATTCTTACAAAAACAGCTTTCGTTGTTCAAAACAACAACAACAACAACAAAACAACAAAAATCAATTTGAACAAGTTTTTTTGTGTCTTTATTGTTTCATTTCATAAAAGGCAGTTTATCTATCCAGAACATACATTGCATTCTCAGAGTACCTTGTGGCAACATAGCTTTTTTATTTTTTTTAATCTGCATTTGCTAAATTTAGTATGAACGGCAGGATAATCCTTGCTAGGAAAGTGGATTATAAAGATAAAAGAAAGAAGCATTAAGTTCTTTCCCCAACCAGTTCCAAATGTGCCTTTATGCCTATAATATCTCATAAACACCAGGGCAACTGCACCAGCTGCTCTTGACTCTCGGAGGGCGTGATATTTCCTCTCATTCTGGCACCAGCCATCACCCCAAAGGGAAGAAAGTCTCACAAGCCAGAAGTAGACAGGCAGAGCTCTCACCGGTGCTGTGGATAAACACTAGGACCTGATAGCTCTCTGCTGACAGTGAGTTCCTATAAAAATAAAAAAAGTTAAATATAAAAAGACACTAAATCCAGACATTAAAAACAGGCTTTGGATGTTTTTTCATTATATTCTTCTGATATTTTATAAATGTGATATCTGTGACTCTTGGCACTGGTGTATTAAATGGGAATGAGAAAGAGAAAAGGGGGGGGGGTTAACTCCCTAGAGGGACTTATTAATACATGGCTTACTCACTTCCATTAGTAAGAGCACTTTCTTTTGCAGCTTACATTTTTGTATAACTAAACGCAACGTTTTGGCTTGTGTTAAAACCAGAAACAGCATTCAAGTGCCATTCAAATATGAAGTGTACATCACACTTGATTTTATGATTTTATTTTATTCTGTCAAATGGTGAGATTAGAAATTTTCTTAGTTTTAAAACAAACACAGAAAAGCTACATTCCCAGGAAAGGCTGGGAAGTGCTGCCCTGAGCATCGTTATCCCAACACTCTTGAACACTGGCCACAAATTACTATGTTACGGCACCGGCACACCGGGTTCTAGTCCCGGTCGGGGCGCCAGATTCTGTCCCGGTTGCCCCTCTTCCAGGCCAGCCCTCTGCTGTGGCCCGGAGTGCAGAGGAGGATGGCCCAAGTGCTTGGGCCCTGCACCCCATGGGAGACCAGGAAAAAGCACCTGGTACCTGGCTCCTGCCATCGGATGAGCGCGGTGCGCCGGCCCAGCGCGCCGTCCGCGGCGGCCATTGGAGGGTGAACCAACGGCAAAGGAAGACCTTTCTGTCTCTCTCTCTCTCTCACTGTCCACTCTGCCTGTCAAAAAAAAAAAATTACTATGTTACTGTCTGATAGGGAAACACACAAAACAAAACAAAAACAACAAGGACATATTATTCCAGGATTGTTGGACTACGAGATGATGATTGCCCAAAGGGCCTCTATAACTGTGGCCACTCCTTCTTCCTTCACACATAACTCAATTCAACTCTTTTTTAAATTCTCATTATCAGCATGTACACCTACCTCGTTTTGCAATGGGGAGATGGAACTGGCAAAGTGCCAATGAAGGGCAAGAAAATCGCAACCCATAGAGTCCTGTCCAGTATAAATCTGCTGACTGGCACCTATTGACTTCTTTGTTTGTTTGTTTGTTTGTTTGAAAGACAGAGTTGGTGGAGGAAGGTGAGAGTAAGAGCAAGAGCAAGTGAGACAGAGATAGATCTTCTATGCCCTGGTTCATTCTCCAGATGGAAGCCAGGAGCCAAAACTCCATCTAGGTCTCCCACATAGAGGATAGGGGCCCAACCCCCTAGCTCATCCTTTGCTCTCAGGTGCATCAGTGGGGAGCTGAATCAGAAGTGGAGCAGCCAGTTTCATGTATGGGATACCTGTGTCGCAGGCAGCAGCTGAAACCACTGTACTAGGCCCCTGGCCTCACCTATTGACCTCTTAAAAGCAGAAGAAGGCCAATAGGCTAATCCTCCACCTAGCGGTGCCGGCACACCGGGTTCTAGTCCCGGTCGGGGCGCCAGATTCTGTCCCGGTTGCCCCTCTTCCAGGCCAGCTCTCTGCTGTGGCCAGGGAGTGCAGTGGAGGATGGCCCAAGTGGTTGGGCCCTGTGCCCCATGGGAGACCAGGATAAGCACCTGGCTTCGGATCAGCGCGGTGCGCGGGCTGCAGTGCGCCGGCAGCGGCGGCCGTTGGAGGGTGAACCAACGGCAAAGGAAGACCTTTCTCTCTGTCTCTCTCTCTCACTATCCACTCTGCCTGTTAAAAAAAAAAAAAAGCAGAAGAAGTTTCAGAAAAATTTCAGATGAAACCCCAGATTCAAATCTTGTTACTGACACTTTGGAGACTGATGCCGGTTGTTTAATGTTTAAAAACACCTTTGTTTCTTCATCTGCCACTCTTTGCAATAATAATAATGTATGTGAAAGCCTGAATTTGCTTACAGAAGTAAGATTTTCTTATTTTTGGAAGGTTTCTTTTTGGTATAAACAGCCTTTGGCATAATTTCCTATGTGCCATACAGTGTCCTATCTGATTTAAGTATTTGATTCATTTAATCTCTAACCATTGTATGAAGTAGAAGTGATGAGCATCCTCATTTAACAGATGAGTACCTGAAACACTAAGAGTCTAACTCATCCATACTGTTATTCCCTCTACTATACCAAAGTTCTATGGATCCCAGTGATGGAACCGGTGCCATATATATTAGATCAATAATTGGTTCACCTATAAAATTGAGATGAGAGATGCCAGATACAAGTCTCCAAAATACAGTAAAAGTCAATCTTCTAACATTAGAAGGACAGTATGGGCCTAATGGAAGCGATAAACTCTACCCATAGAGGGACAAAGGTTAACAATAATGAATTGCTCCTGAGTAGCCTATAATTATGTGAGGTGGGTCCTTCAGTCATCATAACCTCTTTAGTATCATTATTATAGCCCATGTATGCAACAGCTGGGAAAAAGATGGCAAAGTGGAATTTGAGATATAATAAATCCTACAGATGAGAGTAACATCATGAGAAAAAAATGCTACAAAAGTGAACTGAGCAAGAGAAGGCTTGGAATAGGAAGAAATAGATGTTAGTAAGTTTTTCTGATGACCTAGAAAGAGAAATTAAAGAATGCATTAAATTCACTTTACCCACAATACAGTTTTTGATTAAAAGCCCAGTCCTTAACATCCTGCTACGATGCAATGACATCAAGAAGAATTAATGAGGGAGGCAGTACTTTGGATGCATTCACAAGCTGTGTCATGGGGTCACTGTGAGGACCCTTCAGCTAATTTCTTTCTTTTTTACTTACTAGTTTTTTAGAGGATCTATAGTTGTTTCCCACTTCCCAGTTACCTTATCACAAAACATTAGATTCCATCACATACCGCAGTTGGTAGAGAAACATATCATTTATTTATTTATTGTGTCCATAGATATTTGTTATGGTTTGTTGAGTAACAAATTACACTAAAACATAATGATTTAAAAATTAACATTTATTAGCTCATGCTTTATGTGGATCAGGAATCTGGGCACACTTAGTTGGGTAAGTCTGGCTTGGGATTTCTCATGGAATTGCAATCAAATGCCAGACAGGGTCATTTTAAAGCTCAAATGGGGAAGGGTCCACTTCCAAACTCACTCACATAGTTGGTGGCAGGATTTAGTTCTTTGTGGGGTTTCTGGCTGACAACTTGTTTCCTAACTGGCTGTTAGCAGAAGGCGGCCCTCAGTTCATTCCTCTGTGGAACTCTATCATGCAGCTTAAAAGTGACAGCCAGCTTTCTAGGAAAGAGTCTGGACATGGCCAGGGCGGAGGGGTGGGGTGGTGCACGATGGGGGGCTGGGGGCAGAGATGATGTTCTATGTTCGGACTTCTACAGTGAGAAACAGAAGCAAGGTAGTTTAAGATATTGTTAAAATAAAAGAAAAAACATTGAGAATGTGGTTGAACTTAAGTGTAGGTAGAAGTCTTTGGGAGTCTAAAAGGTCCAGGAACTGGGATTTACCTGTTTGGTGAATCTTTTAAGTGAATGTGATATGGGATAAGGAAAGTTGTGGATGCTACAACCCCCCACCACACCTCACCCTATGCAATCCTATCCACTTATCCAATCATTCAAATGATCCCTTTCCCAAAACGTATCTCCCTTACCTGGGACCTGGGGGAGGTGCCATACAACCACTCCCCTTCCGACCTCATAAAAGAGGCTGGCAACTGGGAGGAGCTCGCTCTTTCTCTGAAGATAAGGATGAGACTGGGTACTGAGGCCTTGTCTCTCTACTTCCCTCTCCATCCTTTTCACTTTCTGGCCCACTCTCCTCCTGAATTATGCCTGTGTGTGTGTGTATGTATGTGTGTGAGTTTGCTTTCTCACCTCTTAAATAAACTTCACTAGTTTGCATACCATATATGCGCCTGTACTCAGAATGTTTCTCTAGGTAGAAGGCAAAAACCTAAGGTAGGAATCTAGAACTCCACCTCTCCCACAACAAATGTAGAAGTCGTAATTCCTGGCAGGATTGAAGTAGACAGAAAGATTGTGAGAATTAAATAGGTTTAAATGAGGTTTAAATGTCATAGGTTTAAATGAGGGTATGCGAACCTGACACAGTGGAATTAAAATAATTGTTTGAATACTGACAATAATTTCCACAAAACAAAGCTTCTACTAGAAAAAAAAGAAAGATAAACAAACTCAGAATTGTTTTTTCAGGTAAACTCAAATCTCATGATTTTAGAAAATAATAAAATAAATAAGTTCTTTCCTGTCACAAAAATCAAGACTCTTCCATAATCTGCAATAAAATTCATAATATTCCCTTTCGCTTGGGGGTGTCTTTAAAAAAAACAAAGACTTTACTGCTTTAACCCCAATTAAGCAATTTTTTTCATGAAGCTTCCCAGAGTTTAATTTTAACATACTCCCTTCTCAGAAAATGTTGTACAATTAATGACTATGCATCCAGACAAATTTAGATTAGACATATCCTGGTCATGTTTTAGATTTGCTTTGCTGTTCGCATTGCTGGGGCTGAAAACACCGTAGGGGGGCTGAGCAATTGAGGAAAACAGAGAAGAGGGCCAATACATCAGAGCTGTTTTCCCACTTCAAATGCCCGGATTCTGAGCTTTCCCACAGGCTCAAGGTCCTCTGAGGTGGAATGCTTAGCATCCAAACAACGTGCAAATGCATACTGTGAAACAATAAGCTTTCTCCTTACAGTAAACACCACTGGGAAGAAAAAAAGAGAGTTCTTCTATGTTGGCAAATGACTTTGGTACAAAGGATATGTGAAAGCAAAGGAATTTTTCCCCCCTGGCCTTCATCACTGCAAATATGTGCTGTCATGTAGAACAGATCTCAGGCCTACAATATAAGACCCTCTGAGAGACCTGCTATATGGAGGAAGTACAAAAGGGGAGAGCAATTTAAAGTCTTTTTTACATGGCCTATTTAAATACATATTAGTTTTTTGTTTTGTTTTGTTTTGTTTTGTTTAAGAAAAATGGCCACCACCTTTTATTATTTTTTCTGTGTAGTTATTCCAAAGGAAATTTGAATGTGGAGTTGGCTTAGTTCATTTATTCTACACACAAACAATACCAAATTTTAGATGTTTTCATATTTAACCCTCTTTTGTTCTCTTTGTAAAATATTTTCCCTGATTCATTAATGATTTATCTTTCTTTCGAAATCTGACATGACTAATTTCAATGTCATGAAGCTATCCTCAGAACTTAATATATGAATGAGTGATGCAAGTCCTGTTGTGTTTTTCTTCATCACGTTTTGTGGACTCTCTTCCTACTCCTCATCTTCATTATGGAAGCCTGTCTCCAGATCTAAGTCGATGTACAGCGGATCAGACAATCACTTTCCCATAGATGTCTCTAACCCCTCTCTCCCATCATTAGTCTGTTTGGTAGCCAGCATTGTCACACACTGTGTAGTTAAGTCACATTAGACTTTCTCTGCACCACATCTCAACTGAAATCCCATCTTCTAATTTCCCATTGGCTTCAAAATCTGTCATAATGGTGCCTTCGCAGTCATGCCTACTGACTGAACAATTTTGTGTCTGTGCGTGTTTATCTGTAAGTACACTCTTATCTGTTCCTCAATGACCCTGTCTGGAACATTTTTCCTAAATGATCTCTGAATTTAAAAATTAAAGATCCTTCAAAATGATTTCTCTGCTTCCAACTTTTCCTGAACTGTTTGGGCTTTGGTCTCATTATCTATAAATTTAGTGGTTGTGCTGTATGCTAGGCAAGGAATTAGTGAGGACAAAGTAGCTTGGAAACTGCTAGCAGACTTTACCAGAGCCCTCACTGCCTAGCTGACATGGCTGCAGGCTGAGCATACCCAGCTTCCCTTGATGTACCTGAGTCTCACTTCCTTATCACACACAAGATACTATGATGATTACAAGTATGCTGAGCTCTACGTGGAGACACCATGATACAACTCCCACTGAAATCCTACTCAAACTCTGCCCCAATTAATATTCAATTAGAACACCCTTCCCTGCCAAATAAATAGGGTAACGTGAACTTCTTTGATATAAAATCCAGCGAGAGCAGCAACAGCAAGTACCACTCTTTTCTCTTGTAGAAGGACTTCTGACATTCACTTCTGGTTGTAAAAAATCACTTTAATCTTCTTAAATAAGTCCTGCTCTCCTTCAGCTTCCTTATTTATATCTCTGCTTTGAATTCTCTTATGCCAAGACCAAAACTCAGACTAAACTCAGGTAGAAACCCTGTTTTCCACGACAGCTGAAACAATTATTCTTGTTCATGAGTTTATGTCTTTTGTGGTCTTTTAAGCTTTGTGCAAGTGCTATTTTCTAGGTGTCACTTTAAATTAATCTTATAAAACTTTTATTTGTTTAATTTGTTTAATCTCATAATTCATAAATTTAAATACATTTAATAAGTAAAAAATGTACCTTTCCAAAAATACATGTTTGAGGATTTTGCTCATGCTCTGTGAGCTCAGCTGATACTGACTTGTTGCTAAGGAAAAACTAATTTCAATTTCAAGTGAACACAAGTTAATGATTTTTTCTAGTAATAACTGATGAGTGATTGGCTGCTTTATTTTTAAAGAATCAAGTGTAGGGTGCTGGTGCTGTGGCACGGTAGGTTAATCCTCCACCTGCAGTGCCAGCATCCCATACAGGCACCGATTCCGGTTCCAGCTGCTTTTCTTCTGACCCAGCTCTCTGTTATGGCCCGGGAAAGTAGAAGGAGATGGCCCAAATGCTTGGGCCCCTGCACCATGGGGGAGATCTGGAAGAAGCTCCTGGCTCCCGGCTTTGGATCAGCCCAGCTTCGGCCATTGCTGCCATTTGAGGAATGAACCAGCAGATGGAGGAACTTTTTCTCTGTCTCTCCCTCTCACTGTCTGTAACTCGACCTGTCAAATAAATAAATGAAATCTTTAACAAAAAAAGAACCAAGTGTAAAGTAAACATCTGATTAGCAGAATGTAGATAAGAAGATTGGTGGAATACAGATATGTGCAAAAGAAGAGAATCTATGCAATTACCTTTTCTTTTTCCATTCATCACTCCATGAAGGAGGGAAACCTAGTACAGAGGAGCTAAGAGGAACAGCTCATGTCTTTTGGCCGATAAGGAGATGTATAAAGCTTGAAATAGAATGAATAAATAATAATTGAAGAATATCCATTATTAGTCAAATTACTTAAATACTTCTAATATGTGTACATTATATAGAGACCTCTTTGGGAGCTGAACTGAATGTAATATAGTATTTTTACTTCACAATTATCTGAAAACAGTCAGTCCATAGGTTATTTAGTGTCAATATAGAAATAAGGGCAGAAAATATTCAATACATACTGAAGTCTATGAATTAGGTCTGATTAAGCTAATGAAGATGAAAAAGTACTTAAAATTTAAGTCTACATATTTAGTAAAAAGAGAGTTTTTTGCATAAAAATTATCTCGGGTATTTATCTGGGAAGTTAAAATAATAGTTATGATGTCCATATCCCATATCTGAGGGCCTGTATTCAATTCCCAGCTCTGTTTTCCAAGTTTAGCTTCCTGATAAAGCTGAACCCAGTAGGCAGCAGGTGATGACTCAAGTAATGGGACTTCTGCTACTCATGTGGAAGACTTAGATTGAAATTCCAATTCCTGGCTTTGGCCTGGCCCAGCCTTGCCCATTGAGGGCATCTAAAGAGTGAGCCAGTAGATGGGAACTTCTCTGTCTGTGACTCTGTCTCTTGTATTATAAAATAAAGAATTATCTGCTTAAATTGTCATATTGCTTAACATTGTTTAATTAGAATATTACTTTCTACAGCTACATTTTTCCAACATTTTACTTTTCAGACAGTATTATGGTGACCATCCCAGAGAGCAAACATAAACTTATTTATTCAATCATGTTAATTAAATAAAAGTTAGTTGTTTGGCTAAATATGGTCTCAGAATTAAAAACTGAAATATGAAGAATGAAATAAAATACTATTATATCTTTATTTATCATTTATATTTATTATTGTTAATTATTTTATTAATATATTACTAATGTGGATATCATCCTGCTAGCCATTCTGGCCATATTTGTGTGCCTGAAAGCTTACAAATCCATGTTGTATGGACAAAATTATTCCCCTCCCATCTCCCAGAAATTCATATGTTGAAGTCCTAACTCCCATCACCTCTGAATATGACTGTTTGGTGATAGGACCTTTAAAGATGTGATTAAGCCAAAATGAGGTCATGAAAGCAAGTCCTAATCCAAAGACTGGTTTCCTTACGAGAGAGGAAATTTGGGCACACAAAGGCACACCAGGGATGCACAAGCACAGATAAAAGAACAAAAGGACCACATGAGGACACATAAACTATCTGCAAGCCAGGGGGAGAGGCCTCAGGAGGAACACGTAATCTTGAACTTGTGGTCTCCAGATATATGGGAAGATAAATTTCCATCCTGTAAGTCGCCCAGTCTATGATATTTTGTGATGAGAGGCTTAGCAAACTAACACCCACTCATCAAGGCCAGGAACAACCTGCAGGACTCACTTCTGAAATCTTTCTACTGATAACTTGTATCCCAGGGCTGTGCCAGCTCCAGGGATTCTTTCCGTCAGAAGACATCTGCTCAGAGACCCGTCTGTTGGCTCATCAGTAGCCAATTATGCTACGGAAAGACATGCTACCGGGGAAGGTACCACACTTTGATTACCTCTGCTCTGCCTTTCTGGACTCCATTTTTGCTCTGCCAGGTTGATTCCTTAGGTTCTACGCTGGGTCAGCAGGCAGCCAAAGATCAATAGGCTTCACAGCTGAGAATCATGTTGCTGAAGTTGAGGTCGTTGCAGTGAGCTAGCTATCTACCAGCTGCCTTGTGTTCTCTGGGACCTGGATTGGGATGAAGTAATCCTGCACAGGCATGACCCTGACAGTGAGGCCACCTAAGAGTTTGGACTTATCTACCTTACTCTCTTCGGTTGAGTTCCAGGTTTGGTAGTACCATTGTGGAAGTAGGTGCTAAGTGCATGATCTATGCAAGTGCCTTAGAGTTGATGAGACAGTTCGTTCTGCTCAATGCAATACAAAGTTACATAGAGAATGAGGCAGTTACAGGACATATAGGATTTCACCACTGTCTGGAGGAGGAATGCTCAAAGCAAACAATGTAAAGGGATGGATGACAAATAGTCCAGTATCTGATTCAGAAACCTTAGAGAAAATGAGATCTGTTAGTCTGGCTCTGTTACTTACCAGTTGTGTGGCAGGGAGCGAATTGGAGTCTTTGTAAAAATTCTATTGGGTTTAAAGATAATTAGAAATAACCTATGTAAAATGACTTACTCTGTGCCAGGCAAAAGGCCTGGACTCACTAAATGGTTATACACTTATTAACATTGTTTCTTGATTAATGCAAATCTAACCACCATCATCTCAGCAGGCCACATTTTAGCACTCACATGACAGACATCAGAAATCAGAATTGACCTTAGCAATGATTTAGTCTGGTCTCTTCATTTTTCAGAGAAAATTAATGCCCAGAGAAATTAAATGACTTGCCCCAGGTTACAGAGCCAGTTGGTGGCAGTGACAGCTTCAGTCATAGAACATGTGATTTCTTACTCAGATTCAGAATACTTTTCATTTCAGAGCACTTCATTAATAGCAGTACACATATCTTAATAAACATGTGTTTTTCAATGTGTACTAATTACAAATGGGCAGGCAGTGAACTGAAATAGATGGAGTAATGATTAAATCCAAGTGTTGTGATATTGCAGTAATGTACACTTAGGACAACTCTGATGTACAAAGTAATTGAAGGTTTCTTATTATCTAACAAATCTAATCTTCCTCACAAGCCCTGACCCCACCAGAGAGGGGTGGAGTTCATGGTGGAGATTTTAACTGGCTAATGGATAGTATCTATGACTTTGGCTTGATTTGTTTTTCTTTCCTTTTTTCTAATATTTATTTTATTTATTGAAAGGCAGGATTAAAATAAGAGAGGGAGAGTTACATATTCTGTCTGCTGGTTCTCCTCAAATGGCCACGAAGGCCAGGGCTGTGCCAAGCCAGAGCCAAGAGCCAGGATTTTCAACCAAGTCTCCCACATGGGTGGAGTGGCCCAAAGACTTAGGCTATCTTCCTCTGCTTTCCCAGGCATATCAGCAGGGAGCTGAATGATAGGTGGAGCAGCTGGGACTTGAACAGGTGCCCATATGGGAAGCCAGCATTGCAGGCAGCAGCTTAATCTGTTATGCTACCACACCAGCCCCTTGATTTGTTTTTCCTAAGAAAGTGTTCAGTTTTACAGATTACCTCTCACAAATCCAAAAATGGCAAATGGAAAAATGGCCAGGTCAGGGCACACTCTTGCCCTTGCAGTACTGAAAGAGAGATGTGGATTTCCTGCGTGACAATGGGCCCTCTGGGTCCTCCCAGGTCTCCCTTGTAGGATGGATGGTCCATTTCTGGGATTATTCCACTGTTGTCTGAGTTACAACATAAATTTATGAATTATTCTCTTGAATAATTGATGACTTGGTTGTCCTTTCCTTTTATTTTCAAAACTACCTTCCAGGGACCGGAGTTGTGGTACAGCAGGTTAAGGTTCCACCTGTGGAACCAGCACCCCATTTGAGCCCCAGCTGGAATCCTGGATGTTCAAGTTCTGATCCAGCCCCCTACTAATGCACATGGGAAAGCAGCGGGTGATGGACCAAGTTCTGGGACCCTACCACCCACTTGGGAGACCAGGATGGCATTCTTGGCTTCTGGCTTTGGCCTGGCCCTGGCCATTTGAGATAAGTGAACTGGTAAATAGATTTCTTATCTCTGTCTCTCCCTATCTCTCTCTCACTCTTAGATAGGAACTGCACCATGGCCCTCATGTCAGTTATCAGAGGACCCCCAAACATGCCTCCAAGCTCTTGAGATCAGCTGCCTTCCACCTCTTCTACACGAGGCCTGTGATTACTTCTGAGTACCCCCAGCCTCCTCTACATGAACATTCTCTCAGGCCTCATCTACACTTCATGCTACCATATCGTCTTATATTGTTCTGTGCCATGACTGGCTCATGTAGCCACAGACACCACACTATGGAGTTGTTTTCTGCAGAGCTCAAACTAGAACTGAGCCAAAATCTTGCACTTCAGTTAACCCCACACCTGACTCTGGGATTTCAAAGAGCAGGTGAAAGTTATTTTCCTTGCCCTACTCTTTGAGTTTTTCTTGACTTTGGAGTCTTTCTTCCTAGCCTTCACTGGCCCACCAGGATTTCTCATGGTCCTTCCTGTCCAGTTGAGCCAGATTCTTCTTCTGACATTGTTTCTCTCATCTTCTCTATACTTTTGGTGATATTAAATAGCTATGATTTGAACCAGGTATTGAATATTAGGAATTTGGAAACTAGGATTTATTTAGCACAAATAGCATATCAGTTTACTGTTCCACTAACATTTTCCTCACTGTAATGTTTACTTTTATGTAGACCAAAATCAGGCTATGGTTAAAAAAAAATTTGTTTAAAAATCTCTCAAGATATTCTTTTTTACTTAAATAAAATTCAAACTTCCTAGCACAGCTTACAGGGTCTGATATCCCCTTCTCCTTGCAACCTCATGTCAACCCCTGTCCTACATGTCCTTTGTGCCTCAATGCACACATCACATCAGGGAATCTGATTCTCCATATAGGGTATTCTCAATTTCTCTTTCTGGATTTTTGCACACCCAGCTTCTTCTCCTTTGCTAGGTCTCAGTTTAAAAGTTAGCTTCCCTTGGGGGCCAGCGCTGTGGTATACGGGGCAAAGCCACTGCCTGAAGTGCTGGCATCCCATATGGGTGCCAGTTCAAGTTCCATCTGCTCCATTTCTGATCCAGCTCTCTGCCATGGCCTGGGAAAGTAATAGAAGATAGCCCAAGTCCTTAAGCCCCTGCACCCCTTGCTCCTGGCTTCAGATTGGCGCAGCTCCAGCTGTTGAGGCCAACTGGGGAGTGAACCAGTAGATGGGAGACCTCTGTTTCTCTCTCTGCCTCTCTTTCTCTTTCTGTGTAACTCTGACTTTCAAATAAATACATAAATCTTTTTTTTTTAAATGTTAGCTTCCCCAAGAAGAGTTTCCTAAGATTGTTATGGAAGAATTTTGAAAATAACCACAAATACTTCTAGTCATTGTTTTTTCTAGCAGAGCACTTTGGTAATGTTCTTCATAGTACTGAAGAAATCTTAAGCTTTTGTTCGTTAATAGGCTTGTTCATTCTGTTTCCCAGGAGTATAGAAAAGACGTGGGACCACAGACTGTGCTTAGTGCATTCACAATTTTATGCTTAGAACTAAATTATGCTTGGGGCACAGTAGGTGCTCAACAAATAAGGAATGAGTGTGGCAGGGTTTGGAGTACTGGTTAAGTCCCTACTTGGATCACTCACATCTGTCTATCAGTTGCTTTGTCATCCTAAATAGGAAGCTTCCATTGTATGGTCCAACCAGGCTATTTCAATGTCTGCTGTCATGATCATGTTCTAGTCAGGCAGATAAATGATATGAGAAATGGAATTCTGCTCCTTCCTTTTAAAGGCACAGACAAGAAGTTATACACACTTCTTTTCATCTATTCTATTCAACAAATTTTTATCGCATGATAATGCTTGATTTCTATCCAAACTAGAATTTGAAGTAAGTATTTCTCTGTGTGGCTATGTTATTTGCTAAAAATTCTATTGTTAAAAAAAATAAGAATAGGTATGGGTTACGAATTAGCATCTCTGTCACATGTTAACAATATAATGAACAGTTTTTAAAGGAACCTAAAATGCTTCATCCTACTTTGTAAAAGGGTACTGTGGTATAGACAAAAATATACCTTTTAATATTTATGAAATCTGATTTTTCAAAGAACAATATCCTAATAGAGTTTATGTTTAAAAGTTAGCTTACACTCTTTAAGCTTCACATTTTATCTCAATTTTTATTGCAATTAGACTATTTTCATCTTTTGTGTATGCCACCACCACCACCCTCCAATTAGAGTGAATGTAACATAGTAGAATTGAAACTCTGCTTTCCTACTCCTCCTAATTAAATCAAATAAATTTTCTCTGAGTTTTTCCACCTGTTAAATACTGGGCACAGTGTAAGGAAAAGGGTAGCAGAACAGAAAGGAAGCAGGATATGAACTCACAGCCAGAATGAATTTATTCAAGAAAACTAAATTATCAGGGGTGGGTGACCAACTGTCAGCATGCACACAGGCCAAACACATGGCAGAGGCCCAGTCCTCAGCATACTGGGCCTTTTATATTTTATAATGGGCCCTGAGGGAAATGTGGAGGACAGTAGTCAGGGGTGAATTTCTCCATATGGGTTTCTCAGGTTTCTCCTGGGCTTTCAAACCTGGAAAAAGAATGCAGGGAGTTAGCTGGTGAAAAATACAGGGCATGGGGCTGTAGTTTCTTCTTGGAAGAAGGCAGGGTTAAGGGCTAAAAATCTACTTTTAGGCAAGGAGCTAAAATGGCTGAGCTTATGTTCTTGTTTCATCACAGAAACCTATTACAAAGAACAAAATAAAGGTAATCAGAAATCTAAAAGAATTTCTGAAAGTCTTGCTTAAATAATTACAGCCATCAATTATTAACTGCCCTATTATTGGAGAGGTATTCTTTTAGAGCCTTAAATATACTTGGTTTATTTTAGTGTTCACAACAACCATGTAGAGCATTGAATAGTCTGTCTGTTTGAGTTGAGGAAATCAAGAGGCTCAAGAGGAGTTAAATGCTTCTTCACAATTCCGTTTCTATTATGTCCAGGCTTGGCTATTTCATGTTCTTGAGGTTTTTTTTTTTTTTTTTCAGCTTTTACACTTTTGAATGAAATACTGGCGTGTCCTTCTAACTTGTTTTACTGTAGTGAGTAACTGTAAAAATTACATCAGATTCACATGAAAGGAAAATTAAATCAGGACTTTTTCTAGGAATGATGATATTAAAATCAAATGCTTTGGTTCCTTCCACTGAAAGTCATCCTTGTCACACTACTTTTATCTTCATTTTGTAACTGACAAGTGATATTGCTTAAAGTCCACTGCACTCATCTTTAACTTGAATTGTTATCCGTCTTAGTCCAACCCTTTGCAAAGTCAGCATTGAAACCCAAGCATAGCTTGGCATGCTCTTGGTTTGGATGAGTGAATGTTGGGGATGATAAAGACATAAGGTTGAATTCTCATTTCTGTGGAGCACTATCTTGCAAGGCAGGCGATGTGCACTGACATGGAAATCCAGAGACATTTTCATCATGGCTAATGACAGTGTACCTAGCTGGTAGGTCATTACAGACCTTCAGCCTTCAGTACTTCACTCTTCATGAGATTAATGTGTATGCAGAACAATAAATATAAGGTCGATGACACCTTTAAAGTTATGCTTAAATATTACTCTGTGACCACTGATGAATGACGATTGCTGTTTCATGCCTGGCTAAACACGTGGTTTTTCACAAGCAATAGATTCACGAAGGAGAAATATTCACAGTGGGTGCTAGGAATGTATACATATTGATTCTGCGGAGTATAACTAAAATGTATGTTCAATTCTTCAGGGAGTGATATTTAACAGAGTTCTGTGATTCCATCTTGAGTTTCCTAAGTGCTGAGCAGATAGATGGTGTAGGTTGTGTCTTTTTTTTACATCAACACCCACCATATACTTGGGCTTTGTGTCTAAGGAACGTGACTACCAATTTTGGAAATTCTGTGAGATAATACACTTTAAAATTCCTTTTCCGTCTTAACTAACCACAGTCAATTCTGGTATTTGCAACTAAGAACCCTATAGACATATAGCCATAAAACCTGGTTAAAAATCTTGGAAGGAAAGTGAAATTCATTCACTGATGAGTCAATGATGAAGTATTTGTTTCCTATTTCCATTTACCCATCCTCTTTGCCTTTGTTGAATGAATAATCAACTCATTTACAAGATTTACAGAGCACCAATTGCATGCATATCATTTTATTAGGTTTGGTGGGAGGTGAGAAAAATAAATCAGCTGAACAGGAATGATACCCTTAAGGAACTGGTGAAGAATTGGTTCAACCATGCTAGAAGCCCAAAAATGGTAAGAGTTATAAGAGGTATAGTGTAGTGAAATTTCAGAGACGAGAGTCTGGGAATGGGGAAGATAGTCACCCTTTCTGAGAAGAGACAGCATAGCAGATGGGGACTTTAAGTAAGGAATGGTTCTGATGGGGAGATAAATATTCCTTGAATAGAGAACGAAAGAAAGAAAATTTAGGACATACATGAGAAATAGTCTAAATTAGTTTACTGCATCATTAATGGACTGAGAAAAGAACAAAATGATAACATTCAGATCACAAGAGTTTTCAGTTTAGTGGAGTGGGCGGCGCTACTGGAGGCGCCAATACCCTGCACCTGGTGGAGATGCCCAAGGAGCAGATTGAGGGCTACCAGCGGCACGAGGCGTTTCTGCACAAGATGCACCACGTGCTGCTGGAGGAGCAGGTGTTGGAGGGCATCCTGCAGTGCCCGGAGTCCGGAAGGCTGCTCCCCACCAGCCGCAGAATCCCCAACATGCTGCTGAGCGACAAGGAGACCGAGACCTGACCGCCGCCCCGGCCCCCGCCCCCGCCCCCGCCCCCACCCTGACCCCGACCACGCGTGGTTCCGCCGCTGTCCTCCAGGTTAGATCCAGTCCCCTCACCCAATGATACACTGCACACGCGGTGTTCTTGCGCTCGGTTGTGTGTGTGTGTGTGTGTGTGTGTGTGTGTTTATATATATATATATATATATATATATATATATATATATATTTTTTTTTTTTTCTCTCATTAAAGGTTCAAAACCAAAAAAAAAAAAAAAACCAAAAAAAACAAAAAACCCAACAACAACAAAACCCTGACTTTGATTTGTGGACCAGAGGTTTCTGAGAAGGGAGTACTTCCAGAAGGCTATTCTTGTATATATTCATCACTATTACTGAGATAAAATTCACATACCATACTGTTTATCAATTTAAAGTGTAAAACTCAAATGTTTTGCAAATTTTTTCAATCCACACTGTTTTGTACTTTTTAAGACTATAGTTTTGCAATGCTTCTATTAAAGTTTTCCTATGTACTTTACTATTTTGGTAATATTGTTAATGGAATTTTCTCGTAATTTTTTGGATTGTTCATTCTAAGTGTATAGAAATGTAATTCTTGTTATTACTCTTTTATCTTGAAACCTTGCTGAATTCATTTCCAAGTTAACAGTTCTTTAATGTTATCTTTAAACTGTCCACATTATGTCATCTGTAAATAGACATATTTTTCTTTCTTAAGATGACTTTTTCTTTTGTTTTCTTGCCTATTTGTATAAATTTCCAGTAAAATATTGAGTAGGAGTGGTAAGATGAAATATCTTGGTCATGTCCTTCACCAGTGTGGTGTTAACTCTTGGGCTTTTGTAGGTATTTATTAGGTTGAGAAAGTTTCCTTCTGTAACTAATTTGTTGTGTGGCTTTATTATGAGGGATACCAGAAAGGTTATTCTGATGTCAGTAAATAAAATGGATTGAAAATAGAAAAGACTTAGGATGTCATGCATAAATCAAGACACCAATGTGATGACAGCCTAAATTTGAGCACAAAATAAACACAGCTATAGATGAGAGAGATATTGAAGAGGTGGAAATGATAAGTACTGGCAGATAGTTGGCATGGTTCAAAAAGTAGAAAAAGGTGTCTGAGTGCCTGAGAGTTTAAATTTTATAGAATACAAACTAGACCACATAACTCTGAAGTTAAGAGCATGAGTTAAAAATCTCAGTGTCACTCTCATAATTATGTGAATGATCAAGTAACACAGTCCCTTTATGGCCATATTTCCATAGCTATTAAATGCAGACAATAACTGCCTTGTAGATTTTCTGTGAATAGTAAATTCATCAGCATACGAAATCCTTAAAACAATGTCTGACTCTGAGATTTACCAACAATTATTTGTGTTTCAAAAGCCCTACATTTTTAAAAGCTTTTATTTAATAAATATAAATTTCATAGATACAGCTTTTGGAATATAGTGATTCTTCCCCTTATATCCACCCTCCCACTCCCACTCCCATCACCTCCTACTCCCTCTCTCATCCCATTGGTCATTAAGATTCATTTTTAATTAGCTTTATAAACAGAAGATCAACTTAGTATATAGTAAGTAAAGATTTCAACATCTTGCACCCACACAGACACACAAAGTATAAAGTACTATTTGAAAACTAGTTTTACTGTTGATTCTCATAGTACAACTCAGTAAGGACAGAAGTCCTACCTGGGGAGCAAGTACTCAGTGACTCCTGTTGTTGATTCAATAATTGACACTCTTATTTATGACATCAGTGATCACCTGAGGCTCTTGTCATGAGCTGCCAAGGCTATGGAAGCCTCTTGAGTTCACAAACTCTGACCTTATTTAGACAGGGCCATAATCAAAGTGGAAGTTCTCTCCTCCCTTCAGAGAAAGATACCTCCTTCTTTGATGGCCCCTTCTTTCCACTGGAATCTCACAAACAGAGATCCTTCATGTAGGCCATTCTTTGCCAAGACATTCCATGCCTGAAATGCTCTCATAGGCTTTTTAGCCAGATCTGAATACCTTAAGGGCTGATTCTGAGGCCAGAGTGCTGTTTAGGGCTTTTGTAATTCTATGAGTCTGTTATGTGGCCTGCTTCCCACATTCTCTCCTTTTTAATTCTACCTATCATTATTAGCAGACACTTGGTCTTATTTATGTGATCCTTTGACACTTATTTCTATATTTATGATCAATTATGCACTTAAAATGATGATCACTTTAACTAGTACAATGGCATTGGTACCTGCCTTCTTAATAGGATTTGGAGTCCCACAGCAAGTTCTTAGCTTTACCCATGTGGGTAAGTCTAAGGGAATGTGTGTCAAACTATACATCTACTCCCTCTCTTATTCCCATTGTTATCCTTAACAGGGATCAATTTTCAACTGGATTTAAACACTTAAGAATAATCCTGTGTTAAGAGTTCCACCAGTAGTATTAAGCAGAAAAAGAAAATAGTAAAAAGATTAAAATAGTTCCTTGATAGTCAGGACAAGGGCTGATCAAGTCATTGCTTTTTTTTTTTATAACGCTTTTATTTAAAGAATATAAATTTCCAAAATACAGCTTATAGATTACAATGGCTTCCCCCCACCATAACTTCCCTCCCACCCGCAACCCTCCCCTTTCCCACTCCCTCTCCCCTTGCTTCACATCAAGATTCAAGTCATTGCTTTTAATAGTGTCAGTTACACTTCTACAGGTTTTCTTTTAGGTGCTCAGTTAGTTGTCACAGATCAGGGAGCACATATGGTATTTGTCCCTTTGGAACTGGTTTATTTCATTCAGTATGATGTTCTCCAGATTCTTCCAGTTTGTTGCAAATGACTGGATTTCATTTTTTATTGCTGCGTAGTATTCTATAGAGTACATATCCTATAATTTTTTTTTAATCCAGTTTTCCACTGTCAGGCATTTAGGTTGATTCCATGTCTTAGCTGCAAAAAACATGGAGGTTGATAGCTCTTTTATTTACTGATGTAATTTCCCTTGGGTGAATTTCGAGGAGTGGAATGGCTGGATCATAATGCAGGGCTATATTCAGATTTCTGAGGTATCTCCAAATTATCTTCCATAGTGGCTTTACCAGTTTGCATTCCCACCAACAGTAGATTAGGGCACCTTTTTCCCCATATCCTTGCCAGCATTTGTTGTTTGTTGATTTCTGTATGAAAGCCATTCTAACCAGGGTGAGGTGAAACTTCACTGAGGTTTTGATTTGCATTTCCCTGGCAGGTAGTGATCCTTAACATTTTTTTCATGTGTCTGTTGGCCATTTGGATTTCCTCTTTTGAAAAATGTCTGTTTAAGTCCTTGGTCTATCTATCTTTTAAGTGGGTTGTTTGTTTTGTTGTTGTGGAATTTCTTTATCTCTTTGTAGATTCTGGTTATTAATCCTTTATCAGTTGTGTAGTTTGCAAATTCTTCTATTCTGTCTGTTGCCTCTTCACTTTCCTGTTTCTTTTGCCATACAGAAACTTCTCAATTTTTAATAATTAAAAAATTCACTGTGCACTTACTCCTCATGTAGGAGCTCCGTCCCTAATGTGCTGTACATTGTGATTTAATGCTATAACTAGTACTCAAACAGTATTTTTCACTTTGTTTTTCTATGTGGGTGCAAACTGTTGAAATCTTTACTTAATATATTCTAAACTGATCTTCTGTATATAAAGAGAATTGAAAATGAAAAAAAATATATATATATGGTTTTCTAATTTGTCCTTTGCAGCCAAAAAGTGACCACAGAAATCATTTTACTATAAGCAATGAAGTGGGCAATGCATCAGCTTTGTTGTTGTAAAACATTATCTATCAAAGATGAAGCATAGAACACATTTTTGGAAATACGTTCATTGCTTCAAGAAAACAGCTTTTCTTATTCAAAATCACAGTAGATAAGCAAACAGCACAAAAAAAGGCTCTGAAATTTTTAGAAACAAATATCCAAGTAATAGCTGTAAAATTTGTCTTCATAGAGTCAAAATACATCTTTAATCAATATAATCAAATACAACCATAACTAAATTGTTTGACACTTGCTTTAGGCATGCACACACCTGCCAAACAAAAGGAATGATATGTCTTGTCTCTAGGAAACTACAGCAGTTAATCAGCTTCAGAATTATATGATTTTTGAATGTTTCATTCATCTATATCAAGAGTAGTATCTAATTACAACAGAATATTTTGATACCCTGTGCACTATTTTATTTAACATGGCTACATTTGGTTTTGTCTGAAATTTTGTGTTCTTATAACTGCTTGATAATTTAGGTAGCTAATTAATAAATATATTAAGATATTATTCTGAAATAATAGTTTATGAAAGGGACTAAATGAAGTCCATAATAGCAAAGAGAAAAATTACCGACTGTGAAATTGTATAAAGTTCAGTTCATTTGGCTATGGTTTTAACTTAAAATTATATGCTTACATATTCACAAATCACTGACGTTACTAGTCTAAAAATCTCATATATTTTGTGCATTGACAAGAGTATAACTTGTTTTCACCTCAAACTAATAGCAATTTAAACATTAACAGTTTTTATCAATTGGTCAAACCCTTCTCATCCTAGTTTTAGACAATTTCTTTTTTTAAAGAAAAGATTTATTTACGTATTTGAAATACAAAGTTACACAGAGTGTGGGAGAGACAGAATGAAAGAGATCTTTCATCTATTGGTTCACTACCAATGACCATAGTAGTCAGAGGGGGGCTAAGTTAAAGCCTAGGAGTTTCATCTGGGTTTCCCACATGGGTGCAGGGGCGCAAGTAGTCAGACCAGCTTCCACTGTTTTTTCAGCCACATTCTCAGGAAACTCAATTGGAATTGGAGCAGGCAGGACATGAACTAGCACCCACATGGGAAGCTGGAGTCACAGTGATGGCTTAACCCCTATTCTGCAACATCAGCCCTGAGATTATTTCTTAAAATTTCCCAATTTTAATCCATATTGGAAAACTTAACTAACGATTATGTGTTAACTTGATTTGCTTATTCACTGTACTATATCTATTGGTATTGGATCTTAATGGAATACATGATACTGTATATGTACTCTTCTCTTTTAATTTCCTAACTATATTTAATGAAATCTTACAATTTTACAGTAAGTTAGCACTACTTTTGAAAATAAAGGAACTAAGATTATTTCCACCTTTCTATAAGCAAATAGGTAAAGTTTCAAGTGCTTTAATAAAATAATAAATGTATTAGTTCTAGGTTCAATATATGAGGAGAGAGTAATTTCTTTGTTATATCTCTAAGTTACTTGACTTTCTTCTTGAGCCTCCTAAATCTCCAAAGGAAAATCATATGCAGTAATTAAAGTAGTCTTAGATAAATGCATAATGGAAGCGCATGCTTGCAGTAACTCATTCTCTCTTCTTCTTAGCCAAAATGGCACATGATACGTGAGCGTCACTAGTGAAGAGAAGTTTTTGCTGTTGTGTTTTCTGATACTGTATGCCCCTGCAGCTTGTTTTCCCTTGACTGACCTCTCCAGTGAGTGCTCACTAGTTTCCAGTGGAATGCATACTCTGCTTCCCACTGGCTTTGTCACCTGAATCCTCAGCAACTTAGCTGTTGCTCCACATTCACAGGGGCAGAGGTCTCTCTAATGCTTCACAGCGCTTCCTCTGCCAAGCTGTTCTCTCCTAAGCCTCCTCAGTGCCCTGGGCATCATACACGTCTCTGTTGGGCACCCTATCTCCAAAGATCCTCTAAGAATCTTTGAATCTGGATATAAGGCACAGGAACAAAGGGCAGTTTAAGCTGGTTATAGAGACCAAGCTGACCTGCCATGAGCTGTTATCCAAGTTCATGCTGGGGCTGGGTTTGGGGATAAGAATTCAGGGAAGAGAAGCTAACACCAAAGGAAAATTCTCCAATCCTTAAAATGTAAACAAGGGGATTTTCAAACAGTTCATGAAATGTTCATCCTATATTTTTAAAAATATTTATTTGAGAGGCAGCGAGACACTGATTGACGGACAGAGATCCCATGCACTGGTTCACTTCCTAAATGTCTACAATGGCTGGGACTGGGCCAAGCCAAAACTGGGAGCCAAGAACTCCATCTACATCTCCTTACTGGGTGGCAAAGACCCAACTCAAATACTTTAGTAGCCAATGCTGCCTCTCCAGATGTACATTAGCAGGAAGTTGAGACTGGGAGCAGAGTCAAGATTCAAACCTGGCACTCAGTTACAGATCGCAAGCATCCCTACTGTATTATGAACTGCTAGACAAATTCTCTTCCTCCACAGTATCTTTTTTTAAAGATTTATTTATTTATTTGAAATTCAGAGTTACAGATAGGCAGAGGCAGAGAGAAATAGAGGTCTTCTGTCTGCTGGTTCACTCCTGAAAGGCTGCAATGGCCAGAGCTGCACCACTCTAAAGCCAGGAGCCAAGAACTTCTTCCAGATCTCCCATGCAGGTTTCCAGGGTCCCAAGCACTCGGGTCATCTTCCACTGCTTTCTCAGGTCATAGCAGAGAGCTGGATCAGAAGTAGAGCAGCCGGGACTGGAACCAGTACCCATATGGGACAATGACGCTGCAGGCAGAGGCTTTAACTGGCTATGCTATAGTGCCCCCCACTATCTTTTAGTTTCATTTTTCTAGAAACTGTTGTAAGTACCCTCTGACTGAACAAAAAGTGTCAACTTCTCTTCAATATACCTTCTTTGCTCTTAGCTAAAACTCAAAAGGAAAGAGCAGGATCCAAATGCCCATCATCTTCCTCCTTTGTGTTACTTATTCTTCCTATTCCTCTGATTATTTTAGTATAAAGAAGTCAAAACATTTTTTATTTGTTCTACATAGTATTCTCCTATCTCTTTCAACCTTAATGTTAAAACTTAATTATAGGTGTACACATTCAATCTAATTGTTAAAATGTCACTTGGGATGACCACATTCCATGTGGAGTGCTTGGGTTCAATACCTGACTTCGGGATCTGATGCCAGCTTCCTGGTAATGCAGACCCCGGGAGCCAGCAGTAATGGTTTTAGTGTGTTTGGTAACCCTGGCATGAGCCTTGGATTGAGTTCTTGGCACCTAGACATGGCCTCGCCTAGTCCAACCATTGTGGACGTCTGGAGAATGAGCAGCAGAAGGGAGCTCTCTCTGTCTCTTTGCTTGTCAAAAATATAAAAAACAAAAAATAAAGAAAAACTTAATGTGAAGTCTAAGAACAATACAGTGGCTTTTCAATTGGAGATTAAGTTGGAAAGTGTTACAATGCTAATAAACAATTCTGAAAGGGACTGCATTGTTCTGTGGACCACAAAAGTAGTCTTGCAATTCTAGTTACTAAGAAATCTCTGCATTTCTAGTCTTTCTAGTCTTTTAACTATGTTAAAATTATTTTACTATCCTGTTTCTTAGAAAAAAATAGTGTATTTTGAAGCCATATTTGGCTAATTAAACTTTCTTTTTAGATCAATAATTTTCCAGGTGATTTGGTATAATATTTTATGAAACTATCACAGTATGTACCTGTTTTACTTTATTTTTAATTTTTCAAAAATCATATCACATTACTTTGAGAATTTATCTTCTATTTAATATCAATAGCTAATATGACTCAAATTCATTAGTTCATTTACTACCTCTGAATTATTGTTCTTAAAATTTAAGCTTAGATTTTACCTCTAATCACTTTTTTAAAAAATTTATTTTCTTTTTTAAAAGATTTATTTGAAAGGCAGAGTTACAGAGAGGCAGTGGCAGAGAGAAAGAGAGCGAGGTCTTCCATCCAATGGTTCACTTCCCAGATGGCCACAATAGCAGGAGCTGGGCCTATCCAAAGCCAGAAGACTGGAGTCTCTTCCTGGTATTCAACAAGGGTATAGGGGCCCATGCACTTGGGCCATCTTCTACTGCTTTCCCAGGCCAAAACAAGGAGCTGGATCAGAAAATGAGCAGCTGGACTCAAAATGGTGCCCAAAAGAAGACAGCACCCCCCCCCCCCCGGCAGTGGCTTTACCCACTATGCTACAGCTCCATCCCCTAATCACTTATTTCTACACCTAATTGTATTCTTGAGATATCTACTTTGTTGCTTCAAAATAACATTAAACTCAGTGTGCTCATAACTGAAGTAAATTTTCTCTCCACTGCACTGGTCTGACTGATCTCTCTATCTCAATGAAGGGTACTCTACACCTCTAGGTAAGGAAAGCAGAAAGCTAGGAATCATCCTTGATATCTATTTTTTCCTCTCATATTTGGCATTCAGTTCTACTCAGTAATTTTGATTCTTTCTCTTAAACATATCATACATTTGCACTGTCCTCACTGCTTTGATCTAAGTCACCATGAGCTTCTACTGGGACCGGTGCAGTAGTCTATTAACTGTTCCTCCTGCCTCTTATCTACACTGCAACATAGCAGCTCGAGTATTCTTTAAAAACTACTCCTCTGGTAGCTCTCCTAAGGGATGGTGATTCTCAGGTTTTATTTCTGTATCATTTTCAATTTCACAGGAATGTTACTCTTAATTTTGCTTGAGATTACAGGACACAAGAGATGATTTCCAGGGCTTTCCCAATCAGTTATAAATCAGAAGCTGTTCCATTTACAAGGATATTAAAATATTGATCTTATTGTAAAAATCGGGGGCAGTTTTTTTGTAAGCTCCAAAAAGGCAGTGATCATGTCAAAGAGCATACATGTCTGTTTTATTAATTGCCGCATATATCATGTGGATTTGAAACTTTCCAATGCCTGAACCAACTTGGTAGTATTTTCATTTTTGTAAACACATGCATATGTATATTAAAATAGAAAGATTGACCTGTACAGATTTTCCTAGTTTCCAAATTAGATTCAGATAAACCCTTTTTTTTTCATAGAGTTACACACATCTTCATATTGAAAAAGGGTTATACATAACTCTTGTATAAATGGGGATATGAAGTTTGCCTTCTTAGATAGTGTTTTTCCCATTAAAAAACAAACCAAAAAACAGATGCACCATTGTCTGTTTCACAGTCAGAGCCAATCTGAAATGGCTGCTGCTAGCTCAGGGAAGTCATAAAGAGATCAAATGACTTCTGGGCCAATGGAAAACCCTACTGTCTAAATGCTTTTCAGGCAATTTTGAAGAAGTAATTAGACTTACTGGAAGCTTGTGTGAATAATACTGAAAGTACAATTATGAACTGCCCAGAAATATTGTTTTCAATATAAAAGGACTTGTCGACTGATTCTGATATGGTGTATGTAAAATTCAGGATCTTGATATTAGAATGGATAAAATGATAGTGACATCATGATGTATTAAGAGCTATGGTTTACTTCTGGTATTGTCATTAGATATAAATTCAGTTATTAGCAATTGAAATATAATTATGTACTCCTTTGATCTGTCTTTTACACTCAGCTTCTCTCATTTTAGGTGTTGACAAAAGACTGTAAATCTAAGGAGTTTACAGATAATAATTGAAATGCCTTCTAAGAACTGGAAATTGATAAACACATGGCAATGGCAGGCATTGTGATATAATTAGGGGATGTTGTGTGGATGCCTCTGAAGTGCCTATAAATGAATGTGACTTCAATATTGCTGCCAAATGAGTCCAGCGTCCCACAAATGAACTGAAAACAAAATGCTCGGAATACCATGTCTGCAGTGTCACTTTAAGGTGACTGCCGTGCTGTGTTACTGAAATGATTTGCTGGAAATAGGATGGCATATATATGCACAGAGATACCATATTTAAGCCTCATCTTATTCTAATGAGAAACGTGTTCACCATTCATGAGAGTGTGTATGTCACCAGAATTAGTGCATGTTATAACTGAAAAAGATTGAAAGGATGTTTTATTCAGAGTATGACCGGAAGCTGATTCTGACATTAAAAAGATTTTCTACAAAGTTGTAATAATAAAGAAAGCAAGAACAACATGGAATGCACATTGATTTCTAAAAATTATTCTCAAACAAGAAATAATAGTTTGTGCTATATTCAGTACTTGGATTTTTTTCTAGAGAGTTTTTGTTTTTCTAATAGAAATCTTGGGAATATTTAACTTAATATATGGAAGTTCCAAAAATTTGGTTTTTATTATCATTTTATAACATCTTATTTTACTAATGATTCTGTGTGCTAGGTACTAATTTATTTAATTATATTAATTATTTAATCCTGAAAACAATACTATGATGTAAGTTAGAAATATTTACATATGAGGAAACTAAGAGAAACAATGAATAAGAAGCCTACAGTCACAGCTTTAGTGAGTGAAGGAGCTCAGTTTAAGGGACTTCAAAAAAGTTTGTGGAAACTTCAAATTAAAAGTTAAAATTATTTTCATGCAAAAAAATTTGGAATGCTTGCATAGGTTTTTTATAAAATAGAGTTTCCACAAATGTTTTGAGGACTCCTAGAATGCATTGCTTTCAAAAATTTTTTGATCAAAAAAGACCTATCTTTTCACTCAATTTTCCTTGAATTTTTGAAGTACCCTTGTATGTGCATATGGACACATGCATATATATTCATATGTCATCTATTCATATTTGTGCATAAGAGTCACCACAGCTTTTTCTTTTTATGGTTTGATACTCAGTTAGCATTCATCCATTGTTGGCTTTAGCATGTCTGGGCTAAAACATGGGCATCTGTATTTTTAATCATTTTATAGGTGATTTTGATGATATTATTTTGATGGCCACTCTTTGAGAGAAGAAGACTTAGAAATACAGGTTATACTCATTGAATTCTTTGTTCCTCTTTTACTCTATGTCCATTGACACTAATTTCTATAATGTTATAGCTACATGAGCATTTACTCTGCTTCTACAAAGAGGAAGTTTGGAGACAACAAAAACCCATATGGCTCATTCTGTCATTTCCAATTATCACTGAGATCTGACTCTGTACTTTCAAATTTTTTTGGGGGGGATATTATTTATTAATCTAGAGTAATTAGTTATTCAAATACTGTATAAATTTTTGGTTAACAGACATAATAATTAACATCTTTACTTAGTTTGACTAAGAGGCATGCCCTTCTGAGTCGTTATATTCTTTTGCAAAATTTTTTTCTATAGTTTCAGCCATGATGAAATAGGCTGAAAATTCCTTTTTGTTTTCTAAAAAATGAATACTCCCAACTAGCACTACAATAGTTAATGAGTATTTCCATTTTATAAAATATCTTTGAGTGTAATCATGGCAAGTACTTTGTTGAATATTCATTAACTATCCTTTCCTCCCAGGGCATATAAATCCTCTGAAATGCAATACATGTACACTTTAAACTTTGACATAAAATACTCATACTTCTGAGATAAAGGAGTTTTTCTTCTTTAAGCACTCTCTCAAATCATATATAATCAGGAACATTGGCAACATTGCTGCTATGAGAAGGACAGAGAGAACATCAAGAAATCCAAATGAATTCAAACCCATTAAATGTAATGGTGTGGTAAATCTCAGTGTACCATCTGCTGTAGAACACTGATACACTATTGGAATTCCACATCTTATTTACATAAGAGATAAGAGTGTGATAGTAGATTTATATGGTGAATAAATACCCAGGGACAAAACTAAGTTTTTTTCTTTTTTTCTCACTATAATCACACCTGGGGATATCCCCATCTGTATAAAATTTAATCTATTTTTGGTTAACTATTCTACAGTAAAACTTAAAATATTACGTTATCCAAATGTTACCAGCAATTTTGTCAGTAAAAACAAAATCATCAATTCAAGAAACAAAGAGTACAAATACAATGTGATGTAAAGTGTGAAATTTACCCAAAACATTCTCTCTCTTCAATAGTGACATGTATATTTAAGGAATAGGCTTGTGATACAAGAGTAGATGCCTAATATATCTGTGCTTATATTTAACATATAACTTGGTAACAACTATTTCGGTTTGATGTCTGAAGCATATTTACTAAAAAAAATTTAGGCATTAGTGTGGTAATAAAAATTACATGGTGTTTATTAAATTAATTAATCCCCCAAACTTTGAAGTCCATAATATTTTTGTGAGATCTAAAGAACTAAAACAAGTTTTGAAAGGAATTTAAAATAAAATTTTTAAGTAAAATAGTCTCTTTTACCCGAATTCAAATTAGCCTATTCCTTTTTTTTTTTTTTTTTTTTTTTTGCTTTTACTTAAAGATGTTTTTTAAAGATATCTGAGTCACAAGGACTGGTGTAGCGGCATAGCAGAGAAAGCCCTTGCTAGCGATAACCAGCAAAACATACGAGTGACAGCACATGTCTACATATGAGTGACAGCACATGTCTCAACTGCTCCACTTCCAATCCAGCTCCCTGTTAGCGGCCTGGGAAAAGCAGCAGAAGGTGGCCCAAGTGTTTGATCTCCTGCCACCTACATGGGAGACCTGGAAGAAGCTTCTGGCTTCTGGCTTCTTGCTTCAGCCTGGCTCATCCCTAGCCACTTTAGGCATCTGGGAAGTGAATCAGCGGATGGAAGATTCTTTCTCTCAGGGCCGGCGCCATGACTCACTTAGTTAATTTTCTGCCTGCAGCACTGGCATCCCATATGAGCACCGGGTTCTAGTCCCGGTTGCTCCTGTTCCAGTCCAGCTCTCTACTGTGGCCCAGGAGGGCAGTGGAGGATGGCCCAAGTGCTTGAGCTCCTGCACCTGCATTGGAGACTAGGAGGAAGCACCTGGCTCCTGGCTTTGGATAGGCGTAGCTCCTGCCATAGACGCCATCTGGGGGGTGAATCAATGGAAGGAAGACTTTTCTCTCTGTCTCTTTCTCTCACTGTCTAACTCTATCTGTCAAATAATAAAAAAAGAGTCACAAATCCTGTAGATGTTTTCATGAAGCATATTCTACACATAATTATGAGACCACATTACTTATTTCTATATGTATCTGTTTCAGCAGCTGGAATTATTCAGCAAAATATTTTATGAGTTATGTGTGCTTTCATTTATGATTCTTTAAAAACTTTTTTTCATTTAAAAAGGATAAGGAGGAAATTGATATTTTTTATGATTGTATCTCAAAAATCATAAGGTATCAAATTACTTCTGGTGCTTTTTCTGTGATTTTTTTAAAAGATGTATTTATTTTATTTGAAAGGCAGAGTTACAAAGAGGCAGAGGCAGAGGCAGAGAAAGAGCAAAGTTTTCCATCCACTGGTTTACTCCCCAGATAGCCACAACAGCCAGAGCTGAACCAATGCAAAGCCAGGAACCAGGAGCTTCCTCTGGGTCTCCCACCAGTGGGGCAGGAGCCTAAGGACTTGGGCCATCTTCTACTGCTTTACTAGGCCATGGCAGAGAGCTGGATTGGAAGTAGAGCAGCCAGGACACTTGAACCAGCGCCTATATGGGAAGCTGGCATGGCAGGCAGCGCCTTTACCACTTTGCCACAGCAGCGGGCCCTTATGTGACTTTTATCAGGAGCAATATTGAATAATCAGGTTTTGAGCACTTTCATTCAGCAACCAGGGTTTAATTAAACACAGTTCTAGTCTCTTCAGTTGATATTACCGAGCATACAGAAGTTGAAGAGTGCTGCTGTTAACAATGGCAGTCCAGCAATTGGAAAATTATGCAAAGAAAATTGAGAAAGTAGGAAACATGCCAGGCCTGGTGCCTTGGGGAAGGTGGAGAATATGAAAGTAAATACAGTACAAAGTATTTTGGTTATTGCCATTGGCAGTCTTCTTGATTATGTAATTGGCTTTGTAAATTGATATATTACATGTTTATTACTTATTATCAGATCATTGGAACAGGAAACAATTTTGTTCTTGAGAGAACGATGGTCCATTGCACAAGTCCTGTCAGGAAGGCACTTGCCTATGTAATCAACCATGGTGGTAAATTGAGCTAATTCCAACACAGGCTCATAAAACAGTATTAACTGTGATCGCAAATATTTAGAGCCAATTTAAGAATTATTTTCACATATTTCACATCATATAAAGGCCATTTCTTTTGCATAAAATTGTAATCTTGCTAACAGGGACAATCAACTATTTTATAAGCAGAATCAGTATTCAAATTTTAAATGTTGTGAAGCCGTGTTCTTCTGATATCACATTTGCTAATTGTTAGGAATTAGTTTAATTTTATTATTTAAAAACTTTTAGAAAAGCTTAATTATGGGTTACAAACATGTTTCTTATTCTTGCAATAAGTACTAGCTATCTATTGAATGCTGATATACATCAGAATAAACAATGTTGCAAAGATGAAGAAGAGATTAACTGTGCCTTTACTATGACCCCCAAATAAAATATGTTTAATGAAAAATACATATGCAGTGACTTAAAAAGTGACCTCCCACCCACCCCCCCAACACATAGTCAGAAGATTTATCCAAACCTATGAATGTGACATTATTTACAGTAAGAGCCATTGTACTTAAAAGCTTTAACTATGTTTCCAAAATGGGCCTGGCACCTAGAGGGTCCAGAAAATAGGAGAGAGGATTTTAGCAAGGCTATGAAAGTAAGGTAAATGCTATTCTGGATTCGGGATGAGAATACAAGAGGCTAAGTCATTGAGAGGTTAATAGCGAGTAGCTGAATGTAGAAAAGAAATCAATTTCAAGAACAACAAATAAGTACTTAATTTAAATCAAATAATTATAGGAGTTTTAAAAAAAGGTGATATTGAGTAAGGAGGCTCAGATTCCTATTCCTCTTAGGATTTACATACAGATAGACATAAGCATTCAGAAGGTCCACTTCTGAGTTTTGTTTGTGTTTCTTCTGGTTTCAATATCAAGTCCTTGGCAACAGTGTCCCCTCATTCTAAAATGATATGATATGACCCAAATACATAGTGCAGAATTATTATTTCACTATAAATCATGTCTCCACTGTTCAATACAGAAGACAAGCATTGTCTCCAAGAATAAACACACCAAAGAATTCAATGAACAGAAACTGGATAAAAATCATAGCTTTATCTGCCGACTAATTTGGTCAAACTGCCAACTAAGAAAATTTTTGTAGATTGTCCAAAAGCTGAAAGTACAAGTAAAGCAACAATTCTCAAAGTATAATTATTTGAATAAATTATTTCTTCTTAACTGAAAAAATGCATTGTTACAATTTATACCTGTGAGAGAGCCCAAGAAAATAATTCTCATTTCCTCTCACGCAGAACATAATAAAACATCTACAAAGTCCCGGTTGTTTTCATTGAACATTTTCACTTCGTCCAAGAAACAGAAAATGCAGGGGCCAGCATAGTGGCTCACTTGGTTAATCCTCCGCCTGGGGTGCCGACATCCCATACGGGCGCAGGGTTCTAGTCCTGGTTGCTCCTCTTCCAGTCCAGCTCTCTGCTGTGGCCCGGAGTGCAGTGGAGGATGGCCCACGTGCTTGGGCTCTGCACCCGCATGGGAGACCAGGAGAAGCACCTGGCTCCTGGCTTCGGATCGGCATAGTTCTGGTCCTAACGGCCATTTGGGGAGTGAACCAATGGAAGGAAGACCTTTCTCTCTGTCTCTCTCTCTCACTGTCTATAACTCTACCTGTCAAATAAATAAATAAAAAATAAATAAAAAATAAATAAAAAGAAAGAAAGAAACAGAAAATGCAAGCAAGTTGCTCATGGGCATTAAAGTGAGGCTTTTTCCACATAACTATTCAAATTTGATATCTGGTCCGGCTTTTTGTGATGATGTATCTGCAAACTGTCAAATGTTAGGCTAGATGAGGTTGGAAGACAGAAGAGCAGACTGGGAGAGAAGGATTCTTTCTGTGTACGTCGTCACCTTTCAGCACCACTCGTGAATTGTTGTCACACAGCATCACTGCCGCTTGTCTAATACTCATCCCAGTCGCCCCATCTGGAAAGTTCAGTACAGTTCTGCAAATTAAAGGGCCAGTGCCATCAAGGTTTTAATTTTCATTACTGCATGATAAAATCCTTGTTACTATTATTCTACTGTTCTTGATTTCTACATCAAGCTAGAGAGCAATTAATCACTCTCTTTCAGAGACCACGGAAAAAATACTTTTTTTTTTTTTGTCGTTGTATTAAATGAAACAGGTTTCTAATGAGAGAAGCATGTACATATTCCTTGAGAGTGTTATCTCATGTGACTTAAAGCTTTGGAAAATATTACCATTTCGGGTTTTGTATATTGTATTCTTTATGAAAATCTCGATCTTCCAAAAGTTTTAAACACTGAAATTCTCATCTCATTAACAAACATGATGCCTGTCACGCACACATTTCTGATATCAAGCACATAGATTACAGTTTTGCAAGGTACATAGAATTTGTAACATAAAACTTAAGATTGACTAAATGTTAGCTATAAACTTTATATATAAGTAGCTGATAAAATTTGTAGTCATTATCACGATAGCAATTCAAATATAGTACATGGGCTCCTCTAATTGTGTTCTATATTATAATACTAAGTAAGTCAAAATTATTAATTCTATTTTGATAAGCTCTTTACTAGTAGAAAAAGATAGTGAAACATTCCTCCAATTTTTAGCATCAAACTTTACATATACATGGGGCCAACATTTTGGTGTCACCTAGAGAGTAAAGCCAACACCTGCAGCACTGGCTTCTTCTATGAGCACTGGTTTATGTCCCAGCTGCTCCACTTCTAATCCAGCTCCCTGTTATTGCACCTGGGAAAGCAGCAGAAGATGGCCCAAGCCCTTGGGCCCCTGCACCCACCCCAGAGGTGCTCCTGGCTCCTGGCGTCAGACTGGTCAACCTCTAACCATTGCAACAATTTGGAGATTGGACCAACAGATGGAAGATTCTCTGTCTCTCTCTCTCTCTCTCTCTCTCTCTCTCTCTCTCGCTCCCTCTCTTTCTCGCTCTGTTACTCTACCTTTCAAATGAATAAATCAACCTTTAAAAAAGTTTGCATTTAGAGTACACATAAAAAAGACTTGAAATGAATTAGCTTGGTTAGACAAAAATGAGAAAAAGAAAATTGACTTGCTATTTGGAAGAGTAAGAACTTTTTGAAAGTTAGAAGATATGGTAATACCAGAAATTATACACCTCTAACATATAAATCCAATGACAACTTCTTGAGACCCTGGATATTGGCATGTGATCCTACTTATTCTTAAAAAACATTTTGTTGTGATGCAGTTAAATGTGCCAGAATGTTTGTAACAAAGTATTAACTTCTTAAACATACAGCCTGAAGACACTTAGGAAAAAAATAATAAAATTGTATAATCTGCAGTACTGTGTTACTACTTATTATGTATTTAGAGTATCCATCCTATGTAAATGGAAGATAAGCTGAGTTGTGCATGGCAATTGGTTGCTAGTTTTACTCTATCACAAAATACTCTTTTTTTGTGGTCTGTTGTGTATTAACATATAGACATTCAAAAGCTAGTTTGCTGGTTCTCCATTATGAAAACCTCATGAAGTTGTATTCATTGCAGATATGAAGTCATCTATCCAGAAAGGGTTATCTATCTCCATTGAAATTGAGGATCCCTTGGAAAAGACTGAGGCACAGCAGGAAGCAAGATGACAATCAGCTTCCAGGAGAGAGAGCCTAGAACAAATAGGCCTGGCACCAAGACCGTCCAGAGAATGGGAGAGGGAAATTTAGTAAGGCAGGTAAAGCAAGGTAAGGTCTATTCTAGATTCAGAATATTAAAACAAAGGCTAAATCTTTGCGAGGCTAACAGTGGACAACTATAAATAAGAAACCAATTCCCAGAGCAAGGAATACAGGAAATAGGTCAACTTAGTTGTGAATACGGTGCAAGGAGGCTCAGATGGGATTCCTACACCTATGGATACTTAATGTCATCTCTGATATTCAGTTAAAAAAATGCACAACTACCTTTTATTGCTTCTAAAGTGATAAGCTGCATAAATAATTAGATAATATATCTAATTTTGAATATCCTCATTTTTCTCACATAGATTTGAGAGATGCACACAGGAGGCTAGGAGGAAGAAAATGGCCAGCCAGCCTTATATACTCAACATCTTGTGGAAAGATAATGATGTAGGATGTTTAAGCCACCCTCACTTTCAAAATAATACCTTACATTTTACTGTTTTAGATTACTTTACATCCATCTATCTTTTTTAAATAATATGCATTATGGAGTATGATCCAATTAAAATTGGATACTACTACCATCCACATATTTATTATTAGGCATATTTTCAACTAAATAAAATATGTTACAGGCCATTCATTTAATTTTTCTTTGAGCTCAGGAGTGACAAAGTTCAAAGTATTGGGAATACATCTTTGAATTAAAATCACCGTGTGACTATTACCTCTCACATTTTTTTCCTGTTTGCAAACAAATGCTGGTAATTCAAACAAAATCTCAGTACTCCTGAATTTTGTATAAATCATTTACATTTCAAGAGTGTCAAAATCAGTAGTAGATCAGACATTTCAGAGTTAGAAATATTGGCAGAAGCAGTTTAGAAAAAGGAACATGCAAGATTTAGGAATTACATAATATATTGGATCATGAGAAAAGATGATAAGAGGGAAAAAAATAATAAAGGTACCAGATCAAAAGGAAGTTTTTGCTGCAGTGGTGTTGTTTGAAATTTCTCTACTTATTTTTTCCTCCACACCTTTAGGCAACATGACTGTTTTCTAGCCACACACATAAATTTCTCTTCTAACTGAAGAACCTTTCCTAAAAATCTATTTTAGTATTTTTCAAGTCTTGCCACCTAACTTATTTTTGCTAATTTCTTTTTCTATAAATTAGTTTGATTTTTAAAATATTTTTTTATCGGTGGTTTGATAAAAACTTTTGAAATTCCATCAGAGATAATCTTTCACACTTTCAGCTGTCAATTGTCAGTGATGTGAAACTGATTTTAAAAAGGTGCTTTCTTCAAGTATGCATGATGTAGTTACTCTACATCACTATCAGAAGAAGGGCTCTCCAAGAGCATGTAAACTCAAGGCTTCTGAAGTAACCCAGCCAATCCAGACCAACTCTGCCGTTATGTAGCATGAAAGTTACTACATTAGGAAATATGAAGTCTTCTCTCCAAAAACATACAACATAAGTTTTCATAATGACAAATATAACTAACCATTCCTTCTTGTTAATATATACCTTGCATTTTTCTTACAAGGCTCAAGAAATAATCCATGTATTCACACAACACAGTCTTTACAGAACGATCACTTAATAAACATTAATGATTGCTAAATGCACTGTTGACTAGAGGAGTCTTCAAGTCAGTTCTATTTTTCCTTTAAAAAAACCTATAGTCCTTGGTATTCTTGGAGTAACCAGATACCAAATTCATTTTGTCCCCTTGTGGTCTGGTGTGTATTTGTTTTTCTTTTTTTCAATAAAATAAATTTAAAAAAATGTAGCTACCCATGTTTTTAGGTTTAAGTATCAATATTTCCAGTAAAAATACTATGATTGATTATAGATGGAGATAAAATACTATACCTTCATAAACAGATTCCAATTGAAATTATTTTTGAAACCAATACAATTATCTTAAATTTCATAGAAAAAATTTGAAAAATTCATACAATATTTATTATAAGGATGCAAGGAAAAACTTGTCCTGTAGATATTAAACTTTCTGATTAAGAAACCAATAAAATCATGACATTACAGGGTTGATGTAAGAGCACACATATTTAGCAATGGGATAGAATAAAGTTCTGGAACAGACTGAAGTTTATAAAGGGACTTAATAAAATCCATTTGCTATTGATCTATCTAAAAATGTATGCTGATAACTCTTTACACTGGCAAAAAAAATGAGCTTGGACTACATATCATTATATACAGAAATAATTTCTTGATGAATTAAGGACATCTATGTAAAAGTACTGAAAGAATATAGAAAATTAAAATATGAAGATTCACTAGCTTACACAAAGAACCTGGAAACTATAAAAGGAAAAATGTACATATTTAATGACATAAATATAAAACCTTTTTTGACAAAATGTCACAACAAAACCAAAAACAACTGATAGATCAAAAATGATTGCAAGGGTATTAAATAGTTAATCTCTCTAATATACATAGTGTCTGACAAAAAGCTAAGAAATGTATAGTTTAAAAAGTAGCAAGGAATGCAGGCGCTCCAGCTCACTAGACTAATCCTCTGCCTGTGGCGCTAGCACACAGGGTTCTAGTCCCGGTTGGGGCTCCTGATTCTGTCCCGGTTGCAACTCTTCCAGTCCAGCTCTCTGCTGTGGCCTGGGAGTGCAGTAGAGGATGGCCCAAGTCCTTGGGCCCTGCACCCGCATGGAAGACCAGGAGAAGCACCTGGCTCCTGGCTTCAGATCAGCGCGGTGCGCGGCCGCAGCGGCCACTGAGGGGTGAACCAACAAAAAAGGAAGACCTTTCTCTCTGTCTCTCTCTCTCTCACTATCCACTCTGCCAGTCAAAAAAAAAAAAGTGGCAAGGAAAATAAACAAGTATTTATGGATTTAAAACATAAGGCAAAACTATTATTAGCTTTCAGAAAAATGAAATTAAAATAAACAATATGCCCATTGATTTGGCAAAAAAATAGCATTCACTGCTGGTTAAATTGAGAGCACTATTAGGTACATGGATTATTACAAGTGTTTTGGAAAGTAATTCAGCATCTGAACAAGTATAACTTGTTTAATATTTTAAATTTAACTTTAAAATAATTTAAATAGTAATTAAAATATGTATACCATTTGGCCCAGTTCTCCCATCTTGTAGCATTTACCAAATAGAAATAAAAGTATTAAGATTGAATGACAATTGGTTCAGAGTATTTATTATAGTATTATTACTAGTAACAAATCTTGAAACAATCTGGATTTTTCTCAAAATTGGAATGATTAAATAGTATATCCTTTGACCCTTTCAAATATCCACAGTATTATTATGTAGTGCAAATGAGAATACTGAGTATTATTTTGGAAGGATATTTAAAACACTCAACAAAGTGAAGAGGCAACCATCAGAATGGGAGAAAATATTTTCAGACTATAATGCTTATAAAGGATTAATAGCCAGGATCTACAGATAGCTCAAGAAGTTGAACAACAACAAAATAAGCAATCCACACACACACACACAGACACACATACACACACACTATGGAATACTACTCAGCCATAAAAAAGAATTAAATCCTGCAACTTGAAACCAATATGCTAAGTAAAATAAGTAAGTCCCCAAAGAACAAATAACATGTTTTCTCTGCTGTGTAGTAGTTAATACAGAATACAAAAAATGTATAAATATAAAATGGATATCTTGTGATTTGATTGCTATTCTTAGGCCTTATTTTTACTCCTGTGGCACTGTGGTCTTTACAGTTTTTACTTGTTTACCTGTTGAATATTAGGATTAGTGGAGCATAAAGCCTGTGATTATAGAGTGTACTAAAATTATGATCCTGCAAAAATTAAAGAAAAGGGATGGAAGGAAGGAGGGAGATTGTGGGAAGGAGGAGGGAGAGAAGGAAATGTGTTTATCTTCTCATAAATGTACCCATGAAATATATGAAATTTGTTCTCCTTATATTAATAAAATTTTAAAGTATATGTATTTCTAGCTTCCAAAAGCAAATTATGGAGTGTATATGTAGTGTGTATACATATGTACACATGTGTATATAGCAATTTTATTTTTATAAAATGTGAACATAATGCTTGCAAGTGTTTTATATGTAAAATTAAATGTATGGAAATTCAAAAGTCAAATTGCTATTAGAAATTATATCACAGATTAGAAGAAGAAAAGAAAAACATCAATTTTATCCTAGACACATTGTCTTATTTTCAAATGTAACAAAACTCAATTTTTTGTCAGAGCACTTAAAAAGCAATAAAACATTTCTTGTTTTTACTTTTCATTTTTAATTTCACCAACAGTCAAAAGTCTTTTGTTTAGTGTACTTACAATGATGCCCTAAGTAAGGAGATACTTAAAAAAGTCATGGAAAATGTAATTAAAAGATGTTTGTTGTGCTGCAAATCAATTTTGAAATCAATGTATAGTTTTTACAAAATATGTATTTGTCATAAACTTTTTAAAAAGATATATTTATTTATTTGAAAGGCAGAGGTAGAGAGAGAGGGCCAAGGAAATAGAGATCTTCCATACTCGGACTCACTCCCCAAGTGCCATATCAGCCAGTGCTGGGCTGGGCAGAAGACTAGAGCTAGGAGCTACTTACAGGTCTCCTGTATGGGATCAGGGACCCAAGGACTCGGGCCATCCTTTGCTGCTTCCCCAGGTGTATTAGTAAGAAGCTGGACCAGAAGTGGACAAGCTGGGACTCGAACTGGCTCTCGTAAGGGATGCCAACACTAATTGTTTATTTGTTCGAAAGGCACAGTGAGAGAGAGAGGGAGAGACATAAAGAGAGGTTACACCTGAAACAGCCAGGGTTGGGTCAGGTTGAAGCTAAGAACCCATAACTCCATCTGCAGTTGAACCGCACATTCCAAGGCACATTAGCAAGGAGAAAGCAAGGTAGTTGGGACTCAAAGCAGGCGTGAAGCAGGCGTGCACGTGTGGGATGTGGGCATCCCAAGCAGCAGTTTAACAAGCTATGCCACAACATCATCTTGTCCATGAGCTTTTTGAAGAACCTTCAGTGCATGGATTTCAAAACATCTTGCGACAAAAATAAGCTCCTCTTTTAGTTCTATTTTGTGCTTTTTGAAGTACCCTTGCATTAATGTTTACATTTCATTTATTAAAACTTGAGAATCTCTAAGACCAAATGATTTACCCAATGACACATACCAGGAAATATTAGTGCCAAGAATAAAAGTTATCTGTGACTTCAAACCCGCTGTTTCTTGACTGTGTATATGTGTTGAATTTTTCATATTGGCACATTTGGATTATTCATTTATTATTTTGAGCTAATTTATGACAGTTGTATGCATTTAGGGATATCATATGATTTCTCAATAAATGCATACATTACATAATATTCAAATAAGGCTAAACATGTCTTTCTCCTCAAGTACTTATTTCTTTATGGTGAGTACATTCAAAGCCCTTTCTTCTTGCTTTTGAAAAAAAGTCACTCTACTGTCCAATAGAACACCAGAAAATTTTCTCTTATCTAACAATAGCTTAGTGCCCATTAATTAACCTTTCCCTTTCCCCTCCCGTATTCTCTATAGCCTCTGATAGCCACCATTCTACTCTCAAATTTATGAGATCAACATTTCTAGATTCCAGCTATGAGGGAGATCATGTGGTATTTGTCTTTCTGAGACTGTCTTATTTCATTTAAAGTAATTACTTCCAATTCCATCTATGTCGTTGGGGTTTCATCGTTTTTATGACTGAATAGTATTTCCTTGTGTATATGTACTAAATGTCTTTATCCATTCATCAATTGATGAACACTTTAGATTGTTTCTCTTTCATGGCTATTGAAAATATTGTTTTAATAAACATGGGAATGTATATGTCTCCTTGTCACTGATTCTATTTTATTTTTTGTATGTAAACCTGGCAGGATGGCTGGAATGTGCAGCGTTTCAATTTTTCAGAACACAGCCTATGTTCCTTATTCATGTTTCTTGATTTTCTGCATTTATTTATAGGCATTTGTGGAGTTTCTGGTTGATTCTTTCCTCTGATGGCTTTGATTTTTGAACTATTCCTCTGTGGCTTAGTGGAATGTCTGTACTTTCAGTGAATATCAAGAGATGTGTTATGGGTGTGGCCAGGGAGCTCTGGTCAATGCTCCAGGATGGGATGAGTATCCAGGGTGACATCTCAGTTGGGTGTGGTAAATCTCTTGTTAACAGAAAGCCATTGTAATCCATAAGCTGTACTTTGGAATTTTATATTCTGTAAATAAAAGCTTTAAAAAATAAATAAATAAAAAGAAAGGAAGGGGGAATGATCACCATTCTTCCCCTTCTGGTGAGCAATGCCTGAGTGTTAGCCCCAGTGGGTTCAACACTCATCCACGGCACCATATGAACTAACTGCACAAATAATCTGTGCAGTCCTCACCCTGAGCTCGGTTCCTGCTGCAGTGACCTACCCCAGGCAACCAAGGAGCTCCAAGCATGTGGAGCCACACCCGGTGATTGCCCTGAGATGCAGCTACTCCCCAGTACCTCTCCTGAGTCCCCATAGTCTCAGCTCAAAAGGCTTCCACAGTCACTGCATGCAGAGGTTTGGCCTGCCCTGCCACCCTGTCCAGTCAACAGAGAGGAAGATGTTCCTGAACCAGCTCTATCTAGACAGCTTGAGCCCTGGAGCCTGTAGTATGTCGTGAGGCTGGTAGCACCTTACACTCCTACATGGATACCCAACCACCTGTCAATCATCCCAGCCAGGCTTGAGGTCAGTGGGGTCTGCAGATTTTTCTCTCTGTTAGAATCTCTAGATAACATCTGTACACAAGAACCACTGGCCAAATGTTGCCCTCTCCCTTCCACTGCCTCCAGTACTGCCGAGACCATGATGTCCTGTCTCAGCCAGTTGCTATGTGTGGACACAAAGGTTCCTGCAGTTACCCCAAATGGCGCCCACCCTTTCTCAGCCAGGCAAATGGGATGAGATAAATGTACCCCTTTTACTTCCACTGGGTCCACAGGTAACTGCTAATAATTGCTAGACCCTAGAGCTCCAGTCCAGACTCATGCCATGCTCAGCCTTCAGCTATATCACCACGGGTTGCTGCAGTCTGTTCTCACCTCCATCCAAGCTGCTGCTTGCTCTGACTCTTGTTTGCTGTAGTTGTGTGTTGTGTCTGTGTTTGTGATGCATGTCTCCACCTTGCACACAGACCCATGGTGTTCTTCTTCCTTTTGAGAATTTCCGTTGCGGTTTTCTAATTCTCCCTTGAGAGTGCACTTCCTACATTTTTTAAACTGTTTATCCTGAACCTAGTGCAGTGTGTCATTCCCTAATCCACCATCTTGGAATATGTTAACTTTTTAAAACGTTTTAGAATAGAATTATGGTACATTTTTATAATGCTTCCTCCAAATCTATTGCATTTTTTGTGGCATCTTTCATTATGTGACAGTTTTTAAAATTTTATATAATCAACATCAGTAAGTATCACCTCTATCCATTATGTTCATCGTGGTAGGCAGAAAGTCTTTTGAAGGTCAGGAACATGGGGAGTAGACTTGACCTCTTGATGAGGAGTTTCGACATTCTGATACAAAAATGTAGGGCTAAAATTATTGCTTTCAATATTTTCTTGAAAATATAATCTACCATAGGTTGTATTTCTGCAATTGTTTGTATGTAATCAGTAGGAAGATAGATATACTTATTGGTAGAAAGACACATACACATGTACACACACACAGAGAGAAGTAAATAGATACATGAAATACGTATATATATATATATATATATATATATATATATATATTCAGGTAGAGAGTTACAGATATATAATAGATTATATTTATATTTCATTTTGTAATATTATTTATTTATATATTTTAATTTGAGAGGCATAAAGATGAATAGACAAGCAGAGAGATAGATAGATAGATACATCAAATGCCCTCAACACCATGCTGAAGAATGCCCAGAACTCCAATGGGATTTCCCACATGAGTGGCAAGGATCCGAGTTCTTTAGCCACCTTCTGCTGCCTCTCACTATGGTACATTAGCAGGAAGCTGAATGGAGATCTCACACATTGTGAAATGGGAAGAAGGCATTCCAAGCAAAGTTTTCGACATTACATCAAACACATGCCCCTACCTGAATTTTTCAAATACAGAAACACAAATAATTAAATATAAAATGGCTCATCCAATTCTTCCAGCTAGACAAATATTATGAATCAAGCATCATCTTCTAATGCAAATAATGCATTGGCAATACTACTGTTGGGTAATAATATTATCCATAGAAATGTATATTTTCAATAATATTTACTAGTGTAATAAAATATATACTAGCAGTATATATAATATATATTATATAACATAATTTTACCTCATTCCAAATAAAAATGTTTTAAGAATTAGAAAGCTAAAAATGTAAACCCAAAATTAAGAGGAATTACTGCAAGATAGAAAATAGATGGAATTCAAAAGTAGAAGTGGGAATTAGAACAACCAGACCTGAACAAACCAAAGCAAAGGATAGGGGCCAGCACTGTGCTGCATAGTGGGTAATGCCACTGCTTGCTAAGCAGGCATCCAGTGTAGGAGTCCTCTTCAGTCCTGGCTGCTCCACATTTTTTTAAAGATTTTATTTATTTATTCGAGAGAGTTATAGACAGGACAGGGTCAGACTGAGAGAAGGTTCTTCCACCCACTGGTTCACTCCCCAAATGGCTTCAACTGCCAGAGCTTGGCCTATCCAAAGCCAGGAACCAGGAGCTTTTTCTGGGTCTCCCACATGGGTGCAGGGGCCCAAGCAGTTGGGCCATCTTCCACTGCTTTCCCAGGTCAGAGCAGAGAGCTAAATCCTAAGAGCAGCAGCCAGGACTCAAACTGGCTCCCATATGGGATTCTTAGCCCATTATGTCACAGGGCCAACCCTGGCCACTCCACTTCTGATCCAGCTCCATGCCAAATTGTCTGGGAAGACATCAGAAAACAGCCCAAGTACTTGGGCCCTTGCAACCTGTGTGAGAGACCAAGATGGAGTTTGGCTTCTTGTTTCTGCCTCACCCAGCCCCTCTGTTGTGGCCATCTGGGCATGAAACAGCAGACAGAGGAACTCTGTCTCTGCCTCACTCCCTGTCATTTTGACTTTCAAATAAATAAATCTTTAATACATAAAATTAGCTCATTAGTTCACATTTTCATAAAATTCTGTAAGAATATAATCTCAATATGAAAAAAAAGTTCTACCTCAAAATGCCATGTAAAACCTCAAGGAGACAGACGAAGACATAAGTGGTAGGTTTAGAAGTCCCACTATCCACTGAATGAGCTTTCCGAATGGCAAAAACAGTGATGGAGAAGAAAAACTGCTTCAGAGACTATCACACTGATAGTCACCACAAAGGAACAATATACAATCTGAAAAATAGACTTAATGTTGTGAAATTTAAAATAAAGATATATAATTATAAAGCAATTATTCTATGGGGGGTGATGTTGTAGCTGTAGTTGGTAAAGCTGCAGCATGCAATGCCAACATCTCAGAAGGATGCCAGTTTGTGTACTGGCTCCTGCATTTCTGATCCAGTTCCCTGTCAATGGCCTGAGCAAAGTAGTGTATTTGGGCCCCTGCCAAAGACGCAGGAGACCTGAAAGAAGCTCCTGGCTCCTGGCTTTGATATAGCCTAACAATGGCCATTATGGCCATTTGGAGGTGAAACAGTTAATGGAATCTCTCTCTCTCTCTCTCTCTCTCTCTCTCTCTCTCTCTCTCTCTCTGTCTTCCCATTCTCCCTGTAATTCTGCCTTTCAAATAAATAAATAAATCCTTAAAATATATATTCTATGGATAAAAACAAGCAAACATGCATGAATACACTCACTCACAACTTAGGTTATCTACCAAGGAGCAAGAAACAAACTATCATCAGAATTTCCCTCAGCCAAATTTGAATTCAGAAGCAATAAAGTGATATCTTCAAAGTTCTGAAAGAAAATTATTTTGAACATAGGTCTCTTTCTGACAAATAAATAAAGGACCTTCAACAACCTTGCAAAAAATGTATACCATGAAAAAACCTATGTGTGTCTCAATTTTTTTCTTGGAAACAAAACATTTTTTCAGAGGTAAATGATATCCACAATGAAAATTATTAAATCCATATGAAAGAAATCATCAAGAAATGGAAAAATCTTCCTTGTTCATGGAATAAAATTGCTAAAATGCCCATACTAATTAAAGAAGCCTACAGGTCCAATGCAATCCCTATCAAAAACCAATATCCTTAGGGAATTAGAAAACAACAAACCCTTGGCCGGCGCCGTGGCTCAACAGGCTAATCCTCCGCCTTGCGGCGCCGGCACACCAGGTTCTAGTCCCGGTCGGGGCACCAGATTCTGTCCCGGTTGCCCCTCTTCCAGGCCAGCCCTCTGCTGTGGCCCAGGAGTGCAGTGGAGGATGGCCCAGGTGCTTGGGCCCTGCACCCCATGGGGAGACCAGGAAAAGCACCTGGCTCCTGGCTCCTGCCATCGGACAAGCGCGGTGCGCCGGCCGCAGCGCGCCGACCGCGGCGGCCATTGGAGGGTGAACCAACGGCAAAGGAAGACCTTTCTCTCTGTCTCTCTCTCTCACTGTCCACTCTGCCTGTAAAAAAAAAAAAAAAAAAAAAGAAAACAACAAACCCAAAATTGATATGGAGCCACAAAAGATCCAGAATAGCCAAAGCAATCCTGAATAAAACAATTAAATAATTAAAAAATAAGCAAAATTAAATTAAAAATTCAGAGTTAAAAATAAGGCCAGGGGCCTTACAAAACCTGAATTCAAAGTATATTATGAAGTTATAGTAACTAAAACATTGGAGTGCCAGCATAAAAAACAGCACATGGATTAACAGAATAGAATAAAAAATCCACAACTTAGTATACATACATATAGCAAACCAATTTTTTAAAAATATTTGTTTATTCATTTGAAAAACAGATTTACAGAAAGAGGGAGAAAGAGAAAGAGAGATCTTCCATCAGTTAGTTCATTCTCCGAATGGCTGCAATGGCTGGAGCTGAGCCAATAAAAAGACAATAACCAGGACCGTCTTTTGGGCCTCCAGTGTGGATTCAGGAGGCCAAGAACTTGGGTCATCTTCTCCTGCTCTCCTAGGCCATAGCAGAGAGCTAGATTAGAAGTAGAGCAGCTGGAACTCGAACCAGAGCCCATATGGAAAGCCGGCACTACAGGTGGAGGCTTTACCTGCTATGCCACAGGGTCGGTCCCAACAAACTGATTTTGACAAAGGTGCCAAGAACATTCATGGGAGAAACGATAGTTTTCAGAGTAAATGGTGCTGATAAAACTGGATATATGTATAGAAAGGAATGAAATTAGTACCTTACTTCACACCATATACAAGAATCAACTCAAGATTGATTGAAGTCCTAAATGTAAGACACGAAACTATGAAATCACTAGAAGAGAAGACAGGGATAATTCTTCAAGTCATTAGTGTAGGCAATGACATTTTGGAGAAGACCAAAACATAGACAGCAAAGCAAGACTAGACAAATCAGATTGGATCAAAACAAGAAGCTTATGCACAGCAAAGGAAACAATCAATAGAGTGAAGAGACATGGGACAGAATGGAAAAAAAAAAATATTTGCAAATTACTTATCCAAGAGGATAGATACCCAGAATATGCAGCAGCTCAAATAAACTTACCAACAATAGCAAAAACAATCGATTCAACTAAGAAAATGATGAAGGAGGCTGGCTCCACGGCTCACTAGGCTAATCCTCCCCCTGTGCCGCTGCAGCCCAGGTTCTAGTCCCAGTTGGGGTGCCGGTTCTGTCCCAGTTGCTCCTCTTCCAGTCCAGCTCTCTGCTGTGGCCCGGGAGGGCAGTGGAGGATGGCCCAGGTCCTTGGGCCCTGCACCCGCATGGGAGGAAACACCTGGCTCCTGGCTTCAAATAGGCACAGTACACCAGCTGCAGCACGCCAGCTGTAGCGGCCACTTAGGGGGTGAACCAACTGAAAAAGGAATACTTCTCTCTTTGTCTCTCTCTCTCTCTCTCACTGTCTAACTCTGTCTGTCAAAAAAAAAATGATGAAGAAACTGAGTAGACATTCCCCAAAAGAAGAAATACAAACGATTAACAAATAGATTTAAAAAAAAAAACCCTCAATGTCATCAACCATCAGTTAAATGCAAGTCAAAACCACAATGAGATATCTCCTCACCTTTGTCAGCATGGCTATTACTACAAACAAACAGAAAAACCAAAAATCAAAAAGCAAACATAAAATCTAAAAAAAGCAAAACAAAACAAGCCTGAAAGTAACAAATGCTGGCAAGAATGTGGAGAAAGCGGAACTCTTACACACTGTTGGTGGGAATTGTTACAGCCACTATGGAAAATCAAATGAATATTTGTTTAAAAAATAGAAATAGGGGCCGGCACCGCGGCTCTCTAGGCTAATCCTCGACCTGCGGTGCCTGCACACCGGGTTCTAGTCCTGGTCGGGGCGCCGGATTCTATCCTGGTTGCCCCTCTTCCAGGCCAGCTCTCTGCTGTGGCCAGGGAGTGCAGTGGAGGATGGCCCAAGTGCTTGGGTCCTGAACCCCATGGAAGACCAGGAGCATCACCTGGCTCCTGGCTTCGGATCAGCGCTGTGCACCAGCCGCAGCACTTCGGCTGTGGCGGCCATTGGAGGGTGAACCAATGGCAAAGGAAGACCTTTCTCTCTGTCTCTCTCTCACTGTCCACTCTACCTGTCCGAAAAGAGAGAGAGAGAGAGAGAGAGAGAGAGAGAGAGAGAGAGAGAAGAAGAAGAAGAAGAAGAAGAAGAAGAAGAAGAAGAAGAAGAAGAAGAAGAAAAAGAAGAAAAAGAAGAAGAAAAAGAAAAGTAGGAGGCTAGCATTGTGGCATAACATGTTAGACTGCTGCCTGCAACACTGGCATCCCATATTGGTACCTGTTTGAGTCCTGGCTGCTCCACTTCTGTTCCAGCTCCCTGTTAATGCCCCTGAGAAAGCAGGAGAGGATAGCCCAAGTGCTTGGGACCCTGGGCTCAGGTGGGACACCCTGAGTCCAGATGAAGCTCCAGTTCCTGGCTTTGGCCTGACCCAGCCCTGACTGTTGGGCCATTTGGGGAGTTAACAAGTGAATGGAAGATCTCTTTCTCTCACTCACTCTCTTGCTCTCCTTCTCTCACTTTCTCCCCCCTCATTCTCACACTCTTACTCTCTCTCCCTCTCCCTTTCTCTCTCTCCCTCTCTCCCCACCTCTCTCCCTCTCTTTGTAATTCTGCCCTTCAAATAAATAACATAAATCTTTTAACAAAATAGAAATTTTATCCAACAATCTCTCTATCAGTTACAGATCCAAAAGATGTGAAGTCATTGTATCAAAGACATACCTGCTCCACCATGTTTATTGCAGCACAATTCACAACATCTTAGATATGAAATCAACCAAATAGTCCATCATCATCAGATGAAGGGATAATGAAAATGTATATATACACAATGGAATACTATTCATCCATAAACGGAATGAAACCCTGTCATTTGTAGTAAAATGAATGGAACTTGAGGGTATCATTATAAGTAAAACAAGTCAGACACAAACAAATACCACATGTTCTCCTTTGCATGTGGGAGTTGAATAAACTGTCAATCTGAACACAGAATGGTGATTACCAGAGGCTAGGAGGGGTGGCAGCAACAAAGGAAGTTTGGGTATTGGTAACAAATCAGAGTCAGATTGAAGAAAAAAATTTCTTAGTGTTACACAGCCCAGTGAGGACACTACAGCTCATAATAGCTTGGTAGATATTGTATGAACAAACCTCCAATCATAAAGCAGTGTTAATGAAGGAGAGATGATGGATTAAATCACCCTGTTTGATCAATTTAGGTTGTCTACATGTATTGAAATATCACGCTGTAACCCATAAATATATTCAATTATTGTTAATAAATTTTTTTAAAGATTTACTTGTTTTCATTTTATTTTGAAATACAGGGAAAATAGAGAATATTGGTTCACTCCCCAAAGGCTTGTAACATGCAAGGATTAGGACTTTCCAAAGCCAGGATCACAGAACTGAGTCATATGTGTGGCAGGGAACAAACTACTTGAACCATCTCCTGCTGCCCCCAGGTGCACCTTAGCAGGAGGCTGGATTGGAAGCAGGAGAACCAGGAATTGAATCAAGCATTCCATTGTGTGATAGGGCATCCCAAGTGGCAACTTCATTGCTGCACTAAATGCCGTCCTCAACAAATGTCTTTTAATTCCGTTTTTCCATGAAATTTTTTATGTCCTCTCTCTATAAATGCCCTAATAATTGATTCTTTCTTATTAAATTTATATGTGCTTGAGGGTAAGGATCATATTCAACTTCATCTTGAGACTATATCATGAATGAGTTATAAACATTTTCCTGTCTTTGATGCATTTGCCCAGTTTGATCTAATTGCTTTGAATTCTCATATTCATTTTTTCCTGACTGGCTGCTTTTCTTCAAAAAGAAAGTCTTCGGGAGTGCCCTTCTTGGATTCATTCCTCTGCTACCCAACCTCTTCCAACTAAGCAACCTATTGCTAGACTTGACAGTTTGTTCACTGTACCCTGTCACTTAATTTACTGCTTTGCATTGTGATGGCAAGTCTCCCCCTCATGCCTGCGAGCGTTGTGAAGCATACATCTTGTATCTTCATTGCCTACTACATGTTATAAATTTAAAACACTCTTGTATCTCCTTAGCTAACTGTGTTATTTGAGAACAGGAATACTGGCATTTTTCCTTTTGTTTTACCATTTCCCATATAACAATTATTGCAAAATTTATATTTTGTTTTCACTCTGCTATGTAACAATGGTGTATAAATTTTGCTGCTTCTCCTCAAAACCAAAAAACTTGTGAGTTAGGTAATATTACATTATAAATTTTAAAAAGAAGAAAAATGAAGACACAGAGAGAATAAACAAACTCTCGAAGGCCACACAGTTAGGCATTGTCAAGACCAATATTAAGACCAGCAATTTCAACTCCATAGTGTGAGCATTGAATACTATGTTTAAGTACAAGCTTAATAACCTTGAATGAATATGCATCAGAGGAGTGTAACACATATTGTGAATTCTCAAGTGGACATGGTTGTTAACCTATCTTGCTTTGTGTATCCATTGCAATACTTCATAGAAAAAGCTCTGTAACAATGAACTGAATAGAGCCACATATTTTCATCAATTTCCTATGACATTTACTGACTTGTAAACAGGTGTTTCCAATATTTTTTAACCGTTACATATTTTTGAAGATTCATTTATTTATTATTTGCAGTGAGAAAGGGAGAGACAGAGAGAGGAGATGGATCTTCTATTTACTGGTTCACTCCTCAGATGGCCACAACAACCAGGCCTGGGCCAGGCCGAAGTTAGGAGCCTGGAGCATCATCTGGGTCTCCCATGTGGGTGCAGGAGCCAAAGCACTTGGGGCATCCTCTGCTGCTTTCACAGGTGCATTAGCAGGGAGCTCGATTGGAAGTGGAACAACCAGGATTTGAACAGTACCCATATGGGATGCTGGCACTGTTGTGCTGAAGCATAGGCCCCTTAACCATTTATATTTAAGAAGTATTTCTTTGCTGATATTATTTATCAAAACAAAACTGAGCATTGGCATCAATTTTAAAAAGTGGTATACAATAAAAATTGTTCTTTCTAAGTAGGGACTATTATAAATATTTTCTTAAATTTCAGGATAAAAGCAGTTTATTTTTGCTGTATAGTCATAAATGACCATATCAACATTAAGATTTGAGTTTTGATAAATATTGTATCTCATTGGTTGAAATGGCTTTGTTTTTAACCCAAGATATACATGTAAAATATTTAACTTAAAAGATTTCTAAATGATCACTTTTCTTTTAAATCTCTACATTTATAAATATATGAGATTTAAGTCAAATTTTGCATCAAAAATGTTTTAACTCATTAAATCATGATTTGCAAAAATCACAACCTATAACATACACACACATATATGCACACATACACACGACATTACATTTATCCTTTTCTGCATGCTGAGGTATTTTATTCCAGCTTTGCTAACTCCCTGTGCATGGAAGTAATAATACTACATATCCCTAGGTTTATTTCACTTCCCTTTTTCTGTTCTCAAGCACTGTCATAAAAATAAATGAATATTGTTCCACTGTGCGTGCTTTTTACACTCCTCATGATGAGAATGGATTCATGATAACCCATTTATTTTCTTTTCTTCTAACAATCTTTGCAGCAAGAATGAGATGCCTGAATTTTAATGCCTAATATGATGTTTGGAAGACTATAAACTTTTAATAGACTTTACCCATAAAGTGAGGGAAAAGATACATAGCGCAGAAGTCTATGGTTTGATCCCAGGAAATCCTGATTAATAGCTTTCAGATTCTATCAGACCACCCTGAATATTTCCTGAAAACAATTGGTTCATTTTATTGCCAACTAAATTGTAATTGAAATTACCAGCTTCTACTCAAATGAAAAACTAAATGACACAGGCCACATATTTATTTATGTAAGATATCATCTAGGATATAGATAGTTTTGTTTGCTCTCGGTGCTATTTATTCCTGTTAATTTCATGCAATAAGCACAACAGGTTTAAGAAGACGGACGTTTCTTTCAGACTTTCCCCTTCCATGAATATTTCTCAAGTAATCCTAAGTTAATCTGTCAGAAATATTCAATATTGTCTTTATATTCTCAAGGGCAAAACATTGACTACTTTCAATGCAAAATAGTATAAAATTTAATATTTTTGAAAGAAAAAAATCTTTTATAATAGTATCGTTAGCCATGTTTACTGTGTGATTTCAAGCTTTTCTTCTTTGTTTACAGTTTTAAATAAATTTTAAAAATCATGTTTACAGTTTTTAAATGAATCAGCATTTAAAGGCCTGAATGTCACTTAAATGTAAACATGTTTGACACACAGAAAAAAAGACTTGGGCGTTGATAATGTAAAAAGGTTCACAACATTTGTATCTGTTCACTTCCCTTCACTGACTTAAAAAATAAAATGAAATTTCTTATTGCATAAAAGAAAAGCAAGACTACAATATTTTGGCATGAAAAAATACTACAATTGCATCTTTCTTTAAATGGAGGGCAGAAGAAAAGAAAAACAGTTAAAAAAAATTAGTTGGTATTGCGACAATATACACAACCCCCTGAGCTTTGCCTTTTAAATCAGCATTCTGCTGTTAAATAATAAAAGAAAAATCCCATTATTTTCCTGGCTTCACTTTGCTTAAAGTGATTGATGTAGAATTTTACTGCCATCCAATGGCAGCCGCCTAATATAGCTCAAGTAAATGTCTAAAGCTTTTTGATCAAATTGCAGTCTTGGGAATTTAACTTATGTAGTACACTCAGAACTTACATCAATACATCTCTGTTTGTTACACAGTGAGAAAGAAATATGACTACAGTTTCAATTTATTGTGCAATCTCCAAATTCAATTTAACAGTGAATTACTAATATTGCTGAACATAATTACCTAAATGAATAAATCAACCTAGGCTACTCACTAGAGAGAACATTAGAGCATAATATTAATTTTTACATGCACCTCATCATATTAGTTTAAAAGGTTTCTTTTTACAACTAACAATCTTTTCCTACCAGGCAAAAGAGCCTTTATTAAAAGACTGTTCTCAGCTTTACTTCTGTTATTTGGAAGTCATTTGAATCTTTTTACATGTTACTGTACATCATGTAATTTCTGATTAACATTAAATTGCATTCTCTTTTAATTATAATCTCCAGTTCTAAATGATTGAGTATTTAGATCATTTCTCAGAAAGGCAAAATAAAAATTATAACTGATTGATCTGAATGAGTTTATGCGTAAAATATTCAAGCTTAGTTATTTAGAATTCCTGATTTGAGGTGGCAGGATTGATGGGTAATAAACCAACTTCAATTTTCATTAACGTTAACTAAATATAATTTGAAATTATAGTAAATTATTACAAAATTATTGAATAAACTTTATGAAAATTATTTTATGATTCATTTATATATGAATGATTGTTAAAATATAAAGGAGTACAGTGCAGTAATTACCTACATTATACACAAGGAAAATTCAGAGAAATGTTTAGCTCATAATATGAAGAGTATTTCCAGTGTTATTTTCTTGAACTGAGTAAGAGAGAGAGAGAGAGAGAGAGAGAGAGAGGAGAGAGTGAATGTGTATGTGTGAGAAAGAGCCTCAGGCTTTAAATATGTTTTGGAACTCTAAAACATCTGAGACCAATAATTCAATGTAACATTTTTATTTGAACTTGTCTTGCATTCAAATATTTAATTCTAACTTTTGGTGAAAACTTCATAATATGATTGTTTTTCTAAAAGATTTCCAAATTAGGTCCAAAACATTTTTTAGACAAATCCAAACCAAACTTCATGCTGAGATTTTGTAAAGGGGCTTAAAACAATTCTAGGAATTCAGGATGGGAACAGATAAACGGACAAGTAGTTTCTGATAGTAGATGGAATTTGAAGACTGGGATGTTTACAGAGTAAAGAAGGAGACAGTCAGTACCCCTGTGTTCATGTGCTGTTACTCACAGCATCATCATATCTGATTTGCAGAGGTGTCAGAAACAATCACAAGTCTACAGAAAACATCATGACTTTGACAGACACTGACTATGAGATAGGAGCTTTATTCCTAGAAGGACCACTCTAGCTCTAATAAATGATGGAAAGAACTATTCCTTTCATCTTACAACTTTTAAAAATTTTTCACTTGTCTGTAGTAAATTTGAATCGTTTTACCTATTCAATAACTCACTATATTTAAATCTTCCTTTCCAATCTGATGCTTTTGGTGTGATAGCTGGAAATCTCAGTTTTCAATAATTTCCCTAAAGGAATCCAAATTTCACTGTGCCTCAGTTCTATTATTGACAAGGTTAGAAACTGAAACTCAATGGCAATATTGAAAATAAAAATATTATTGCTTGGTGTGTTGAGACACTTAAAAAAGTTTGACACAAATTTAAAATAATTTTTACTAAAAGTTCAATACTAATCATACTATATTTTTATACTATATATACATATAAAATAAATCATTTAGAAAGCTTTAAATATATACATTTAAAAATCAGCTTCCATTTTTGAATTTTAAAACCCTCAATTATATTTTCTTCATTTAATTGCTACTATGTTATGAATTCTCTAAGTAATAGGTGGTATGTTTTGCTACCAATCACCCTAATAGGCACAAGCCAGCATTTTCTCCACCTGCACGTGTATTCAAGCAATTAAACCAAAGCATAAACAGCATCTGCAGTTTCACTACATAAAACTCATTTGTGAGTAAGAGTGTTTCTATTGATAGAATTTCTCAATTCCTCTCATTCCCTCATGTAATGTAACAAGCAAGTGAGACAAATTAATTTCTTTATTCTTGGTAATAGATGCAGAGTTTTGAGGAATAATGTGAGTTTTCCTTATTTCAGTGTTATATTTTTATTTTGTTAACAATATAAAAATAAAATAATAAAGGTAAAAATTATATTTTGTTGTGTTAAAGTGGAAGCTTTCTCTTACAGGGGTGATTTTCCATTCAAAATTCTAGTTTTCTTAAGAGAACCTTGCTGCAATGAATGTCATGAGACTGTGGACATTATATGGGAGTCCCAAGCTTTGTTTCCGTTCTGAAAAAAATGTTTAGAATTTGAGATTTCCTTTGAATCTAAGATATTAAGTGATACAATAACTTCAGCTCACATGTCTATTGTGTTTAATGTGATAAATGGAATGATATGAGAAATAGTATAGAAAAATATTAAATGAGCTAAAGGTATGTACTACTAAAGTTTATTTACTATGGCATTTCAAATGAAGCCTCAAATTTAACTTTAGGAAACACATATTTTAATATGAAACTGACAGTGTCACTATATGGCTATTTTTTCAATTACTAGTTTTCAATGCCTGCAGTTATCAAATATACTTGACTTGTGGTTCCTTTTCCAATATACAGGATGAAGTAGAAAAAAGTGCTATATATGCCAAGGGACCAGAATGGATGAACTTCTAAGCTGTACATCTTTGATGATATAAACATTCCAAAACATATTTAGATATTTGCTCTTTTATATAATAAGCACCTTGCTGCTATACTCTTGCATTGGCATTACATTTTTAAAAATTATTTGTAAGAAAGCATTATTGCATTAGTGCTGTGATTAGCTGTAATCTTCTGTTTGATTCCTTCCCTGAACCCCAAAAAAAAAAAAAATCTTACACCATGGGTAACACAATTCCTATGCCATGACACAGAAGTTCCCACAGCTTTCCAATTTCATCAGAAACGGAGAAGCCCATTATGCTTCTGCAAGACAGCTTTGCTGAAGGCTTCTGCCAGCCATCTACTCAAATGATAGCTATTTTGAGTTAAGCATGCTAATATCAGATCCCATCAAACCAGAGAATTTCAGAATCACAGAGCTTGGTCTTTCTTCCCCCAAAGACAGCATCAAAATCTGATCAAGATAAAAGCAAAACTTCAGATGAATATATACTACATGATTAAAACCCTAAGTCCCTATGGTTTAAACCTTGAAGACATTTTAATTATCTATTTAACATCTTGCTATTTCTGGAATTCTGACTGAGAATGTTTCTGACATAGTATTTCATGGAATGTCCTTCTCTCATACTGAGCTGCTTTTATACTCCAGATGTAAACACAAAAGCTTGCCTTTTATCTTTTTAAACTCCTTCACATAAAAGGAAAGGTAAAAACCCTAAAGACCATTTTTCAGAGAGTCTCCTATAGACAATATAGATTATAAAACTAATAACTTTCTCTTAAACATAGCAATTAGTTATTTTTCTGAAATTTTTATGTACTTCACAACAGCATATTTAAAAATTCTTTGATTTTCATGACAGAACTTCATTTCTTTGAGAAGAAAGAGATCGATAGATAGATAGATAGATAATAGATAGATGATAGATATACGGATAGGTAGATGTTTCTTTTTCACAAATTAAGTCCTTCCTCCAAATTTCCACTCATTTTCTTATCTAGCCAAAATAAACGGAGTCTATACAATAAAAACATTTCCCATAAAGTTCCAATGTAGTATTTGCTAAATAAATTTTTATTTGAAGCAGTTTGCTTTGGTTAAGTTTAACTCTTATTAATTCCATGAAAGCTTTGGAAGAAAATTTAAAGTACCATCAACTAAGGGAATTAGTATCATCTTTTCAGATACTCAAAAAATAATTTATAGATATTTGACAAAGATAAAAGGAAAAGAAAATTTATTTTATTGCTATGGTCTGAGGCTTTTTCTTCAACTTTTTTTTCCATTTCTTTATAATCTTGCCAGAAGTTTTGCGTTTCAGTTTTATATCTCTGTATTTCTCTCTACACTTCTCAAGAATTAATTATATAGTTCCATAACAATGCATTCATTTTAACTTAGAAAAAATGAATAGCATAGTTTGATATATTTTATGTTGACTTTTGAACATTTAACTGTAACTTTTTTTGTGTTTGTTGAAGAAATGTGCAGCCTTAAGCAATACATTTTAATATGCCTAATTTATAAGAGGATTTGGACAAAAGGAGATGCTTTTGTTTGGATTTATCGACCTTATGGCCCTGATGGTTACTCATAAGAGACAGATTTCCTCTTGGAAGGGGGTATTTGCTAACTAGGATTGAAAGCGTCATGGTGGTGGCATGCTCCCAGATTACCACCTTAGATCCGTTGCTGGCTGATCAACACAGCAGCTTCGATTGCAATTTTTACAAAGCCAGGTCCCTGCTGTCCTGGCTAGAAGGTTTGCTTCCTATTGCTTGTAGCAAGAGAGGAGGTGATTCTTGATTTTCCATTTACCTGTACACCTTAAAGCTTAATCGTGGCAAAAGGAGAGAAGAAAATTTCTTAGAGCTGAAGGTTGATGAACATGGAAAATAAGAAACAGCTCTTGCTGTTTCTTTTCTGTACCTCATCTACTAGCTGCTGGATTGAGCTTCTGAATTGTACAACCATCTCTGAACCTAAGTAACAAAGCAATCAGATCTCCAGCACTGGAAACAGCTACAGGGCTTCACAGAAGAAAACAAGGTTGAAAGAGAGAATAGGGAGGTTCTGGGATGTTCCTCAAACCAGTTCTAAGTTCCTTTGCCTGACAGTCCAGACCTTTTGGGAACTGGCGGAAGTTCCGTTTTCTCTTGGGGATACAGCTAATGACCCACTTTCTTCACGCTGTTCTCCATCTTCCCTTTAAATAGTTTTACTTCTTTTGGCATGAATAAAATGACATGGAAGAGTATAAATATTAAGTAGATTGTAAAATTACTTGTTTATCTGAAAAATAATGTAGAAAATAATGCGATGCAAGATAAAAAATATGTGAATGTTAGATTATTAAGAGATTTGAATGACAATTTAGGGGATTTTACACTTCAAAGAATCATTAAGTATGCTTGCATATGATACAGTAGAGTATGACTTGGTTTTCAAAATGGACTCTGTGTTTAATGTTAGAAAAGATGATTTTTGGCCGGCGCCGTGCCTCAACAGGCTAATCCTCCGCCTTGCGGCGCCGGCACACCGGGTTCTAGTCCCAGTCGGGGAGCCGGATTCTGTCCCGGTTGCCCCTCTTCCAGGCCAGCCCTCTGCTGTGGCCCGGGAGTGCAGTGGAGGATGGCCCAAGTGCTTGGGCCCTGCACCCCATGGGAGACCAGGGAAAAGCACCTAGCACCTGGCTCCTGCAATCGGATGAGCGTGGTGCGCCAGCTGCAGCGCGCCATCCGCGGCAGCCATTGGAGGGTGAACCAACAGCAACGGAAGACCTTTCTCTCTGTCTCTCTCTCACTGTCCACTCTGCCTGTCACAAAAAAAAAAAAAAAGATGATTTTTACATCTTTTGCATCAACATATTGATCCTCAAGTTCTAAATATTCAGTAAATACTCAACAAATTGCTCATGAACGGAATGAGGAATAAAGCTAATCGCAATATTTAGAAAATTGGCAGTTTTCAATATATACATAACTCCAACAGATCTTAAATATTAGTACTAAAATATTAGTAGGTTGTATTTTGTCAAACAATTCATTGTCAATACGACCTTATTAATCTCAGAAATGATACTTAGCTCAATGACAAAATTAATAGATTATATTTTTTTATTAAATATAAATTTTGGAAGGCATAAAGTTTCTCTTTATAAGGGATTTAGTTACAATGGCATGCCCTACATGCAGTGTTCCTTGTTTGACATTTCAATGAGGAAATACATTAATATTTTCTAATTGAATGTTTTATAAATTAAATAAATAAGCACTTAGAAATACACTTGAATTTTTTCTTTCACTTTTGTTTGAAAGGCAGAGAGACAGACACACAGAGAGAAAGGTGGAGCAAGATCTTCTGTTTGCTGGTTCACTCTTCAAATGCCTGCCACAGCCATGACTGGACCATGGCAAATCAGGAGCCTGGAACTCATTCTGATTTTCCCATGTGGGTGACAGGAACCCTAGTATGCAGGCTCTCCCCTGCTGTCAGCAGGAAGCTGAACTGGAAGCAGAATATCCAGGACTCAAACAAGGCACTCATTATGGGATGTGGGTGTCCTAAGTGGTGACCAAACCACCACAGAAACACTTGCCCTGCATTCAAATTTTAAAACCAATTATTGTGCATACTTCATTATCCAGAGCAAACACTGATGACTTCACAGGCATGATTTTCACTAAATCCAGGTTGCTACAGCATTCCATGACATTGGATATATGAAGTCATGTGCAACTACATCTTGAGAAAACAAACACATTTTATATATGTCAAAGATGGAAGATGACTCATTTAGAGATTATTTAATACATCCAATAATACATCATTTCTGTCTGTCCAGCAAAAAATATAGGGCAGAGCAGATTATCTTGGACTGCTGAGAAGATAATGTTTTTGTCCAGATTGATTCAATCTTCAGGGTCATCAGTTAGAATCAATCAGATTTTAGGGTCATTCATATGGAGCAGTTAGTACATCTTCTGTTGAGTGAGTGGTTCAGGCCACCTGAAAAAGTGTTTCATGAAACATGAAAGTATTCTAAGGGATCAGTGTATCTAGGACAAACATGTATGGGCCAAAAGTGAGAGGGCTCTGTCACAGGATCAATATTTTAATACTGGTTGGTGCATCTTGTATGGTATTCATGCATAGTGCTTGGTGGATAAATGTGCATTAAATTATGGCCAGGTATACCGATTCTCAAGACTTTCCTGAGTGTTCGGCTGAGTGTCATTACTTGTGATTTCAGTACCAGTTCATACTCACTAATAAAGTAGTCGTAAGAATATTTTGCTAAGTTGAAGTGAAGGAAAACATGTTATCACTAAAAATGTATAACAAGGGTAATTGAAGTACATGATCCATTCAACATCTCATGGCTCTGTTAAAGTCACTTGAACAGTTTTAGCTTAAAAGTTTGTCATAGAGAATGTATACATAGATCTATGTGTAGTTGTACATCATGAAAAACGATTACCATAACAACTGTAAATATAGCAACAATTTACTTAGTGCTCACAAGAAATCAGGTGTTGAAGGTAGATATATTTACAAAAGATAATAAATATGCAGAACATTTTTCATTGAAGTATAGATCTTAATGCAACTTGCTTTTACTTAAAATTAATAAACTAGAATTTAATCAAATTTGTGATGAGTTTTGATGGTGGAAAATCAGTCTTCTTACATGACCACAAAATTAATATTGTCACCTGTCTCCAGACATCAACATTCCAAAGGTCATGGGGCTTGGTTACTGTGGCACAGTTTATTAATCCACCGCCTGCAGAGCCCACATCCCATGAGGGCATCAATGGAAATCCTGGCTGCTCTGTTCCCAATCCAGCTCCCCGCTAATATGCCTGGGAAAGCAGCAGATAGTCCAAGTTTTTGGGACCTTGCCATCCACATAGGAGACCTGGAAGAAGCTCCTGGCTCCTGACTTCTGCCTGGCCCAGCCCAGGTTGTTGTGGCCATTTAGACAATGAACCGACAGATGGATAATCTCTCTTTCTATCTCTCCTTTCTCTGTAACTGCTTTTCAAATAAATAAATAAATCTTTAAAAACAATCCCAATAGTCAGGACAAAGTTTTCCTTTGGGAAGCTATCCACTTTAAAGGAAAGGTCAAGTCTGGCTTAATTTGGGAACTAGAACTACAGAGATGGAGCCTGTGTTTTATTATTGTCATTGTAGTTTATTTTGTTTATCTCCAGATGCAAAGTGTTATCTCCTATTTATTATGAAACAAAATGCAGATTTTTTTCTTTAAATGGAGCAGGGTTACATTATTTCCTCACAGATATTCTGTTGAGTGCTTTATTTCACTTAATTCTAACAATAAGCCTATAATGTTCATAGGGTGCTATTTACTCATCGAATTTACAATTACACTGGAGGTGAAGTTTAATTTGAATTAGTAGAACATTAGGCTTAGTAAATAATTTACCAAGCCCTCTTGAGAATGATCTGAAATGCCAGCACCCACTTGTACCATATGTATGGTCAATATTATTTTCTGTTAGAGACTCATGATGAGATTACAGAGAAATTAGAAACTAATTAAGCATATAGAACCAAAGTTTTCACTCCCTAGTCCATTATATACAGCCTATTACTCCTCCAGGAGCTTCTTAAACTTCACTTTAACAAGCTGAAAACACATTATGAAGATGAATGTATCAACAGTTCTAATACATATTTGCATATGATTAACAATGCAAAAATAAAGCACTCTCAGAACTATACTTGGTAGGAAGGAGTACTTTTCCTTCTGAGATATACTTGCTGTGCTTATTAATTGGTGAACAATAACTTTCAATGTATATTACCTTTGCTATTGAAAAATAGGGATGTGAAACATTCTAAATGAAAATAAGAAATAGTGTTCAGGAAGTCAATTTTATATTTTTAAAAGATACAATGTTTTCTTTTAAATGTCTTTAATAATAAATCAGCCAAAAATAACATCAGATAAAATGCCTTTCTGAGCTAGAAACAGATAAAATAGAACTTTACTTTCTTCCCTAAAAGCTACACACTCATTCAATGGCAATAACCTATTTCCAGGTATTTATTCTACATTTTTTTGACAGTCAGAGTGGACAGTGAGAGAGAAAGACAGAGAGAAAGGTCTTCCTTTGCCGATGGTTCACCCCCCAATGGCCATTGCGGCTGGTGCGCTGTGGACCATGCTGATCTGAAGCCTGGAGCCAGGTGCCTCTCCTGGTCTCCCATGCGGGTGCAGGGAGACCCAAGCACTTGGGCCATCTTCCACTGTACTCCTGTGTCGGATCCCTCGCCAACCCAAGTCTTGTCAGCAAAGGTCCAACCCGCAGATTCACGACACGACCGCTGTTGATCGGTTCTCAAGGAACTTTTACTCTTAGGGATTGAAGGAAAGGAGGGAGGGAGGAGCAGCCGGGAGAAAGACGGAGAAAGACTGAAGTGGCTGCCCCTGTTCTCGCCCCTAACACGGTCTTTTATCCATCCCCCCCCGCCCCCCCCCCCCCCTGAGCAGTCCATCAAAGGGCATGCGCAGTCTCAGGTCCAGGTGCATCTCATCTCGCCAGATTGTCTGCAAGTCCATTCAGGTCAAGGTGTGTCCTATTACCCTGACCTTGCTCTGCTCCGCAGGATGAGGCAGTGCAATGAGAAGGTCCCCACAGGTGGCCAGCCTGTGGTTCCCCACACTCCTGGGCCTCAGCAGAGAGCTGGACTGGAAGAGGAGCAACTGGGACAGAATCTGGCACCCGACCGGGACTAGAATCCGGTGTGCCAGCGCCTCAGGCAGAGGATTAGCCTATTGAGCTGCAGCGCCAGCCTATTCTACATTTCTGATTTAGTCTTTCATAATGCATATCGCCCTTTCTCTCCTCACCCCACAACCATACACATAGGCTAATCCTACTGCTCTATTCTCTGATCTCCAAACCATAGTTCTCAATATTCTCAGTACTTGGTTAAGATGTGACACAGCCTTCTTCTCCACCCTACCAGCAATTTTTAATATCTTTTAAGATGCAGAAAAGTATTTTATTGCATTATTTATTTTTTGTTTCATTTGAAAAAGAGAAAGATAGGCAGAGACATTAAATCCATTGGTTCACTCCCCAAATACCTACAAAAACCAAAGCTAGGTCAAGCCAAAGCCAGTAGCCTGGAACCCAATCCAGATCTCCCCTTTGGGTATCAGGACCCCAAGCACATGAGCCATCATCTTCTGTCACTCAGAGTGTGCATTAGCAGAAAGCTGAATGAGAAGCAAATAAGCTGGGAATTGAGTCAGGCACTCTGATATAAAGGTAAGCATCGCATGCCCAACTAAACTGCTGTGCCAGAGGCTCACCCTCAATTCCTTATTTTACCATAGCTAAAACTGTTAATACATTTCCTTGTTTCTGCTCGCTCGCTCGCTCGCTCTCTCTCTTTCTTCCTCAACTGTGAACATATAGGTGGAATTATTGCTATCATCTTAGTAGACTTAAATAACATTAAATACTAGCTAAAGGTGAAGGCACAGTAGATCTTTTCTACATATGCATTTGCCCACTTGAAGAGTCAAGGATCATCTGATTAAGTCACTGAAGTGGGCAACACTGATAAGAGTCACATAGGCTGAACCATACAGCATCAGTGACAAGGTCTTTCATTATTGTCACTTCTGTTTCTTCCAGGAAATCAATGTTTTTTCATACTAGGATAGGTTTTATTTTCATGTCTATAGGTGGTAGTAGTTTAACCATAATGAGAGGGCTAAACGAATTTGAGTGGAAAACAGACACAATTTATATGAAAATATGGCATATCCAAACTAGTAAAGGTAATGGTTTAAGATCCCAACTGACAATGTGAAATGTGATTTTTTATACAAAAGGAGACAATGTAAGTAAAACATATCTACTTTAATTGTAGTCATCTTCACTATTCTAGTTAACATTACTTATGTATTTATAGAGTTTGCCTAAATTTTTCTGTACCAAATGTTTTGCTTGGAAAAGTTTATTTGTTATTGGGCAAGTGAACAGCTATATAACCAGAAGCCAGGGAAAAGTTTTCTGAAACTTTTCTGAATTCCTGAAGCTTTGAATTTACGAGCTTTCAGATTACAAGAGACTTATATATGTCACTCTTCTTCAGGATTAGTCTCATTTCAATTGACTGCTCTCCTCCATTTCTCCAATCCTCTTCCAACTTCCTTTAGAGCCAAAGATAATCATACCTTGTCCATCAAGGTTTTGGACAAAAATCATGTCTTGCTTATTTCAACTGTAATGATATCTATGTATATTGCTAGTAATTGTGACATTATTATAAAGCAATGTAGTACTGCTTTCAAATAAATTATTTGAACATACAATTTTTGAACAAGCCTATATTGCCTATTTGTATCCAATATTATAAGTCAAATAAACTGAAAATCTAGAGAAGTTAATCAACCTCAGTAATGGGGATTACTCCTGGTTAAAGAGAAGGTAATTTGATATGTTGATCTTTTTTCTTATATAACAATTCATTTATTACCTAATTATGGGCATCTCACTTATCAAGAACAGTTGTCAAAGGAACAATACATAATATTATACTGATGTCACATAATAAATTGTGACATTAGTTCATCTAATTCAAAAGTTTCTTTTTTCTTTAATTGAAGATACACATTGAGTCTTAACCTGTATTGCACTTTAAGGAAGTCTCCTTTCTTTTTAAAAATGACATAGAAATTTAAAATAAATGTATTTATTTTAAAGAAATAAATTTTATTTATTTGAAAGTTAATTCTATTCTTACATCTTAACTAATAATTTAAGGTTTAAAATATATTTTATAAGAAATAGATTATTACTACCCCAATTATAGTTTTGGAATATATTTTAAGACTGTTAATTCCACAAGATTTGGAATATAGTACATAGTCATGTTTTCTCTCTCTCCATAGAGAGAGTTGTTTAAGGACTCATTTTTAGAAATATGCTTAGTGCCCTTTAAATGATATGATACACAATCAAGAGGTTATTCTATAGCCCCTACCATTTTTGTTTAGATGCTTTGCATAGTTCATTGTAGCTAAGAATTAACTATGATCAAGAATTCATGATTAATCATAGGCAAGAAGTAGTCAACACATTGTTGATTTAGAGAATTAAATATCCCAAAGGAGAAGAATTTATTTCCCAAATCCAAGATTAAGTAAGTTACCATGGCAAATTATTTTTTTTTAATATTTATTTTATAGATTCAAAAAGCAGAGAGAAAGAGAAGGAGAGAGAAAGAGAGAGAGAAATTCCGATCAATTCATAAGGTCTTCCTTCGGCTGGTTCACTCCCCAACTGGCCTCAACAGCTGGAGCTGGGCTTATCCAAAGGAAGGAGACTGGAGCTTCTTCTGGGCCTCCCACTCAGGTGCAGAGGCCCAAGGATTTGGAACATCTTTTACCACTTTCCCAGGCCATAACAAGGAGCTGGATTGGAAGTGAAGTAGCCAGGATTTGAACCAGACCCATATGAGATGCTGGAACAGCAGATGGCAGCTTTACCCACTCTGCCACTTTGCTGGCCCCACCATGGAAAATTATTAACCAAGACCTCATTCAGGAGGATCTTCAGGCACTGTACTAGGCTTAGCTGGATTCCTAGTGTTATGTGGCACGAGGACACTGGATATGATTAGGTGGTTACTGTTTTGCTGTGGGTGCAGGCCTGCTCTTGCTGCCTGTCACAAGAATAGTGCTCCACTCAGACGTGGATTGCAGCGAGGCACTGAGGTTCCTGAGGAAGTCCTAGCAGACCACATGGGTGGAATCCTGGATTTGCCTGTAGTGTTCTATGGAATAGCTTATCTTCTGTTTGAAATTTACTATTTCAACAAAAACTATACACTAAGTATAGATAGTCTTCCTCCAAATGGTTAAATCTACCATTCTCAACATGAAATGGCAAAGTCAAATAGGTTTTAAAATGTTTATTTACTCATTTGCTTTTTATTTATTTGAAGTGTAGAGAGACAGATAAAGGGAGACAGAGATAGATAGCTAGAGAGAAATCTCCCATGTTCTAATGCACCGCTTAAATGCCTTGAGTAGAAGTTGAAGCTGGAGCACAAGGAAGCCAAGACCCAGGAACTCAACCCAGGTTCCCAGATGAGTGGCACAGACATTTGTGCTCATTAGCAGGTAGCTGGGAAGAAAACCCAGACTAGAACCCAGGCACTTCAATAAGGAATTCAGGCATTCCAAATGCTGCCTTAACTGCTGCACAGAATATTTACACATAATCCAAAAGTTCTTTAACATGCAGAGAAATATAACGTTACTCAAAATTAAAGCTAAATGATGAATGTTGAAATAACAAGACACATCTTCCAAAATTCTTTGCAATGTAGACATAAATAAAATTATCTCAGGATTCCATTTTGCTCTGTGCTTCAAAAATAATTTCCCTATTAAAAATATTATAACTAAATGAATCCATGAATTCAAAACACACTACAATGTTTTGGGAGAGAAATTTCACATTTGTTATAGAAAGTGTTCCCTTTAGCACTTTTTATTGAAACTAATCAATGTCAAAGTAAAGAACAACTTTGTTAAAAAATTCTTGAAAACCTTTCTAGTAGTGCCATTTATACATATGAGCCATTTTTTAACCATCATGAATAATTCATTCACCTACCTTAATTTTAATTATCAACCCAACAAAGTTAAAAATCACACTGTACCTAAAAATATAAACACTATCACACTGAAGTTGAGAATGCATTATTCTTTATACATAATTGCTGTCATGCTGAGGTTGGGTTGCCACCTTTTCCTGTGAAACCACAAAGAAGTTCTGTATGTTATTGCTTCAACATATGCACATGCTAGTTTCTACTACCCTTGTTAAAAACAGACTCTTTCAGCAATCTTCCTTTTTCTGATACTTTTCTTCCTAGAAGATTTATTAGTTTTACTTTGTAGAAACATTTGGCATGTATTGCTACAAAACAGATGACTTCTCATCAAATAATTGAGTCAGTCAGTAATTTATAGGGAGGATAGAAGCAAAGGTTCTAAGAATCCAAAATTAGAAGCTTTTCTAGGAGACATTGCAATTGTAAGCCCTGCCTTAGTGCATCAGTAATGAAGGAGACCCATAAAAATGTGAGTGAAGTGCTGCATCCTTGATATGCCTCTAGCCAGAGTAAGGCTTTTTGAGATAGATACCAGTTTCATTATCCCAGTTACATATCTATGGATCAGTGCTACACAACTCTTCAAAATGTTGTGGAGCACCTGTCTATGAGAGAGAAAACAAGACTGTGTACTATATTCCAAATCTTGTGGAATTAATAGTCTTAAAACATATTCCAAAACTACAATTGGAATAGCAATAATCCATTGTTTAGAAAATATATTTTAAACCTTAAATTGTTAGTTAAGACGTAAGTATAGAATTAACTTTTAAATAAATAGTATCTTTACTGATAGATTTTCAAAATATTTATAAATTGATAGTTGGCTCTAGCTATATAAGTATCTGTCAGATCTTGAAATACAGAATATTTAAAATAAGTTGGAAGGATCATTTCAACATTGTTCATAATGGGAAATATTTGAAAATCACATCAAAAACATTTTTGTGTAGTTTTTTTTTTTAGCAAAGAAACAAGGTGACAGGCAAAAGAATGAACTATATTATTAAGTAAGGAAAGCAAATTTCAGAAAAATGTCAGCATGGCACTATTTTTGTTACAATATACATGAGCTTATTTAGTTTTCATAACAACCATATGCAGTAGGTACTATTTTTGTAGCACTTATTAGCAGATGTGGTCATTAAGGTACAGAGTAGTTAGAAAGCAAAGCAAAACAAAACACACACACAAAAATCCACCCAAAGATCTGGGATTTCAACCCAGAGAATCTGGTATCAGAAGACAGTTTTCCCAATCTAGTCACTCCTTATTTTAGAAGGGAGGTGATTTTACTGAATTAAGAAAAAGAAAAAAAATAGATACACATATATATGTATATATAAAGCACATGTGTGTGTTTGTGTATGTATGTATGTATGCATGTCAGAGTCTCCAAGAAGTTCATGGAAAATGCATATTATAAAAAGATGATGTAAGGATTTCAATTTTTTGCATGAAAACAAACTTCTTTTAATTTCATTTTCTTTGAAATTTTTGAATTATGCCCATACATGTGCCATAAGTGTGCAAAAATATATTTCAATATTCAATTTATAGAAACTTACTTCAAATATTTCTCAAGTTGATTAATGATAAAATATGTTTCTGTTACTTTATATTGAATTCAAGTAAAATTCCTCAAACTATTCTGAGTCATATTTCTGGTGGTGTACTATAAATTCAAATGATAAATCCTTCTTCTAAAATCACAAAATGATGAGAAATGGCATGAATAAGAAAAAAATCTCTGTTCATCAAAATTGACATTATTTTTTAAAAATTTAAATTTTTTTCTTAAAAATTAATAGACACATAAAATTGTGTATATTGTTTGGTGTTGTGTTATTTCAATACATGTATAATTTTACAATTCCCAATTAGGGTAAATACATTTATTTACTCAAACACTCAACATTTCTTTATAGTGAAAACATTCAAAATCATTTCTTCTAGCTTTTTGGAGACATCCAGTACATTCTCATTATCTATAGTTCCCTTACTGTAAAATAGAATACCATAACTTCTTATCCCTTTTTAACTATAACTTAATACCCTTTAATCATATTTTCCCCATTCCTTCTTTCCTCTAAGACTCTTCCCAGACTCTGGTAAATTCTGTGAGATCAGTTTTGCAGACCCCAAATATGAATGAGATCATATGATTCTTTTCTTTCTGTGCTTTGTTCATTTCACTTAATACAAGGTCAGCAGTTCCATCATGTTGTCACTTTAACAAGGTTTCTTCCTTTCTAATGGTTCAATAGTATTCCATTGTGTCCGCATATTCTTTATTAATTCATCAGTTGATGGACACTTACACTGTTTCCATTTTTTTGGCTCTTATAAATTGTCCTGCAATAAACATGAAAAGTGGAGATGTTTCTTCATTTCTTGCCTATTATTTGGATTGCTGGATCACATGGTTACTTTATTTTTAGTTTTTTGAAGAAGCTCCAGTATGTTTTCCACAGTGGACATACTAATTTACATTTCCATTGGCATTGTAGAAAATAAAACTCCACTAACTTTGGGATCAGACTTCTCTGTTCCATTTATAAAGAATCTGGAAACTTTCAGGTGTTTCTTGGTTTGCATCCCTTATTAATTCTGACATCCATTTTGTCAATGAGATGCCAGCAGTTCTAAATGTACAAAGCTATCTACTAATTTACTATTAAATTCCATTGCAAATAAAAATATAACCAGTAAGATCAACAGCTGAATTTTGAGTGATAAAGAGCTATGTAAATGGAAAGATTATCTACTTTCCTACTATACATTTTATAGTTGTGTCTTAGAACTAGTCAGTGCATTTTTATCTTGTATCTGTACATTCTTATTTTGTTTACATATTAGAAGGTATCTTAAATACTGAAACTATATATGAAAATTTCTATGTAGCATAATCAAATGATGTTTTTATCACTTTGTAAAACACACCAAACAATGTTTAAACAAAACTTCCTTTTTTTCCCGTGTTCACAAGACCATTCCAGGAAATGTCAAGACTTTATTATGTATTATTTTTCTTCCCTTATGGGTTTGTAAGAAAACCATTCCATGTCAAAGCAGACATGCTTCAAGCCATGACTGTGCCTGTTATTTGCAGCACATCCAGAGGTGTGCTGGAGGTACTAAATTAAGTCTCTGAGAGCTGAATTTTAAATATTTAAGAATTTCTCAAGCCTATTAAACATTTGGTGACTTTCAATAGGTACCAGGCTGTAGGATGGAACTCTCTAAAGCCTATAAATCAAGTCTTCTCCCATATCATAGAATGAGTTTACCAACATGCAACAGATGTGATCAGATGTGATCACTTCTTAACAATGCTATTAGCCTCATTGAAATGAAGGAATTTGTAGGTCGTACACAGATTGTCATCCACATACCTTATCACTCTCATGCAAGTGGTTGAGTAAAATTATAAAAGATGATTTTGTGAAGATTCCCTGGAACAGAAATTAATTTTCACAAGATTCTCATTGCCAAGAGGTCACTTCTTGTGAAGAAATAGGAGACAGTTTTGCTGATTTAAAAATGACTTATCATTTGTCTCCATTTTCCCCCTTGCATTGTACCTGAGGTCTTATTAATCTGTGCACATATTCAAGACACTGCATTGTCTGTTTTTTCCTCACGTAACTTCCAAAGTCTTTTTTTAAATTTTATTAGGCACAGTGGAGCCAGAACAAGGTACCTTGCTTCTCAGTTAAAGTTAACAGAGGCCATGAGTGCTCTCATCCAAGATCTAGGGAGCAGATGGGCCAGTAAAGCAGGACCATGGTGACCAACCGTAAAAAAGTTCCTCCTGGGGTGTCTTAACAACAGTGGAAGCATTAGAGGCATTTCCTCTACAGCCATCTGGCTTTGATTTTTTTAAGTTATTTTTTCTGTCAACAGACACAGCCACAAAGTTAAGGAAGCAATAATTCTTCTTTAGGTACTGTAACTGTCGATGCAAAATCACTAATCTTTCTAAAGCCACTTGTAGAATACAAGGGCCTATCTCATAGAAATGCATTCTTTGGCTTAAAAGGCTATGTTATATAAAAGAGGGGTTATGTAAGACAATACTTTCATTTAAAGTCAGTGTACATGTTCCTCAGGAATTCTTTTAGGTTGAAGCGATATTGGTTTGCATTATTCCAACTGTTGCTGAAGATCCACCTCATCATATCCACCACACTCAAAAAATGTACCTCAACAAATGAAGCAAAGCAATGGTGCTCTTTTGGGAAAGCACTTATAAACCTATCCTCACCCCAAGATTTACTCTGACCATAATGGAAATAGCTTTAGTGGTACTCAGGCAAGATGTTGAGTTGCAACTTACTAACAATGATTTGCTCCATTGCTTCAGTTAGAGAAGTCTTCTCATCTACACTCTTGAAGGGAAGCTTCTGCTAGGAAAGGGATGGGAGCTAAAACGGTCCAATTGGAAAAGCATTTAGAAGAAAGTGAATTAACGGAGTGGGTAGAGGAGGCGAACGAAGATATATGGGAGTGTTTGCAAGTTTTTGATGAATAACTGGTTTCAAATCATATGTTATGCATGATTCTAAAGACAGGATTGATGGTCCAACATCAACCTTGGTGCCAGAGAAAAACAAAGAGATGCCAGCCACAGGGGTCTATCCTAAGATATAGAGTTTCAGAAAGAGGACTGGATTCTAGAAATAGTAAATCAAGATGTTGAAAGTGAACTATGGCCAATAAGACAATCTAGATGTCACTGAAGAAATAAAGCCATAAGTGGAAAAATGAATCATATTTAAGAAGCTGCAGGAACATGGTCAGGTTACACCACAGGAGGCAAGTTGAGTCTGGTTGGGTCAGTTGAAGTCAGAAGCTGCAAAAAAATTGTAGAATATGGGGAGCCTTTCTATTTTGAGCCACCTACATAGATCAAGTGCAGGTTTTCTGCTTTCATGGAGTGCTACAAGAGTAGAATTGATCTTGATGACATGATCTTGATTATCTTAGCATTTTGTGGCTCCGTGGTACTTCCTTTCAGCTTTCTTTTTTTAAGTTATATTTATTTATTTGAAAGGCAGGGTTACCGGGGGGGGGGGGGATGCTTTCCATCTGCTGGTTCACTCCCCAGATGGCCATAATAGCTAAATGGGCTGATCCAAAGCCAGGAAGCCAGGAGCTTCATCCGGGTCTCCCATGTGGGTGCAGGGGCCCAAGGACTTGGGCCATTTTCTATTGTTTTCCCAGGCCATAGCAGAGAGTTGGATTGGAAATGGAGCAGCCAGGTGCCACAGGTAGTAGCTTAACCCACTTAGCCACAGCGCCACCCCCCCTTTCTACTTTTAAACTAGTAATCCAATGTACCATGTTTTGTGATTACTCTGAATTAATGTGCTGGCTTAAAAGTGTCCTAATTGGATCAAAATGTCAGGCGGTCAAAGGAAAATTGTGATAAATTCACTCTAGTGTAGTTTTTTTTTAATTTGAAATTTATACTTTGAAATAAAATCATATCCAGCATCCTAACTGAATGGGGGTAGGTCTACCTGAGAACTAGGTGATAATTAACCTATTAAACCACTCTGCTTTGAAATTTTAAAGATCTTAATTAAAACAATGACAGTAAAGTCTACCAATAGAATGAGCTAACACTGAGCTGAAGCAGAGGTAACTCCCTGAAAATGTTGAGTTGCAGAAACTGATACCATATTACTAGTTTTCTCTGAGGAAATGATAGGGAGAAAGACAGGGGCATCATGAAAAAGAAAGCTACTTAATTGAATTAAAGAGTGAATATCTTAACATCGACTTAAGGAATTATGACGTTATCATGAATGTCACAAAAATAAATAAGTAGCTTTGTTTTTAAAAGTAACTTGTTCTACTTTTTAATTACCACAGTCCCTACCTACAGACATTTTGTTACTTGATGGAAAGGAACACAAGGGTTACCCATTGATTTAGTGACAAAATAGCAAAAAAGAACTAACAAACCAGTATTCCTATATACACACATACTGTGATTTAGAGTATTACTTCTGTGTAATTATTACATAAAACATTTCAATCTTGTTCTTCCCTTTGGGGGAAAAAAAACAGATGGAAGAAGAAAAAAGACAATAAATAATGTCATTTTCAAATGAAAACCGAACAGTATCATTGAGAAATCTATAAGGCCTAAGCTTAAATGGACATAACTGAGATGCTAAGGAACATATTTTGATGCTGCATTTGCATAGTACTCATATTGGTTTTATATGGTTGAAATTCCATACACTGGATGCAGAACACTAAGTAACTACTGCTTGCCCCTTCACTACTCTTCAACCTTAGACCATGATATAAGGCTGCCAGGGTGATAAAAATTAAACAGTGGCTGTGAAGCAGACAATTCAGAGCAAAGGTGTGGTTATGCATACGTGTTGACATCAGGAAGATGTCAGCAAAGTTATACTTAAGAAAACAGTATTCCCTAAGCTGTCCCAGGGGCATTGCCTTCCTTGGAACATCCAATGTCAGATGGAGTTTTTGATGCCAGTGGGAGTGTGGTAAGAAAATGGAAAGCCTGGTTGCCTGATTCAGCCAGTTCACACTGTATAGATTTGTTAAAATATTGCACTATACCACATAACATTACAAATATTATATATTAATCAAAAGTTGCAAAAATTAAACATTTTCAAATCTTCTATGACTGCTGGGTAGTAGAGAATGCTGGATTGATTAAGAGATAGTGCAAAATTGTCATGTTTGCAGGGACTAGCTATTGAATTTTAAGAAAATGGGAGAGAATGATCCAACATGGGAAGCGAGATACACAGCAGACTCATAGAATGACAGATGTCCTAAATAGCACTCTGGCCTCAGAATCAGCCCTTAAGGCATTCAGATCTGGCTCAAGAGCCCATGAGAATATTCTAGGCATGGAAAGCCAAGACACTCTGGAAAAAAAAAGAAGACCTAAATGAAAGATCTCTGTGAGTGAGATCCCAGTGGAACGAATGGGGCCATCAAAGAAGGAGGTACCTTTCTCTGAAGGGAGAAGAGAACCTCCACTTTGACTATGACCCTGTCGGAATAAGATTGAAGTCAGCGAACCCTAAAGGCTTCCATAGCCTCGGCAACTCATGACTAGAGCCTAGGGAGATTACTGATGCCATAAACAAGAGTGTCAAATTGTTAAATCAACTTCAGGAGTCACTGTGTACTTACGTCTCATGTGGTATCTGTCCTTAATGTGTTGTCCAATGTGAAGTAATGCTATAACTAGCACTGAAACAGTATTTTACACTTTGTGTTTCTGTGTGGGTGCAAACTGATGAAATCTTTACTTAGTATATACTGAATCTATCTTCTGTATATAGATAATTAAAAATGAAAAAAAATCTTGGTGTTAAATTGGAAATTGCCTAGAAAATTAATCAATTTTTTAAAAAAATATATCATGTAGGATCTCTGTCCTTAATGTGCTGTACATTGTGAATTAATACTATAACTAGTACTCCAACAGTATTTTTCACTTTGTGTTGCTATGTGAGGGCAAACTGTTGAAATCTTTACTTAATATATAGTAAACTGATCTTCTGTATATAAAGAGAATTGAAAATGAATCTTGATGTGAAGCAAGGGGAGAGGGAGTGGGAAAGGGGAGGGTTGCGGGTGGGGGGGAAGTTATGGGGGGGGAAGCCATTGTAATCTATAAGCTGTATTTTGGAAATTTATATTCTTTAAATAAAAGCGTTATAAAAAAACAAAACAAAAAAAAGAAAATGAAGAAATATGAGAGAGAAGTTATGTAATTTTGCTTCTCTCTCTCTCTCTCTCTCTCTCTCTCTCTCTCTTAGAGATTTATTTGAAAGACACAGGGTCAGAGAGAGAGACAGAGACAGGTCTTCCATCTGCTGGTTCACTCCCCAAGTGGCCAGCATGGCTGGAGCTGAGTCAATCCAAAACCAGGAGCCAAGAGCCTCTTCTGGATCTGCCTCATGGAAGCCTCTTCCAAGTCTCCCACTCGGGTGCAAGAGCCCAAGTACTTGGACCATATTCCACTGCGTTCCCAGGCACATTAGCAGGTAGCTGAATTGGAAATGGAGCAAGCCAGGACTCGAAGCAGCAGCCATATGGAATGCCAGCACTGCAGGCTGAGACTTTAACCCACAGCATCACAATACTGATCCCTTGCTTACATCTCTTAAAATATTTGTGTGCTATGAACAATCAATGCTGATAAACTGTAATATTATTGAAATGAATAATTTTTAGAGAAACATTGTCTACCAAATTTAACTCCTTAGGAATTGGGAAAATCAAGTATAGAATCATTAAAGAACTTAACATATAAAATCATTAAATAATTAAAATTATTATCTAAAAATATTTATAGAAAATTAAATTTAGCATAAAATACAATAATATCCTATTATAACATACTCATCTCCACACTAACTGAAGGACAAATTATTTTGACATTAGCAAACTTTAGAATACCTAATAATGTATTTTACTACATTAAATTAAAAAAACTCATGTTGCCATCTCAATCATGCAAGAAAAAAATCTTTGATAAAATTCAATAATCTTTGGTATTAAAAATCAAATCAGAAGCTGATGTTTAACCTATGGGTTCAGGTGTTTGTATCCTGAATGAAGTACCGGGGCTTGATTTTCAGCTCTGGCACCTGATTCCAGCTTCCTTCTACTGTAGACCAGGGAGGGAACAGTGATAGTTCAAGTACTTGGATTCTTGTCACTCAAGTACTCTATCTGGATTGAGTTTTGGGTCCCAGGACTCACCTCTGGTCCAATCCTGATTATTGAGGGCATTTGGGGAATGGAACAATGAGTGGGAGCATTCTCTCTCTCTCTCTCTCTCTCTCTCTCTCTCTCTCTCTCTCTCCTTCTCTCTCTCTTTTTCGTTTTGGATTTTATTTATTTGTTTGAAAGAGATACACAGAAAGAGAAGGAGAGACAGAGAGAGAGAGGTCTTCCATCTGTTGGTTCACTCTCCAGTTGGCCACAACAGCTTGAGCTACGCTGATCCAAAGCTAGGAACAAGGAGCTTCTTCTAGGTCTCTCAGATAGGTGCAGGGGCTCAAGCACTTGGGACATCTTCCTCTGTTTTTCCAGGCCATAGCAGAGAGCTGGATCAGAAGTGGAGCAACTGGGACTGGAACTGACATCCACATGGGATGCTGGCACTGCAGGTGGCAGCTTTACCCACTACACCACAGCACCAACCCCAGAATGCTGTATCTATATCTCTTAATTTCTCTCTCTTCCTCTCAAATAAATATAAATAAATGAATCTTTTAAGGAAAGGCAGGAAAGGAAAAAAATCTTTTGCAGAGGATATGACAAATATATGGAAATATGTGACAAATGATATTGAAATTATTAGGATGAATAAGAGTTCAGTGAAGTTAAGAAGATTAATAAATGAGTACTAGCTTACACTGTCAAAAATAACTGGAAAATACAAATTTTAAAAAGATGCATTTATTTATTTATTTAACAGGCAGAGTGACAGAGAGAAGAAGACAGAATCAGAGAGAGAAGAGCGCACAAGAGAATTTTCATCCACTGGTTCATTCTCCAAATGCCTACCATGGCAAGAGCTGGTAAAGGCAGAAACCTGGAAGCAGGAATCCCATCCAAGTCTTCAATATGGAAGGCAGGAACTCAAATATTTGAGGAGTCATTTGCTGCCTTCTGAGGCACATTCGTAGGAAAGAGAATTAGAAGTGGAGGAGCCGGGACTCAACTTGGCACAGTAGGTTAAGCTGCAACCTGCAATATCCCTTATGACCACTGGATCAAGTCCCAAAAGTTCTGCATCTAATCCAACTTCCTGCTAATGCTCCTAAGAAAGCAGCAGAAGATAGCTCAAGTGCTTGGACCCTGTACCCATGTGAGAGATCCAGATGGAGTTTCAGGCTCCATGCTTTGGCCTGATCAAGCTCTGAGCATTGAGGCCATTTAGTGAGTGAAACAATGAATGGAAGCTCTCTCTCAGTCTCTCTCTTCCCCACCTCTGTAATTCTGTCTTTCAAAAGAGCATATCTTTGAAAAAGAAAAAAGAATGAAGGATTGCAAATCGAGCCATAGAACAGAATAGACAACTGAGAAGTAAATACACACATAATGACAGAAGTAAGAGCCTAAATAGTAGTGAAATATTGAAATATTTGATAACCTTGCCTTGGCGAGCAGATGAGAAAAAAGTGCTTCAGCAAGCTGTTGTTGTGAATTGATCCAAACTGATGAAACCACTTCAGAGTAATTTGACTATGCCTGGTAAATTGGACACAGGCACACAAAATTACCAGCAAATCTTATTTCTTGATATATACTATAAAGAAACACTGTCACATATCTTTAAGAAAACACATGATACATGTTGTATTAGGAAAAAAGGCAAAAAAAAAAAAAGATTAACTCTCTTTCAGTGAGGAGACTGTATGAAAGAATAACCATACTTCTGCATAATGGCATGTAATTCGTAGTTAAAATCATTGAAGTAGAACTACAAGTATCAACATTTGCAATTTCAAGGCAAAACACTGGGTTTCAAAATCTGATTGCAAAGGAATAAATATGGTATGAAACATTTATGTATGCTTTACACCCAAAGCAATGTACATATTGTTTACTGCCAAATATTTACTCCATAAAAAATGTGCATTGCAGAAATACACACTATCTTCAGTATAGTATTACCTTTGAAGAAGAAAAAGAGAAGAAAGGATGGAGATGGAATAAGAGCTCTTACTGTTCCCATAATATTTTTTTTCTATTTCTGAGAGAACTAAATCAATGTGGCCAAAGGATAGCAATCATTGCATTATAGTCAATAAACACATGTATCACACTTAATGCATAGTAGACACTCATGTACATGCTTTATGAATATTACTCGATTTAATTTCAATAATAAAGTCTATGAGATGATTATTATACTCTCCGTTTTATAGATGAGGAAGCAGAGTCAAAGAAGCACTGGGTAACATGCCCAAGTTCACACAGAGGCAGCTTTGAAGCTGGGTGGTTTGTCTATGTGGTTTTCTGTGTAAATTTTTATTTCTTCAACAAGTACAGTCAACTCATTTTGTTATTTTCTGTAAATAACCTATTTCCCTCCATTGTCTACAACTTGTTTAAAGATTAAAGCACAAAGTTAAATCTGATCACGTTACCCTAGAAATATGTCTGCTTTACTTAGAGATAAAAGGATCTTAAATCTAAATGCAGGGGCCGGCACTGTGGCATAGTAGGCTAAGCCTCCACCTGTGGCGCCATCATCCCATATGGCCACTGGTCTGTGTCTTGGCTGTTCCTCTTCCAATCTAGCTCTCTGCTATGGCCTGGGAAAGCAGTAGAAGATGGCCCTAGTCCTTGGGGCCCTGCACCTGTGTCAGAGACCCGGAGGAAACTTCTTGCTTCAGGTTTTGGATCGGATCAGCTCCAGCTGTTGCAGCCATTTGGGTAGTGAACCAATGGAAAGAAGACCTTTATCTCTGTCTCTCCTCTCTGTCTGTAATGCTACCTCTCAAATAAATAAATAAAATCTTAAAAAAAGCTAAATGCAGTTTTAGGAATTGTTTTTCAGTAAAGTTATCTGAATTTCAAATGTCCTTCCTTACGTGGCTTCTCATTTCTTCTCATTTTATTGTGCTTCACTTTGTGCGGCCTCTACGATATGGCATTTGGCAGATACTGCATTTTTTGCAGGTTAAAGGTTTATGATAATATTAATCCTGTGTCCAGCAAGTCTATTGGTACCATTTTCTCAACAGGAAATGCTCAATTCTGGGTCACTGTTTTGTCATTCTTACAGTATTTCAAACTTTCCATTATTATTATGATGGTCTGTGATCAGTGATTTTTCTCCCATTTTATTTAAAGAATCCAAACTTCATGCATTTCATCTGATCAGTGAACTTTGATGTTATTATAGTAATCACTTTGTGATGCCATGAACTACACCTATCTAAGATGGTGAACTTAATTGCTAAATGTTATTTGTGTTCTGACTGCTCCATTCACTGGCTTTTTCCCAATTTCTTTTCCTACCTTTGGACCTCCCTATTCCCTAAGTCACAAAATATTGAAATTATGTTAACTAATAATCCTACAATGGTTTAAGTGTTCAAGTAGAAGGAAAAGTCTCCCATTTCTCATTTTAAAATCAAAAGTCACAAATGTTTAAGCTTGCTGAGGAAGGTATGTCAAAAGCTAAAACACACCAAAAGCAAGTCTGTTTGTGCTAAATAATTAGTCAAGTTTGAATGTAAGAGAAAAGTTCTTGAAAGAGATTGAAAGTGCTACTCCAGGGGCTGGCATTGGTGTAGTGGGTAAAGCCACCGCCTGCAACACTGGCATACCATATGGTCACTAGATTGTGATCCAGCTCTCTGCAATAATCTGGAAAAAGAAGCAGAAGGTGGCCCAAGTACTTAGGACCCTGTCATCCATGTGGGAGATCTGAATGAAGCTCCTGGCTCCCTGGCTTTGTCCTGGCTCAGCCCTGGGTGTTGCAGCCACTTGGAGAGTGAATCAAAGGATGGAAGATTCTCTCTCTCTCTCTCTCCTTTCCCTCTCTCACTCTCGATCTCTCTGTCTTTCTCTCTCTTTCTCTGTAACTCTGACTTTGAAATGAATCTTTTAAAAATTATCAAAGTGCTACTCCAGTGAACACAGAAATGATAAGTAAAATAATCTTATTTGTTAGAAAGTTTTAGTTGTCTAGACAGATCAAAGCAGTCATCATATTCTGTTAAACCAAAACCTAACAACAGCAAGGTCCTAACTCTTCAATTCTGTGAAGGCTAACAAAAGATATGAAACATGCAAAAGGAAAGTCTAAAGCCAGAAGAATTTGGTTCATGAGGTTTAAGGAAAAAGTACATCTCTATTATATAAAATTTCCATAACTTAGAAGTGCAAGCTGAAGCAGCAAATGATACTGTAGCAAGTTATCCAGATTATCCAGCCAACAGAGTTCATGTATGTGACTTTCCCAAACAATACACTTTAAAGTAGACAGAGCAGCCCTCTGTTGCAAGGAGATGTCATGAAGGACTTTCATAGCTAGAGAAAAGAAGTTAATGCCTGGCTTCAAAGCTTAGAAAGACTGATAACTCTCTTAGGGTTAATGCAAATGATGACTCAAGTGGAAACCAATCCTTATTTACCATTCCGAAAATTCTACAGTTCTCAAAGATGATACTAATTATACTCTTGTGCTCTACAAATGGAACTGCAAAGCCTAGATGACACATCTGTTTACAACACATTTTAGAAAATATTTTAAGTTTGCTATTAAGATCTACTACTCAGAAAAGGGATTCGTTCAAAACATTGTTGTTCATTGACAGTGCATCTCTGGTCATACAAGATCTTGGATAGAGATTTACAATGAGATGAATGTTAATTTTATACCTTATAACACAATGTTTATTCTTTTGTCCATGGGTCAAAAGGTATTTTTGACCTCAAGTTTTACTTTTACAAATACCTTTCTTTTTTTTTTTTACAGGCAAAGTTAGATAGTGATAGAGAGAGAGAGAGAGACAGAGAGAGACAGAGAGAAAGGCCTTCCTTTTTCTGTTGGTTCACCCCCCAAGTGGCTGCTACAGCTGCCGCATTGCAGCTGGCGCGCTGCACCAATCGGAAGCCAGGAGCCAGGTGCTTATCCTGGTCTCCCATGCAGGTGCAGGGCCCAAGCATTTGGGCCATCCTCCACTGCACTCCTGGGCCACAGCAGAGAGCTGGACTGGAAGAGGAGCAACCAGGACAGAATCCGGTGCCCCAACTAGGACTAGAACCTGGTGTGCCAGCACCGCAGGCGGAGGATTAGCCTAGTGAGCTGCAGTGCCGGCACAAATACATTTCATAAGGATGTCACTACCACAAACTCTGATTTTGTTTTCTCATGGATCTGAGCAAAATAAGATAAAAACCTTGGGGAAAGGATTCATTGTCCCCGATATTTACAATTCAAGGGAGGAAGTAAAAGTATCAACATTAACAGAAATTATCAATCAATTGGTTTCAGCCTGCATGGGTGACTTTGGGGAGATCAAGACTTCAGTGAAAGAAGCAACTGCAGATGTGGTACAAATAATAAAACTAGAATTGGAAGTGGAGAAGGAAGATGTGATTGAATTACTGCAATCTCACAGCAAAGCTTTAACACATGGGGAGTTGCTTCTTTGTTTGTTTTTATTTTATTAGAAAGTCAGAGTTACAGAGAGAGAAGAAGAGACAGAGAGAGATTGCCCATCCTCTGGTTCACTCCCCAGATTGCCAGAGTTACACTAGGCTGGAGCCAGAAGCAAGGAGCTTCTTCCAGGTCTCCCACTTGGAAGGCAAGGATCAAAACATTTGAGCCATATTCTGCTGCAGGCCATTAACAACGAGCTGGGTTAGAAGTTGAGCAGCTGTGACACAATCTGGTGCCAACATGGGATGCTAGCATTGCAGGCAGCAGCTTTACCCACTTTGCCACTATGCTACAATGCTAATCTCAAAGAGTTGCTTCTCATACATGAGCAGAGAAAGTGCTTTCCTGAGATGAATATGCTTGTGGTAAAGATGCAACAAACATTGTTGAAATGATATCAAAGGATTCGGAATGTTAGATAAGTTTGATTGATGAAATAGTTGCAGGGTTTGAGAAGACTGATTTTGAAAGTTCTAATGTGAATAAATACAAAGAGCATCACATAGTATAGAGAAATCATCCACAAAAGGAAGACTCTATAACATTTTTGTCTCTCTCTTTTTTTTAACCATTCTACAGTGATCAGTCATCTTAACCTTCAGCAGCCACCACACTGGTCAGTCATCAGTCATCAAGACTGAGTCAAAACCTGCTACCAGGAAAAATATTGCAACTTGCAGAAAGCTCATATGCTTAATAGCATTTTTTGTCAATATCATACTTTTTTTAAAAGATGTATTTATTTGAAAGTCAGAGTTACACAGAGAGAAGAGAGGCTGAGAGAGGGAGAGAATGAGAGTGAGAGAGAGAGAGAGAGAGAGAGAGAGAGAGAGAGAGAGGTCTTCCATTCGCTGGTTCACTCCCAATTGGCCACAATGGCTGGGCTGCACTGATCCGAAGCCAGGAGCCAGGAGCTTCTTCCAGGTCTCTCACATGAATGCAGTGCCCAAGGACTTGGGCCATCTTCTCCTACTTTCCCAGTCCATAACAGAGAGCTGGATAGGAAGTGGAGTAGCTTGGTCTCAAAACGGCACCATATGGGATGCCAGTGCTTCAGACCAGGGCATTAACCCATTGTGCCATAGCGCTGGCCCCAATAGCATACTTTTTAAATTAAGATATGTATGTTGTTTTTTGGACGTAATGTTATTGCACAGAGATTGCGGTGCAGTATAACTATAATTTTAAATGTACTGAAAAACTCCCAAAAAGTGCCTTACATTATTGCAATACTCATTTTATTATGATGATAGTTGTTTTTTTGTTTTTTGTTTTTTTTTGACAGGCAGAGTGGACAGTGAGAGAGAGACAGAGAGAAAGGTCTTCCTTTGCCATTGGTTCACCTTCCAATGGCCACTGCGACTGGCGCGCTGCGGCCAGCGCACCGCACTGATCCGATGGCAGGAGCCAGGTGCATCTCCTGGTCTCCCATGGGGTGCAGGGCCCAAGCACTTGGGCCATCCTCCACTGCGCTCCCGGGCCACAGCAGAGGGCTGGCCTGGAAGAGGGGCAACCAGGACAGAATCCAGCGCCCCAACAGGGACTAGAATCTGGTGTGCTGGCGCCACAAGGTGGAGGAATAACCTGTTGAGCCACGGCGCCAGCCGATGAATGTTTTGACATATGCCTTTCTCTCTCTCTCTCTCTCTCTCTCTCTCTCTCTCTCTCTCTATATATATATATATATATATATACGAATATATGTGTTATAATTTTCCATACTTTGGCATATGTCTGAAAAACATGGAGGAAAAATACCTAATTTGGAAAGTAATAGTTGAAATGTGTACATCAACAAAACAAGATATTGCAGTTAAGTCTCAACATGTCAATAATAAAAATAAATATAAATGGAATAAATCAAATTATGAAAACTCAGCTAAATACTGTCTTCAAGAGAGAAGCTAGTTAGTTTGCACTGTATATACATATATATGTTGAAAAATTGCACTGTTTCCGCATAAAAATGAGCAAGTCTTACACACTAATCAATAAAGTATTATAGATATGTGAACCAGTCTGCTGTACATATTAGTACTGGTAAAGAGAACAAAGTTGTTTTATGTTGACAGATTATTATTAGGAAGAATGGATTCAGTATGGAATGTTGTATATAATATGGACTCATTTTGACTTAAACATAATCTGAATATAATAGCTGTATTTATAAGAAAGTAAACAAGCTTTGAGTAAGAACTACTTTGGAAGACAGAATTTGACATCTGGGATCATGTACTCTTGGTATAGTTTCTTTTACATTTCTCTATACATTTACAATTAAAATATATAAGTTAAAATATATCCAAGAAATTCTGCTCAATAATCTCTATTCTGAAAAACTCTCAAAGAGCTTTGGCACTCTTCCATAAGAAGTTCTTTACTTTGGTTATAGAATTAGCATATGCATTGGAATACTCTCCAGTTGGATGTATCCTTATGAACATGTGCTATCTTGTGCTTCTTATAAATAAAAAAAAGAGTTGATTTCTGAAATCATGTTTCTTTGAATCATACAAAGAACTTGATACACAGGAAAAGGAAAGCAGAACTCTGGAAGAAAGAGAGGAGCCAAGGATAATAAGGTAATCTAAAGGAAATTCAAAAAGTTCATGGAAAACACTATTAAAAGGTACTGCAAATTTTCCATGAACTTTTTGAAGATCCCTAATATTTACCTATTCAATCATTTTTACTCCAACAAAATTCAATGTTGAGAATTTACTTAATGCTTTTATTTGTTTGAAACTTTTCTGTAGTTTCTATTGCTGCCGTTGAAACTTTCCCATGTGGGGCCTGCTGGCATAGTAGGTTAATGCCTGTGGTCCTGGTATGCCTTATGGACACCGATTCGAGTCCTAGCTGCTCCACTTCCAATCCAGCTTCCTGCTAATGTGTCTGTGAAAGTAGTGTATGATGGCCCAAGTGCTTGGGCCCCTGCATCCACTTGGGAGACCTGGAAGAAACCCCTGGCTTCGGATTGTCTCAGCTCTGGCCATTGCAGCCATTTGGGGAGTGAACCACTAGATAGAAGATCTCTCTCTCTCTGTCTCTCCCTCTCTCTGTCTGTAACTTGCCTCTCAAATAAATAAATGATTGTTAAAAAAAAAAAATATCATGTTTTTAGCTATAACATCTAGTCTGAGGGGAAAATAAGATTGAGATTCTAGGTAAAGTGATAGAGAAGTCATCTAGATGAAAGCAATCCTATTAAGTTCTCAAATTTGAGAGCTTCATATTCATTTGCACATAATTTTCTTAAGGGCTGCATGATTTTAATTTTATTGTAGCCATCACCTTCAGACACTGATTATTTTGGAGCAGTAATTACAGAAACCTGAAAAATCAAGATCTAATGAGACTTTCTAAGTAAACCCCACTCCAGAAACCCAACTCTAAAAAGCAAAAGTGTTTTAAATGTAACTGCTCAAATTCTGCATTTCTGCTCCACTGAGAAATGTAATACTGCATTTATTGAAAACAGAAGGAGAATGTTATACATTTAAAAACTGGGTTAGAGAAATCACTCTTTGGTGAGTTAAAATGACATATAAATAAATAGAGGAGAAAAGCAAAGTAGTGATAGGAAATATATTTGTGGGTCTAATTTAGAATAATTGTTTTATTTTTGCCTGTATAATATTGCCATTACATTCATTTAATTTTATACATTAACTTCCAACATATTAGTGCTTTCATTTTTTTTACATCTAGATATCTGATAAGCTATAGTTCTTCTCAAATTAACTAGCTAATAATTAGCAGTCTGAATATCTCATATGAAGTAATTTGTCTTCTTTATTAATTTAACATGAATTTGATATGTATTTTGTTGACTCTTCTACCAAATAGCTATGTTCTCAGAATAGTTTAGGTCTTAGAAGTGGATTCTCCTTGGTTTCCTTTGTAGGTGCAAGCGTTCTATTGGCTTGAAACACCCATTTTATGCTGACCATGAACAAATTCATGTCCCCAGGCCGTCTTTGCTCTGACCTCCAGCTTCAGCATATTCAACTGCCTACTTTACCTCTCTTCAGATCAAAACCAGCCTCTTTATTTTGCCCTCCGACATGGTTTTCCTGCAGTGTTCCACTGTCTCAGAAATTAGTAGCATCTCCTATTTCAAGTCGGAAACTCTTTTAGCTTCCTTTTCTTAATTTTTTTTTATTTAAGAACAGATTTCATGTACTTCACATACACAGATTCAGAAACATAGTGATGTTTTCCACTCTACCCTTACTTCTGTCCACACTCCCACCTTTCTTCCTCCTTTCTCTTCTATTCCCATTTTTATTTTTTTGCAGCTGCATCTTCAGTTAACTTTATACTCTAAGATTAACCCTATACTAAGTAAAGATTTTAACAAATAGTCTGAAGCAAAAAAAAAAAAAAACTCAAAACTTTGTTACTCAACAGTCTAGACAAAGGCTGTGAAAATCATCAGATCTTAAAGTGTCAATTTCACTCCTATAGATTACCCTTTAGGCATCAATTCAGAAATGTAGGATATTCATTTCTAGGCCATCTTTTTCCAGTGACTCTTTTTCTTTATTAATTAACTCCTTAGTACAAGCTGAAGAGTTACACAGGATTAATAAATAGTGGCTGACTCCTAAGTGGCTCCTAAGTAACATATATAAATATATATACAATTATATAATAACATTCAATTTTATATATATATATACATATATATGTATATACAAATACATATATATGTGTATATATATATATGTATATATATATATATTTGAAACTTATTTAAGTTGCTTTGCAGAGCAACTGGAGTCCTGCAAAGTCAATATCAGCATCAGTACCATACTTTGCTAAAATTATTCTTTCCTTCATCAACAGGAAGGTATTTCTTAAAAATACCCACATGAAGCTAGACAGAATCACTGAGTTAAATGATGCCCTTATTTTAGGGAAAAGTACAGAGCAGATATAATTCAATTGACATTATTTCATTATATAATCTTTTAACTCAGTCTCTGTTAGTAGATAATTTTAACACATGAAATTTGAGAATCAAAAGTTTTAGCTAACTTCTTTCCAGCCTGTGTGTGACTACAAAGGTGACTCTTTCCACAATGTTGTGCAGTCTCCCTTTAAGATCCTCCTGGAGAATTAATGAAGAATCAGGAAAGCCCTTTTCTTCGATGTCTGCCAGCTGAGCCAAGGACGAAATTTCCTATGGAGATGTTACCGTGTGCAATTTCACCAAAGCTTTTACAACTCTAACTACAGTTATGCTTCAATGACCTACCTGTTCATGCAATTCCTTTACATCTGCTTTAACACACAAAAATTTAGAAGTTAATAAGAATAAAAACTCTTCTCATTATAGACTCTGACATCTCAAGCTGCTTTCTCATCTCCCATGAATATCTAAAATTCAAAATGTCAGTCTCTAAATTTTCAATATAATTTCAGTTGCACTGGAACATTTACAGAGGTAGTTTTGCCACTGTACTGAAATGTTTTTGTCAAATATTGCTATTTTATGTAAGGAACTAAGTATTAACCGACACAGAAGTGTATAACCAGAAATTCTATGGTCCTAAAGAAAATGTGCAGAAATAGATTACTTTTTTCCTAAATTGCAAGGCCACAGATTTCTTACTCCTGTGATATACTGTAATACTTCTGCTGAATAGTTGGAGTAGCATTTACCAGGAATGAGAAAGAAAATAAAGTCGGATCATTTGAGAATTGGGGAGAGGGGGTATAAAGAAGACAAGATATTTCTGAATGTAACTTTCTTTGCATTGTTTTCCCTACTGTCCCTCATGTATCAAAGTAGACTTTCCCAAACATTTGAATTACTTGAGGTTTTTTTTTTTTTTTAATATGACAGATATATAGATTCTGTTTTCTGGAAATTCCAGTCTACTAGTCTGAAATGCAAATATGAAAGCCTGTATATTAGACAAATATGATATATCAGTCCCTTATCTGTCGCTGTAACAAAATACTTGAAGCTGGTACTTTGTAAAGAAGTTTATTTGTCTCACAGTTCTATAGGCTGAAATTCACAACAGCAGGATGCCAATCTGGTGAGGGCCCCATGGAGGATTGTATGGTGTAAGCACATGCTGCAACAGAAGCCAGAAAGATGGACTAGACAATTGTTGCTCTTCTATGACAAATTCTTTTGAGAAAGGGGTCCCTGAGGACAGCTTGATCCTCCTTGCAGGATGTACCCTCAATAATCTGCCACTAGGTTCTACCTCTTAAAGGCCTCTCTAATGTCACCACAGTGGGAAGCAAGCATCCAACATATGCACCTTTGGGGAACATACTCATACCACATGAAAACCATTGCAGAAGCTAAGTGATCATTACCACAAAAAATATGAAATTTTTAGTAGTTCATTCAGGTGTTAGATAACTAACATTTTAAAATAAATGTGTTTTATAAAGGTATAACATTTTGTTGAAATAACAATTTTTCAAGATTTTTTCTTTATTGATTTGAAAGTCAGAATTAGAGAGAGGAGAGATAGAGAGAGATAGATCTTCATCTGCTTGTTCACTCTCCAGAAGGCTGCAAGAGCCAGGACTGAGACAGTCTGAAGCCAGGAGCTGGGAGGCATGAACTTCAGCCTCGAGTGTCACTTGGGTGGCAAGGGAGTAGACACTTGGGTCATCTTCTATAGGTTTACCCAGGCCATTAGCAGGGAGCTGAATCAGAAATGGGAACGAACTGGCACACATCTGAGATGCTGGTGTTGCAGGCAACTTCACATGCTACACCACAATGCTGGCCTCTGAAATAACAAATTAGATGAATCAGTTACTGAAATACTTGGTAATTTATAGCTTTAACTCTTTATCTTTCAATATCTTTAAGTATGCTTTGCTTAAGTTACAAAATGCTTTAATTCATTTGAAGTTAGCTTTATAGTCTTAAGATGACTTCTAAATGGATTTTGTGGAAATCTTCAGATCATAAGCTCCAAAAATTATCTTGGGATCTATGAAATTACATATAAAACCTATTACACATACATGTGGATAAAATAATAATATCCAAAAATAACTTTTAAAAATAATCATGAGGAAATAATAGAAAATCTGAACTAATAGACAAAAAGATAGACTCAGATATATTTAAGAGAAGAAGAAACTCAAATGTTCAATAAAAAATGATGACACTTGACCTCATTAGTAATCAGGGAGACACAAATCAAAACCACATGAAGTTCCATCTTTCATTGATTAACTTGCCTACTCTTATAATAATACCAAGTGTTGACAGGGATCTAAGGAAGAAGAAATTTGTTGCACCAATCCACAGAACAATTTGATGATATTTAATAAAATTAGAGTAACTATAAAATTTATTGCTAAAACCAAGATTTTTTTGGAAAAAAACTGAAATATATACAATTATTTAATATTTAATATGTATATTTAAAAATATTTTTCTTATATCGATAGGCCTATAAAGTAATTCACTTTATACTTTTTTTAAAAATGAAATTCTACAGAAATTTAAACCATAGTTGCGTACCTTAAAGTAGAACAGAAAAAAACTTTTTTATATTTATTACTAAAATATTAAAAATATGGTTCATCTAAAATTAAAATAATAGTTGCTACAGAGGTTGAGAAGGGTGAGGGGAGTGAGGATCCATGGGGGTTGAATAACGGATAGCAAGACACAGTCGGACAGAAATCATAGGTTCTAGAGTTCCACAGCACAATGGAGTGACTACAGTTCACAACAGTGTGATACAAATTGTATCAAGAACTATAAGGAGAAGAGCTTGTAGGTTCCAAACACAGAAAAAAGATATGGAAATGAACTGAACAATAGCCTGGTTTGATCGTTTTAAGCTGTGCATGTGTAATGTATTATTCAACTGTACTTCATAAAAAATGTAAGTATGACATGTTAATTAAACATTTAAAAAATTAAGAAAAAACATTAGAAATAGCCAACAATAATTATCCTAGAATATGTTTATATAAGTTAATCTGCTAAGCCATAATGAGCAATAGTTATTTTCTACAAAATGTCTTTCTTTAATTTTTTTATTGTTTAAGTAAAATTATCTGAAAACTTCTCCAAAATTGAATACCCTATCAACAATAGGAAAGTCATTATCAATGTTTAGATTTTTTACTGTGTTAGAAAATTCATAATACTGTCAAAACTTTCATTTCTAGTAGAGTAAGCTTTCAAGCACATTATTTTGACCCCATATATAGGCTGCAAAATGAAACCATTCTTAGAATTAATTTTTTATGTGAAAGATTCAAATGGTGCTTTTCAACTACTTTTTCTCATTTACTCTATTGCTAAAAGAAGCTAGCAACTATTGCTATACATTTCATACATTCTGAAAATTTTAGAATTAAAAATGAACGTAATTTGCTTAAAATATTTGTTTCAAATGAAAACTCATATACCTCAGAAATGGTATGCTTACACACTTGGTCCAGATTCACATAGTATACTTGTCAAAATGAAGCCTTAAGACATGGTTTTCTTAGTAGCTAACTATGTTTTGACTTTGAAAGAACAAATAATTTATTTCCTTCAGACTTGTATCTTCTGGTTTGTGACCCCAACAATTGATAGAAATACTATCAAACACATTTTACTAGTTTTATGACTGCTAAAATCTTTCCTGACCAGGATAGTCAGTAGTTTTTAATTAAACATAAACTTTATTCTTTAAATAGTTTCTTTGATTATTTCAAAATAACTATCCATTATCAATTGTTCCAAAAAATAAATGGATATAGGTGCATTGGAGATGGTGGAATCACCATAGTAAGGTCAAGGATCTCCTTACTATGTGCTCAGACTCTGTCCCTGTACAGAATTCACACATACAAACACACACACACATAAAACCTATTATTGCCTTTATTTTCCCCAAATTTACCATATGGTGGCCTGCAGGTTTCCTGTGCACAGCACAAAAACCCATGTCCGCCTTAGAGCAGGCATTTCACATGGCAGTTAAGATATATATGTCTCACACTGAAGTGCCTGGATTCAATTCCTGCTTCTGACTCTTGACTTCAGGTGCCTATCAATTTTGTGTTGATATTTTTCAATAATTTTATTAAAAAAAATTCCTTAATGAACAATTCTGTTTAATCTGTAATAAGCTTGTTACATAATCACTTTGCTTGAAAAAAATTCCTTCCATGATCCTACCTTCTGAAAGATTCAAAAACAAAAACTGAAATAAAGTATTTTTTAAAAAGTATTTAAAATACTAATATGAATATGAACAGAATATCATTGTTCTGGGCTCATTGCCCATATAAAATTTTAGAAAAAGATAGATATCAAATTTAACTTATGAATAGAGGTCACAGTTTATGTATTATTATTAATTTTTAAAGATTCATTGCTTAATTACAAAAGGAGAGTTAGAGAAGAGAGGGAGAGTCAGATACAGAGATCTTTCATCCTCTGGTAAACTCCCCAAATGACTACAATGAAGAAGCCTGGAGCCTGGAACTCCATCAAGGTCTCCTGTGTGGGTGGAGGATCCCAAGCAACCACGTTATTTTCTACTGCTTTCCCAGGCTCATTCTCAGGGAGCTGGATCAGAAGTGGAACATTCAAGATCTGAACTGGAGCTCATCTGGGATGCTGGTATCACAGGCAGTGGCCCCAGAAAGAGTTTACTTAAAATATCTTAAAAGAAATAATAATCATCATCCTGAATTAGAATTGTTGCAGTGATAGATGATTTAAACATGCTAACAAAATCTATATAATCTTTATGGAAACAAAGACTATCTATCTGACTATCTTTTAAAGTGTTAAAGAGGGCAGTAGACCTTCATGTAAATTACCTAGACTTCAGTGCACTAATTAAGAGAACTGCAGCTTAGTCAATCAAATTATAATAGATGAATTATAGTTGATGTCACAATTATACATTATGAAATTAGCTTTGAATTCATATATCAAGTTTTCTTCTATTTCGAGAAGCATCACTTTACTAAATATATGGGGAAAAGATTATGCAGATTACTGTGATTTCAACGGAACACGTTTCATCTTCAAAATCTGATAAAAGCTTTCCAATTCATAAAACACTGTAAGAGAAATCTGTGAATCAAGTTAGACACACATTTCAAAGAACTGATGAGCTTGCAAATCACTTATGCCTCACTCTCAAGTTACCAGGATAATGCTTAGCACTTCCACAGTGTTTTCTAGCTTCAAAGAGCCTACAAACTTTAACTAATTAATCCTTGCACTACCCAGTGAGATAGTGATAGAAACCCCTGGAAGAGAGCATCTAACTATATAATTCACACTTGCTTATATAGAATTCAGTATCAATGCCATGGTATGTTTTCCTATCTTTCTATTTCAATAAATCTTCAGAGGGATGATATCCATATGTGAATATATGATGCATAGCCATCTATTGTTAATAAAATGATATACACTGCACTCAATCTGCAACTAAAAGCCAACAAAGAAAGATATATGTACAGGCAACAGATGAAAAACATCTGGTACAGTCTGCTGTGTTTTCTCATTCATTTTACATCTTATTTTCAGTTTTTTCAGAGTGGTCTTATGAGATTTGAATAGACTAAAATTTTTCAATGCAGGATATATACTTTTCTTATTCATTTTTATAATTATTTTTACTTTTTCTTAAGTAAGCTTTTTCAAAAATTAAAATTTAAATCATGCTGAATAGAAAAGTATACCATATGTGAAAGCTTCACTCAAATGGAAGAATATTTAACTACTATATAAAGAATTCTCTCTACTAGGATTCCCTTCTCTCTGCAGGTAGTTGGCTACAGGGGTCTACCAAAACAAATCTATTCCTGCAGCAAAGGCCAACACTGGGTCACTCAGGAGAGAGCACTTTCTGTCTGAAAAGAACTGTACATCTTTTCCATGAAACAGGGGGAATTTATACCCACTTTTTCTGTTTAAAGACAGACTCATTTAAAAATTAATCCCTTTTGTTACAAATAAAATGCCATTACTTCCTAATTGCTTATCTTATAACTATCTAAATTTACATACACATGCAAAAGCACCAGTATAATTGAAAGACCATCCAATGTATACATGTGCTCTATTTTAAAAATTCTCTAGTGTACTATTTACATTAAGGTTATAGTCACCATGCAATAGATGACCTATTTTACCAAAGTCCCTAGGACATCATTGGTGAAAGTACCTACAATGCAAGAAATATGATTTCCTTCTGCATACTTTCTTTGTAACTAAATATACAGCTTAAATATCAACTCTGTTATTAAAGATTGATGTAACTAAATGTAACTTTTAAAAGTATTTTTAATTCTTCCACGATGTATTTAAATATCTGTCCTATGAGGGTACTTCAAAAAGTTCACCAAAAATGAAATTAAATATGTTTTATTTTGGTGCAAGACACATTTGAAATTCATGAACAGTGTTTCATAATACACACTTTTCATGAAGCTTATAAAGTACTCTCATATATTTAATTTCATCCGAGTATAGATAACTGAAGAGAAATGGAGAATACCATTCTCGTAGCAGAGACAATGCTCTCATCCCTTACCCAGCTTCATGCTTGTATTCAAAGAAGAAACTGATCTGTTGCTCATATTTTATTTTAGGGCAAGATTTTGCACCAATAGATCAGAACTTGAAAACATCTGCCTATTTAAAGCTACTGTTCTGGGGAAGACAAAATAAGATTTTGAAATTGAACTCTAGTGATTGGCCTTGGTATCTTTGAAATCTTGATCAAACAAATTTCAAAGTTTAAAGGGAGTTCTCTGTTACAGGAGCTGTTGATTCTTTAGTCAAACACTATTCTGGGAAATCCAACCTACAAGATCATTGGTAATAAGATCATAAAAACAAATCTGGAATCCAGACAGTCAGAGTAATGGAGCTCTAAAGAAAAGCACTCTGTAGAACAGTATTAGAGTTTGCTTAAATTATTACCATTTCCACAGCATGGAGATTATGTCACATTATGTAGAATTTTAACAATCATTTCCTATTTCAATGGAACTTTATTTATGAATGTAGAAATAGCTATTCAAATTATTGTTGGTTCTTGGGGCTTATGCATTACTTAATACTGCAACATTTGTTTATGGAATTCAGACATCTCACAGAAGAAAAACAAGGAGGTGGAAATTAAGGTATTGTGAAATGGTTTAGCCTGGAGTGAATAGGGAATAGTTTCTTCTCTCTGAATCTTTAATTTGCGATAAAGCAAACTACAAAATTATTACAAATAAGAACTAAACAAAGAAGAACTGTCTCTAGTGTCCAATTTGTTGTTTTCTAGTTTGTAAATGCTTTATGCTATCGCTGACTTCATTAAAATGTATTATGTGTTAGATCTTTTTCTTGAGTACATCAAATTGGGGGACCCATGCGCTATCTGCCCCGGGAACCTGTCTAAAGATAGAAATAAAGGGCATGCAGCTGGGTGGGCAGTGGTCCAATGTCAGACTTCCTGGCTGAGGCGGGTGTAAGCCTCTCAGGGGTTCCTAGGAGTATTTGAGGAAATGAAATCTATTAACCAATGCTCTTAAAAGAAAGTAACCGCAAGGACATCACAGACTACCATGTCCTGAGCAGAAAAACCAGCGTGCACATATGAATTCAGTCTGAGTTTTTTGGATAAATTCCCTATCATCACAAATCAAAGCTATATCAAAAACACGTTTGAAAATGATAAATGAAATGTATTAGATTTCCAATTGCTTTCCATCCTTAGTGGAAATGAAGACTTCATAATCTCTATGCCTTAAATTAAAGAACGATTTTAACTTCTAGAAAATTGACTTGGTTTGGGGTAAACAAGCTTCTTTATCTTAATATTGTATGATTAAACTAGGACGTCCTTAGAATTTTCATTCTTCCTTCTGTCCAGAAAACCATTATAAATTAAAAAAAAAAGTCCCATGCAGCTCACAAGAGAATGTTTACATGAGGAGTTCTGCTCTTCAGAACGAGTTGCTTTAAACTAAGGATTTGGAAATGGTGCCTTCAGATATAAATAGATGATCCACACCATCAAAAATAAAAAAGAAACAATGGCAAGAATAATATTAACAAAAGAGACTGCATTTTCAGAAACACCAGAATGAACAAATATAAATAAATAATGTTAATACATGGATAGATAAGTATATAATGTCTTTGATTCCCCATTACCACAACCTTCTTCATCATCGATATTGTTTTACCTTAATTACTATTGTTGAACATTCATTTGTATTTTCTTTAAAGCTGATACCAATTATGAATTTTTACATTCTATTAATTAAAATGTTTAAGCCTTTCTTGCTTTAAAAATTAGAGTATAGTATTGTTTCAGTAAATAAAATTATACTCATCCAAGCACACAAGTGCAGCCAATTTTACCTTAATCGCTGTGCTTGTAGCTTATTTCTTGATGAAAACATGTACTTTTCTTTCCCTATTTATTCTCTAAGTACTAAAGGAAAAGGATTTTAGTGATGTTACATTTCTTTTAGAAAGATTCTCAAATCTAAATTCTTCCATTCTATTTTTAAATGTCATAAACAACCCAAATGTTGGAGCAGAGGTGATCCAAAAGTAATTGGAATTGTTTCAAACTTCATGTTCTCCTGAAGCTAAAAGTTTAAAAATAATAACTACAACCTCTCTGGATTATGACAGTGTTAATAAAGAATGTAATGAAGATTTCTTAGTGTTGAGTATGATTGATAATTATATAAAGTATTGAAAATATAAAGGTGGAAAAAGACAATAAGTGAAGCACCTTATCTATTAGATTATTGAAATATACATAGTACCTTTTTCACTCAAATTACATATATCTTTTAAAAAGGAACAACTCCTCCTAATGTAGTTTTTTTTTTTTTTTTGGTTCTTTCTCTGCAATTATGCTAACAAGTATCATGCTGAGAAAGGATTAGTCCTGATGGACAATCAAAGACAATGCTTCCTTCCTGGTAAAAAGGTGAGAAAAGATGTAGGCATCTGAGCTACAGTTATTAGGCATAGCGGCAGGAGGTCCATATGACCAGTTAGTGAGCAAGATCAGAGTTCACTAAAATAGAGAAACTGCCTAGTTGCTACTGCAGGTTCCTCAGTGCCATCTTATAAGCACCTCTGACTTGGAGGGTGGAAACTACACTGCGCATATTCCCCTGACATTTCAGCTTAGTGTTCATCTCGCAGCTTGGCAGCCATGACACCAGGCTAGGTAAAAACTCCCAGTGGGATGGAGCATTTGGTATAGCAGCAGGACTCAGGTACCTGCAAAATTTGAAGGAACAGTAAACGTTCCTTAAAAGAAGAATTGGGGAGAATCTACCCATGCAGTTCTGTATTCAAAAGGAAAGGGAGAGAGAAAGACAGCCACAGAGAGCAAAATTTTAAAGGCAATATTATGTTGTTTTTCAATTCAAACCCATTAATGTCTGGTGTTGTAGCTGACATAACAAAATGATGAAAATCTGGAATAAAATAACCTCATGTTTAATAATATTGCTATTGATTATTAAGATATATCTTCATGTATTTTTATATTTCACTTTGTGTTTTTTAAATATTACCTTTGGAAAATATTTTCCTTAATATCAAAATCTAAAACCAAGAAAACAGGTTTTATTTTCTCTTTACTACAAATGGTTTGCATTGTATGTTAAAATTCAATGTCCATATTTTAAAAATATTCATGTAAGTAGCAAAATAGGTGTGTGTTAGCTGGCCCCACATATATAGTATAGAGTACTGATATTAACACGAGAAAACTACAGATCTCCAAATGAACTAATCTTATAATACTAAATAAACATGCCTGTGTCTAAGGAATATGGGTTAAGTTACATTCCAAAAGGACAACGTGGAACAAAAACATGGTATCTTGGAAATGGGTGTCTAATACAATCATTTTTAATGTACCTCCCAGAGATTGCTTAAAGGCAAAGGTGACCACAAGGCCAATGGTAGATGGTTACAAGCTGCCTTCCCCCAACATCTGTGTAAATAGATTCAAAGAACCAAAGGCTGCAGTTTCAAAAATTAAACTACAAAAGGCAATACCTATAACTGTACACAAAATCGCCTTGTCTACCCCTTCTTCTAACCCCCTACTATTTCTGGTGCTATTAAAGAAACAAAATGCCTGAAGACCACCAAGGAGAAAAAGGGCAGAAGGAGGACATGGGAATAATTATTTTCAAGGGTGCCTTGAAATAGTAGTTGGTCCTCCTTTCTGTACTGTATAGAAGAATTATCTGTGCATGTAAATCAGGTTAATATGTTTGGATCACTTTGTTCATAAAAATGGGCAGTTTCCTTGACATTTTTTAATTTCTTATTATTTTCCTGTTGTGAGAAATTAATTAACATGACAGGTGGGAAGGAAATGCTACACTGCTGGTGTTTGTGATCACTAAGACAAAAGTTGTGGTTACCCCCACTTCCCCTCAAAAAGTCTGCCAGCCCTTTGTATCTGTCTTTACCCAGCAGTCTAAAACTGGTTTCCTGCAATCAAACTTAAGGGAAAGGATATAGATTTTGATCAAAATAGGAAAATTGCATGTGGGTATGAGATACGAGGGGTGGTTGAAGGAAGATGTTGATAGGGTTGTATTTTAATTTTTAAAAACAGCCGTGTGTCAGATACACAACATACAATTAAATCCCTTCAAAATAAAGATGAAAAATTGAGACTTTGAGAGCTTCCTGACAACACTTGACTGTGCAAAACCAAGTTTGTCTTACCCTAAAATCCTTTTTCCTTACTACAAAGCCTCCTGTATTTCATCCAGAATTATTGACTGGCAGGTGAGAAATCTGCTGACATCTGAGAAATTTTAAAGTCTAGAGAAAGTTAAAGATACAGCTCCCTGGCCAGCACCACGGCTCAATAGACTAATCCTCCACCTGCAGCACCAGCACACCCGGTTCTGGTCCCTGTCAGGGTGCCGAATTCCGTCCCGGTTGCCCCCTTGCAGGCCAGCTCTTTGCTGTGACCCGGGAGTGCAGTGGAGGATGGCCCAAGTGCTTGGGCCCTGCACCCCATGGGAGACCAGGAGGAGCACCTGGCTCCTGGCTGTGGATCAGCACTGTGCGCCGGCCGCAGTGCACCAGCCGTGGCGGCCATTGGAGAGTGAACCAACGGCAAAAGGAAGACCTTTCTAATGTCTCTCTCTCTCACTGTCCACTCTGCCTGTCAAAAAAAAAAATAAAGCTCCCCTAAGTAACTGCATATTACTTTTTCTCTGATTAGGAGGGCCCTGGAATTTACCATAACGTACCTCTTTTATTCATTAACTTATCAGAGCCCAATGTATTCTCTACTGTATATTTCCACAATGAATGGCAGATTTATTTCCTCCATTCCATGGTCTTTAGTTTCTATCTGTGTATTTTATGTATTATCTGTTTCTTTGAATCAGCTAAAGTTACTTTTATTTTAGAGTCAACTAGGAAATGAGAAAAAGTATGTTGTGTAATTTGTTACCTCACAGACCACATTTTACTTTCCCTTTTTTTTTAACTTACTGTTTTTAAATATATTTAATGAAATGGTGAAATGGGAACATTTTCAAAATAATCAGCTTCTTGTTCATGCTTATTTATTTAATTCACTAATTTGAGGTGGGGGAGGGAAAGAGAGAAAGTGGGACAGAGCTCTCCCATTCACTGGTTCACTCTCCCAAATTTCTCAATGATGGGGACTGGGCTGATGTTGATTCTTGGAACCAGGAACACAATCCAGATCTCTCATGCAAGAGGCAGGAAATCAACTATTTAAGCCATCAATACTCTCTCCTGGGCTTTGTATTAGCAGGGAGCTGGAATCAGGAGCCAGAACCATAATGCACAGGTGCCCCATTATGAGATATAGGGTTCTTACCCTGGGTCATAATTGCTATGCCAAATGCATACCCTTAGCTTCTTTTTCAAATCTGAAATGATGTTAGTAGGTCTTCATGTAAAACATCATTTCCTGGATTCCTTTCAGGATTGTGCCCCTCTCTATTTTCCCCACCCTTGCATTCAAACACTGATAAATACAAATGCTAGCTATTTACCAACTTTTGTTTTACATCACTCCTGTGATGGTCCTGTAAGACTGCAATGCTCCTGACTGATTCTTTGAGATTGGAGTGAATATAGCTGATGGCTTGAGAGTATGACCTTTTAAAATGGCAGCTCCACAATGACATCACAATGACAACTAAGAAACTGTGCCACTTCATGAACACTGTCAGTATAAGCAATAGATCTATCACAGTATTTTTTATCCCATATTAAAATTATAAATGATAGCAAAGAGTATAAAAAGCAGAGCAGGGGAATATATAATGCTAATGGCAAATGACCTGAACATTATAAAACACAAGGAAAAAGCTATTACAAGGCAGCAAGTCATATAAAGCCACAGCCTAGAAAATGTCTGAAGGAACTCAGCCAAGAAATCATCTGCAGAATCCCCAAGAGCCTAGGAAACAGCAGCCTTGCCTAACAGAAAGAAGTCCTGGATCTGTATGCAACGTGCATTGAAAACTGAGCTTCCCTCCTTCTTCTCCACATCTGCAATCAGGTATCTTCCCCACCTTCTGCCAAAGGAAACAATAGAATGGTTCTATTCTGTGATCAGATTTCAGTGTCTATTGTATCATTCTTTTTTTTTTTTGACAGGCAGAGTGGACAGTGAGAGAGAGAGAGACAGAGAGAAAGGTCTTCCTTTTCCGTTGGTTCACCCCACAATGGCTGCCGCGGCCGGCGCACTGTGCTGATCCAAAGCCAGGAGCCAGGTGCTTCTCCTGGTCTCCCATGCAGGTGCAGGGCCCAAGGACTTGGGCCATCCTCCACTGCACTCCTGGGCCACAGCAGAGAGCTGGCCTGGAAGAGGAACAACCAGGACAGAATCCGGCACCCTGACTGAGACTAGAACCCGGTATGCTGGCGCTGCAGGTGGAGGATTAGCCTATTGAGCCACGGCGCTGGCATACTGTATCATTCTTAAGTATGAAAGAAGAAAAAGAGGACAACAAGACTTTTGAAGAAAGCTTCCAACATGCCAGTTTTGGAAACACAAGCAATACACAGGAAATGTCTGTCCTCCTAGAGACTAGATGGAATCAGAATCAGAAATAAGTGATAAATATTTGCAGATCATTGCTACAGGAAGAGAAGTGGGAGCGGGGGGGTGATCTAGGAGACAATGACATTAACTTAAGTTCTTCAGTGTTTTTATTTTTAAATTATGTATGTATATATATAACTTAATAAATACTTAAATTCAGTTGTGCTATATAAAATTGCCTGTCTCATTGTGTTTTTATCAGTGTCTGGGGAGGCTGCATCTCTAACTGTCTGAATGGCTGCATCACAAGGTCAAAACACAAGGTCTAAATAATCAATGCAGTGAAATAGCAAACAAAAATATTTTATTTTGTTTTATTTCTCTGTTTTGATGACTATGCTAGATGGTCTCTAGCATTAGTGATAATGATTGTGCTGTTTGTTTTTTAGCAACCCCAAAGCTACAGAAATCAATCTGCATTGAAAGAACACTGAAAATAATTTTGTTTTATATTACCATCCTCATCATTTAATTCCTAAAAATAGCGACTAGACTTATTTTAAAGTCATATCCCATTTGAAATGATAACCATGGCAAATATGTAGGAAGTTCAGCTTGATGTCATTCTTTGAGGTTTTCCTGCGTAGGTGTTTCATTGTTCTGGTTGTAAGTTTAATTTCTCTTGGAGTACCAGCTATTCTTCCTGCAGTACAGGTCCAGGGACTTTTCTTGGTGTTGATATTATCCATTTGATACTATTTCACCAGGCAATAACTGTGGCCATGGTTTTACATTTAACTCCTTAAGGTAAAACAATATTGGTGTCAGAACTTGTGTTTGGGTAAAATGCAACATCCCTAAGGACTTGGAGGAGTGAATGTGGAAGTTTATTAGTCACTTGTCTGAGAATTAATTCCTTATCCATATAGGGCTCTGGTAGCAACCCAGGACGCCAGCACCTGGTGTGTGCATATGTGTGTGTGTGTGTGTGTGTGTGTGTGTGTGTCTAGAGAAAGAGAAAGAGAGAGAGGGAGAGAGACAGAATTGATTTTTTTCACCTTTACTTAATAAATATAAATTTGGAAAGTACAACTTTTGGATTATGGTGGCTTTTCCCCCCATAACCTCTCTTCCACCTGCAACCATCCCATATCCCACTCCCTCTCCCATCCCATTCTTCATCAAGATTCATTTTCAATTATCTTTATGTACAGAAGATCAACTTAGTATATACTAAGTAAAGATTTCAACAATTTGCACCCACACAGATACACAAAGTATAAAGTAGTTTGAGTACTAGTTTTACTGTTAGAATTAATTTTAAAATCATATCCCTTAACCTGCCTTCTCCTGAATTGCCTGTGATTCTTACCCCCATCCAGCTTGCAGCCACAGTTCCAGATAAAGATGTCCATTTTCTGCTTTTGTTTTAAAGATTTATTTATTTATTTGGAAGTTAGAGTTACAGAGAGAGAGAGAGAGACTGATAGAGAGAGCAAGATATCTTCTATCTGCTGGTATACTCCCCAGATGGCCACAATGACCAGAGCTGGGCCAGGCCATAGACAGGAGCCAGGAGTTTCATCCAGCTCTTTCACATGGGCGGTAGGAGCCCAAACACTTGGGCCATCTTCCACCACGTTTCCCAGGCACATTGGCAGGGAGTAGAATCAGAAGTAGAGCAGCAGGGATGTTATACAGCACTCATATAGGGTACCCGTTTTTCTTTCCAGTGGTTTCTCAAAGGAACTATTTGATGTCAATGATGGTTAACTGCTAGAATCCTTACTTGCCTGTCACAAATATAGCTTCCTCACAAATGATTTTGGAAGACAGATTCATTTGCCTTTGCTAATTTATTGTCTTTTAATTGACCTTAAATCACAGGTCAAACATATCTCTCAGGGCTAGTGCTGTGGCATAGTAGGTTAAGCCTCTGCCTGCATTGCCAGCGTACTATATGGGCTCTGGTTTGAGTCCAGGCTGCTCCACTTCTGATCCAGCTCCCTGCTGATGGCCTAGGAAAGCAGTAGAATATGGTCCAAGTACTTGGATCCCTGCACCCCTATGGGAGACCTACAAGAACCTCCTGTCTCCTGGCTTCAGATCAGCTGTTCTAGCTGTTGCAGACATTTGGGGAGTGAAGCAGCGGATGAAAACCTCTCTCTCTGTCTCTCCTTGTTTCTGTCTGTTACTTCGCCTCTCAAATTTTTAAAAAGTTCTAAAAAGATATCTCTCGGCTGTGGCTCAACAGGCTAATCCTCTACCTTGTGGTGCTGGCACATCGGGTTCTAGTCCCGGTCAGGGTGCTAGATTCTGTCCTGGTTGCCCCTCTTCCAGGCCAGCTCTCTGCTGTGGCCCAGGAGTGCAGTGGAGGATGGCCCAAGTGCTTGGGCCCTGCACCCCATGGGAGACCAGGAAAAACACCTGGCTCCTGCGTTCGGATCAGCACGGTGCGCCCGCTGCAGTGTGCTGGCGGCGGCAGCCATTGGAGAGTGAACCAAGGGCAAAGGAAGACCTTTGTCTCTCTCTTTCTCTCTCTCTCTCTCACTGTCCACTCTGCCTGTCAAAAAATAAATAAATAAAAATTAAAAAACGGTATCTCTCAACCATTTTTCAAATATGTACAAATGTGTGAGTTCTTGATCTTTATCACAAAATAATAGCCATTTTAGGCAGTGAGTGAATGGATGGAGGATTTTAGAAATTTGAGCATTCATCAAGAAAGGATTGACAAGAGGGAATGTGACATGCTTTGTGGGAAGACTTTCTCAGAAGGAGAAGCAGGAATGGGTGGCAACACTGGTCACCTGGGAGAATGCAAGACCATTCCACCAGATGGCCAGAACCTCTGTATCACTCATTTTATTTCTGATAGGAGTTTTTTTCTCTCCTAATGATGTTATCACTTCAGGAAAAATTAGCATTAAAGGGAATGACCCTGGACCCCCATCCCCACTGTGAGCCACACTGTGAATTCGGAACTTTGAAATGCTGATTGCAAAGCTGTCTGAATAGCAGCTTAATTTTAAACCAAGAGCAAATAACCCAAAGTTAACTTAAGAAGAAACATTGTTATTCTAACAAAATCGCCGATTCAATCTCAGTCCTTCACCTTCTGGAGAAATCTCATGTGTTTTATCATCTTGCTGATTATGAAAGTATTTCAGGTGATTTATGCAATATGTGTAACTTTTCAAATAAATTAACTGTGCAGAAATGTGTCTCGTTTTCCTGTAGGTACTGTGACAAATGTTCCGAGCACAGCAAATGGACTGAATAAACATTTACCTTCGCAGACAAAGGAGTGTGTATTTTCTTTACTTAATTCTGGGAGTATGATAAAAATATGAGATTATTAAATTAGTGGATAAATGTTGGAAACCAAACATTGACTCCTCTAAAGGTACTTAATGTTTAGGGAGATTGTGCTAAATGTAGCCCTATTATGTTACTATAACCTATGAAAATAGAAGTTATCTGCAAAAAACTTCTCTTATGTCTTTCAGATGACATGATTGATCCACATATTTTACTTTAAGAAATTTTAGGTTATGACTAAATAAAGTGTTGAAATTTCACGGGAATAGAATTTTTAACTAAAAAATTTTTAATTTACTTGAGAAGCATACGTTGGTTTACTCCTCAAATGCTCATAACAGTCAGGACTAGACCAAGCTGAAGCTGAGAGCCAAGGACTCAGTGCAGGTCTTCAGCGTAGCAGGGATCTGTGCACTCAAGCCGTAATGTGTTGACTCCCAGGATGCACATTAGCAGGACCCTGGTATCAGGAGAAGAGCAGGGACATAAGTCCAAGCACTCTGACATGAGAGGCAGGCATCCCAAGTGACATCTCATTTCTACACCAAATGTCTACACCTGGAGTGGATAATTTCTAAAAATTGTCATGGCAATGCAAGGGAAGTTTTAAAATCAAACTTTTTAAATAGATGTTTGAGCATTTTAGGATATTAAAGTCATTTGTTCAGTAAGAGCATGTTGGTGTCAGCAACTCTTTTAATAATATTATTGAAAATGGGGCTCTGTCTCTCTCACTGTCTAACTCTGCCTGTCCAAAAAAAAAAAAATGGGGAAAAAAATAACAAAAGTCAATACATATAAGAGAGGATCTACTGGCTGGTGCTACAGCTCACTTGACTAATCTTCCACCTGCGGCGCTGGCACCCCAGGTTCTAGTCCCGGTTGCTCCTCTTCCATTCCAGCTCTCTGCTGTGGCCCAGGAGTGCAGTGGAGGATGGCCCAAGTGCTTGGACCCTGCCTCCACATGGGAGACCAGGAAGAAGCACCTGGCTCCTGGCTTCAGATCGGTGCAGTGCGATGGCCATAGTAGCCTTTTGGGGGTGAACCAACGGAAGAAAGACCTTTCTCTCTGTCTCTCTCTCTCACTGTCTAACTCTGCCTGTCAAAAATAAATAAATAAATAATTTTTTTAAAAGAGAGGATCTACTGTTCCTGAGCTTTGTAAGCTCATGGTACCTGAAAGATCTCCAAGTGTCAGCTTTTCACCTTTACTAAGAGTATTTATTGTAAGATCGTTCTCCAGGTGTCCTCCACTGATCCAGTTCTCTCCCCTTTCTTGCTCATAGCAATTTTCTCAAGAATATAGAATAGTCTGCAAATGTAATATCCTGAGATAAAGGGGGACCTAGCGATCTATATCACACTCCCCATAAACACACACAGCACACACAAAAACCTAGAACAGGATTCCCTTCAAAGCTTTAGCTCTTTGTGCTAGTCAGATTTTTATCACTATAACAAATATCCAAGAGAAGTTATTTGTGAAGGAAAGATGATTATTTGCACTCATGGTTTTGGAGGTTCACGATTCAAAACCTGGTAAGCCTCCTTGATGCAGCCATGTGGTGAGTGCGGTGCACTCAATGGTAGCTCATATGCAGAGGAACAATCACATGGGGATCCAGGAAGCACCCTCAGCTGGGCCTGACTCAGGCTGCTATAACCAAACTTCTCATGAGAATAACCATTCAAGGGCACTCCCCAATAACCTAATGACCTCCCACTAGACCTACCTTCTAGACACCATGATTAAGTAAAATTTCCTTCATCAATTTATGACTTTGGGATTTAGCTGTGTGACTTTGGATGTCATATCATACTCAAACTGTAGCACCCTAGGAATCATGGAACCCCAAGGCATCTGGTCCAGAGTGAGCTGTCTTTTGGCTTCCATCAGCTGTAGCGCAAGTTAAAACATTTGCAGTCCAGGCCGGCTCCACAGCACAGTAGGTTAATCCTCTGCCTGCGGCACCGGCATCCCATATGGGCACCGGTTCTGGTTCTGGTTACTCCACTTCAAATCCAGCTCTCTGCTGTGGTCCAAGTCCTTGGGCACCTGCACTCATGTGGGAGACCAGGAAGAAGCACCTGGCTCCTGCCTGGCTTCGGATCGGTGCAGCACCAGCCATTGAGGCCATTTGGAGTGTGAACCAAAGGAAGGAAGACCTTTTTCTCTGTCTCTCCCTCTCACTGTCTATAACTCTACCTCTCAAATAAAATAAATAAAATCTTTTAAAAAAAACGTGCAGTCAAGAATCCATTGCCACCCACGCAGCATTCCTGAGCCTTGGGGGACCAATTTACGCCAAATCCAACGTTTCTGCTATTTCTGTAATAAATCCACTTTGTGTAATTTGTTGCATGTGAGCATGTCCCATCTCCCCAGAATCAGACAACTTTGAACACAGTGATATGTTTCACACTCAGTTCAAATAGATCTTGTGAAGATTAAATGAGTAATGCACCCATAATTTCTATACCATTGACTTTTAGGAGTACATTGTTAGATATTAGCTGTTACCATTTGTCATTATTATTGTAGTTCTTAAGTCTGAGTATTTCATCTGAGGACATTTTTCTAAACTGAAACAGATTTTGTTGAAGGATGACTGAAAGAGAATAATCATGACAAAAACAAAAGAGAAAGCTAATAGTCAACAAAGAATTGTGAAAATACAAAATAATAATTCCATAGAAAGCATAGGGCCCATATCTTCATTCAACATTCAATATATTACAGGGTGTGTGTATGTGTGAGTGTGTGTGTAAGTCACTGTGGCATATAGATCAAAGGCAGAACTAATTCCAGGAGAAGTTCAGGGAAGAAGTTCCCATGTAGAGGTGTCCACCATTGAAAGCCTGTTTATCCAGAAGCTAAGATTCTTCACACTTTAAGTGAATATGGAAGAGTCAATTATCCATAATAAGCATAGTAGGTAGTATTAAACAAATTTTAAACTTCCAGTGTTTTTAAAAATAAAGTTAACATAGCTTTCCATTAGAAATGAAGGAAAAGGAAGCAATGCTGGTGATTGTGAAGGAAGTGTTTAGGAGGCAAGATATCAGCCAGAACCAGAAAAATATTAATTAAAAGAATGTTAAGTGAGTCTCTAGTCTGTGTTAGATAACAGATGGCATGCTGTAAGAATATGAAACGAATAATAATAGAATATTTATGTAACATACAAGTAAACAGAATAAAGAAAATATTAGTTATATTTACTATGATGTTTCATTCTAGAAATTGTTGAAATCATCTAAATTAATTATGTACGAGTGTGGTGTACTTAGAAGACAAATGGCACCAATTTGTGTAAAAATATCTCTTGAGGGTGACAGTCACCAAATATGTGAATACAGACTATCATTATGTAGTTATTTTGAGAATTGTAATGATATTAAAATCTATTTTCTAGATTTGTATACTTCTCAGCATCATTCCTAAAACTTCTGGTTCTTAGGGAAAACTAAACTATTATTGTTGCTCTTCCTATAAATATTGCACAGAAATGGTTATTTAAAAAATGAGAGAGAGCAGCTTTGAAGTACAAAACTCACTGGAGTGCCTCTCGAGGTAGGGATGGTTTTTAAAATTGCATGGGTTGGTTGCATACATATATGAGTTTCAGGGATTCATTGAGTGCAGCTGACAAGTCACCTCATTGCCATACTCTAGAGTAGAAAGTTTGAAGACTTTGGAGTGAAAACAAAGTGAATTCTGAAAATTGGCATTGCCATTTTCCAGACTCATTAAACAAAACAACTTATTCTCTCAGCCTTAGTTTCCACAAGGTAAATATCTCTCTCTCTTTTTTAAGATTTTATGTGTTTGAGGTGTAGAGTTACAGAGAGGGGGACTCAGAGAAAGGTCTTCCATCCACTGGTTCACTCCCTAAATGACCACAATGGACAGAACTTGGCTGATCCAAAGCTGGGCCCCATCTTCTGCTGTTTTCCCTGCCATAGCAGAGAGCTAGATGAGAAATAGTGCAGCCGTGACTAGAACTGGTGCCCGATGCTGGTGCCATAGGCAGAGGTTTTTAGCCCACTACACCACAGTGCAGGCCCCAAATATCTCTGTTAAATTGTAATTTGTCCAACACATTTCAACTTCAAACAGGACATAAGCCAGGTTATTTTCTTAGTACAAAAACTTTTCATTCAATTCTTTCAAAAGTGGTATTCATTACTCCTCTATTTTTTAAATGGCTTTCTTTTTCATGTCTGTATGGGCTCACTAACCCATCAGTCATTCTCAACCTCCTTCTCAGTTGCTGGCTCCACCAAGAAGGCTATAGAGTCAAAATAATTACTTTGTCAGCCTCCACTATAATTGTATGGTTATATGACACACTTCAAGCATAAAAGACTTACATGAAATTGGCTGAGGACCCTGGGAAAGATTTGTTTTCAAGATAAAAAGAAATACAATTGACCTATGGGCCCCTTATTTTATTCTCCCCTCTTTCACCGCATAAATAGTGTCTGGGATTGCATTTTTTTTCAAGTAGAAAATAGCAAATGAATCACTGAAATGTTATCAATATGTAGCAGAACATTGAGCAAAAGGAAGCAACTGTCTATGACTGGTTCATAGTGAGAAAAATAAATCCCTGTTTATGTAATCCATGCTTACTCCTCTGCTATGTGAAGACAAAAATATGTCTTACTGACAGCATGGTATTTTTTTTTTCTGAATCTCCTACTTTTCTGTTTGTTTGTTTTCTCATGTATGTAGTTGCAGTTTGTAATTTCTTTGTCAAATATATTCAGTGAAGTGACACAGTAGAACTATAGAAAATACACTGCAGTGGAAATCAAAGTCTTACATTTATATCTCCAAAGATAATTCCAAAATTCCATAAAAGAAATAATTGTAGGAAATGGAGCCATTGGAATCCAGGTTTATGATAACATGCACAAGATGGAAGCACTGTAGATTATCCCTCTCCACAGAGGGTGGGGAGACCCACTCTGACTTCTCTTGTCTTTTTGCTCTCTGTATCCCCTGGTGTTATCCCTAAACAACTCAACCAAGAAAACATTTTCAGGAATACCTTTAAGTCAAACCTAGCAGGTAGAGCTGAGCAGTGCCCTTGTGGACACACAGGCCCAGGGCCAGCTGTAGAGGAACCTCAGACATGAATTCAATAGTGGGAGATTAATAAAAGAATGGTCTCAGGAATCATTTATGGATGAAATTTGTGAAAGAACTCAAAGAATAAAACAGAGTTCGTGAGATAGAAAGAAATCACAGGAATGTAGAGAAAACCAAGTAAAATTACAAAGTAAAGGTATTTATCTTTCCTTCCTAGAGTGACTTTTTTTTAAGATTTTATTTATTTATTTGAGAGGTAGAGTTACAGACAATGAGAGAGAGACAGTCTTAGACTCTTCCAAGAAATAGGCACAAGCATCATTATTACTCTACTTGCTTATATACCATGTTTCTTTTTTTCTAATTTTTTTTCTTCCTAAACTTTCTTAAAATTCTCATCCTTGGAGATCCAATCAACTGAAACCACCCTAAAAAGATTCTGAAATTTCCCTAAATCCAGTTTTGAACATCCTTCCTGTCCATTTAAGATGCTAACATTGCATGCACCATAGCACCTTTTACAGTTTACTGCAATTATTGATTTTACCTTTCCTTCTCCATTTATGCTATTAGTATTTGTAGAGGAAAGACTATGAGGACAATTCAGTTTGTAAATCTTATTTATATGTTGATTTAAATTGATGGGGGGAGGGGAGAAAGGGAGGGAGAGACAGAGAGAAAGGAAGTTCCCATCTACTGGTTCACTCCCCAAATGGGTGCCACATCTAGGATTGGGCCAGGCCAAAACCAGAAGCTGCGGAACTCCATTTGGGTCTCTCATGTGTGAAAGGGATCCAAGAACTTGGGCCATCTTCTGCTGCTTTCCAAGGCTGAAATGGAGCAGCCACCACTCAAGCCTGCGCTCAAATGGGATGCCTGTGTTGCAGTCAGGAGCTTAACTTTCCATGCCACAAACTCTGGTTCTTCAAAGTGTAGACTTTACATTGAATTTGAAAGCAATAATTGTGGTGAAAACATAGTTGCACCTATCTAGCCATCTACTTGAAAGTTGTCATTCTGTTTACTGAAATCTCAGCTGAAGTTGAGGCACCTCTGCTGTAAGCCAAGAACCTGAGTGTTTTGTTATGAAGGCTAATGTAGACAGATATCAAGGATCAAACAGACTTGTTTTTGCACATCAAAATTTGTCTTTGCATAATGGCCATATACAATCATGAACCACATTGCAAGGTCTCAGTCAACAATGGACTGCACATGCCAGGGCAGTCCCAAAAGATTGTAATGGAGGTAAAACGTTCCTGTCTCCTAGTCACAATGCAGCCATTGAAATGGCATACCATGCTTTGTTACTCGCATGTTTGTGGTGATGCTGGTATTAACTGATCTGTGGAAAAGCCACTTTTATAAAAGTAAAGCACATTATGTACTATATGTAGTGCTTGATAATTTTAATAACTGTTACCACTTCATGCATTTACATTACTAAGCCTTTAGTCATTATTTTCAAGTTCACCTCTTCTATGTTCAATACAGATCAGGGCACCATGGTGCCCAGGCAGCAGCCTCATACAGCTTGTTTTTACCACATCTCTGGACTTCCTCCAGAGACAACATTCAGTGATTGATCTATGCCACCCAGATTTGGGGAAACACTGACGTGCACAAAATGACAAATCACTTAACAGCACCTTTCTCAGAATGTCCCTGTTCTTAAGGAATATATTTGAAGAATTTGAAGAATTATGATAGAAATATTTGAAGAATTATGATAGAAATACAATGTGAGAAGTGATACTCGCTGCTTAATGTGTCCCATGTGCTATCTGGGTAACTCTAATCCTTTTGCACATTACAGCAAATAATAAAGCATTAGGAAATAAACACAATTATTTAAGATTTTATTTAATCAATTTACAGTAAAGAAACTTAAAGTTATGTAAGTATCCACATTTAATTTGAGGATTCAAATTTGCCAGTAACAAACATAAAACACACAACTAAGAAGTAATTCTTTGCTCATAAACATTGAAAGTTGTTGTTTGTTTTAAGTAGAAGAGGTCCTAGGATGGCTAAATATTATATTATAGACCATTTGAATTTCTGCCTAGAGTCACAAATACGTATTTGAATGCATGACTGGGAGGCCATATTGCTGGTATAATTTAGATTCTGCAGCTTTGAAACATTTATCCTAGAGCTGTAATCTTGCAGCTGAGACATCCTGCATGGCATGAATATTTTTATAAAACATTCCTAAATACATATCTTAGTGATCAATTCAGCACTTACAATTTCCCAAACTTTGTTTTAATCAGGAGTTAATGATGTATGGCTCTTCTAGTAAGTAAATGGATGTTTGAATTGCTGTGAGTTATTTTAATAATTGCTCAGCTAACCATTTAAATTATCAAAGATCTTTACTTGTGCAATGTCACATAAATGCTGGAAATTAAAAATTAATCAACACGATTTACGTAACTAAAAGCTGCCATCTAATGGGATATTTTTCAATAAGACGACAGCAGTAATTATGCTGAAAAATATTCATTCCTGTAGTTTGAACGATTATAGCAATTTCTACCAGGGGATTTCGCAGTCAGATTCTAGTTCTGGGCAACAGTGATTAATATAATGGTTATTAATGAGAAGTCATTTTGATACTTCTAGCAGTGTTTAGGTGTCAACGCCTTGAAAGGATCGTGTTTAGCATATTAATAATAAAGATTGCCTCAAACTGGCTACTAACTAACCTTATTGATTTTTTTCCTTATCTTCTATAATATGAAAGGTCATTAAAAATTTTAGAAACAATGAAACTTCACAGCTGAGACGGCAAGCGCATTTCTATATACTGGTGTCATTTCTTAAATATTTATTTATTTATTTATTTATTTGAAACTAGAGTTACACAGAGAGAGAAGGAGAGACAGAGAAAGAGAGAGAGAGAGGTCTTCTATCCGATGGTTCATTCCCCAATTGGCTGCAATGGCCGGAACTGCACCGATCCAAAGCCAGGAGCCAGGAGTCTCCTTCCAGTCTCCCACTTGGGTGTAGGGGCCGAAGGACTTGAGCCATCCTCCACTGCTTTCCCAGGCCATAACAAAGAGCTATTTGGAAGTGGAGCAGCCAGGACTTGGAACGGTGCCCATATGGGATGCTGGCACGGCAGGTGGCGGCTTTTCCTGCTACGCCACAGCGCTGGTGTCTTTTTAACCATGAGCAAAGTTCATTAAATGTAAAGAGGTAATATCTTTTAGGAAGAAAGTGGCAGAGTCAGAGGTTACAATCCTGGCAAAGTGACAATCTCATATGGATGGCATCCCTAATCCTGGGAGCTGAATTGTGGTGAGAATTGCCTTTTTGGTAGTCAACAGGGAATAAGGAGAATGAAGGCATCGGCAGTTCTTATTATTGGATTAATTAGAATGAATATTGATAGAGATTTTGTTGGCTTTACATCAAATTGAGTACTGATAAAAATATTCCCTTATCAGCGGCCAGCACTGTGGCACAGTAGGTTAAGCTGCTGCCTGTGATGCCAGCATCCCATCCTGGCACCAGTTTGAGTCCCAACTACCTCACTGCTCACCAGCTCCCTGCTAATGCCCCTGAGAGAGCAGCAGAAAATTATCTAAGTGCTTGGACTCCGGCCACTGACACAGGATATCCAGATGGAGTTCTAGGCTCCCGGTTTTGGCCTGGCCATTGCAACCAATTGTGAAGTAAAACAGTGGGTGGAGAATCTCTCTCTTTCTCTCTCTCTCCCTCTCTCTCTCTCTCTCTCTCCCTCCCTCCCTCCCTCCCTCCCTCCCTCCCTCCCTCCCCACACACACACTCTTGGGAACTCAGCCTTTCAAGAAATTAAAAATATATCTGTTTTAAAAATATTCCCTTAGTAGATTCCATAAACATAAAATCATGGATTAAACAATGTAATACGTATGTTTTGTGTCACCCACAAATATATCCACACATTTGCAAACTCACAGTACACAAATACGTGTATGTATTTAAATGCATTCAAATCCACTGACCCAGAGTTAGGAAATAAGACATTATTCCCCACTTTACCATATTCTTTTATAGAATTTTCTCACACATAGAATTTCCTAACTAAATGAAATCTTCTCTTTGGAGCCCCATAAATATATGGAAATAGTAAAACTACCACAATGTTTGTTTCAGGAAAAAACGAGAATATTCATATAATAAGAGTTTTACTTTGTGTGGAGAAAGTTATACTACATATTGTTGTGAATGTTTAAATATGATTTCATCAAAATATCATTTAAATCATGAATATGTTTCTAATATTTTATTAGAATATTTACTCTTACAGTTATTTTGAGCAGAATAATATAATGATAAAACATAATTTTTAAGAATTATGTTGGAGCTGGCACTGTGGCATAGAGTAAAGCCAGCATTCTATATAGGTACTGGTTCATGTCCCAACCTCTTTACTTCTGATCCAGATCCCTGCTAATGTGCCTGGGAAATCAGCAGAAGATGGCCCAACTCCTTGGGACTCTGCACCCATGTGGGAGATCTGGAAGAAGTTCCGATCTCCTAGTTTTCGACCTGGCCCAGCCTTGGTCATTGTGGCCATTTGTGTTGTAAACCAGCAGATGAAAGATCTCACTGTCTCTCCCTGTCTCTGTATCTCTCTTTCTGTAACCCAGTCTGCCTTTCAAATGAATTAATCAATATTTTTAGAAGAAAATTATCTTTAATTTGTTGATTATTTCAAAAGTAAGTAAAATATTAAGATTATTGTAGGATAAATTTATAGAAGAAGTCTTTATGATTTTCATAAAGTTAATAGTCTCAATGGACATTTCTATTTGGAGATAGAATTTCTGTGTATCATTTTATTGTGCTTTCACTTTTTAGGCTCCTTGCATGCTATAATTGATAGAAATGTAATTTTTTTAATCTTAGATATTTGAAATTTTCATTTTTACTTACTATTTCCACTGAGATAGAGTTTCAAAACATGTTAACTAGAAGTCCAATGCATTAAGTGTACTAAAAAAGGTCATTATAAAAATTAAGACTGAGAGTATGAGAGGGAGTGAGAGAGAGGAAGGGTTGGAGCATAGGTGGGAGAGAGGGTGGGGGAATTGCCGCTGTTCCTATAAAGGAAATATGTGAAACTTGTATAACTTAAATAAAATATATATTCAAAAACATGTTAATTTATTGCAAAATTTTGATTTGCTTGCACTGGTTACTTTAACACTCTCTTCTTTAAGCCCCATGTTGCAGTTTAGTGCTGACATGCAGTTGAGTGTGATCATTCTTTGATTTCACGGTGAGTGCTGAGTTCTTAATGTAGAGTGGAGGAACAGATTTTAAAGCTCAACTTCTTCTTCCTATTCTCCATCTCTCTTTGGATTTGGATATCAGATTTCTATAATAATACATGCATTGTTGTCTAACATAACGTTGGTGAGAAATATAAACATAAATAGGATTCTTCATTTGCTCTATTCTTTTGGAACACATAAAACAGAAATAATTATACTATTAATATAACTCAGCAACTTATCATAAAGGTGCAATATGAAAATTAAAATGAATAAGCATGTACCAAATTGAAAAAATGATCTATTAAAAATAAAAACTAATTAATTAATCCTAATGATGTTTGTAATTGTATCTGAAAAGTGCAAGTTTCACTGATAATCCAATGTTCTCTACTTTATCATATGGAAGAGGAAGCACAGCATTCTAGAATTTGTCAGAAAACCTTTTGGGAATATTGTAATCTAGTTTTAGAAACAAATGAATTCAATGAAATTATTATGGCTGTAGTCTCATAATTTCATTGTTCTCTGTTTAGTCTTAGCTGTTTTTCTTAAAATCTAAATGTTTCTCACAAAGCACATCTTAAAGGATAAGTATGAAAACCAGTTGCAAATTAAAATTTGAGCCCTGGAAACATTTTTGAGGTTTCTTTTGTCCAAATTCTGCGTGAACCATGTGAAAGACACATGCTAGCGATAATTGCCAGCATAATGACTAACATTTGTGTAACACTTGACTGTTTACACAGAGATATCAAAAATTTTCATTTGACCTTCAAAAGAATTTAAAGCCCTGTTTCACAAACGAGGAAATTGTGAATCTGTAACAGAAATAAGAGCTGTTACAGCTTGCGATGACATCAGCCGATGCTGCCAAGGTATATTTGTTTTCTCTTGAAGGAGATAAGGCAAAATTCATTAAAATCATGATTCTTTTCTTATCATTTTCATTGTTTATTAATGTCAATATTTTCATTACTTATTAATTGTTTATTAATGTAATTAATGAGGGCACAATCATTGCCCTCATCTCCGGTTATGTATATCCTGAATTTATCCAGTATAGAAGTCACCAGGTTGTAATATTTCTCACTTGTCTGTCTGCCTGCTGGCCCTAAACCGCTGGTAAGCACAGGACCCTTGTTCTTTCTTCTGAGCATCCCAGAGTGCATCCCGTTTGGCATTTAGAAACTGTCTGTGGAATGTTTGTTATATTTTCATCTCAGGGTAAATACTAGTTCAGTTGGTAAAAATTTTCTATTTATTAGTTGGTTTTGGAGAACTGTTTTTACTGTTAATTTTTTTAAAAAAAGCGTATTTTAAGGGTGTATTTATCCTGAAAAGAATTAAACTGAGATGGTATTCTTCAATATTGTTTAGTAGTGTTTTCATTGTGATTGCTTCTTTTTTATCTGCTAGCTGCATTTTCCATTAGATAATTTCAGTCCTTTTAAAGATATAAATATCTATTCTAGTGGAGAAAATATAGTACTTAGTTTTAGAAAGGTTGAATAATGTAATCTCACTGGTAAAATTCTCATAAAATTGCTTCTAATTTTTGAACACTCCCTATCCCAAATTACCTAAATACATATATATTTGAAAATAAAAATATATTTACTTTTCTCTGTTCACTTTCCTTTCTTGTTTTTCTTTTTGTTCTTTACATTTTCTTCATTATTCTAGAAATCTGAAACACAGTGGAGAATGAGCCTTGCAAGTCATGGAGTTTACATTTTAATGATGATATCAAATTTAAATCAACTTTTTTGAAAATGTTGCAAATGTGCAAACCTAAAGTATAAGAAATATTCAAGGTTTCCCAATAGTTACTGCTTTATGAGATTATAGGCTTAATAAAATATATAATTTTAGCTGAATGAGTCAATGATGGAGTGTTCATGAATTCAATATTTACAACAGAAGACCAGTTCAAATCAATAAGTAAAAATTCTTGATATATTTTACCAAATTAAAATACTCGTAACATGCAGTTATTTTACTTTATTTCAACTTAAATATACCCAACAATTTAGAACTTAGAAGTTTCATAAGAAAGCCTCCATGTAAATTGCTTAGAATAATTTTCACCAACTATTACTCATGTCAAAGTGTGTACTCTAAGATGAATCAGAAAGATACTGATTTAGAATTGCAAAGCATTCCACATGGCAATGCTGCAACTACAAACAGATTAATTGATCAGTTTTCTTCTTTATTAAAACCATATTTCAACTAATCATTCCAGTGCCTTGAGAGAAAGGAAAGTTATGTACAAACGGTCTCAGCCTGGGAAAGGCTATGACCTGAATGACAGTGGAACGTGCACAAGATTCCAGTGGAATGAAAACAGCAGTTGTTCGTCCGTCACGTGTTATTAGAAAGAGAACTAGGGATCAAATTGTGTGAATGACAAATGGGAGGTTCTTCAGTTGGTTTGGTTCTCTTATGAACATTATACATTGACCTTGGCAGTTTTGACAATTGCATCTATCATTTCCAGAAATCCATTCCAACATCCAGCCTGTTCTCCAATGTGATGAAATCAACAGGGTTTGTGACTGTAGGAATCACTGACCGTGCTTCCGTGCCACAGCATTGATTCACAGTTTTTTACTTACTATATGTAGCTTTTTCATTCTGCAGATTAGGTGTGGATCATAATTCACTATGGCACACCTGTAGATAGCATGTTAGAATGCTTTAATCTTCCCTTACAGGCTTCAAAAAGATCAATATTAGACTTCTGTTTGATAAGCAAAATGAAATAAAACCTTTAAGTAGCACGTTGCATACTTCTAATGTGCATTTTATTATTTCCACATTTCTTCAATAGAAACAGCTGGTTGAAGATGGACTAAACCATGCCATTTTAATTTTTAACTATGTTAACCTGTGGATAACCCAGGTACCACATTTCAGATTTAAAATAATTGTTCTGTCCCAATTTTTTGTATGATTAGTATTATGTATAGACTGAAAAGCAGGTTCCCTCACCATCAAATACATCACACAAAGCATTGTTTTCAGTCACAATATTTTTCCCATAAAGTCTGCTTGCAGCTAGCACAGTGCCTTGAAAAACTGGAGACGCAGACAGAGACATATGTACAATCTTGAAAAACAACTTAAGATTTTCAACTTTACATGATGATGGATATTTAAATGGCTAAGAGTCTAGTCTCAGAATTCAGACATAAACTTGGACTTTGCCTTGACAATTCATTTTAGCATTGTAAGGTACTCTCTCTGTCATGTTTTTCTCCTGCTAATGACTCAAACTATAATATTTATCTTTTACCAAAATAGATTTTACCAGAATTCTTAGCAATAAAGGATTTTGAACAACACCCTAAAGTACACATAAACCTATGAATTACATATTCTTTTATGTATATCTCAAAATATTTATAATAAAATGCTTTAAATTAAAAATAAATAGTACATTATTTTATTTCTTTAATAATTAACAATGTAATATTCTTTTTAAAAATGAAAAAATAATAATACCAGTTATTTATTTAATTAGATATGCCTCAGGATTAAAAAACATATTTTTTATATTTCTGGGCAAACAGATTTCAATGTTAGGCTCTAATATGTTTTTATTTCTTAGATATTTTTGATAGTAGTAGATGAAAATGATATACCTATCATTTAAAAAGAAACACACTGGATATGGTTTCTGTTTACCATATGGATATAAATTAGCATTTCTGAGACTTAATGATTTCAAAATATTTTTCTCACTTTTTATCATTGTCATTGTTAAAACAAACATTGTGGTTGAAAACTTGTCCAAGTGATAAAGGCACTGTGATTCTACCACTTGTTTTTTCGTCACTTGTACTTTTCTATTTGTGATATCTTTGAAAGAATCATTTTTGAGTGTCATTTTAGTCCCACTAAATAAAATTACCTATAAATTCCCTCATTAGGTCAGACACACAAAGTATAACACAGAAATCATACAAAGGCACCGAATGCTCTTGGGTCTTGCCCGCCATCTTTCCCTGGCCAGCCCCTTTCCCATTTCTTCACCTCTCATAAAAATTACTGTATGAGAGCACTACAAAAAGTTCATGGGAAAATAGAAGTGAAATGAGTTTGTTTTGGAACAAAAAATGAAATCATGAAGTTTTTTTTTAATAATGCATGTTTTCTATGAACATCTAGAATATTCCTTCTATAGATAATGAGGATAGACAGAAAATTTCATGAAAAAAAAAACTGACATCAGCAAATCATATAACTACACGTTTATATTATTATTGCCTGTCATCATTACTTCACACCTGCATTAGATAGCACAAAAAAACCTCCATTTTCTACCCCAAATTTCTTTTTTTTTTAAAGATTTATTTATCTATTTGAAGGTCAGAGTTACACAGAGAAAGAAGGAGAGGCAGACAGAGAGAAGGAGGACTTCCATCTGCTGTTTACTCCCCAGTTGGCCACACCAACCGGAGCTGCACCGATCCAAAGCTAGGACCCAGGAGCCTCCTCTGGTTCTCCCACACGAGTGCAGGGGCCCCAGGACTTGGGCCATCATCTACTGCTTTCCCAGGCCATAGCAGAGAGCTGGATTGGAAGTAGAGCAGCCGGGAACTGAACTGGTGCCCATTTGGGATGCCAGCACTGCAGGCAGCGGCTTTACCCACTACACTACAGTGCAAGTCCCATCTACCCCAAATTTCTTAGAAGTACTGTCATTTTCTTAAAATTTCTGAAATATAAGAGCATTATGTTCCAAAAGTCACTTTTGTTCAGTTTTTTTTTTCAAATGTATCTTTCTAAGCTAGGTATTCCATTTATTCCTTTCCTTTTAAATATTTTTATTAATATAAAGAGAACAGATTTCATGTATTTCACAGATACAGTTCTAAGAAGTTAGTCATACTTCCCTCCTTCCCATAAGACCCCTTCAATCTCATTCTTTTTTTCCTTTCTTTTTTCTTTAATTTGGAAAAAATAAAATTTCATTCCAATGTATATCACAGGCTTAATCAACCTGTAACCATAATATTCAACAAGTAAAAAGTAGGAACACCATAGTTCCACAGGAGTATAAGCAAGAGCTAAAAACAATACATAAGATGTATCTATTTCGTTGCTGAACATTTTTTTGTATTCTATATTAACTGCTACATATCAGTGAAAACTTCCAATATTTGTCTTTTGGAGACTGCCTTATTTCACTAAACATAATATTTTTCAGTTGTATCTATCTTGTCGCAACAGATAAGATTTCATATTTTTATAGCTGAATAGTATTGCATAGTGCAATATATATATATATATATATACACATACATATATATATATATACCTTTTCATTATCCATTCTTAGGTATTGTGAATTGAACTGCAATAAATATGGGAGAACAGATAATTCTTTCATATGCTGATTTCATTTTATTTAGGTAAACTCCCAAGATGAGATGGTTGGGAAATAAAATAGATCTATTTTCAGATTTTGGAGGAATCTCTGTACTGTCTTCCACAATGATTGTGTTAGTTTACGTTCCCACCAACTGTGTATTAGGGTATCTTTTTCCCCACATCCTTGCCAGCATTTATTATTTTTGACTGTTGGATGATAGCCATTCTGATTGGGGTGAGTTGAAACTCCCTTGTGGTCTTTATTTGCAATTCCCTTATGGATAGTTACCCTGAGTATTTTTTAATGTGTCAGTTTGCCATTTGAGTCTAATCCTTTGAAAAATGCCTCTATTTTCATCAGTGATATTGGGCCACAGTTTTCTTTCTTTTTTCTGGTTTTGGAATTAAGGTGATGCTGGCCTCATAGAAGGGGTTTGGGAGGATTCTGTCCTTTAAATAATTTTGAATAGTTTGAGAAGAATTGGAATTAGTTCTTCTTTAAAAATCTGGTAGAATTCTGCACTGAAGCCATCTGGTCCTGGACATTTCTTTGCTTGGAGGATCTTTATTACTGAATCAGTCTCCATTTTGGTTGTTGGTCTTTAGGTTTTCAATGTCTTCATGACTCAATTTTGATAGATTGTATGTGTCCAGGAATCTATTCATTTTTTCTAGATTTTCCATGTTCTTGGCACACAGTTGTCTGTACTATTTGTTGAAGGTTCTTTTCATTTCCGTGGTATCTATTGTTACATCCCCTAACTCATCTCTGATTTTATTGATTTAGATTTTTCCCTCTTTTTTTGGTTAGTTGGGCCAAATGCCAGGGCTGAGAAAGAAATTAGATCAGTCCTATTCACAATAGTACAAAAAAATTTAAATACTTTGGAATAAATTTAACCAAGAAGATAAAAGATCTTTATGATAAAAATTACTAAACATTAAAGAAAAAAATAGGAGACACAAAAAAATGAAAAAATCTTTCATGTTTAAAGAATTGGAAAGATTAATATCATTGAAATGACCATACCACCCTAAGCAACTTGCAGATTCAATGTAATACATGTAATAACAATTACAATCTTCACAGATCTAGAAAATAACAAGGCTAAAATTCATACGGAAACACAAGAGACCCCAAATTACTAAAGCAATATTAAACAACAACAACAAAAGCCAAACTATCACAATACCAGATTTCAAACATACTACAGGGCAGTAATAATCAAAACTGCCTGGTAGTGGCACAGAAATAGAGTTGTAAATCAAAAGAACAGAATAGAATCCCCAGAAATTAATCCATGCATCTACAATCAACTAATGTTTGACAAAAGAGGTAAAATCAATTCCTGGAGAAAAAGTCTCTTCAAAAATCATAGTGGGAAAACTGGATCTCTGCCTACAGAAGTAAGAAAGAAGACTCCTGGCCAGCGCCGTGGCTCACTAGGCTAATCACTGGCTGCCTGTGGCGCCAGCACCCCTGGTTCTAATCCTGGTTGAGGTGCTGGATTCTGTCCAGTCCAGCTCTCTGCTGTAGCCCGGGAGTGCAGTGGAGGATGGCCCATGTCCTTGGGCTCAGCACCCGCATGGGAGACAAGGAAAAAGCACCTGGCTCCTGGCTTTGGATCAGCACAGTGCGCTGGCCGCAACGCGCCAGCCATAGCAGCCACTTGGGGGGTGAACCAACAGAAAAAAGACCTTTCTGTCTCTCTCTCTCACTGTCTAACTCTGCCTGTCAAAAGAAAAAAAAAGAAGAAGGAAGGAAGGAAGGAAGGAAGGAAGGAAGGAAGGAAGGAAGGAAGGAAGAAAGAAAGAAAGAAAGAAAGAAAGAAAGAAAGAAAGAAAGAAAGAAAGAAAGAAAGAAAGAAAGAAAGAAAGAAAGAAAGAAAGAAAGAAAGAAAGAAAGAAAACATACTCAAAATGCATCAGGGATCTAAATCTGTGACCTGAAACCATCAAATTACTGGAGGAGAACACTGGGGGAATTCTGCAAGACGTTGCCATAGGCAAAGACTTCTGGAAGTACAGGCAATCAAAACCAAAATTGACAATGTGATTCCGTCAAGCTAAGAAGCTTCTGACTGCAAAAGGAAAATTCAGCAAAATGAAGAGGCAAATGACATTAGGGGAAAATATTTGCAAACTATGCAGCTGATAAAGGATTAATACCCAGAATCCAGGGCCAGCACTGTGGCACAGCGAATTAAAGCCCTGGCCTGAAGCTCTCGCATCCAATACCAGTGCCAGTTCGAGTCCCAGCTGCTCTTCTTCCAATCCAGCTCTCTGTTATGGCCTGGAAAAGCAGTAGAAGATGGCCCAAATCCTTGGGCCCCTGCACCTATGTGGGAGACCCAGAAGAAACTCCTGGCTCCTGGCTTCAGATCGGTGCAGCTCCGGCTGTTTTGGCCATCCAGGGAATGAACAAGCAGATGGAAGACCTTTCTCTCTGTCTCTTAACTTTTCTGTAACTCTGCCTTTCAAATAAATATTTAAAAAATACTCAGAATCTGAAAAACCTTAATGATCTTAATAACAATAATATAAACAATGCAGTTGAAAAATGGGCAAAGAATTTGAACAGGCATTTTTTACAAGATGAAATTCAAATGGCCAACAAACACATGAGGAACTGCTCAGGATCACTAACCATCAGCGAAACACAGATAAAAATCACAATGAAATTTCGTTTCACCCCAGTTAGACTGGCTGTCATATAGATTTCAAAACCAAAAATACTGGAGAAGTCATGTGAGGAAGTTCCCTAATCCACTGTTTGTGGGAATCTAAGCTAGTACAGCCATTATGGAAGACATTGTGGAGATTTCTCAGAAAACGAAGAATGCATCTACCATGTGACTCAGCATCCCATTGCTGCGAATTTACCTAAAAGAAATAAAATCATCATATGAAAGTATCATCTGTATCCCCTTGCTTATTGCAGCTCAATTCTCAATACCTGAGATATGAAATCAACCCACATGCCCATCAATCAATGGATTAAGAAAATGTGGTACATATACACTATGGAATATTAGCCATAAAAAGGATGAAATCCTGTCTTGTGCAACAAAATGAATGCAATTTGAAACCATTATACTTACTGAAATAAGCCCATCCCAGAAATACAAATATCATATGCTTTCCCTGATGTGTAGTGTCAAATAGAGAGCAAAAAAAATTAATGTATAATTATTGCATTGTAATCTGCATAAAATTATTTCTGAGAATAAACTGTTAAGAGGAAATGACTTAAAGTCTAAATAAACTTAGTTATTATCTTATAATCATACAGGAATTATTTAGATGTTACATTGTTACTGGTTGTATTTCATTGAATGACATTATGAATGACTAATTGACCAAAGAAATTGTATACAGGTGAAAGAGTCATTTATAAACTCAAATATTGCTTGTAGTCCTTATCTTTATTCCCGGTAAACTAGGGATTATATGTCTTTTACTTGTTAAACTTCTTATTTGGTGAAGTTCTATGCCTTTTTACTGTAATATAATTAAAATATTTTATCAAACAACTAAAAAAGTCAGAGATTAGAAAGAAGGAGAATGAGAAAGAAGCAGATAGGGAATACCATTAAATTCTGAGACGTATCTACATATCATATTGAATCTGTTAAAATTAAAATTAAAGTAAAAAAAACAAGGAAAAAAGTAAAATGCAAGTTATTTCCTTTGCCACTTCTTAACCGGATTGCTTGTTGTGTTGTTGAGGTTCTTGAGCTCTTTACACATTCTGGATGTTAATACTTTATCATTTGAATAATATGTAAAAACTTAATCCCATTCTGTCTCTTGCCTTTTCACTTTGCTGTACAGAACCTTCTTAGCTTGATGTAATGTCAATTTTTGTGGTTATTGATCTTTTTCTGGGATCTTTTCAATGAAGTATTTGCCTATGTCAGTGGCTTGCAGAGTTTCCCCAATGTTCTCGTGTAATTTGATTGCATCAGGTTATGAATTTAGGTCTTTGATCCATTATAAGTAAGGCAGGGGCCAGAGACAGAAAGAAAATATCTCTCATCCACTGGTTCACTCCCCAAATGGTCGCAGTGGTCAGGACTGGGCCAGGACAAAGCCAGAAGTTCCATCCCAGTCTCCCAAGTGGGTACAAGGACCCAAGCATTTTGGCCATCTACTGCTGCTTTCTCAGGCACTTAGCAGAGAACTGGGTCAGAAGTAGAGCAGCCGGGATTTGAACGGGGTCCATATGGAATCTGGTACTGAAGACAGTGGCTTAGCCTGCTACCCACAGTACTGCCTCTGTTTCATATTTTTACAGGCATGGACCAATTTTTCTAGCACCAAATTTGAAGAGACTGTTTTTCTCCAGGGATTGATTATAGCTCGTTTGTCAAAGATTGGTTGGTTGTAGATGTGTGGACAATTTCTGGGGTTTCTTTTTCTGTTCCATTGGTCAACATCTGACTATTTTTGTGCCACTACCAGGCCATTTTGATTATAATTGCCCTATAGTATGCCTAAAAATTTAATACTGTGATGTTTCTTATTTATTTTTGGTGTTTAACATTGCTTCAGTTATTCAGGGTCTCCTTGTTTCCAAATGAATATCAACATCATTTTTTCTAGATGTGAGAAGAATGTCCTTGGTACTTTGATTAGCATTATATTGTATCTGTAAATTGCTTTGGGTAGTTTGCACATTTTGATGATATTAATTCTTTTAATCCATAAACATGGAAGTCTTTTCTGGGTTTTTTTTTGTGCCTTCTTTTATTTCTTTCTTTAATGCTTTTTAATCTTCATTGTAGATATCTTTCACATTCTTTGTTAAACTTATTCAAAGATATTTAAATTTTTGTAAATATTGTGAATTAGAATAATCTGATTCATTTGTACAAATGATCAATTCATTTGTAGTCATGGTGTTGTTTGTATATACAAATGACATTGATTTTTTGTGTGTGTTAATTGTATATCCTGCAGTCTTCATAGAGTCTTTTGGTTCCCCTGTATATAGAATCTTGTCATCTACAAACAGGGATAATTTTCTTCCTCTTTTTCAATTTGTGTCCTTTGACTTGTTTCCTTGCCTAATGACTCTACCTAAAACTTCCAGAACTATATCAAATAGCAATGATGAAATTGGACATCATTGTCTTTGTCCCGCATTATGGCGTTATGATTGTATTGGAGTCTGTGATCTCTTTTAGACACATTAGCATTTGTTTTCAAGAGCCAAGCACCCTAGGATTGGGTGCACGTACATTTATTATAGTCACATCTTTTGGTTGAATGGACCTTTAATTATTATATAATGCTCATCTTTGTCTCCTTTAAGAGTTCTTGTGTTAAAGTCTACTTTGTCTAATATTAGGATGACTATACCTGTAAATTTTTCATATCTGTTAGCATAAGATATCTTTTTACACCTTCTCACTTTCGGTCTGATGTATTTTTGATGATGAGGTGTGTTTCTTGTAGTTAGCAAATAATTGGATTTTGTTTTTGAATCCATTCAGCCAGTCTGTATCTCTTAATTGGGGAATTTAGACCATTTACCTTCAAGGGTATTATTCATAAGTAATGACTTGGTCATGTCATTTTCCATAAATATTCCTGTTGTTTGTTTTACATTTTCTTTGTACTTATACTAGATTTTCTGCCTTCCCATTCATTCATAATGATAACTATCATTCTGTTTACATGTGTAACACATCCTTAAGGATAATTTATAAGGCTGGAAAAGTGGTGACAAATTCTTTAAATTTCTATTTGGTTTTTTTTTATTTTTTATAATGCTTTTATTTAAAGAATATAAATTTCCAAAATACAGCTTATAGATTACAATGGCTTCCCCCCCAATAACTTCCCTCCCACCCGCAACCCTCCCCTTTCCCACTCCCTCTCCCCTTGCATTCACATCAAAGTTCATTTTCAATTCTCTTTATATACAGAAGATCAGTTTAGTATATATTAAGTAAAGATTTCAACAGTTTGCCCTCACATAGCAACACAAAGTGAAAAATACTGTTGGAGTACTAGTTATAGTATTAATTCACAATGTATAGCACATTAAGGACAGAGATTCTATATGATATATTTTTTTTAAATTGATTAATTATCTATGCAATTTCCAATTTAACACCAAGAGTTTTTTTCATTTTTAATTATATTTATATACAGAAGATTGATTCAGTATATACTAAGTAAAGATTTCATCAGTTTGCACCCACACAGAAACACAAAGTGTAAAAATACTGTTTCAGTACTAGTTATAGCATTACTTCACATTGGACAACACATTAAGGACAGATCCCACATGAGACGTAAGTACACAGTGACTCCTGCAGTTGATTTAACAATTTGACACTCTTGTTTATGGCATCAGCAATCTCCCTAGGCTCTAGTCATGAGTTGTTGAGGCTATGGAAGCCTTTAGGGTTTGCTGACTATTTGTTATAGAAGATCTTAATTTCACCTTCATTCATAAAATGAGAGATTTTCTGGGACACTATTCTGGATTGACAGTTTTTTTTTTTCTTTTAGGACTCCGACTGTGTCTCTCCATTCTCTCCTAACCTGTGGAGCTTCTGATGAGAAATCAACTGTCAGTCTCATTTAGACCCTTTGAAGATAATCTGGCATTTCTCTGTGCCAGATTAAATTCTTTACCTTATGCTTTACTTTTGAAAGTTTGACTACAATGTGTCATGGTGAAAATCTTTTCTGATTGTGTCTATTAGGAGTTTTATGTGCTTGCTGTACTTGGATGTCACTGTCTTTCTCCAAATTAGGGAAGTTGTTTTTCTTATTTCACTGATTAGGCCTTCTATTCTCTCCTTCCATATCTTTAGGAACTCCAAAATCACATTTTTGGTCATTTGAGAGTATTCCAATAATCTCACACACTGTTTTCAGTTTTTCTAATTTTTCCCCATTTTTAATGTATGACTGAGATATTTCCAAAGATTTGTGTTCTAGCTCAGATATTCTTTCTTCTGCCTCACCAAGTATGTTGTTCCCTTTCCATTGTATTTTTATTTGACATATTGAATTCTTCATTTCCAATATTTCAGCCTGATTTCTATTCAATACTTCTACCTCCCAGCAAAATTTTTCATCCATATCAGCTATGGATTTCTTTAACTCTGTGCTTTTTAGTGATATTATGAACATTCTTTGGAATTCCTTGCCAGGCATTTCATTAATCTCTTTATCTTCACATTCTAATATTGAAGTGCTGTTGTGTTCCTTTTGAGGAGTCATATTATCTTCCTTGTTCATGTTTCTTGTACTTTTATACTTATTTTTAGTCATTCATGGAAACATTCAAAGGCAGTGGAGACCACAATAAAGTGCTCCAGGCTTTGCAGACCTCAGCAGCCTCCATAAGCCTTATTCAGACGGCATTTCCTCAATGTGTGTTGCCCTTGTAGGGGGAAGAAAGAAATTTTCTCTACCTTCATAGGGTTAGGTGGATACCCTGCCCCACACTAGCACTGCAGCCCAAACTGAAAGAAAGAGTGATCCTCAAGGTTCTCCCTCAGGCGATATCACAAGTGACATGCTGCAGCAGACTCCTCTCACCTCACTCAAGGAAGACCTTGTCTCCTCCAGCCCGCATCTGCAGGAGTTGCCAGTGGTGTCCCCAGTCACCACAACATGTCTGTACTGTCCTCACTGCTCCACGGCATCCCTTTTCTTTCTGGAGAATTTCCACTGCAAATTTCTCTCCAACTCTGCCCTGTGAATATAGTCTCTCTGCTTTTCTTCTGTTGTCTTCCTGTGGTTAAAATCTTTATGTATTTTCCCTATTCAACCATCTTGAATTCTCTCCATTTATTGTTTTTCAGCATAAAATACAGTATCTCCACATCATTTTCATACAACCTCATTTTATAATCACAAGTATTTGGGACAATAACAAGGAAATGAATTATTATATGAGTGGATGTTTCAATGTTTGCAGCTACCAATTTTTAATTGCAAAAAGATTCTACCATCAAACCATTCTGCTTGCTTCCAATATTTCCAAGACACATTAAGAAGAAAATGGCTCATTTTTTCAGTGTTTATTCCTTAGAATCCTTTATATCAGAAACACCAGCATCACTTCTTGTAATCTTGTTACTAAGGACCCCAGCAAACAAAATCAGAAGCTACTTAAATGAAGTGGTTTCAGGAGGGCTAGCCAGGCATTCAACTACCAGTTAAAACAGAAATAATGGCCAATGTGCCAAGATACTTTTAATGAAAAGAAGGTTCTTTTTCAGATCCCAGTGTGCGATTATTGCCATATGTCTATTAATTCATTGTATGCAATGATGTAGCACTCTTTTCACACAGTAGTGAAGAATGTAAAGGAGAAAGGTGATTGTGAAATATAGTCATACTCTAAATCTTTTACTAATCTTGATTATTTATGTCTAATATGAATAATTTTAATTACACTCGCTTTCTCTTTAATGTTTATTATGTGTGAGTTACTATGCTGGGTACCATATATTATATTTGATTCCTACAAAACTATATAGAACAGGCATTATTATTCCCTTGTTAACATTTTTTAAAATTACTCAAAATGCAGAATCACAGAGAGAGAGAAAGAGAGAGAGAGAGAGAGGGAGGGAGAAAAGAGAGAGAGAGAGAAAAGAGAGAGAGAGAGAGACCTTCCATCAATGGATTCACTCCCCAAATGGCTGCAACAGCCAGGTTAGGAGAGACCAAAGCCAGGACCCAGAAACTGCACACAAATCTGCCCATAAGAATGGCAGGAGACAAATACTGAGGCCATAATGTTTGTCTTCTAGAGTGTATCAAAAAGGAACTGAAGCTGGCGCCGTGGCTCACTTGGCTAATCCTCCACCTGCGGCACCAGCACCCCAGGTTCTAGTCCCAGTTGGGTTGCTGGTTCTGTCCCAGTTGCTCCTCTTCCAGTCCAGCTCTCTGCTGTGGCCCCGGGAAGGCAGCAGAGGATGGTCCAGGTCCTTGGCCCCTGCACCTGCATGGGAGACCAGGAGGAAGCACCTGGCTCCTGGCTTTGGATTGGCGTGCACACCGGCCACAGCACGCTGGCAGTAGCAGCCATTTGGAGGGTAAACCAAGGGAAGGAAGACCTTTCTCTCCATCTCTCTCTCTCTGTCTAACTCTGCCTGTCAAAACAAACAAACAAACAAACAAAAAATGGAGCTGAATCCAAAGGTGACATAGTACTAGATCCCAATTACTCCAATGTGGGATGCCAGTGTCCCAAATGGCTGCTTTACTCGTTGTGCCACAACACGTTCCCCAGTGTTAAAGTTTTAAAACTGCAAATACAAATGCATACAAATCGTTGTCTATGGCCTCAAGGATAAGCATCTGCTTGATTTCAGATTTGCCACTGAAGAATATACTACACTGATTTTTGCCTCTGTCACCCTTTTCCTTTAGCTTCAGAAGTGTTTGGAGATATCATCAGACTTGATATGAATAAAATTTCATGTATGTTGGTATCTCAATATATTTTTTAAAATTCCATGAATGTCTCGTAATATTTGATTTTTGTTTAGCAATTCTAAAATCTCAGTTGAATTAGCATTCAGAGAAACGGTATTTTATCATTTAAGTGGTTTTGTATGCCATCATTTGGCTCTAAAACAACCAGACTAGATTAAAAGGTGTAATTGTATCTTTTTGCATTTATTTTTCTATTTTCAATGCTTTATTGTGTTAAAATGAACATAGTCTGAAATTTATTGTAACTATTTTAAGTATGTGAATAGTTTTTTCACAAAATGCATTTTCATGAATTTTTGAAGAACCCACATATACGTGGATTTCAAAATTGTTTAACAAACAGCTTATAGGTGTATATTCTTTTACCTTTTTGAAGTACCCTCATATATACAACATTCTGATTATTTATTCATCCATTAGTAGACACTTGAGTTGCCTTTTAATATACAAATATTTCTCCAAAATATCCTTTCAAATATTTTGGATATATACACAGAAATAGAATTGCTGAATCATATGGTAATACTACTATTAATTTTATGAGAAACTGAGCTAGCATGTTTTCACTGTTGCTGGACTATTTTAGTTTCCACTAGCAGTGCATAAGGGTTTCAGTGAAGTTTCTCCAAATCTTTGCCAACTTCTGTTATTTTCTACTTTTTTTTTAATGGTAGGGTTTTAAGATTTATTTATTTATTTGAAAGATGGAGTCACAGAAGCAGAAAGATATATAGAGAAAGGTCTTTCATCTGCTGGTTCACTACCCAAATAGCTGCAATAGCCAGAACTAGGCCAATCTGAAGCCAGGAGCCTGGAGCTTCTTCAGGTCTCCCACATGAGTGCAGGGCCATCCTCTATTGCTTTCCCAGGCCATAGCATAGGGCTGGATCAGAAGTAGAGCAGCCAGAACTTGAACTTGCTCCCATAAGGGATGCCGGCACTGCAAGCAGCAGTTTTACCTGCTATGCCACAGTGCCCACCACTATAGTAGTTGTCTTGATGAGTGTGAGAGAGTATCTCACTGAAGGTTTTATTTATTTTTCCTCATGATTAGTAATTTTAAGCATGTTTTCATGTACTTTTTTGCTACTTGTTCTTATTTTTGGGAGCAATTTCTAATGCCCTTTGCTGTATTACCATCAGATTACATTTGTTCCTGCTCCTGTTGTCTTTTTATTTCTACATACGTTCTGTATATTGATCCTTTATGAGATAATACTTGAGATCATATAAGATTTGCAAGCATCTCATATTCTGTGGATTTTTTACTCTATTTATATTACCTCTTTGAGCATAAGTTTTCAAAAATTTTATCAAGTTCAGCTTGTTTATGTTTTTTTTTCATTGTCTCTGCCTTAGGTGTCATATGTAAGAAGTCATTACCAAACCCATTATGAAGTATGGCCCTATTTTCCTTCAAGAGTTTTATAGTTTTTGGTCTTTGATTAATTTTTTTTTTTACTGCAATGGCTTGAAAATTTTTATTTAACTTCAGCAAATACTGGAAATAGAAAATTAACTCTGCAGATTTTCACAAATAAAGTTTCTAATTTTAAATTAGTTTTTGTATATGGTGTAATGTAATGTCCAACTTCATTCTTTTGCCAGTGAGAAAATAGATTTTTCTCAGCACTATTTATTGAAAACATCACCATTTCTCTCTGAAAGTCTTGGCAATTTTGTCAAAAATCACAAGATGATTTATTTTTGGACTTTCTATTCGATTCTTGTAAGTCTACATGTTTGTCTTTATATCTGAATTACATGGCTTTTATTATTATAGCATTTACAATTTCAAAATCAAGGAGTATGAGTATTCCAAATTTATCCTTGTTTTTCAGTAGCATTTTTAGATTATCAAGATTCCTTGAGATGGCATACGAGTTTTAGAATGGATTTTTCTGAAAAGAATTATGGAGATCTGGCTCGGATTACATTTGATTACTACCTTTAATAGTTAATCACTCTGTATAGTATCAGATTTTAACAATACTAAATCTTCCAACCTGTGAACATGAAATGGATTTGCATTTATTTGTGTCTTATTTAATAATATTTTATAGTTTCAATTGTACAAGTCTTTCAGCTTCATGGTTAAATTAATTCTAAGGATTTATTGTTTTCGATGGTACTATAAATGGACATTATATTTTCCTTTAGATTGTTCTATAGGGAAATTCAGCTGCTTTTTGTGTGTTGACTTTTTGTCCTGCTACATTGGTGAATTTCTCTATTAGTCTCATCCAATTTTATTGTAGAAAATCCTTCTGCATATATGATCATATCATCTGTAACATAGATGATTATATGTCTCTCTTTCTAATTTAGATGACTTTTATTTCCTTTCCTTGACTAATTCTTCTGACTAGAACATCCAGTACCATGTTGGATAGAAGTAGTGAGAGCGTTCACCCTTGCCTTGTTGGTGATCTTAGAGGAAACACTCTCAGTGCTTCACTATTAAGTATGCTATTTATCATGACTTTCTCAATATATGGGGGTTTTTTTTGCTGATGTATAAGTATTTGTTCTTTTTAAATCAAATTTTCAAGTACAGGAATGTTTTTATTGATGTTACATTGCACTAGGCATTAATTTGCAGCTAGATCATATCTTTAAAATACTGAGTTTTTTATTTGTGAACATATATAGGTTGTTTATTCATTCAAGTTTTCTTTTTTAAGGAATTTATTTATTAATACTTAAATTCTCAGTGTTACAACAATTCCTTGATAATTACTACAACAAATTCTCATCAATTTTCATGTTAATGTAATATTAATACAAAAAGAACAAATTCTATGTAGTGCATAGATACATCTCTAAGAGGATAATGACACTTCCCTCCTTCCTTGCCTCCTTCCTCTGTTCCTTATTCTTCCTTCCCTCACTCCCTCCATTTCTTCCTTCCTTTCTTTTTCTCTTTCTTCCTTTCTTTTTCTTTCTTTCTTTCTTTCTTTCTTTCTTTCTTTCTTTCTTTCTTTCTTTCTTTCTTTCTTTCTTTCTTTCTTTCTCTTTATTTCTTCTCTCTCTCTTTCTCCCTCCCTCCCTCTCTCCCCCCTTCCCTCTCTTCCTCCTTTTCTTTATTTTAATTGTTAAAATAACATTTTAAATTTACATTATACCCAAAGACTTACTGCAACTAAATAAAGATTCAACAAGTAAAAAGTAAAAAATTACCATAGCTCAATGGGATATAGGAAAGTGATATAAACAATAATCAAATTTGAAAGATGACCATTTCATTAATTTACAGTACATTTTAAAGCAATCACAGATCATTAAATTTATTGTAGTGTATTACTCTTAACCATTAGTTTGACATAGATACAAAACAAAATTTTTCAGAACTATATTTGCAGCACTACTGATGTACACAAGTATTTCTTTCTCTTTTTTGTTTTCTGATTTTTTAAAAAAAGATTTCAGCTCCCACATATGAGGAAGAACAAGTAGTATTTGTCCTTCTATGTCTGGCTCATTTCACTCAGCATGATGTCCTCCAGTTGCATCCATGTTGATTCAAACGGTAGAATTTCATTCTTTTGTATAGCTGAATAATAAACCATTGTATCTATGTGTGTACATATTTTCTTTATCTATTCATCTGATCATGCACACCATGGTTGACTCCAAATTTTGGCTACTGTGAACAGTTTTGCTGTAAACAGTGGTGTAAGTATCTCTGATACAAAATGTTCACATCTTTTGAGTATATCCTCATTAGTGGAATTGCTGGATCATGTGGGAGTTCTATTGCAACGTTTTTAAAAATCTCCATACTGTTTTCCATAGTGGGTACAATAATTTAACATTCTCATCAATAGTGTTTAAGAGTTCCCCTTTCTCTTCATCCTCTGCAGCATTTGTTACTTTCAGTCCTTTGGATAATAGCCATTCTGAGAATGGTGAAATGCTATCTCATTGCGATTTTGGCAAGGAGTTTTGTGATGACTACAGATGTTGAGCATGTTATCAAAACCTAATGGCCATTTTATTTCTTTTTTTTAAGAGTTAGTTATGAAAGAGTTACAAAGAGGGAGATGCAGAGAGAGAGAGAGAGAGAGAAAGAGAGAGAGAGAGAGGGAGAGATTTGAACTGGTAACCACATGGGATGCCTGAGCCAAAGGCAGAGGCTTAGCCTACTATGCCACAGTGCTGGCCCTGGCCATTTGTGTTTCTTTTGAGAATGTCCATAGAGATCATTTGCCCATTTCTTAACTGGATTGGTTTTGCTTAGTTGTTGTTGCTGTTACTGTTGAGTTTTTTGAGTTGCTGATATATGTGGATATTAATCCTTTGTTCGCTAGGAATCCTATATTCATATGGAATCACAAAAATCAAGTTATATTTTATATATTTCCAAAGCCTCTTAGCTTTTGTACAAAGGCTTTGACCATTTCTAGTGAAATTTATTCATAGAAGAGTTCCAAAAAATTTTTAAGTTAAATTACAAAGGTACAAATATTAAGCTTCATATTCATCTGTAGTCAGAGTCAAAGCTGAAATTAAGTCTGAGAATCAATTTCTGGAATATAAAAATTCACCTTAAAATTCAATAGATTATTATCATTAAAATTATAATATTTATTAAACTTTTATCACTGAAAATTTACCAACAAAATTATTAAATGAACATGGTCTGAAAATCAATAGAGATTAATTTATAGCACTTTGGTATAAGATCAAGATATGAAGGGATTACTTCATTTTTTAACAATTTTTTAAAATTATTTTGTATAATTTATTACGTATTTCTGTGTCAAAGAGTTTTTTTCTGAATGTTCTTATCAGCTATATTTTAGGCTTTCTTCTTCAGTAAATTTTTGTATTAGAATTGTGTTTTGCCTTTAATTTAGTCTTACAAAATACAAAGAATTTCCCAAGCAAATCTAATAATAATAAAAAAGTTATGTCTTGGGGCTGGCGACGAAGCGCAGTAGGTTAATCCTCCACTTACCGCACTGAAATCCCATATGGACACCAGTTCTAGTCCCAGCTGCTCCTCTTCCAATCCAGCTTTCTGCTATGGCCTGGGAAAGCAGTAGAAGATGGCCCAAGTCTTTGGGCCCCTGCACTTGCATGGGAGACCAGGAAAAAGCAACTGGCTCCTGGCGCAGCTCCAGCTGTTGCAGCCATTTAGGGAGTGAAACAAAGGAAAGAAGACCTTTCTCTCTCTCTCCCTTTCACTGTCTGTAACTCTGCCTCTCAAATAAATAAAATAAAAATATGTTTAAAAAGAAAACATGTCTTATGAGTAATCAGATAACTAAAACTTGGCATCTTTTAAAAGCTTTTTGTTTAGTGTTATGAATGTGAGACACCAAGGAATGCTGTCGAAATTAGTTATGATGAGCATGTAATTTACAATGCCTTTGAACATGCTTAAAAACATTAATTTTTTTCAAAAAAGATGCCTTATATTTCCAAGTCTTATATAATTAATATTTACATTCACTTTGTTTTCATATTTATTTAAATATTTGTCAATTATTAATTTTCTTCATAATGCTTCATACTTGCACTTGTGAAATTTAGCAGCATTTTACTATTGTAAGAATAGACACAGTAATTTAAGTAACTGAATTTCAAATTGTCAAATAAATAAAAGTTACATTTATGATGCTTACTCCTCTTTGAGTGTGAATAATTAATTATTAACATTAGATCTTTATAGTAATCCTGTTTATATAAATGCTTACAATGATTAAAGGTAATGCTGAATCGTGCTATCACCAGCGTAACAATCACGTGAATAGTCACGTGAGCCAGAAATAACACTGAAGAGACTTTTTGCTAATTGAAATTTCCAAAGCTTGAAGTCAAAGCAATAGTAAAGTATTTCTAAATACCAAGGCCATAAGCAAACTTCAATGTATTTCAAAAACCCCAGTTCATCTGCAGTATTTGCTAAAATGTTTATTTTACTGGTTATGTACTTTTAATCATACTGTTTCCTTTGACTCCTACCAAAAATTTTCTAATTTCAGAACTAGTATTAAAATAAAGAAAATATTCCCTTTCCACCAAACATTGCTATTGATTAATAGATTTCTAACGGTTCATCCATCTTTAAGCTCCTATAATAAAATCTACTTGGTCATATAATTTTAATATTATTCTAGTTTGACTTGACATAGTTTAATGCAGTTCCATATTATAAATTAATGATACCAAAGTGTACATGGTTATTTTTCTATATGTTACTTGTTATAGAATAGACTATATAATACCATTTCTTTTCCAAATCATGAAAAAAATTCACAAAGAATAATTTATTCTGTTCTGAATATATATCTGATTTAATGATTACCTTAGATACATTGGATTTGAATTGTAGTTATTGGTGAATGTGAAATGTAAGTATGTGAGACAGTGGTGGAATGCTTTTCAAAAAGAGGCATAGAGGCAAAAGATAACATTAATAATCATCTTCAAAAATAACAGTAAAATATCCAAATGACAGGCAGAGATTTCAGTAAAATTTAGCTTTAAAAATAATAACATTTAGGCTGGCGCCCCGACTCAATAGGCTAATCCTCCACCTTGTGGCTCTGGCACACTGGGTTCTAGTCCCGGTCGGGACGCCAGATTCTGTCCCAGTTGCCCCTCTTCCAGGCCAGCTCTCTGCTGTGGCCAGGGAGAGCAGTGGAGGATGGCCCAAGTGCTTGGGCCCTGCACCCCATGGGAGACCAGGAAAAGCACCTGGCTCCTGCCATCGGATCAGCGCGGTGCGCCAGCCACAGTGCACCAGCTGCAGCAGCCACTGGAGGGTGAACCAACGGCAAAGGAAGACCTTTCTCTCTGTCTCTCTCACTGTCCACTCTGCCTGTCAAAAAAAAATAATAATAATAACATTTAGATGCTATTGCCCGAGGGCATAGATTCAAATGCTTAGACCAGCTAACCCACTGAATGATTACTGCACTCTTTGGCATATTTAGCTATAAACTTATAAGTGACAAAGAAACCACATAAAGTAGTACTGTGTGTCGATCCTACAAGCCTGAAGAAATCTGTAAACATTTAAATGTGTAAACATTTAAAATACACAAAGAAAAGGAGAGAAGGAAAGAAGGAAGGAAGGAAGGGATGGAAGGAGGCAGGGTGGGATGGAGGGAGGGTGGAAGGGATGGAGGGAGGCAGGGTGGGATGGAAGGAGAAGGAGTGAAGGAAGGGAAAGAAGGAAGGAAGGCAGGGAGGGAGGAGGGACAATCATATTTTAAATATTAACTGGATCATTCATCCATGTTTCATAATGTGAAAAATACTCAAGGTAATACGAAAAAAAGCGTAATATCTAGTCAACATCCTCTAGAAGTTTGGGAGTTGAGAAACTAGGACACAGAAGCAGAAAAATGTTAAGCAACAAGTGAACACAGGCAGTACAATTGTTAATATTGTGGGCTTACAGTGTCTTAAGAGAGACCTTTAAGCTGAGGTGAACCAAAATGTATTTTTCTGGGGCTGGTGTCATGGAATCACTGGTGAAGCTGCTGCTGTGACACCAACATCCCATATGGCAGCCTTCATGTGCCAGCTGCTATGAGACCATTCACAGTGATTTCATCAAAGTCATCCTATGGTTTGGAAAATTTTCTTGACTTATGGTTTAGTTAACAAAAACATTTTATAAAACATATATACAATCTAATAATATTTTAAAAATGTATGTGTAAGCATATATATATATACATATACACAGATAGATATGCGGGGACATCAAAAAGTTGATAGAAATGGAAATAAGATTTTTATTTTGTAGCAAAAAAAAATTGAAATCCATGTGCAGTTTTTTCCCAATGTATATTTCCATGAACTTTGTGGGTATCCTTTGCATGTCTGAAAGAGAAACTAAAAACTGCATCACTTTTACCTAATACACATTTTCTGCAAACTTTTTAGTGTTTCTTCCTACTTATAAATGGTATTGTCAGGGAATTGCTTGTATAACATTATAAAAGTGAGAAGTGTAAGATATAACTCCCAACTGATCTTCCAACCATTATTCTCAGAAAGTTTATGCATGTCGACCAAATCTCAATTTTGAGCCTAAGGTTTTAATTGAATCACTTTCTCCAAATCCCTCTGTGACCTTGGAACTTCACTGTACTTCATTCTGCTATCACCTCATGTTTCTGAATCATTTTGCAATTAGGCTAATGAAAGTCTACCTTTAAAATTCCAATGTTAATTGATTTATAGACTCATTCATAAATATATTCATAATTTTTATTAGGAACTACATGCACAGAAGCAAAATAAGCCAAAAATTGCCCCTTCTTCAAGGACACAGCACAGTAAAAGATTTTAAACATATTTTAACTGCATGGTTAATAAAGTAGGCTTTTAATTGCCTGTATGTCTTTAGTGTTTGTATGATCACAAAAATATTATCTTATAAGCAGAGATCAGAATTTTCAGAAAATAAAACTCAAATAAGAGGCAGATAAAAAGATCCAGGAGATGGAAAAATCATGACGCATTGAAATCAACTGATCTGCCATGAATTGAATTGCAAAAACTGGAATGTCAAATAGCAATCATTTTCTATGTTTATAGTTTAATTTTCAGATTAGGTGCCTTTATCATACACACCCTTATTATTTCTACTATAATATACAACATGATTTTTAAAAATTTTTTATTCCTTCCTCACTAACTGAGAGGGGAGTAATGGGTGTGTAATGATGATGACTAAATTCTCAGGCACCCAACCACTCAAAGGTGTCCTATCTTGCATTGTTTCTTGGTGCCAATTTTTAGTGAAATTTCTTCATGATGGCCACTTGCTTTCCACTTTGTTTTAGTCTTCTCTGTGCGAGCATTTTTAGGGAAGAAACACTAACCCAGGAGAAAAAGATTCCCATACATAGCCAGTAAAAGACTATTGTCCATTCTAACTTCTTGCATACTAGTTCTCTATACACAACAGTCGGGTCTGTGAGGCTCCACATTTAGAACCATTGCTGCTGCTTCTCTGTGGAGAGAGACTGACTGGGGCTGTGACCGGAAACTCAAGAGCAACAAGCCTTGCTCAATCCTCCCCATCTCTCTTCCCCCGAAAAAGCAATTTGGATCTTGATTCTAATGCATTTGCTTTTATCTATGCTCTAATATTTTAAAGGTTACCCTGTAAAATCTCTCTTCTAACTTCTGACAAAAATGCTTTGTTGCATAGAAACACTTTTAAAATCATGAGATCAAAAGCACAATTTTGAAAAATCATGGACTGGATTTTTGTTATTTATTTTCTATTAAGTAGAATAAAGTTAAGTTACTAAAGGGTTTATTTATTAAAGATTTTATTTATGAAGGATTTTTGAAAACAATTTTAATGTGAGGATATAATCCCTATTCAGAAGTGCTACTAATTCTAGCATTAAATCTTATTTTTCTGACTTTAAATTATATTTTGATAATGCTTTAAAATAGGCTTTTCTTTTTAAAACTGTTTTATCATATATCAATCAGTGACTTCTATGATATATGTGTATATATATATATTTTCTTCCCAGATAACATTCTCAAATAAACCCACAGGTATAGTTATTGGAATTTGAAGATCAATGAAGAATAATTTGATGTTGCTTTGAATTACCAAAAAGGGCTTTATAATATAAAGCAGAACAACTCAAACAGTCAAAGAACTAAAAAGCATGCCTGGGTGAACTGCTTCCATTGTTCTTGACTTTTGTTTTCCATCTTACTTTGTGTAGTGGAAGGTTATCTCAAAAACACGGCAAACAGCAAATACCTGCATTTTTGTTACATCATGTTAATTGTGTACTTGATATTGGGTAGTCCTTATAAACATACTGTATCAAAAAAAAAAAAATTTGCCAGACTATACATGGGGTGCAGAACAGAATGTGGGGAAAAAATTTTAAAAAGAGTATATGCTGTGTAAATTTTTCATTGGAATCATACACTCACTTGTAGCAAACTGATGACAAGGATGTTCAACCATTTCTTTTCCAACAATTTCCTGCTTTGGTTTCAGAAAAGCAGCTGAATGAAATGGAGACTTGATGTTCATTCTGCATTCGTCAGTACTGTGAGGAGAGAGCACCCTCTACTTTCTCCTGTTTAAATAACACCCCTAGACTGAAAGAAAGGAGATGGCTTGTGCTATGTGGATATTTTGCTCAGAAAATCAGAGGAAGGGATTTGTCTACAAGGTTCATTAACTCTTGGCCTCTGTTTCCAGTAACCCATGTTAAGGAGGCCACCATTGTGACACCCTCAAAAGAACTCCCTGAAGGTGGCAAAGTCTAGAAGGAGATACCTGCTCTGAAGTTTCCTACCTTCCCTGAACTGACTCTGCAGAGCCACCCCAGGAGCGGGGAATGCAGCTTTGAAAAATAACACCTTTGTTATTCCAAGTGTTAGAGATGAAGCTGAGTTTTCAGATGGCCTCAAGGTTTGTGCATCCTTCACCAAACACAGATGGAAACTGGACTCTTTGAACTGCTTTGAAAATCTGTTACTAAGTATTGCTGTGGGTCTGTGAAGCAGCCATTGCTAACTTCTGACTGCCTGCAATTTTTATGGCTGTGTGATGACAAGGGATAAAATAGCTTCATTTTAGAAGTAAATGGTTCATATGCCAGGGAGGAAAAAAAAAAACTCACCAACTAAGCAAGATTTCATCTTAACTGCTATGGTAATTCTAAATGATAATCCTTTTGCAAGACGGACTTAAATAATAGAGTTATAAATAACTCCTAAATCATATACAGATAACATCAACTCATTGACTTTATTCCAATGATTTTGCTGTTTTACAATTTCAGGACTTTTCTTTTAATACATTTAAATCCATAAAGATGAGTACTTCCTATTTTTAGATCAACTATAGTCATTATAGTTCTACAGAGTGTTGTAGTTAACATTAAAATATATCAAATTTTGAATCCAGAATCAGAAACACCTGCTATGGTAAGTCAAAGTTATGCTCTGTGTTACATAGCAGTGCTATATAATAGTAGCTTAGATTTAACACCATAGCTTTCATTCACGTATATTAAGAATAGGCATGCAATATAAACCACTATAAATAGATCACCTTACGTAAGTCAGATTTGTATCAACAAAATTTACAGTGTATAATTTGGCCTAATATATATGTAGCAAAAACAGTGTGGTTTTTTTTTTTTTTTTACTTTAAAAAATAAAGTTCTTCATAGAAATGAAGATATCAAGATAATCAAGGCTGTGAGAACTTTGGTCATGTTTTCTTCAAGAGGGAAACCAGGATTTGACCAATACAATGAAAAGCAAATATTAGTGTCTCTCATTGTAGTTTATTATGATTTTACAAACAGTTAAAATTGCACGTGTGTGTTCAGTGTGTGTTGCTGTCTGTGCCGAAGAAAAGCAAACCAAACCAAAACAAAACACCACTTAGGTTAATGTCATATTATGTTTTAACGCTAAGGTTCCTATGGAAACATTAGCTTAGCTGCAATGTTTACATATAACTCTTTATAGTAGGAGTTTAAAAATACTAACAGAGGTACTTTACAATATATATTTAATAAGAACACATACTTTAGCCACAGCAGGCTTCCTTCTTGGAGCATAGCAAGGATGACTGTGTGACCTCTGCCCAATCTCAGCAGGTGCACACCAGCAGGACCCAGCAGACTCAGTCATTTCTCCCCTGGACCTAGTGAACTTTTTAGTTTAAAAGAAAGAAAGAAAGATGTATATATAAGGAGAGCAAGAATATGAGCTTCCTTACAACTTCCATCCCCAGGGCACACTAAGTGACTATAAAATTCTGGCATGTACAATATTCTTTATCCTACCCTTCCTCTCACAAGTATTAATCATAGTGAAAAGAAGACTCTCACATCCTGGGAGTTTACAATCTTTACATCATGCCTGATTTTCAATTGCTTGTATAATTCAAATGCAGCATGAAAATTTAAAAGATGTTTCAAGAAGGAGTTCATGAAACAATTATCAATGTCTGGGATAACTGTCTCATGTAAGAAAAAGAAAGAAAAATTGAAGGTAAGTGAGGTGGAGAGAAAGCAAGACATCTTTGTCACCTGTTTATTCCCTATTATTATTTCATGGAAAAACAAATTCGGACAATTTCTCAAAAAAATTCTCATTCTTAATTATTCAAGAAATTTTTACTTGAATGAAAAATACTCTGTTTTTGCTGATGTTTACACATCATTCCTGAGAATACTCCTAGTAAAGTAAGGGCGAAAGTGTTGAAACACAGTTGATGGAATATTTGCATGGCTACACTGGCATAATCATTTAAGACATCTATAAATTGTTGTATTTCATTGTTCTAGAAGCACAGAGATAATCCTACACTCAGAAGTGGAAGTAAAGTGAATAAGGAAGAATTCTTGCCAGGGCCACCAAATTTGATTGTGCTGACTGGGAACTACCAGCAAAACCCTGAACAGAATTGGGCCTAAAATGTTGCAATGTGAATGTGCTCTATTCACCAAGTCATAGGAACACACTGTAAACTCCTCAGAGGAAGTGGGGACATCTTTAATGCATACGCTGTCACACTACTACTTCTCTGGTCTCTGAGTAGCTTGAAGAAAATTGGTATGAAGCACATAAACACTTTATTGAACATTTACTTCTCCATGCAAGTTAAAGCAAGGAGTAGGTATGTGGTTTGTCAGTTAAATCTGCACTTGGCATGCCCACATCCTATATTAGAATGTTTTGGTTCAAGTCTTTCCTCTACTTGAATTCCACCATCTTGCTAAGGTAAATTCTAGAAGGCAGCAGGTGATGGATGGTGTACCTGAGTATTTGTCACCCATGTAAGGGACCCAGATTGAGTTCTGGGCTCCTGGCACTGCTTTTGGTTCAGCCCTGGGCATTTCAGTAATTACAATTTCTCTCTCTCTCTCTCTCTCTCTCTCTCTCTCTCTCTTCTCTCCCTCTCTTCCTCCCTCCCTCTCTCCCTCTCTCTTTTCAAATACATTGAAAACATTTTTTACAGGCAAGGCCATCTATTAGCCAGACACTTTTTACATCACATAAGTCGTATTTAATCATCAGAAGAATGGAAGTCCTTCAACAGGAGCCGCATGGGGTGACCTCCAGGTGTGCCTTCTCACCATCTCCCACAGGCCTCCGCAACCTCTCTACTCCCCACTGTTCCAAGCGGCTTCTGCCCTTAAAATCCTCCTTCCAGAAAAACTCCCTTCACACATGCCCTATCAGTCGTTTCCTCATTTTGTTTGGATTCTCAACCATTCCTTTATCAGAAAACACTTGACAAGTCTAAATGTAAGCCACCCTTCCGACAACCTTCAAACACTTTAGACACATGGTTTCCTTATTCTGCTTAGTTTTTCTCCATTTAACTTACCAAGTCTTATGTACTTAATTTGTGCTTCCATTATAGTTTCTCCCAAAGACTGGAACCTAAATTTCATAAAAGCAAATATTTTTGCCTGTGTTGTTTTCTGTGAATTCCCCATCTCTGACAACCCTGGGGTGTCACTTGTCACCTAATTCACAATGAGTACATGAGTGTAGACTTCCAAGTGAAAAATTCCTTAGGCTGTGATACAAACTTTTTGCTGTTAGAAACCAAATCAGTAGCCTCTGAACCAAGAATTCTGTTTGGCTATTTGTAACAGCAACATTTTAGAACAGGATTTTAATGCATTTAGAATTCATCTTTCTCCTAGGGAAAGTAGTTTTGAAGTTAAAAGTTCAGGACAAATGTTGTCCCCCTCTGCAATGCCTTCATACTCCAGTCTCCCTTAGACTTGCTTCCATCCTCACAGTGTGCCTATCACTCTCACAGTCACATTATTTCCTCACTTCCCAGCCATGTTCTGGGAAGGAAAGGTGAGAGGGGTAAAAGTCAAACACGCACTCCATTCTAGTCTTACACCTCCAGAGAGTTTTTCCAACATTTCTAAAGAGTAGCACCTACTTGTATTATGTTGGCAGCATTGTGTTACAAGATCAACACCAGAAAAAGAGCCAGGAAATGTAGCTTTACAGAGGAAGGCAGTTCTACCTACATTTAAATCAGGTAAGAAATTCTGATTAAGAACAACAGATTAAAATAGGGGAGACAACCAGTCAAAAAAACCTGTCACTCTTCCCACAAACTGGAAGTGAGTATCAGATTATAATGAATACTGTTTGCATCTGCCAAAGGGAGAAAGTTTACTCCATAAATATTTTCCATATCTTCAAAGTTTTTTACTCCAGTTTATGTAATTTTTTACAGAAGTTTAAGTTGTAAAGAATGATTTAATATCAATATTTAAAAAGACAAACATCTTAAGAGAAAAAAAAATGAGCAAAGGATAATGGGCATGCCCAAATCAACTAATAGAAAACAAAAGGTATTCAAACCAATTAGTAATCAAAAGATACAAATGATAACCATGAGATTCCATTTCAGATCCATCAGATTGGCATAAACTGAAAGTTCAGATAATAAACACCTGAAAGATCTAAGAAACTATCTGCTCCTTCATTGCTGATGACAGTGTAAATAGGCATACAATTTTTTAAAGTTATTGGGTTATATCTGTAAAAAGTGAATATGCATACATACGCCATGTTAGCAATTCTGCCAGTGCCGGTATAACTGAAACTCTTCTGCACAGTGAACCGAAGGAGAATGTTATGCATATCTGGATTTCATCATTGTTCAGGGTGCCAGTTGTCTGATTTGACTGGACATGGTTTTATTATATTAAAAATCAACTTCTAAGCACCCTGTTACTGATTCCTTGCATCACCCATTTTATGGTTAGTTTCTAGTTACAGTGACAGAAAGTGGGGATGCTGAGGTCATACATCTTGACTTTTGGACTGGCAATCTTTCAATACATTGGCAGTCAGTTTCCCACCTATGAAACAATGCTGGTAGAGAGCACATTTACAATAGCCTTTTAGGGTCTACATTTTCATATTGTAATGGAATTGAGAATAAATATTCTCTGATTTTGTTACGGTTTTGGAACATCCTGGCTCAGTGTCATTTAAGTCCATGTAGTCTCTACCACTTCACAGTTTGGTAGCCTTGTGGAGATAAACAAATATTGGGATATTCCAAGTGATGCATATAAAACTAGCTTGAAATTGACCTCTAAGGAACAAGGCAAAGAGAATCATAAATATTCTGACACCCTCTCCCCCCAAAAAATTTCCTAACAGCAAGCAAATATTCCAAGAGTAGATCCATGACATTGTTAACAATGTCAATGAGTGTAGAATTGTTTGCAGCATTTTATGTAGGAGATGGTATGACTTTGCAGTGGCCATGGACTTCCAAAAATGTTTCCTTAGGCCTCACAGAGTGGAGTGCTGACTACACTGGAATTTGTGATTGCAGTAGCCACATTCATAGTGCTACAGTAGACATAGATCTACCCCCAAGATCCATTGGGTGAGAATGTGTGATGCTGACTCTTGTAAATTCAGTAAATTACATTTGCTATTATGCATTGCTACCAATTCTAAAACACTAAAACCTGAATTTAAAAATATTATTTCAAGTCCTGTTATAAATAAAATGGTGAACAATGAGTCCCAAATTATAACTGCAGTTAGAATTCAGACAAAACAAACAGCTCACTTTACTAAATGGCTTCATGGCTAAGTTTATTTAGTTATTCATTATAGGGATGATTTTCTTGAAAGATTTTTATTTAGTTAGTTGATAGGTTGAGTTACAGAGAGAGGGAGAGAGAGACAGAGAGAAAGTTCTTCCATCCGCCGCTTGTTGGCTGCAATGGCTGGAGTTGAGCTGATCTGAAGCCAGGAGCCAGGAACTTCTTTGGGAACTGCTATGCGGGTACAGAGTTCCAAGCATTTGGACCATCTTTCCACTGCTTTCCCAGGCCACAAGCAGAGAGCTGGATCAGAAGAGGTGCAGCTGGGACATGAACTGCCACCCATTTAGAATGCTGGCGTCACTGGTGGAGGCTTAGTCCACTATGCCACAGGGCTAGCCCCTATTTTTTTGTTAAGACTTATTTATTTGAAAGGCATAACGACAGGGATAGATGCAGAGATGGAGATAGAAAGATAGAGGGAAAGATGGAGAGAAAGAATATAGAGAAATGTTTCAACTGATGGTTTACTCTGAAAATGCCTTCAACAGCTAAGGGTAGGGCAGGCTGAAACCAGAGGCCAGGTGCTCCATCTTGAGTTCCATATATGGGTCAGGGCCCAAGTAATTGGGACATCTCCAGCTGCATTCCCAGGGGTGTCAATGGAAACTGGATCCAAAGAAGAGCAACTAAGACCCAAACTAGCACTCTGCTATGGGATGGTGTTGTCATAAGCAGAGGGTTAACCCACTTTACCACAATGCCCACTCCATAAGTTTATTTATTTATAATGGAATTTCTCCTTTTATAGTAAAGTGATTTATGGAAAAATTGATAAAATAATTTTGAAATATAATAAATATCTTTACCTGAGGAATTGAGATTACATAGGTAGTTAAACTGAGCAATTCAGATTATAAGTATTTTCATTCCCCAGACCCTTGAAAGTATCCAATTGCTATAAACATAATTCTCATATAGTAGACAACTCTGTTTTACTTTTTGATGCAACCAAAAGTGCCTTTAAACTATGTTGACACACAAAGCTACAAATTATGATTTACTATCAGGTATAAATATAAGTTAATGAAAATTTCTTAAAAATCTGTAACTAGAATTGCCATAGGATCCACCAATCCTACTACTGGATATATATACAAAAGACATCAAATTATTGTATCAAAGAGACACCAACTCCATCATATTTATTGCATTACTACTCACAATTGTCAAGATATGAAATCAATCAAGGTGCCCATCAACATATGAATGGATAAATAAAATGTGAAATATATATGTGGGTATGTATACAAATATACAATGGGATAATATTTAGTCATTAAGAAGATCTTGTAGTAAAATGAATGGAATTGGAAGACATCATCTTGAGTGAAGTATGCCAGACACAGACAGACACATACTGCATGTTCTTCCAGATTGTGGGAACTAGAAACAAAACATTCATCAATCTGAGCACAGAAACTTATTTACTCAAGACTGGAAGATGTGGGAATGATAGGAGTTTGGATTTAAAAAAAAAACAGATGATGCTGTGTGCGACTTACCAATTGGACATACTAATACAAGGTGCTAATAACAAGGGATGCAGGATGTGGGGTATATGGGAACTTGTTGTATGATTACTTCTCTTTTTTAAGATTTAAAACTATTCTGATATAAAATTTTTAAACAATTTTTAAAAATTGCTTTCAGTATCTATATCAAATTACTGCCACATGCAAAAATTATTCAAGACAATTTTCTGTGAAAATTTGCCTTAATGGACACTTCAATTTATACGTTTCTTATTACATCAGTTGAGGGGATAATCTACTCAGAAAATTCCTTGCTCTCAAAATGAAAATACACCTTAACCAGCGGTTCTGAGAAGCTAAATCTCAGAATTTTTTTCATTTTAGACTCAAGGGAAACAAGGGAGTTTAGTAAAGCACATCAAGTTAATTTTAAATAATTCCTCCACATTAGATGAGATGGGGTTTTTAATCAGAGTTTTTCCCTTAATGCTGAGAATTCCGAGTGCAATATAATTGTCATTGCAACAAATGATCTGGCAGAGTGTTGTTGAACAGTATAGGACATAGAGATATTATGTTACATTGTTAGTATGAATAGAAATAACTAGACACCAATTAACATTTCATTGCTATGATTACTTATCATTATTCTTGTTCCGCTATTCAAACTTATACCTTTGTAGTTCAAATTTGATTTTAAAAAAATGACCTAAATGAAAGCTCTCTGTTGATGAGATCCCAGTGGAAATAATGGGCCATCAAAGAAGGAGGTACCTTTCTCTGAAGGGAGGAGAGAACTTCCACTTTGACTATGGCCTTCTCTGAATAAGATCGGAGTTGGTGAACTCAAGAGGCTTCCATAGCCTTGGCAGCTCATGTCAAGAGCCTCGGGTGATTACTGACATCATAAATAAGAGTGTCAATTGTTAAATCAGCAACAGGAGTCTCTGTGCACTTACTCTCCATATAGGATCTCTGTCCTTAATGTGTTGTACTATGCGAATTAATAGTAAAACTACTACTCAAACAATATACTGTTAGGAGGGAGCTTATTGGGGGAAAAGCCTCTATAATCCAAAAGTTGTACTTTGGAAATTTATATTTATTAAATAAAGGTTGAAAAAAATTAAAAATAAATAAAATTTAAAAAGTAGGAACTCTTTCCCCAAAATATGGATTTATTAAATCTTTTTTAAAAAGTTATGCTAAGAAAAGATTAAATTTATCATGAACAAAAATAAATGTGGCACATAGATGCTAATTAAGTTTATAACCTCAGAACAATATAGAAAGCAAAATTAAATTGCTTTTGCTTCAGGAAAATCTTTTAGAAAACATTCATTGAATAAATACGAAAGGATTTCTTTTAATGTCTTCTTACTCAGTTGAGATTTAGGTACTACTTCTACATATGATGATCATATGCATTTTCTTTCATTTTTTAATACAAAGATTGCTATCTTTATAACACATCAGTACTCTGCACTATGGTGGGGAGGAGGGAAGAGATATTTTACCACGCATTTAAATAGAAATATCATTGCAGCTTGTAGCAAAAAATTCACCTTTACAACAGCAATAAAGAGATATGAAGTAAAATGAAGTAAAAACCTATAGGAAACAAGAACCATACATTGAAAGTTTTGGTGAGAAAGTAATATTAAATACAGTTTTGACATTTGTGACAATTTAACAGTTTAATCCAAGGAGTTACTTCTCTCAGGTTCTCTTTAATTTTATATTTGCTATTCCCTAGATTCTTAGACATTCAACAGGCAGTATTTCCTAGGCAAGTATTTTAGTTATTATGGAAGTAGATTTTAATTTTGAAATGCATCCATGACAACTTATTGATTAGTACAAGGAGTATTGAGCCAGAATTTTGGCATCTGTAATAACTTCTTGTTCAGCATTTGACAGGCATACAGAATCCATCTTGAGGGTGTTTTCTGGCATCCCCATGCTGCCTCTTCATCCTGGAGCAGAGTTTAGATTGACTCTAGGGTATTAACACATGATGAAGGTAATCTGTTTCTTCAGCTGAAGCTCACAAACAAAGCAGTTAAATCCCCATCACTAATGGCTATACTGGGACTCATTAAACTTTTCAGAGACCTGGATCTTTTTGTTTCTAAGTCTCTAAAACATTTATATAGGGCAATGAAATTTTCACATAACCTGAGTCAATTCTTTTAATGATGAATGAGATACATTGCTTTGAAAAGTAGTTTCCTTCCAAAAGCAGAAATACAATTTAAGGACCAAAGAAAGAATAGAAGAATAAAAACTTGCCTCCATGGGCCCTGGTTGAAAAAAGGATGGGGACTTTTTTTGGAATCTTGGCTATTTGTTCAGTGTTCATTTACTTGTATATTTAACAAACTTTGCTTGATTTTATAGCATGTGTCAGGTTCTGTATAAACAGCCATGACAAGAAGGTGAATGGGACATGGTATCAATTTCCAAGGAGTTTATTCCAGCAGAAGAGAAAGATTTGTAACTATTGCTACAAATTAATGTGATAGATTCTATCAAAAGGTAACTAAGAAGTGGCTAACATAGTAAAGAAGGAATTGGGCTGGTCAGAAAATACTTGGAATAGGACAAATGGTGAAACCTTGGACAGAAGGGGAAATATAAATATGGATTTATATTTGCAAAGAAAGAATGCTTACTGAATAAAATTTTGTTTTAAATTGTGAGATATAGGCTTAATATGTGCAGTAAACACAGCATTCTAACTAGGATGCAATGATTGTTCCAGTCTCATTTATTATTTATGAGCTCACAGTGTACCTATCTTTAAAGTGAAAATAGAAATGCTTCTGGAAACATCAAAATGACATAGATGTTACACTTCTAATAATAGAATTGGATATACACATGTATTCATTATATAAATTTCTATAAAAACACAGATTTAGATATAAAAATTATGTGAAAACATTATATATAAAAAACAGATTTACATACAAATAAGATTAAGAGATATGGATAAATGACCAGCACCATGGCTCAGTAGGCTAATCCTTCCCCTGCGGCACCGGCACCCCGGGTTCTAGTCCTGATTGGGGCACCGAATTCTGTCCCAGTTGCTTCTCTTCCAGTCCAGCTCTCTGCTGTGGCCCGGGAGTGCAGTGGAGGATAGCCCAGGTCCTTGGGCCCTGCACCCGCATCGGAGATCAGGAGGAAGCACCTGGCTCCTGGCTTCGGATCAGCACAGTGTGCCGGCCGTGGCAGCCACTTGGGGGTTGAACCAACAGAAAAAAGAAGACCTTTCTCTATGTCTCTCTCTCTCACTGTCTAACTCTGCCTGTAAAAATAAAAATTAAAAAAAAAGAGATACGGATAAATGAAGGTGAAATAAATAAAGTTTAAAGAACATGTCCCCAGCCAGCCAGCCTTACAAATGATAATTAAGGATACACTAAATACTGAAACAGAAAGACAATCAGCATCATGAAAAAATGAGCAGTCTGAAAAAATTTTAGTGAAAGAACAAAGGAGATTCAAAACAAACAATTGAAATATTTATTGTAAAATGATAGGCTTAGGTCATTACTTGTCAAGAATAACATTGAATATAAATGGATTAAATTCTGCAGTTAAAAGATACACACTGAATGGATTTAAAAAAGAGGCACATCTATATGCTGCCTACAAGAAACACACTTCACCAGTAAATATACACTCAAGATGAAAGTGAAAGGATGGAAAAAGATATTCTATGCAAATGGAAGGTGAAAAGGAGTTGCTATACTCAGATTAGACAAAATGATTTTAAGACAAAAACTTAAAAGACACAGAAAAGGTAATTATGTAATGATTAAGGGATCCATTCAAAAAGAATATGTGACTATAATAAATATATTCTCCTGAATAGCCAACACAATATTTAGCAAAAGGAGTAAAGCAGGAGGTATCATATTATCAGACTTCAAAATATACTACAGAACAATGACAATCAAAACAGCATGCTCTATTAATAACAGGCATATACAATAGAGGAACAGAATAGATAAACCCCACATGAATCAATGGCTTTAGATTGTTGAAAAAGATACCAAGAACACACAGCAGGAAAAGACAATCTCTTCAGTAAAAGTTTTGGGGACAATTTCATTCACTGACAGCTGAATGAAATTAGATCGTTATCTCATGCTATGTACAAAAACAAACTATAAAGAATTGAGAACTTAAATGTAAAACCAAAGAATATAAAACTACTAGAAAAAGTCATATGGAAAAAGTTTGATGACACAACAGGAAACTCTGCCATGCCAAGCACAGCAAGTAAGAAAATAAGCCAATTAAAATGGGCAAAGATTTGAATTGTTTCCCAAAAGAACACATGAAAATGATCAACATGCATATAAAAATTTCCAACATCACTAATCATCAGAGAAATGCAGATCAAAGCCACATGAGATATCACTTCATATCTGTTGAAATGGCTGATATCATAAAAAAGATGTCAGATAATAAGTGGTAGTGAGGACATGGAGAAAAAGGAAACTGATGTATAGTGCTGGTGGGAATGTAGTCTACAGGTATTTTAGAAAACATCGTGTCATAGCCTCCAAAAGTAAAGTACAGTAGGGGTTCTCAAAAATTCATGGAAAATTGGAATTAAAAGATAATGTGCATTCTTCATAAAAGTTTTGAAGCTCCTTTTTAGAATTACTAGTTCAATTATTCTACCAGAAACTTCACTTTTTGGTATGCGTCCAGGGTAAATGAAATCAGTACACTGAAGAGGTATTGGCATTCTCATGTTTGTTGTAGCATTATTAGCAGAACTAAGACCCAGAATCAACCTAAATTTACAGCACTGGATCAATGGATGGAGAAAATATGTTATTTACACAATAGAATTGTATTCTGTCTTAAAAAGAAGATCCTGTCATTTCCAACAACATAGATGGACCAGGGCAACACTTTGTAATTAAAATAGCCCAGCACAAAAAGACAAATGCAGCATTATTTCATTTACATGTGGAATCTAAAGAGGTTCAATTCCAAGAAGTAGAGAACAGCATGGTTGCTACCAGAGTTGGGGACAATCAGTATCATGATTAGTCAAAGGATACAAAATTTTAGTTAGATAGGAGGAATAAGTTTGAGAGATCTACTGAACAACATGGTAACTATAATTATGCTGCTGAGAGCAACATAAGAAAGTATACAGAAAAATACATACATTAATTAGTTCAATTTAGCCATTCCAAACTGCATATCTATTCCAAAATTACATATTTTACATCATAAATGTATGCAATATTTGTCCATAAAAAGAAAGAAAGAATAAGCATATTTTTGTTGGCCAGCAACAAGAAAATAATACGCTATCATCAATAACATTTTCACATCAATCTCATTATCATGGTGCTTTCCAGGCCAATATCTATATGGTAATATAGATATGATAATATCAATTCAGTTTTCTTTCCCTCCAGGGAATTACTGATATCTATCTCAAGTACCATTGTTTGTCTACCAATTGCATAATCTTGTCCTAGACCATAAGAATATTCCTTACAGGAATCTGACTCAAGAATGGAAATTACTGGAGATTGTTTTTCCCAGTAGCAATTTGCTCAAGAGCCATTTTGTCCTCCTAGAGTCCTCATGCTTGCTAAACTTTCAGAAACATGCTTCTTTAGTTTATCTTTTATATATTACAAGCTATGAACATAACTATAAAAATAACTTTGCTTAAATTATTGGAGTTGTGTAGTGTGGATTAAACTAAAGAACCCTTATTGATTCAATAAGCAATAAATGTGTGTTTAAAATACATGTGGATGAGCAGTAGAAATCATCTCTCAGAATGTGACTGGCTAGGCTTTTTTTTTGTTAATATCTTAGAGGATTCATTGGCATTGGTAAAATTAAACAGGGGTATAGTAATATTCCCAAACAAGTGAAACTGACAGATTTAAAACTTGTAGAATAAAAATCAAATAGTTGCAACAAACTAAACTCCTCAACGTTTTTTATGAGTAGTCTACAGCAAAGCATATTAATATCATTTTATTTGTAAATTTTAAAAATATATTAAAAAGACATTTATCCTCTGGTTCACTCACCAAATGCAACAGTCAGGGCAAGACCAGGAGCCCGGAAAACAATCTAGGGAAATTGCTTAATGTTTACCAACATCTTTTTTTTTTTTTTTTGATAGGCAGAGTGGACAGTAAGAGAGAGAGAGACACAGAGAAAGGTCTTCCTTTGCCATTGGTTCACCCTCCAATGGCCACTACGGCCGGCATACCACACTGATCCGAAGCCAGGAGCCAGGTGCTTCTCCTGGTCTCCCATGCGGGTGCAGGGCCCAAGCACTTGGGCCATCCTCCACTGCACTCCCAGGCCACAGCAGAAAGCTGGCCTGGAAGAGGGGCAACCGGGACAGAATCCGGTGCCCCAACCGGATCTAGAACCCAGTGTGCTGGCGCCGCAGGCAGAGGGTTAGCCTATTGAGCCGCGGTGCCGGCCACCAACATCTTTAAAGTTCTTTTCTTGGAGTGGTATGATGTCACAGATGAAAGTGTTCACCAGTAGGAAAGGTAATTTGAAAAGTACTGTGATAGACTATTTTGAAAACTGAACTAGAATTAAACTAGTTTGTACCCCAAGATTTACTACAAATTAACTGTATCACCAGAAATATGTCATGTCATCTAGTCTCTGTCAATTGAAGATAAAAGCCGAAGTAAAATGAAATGCTCTACATTGTTTTTGAGTCTTTAATCTGTTTTACTGTTTTAAACGATTTATTTTTGAAATAATTTGAAAGGTTGCGTTCTAGAGGGGGAAGAAGAGACAGAGAAAGAGAGAATTTTCTACATCCATTTTTCCATAATTCATCTATATATTGACTGACCAAAGAAACAACTTCACTGGTGACTATTTGACTTAAACACTGGTGACAGATTCCTCAACATAAACATTTTAGGAGAGTATACCTAGTAGCAAGGATGAAAGAAAAAAGTCATAGATAAACTTTATAAGACATTGTAGTATTTAAAAACAAAATAATGAGGCCGGCGCCGTGGCTCAACAGGCTAATCCTCCGCCTTGCGGCGCCGGCACACCGGGTTCTAGTCCCGGTCAGGGTGCTGGATTCTGTCCCGGTTGCCCCTCTTCCAGGCCAGCTCTCTGCTGTGGCCAGGGAGTGCAGTGGAGGATGGCCCAAGTGCTTGGGCCCTGCACCCCATTGGAGACCAGGAGAAGCACCTGGCTCCTGCCTTTGGATCAGCGCGGTGTGCCGGCTGCAGCGCGCTGGCTATGGCGGCCATTGGAGGGTGAACCAACGGCAAAGGAAGACCTTTCTCTCTGTCTCTCTCTCTCACTGTCCACTCTGCCTGTCAAAAATAAAAAAAATAAAAAATAAAAAAAATAATGAAAATAATTGGGTGCTTAGAAGTAGTAACAACTAACTCATCTGAGTTAGGATCAGAAGTTTTTCAAAAAGGATAATCTAATAAATAAGACAAGAGAAAGAAGTAGTAACATATACATGTTGCATTCTGAATGTAAATATCTTATTTAACTCAAAATGTAATGGAATATAAAAATAAAATGATTGAAAACTAAATATATTGGGGTGGACATTGCATACTTGATTAAGTCACCACTTGAAATGCCTATGACCTATATTGGAGTACCTGGTTCAAATCCCAGCTACTCTGCGACTGACATGATTTCCTTCAAATACTCATCCTGCAAAGAAGCAGCAGGTAAGGATGTGAGTAATTAGGTTTATGAGACTTGGATTGAGTTCTGGGCTCCTGGTTTCTGTCTGACAAAGCTCTGGCTGTTGTGGACATTGAAGAGTAAACCAGCGAACAGAAGATCTTTATTTCTTGCTCTTGCTGTCATTCTCTTTTTCGAATAATATATATATATATATATATATATATATATATATATATGCCAGATAGTAAACAGTCAGACAATAAACACAAATAAGTAGTTACATGAAATATAAATACTCCAAGAAAAATACTAAGGTGAATGGAGCCTTACAAAATAACTAGACTGTTAAATGACACATTTGAAGTATAATGAATAAAAATGTTTAAATAAAAAGGATGCAAATAGAGACCATATAAAACCAAATGAGTAGTTATCACCTGCAACATGCTATTGAAATTTGTAGCTATTGTAACATTAAAATAGCATTTAAGGTCAGATGTTGATCTTGTTGGAATGAAAGATACAAAAGGGATTATTGGAGATAAAATGAGCACATTCTAATATTCACCTAATAATTTAACCAAACAGCATATAAAAATCTAAAATATTTCATATTCAATGAAACAATGGGATACTTTTGGTTTGTTGCTCGAAAGCAACAATAAATATACATAACAAAAATGAAATAAAGCCACATAAATATGACAAATAAGTATCTAATAAATGCATTGTTAAAGAATAAATCAAATGGGAATTAGAAAATAATTTAAATTTAATTGAAATATAATATACTAAAACTTCTATTGTAACACTAAAACAGTTCTTGGAAACAAGTTTATAGTCTTAATTATACAAATTTGCAAAGTAGAAACAGTAATGCTATAAATTCTCAGCTCACAAAGTTAGAAAAACAATAACAAAAAAGAGACAATCAACCAAACTAAAAGTAAGCTATTAAAAGATGAATAAAATTGATTCTCTATGGAAAGTTGAATCAAGATCATAATATTTAACAATGTTAAACATTGAAAGGGAAGCATCACTTCAGATCCCGAAGTTCTAATAAAGGAAAGAAGATATTATGAAAAAATTTACATTTATATAATCCATAATTTTAAAATATGTTAATAAAAATGACAGTAGGAGATCAACATTGTGGCATAGCAGTCGAAGAGCACTCAAGTCCTTGGGAACCCACACCCACATGGGAGACTAGGAAGAAGCGCCTGGCTCCTGGCTTCAGATCAGCACAGCTCCAGCCTTTATGGCTATTTGGGGAGTGAACCAATGAAGAAAGACCTTTCTCTCTGTCTCTCCCTCTCACTGTCTGTAACTCTAACTCTCAAATAAAATAAATTAAAAAACTTTTTTTTAAAAAAATGTCTGTTCAAGTCCTTTTCCCAATTTTTGACTGGATTCTTTGCTTTACGGCTGTTGAATTTCATGAGCACTTTAGGGAATGTGAATATTAATCCTTTAGAAGTTGCATAATTTTAAAATATTTTCTCCCATTCTGTCAGTTGCCTCTTCACATTGTTGTGTGTTTCCTTTGGAGTGCAGAAACTTCTTAGCTTGACATAATCCAATCTGTCTCTTTTACTTTGATTGCCCATACTTCTAGCATCTTTTCCAAGAACTCTTTGCCTATGCTAATGACTTACAGAGTTTTCCCAATATACTCATCTAGCAATTTGATGTTTTCAGTTTGTAAATTTAGTTCCTTGATCTGCTGTGAGTTGATGTCTATAAAGTATAAGGGAAGGTCTTGTTTCATACTTCCACATGCATAGATCCAATATTCCCAGCACCATTTCTTGAGGAGACTGTCTTTTCTCCAGAAATTTATATTAGCTCATATGTCAAGGATTAGTTGGTTGTAGATTTGTGGGTTACTCCACGGGGTTTGTATTCTGTTCCATTGGCCAACAGATCTATTTTTGTGACAGTTCCAAGTATTTATGATTATAATTACCCTGTAATATGTCTCCAGCTTTACTTTTTAAAAATATTTTATTTTATATATTTGAAAGAGTTACAGAGAGAGTTAGAGACAGAGAGAGGTCTTCCATCCACTGGTTCACTCCCCAGATGGCCGCAACAGCCAGAGGTTTGCCAATCCAAAGCCAGGAGACAGGAGCTTTCTCCAGGACTTCAATATAGATGCAGGGGCCCAAGGACTTGGGCCATCTTCTACTGCTATTCCAGGCCATAGCAGAGAGCTCTATCAGAAGAAGAGCAGCTGGGACTAGAACCAGCACCCACATACGATGCCAGCACGTCAGGCCAGGGCTTCAACCCACTGCACCACAGCACCAGCCCCTCCAGCTTTATTTTTGTGAATAATATTGCCTTAGCTATTCAGGGTATTTTGTGTTCCCATATGAATTTTAGCATCATTTTTTTCTAGATTTGAAAAGAATGTTTTATATTCTGGTTGGAATTGCATTGGATCTATAAATTGCTTTGACAATATTAATTCTTCCAATACATGAACCTCAAAGATTTTTCATTTTTTATTTATTCTTTTACTTACTTCTTTTTGTTTTGTAATTTTCATTGTACAGAATATTCACTTTCTCAGTTAACTTTTTTGCAAGGTGTTTAAATGTTTTTGTAGCTATTGTTAATGGGAATGATCTTACAAGGTCTTTCTCAGCCATGGCATTATTTGTGCATGGATGGATTCACTGCTGAATTCTACAAGACATTTAAAGAAGAACTAACTCCAATGCTTTTCAAACTATTCAGAATAATCAAAAAAGTGGGAATCCTCCCAAATTCTTTCTATGAAGCCAGCATCACCTTAATCCCTAAGCCGGAGAAAGATGCAGCATTGAAAGAAAATTACAGAACAATATTACTGATGAAAATAGATGCAAAAATCCTCAATAAAATTCTGGCTAATAGAATGCAACAACATATCAGAAAGAACATCCACCCAGACCAAGTGGGATTTATCCCTGGTATGTGGGGATGGTTCAATGTGTGCAAATCAATCAATATGACACACCACATAACAAAATGCAGAAGAAAAACCATATGATTATCTCAATAGATGCAGAGAAAGCATTCAATAAAATATAACACCCTTTCATGATGAAAACTTAAGAAAATTGGGTATAGAAGGAACATTCCTCAATAAAATCCAAGTAATTTATGAAAAACCCACGGCCAGCATCCTATTGAATGGGGAAAAGTTGGAAGCATTTCCACTGAGATCTGGTACCAGACAGGGATGCCCACACTCACCACTGCTATTCAACATAGTTCTGGAAGTTTTAGCCAGAGCCATTAGCCAAGAAAAAGAAATTAAAGGGACAAAAATTAAGAAGGAAGAAGTCAAAGGATCCCTCTGCAGATGATAGGGTTCTTTATTTAAGGGATCCAAAGAACTCTACTAAAAGACTGTTGGAATTCATAGAAGAGTTTGGCAAAGTAGCAGGATATAAACTCAATGCACAAAATCAACAGCCTTTGTATACACAGGCAATGCCATGGCTGAGAAAGAACTGCTAAGATCAATCCCATTCACAATAGCTATAAAAACAATCAAATACCTTGGAATAAACTTAATCAAGTACATTAAAGATCTCTATGATGAGAATTATAAAACCTTAAAGAAAGAAATAGAAGAGGATATCAAAAAATGGAAAAATCTTCCATGCTCATAGATTTGAAGAATCAATATCATCAAAATGTCCATTCTCCCAAAAGCAATTTATAGATTCAATTCGATTCCAATCAAAATACCAAAGACATTCTTCTCAGCTCTCGATCCTGTGGAGACACAGGAGACCTCGAATAGCTAAAGCAATCTTGTGCAACAAAAACAAAGCTAGAGGCATCACAATACCAGATTTGAAACATACTAGAGGGCAGTTGTAATCAAGACAGCATGGTACTGGTACAGAAACAGATGGATAAACCAATGGAAAAGGATAGAAACACCAGAAATCAATCCAAACATCTACAGCCAACTTATATTTAATCAAGGATATAAAACCAAGGACAGTCTATTCAAGAAATGGTGCTGGGAAAACTGGATTTGCATGTGCAGAAGCCTGAAGCAAGACCCCTACCTTTCACCTTACACAAAAATCCACTCAACATGGATTAAAGATCTAAATCTATGACCCGACACCATCAAATTGTTAAAGAACATTGGAGAAACCCTGCAAGATATAGGCACCAGCAAAGACTTTTTGGAAAAGACCTCGGAGGTACAGGCAGTCAAATCTAAAATTAACAACCGAGATTGCATCAAATTGACAAGTTTCTGTACCACAAAAGAAACAGTCAGGAAAATGAAGAAGCAACTGACAGAATGGGAAAAAAATATTTGCAAACTATGCAACTGATAAAGGATTAATAATCAGAATCTACAAAGAGATCAAGAAACTCCACAGCATCAAAACAAACATTCCACTTAAGAGATGGGCCAAGGACCTCAATAGACATTTTTCAAAAGAGAAATGCAAATGGCCAACAGGCCCATGAAAATATGTTCATGATCACTAGCAATCAGGGAAATGCAAATCAAAACCACAATGAGGTTTCACCTCACCCTGGTTAGAATGGCTCACATACAGAAATCTACCAACAACAGATGCTTGAAAGAATGTGGGGGAAAATGGACACTAACCCACTGTTGGAGGGAATTCAAATTGGTAAAGCCACTAGGGAAGTAAGCTTGGAGATTCCTCAGAAACCTGAATATAGCCCTACCACACAACCCAGCCATCCCACTCCTTAAAATTTACCCAAAAGAAATTAAATTGGCCAATAAAAAAGCTGTCTGCACCTTAATGTTTATTGCAGCTCAATTCACAATAGCTAAGATATGGAATCAACCCAAATGCCCATCAACAGTAGACTGGATAAAGAAATTATGGGATACTTACTATATAGAATACTATGCAGTATTAAAAAACAATGAAATCCGGTCATTTGCAACAAAAAAGAGGAATCTGGAAAACATCATGCTGTGTGAAAAAAGCCAGTCCCAAAGGGACAAATATCATATGTTCTCCCTGATTGGTGACAGCTCACCGAGCATCAAATAGGAAGCCTGTTGAAGTGAAATGGACACTATGAGAAACAGTGACTTGATCAGCCCTTGTCCTGACTGTTGATGAACAACTTAATACATTATCCCTTTTAGTATTTCTTTTTTTGTTCTACTTAATACTATTTGCTGAACTCTGTAATTAATACACAATTATCCTTAGGTGTTTAAATTGCCTGAAAAGTGATCCCTGTTAAATATAAGAGTGGGAATAAGAGAGGGTTGAGATGTACAGTTTGGGACATGCTCAATCCGACTTGCCCCAAACGGTAGAGTTAGAAACATCCCAGGGAATTCCAATTCAATCTCATGAAGGTGGCATGTACCAATGCCATCTCACTAGTCCAAGTGATCAGTTTCAGTTCACAATTGATCATAATGAAAGGATTAAGAGTTAAATGGATCACATAAACAAGACTAGTGTCTGCTAATACTAACTGAAAGAATTAAAAAGGAGAGAATGATCCAACATAGGAAGCGGGATACACAGCAGACTCATAGAATGGCAGATGTCCTAAACAGCACTCTGTCCTCAGAATCAGCCCTTAACGCATTTGGATCTGGCTGAAGAGCCCATGAGAGTATTTTAAGCATGGAAAGCCAAGACACTCTGGAAAAAAAACCCTATATGAAAGATCTCTCTGCAAGTGAGATCCCAGTGGAAAGAACGGGACAATCAAAGAAAGTAGTACCTTTCTCTGAAGGGAGGAGAGAACTTCCACTTTGACTATGACCTTGTCTAGTGGTGGGATGCGCCCACCACTGTGACTGAGTTGTGTGGGGCTGGAGCAAGGCAAGGCGTGTTAAAGTACAACCAGCTGTGCATTGGAGCTCACACTTGCCAGGGTCGGAAAATGCCCTCCTCTAGCAATGGTGCTCTGCTATGGTTGGGTGCACAGGGTGAGTGCATTCTCCCTGGTGTAGGGGGAAGGCTGGAGTGAAGATACAGGAGGGAGTAGAGTGCAAAAACATAAGCAAAGTTAGAAAATGCAGGCAGCAATTTCTTACTATAATTCTGAGGTTTTTTCCTTTTAAACCAATCAAATGAATATTAACAAATAGTCCCTGGGGACTCCTTTCATTATTTAGAGTCCCATCTGGGTTGCCATTATGATATCATCCTGTTTATTCATAATTTTCAATATTAATAATCCTGTGAGTTCTTGCCTCTTATTCAGAGAAGAATTCTGAATACTAGCTCAAATAGATCATGGTAAGTTTTTAAGCATTTTTATTCAGTGAGAGAAGTGCATAGAAAAGTGAAGACTTTAATTAGGAGAGAAAGAGAGATCTAGTGGCTCAGTTGGGTCCATACCAGGCAGAAAGCAGGCCAGGAGCCACATGCAGCAAGCATGCAGGCAGGAAAGCAGAGAATGGGCAGAGGTCATAAGACCTCGTGGCCATAGGTGCCGTGTAACAAGGGTACAACAAAGGAAACAAGGACAACAAGAGAAGGCTATTGCTTTTCTATTCTGCAATTTGTACCAAACTCTCTTCTAAGTTCCAACAGTCTCTTAGTGGAGTTTTTGTTTTCCCTACATATAGGATCGTATCATCTGCTAATAGGGATAGCTTGAATTTTCTCCTTTCCCAATTGTTTCCCTTTGATTTCTTTTTCTTGCCTTATGGCTCTAGCTAAAACACCAGCAGTACATTGAATAGCAATGGTGACACTGGGCATTCTTTTCTGGTTCCGGATATTAATGGAAATGATTCCAGGTTTTCCCTGTTCACTTAGATGCTTTAAGTGAACTTAAAGACTTTAAGTTGCTTTAACTTTAAGATGCTTTAATGCTGGCTTGTATTTGTCATAAATTGCCTTGATTTAGAGGAATGTTCTTTCTATACCTAATTTGCTTAAGATTTTTATCATGATAGAATGTTGCATTTTATCAAATGCTTTTTCTCTGCATCTGTGGACATAATCAAATGGTTTTTATTTTTCAATTTATTAATGTGATACATCACAATTCTTGATTTGCATATGTTGAGACATCCCTGTATTCCAGTGATGAATCCTAATTGGTACAAGTGGATGGTCATTTTCTTGTGTTGTTGGATTCAATTAGCTGGTATTTTCTAGAAGATTTTGCATCTATGCTTATCAGGAATATTAGTAATATGTTCTCTTTCTTTGTTATTTTTGGCTTTGGAATTAAGGCGATGCTAGCCACACAGAAGATGTTTGCGAGTATTTCCTCCATTTCAATTTCTTTGAATAGCTTGAGAAAAATTGAGATTAGTTCTTTAAAAGTCTGGTAGAGTGCAATAATGGAGCCATATGGCCTTGGCCTTTACTTTGTTCGGAAGGCCTTTAAGGCTACCAATCTTATCTTGCTTATTGGCCAATTTAGCTTTTCTATATCTTCCTGACTCAATTTTGGTAGATTGTATGTATCTGAGAATCTATCAATTTCTTGTATATTTTCTAATTTTTTGCCATAAAGTTGTTTGTAGTAATTCATGATGTTTATTTTTATTTATGTTGTATCCATTGTTATACCTCCTTTTTCATCTCTAACTTTATAAATTTTGATTCTTCTCCCAACTTTTCTTGTTTAGTAGAGCTCACAGTGTATCATACTAAACTACCTCTTCATTTCAGTGACACTGATATTTTGTATTTTTTATTTCAATTGTGTTTATTATTTCTTCCTTAATTTTAATTATTTCTTTTTCTCTTGTTAATTTTGGGATTGGTTTTTTGTTGGTTTTCTAGATGCTTGAGGTCACTGGTACCTCATTTACTTGATGCCTTTCCAGTTTCTGGATATAGGCACCAACTGCCATAAACTTCCCTCTTAAAAGTGCTTTTGCCGTATCCCACAAATTTCGAGATATTATTGCCATCAGAATTCATTTCCAGGAAATTTTTGTTTCCCTATTGATTTCTTCCATGATCCACTGTTCATTTAGGAGCATGTTGATCATTCTCCATGCAGTGTATATTTTCTACAGATACTTGAGTTGTGAATTTCTAGCTTCATTCCACTGCAGTCATAATTCAAAATATTCTGAATTTGCTGAGACTTAATTTATGGGCTAGCATAGGGTCTATCCTAAAGAAAGTTCTGTGCATTGATGAAAAGAATGTATATTCTGCAACTGTGGGATGAAATGTTCTATAGATACCAGCTAGGTCCATTTGGTCCACAATGTAGATTAATGCCATTGTTTATTTGTTGATTTTCTGTCTAGCTGATCTAGTGTGAGATTGATGAAAGTGGGGTGAAGTCCTCCATTACTGTTGTATTGGATTCCGTGTCTCCCTTTAGATCCATTAGCATATTTTTTAGTCAGGTGGCTTGGCATGGCTGCATACACATTTATTATAGTCATATCTTTACTGTTGAATTCATCCCTTAATGAATATATAATGCCCCTCTTCTTCTCTTTTAATAGTTTTTGTGTAAGTCCATTTTGTCTGATACTAGACTAGCTACACCCACTCATTTATGAAATTTTGCTTTCTATTAGTACAGAATATCTTCTTCAATCCTTTCACTTTCAGTATATATGTTTCCTTGTTGGTGAGGTGTGTTTCTTGTAGGGAGAAAATTATTGAGTCTTGCTATTTAATCTATTAAAAGAGTCTGTATCTTTTAATTGGAAAATTTGGGTAATTTACATTAATAGTTACTATTGCTAAGTAATGACTTGGTTCTGCCATTTTTTCATATGCATTCCTATTGCTTGCTTTAGATTTACTTTGTACTTTTACTGGGATTTCCCTGCCTCTATACTCTTTCAAAATGATGACTATCTATGTGTCTCTGTAAATAAAGCACATCCTTAAGCATCATTTGTAAAGCTCAATGAGTGGTTTCAAATTCTTTCAATTTCTGTTTGTTATGAAAGGTTTTTATTTCACCTTCATTCATAACTGAGGGCTTTGTAAGGTACAGTATTCTGGATTGACAGATTTGTGTTTATTTTTTCTTTATATAATTGGACTATGATTCTCGCCTAACCTGTACAGTTTCTTATGAGAAATCAACTTTGATGTCTAATTGGAGATCCTCTGAAGGTAATCTGGTGTTTTTCTCTTGCATATTTAGAATATTTTATTTATGTTTTATTGTTGAAAGTTTGACTATGGTATGTCATGGTAAAGATCTTTTCTGGTCATGTCTATTAGGAGTTCTATATGCCTTGTGTCCTTGAAAGTCCTTTTCTTTCTTCAAATTAGAGAAGTTTTCTGTGATTATTTCACTGAACAAGTGTTTTTTTTTGTTTGTTTTGTTTTTTGTGTTTTTTTTTTTTTTGACAGGCAGAGTGGACAGTGAGAGAGAGAGACAGAGAGAAAGGTCTTCCTTTGCCGTTGGTTTACCCTCCAATGGCTGCCACGGTCGGCGCGCTGCGGCCGGCGCACCGCACTCATCCGATGGCAGGAGCCAGGTGCTAGGTGCTTTTTTCCTGGTCTCCCATGGGGTGCAGGGCCCAAGCACTTGGCCATCCTCCACTGCACTCCTGGGCCACAGCAGAGGGCTGGCCTGGAAGAGGGGCAACTGGGACAGAATCCGGCGCCCCGACCGGGACTAGAACCCGGTGTGCGGGCGCCGCAAGGCGGAGGATTAGCCTGTTGAGCCACGGCGCCGGCCTGAAAAAGTGTTCTAATCCATTCTTTCTTTGCGTACCTTCAGGAAGTCCTAAGGCATGTATGTTGGGTCATTTTATAGTACCCATTAAAGTTGTTTTTAATTTTTATATTTTCTTTTGTTTTTTGGTTTGACAAATATTTCCGAAGATTTAGCCTCTAGCTCAGCTATTCTTTCTTCTGCCTAACCAAGACTGTTGTTAAGGCTTCCCACCATATTTTATATTTGACATATTGAATTCTTCATTTCTAATATTTCATTTTGATTCTTCTCAAAATCTCAATTTCATCAGAGAATTTTCCATTCATGTTGTGTATGGATTTCTTCAATTCGTGAATTTGCTTCTCAGTGCTTGTGAGTAACAATGCACACACATCTTTGCCATGAGGAAGGTTTGGGAATAGTAAACTTTACTGCAACGTTGGATCAGCAGGAAAGGATGTGGTTGATCATTGACCATCTTAACATCCACTGAAATTGAACACTTCCTACTGAGCCACTGAGTTCCATCTTTTATTTGACTTTAAAGTCTGATAATCTTTAATCACATGCCAGAAGAAAGGATAATTTCTAAACAGTGATTTCAAGGAAAGACAAAGCCTAACTATTCAACTGCATATATTACACATGGAAGGATGTGTCATTCTATTTCATTTCATATGCATTTCATTTCCTAGGCTTTCTACACCACTTCATTCCACTGTATTTCATAACTTTTATCTAAATAGTGAATAATGAAAAATAATCATCAGATTCTCTCTAAAACCACACAATCTTGGATAAGAATGGAAACTTTAAAGCACTCAAGGCTACAACCTTGTTATTTTGAGGTGCAGTTGTGTTACCATCTCTAAATTATACAGCCTGATTGGGCAGTTCCTTAGCAATGTTACTTTTGAAAACTATGTTGTCTTCAAAATGATTGTTATTTGAAATGCATTCAGTCAGGCATTGTAAATGAAAAAATGGCTATATTTAGTTGGCAATAAATTCTAATTATTTTAGATAGAGTCAATGACTAATCAAAAAGTGAATGAAAAGGGAGAAATGACAAGATAAAATCAAAACAACTGTGTCTTAAGAAGATAAGTATATCACATCAGACTCAGTAGTCATAATCTAATCAATAGCTTTCTACAAAGGAAATGACAACTGAAGCAGGTAGAGTTAAAAAATCATTGTCTTGTAATTGAATTCTATTACCTACCTATGTCCTTTAGTTATTATGACAGATACAGAACATTTATTAATTCATCCCCTGTGTAAGTTTATTTTAAAAAATAATTTTTGCTTGCATCATACTTTAATTTCTTTCACTCTCACAGCTACTTTAACATGTATAAAATATTCAATAAATACAACAATAATATGCATTTATTATATCTGTTACAAAATGCAGGCACAGAAGAAAAATTCTCAAAGAATACAATATGGTTCCCTATGGGAAACCAATATTATACAAATCTTTAGTTTGTGTACTACTGACATCTAGTAAAAATCCAGCAAATCAAGATAGAGCTGGCAAATCAGAATGGTAATCAGGTAGCTAAGTGAAAGTTGGAAAGATTTATAAAGTGAAGCAATATAGGAACCATGCTCAATAGTGTACTACTTTATTAAAATTTTAGACTATGAATACTTGGTGAGTCTAAAAAGGAAAAAAAAAAAACTATTTAAAACCAGTTGCTTATTTTGATCTCTAGTATCAATTTGCATGATAAATAAACACACATTTGACAGGGTGCTAAATATTACTCTTGAAACCTATTACTAGGAAATACAGATTTCTGAAATTTAATTCCCTAAGCTTAATGAACCTAGTAAATTTGATCTGATGCTTTCCCAAGTTAATATGTTAAATCTAAATTGACTTATTTTTTATAGGGACAAATTTGTTCCAATTTAATTTAATCTTGAAGAAAATATGTATTGCTAAAGAAATGTGTTATTTATAGTGTTCATATGTGAGGATCTTTATTTGATTTCATTCATTTTATAATTTAAAAAGAAAAAAACATTAGCTCAATATACAATGCTTGTATAGCAAATGCTAATGTCTAGCAAAACTTTTTCAGACAGCATGTTCAATTAATGATGTATACTGATTGCCTACTAAGTGAGGACCTATTTAGGTGTTGTGTGATATATAGCAGTAGGCAGGATACAAAATTTGCCGCAGGAAGTTCAAGCCTATGAAGATAGCTTATATTCACCTACACATATCTATTAAATGTAATTTTCTAGTTATGATTTCCTACATATATCATATTTGCTTAATTTCTGTATCTTCTTCAAAATAGAGACTATAAGTAACCCACATTTAGAGACATCTTTAATACAAGAAATCTCCAGAAGTTCAAGGAAAATATATACTATGAAAAAAAAAAAAAGTGTGTGGATTTCAAAAGATTCCTTCCAGGCCGGCACCGTGGCTCACCTGGCTAATCCTCAGCCTCCGGCGCCAGCACCCCAGGTTCTAGTCCTGGTTGGGGCACTGGGTACTAGCCCCAGTTGCTCCCCTTCCAGTCCAGCTCTCTGCTGTGGCCCGAGAAGGCAGTGGAGGATGGCCCAAGCGCTTGGATCCTTCACCCACATGGGAGACTGGGAGGAAGTACCCGGGTCCTGGCTTCGAATCGGTGCAGCGCTGGCCTTAGCAGCCATTAGGGGAGTGAACCAACAGAAGGGAGAGACCTTTGTCTCTGTTTCTCTCTCTCACTGTCTAACTCTGCCTGGGAAAAAAAAAAAAAAAGATTTCTTCCAAAAAGAATACCTTTGGCTTCCATTTTTCCAAGACTGCTTGAAGTAACTTCATATAACTGACATTTATGGGAAAAAAGCTTTACATTGACATTTAGCCTAGCAGTTAAGACTGGTTAAAATGCTTGCATCTCACATCAGAGTACCTGCATTCAATTCCCACCTCCAGCTCCTGACTCCATCTCTTGCTAATGCAAATCCTTGAAGGCAGCAGGGATGGCTCAAGTAATCGGATTTTTGCCATCAACATGAGAGACCTGGATTGAGTTCCCAGCTTCTGATTTGAGCACATCCCAGTCCTGGTCATTGCAGGCATTAGGAGAGTAAACCAGCAGCTGAGAGCAAAAACTATCTATCTATCTATCTATCATTTATCTCTCTGTCATCTATCTATTGCCTGTTTCTTTTTGTCCCTCTCCCTCTCATATAAATGAATAGTTTTCCAGTCTTAAGATGAAGCATCACAAAATCATAAAACTACAACATAGAGAATGTATATATAAAAATGAAAATATAAATATATTTGGGCAGACTTGACTAAGGTATAATATCAGTAAGTTAGGTGCATTAAATGTATTTTCTTGCTTGAAAAAGGGAGCTCTCCTGTGTTAGTTCACATCACAAATGCCTCCAATGACCAGGACTGAGTGGTAGTTAGCAATCAGGATCTCAATCCAGGTCTCACAGATGAGTGACAGGAATCAATTACTTGAGTTATTACCTGCTGCCTCCCAGGGATTGTACTGGAAGGAACTTAGAATTAGGAGCTAGAGCCAGTAATCAAATCAAACACTCTAACACAGGTACACAGGTATCTTATAGGGAATATTAATTTCTAAGTCCTTAAATACAGTTTGATTTACTAATGTTTTCAACTTTTCATGGGTTTACAAAGGCACAATTTCAGTGTAAATCAGAAACATTTGTACTGATAATGGGGAGGCAGTGATAAAATTTTCAAAATGAACTGGCCCAGAACTAAGAACTAGGGAATGTGTAGAGAAGACAGTTAGTGAATATCAAAATTAAACAGACTGTAGTCCCGTTATATAGACTGTAGATAAGTATTTAGCACGTTTTTTGTGTTGGGCCATGTGCTCGGTAGAAAGGACAGTGTTTAACAAGAGGGACATTGATTCTGCCTTTGTGTAATGTGCAGCTGCTGGTAGTAACGATGGCAGCATTAACTAAATATTAGAAGTGCTGGCAGTGCAGATTGAGTAGAAATAGATTAACTTGAGAACTGTGAAAGTTAAGAAATAGATATAGATGGATTGAATATGGTGAGAAATGATAAACACTGGGTGAAGAATTACTCCTGGTTACCTAGGTATTTCAGTTAGTAATGCCACTTACTAAGTCTCAGCATTCTTGGGAAAGATAGGATTTTGGAGTATGTAATGTGGCATAAAGAAGATGCTTTTTTATTGGTGTATGGGATTTTAAAGCATCCAAGAATATATGTCAAGTAAAATTTTATAGAAAATTTTGGAGTTCAGAAGAGAAGTTGGGACTAGAGTTTTCATTAAAGAGTCTAGGAATATTTTAAATTTAATTAGAGAATGACCAAAAAAAGACAGAAGGAAAGAATGGGGTGTTAGTGTGGAAGGAGATGAATTCACAGGTAAAAATATTACCTGGAGAATGTACTGGCTAGCAGCCCATAATGTACTATAGCTGTCATAAGTTCATCATATCATGACATGAACATTAGTAGCATTTGCTTTCTATGTAACATAATGTGCAGGAGAAGCTTAGCTACAAATGATTCTTAAACACAATTAGATATTTGTTATACGGTTTTAAAGCACAATGGTAGCAAGTTGTGATAGAATTTGCTTATAGCGTTTATTGTACTCCCCATCTCACCATGAAGAAAAGAACTGCAACTTACCTTGATTATGACAGAAATATACACAATATAAAAAGTAAAGCAAGTATTTAAAGATAGAAAGAACCAACAATCAATTGACTGAAATAATAACTAGTAACCTTATAATGATGTATGCATCTCCTCAAGTATTATATATGCAAGTAGAAGGTAGTTTTTGAAAATTATTTTTGTCTCTCTCTGCCCTCTTGTTTCACGATGTTAATTTTATGTGTCAGCTTAACTCTTCTAAAGGACTCTTAAGTAGCCAGTGAAACATTATTTCCATGATATCTGTGAGGTTCCATGATATCAGAAGGGGTTAGCTTTGAATCAGTAGACTAAATGATAAGGCTCATTCTCATCAATGCAGGGGAACCTAATCAAGTTCACTGAGGGCTTACATAGAGCATAATAATGAAGAAAGACTGAATTCTCATTATTTTACTTGAGCTTAGGTGTCTATTTTCTGCCATTGGACAATAGAGTTCCTGAATCTCAAAGCTTTAGACTCCAGACCTTTACACAGCCACCTCCCTGTTTTTCAGTTTTCACATTCATACTGAATTACACTGCTGACATTTCTGGTTCTTCAGCTTACAAATGGAAAATTGTAGGACTTATCTGTCTCCATAATCATGTCAGCCAATTCCTATAAGAAATCTCTCTTTAAACACACACACACACACACACACAGACTTCAAAAAATTGATGGGAAATGGGATTAAGATAAGTTTAATGTGGTGAAACATGTTTGAAATTCATGGTAGTTTTTTTTTTCATAATATACACTTTGCATGACATTTCTTTTTTTTCTTTTTTTTTTTTTTTTTGACATGCAGAGTGGACACAGAGAGTGAGAGAGAGATAGAGAGAAAGGTCTTCCTTTTCCGTTGGTTCACCCTCCAATGTCCGCTGCGGCCGGCGCACCACGCTGATCCGAAGCCAGGAGCCAAGTTTCGCCTGGTCTTCCATGCAGGTGCAGGGCCCAAGCACTTTGGCCATCCTCCACTGGCCCGGGCCACAGCAGAGAGTTGGGCTGGAAGAGGAGTGACTGGGACAGAATCCGGCGCTCTGACCGGGACTACAACCCCGTGTGCAGGTGGAGGATTAGCCTATTGAGCCAAGGTGCTGGCCCTCCATGACATTTCTGAAGCTTCACCATATGCAAATGTCCAAGGGGGATCTTCAAAAAGGAAATGATAAGTGCATGCTATGAAAAATTTATATGACATTGAAATTTTTTGCCCCAAAAACTTACCTTTTGAATCAACTTTCACAACATGAAGCAGTTGTCATGCAAGAAAATGCTGATTCTTTTCAAGATACACCCCATCACCCTTTTTGCTTCTAGACTTATAATTAAAGTTCCAACAAGCTCCTAAAGTTTGTTACAAATTGTTTTTCTTTCTTTCTTTTTTTTTTTTGACAGGCAAAGTTAGTGAGAGAGAGAGAGACAGAGAGAAAGGTCTTCCTTTTCTGTTGGTTCACCCCCCAAATGGCTGCTAAGGCCAGCGCGCTGCACCAATCCGAAGCCAGGAGCCAGGTGCTTCCTCCTGGTCTCCCATGAGGGTGCAGGGCCCAAGCATCTGGGCCATCCTCCACTGCCTTCCCGGGCCACAGCAGAGAGCTGGTCTGGAAGAGGAGCAACCAGGACAGAACTGGTGCCCAGACCGGGACTAGAACCCAGGGTGCCGGCGCCACAGGCAGAGGATTAGCCTAGTGAGCCACGGCACTGGCCATAAAGTGTTTTTCATGAGGAGGTATGCTATACTCAAAAAGAGTTACAATCATGCTATACCTAACAACATTTTGGTTTAAAATGGTCTGCATATAACAAGATGTATACCATATAGATTAGACGTGTAGTATACTGGACTATCTACGTTTGTGTAAGCCAATACTGCTACGATGTTTGCACAACAATAAAATCACCTATTGGCACATTTATCAGGATGCATCCCAAGCTTATACAATGTTTAACTGCACTTGGACTTCCTAATTTATACACAAAGAAAACCAAGGAAATGAATATTAAGGGTATAGGATAGTGGTAGAGGAACACAATATTAGATTAGGTTGATTTTATTGACAAAGACCACTAAGCAAAGATTCTGCATTTAATATTGTGGTTCTGGGAGCTAGAAAGGGTTCTACCAGTTTGGTTAGTTAAATAAAACATGGATCAAAGCATGGTCTACTGTGAGGAAACCAGAAATTCCTGATCTTCTGTTGGTTTAGTAGAGCAAGGGATTCAAAATCTTACGGTTATTAGAGTGTTAGAGTGGATTTACAACCTACTCATTTATATTAGGGATTCAGAAGGTAAATTTTTTTACTAATTCTTTGAAAAATAAATTTGTCAGAGGATTACTTGAAGAGCTCCATAATCACTCTCCTTCTCTGTACCCTAAACCTTATAAAGGGAAATAAAGCCACAAAATAGGGAAATATAAGTGAATGAGAGAAAATTGATCTGAGTGGAAAGGGTCAAGTGGGAGCATTCAAACACTGAAGGCAAGATGGGTATGGTTACTGAAATGAGCAATAGAAACCACGTAGGAATTTGAGTAGTCTGACTCAATGCAATCTGAATAGACTGACTCAACACTAGCCAAGAGTTGCTTGAATAAAGAAGCTAGTTCCATTGGAAGAAGGACCCTAGTATGCTAGTGAAAATTTATGTTAATCCCTCTCAGTCTTGCACAAAGAGAACTACAGCCTTTTACTAGAGTAATTGTGTATGGGGCTGGAGGAACATGTGGGATCCAGCTTTCTGAGACTCCTGAACACTGAACTGCTGGCACTGATTCTAATGGCTTTCTAGTCAGAAAATGAGCTTATGGAAGTCAGACGATTAATATACTTTTAGCTCAAGTCTGTCTCACAGGGGCTGGTGAGTCCTCAAACCTCAACCCCTCCTGTGATTATTATCCCAGTTCCTGAATTTATAATTGGAATAGGTACACGTAGCATCTGGCAGCAGATTCCCCACATTGGTTCCTGACCTGTGCAGTGAGGGCTATTATGGTGCATAAGATCAAATAGAAGCCATTAGAATGTCTTCTTGCCAGAAAAATGTAAATCAAATGCAGTATATCACATTCCTGTAGGGACTCCAAAGATTAGTACTGCCATCAAGGACTTGAAAAGTGTAGGAATGAGTCTGCATGGAAAGCCAAGACACTGTGGCAAAAAAAAAAAAAAAAAAGACCTAAGTGAAAGATCTCTGCGAGTGAGATCCCAGTGGAAAGAATGGGCCATCAAAGAAGCAGGTACCTTTCTCCCAAGGGAGGAGAGAACTTCCACTTTGATTATGGCCTTGTCTAAATAAGTCAGAGTTTGTGAACTCTAGAGGCTTCCATAGCCTTGGCAGCTCATGACAAGAGCCTTGGGTGATTACTGACGTCATAAATAAGGGTGTCAATTGTTAAATCAACAAAGGAGTCACTGTGCACTTGCTCTCCGTGTAGGATCTCTGTCCTTAATGTGTTGTACTATGTAAATTAATGGCAAAACTAGTAGTCAAACAATACTTTATACTTTGTGTGTCTGTGTGGGTGCAAACTGTTGAAATCTTTACTTAGTATATACTAAGTTGATCTTCTGTATATAAAGATAATTTAAAATGAATCTTAATGAAGAATAGGATCGGAGAGGGAGTAAGAGATGGGATGATTTATGGATGGCAGGGTTGTTATGAAGGGAAAAACCACTATAATTCAAAATTTGTACTTTCAAAATTTATATTTATTAAGTAAAAGTTTTTTTTAAAAAAAGTGTAGGAATGAAGATTTCCACCAGTTTCCCCATGAAACCCTCCTATTTAAAATTTGCAGAAGACAGATAGATACTGGAGAATGAAAGTGGATCATTATAAGCTTAAGTCATAACTGTAAGATTACCTTCTATATCAGATGCGTTTACATTACTAGAGCAAATTAACATACCTCTTGCTAGCGGGTAGCTATTATTCCAGCAAACGCCTTTTCCCATTTCTATCCATGGCCCTCCAGAAGCTGTTGGCAGTTATAATCAAAACAGCCTGGTAATAGTACAAAAATAGATGAATAGACCAATGGAGCAGAATAGAAATGCCAGAAATCAATCTAGGTATCTACAACCAACTTATATTTGACCAAGGAGCTAAACTCAACCCCTAGAACAAGGATAGTCTCTTCAACAAATGGCACTGGGCAAAGTGGAACCACATAAAGCAGGACCACTACCTTACACATTACACAAAAATCCACTCAAAATGGTTTAAAGACCTAAATCTATGGCATGACACCATCCAACTATTAGAGAACATTGGGGAAACCCTGCAAAACATTGGCATAGGAAAAGACTTCTTGGAAAAGACCCCATAGGCACAGGCAGTCAAAGCCAAAATTAACAAATGGGCTTACAACAAGTTGAGAAGTTTCTGTACTGCAAAAGAAATTTGCCTACTCCTTTTGTCATTCTCTCTTCCAGCGTTTGCTGTAGTTTCATGAGTTTACTAAAATCTGGATGGATGACAGATGAAAAAGTATTGGAGCTTGGTCTACAGATGTTTCTGCAACACTGTATTAGCACCATCCAAATGGGACAATTGTAGCACCATAAGCCCTTTCTGAGCCACCCCTGAAGAATAGTCATAAGGAGAAATTCGGTTAGTGAACAGAGCCTTGGGTAGTGCACCTATTGTGTACTTTGGTTGGAAGAAAAAAAAAGGCCATATATGTGATAATACTATATACAAACTCAAGGACCATAGTCAATGGTTTAACAGAATGGTCAGAGACTTTAAGAGGAAAAAGTGATGAAGTTGGGAAAGAGGTATTGCATAGACCTCTTGGAATTAAGGGAAATGGGAAGACATTTGTGTCTTCTGTGAGTGTGTACAAATTAGTGATCTCAGAAGAGGAAAATTGTAATGATTAAATGGGTAGGATTACCAGTTCTGTGGATACCAATAAGCTTCTTTCCTGAGGAGTCCCTGTATGAAACCTGGGCTCATGAACAAAGTGTTCATGGAAGCAGGAATGGTGGTTATATGTGGGCTAAGAAACAGAATTACACTCACCAATGCCAGCTTGACCATAAAATTGCCTTAATTCCAAGTCTACCATTGGTAGACACTAACACTGAATCCTTAGTATGGCATAGGCTCAAAAGGGTGATCATCCAGCTACCTGGTGGCAGAGTGATTGCACTAGATCATATCCATCAAGGAAGGGGTAGTATTTTGTCATTATTGGAATAGACAATTACTCTGGAAAAAGATTTGCTTTCTTTATATGCAATGCTTCATCCAAAGCAATCATCCATGTATTCACAGAATTTCTTATACAAAATCATGGTATTCTAAAAACAGTGCTTCCGATCAGGGAACGCACTTGATAGTCAGTTGTATGGGAATGGGCCCCTGCTCATGGGATTTATTTATTGTGTTCCATACCGTCTTGAAGCCACTTTCTTGATAGAATGGTGGAATGGACCTTTGAAGGCAATTACAGCTAGGTAGTAATAACTTACCAGACGGGGCAGAGTCTCCATAAGACTGTATATTTTCTGAATCAGTGCCTGATATATGGTGTATTTCTCTGAAAGTCAAGATTCATGTGTCCAGGAATCCAGGGGATGAAAATGGCAGTAGTGTAAATCACTATTACCTCAAGTAATAGACCACCTAGCAAAATATTGTTTCCTGTTCCATGACTTCCCCCTCTGGTGCCTAATGGCCTTAGTTACAGAAGGAGGCATGCTTTACCAGGAAACACAATAAGGATTTACTCACCTGGAAGTTCATATTACCACCTGACCTTTTGTGGTTCTTATGCTTCTAAGTCAACAGGCTGAAAAGGGTGTCACTAGAACTGGACAGTGGAGATAAAAGTATGTCTGGAATATGTAAGATTGACCAAGCTCTATAATTAATAAAATAAATGGAAAATAATCGAATCCAGAAGAACTCTAAATGGTCCAGCCTTTCAGTACTGAATATGTGTGTAATCCTATTCACAGAGATAGAAGGCATTTGGTTCAGTTTAAGGTGCATAACCAGGGGGAAAAGGACTACATGCAGAAAAGTATGCCTTTCAAAGACAAGATAGTGGGACTGGGAAAAAGAACCTTAGACTGGAGACTAACAGGATGGGAGAAATTAGAAACAAGAAAACAAGATGAAATTGTAGCAGGAAAACAGGAAATATGGTTAATAAATAATATATTTGAAACCATTCCACCTTGCAAACTTCCCCACAGCATCAAAAGTTATAAAAACCCTAGACCATCTCCTATACATAACAGAAAAGAAAGGGACAGTTTAAGGGGTATTGACTTAGTTCTTGGGATCAGCTCAACATCCTATAGGCTATCTTAGTAAAGAACTTGACCCAGTAGCTAACAGGTAGCCAGCCTATCTCTGTGTGGTGGCAGCAATCATTCTCTTGATTCCTGGAGAACAAAACTGACCTTAGGACAAGATTTAATAGTGTACATTCCCCATAATGTGACAGGATAACAAACACCAAAGGATGTCTTTGTCTAACAATGACTTTTTAAAACATGAGGCATTATCGCTATGAGCCCTAAAATGCAAATCAAGACTTGATCATCTCTTAATACTGACACTTTTCTTTCAGAAGCTAATTGAGAGCTTGCAGCATGACTGTGAACAACTAGTTCACTTGGAGTACCTCAAGGAAACCCACTTAGGGAACCTAGACTGGGATCTTTTTATAGATATTAGCTCCTTTGTAGAGTGAGGAACCTGCAAGTCTGGATATGCAATAGTCACCCTAGAAGAGATCATTGAAAACTTTCTTGATGATATGAGTGTGCAGAACTGATAGCTCTGATGAGAGCCCTAGGGCTGGACAAGGATAAAAGTGTAAATATTTACACTGATTCTAGTACTCCGATCTAGTCCTTCTTGCTCATGTGGCGATTTGGAGCTAAAGATACTTTCTCACCACAAATGGGTCTCCTATCAAATGCAATCAGGAGATGTATTTACTGTTATCTTGGTTGTTCTTCTCTCAAGAGGTGGTAGTTATACACTGTAAGGTACAGCAAAAGGGTACTGATGAAACAGTTTAAGGGAAATAACCGTCAGATTTAACAGCCTCATCGGCAGCCAAGGAGACACCATCCTTTAAGGCTTTGGAAACTCCTTTAATCTGGTAAGGATCCACATTGGGGATCAGATGGAATATTCATATCAGGAGATCCAAAGCAAATTTTCTTGGGGATATAGTTTCCAACACACTGGGTGGCTCCAATCCAAGGAAGGAAAACTTCATCTCTTCTCTTTGAACCAATGGAAGGTCCTTAAAACTCTCCACCAGACCTTTCTCTTGGGAAGGGACAAAAACCCTATGAATGACTTGATTATTTTCTAGAAGGAACCTCCAAAACACAATCAAATAAATTGTGAGACCATGTGATTTTGCCTTAATAACAACCCTCTTAACCAGAGACTCCTGCTTCCGGGGGCACAAAGAAAAGGAAGTTATAGAGGGGAACACTGGCAGCTAGATTTAACTTCAGTACTAAAATCAAGGTATCTAGTATTTCCTAGCATGAGCAGACACCCTTACTAACTGGATGGAGGCCTTCCCTGGAAAGGGAAAAAAAAAGCCCCCAGAAATTGCTTGAAGACTTTACTTACCTCCTGCATTGACAAGATTAGCACTTTCAGGTGTGCATTATGAACTATTTATACTATAACATATCTACCATCTATATTATTACACAACATTTAAAACTAGGAATTATTTTTCATAGGAAGTGAGAAAAGCACATGTGAGCACTGGAAAAACTATGATCATATTTTTATAATACAAAATATTTATTTATAAGTGTGTCTACCTAGTCAATGCACTTATCTATTTTTCATTATATAAGCAAAACAGAAGGTATAAAAGTTACCCAGAAGGTTTTTAAAATTAATAGTCTTGTAAAATAAAGAATGGATGCTTATTAGGGTTATCCAGAGAAATATAACCAATATGTTAGATAGTTAGATGATAGATGACTAGATATATAGATAGATAGATAGATTGATAGATATTATATTTTAATGGCAATTGGCTTATGTAATTATGAAGGCTGATATGCCCATTGATATGTTGCAATTTGAAGAATCAGGAAGGCAATTTGTGAAATCATTCCAACTATAAAGGCCTCAGAAACAGGAGCTCTAATGCCTAGGACCAGAAATCATGGATTTTCTTGCTAAAGAAGAGAGAAAAACTGCCTTTCGTCTGCTTTTTGGTTCTATTCAGGCCCTGAATGGATTAGGTGATCCCTGTTCATTTTGTGAAGGTGGCTATTTGTTATTCAGTCTATTGAATTAAATGTGATTTGCTATAAACATTCTCACAGACATACTCTAAAGCAATATTTTACCACCCATCTGGACATCCCTTGGTACTGTAAAGTTGACATATAAAACTAACCATCACAAACCTACCTCTTGTCAACTCAACCTTTATTCAAATTCTTTAATCTATGATTCTATAAATAAGTATAATTAAGAAGGTTGTGATTCAGCCTGACATATAACTGTCCTATTCTCGTATTACAGAAGAGTAACTTGTTTCCACTGTTTTTCAGAAAAAAAAAAGGTAGCAAAAAACATGCTTGTAAAAAATAATTTAGTAGTTGTCTTTTAATTTATTTTGTATGCAATCCCAGATGTCATATAGCTTAGTACAGAGATCCACCTACTTTTCAATACATCTGTAACAATGCATGTCTCCATCAGCAAAATAGGAGGAAAACACATCACTCTGAGCAGCTTTTACTGTTACTTGATTTAATTTTCCCAATATGAAGTATACAAGTGATAGAATGTTATTACTTTAACTTAGGTTTTCTTGATACTTGAGAGATGAACAACTTTTCATTCTTTTCTCACATGTCTCCTAAGGTTTTTTGATATATTTATTTTATTTATGAGCTGAAACTTTAATCCATGTAAAATAGTTTTCATCTGAGATAGCTAGTAAATTGAATAATTTTCATTTAGTAAATAAATCACCTCTATCCACACAAATTAAAATATCTGTTTTATCATATGTCAAGTTTCCATTTCCCAGTATCTATTTTATATTCGATATTTGTGGTGATTAGCTTATTTTCTAATTTTTAATATGCACTAAAATTTCTAAACAATATTGAATGATATGGAAGAAAGTGGTTATTTGTGCCTTGTTCCTATTTTCAGTAGAAATAGCTTTTATGTTGCACAATACAGAATCATGCTCATTAGTGGTTTTGGTAGCCTTTGTAATGTTGAAGTAATTGCCTCCTACTTCTAAATTACCAGCAGTTTGTATTTTTAATAGCTTCTGAATTTATCAAATGACTTTTTAGTATGTATCTGCATATTTCTTCTCTATTGAAGAGATTATACCATAAATTACTTTGATATATTTTCCTGAGATTTAAAGATTCCTGCATTCCCTGATAGAAATACAAATAGTTATAATGCATATTTATATCATGACCATACTAAATCATAGTTTCCTAACAGTTTATTTGAATTTTCATGCTTATACTTACGATATTATCTATATTTTCCCTACACAATATCAGTAAAGAGGTATTAATAGTTTTTATTAAATGAATTGGAGACCTTTTCATCATTTTTGATACCATCCAACCTGGTTAGTTTTCAGTATTTTTTTTTATAAAGCTTTTATTTAAAGAATATAAATTTCCAAAGAACAGCTCATGGACCACAATGGCTCCCCCCCACACACAACTTCCCTCCCTCCCCCCACCCTCCCCTTTCCCGCTCCCTCTCCCCTTCTGTTCACATCAAGATTCATTTTCAATTCTCTTTATACACAGAAGATCAATTTAGTACATATTACGTAAAGATTTCAACGGTTTGCCCTCGCATAGAGACACAAAATGATAATACTGTTGGAGTACTAGTTATAGTATTAATTCACAATGTACAGCACATTAAGGACAGAGATCCTACATGATTTTTTTTTAAAAAAATTGATTAATTGTCTATGCGATTTCCAATTTAACACCAAGATTTTTTAATCATTTGCAATTATCTTTATATAAAGAAGATCGATTCAATATATACTATGTAAGGATTTCATCAGTTTGCACCCACTCAGAAACACAAAGTGTAAAAATACTGTTTCAGTACTAGTAATAGCATCACTTCACATTGGATAATACATTAAGGACAGATCCCTCATGAGACGTAAGTACACAGTGACTCCTGATGTTGATTTAACAATTTGACACTCTTGTTTATGGCGTCAGTAATCTCCCTAGGCTCTGGTCATGAGTTGCCGAGGCTATGGAAGCCTTTAGGGTTAGCCGACTTCGATCTTATTCCCACAGGGCCATAGTCAAAGTGGAAGTTCCCTCCTCCCTTCAGAGAAAGGTACCTCCTTCTTTGATGGCCCCGTTCTTTCCACTGGGATCTCACTCGCAGAGATCTTTCATTTAGGTCTTCTGTTTTTTCCAGAGTGTCTTAGCTTTCCATGCCTAAAATATTCTCATGGGCTCTTCAGCCAGATCCAAATGCCTTAAGGGCTGATTCTGAGGCCAGAGTGCTATTTAGGACATCTGCCATTCTATGAGTCTGCTGTGTATCCTGCTTCCCATGTTGGATCATTCTCTCCCATTTTCATTCTATCAGTTAGTATTAGCAGACACTAGTCTTGTTTGTGTGATCCCTTTGACTCTTAGACCTATCAGTGTGATCAATTGTGAGCTGAAATTGATCACTTGGACTAATGAGATGGCCTTGGTACATGCCACCTTGATGGGATTGTATTGGAAACCCCTGGCACAATTCTAACTCCATCATTTGGGGCCGTTCCGATTGAGCATGTCCCAAATTTTACATCTCCTCCCTCTCTTATTCCCACTCTTATATTTCACAGAGATCACTTTTCGGTTAAAATTTAAACACCTAAGTATAATTGTGTGTTAATTACAGAGTTCAACCACTAGTACTAAGATAAAGAGAAAAAAAAAATACTACCATGGATAAAGTATTACATTGTACAACAACAGTCAGCACAAGAGCTGATCGAGTCACTGTTTCTCATAGTGTCCATTTCACTTCTACAGGTTTCCCCTTTGGTGCTCAGTTAGTCATCGCCAATCAAGGGAAACAAATGATATTTGTCTCTTTGGGACTGACTTAATTCACTCAGCATGATGTTTTCTAGATTCCTCCATTTTGTTGCAAGTGACCGGATTTCATTGTTTTTGACTGCTGTATAGTATTCTGTAGAGTACATGTCCCATAATTTCCTAATCCAGTCTACTGTTGAAGGGCATTTGGGTTGGTTCCAAGTCTTAGCTATTGTGAATTGAGCCGCAATAAACATTGCTGTGCAGACGGCTTTTTTGTTTGCCAATTTAATTTCCTTTGGGTAAATTCCAAGGAGTGGGATGGCTGGGTTGAATGGTAGGGTTATATTCAGGTTTCTGAGGAATCTCCAGACTGACTTCCATAGTGGCTTCACCAGTTTGCATTCCCACCAACAGTGGATTAGTGTCCCTTTTTCCCCACATCCTCTCCAGCATCTATTGTTGGTGGATTTCTGAATGTGAGCCATTCTCACCGGGGTGAGGTGAAACCTCATTGTGGTTTTGATTTGCATTTCCCTAATTGCTAGGGATCTTGAACATTTTTTCATGTGTCTGTTGGCCATTTGGATTTCCTCTTTGGAAAAATGTCTGTTGAGGTCCTTGGCCCATCTCTTAAGTGGGTTGTTTGTTTTGATGTTGTGGAGTTTCTTAATTTCTTTGTAGATTCTGGTTATCAACCCTTTATCTGTTGCATAGTTTGCAAATATATTTTCCCATTCTGTCGGTTTCCTATTCACTTTCCTGACTGTTTCTTTTGCAGTACAGAAACTTTTCAATTTGATGCAATCCCAGTAGTTAATTTTGGTTTTCAGTGCCTGTGCTTCTGGGGTCTTTTCCAAGAAGTCTTTGCCAGTACCTATGTCTTGCAGGGTTTCTCCTATGCTCTCCAGTAATTTGATGGTGTCGGGTCGTAGGTTTAAATTTTTAATCCATGTTGAATGAATTTTTGTGTAAGGTGAAAGGTAGGGGTCTTGCTTCATGGTTCTGCACGTGGAAATCCAGTTTTCCCAGCACCATTTATTAAACAGACTGACCTTACTCCAGGGATTGGTTTTGGATCGTTGATCAAATATAAGTTGGCTGTAGGTGTTTGGATTGATTTCTGGAGTTTCTATTCTGTTCCATTGGTCTATCCATCTGTTTCTGTACCAGTACCATGCTGTTTTGATAACAACTGCCCTGTAGTATGTCCTGAAATCTGGTATTGTTATGCCTCCGGCTTTGTTTTTGTTGTACAAGATTGCTTTAGCTATTCGAGGTCTCCTGTGTCTCCATATGAATTTCACCATCATTTTTTCCAGATCTGAGAAGAATGTCCTCAGTATCTTGATTGGTATTGCGTTGAATCTGTAAATTGCTTTTGGGAGAATGGACATTTTGATGATATTGATTCTTCCAATCCATGAGCATGGGAGATTTCTCCATTTTTTGGTATCCTCTTCTATTTCTTTCTTTAAGGTTTTGTAATTTTCATTGTAGAGATCTTTAATGTCCTTAGTTAAATTTATTCCAAGGTATTTGATTGTTTTTGTAGCTATTGTGAATGGGATTGATCTTAGCAGTTCTTCCTCAGCCGTGGCATTGTCTGTGTATACAAAGGCTGTTGATTTTTGTGCATTGATTTTATATCCTGCTACTTTGCCAAACTCTTCTATGAGTTCCAATAGTCTCTTAGTAGAGTTCTTTGGGTCCCCTAAATAAAGAATCATGTCGTCTGCAAAGAGGGATAGTTTGAGTTCTTCCTTCCCAACTTGTATCCCTTTAATTTCTTTTTCTTGCCTAATAGCTCTGGCTAAGACTTCCAGCACTATATTGAATAGCAGTGGTGAGAGTGGGCATCCCTGTCTGGTACCAGATCTCAGTGGAAATGCTTCCAACTTTTCCCCATTCAATAGGATATTGGCCGTGGGTTTTTCATAAATTGCTTTGATTGTATTGAGGAATGTGCCTTCTATACCCAGTTTGCTTAGGGTTTTCATCATGAAAGGGTGTTGAATTTTATCGAATGCTTTCTCTGCGTCTAGTGAGATAATCATATGGTTTTTCTTCTGCAGCCTGTTAATGTGGTGTATCACGTTGATTGTTTTGCGAATATTGAACCATCCCTGCATACCAGGGATGAATCCCACTTGGTCTGGGTGGATGATCTTTCTGATGTGTTGTTGCAGTCTATTGGCCAGAATTTTGTTGAGGATTTTTGCATCTATGTTCATGAGGGATATTGGTCTGTAATTCTCTTTCAATGCTGCATCTTTTTCTGGCTTAGGAATTAAGGTGATGCTGGCTTCATAGAAGGAATTTGGGAGAATTCCCTCTTTTTCGATTGTTCTGAATAGTTTGAGAAGAATTGGGGTTAGTTCTTCTTTAAATGTCTGGTAGAATTCAGCAGTGAATCCATCTGGTCCTGGGCTTTTCTTTGTTGGGAGGGCCTTTATTACTGATTCAATTTCTGACTCACTTATGGGTCTGTTTAGGTTTTCTATGTCTTCCTGGTTCAATTTAGGTAGGTTGCATGTGTCCAGGAATCTATCCATTTCTGATAGGTTTCCCTGTTTGCTGGCATACAAGTCCTTGTAGTAATTTCTGATGATTCTTTTGATTTCTGTGGTGTCTGTTGTTATATTTCCTTTTTCATCTCTGATTTTACTGATTTGGGTCTTTTCTCTTCTTTTTTTAGTTAGTTGGGCCAATGGGGTGTCAATCTTGTTTATTTTTTCAAAAAACCAGCTCCTCGTTTGGCTGATTTTTTGTAATGTTTTTTTGGATTCAATCCTGTTGATTTCTTCTCTGATTTTGATTATTTCTCTTTTTCTACTAGATTTGGGTCTAGTTTGCTGCAAATTTTCTAGATCCTTGAGATGCATTGAAAGCTCATCTATTTGGTGCCTTTCCAGTTTCTTGATGTAGGCACCTATTGATATAAACTTTCCTCTTAACACTGCTTTTGCTGTATCCCATAAGTTTTGGTATGTTGTGCTGTTATCCTCATTTACTTCCAGAAAATTTTTGATTTCTCTTTTGATTTCTTCAGTGACCCATTGTTCATTCAGGAGCATGTTGTTCAATCTCCATGTGTTTGCATATGCTCTAGAGATTCCTGAGTTGCTAATTTCCAACTTCACTCCCTCATGGTCTGAGAAGTTGCATGGTATGATTCTAATTCTTTTGAATTTGCTGAGACTTGCTTTATGGCCTAATATGTGATCAATCCTAGAGTAGGTTCCATGTACTGCTGAGAAGAATGTGAATGCATTACTTGTAGGATGAAAAGTTCTGTAGATATCTGTTAGATCCATTTGGGCTATAGTGTTGTTTAAATCTACTGTCTCCTTGTTGATCTTCTGTCCTGTCGATCTGTCAATATCTGTGAGTGAAGTATTGAAGTCCCCCAGTACTATTGTGTTGGGGTCTAAGTCTCCCTTTAAGTTTCTTAACAAATTTTTTAAATAAACCTGTGGCCTGTAATTAGGTGCATATACATTGAGAATTGTTATATCTTCCTGTAGTATTGATCCCTTAATCATTATATAGTGCCCCTCTTTGTCTCTCTTAACAGTTTTTGTGTTAAAGTTTATGTAGTCAGATATGAAGATGGTTACACCCGCTCTTTTTTCATTTCTGTTGGCATGGTATATCTTGTTCCATCCTTTTATTTTCAGTCTGTATGGATCTTCGTTGGAAAGATGTGTTTCTTGTAGGCAGCAAATAGATGGTTTTTGTTCCTTAACCCAATCAGCCAATCTCTGTCTTTTAACAGGACAGTTTAGACCTTTAACGTTCAATGTGACTATTGATAAGTGGTAAGTTTGCCCTGCCATTTGCCAGATATTTTCTAATGTATGCTTTGAATTCCCTGTGATCTTTTGCCGTGAGGTTCCCTTCGTTTACCTTCTTTCATGTTGATGGTCGTGTTTCTGTGTTTCTGTGTGTAACACGTCTTTAAGTATCTTTTGCAGGGCTGGACGAGTGGCAACAAATTCTTTCAATTTTTGTTTGTTATGAAAGGTCTTTATTTCACCTTCATTCACAAATGAGAGCTTTGCAGGGTATAATATTCTGGGCTGGCAGTTTTTCTCTCTAAGTACCTGGGCTATGTCTCGCCATTCCCTTCTAGCTTGTAGGGTTTCTGTTGAGAAGTCAGCTGTAAGTCTAATTGGAGATCCTCTGAGAGTAATCTGACGTTTCTCTCTTGCACATTTTAGGATCTTTTCTTTTTGCTTCACTGTGGTGAGTTTAATTACAATATGTCGTGCAGAGGATCTCTTTTGGTCATGTTTATTAGGGGTTCTATGAGCTTCCTGGATTAGGATTTCTCTGTCTTTCTCCAAGCCTGGAAAGTTTTCTGCTAGTATCTCCCTAAAAAGGCCTTCTAATCCTTTCTCCCTCTCCATACCTTCAGGAACACCTAGAACCCGAATGTTGGGTTTTTTAATAGTATCCTGTAAATTCCCGACAATATCTTTTAGTTTTCTAATTTCCTCTTCTTGTCTTTGGTTTGACTGTTTCCTCTCCTGTTCTCTGTCTTCTAGGTCCGATATTCTCTCCTCTGCTTCACCCATTCTGGTTTTAAGGCCCTCAAGATTGCTTGTCACTTGATCTATTGAATTCTTCAATTCATTAAGATTTTTTGTCACTCTCGTAGCTTCTTGTTCTACTAGTTGTTTCATTTCGTTTTGATTTCTCCGTAGTGCTTCATTCTCGCGAGAGAGATTTTCTATCTTATCCATTAAAGATTTCTGTAGTTCAAGAATTTGTTTTTGAGAACTTCTTAATGTTCTTATCAATTCTTTGAGATCTGCTTCTTGCATTTCTTCTATCTCATTATCTTCACAATCCTGACTTGGGGTGTCTTTTCCGTTTGGGGTCATCATAGCGTCTTCCTTGATCTTGCTCCCTCGGAATCTGTTTTTATTTGGCATTTTTTTTTTTTCCCCACACTCTTTCTCTGGGTTGTCAAGGTAACGGAGTTTGTGTGCGCGGTGTGTTCCCAGTTTTTGGATCCCCTTCAGGTTTCTACAGCCTCGGGTTTTTGGTTCCGTCTGCCTCAGTGATGGGCGGGTGGGCGGGCGGGCGGGCGCGCCTTGTCCCACTGCGTTTAATCTAGCTCGAATTAGCAGGGTGGGTGACGAGAGAGACTAGTGTCCGTGCAGGCTCGCCTCAATTGTGCTGTTTTCCCCCTGGCGTCTGCTTCCCCCCGCCAGTGTCTCGGGATCCCTGTATCGGCCCCCGTTCAAGCGCTCAGTTCCAATGGCGACTGTGTTCCGCCCGGTTTCCGGTTCAGCCGGCGGGCGCGCCGTCCCACTGCGTTCAGTCCAGCTAGAATTAGCAGGGTGGGCAACGAAAGAGGCTAGTGTCCGTGTGGGCTCGCCTCAATTGTGCTGTTTCCCCCGTGGCGTCTGCTTCCCCCCGCCAGTGTCTCGGGATCCCTGTATCGGCTCCCGTTTAAGCGCTCGATTCCAATGGCGACTGTGTTCCGTCCGGTTCCCGTCCCTCCCGGCAGCTCCCGTGCCACTAAGGCACGATTTGCCGTTCGCAAACTTACTTTCCCCTAGGTCCTCTGCGTCTCATTCACTGGGTCCGGAAGAATTTCCACTGCATTTTTTTCCGTGAGATTTTTCCTGAGGCTACAGTAACTCTGTTTTTATTAAACTATCTTTTTGCGGACTGCTAGTGCGCGTCCTCACTATTCCGCCATCTTGGCTCCGCCCCAGTTTTCAGTATTTTTAATTGGGAATCTTCAGTGGCCCTACTAAACTTTTCATAGGTATTTTTTGAACTAAATTTCTTCTTCTTCTTCTTCTTCTTCTTCTTCTTCTTCTTCTTCTTCTTCTTCTTCTTCTTCTTCCTTCTTCTCCTCCTCCTCCTCCTCCTCTTCCTCCTCTCTTACTCCCCCTTCCCTTCCCTTCTTCTTCCTCTTCTAAAACAATTAAACAGATATTATGTAATTTAACAATACAATGAATGCTATAAAGAACATGATAGTGTCAACCGTAGAATTAGTCAATCAGAAGAACCTGTGAACTAAATGATAGGCTATTTGAAAAGAAACAGAAGAAAAAAGAGACACAGTGAAAAGGAGTGAAGAAAACATTTTTAAGGAAATAATTGCTGAAAACTCCCCAAATCTGGGCACAGATATAAATATCCATGTAAAAGCAGCTCAAAAATCTCCAGGCAGAGTCAATCCAAAAGAGATATAATCAAACTGCCAAAAAATGAAACATAAAGAAAGTATCTAAAAAATAGCGAAAGAAAGATCTTCACATGCAAAGGAGCCATCACAGGGCTGTCAGTTGATTTCTCAGCAGAAGCTTGGCAGGCCAGGTGAAACTCGGATGAAATATTCAAAGTTCTGGAAAAAATAAATATATGTCAACCAAACTTTTGCCAGTAAAACTGTCCTTCCAAAATAAAATATAGGCTTTTCCATGTAAATAAAAATTAAGGGAGTTCATTAGCACTAGAACTTCTTGTAAGAAATATTATTATTATTATTTTTAATAGTGACTCTTTTTTTTTTTATTTTTCTTATTTTTGACAGGCAGAGTGGACAGTGAGAGACAGAGACAGAGAGAAAGGTCTTCCTTTGCCGTTGGTTCATCCCCCAATGGCTGCCGCGGCCAGCGCGCTGCGGCCGGCGCACCACGCTGATCCGATGGCAGGAGCCAGGTAATAGGTACTTTTTCCTGGTCTCCCATGGGGTGCAGGGCCCAAGCACTTGGGCCATCCTCCACTGCACTCCGGGCCGCAGCAGAGGGCTGGCCTGGAAGAGGGGCAAGGGTGAACCAACGGCAAAGGAAGACCTTTCTCTCTCTGTCTCTCTCTCTCACTGTCCACTCTGCCTGTCAAAAACAAACAAAAAAAAGAAATATTAAACAGAGTTCTCCAATATTAAATGAAAGGATGGTAACTGGTAACATGAAAACATAGAAAGTATAAATATCACTGGTAAAAGTAAGTATACTTAAGTCAGAATACTCCAAATTATGATGGTGGTTTATATCACTTATATCTCTAGCATTAAGGTTGAAAGACAAAACTATTGCAAATAATTAAAGCTATAATAATTTGTTGGGAGATAAAAATATAAAGATAAGCCATGACATGAAAAAATATAGAGCTTTTTATGTAATCAAAGTCAGGTTTTTCTCAGCATAATAGTCTTTGTAGCAACCACAAGGCAAAAACATAATCTCAGATGCATAAAACATAAAGAGAAAGAAGAAGCAGACATTTGTCACTTGGGATGCTCACATTCTATGTCAGAATGCCTGCTCTGAGTACTGGCTAATCCACTTCTGATTTAGCTTTCTGCTAATGTGATCTAGAGGCAGTGGGTGCCATCTAATGTAATCTAGAGGCAGTGGGTGGTGGCTCAAGTTCTTGGATCTCTGCCACCCATGTTGGAGACCCAGCTTGTGTTTGGGGTCTCTGGTTTCAGTGTGGCCCAGCCACATAGTGAAGGAGAATGACCCAGCATATGGAAGATCTCTCTCTCTCTCTGTCTCTCTCTACTCCTGGCCTTTCCAATAAAATGGAAATAATACAATGTAGTTTTAAAGTGAAAATAACCAAATAATGTTACTGCAGAATACCATATAATCACAAAAAATGAAAAAGAGGGGAAGATTTAAAAAAAGAACTATAAAGAAACAGAAAGCAATGAAGTAAATGGCTGCAATAAATCTTTACCTATTAGTAATTCAATTGAAAATAAATACATTAAGTTTTCCAATCAAAAGACGCAGAGTGGCTGAGTGGATTAAAAATATAAAGTTGACTGAAAATAGATCTTTGTAAAAAATAAGAATGGGAATAGGAGATTGAGGAGGAAGTGGGTGGGAGAGTGGGCAGGAGGGAGGGTAGGATAGAAAGTATCACTATGTTAATGAATCTATATATATGAAATACATGAAATGTGTATACCTCAAATAAAATTTTAAAAAAAGGATCCAACAATATGCTGCCTACAAAAGATTTGCAGCAGCTTTTAGGATACACCTAGACTAAAAGTGAAAGATGGTAAAAGAGTCCATGTAAACTGAAAACAGAAAGTATCAGAGGTAGTAGATACATGAGGCAAAACAGCTTGTAAGGGAAAACCTGTAAAAAAAAAAAAGTATTATAGAAGGACCAATTCAAAAAGGCTATCACAATTATAAATATATGTGCATTTAACATCAGAGAATTTAAATCTATAAGGCAAGTGTTTATAGATCTGAAGAGAGAAAGACTAAGACATTAATATTAGAGGAATTAGGCCGGCGCCGTGGCTCAACAGGCTAATCCTCCGCCTTGCGGCGCCGGCACACCGGGTTCTAGTCCCGGTCGGGGCACCGGATTCTGTCCCGGTTGCCCCTCTTCCAGGCCAGCCCTCTGCTGTGGCCCGGGAGTGCAGTGGAGGATGGCCCAAGTGCTTGGGCCCTGTACCCCATGGGAGACCAGGAAAAGCACCTGGCTCCTGGCTCCTGCCATCGGACGAGCGCGGTGCACCGGCCGCAGCGCGCCGACCGCGGCGGCCATTGGAGGGTGAACCAACGGCAAAAGGAAGACCTTTCTCTCTGTCTCTCTCTCTCACTGTCCACTCTGCCTGTAAAAAAAAAAAAAAAAAAAAAAAAAAAAAAAAAAATATTAGAGGAATTAAATACCCTGTTTTCTTCAATGGACAGATAATTCAAACAGAAAATTAACAAGGAAACAGTAGACTTGAAATTCCAAGTGGGACCATATACAGAACATTCACTTACATAGCAGCAAAATTCACATTCTTTTCAAGAGGACTTGGAACATTCTCCAGGATAAGTAATTTGTTAGACTACTAAAGAAGTCTTAACAGATTTAAGAAAATTTAAATCATATTATGTATGTTTCCCAATCACAATGGCATACAACTAGCAATCAATAATGGGAGAAAACTTAGAAAATCCATGCATATGTGGAATTTAAACAATGCCTTTTTGAATAATCAATAAGTCAAACAAAAGTCCAGAAGAGAAATTAAAAATTACCTCAAGGAAAACAAAAACGGAAACCCAATGTACCAAGATTTGTGAATGCAAGGATAGCAGTTCTGATAAAGTTTCTGGCATTAAATGCCTATTGTTAAAAACAAGAAAGGTCTCAAAAAGAAAACTTAACTTTAATCTACTTAACTTGATCTGCTTCCTCAAGGAAGTAGAAATAGAACAAACTAAGTACAAATTAGTAGAAAAAAAAAAGAAAGAAATACAATTAGAGCACAGATAGTTGAGAGATTCGAACAATAGAAAAGATAAAAAATATGAAGTTTCATTTTTTTTATTTGACAGATAGAGTTAGACAGTGAGGGAGAGAGACAGAAAGAAAGGTCTTCCTTCCGTTGGTTCACCCCCAGAATGGCTGCTACGTCCGGAGCTATGCCTATCCAAAGCCAGAAGCCAGGTGCTTCTTCCTGGTCTCCCACACGGGTTCAGGCGCCCAAACACTTGGACCATCCTCCACTGCCTTCCCAGGCCAAAGCAGAGACCTGGACTAGAAGAGGACCAACAGGGACTAGTGCCCAGTGCCAATATGGGATGCTGGTCCTCAGGCGGAGGATTAACCAAGTGAGCCATGGCACTGGCCCCTGAAGTTTAATTTTTGAAATAATAAAATTTACAGATCTTTGGTTAGACTAAGAAAAAAGACTAAAATGAATAATATCAGAAATTAAATAGGAGGCATTCCAAATGACACCACGAAAGCCAAGAAGCATTATATATACCAACAAACTAGATATACTTAAAGAAAGAGATAAATCTCTCTAGAAACATATAACCTACCAAGACTGAATAGTGAAGAAAACAAATCAGAACAGACCAATAATGAATAGAGATGGAAGCACTAATGAAAAAATCTTCCATCAAAGAAAAGTCCAAGAAATGGTATTTCCCTTGCCGAATTCTACCAAGCAATTAAGGAAGAACTAATACTCCTCAAACTTCTGAATAATTGAAGACAGAATATTCATTTTGTGAGACCTTGTTTCCAAAGCCAGATAAGGGAACTACCCCCACCCAAAAAAAAGTATAGTCCAGGATCACTGGTGAATATAGCTGCAAAAATTCTCAACATAATACTAGCAAACCATATTCAATAATGTATTAATTAAGATGATCATTCACCATGTTTAAGTGAGATACATCCTTATATACAAGAGTGGTCCCACATATGAAAAACAAATATGGGGCTATGGCACAGTAGGTTAATCCTCAGCCTGTGGCGCTGACATCCCATCTGGGCACCGGTTCTAATTGTGGCTGCTCCTTTTCTTCTATGGCCTGGGAAAGCATTAGAAGATGACCCAAGTCCTTAGGCCCCTTCACCCACATGGGAGACCTGGAAGAAGCTCCTGGTTCCTGGCTTTGGAATGGCGCAGCTCCAGCCATCGCGGTCATCTGGGGAGTGAACCAACAGAAGGAAGACCTTTCTCTCTGTCTCTGCCTCTCACTGTCTGTAACTCTACCTCTTAAATAAATAAATAAAATATTTTAAAAAAAGAAAAACAATAAATGTGATCTACCATATAAATATAATAATTAACAAAAATTATATGATCATCTCAGTAAATTTAAAAAAAGCATTTAACACAATTTGACATTTCAAAATAAAAACTTTCAACATATTAGGTATACAAGATTTATTAATGATCTTTTTTTTACTATAATTTAATATCTGTGATAATAAATTTTATAAAATGAAGAAGTTGGGGTGGTGCAAGTTTGGGATTACCTGACTTCATTTATTTTGCCACTGGTAAAGGAGGAGGATAGCAATGGAGAACAAGTTCACAAGATGCATCACATGGTAAGCTAGGAACTAGAGAGAAAAGAGAGGTTTATAGCAACCTCTCATGGGAATGCCCACAATGACATAAGGACATAAGGACAGTCCACAATGCCCTATCCCCTACACATCATAAGTAAGTAAAGTTTTCACCTTTTTAGTAACATTAACTTGGGATGTAAAGTCCTGCACAAGTTCAGCATCAAATCATTACAAACTATAGCCTTAGGAATGTTTCTCAACACCATGAACGTCATAAATGGTAAGCCCATAGTTAACGTATTTAATGGTGAAAAGTTGAGAACTTTTCCTTTAAAATTAGGAATGAGGAACGAACACTCACTTTTATAATACCAGAAGTTCCAATCTGATTAGGCAAGCAAAGAAAAAAAAAAAAAAGGAAAAGGTATTCAAATAGGAAATGAAGGAGTAAAATGATCTCTGACTGCTGACAACATGACTCTTTGTATAGAAAACTCCAAAAATTATAATAAATGTTAGAACCAATAAATAAATTCATTAAGCTGTAGAATACAAAATTTTCAAAAATTAGCAATGTTTTATGTAATAAGATAATCTGAAAATTAACAAATAATATTATTTACAATATCATCAAAAATTGAACTCTTAGGAGTAAATTTAACCATGTATGTGAAAGATCTGTATACTGAAAATTATAAAACATTTGTGAAAGAAGATGACACAAATAAAGGAAAAGGTATTCCATGTTCATAGTTTGGATTAATTAATATTAAAATGCCTACACTATCCAAAGTGATGTATAAATTCAACGCAATTCCTATAAAAATTCAAATTTCCACTTTCACATAAAAAAGCTAAAATTCAAATGGATACTCAAAAGACACCAAATAACTAAACTGATCTTGAGCAAAAAGAGCAAAACTGAAGACATCACTTTACCACACTACCAAATATTACAAACCATAGGAATAAAAACAGACTGGTACTGCTATAAAACAGAATTAAGAAATCTGACTATAGAAGGAGCCCAGAAATAAATCCACAATTAACCAATTATTTTTCAAAAAATTTCAAAGAATAAACAATGGGAAAAGGACAGTCTCCCCAGTGAAAGTTTGAACTTGATATCCATATCCACATTCAAAGTAATGAAAGTGAGACCATATTCCATCCATCATACATGAGTCAACTCAAAACAGATTAAACGTAAAGCTAAGTTCTTAAGTTATAAAACTAACAGAATAAAATATACTGGAAAATGTCATGACCTTGGTAGGAACAGAGATTGCTTGGATATGACCCTAAAAGCACAGGCAATAAAAGTAGAAGTTGACAAGTAGGATTGCCTCAAATTAGAAGACTTTTCTAAAGCAAACGAAATGATTAATTACTGAGGAGATAGCACAAAGATTAGAAAACATGTTTGCAAACCATACAAAAGATAAGGGATCAATATCAAAAATATAGTAGGAATTCAGACTATTCAATAACAATTAAATAATCTTCTTAAAATGGCAAAAAGAACTAAATAGACGTTTCTCAATAGAAGACATACAAATGATCAACAGTTAAATGGAAAATACACCAGCTCTCTAGTCATGAGAAAAATCCAATTTCAGATCACAATGAGATATCCTCTCGAGTCTTTTACCAAAAACTGAAAAATAGCAATCATTTCCAAGGATGTAGAGAAAAGGGTACCCATGTATAATATTGATCATTATGTAAATCAGTACTGTATTTTGGAAAACAGTCTAGAGGGTCTTCGAAAAATTCAAAATGGAATTTCATAATGATCTGGCAAGGATATTTCTAGGAATATATCCAAAGTATATCATTATCAGTATGTTGCAGAGATGTTGGTGATCCCACGATCATTGCAGCATTATTTGTAATAGTAAAGATATAGAAACAACTAAAGTATCCATTAATATATAAATGGATCTTAAAAATGCCTTAATATATTCATGATGAGATATTATTCAGCCTTTTAAAAACAGGTAATTCCATCATTTGTGACAACCCAAATGGGTCTGGAGAACTTTCTCCTGAATGAAATAATTCAGGCATAGAGAGACAAATACCACATAATCTCACATATTTGTGGAATCTCAAATAGTTGAACTCACAGCAATAGAAAGTAGAATGCTGCTTGCCAGAGCCTGGCTGTAGGGGGTGGTGGTGGGGGAAAGACAGATGCTGGTCAAGGGGACAGTTTCTGTTCTACAGAAAGAATAAGCTGTGGTCATCTGTTACACGGCCTGGTGATGGTAATTCATAACGTGTTATTCACTTGAAAATAAGTAAAAGAATGGATTGAAGGAAAGGATAAATATTTGAGGTGACTGATATCTTATTTAGCCTGATTTGATGTGTTAAAGCTCCTCAATGGGATGGCGCTGTGGCTCAATAGGCTAATCCTCCGCCTGTGGCACCAGCACCCTAGGTTCTAGTTCCAGTCAGGGCGCCGGATTCTGTCCCAGTTGCCCCTCTTCCAGGCCAGCTCTCTGCTGTGGCCCGGGAGTGCAGTGGAGGATGGCCCAAGTGCTTGGGCCCTGCACCCCATGGGAGACCAGGAGAAGCACCTGGCTCTTGCCATCTGATCAGTGTGGTGCGCTGGCCGCATTTCACAGGCCACAGCAGCCATTGCAGCCATTGGGGGATGAACCAACGGAAAAAGGAAGACCTTTCTCTCTGTCTCTCTCTCTCTCTGTCCACTCTGCCTGTCAAAAAAAAAAAAAGGAAGAAAGAAAAACTCCTCATTGTACCCCATAAATATTTATAAAACTATAACTATAATATACCAATTAAAATAAAATCAAACATAAAACATAAAAGAGGCAGCCAAAACAACATTTTGCATCTGTTTCCCAATTCAAATCATAAGTCAGTATTGTGGGAGCCAGATAGTACTTGCACATGCAATGAAGGGCATTACACAAAATGAGCCTAAAAGTTGAGAAATGTCTTAAACAAGGCTACTGAGGATATGCCATCCTCCTCTCTGGAAGGAAAGAAAATCTTATATTTGCTCTGAAATATAAGTAAGAATTCTCTGGAGACGGGAAGGTGATTTCTGTTTCTTTATTACCTTAGGTTGTCTCTCAGAAGGCAGACATTTCTATTTTTTTTCCACTGTTTTTTGAAGGCATTTATGAGGGGAGAGAGACAGAGAGAGAGAGAGAGAGAGGTCTTCTATCTGCTGGTTTCACTCCACAAATGGCTATAATGCCCAGGGCTGGGCCGGACTGAAGTCAAGAGCCAGGGAGGGACTTCCTCCAGATCTCTCATGTGGGTGAGGAGACCCAAACATTGGGCCTATTTCATTGCTTTCTCAGGTACATTAGCAGGGAGCTGGATCAGAAGAAGAGAAGCCGGGACACGAACTGGTGCCCATTATGGAATTCAGGCATCACAGTCGGCAGCTTTACCTATAACACCACTCCACTGGCCACCATCTCTAACCTTTATTATTTATTACTGAGCTCAGAGGGCCCAAACAAAGCAGAAAAGTGAGCTATTCCTGGAGGATGGTCACATAAGAAAAACGCAGCCAAAATATTTTATTAAAAAAATCAGACTTTCCCAGTAACATTGTGGAGACTTCTTAAAAGACTAGAAATGGAATTGCCATATGATCCAGAAACCCCACTATTAATTACATGTCCAAAAGACATGAACTCCTATCAAAGAAAAACCTGTTCCACAATGTTAATACTATCACTGTTCACATTAGCCAAAATATGGAATCAACCAAAGTGTTTACCATCAAATATATGGGTAAAAAAAATACAATGTATATACATAATGGAATATTATTCAGACATAAAAAGAATGAAATATTTTCATTTGCAGCAAATGGAACTGGATGGAACTGGATGACATGATGCTGAGTAAAATGAAACAGGCACAGAAAGACAAATGCTGGATTTGGATTAAAAAAAATAAGAGAAGTTGGGTGTGGTTTATTAACTGACAAATACACTAATATGGATGTTAATAATAACAATGAAGAGTGTATTGGAATTCTTGGCATTACTACCTGATAATTTTATTTGTTTGTTTTTAAAATCAGACTTTATTAAAACAATAATCAGGACCAGCACTGTGGCATAGCGGGTAAAGCCACCTCCTGCAGTGCCAACATCTCATATGGGTGCTGGTTCGAGTCCTGGCTGTTTCACTTCTGATCCAGCTCTCTGCAATAGTCTGAGAAAGCAGTGGAAGATGACTCAAGTGTTTAGGCTCATGCAGCTTTGTGGGAGACCCAGAAGCTCCTGGCTCCTGGCTTCGGATTGGCGCAGCTTGGGCTGTTGAAGCCATCTAGAGAGTGAAACAGCGATGGAAGACCTATCTTCCTCTCTTTGCCTCTGCCTCTCTGTAACCCTACCTTACAAATAATTAAATAAATCTTTAAAAACAATATGATTTCTAACTCTACCATTTGGGGCAAGTCTAAGTGAGCATGTTCCAAACTGTACATCTCCTCCCTCTCTCATTCCCACTCTTATATTCAACAGGGATCACTCTTCAGTTAAATTTAAACACCTAAGAATAATTGTGTGTTAATTTAAGAGTTCAACCAATAGCATTAAGTAGAACAAAACTGAAGAGTGATACCTGTTGAATATGAGTTGGAATAAGAGAGGGAGGAGATGTACAGTTTGGGACATGCTCAATTGGATATGCCCCAAACGATAGAGTTAGAAACATCCCAGGGGATTCCAATTCAATCCCATCAATTTGGCATATACCAACGCCATCTCACTAGTCCAGGTGATCAGTTTCAGTTCACAATTGATCATTATGAAAGGATTAAGAGTCAAAGGGATCACATAAACAAGACTAGTGTCTACTAATACTAACTGAAAGAATTAAAAAGGAGAGAACAATCCAACATGGGAAGTGGGATACACAGCAGACTCATAGAATGGCAGATGTCCTAAATAGCACTCTGGCCTCAGAATCAGCCCTAGGCATTCAGATCTGGCTGAAGGGCCCATGGGGGGAAAAATGACCTAAATGAAAGCTCTCTGTGAGTAAGATCCCAGTGAAAAGGACAGGCTATCAAAGAAGGAGGTGACTTTCTCTGATGGGAGGAGAGAACTTCCACTTTGAATATGATCTTGTCTAAATAATATTGGAGTTGGCGAACTCAAAAGGCTTCCATAGCCTTGGCAGCTAATGACAAGAGCCTAGGGTGATTACTGATGCCATAAACAAGAGTGTCAATTGTTAAGTCAACAATAGGAGTCACTGTGCACTTGTTCCCCATGTAGATTTCTGTCCTTAATGTGTTGTACAATGTAAATTAATGCTATAACTAGTACTCAAACAGTATTTTACACTTTGTGTTTCTGTGTGGGTGAAAACTGTTGAAATGTTTACTTAATATATACTAAATTGATCTTTTGTATATAATGATAATTGAAAATGAATCTTGATGTGAATGGAATGGGAGAGGAAGCAGGAGATAGAAGGATTGCAGGTGGGAGGGAAGTTACGGGAGAGAAAAAGCCACTGTAATCCAAAAGCTGTACTTTGGAAATTAACATTTATTAAATAAAAGTTAAAAACAATATGCTTGATAGTAGCTTCCTGCCATGTGGTTTGGCAGGAAACATTTATAATCAAATATATAAAAACATCTACATCATTGTACTTTGGATATCTGCTAAATGTCATTTTTTCTGTTGACGCAATTAAAATTACAGCTACATAAGTGTCCCTCTTTTATATTTTTCCAGAGTCCCACAGGTGATGGCACAGCTGCTATTCCCTTCCTTACTCCCTACGTACTTAGCAAAGTCAACTCTATAGCTGCCGACATGCTTCAGTACACGCATACCTCTTTGAATGTAATTAGTTTTTCCCTACTTTATCCTTTCTTTAAGTTCAAATCCAACCGGTCCTATTACTTATCTCAATCATCACATGTTGCTCAAAATCTATCTTCTTCTCAACCACAACCTGGATTAATGAAATAATGTATGCAAAATATCTAGCATTGCTCCTGACTGTATGAAATAATGAATTGTACCAATTCTTTGTATTTTTATTGCTTTGATCATCCACAGCATTGTGTGAATCCCTAGCACTTTCAATCATGTGTTACAGTTTGACATGTATATTAATTCTCCTACCAGACAATTGATTTTTCAGTGATATAAATCTATATACATTATAGAATTCTCCACAATGCCCAAATAAGTGCCAGAATAAATGGATGACTAAAAAGGTGGACAGCTGGATAGATTTGGTGAAGGAATGAATGATCAAGTAAATGAATTATAGTATTAATAATAGCAATGTCTTACATAGTACAAAATAGTTCAGAGGCAATTTAGTGCTAGATATACATTGTTACTTTCATCTTCAAAACAAATCCAAAATGTAAGTTTTGTTATATTAAATTATAGATGAACATACCAATGCTTTCAGCAGTTATGTAGCTTCCTAGTCATTGAGCGCATTAATGGCAGAATAGATTTCATATTCCAAGCAAAATCAATAGCCTTTAGAATTACATTATCTCAAATAAATGATTATAACAGACAAAGGATGTATCAACTGACTGATAGCTCTTTTACCATGATAATGTGTAAAGTTAGCATTTAGAAACAAAGGGTAAAATTGCTTATGTATTAAGAAATGGAAAGGTATTTATTGCAAAATCTCTTTCTAGTAGCTATTCTTGCTGCCAACCTTCTTCCTTGGTAACTTAAAAGAAAAGTTAGGCAAAAAAACTAAATCCTTAGTGAAATAAAATTATTAATACCAATGGCTTTGAACTCCAAATCCAGTGGCCCCCATCTGTTAAAAGAGGATGAATCCAAATCAGCCACCAGATAGAAGACTAATTTGGTTTCTATATTAGAACACAATCCTAAGGAGAGTATTTCTAGATCTAGTTTAGCATACCAGGTGCCTAAAATTCCAGAATTGTGTAACCAAATAGAAAAATCCGATGGTTAGATTTCAGAGATTATGACACCGAGGTAGGTCTAAATAGTGAACTATCTGGATATTTATGGAATTCATTTCTCCATTATTTAAAATGATTAGTACAAAATTTGTCTTGGAAATTTATATTCTTGTAAAATCAACCTAGAGTGGATTCTTGGACATAAACCAATTTTGTTTGCAGTCTAATTCAAAAGAAACCTCTCTAGTCTGTTCTAATTGTAATCCACGGTAGACCACTTCAATTGTAGAGGACCTTAGAATCCAGACTTTATTTCATATTTGCATAAATTGTTTTACTATATTAAATCAATAGTTTTTTAATTAAAGAGGAAAGATATGGTTGAAAATTATAGTTAATACTCTATTGTCACTGTTTCCCTTGATTTTTTTATTTTTGGAAACAGTTGGCACCATGAAGAATAATCAATAAACCGCACTATCCAGGTCAACAATTTTTGGTATTAAAATCAATTTACAGTATGTTTGCTTGAGGTGAACATAAATTTGAAGAGGCACTAAGTGTAAACAGAATAGCTGATTTCTTGGATGCACTCCAACATAATTATAGCTCTTCACCCTCATGACTATATGTGTGTGCAGCTTCAAGCTATTTTGCTGCCTCAAGCCACACTAACAGTATTTTCAGATATGTTTGCAATTGATTGAAATGTAAAATCTCTGCAAACTGAAAAAATACTATCTAAAATAAATACATAAGTAAATTTAAATAGTAAATTAGACATATATTTTTATATTCATGTAAATTCTTCATCTATAATCTCTTGACTTGGATTTCAGTTATTCCTAAGTATTTAGTCACAAAGTGCTGCATTTCTAATAGGCAATTGTAAAAAAATCATCAATCACATTTATTACTAACATCTCATAAAACAATAAAATGTTTATGGGGTTGTGGAAGGCAGCTAGGTTGTTCTGTAATGTATAAAGATTTGCATATATAAAAAAACAGCAGGTAGTAAAAAGGTTTGTTTTCCTGTTTTCCAAAAAGTAAAATTGCATTTGTTATAATATCTGCTTAATTTCTATTAAAACATATTGAATATATTTCTGACAGTAACATTGATCATCACTACAGTCAAAAAAGTTCATATTTTGAAATAACTCAGCTCAAGTCTTAATATGGAAAAAAAGAACTCTTTCTGTGTCCCCAGGGGTTAATCAGAGCTCTTTGAGAGCATGTTTGTGATGTTAAATGGTATTACCTTGTATTTCATGCAGTTACATACATATGTGAAATTACTGCTTTTTTATTATTGTGTTGCTTTCTATGATAAGCATATTTAAGCGACAATAATATTCACAAAATAATTCTGTTTATAGTTTACATAGCTGGTATTGTTTGTATATGGGTAAGAATAAAATGTGATTTTATGGAGAGAACGTGGTGTTCTTTATATCTGTAGCCTTAAGGCCGCCAACTGTCGATACCTTAATCCACTAATCCCCTCTGTAATCATGTGCTCACGTGCTGTGCAGACACTCGGAAATCATTTTAAGAAATGAGTTTTTCCTAGTTAAGAGTATGCTCACTATAACTGTATATTATAAAAAGGGTAATAAAATATTTGAATATTCATACATTAGCACTGAAAGCTATTTTTTCAAGCATATCTTTTCCTCCAAAAATGACATGAAAATGGAAGAAACAAACAGAATAGTAAATACAAAAATGAATGACATCACATTGTATAAAACTGCAGGATTTTTACATTTGGCTTTCAACTATCATTCTTAAAGATCCTGCTTTGTATTTACTTGTCAGAGACTAGATTTAATTTTTGTATGCAGCATAGAATTCTCCATGTTAAGATATTGATATAACAAATTGCTGAATGTTTTAGTGATTGATTCTTGCTGACCAAAATGGGCTTTCAGATTAGAAGTCTTTCTTTTTTCCCTAGAAGGCACCTGCTGAGACAGAAGTCTGACGGCCATACAAAAGAAATATATGGTTTCTTCTACTGGTTCCATCTAGTAATTTGCAATGCTATCAAAAAATGCATTTTTTAATGAAAATTACCTAAGGATTTGGCAGAAAAGCGTTGGTTAAAATGGACTAACTATCCATTCTCAAGCAATATTAGCATACTGATTGGACGTTACTTCTGTCACTCTTCAGACTACAAAATTATGACAGCCCCCACAGCAGGAAGCAAATGATCATTAATACCCTATCCTCTGGGACACAATAAACTGCCATTCACTTGCATACAAATAAAATACACAATGGTTATCAGCAAAGGGACAAAAAGGAAAAGATTCTTTTTCAAAATGGTCTGATTCCGCAGTGGGATGGGACCACTTAAAGGGTTTTTGTTTTTCAGTCTATCTCATCGTGGTAGGAAGACCCTTTTATATAGATTTCCTTTTAAAATTTCCTATCATTCTCTACTTGATCTTTAAGCTCCTCAAGAAAATGGTAGCATCTTACTTCTGAGAAGAAAAAAAAATCTTTATAATCCTTTAATTAATCTCACAATACAGAAAGCATAAAAATTATAAAGTTCCATTAAAATGAGGGATATAATGCACCCATTAAGTTCAAATATAATGTGGGAGAGAAATCTAGTTAATAGATTTGTATCTCATCATGATTCATTAGGATGAAACACAAGTGGTCTTTAACAAGTCCATGGAAAAATATAGGTAAAAGATAATGCACATTTTTTTCTTCTTGTTTTTTATGGTTTTTAAATTATATTTAAGTTGTACAAGTTTCATGTATTCCATGTATACAGATTTAGGAACATAGTGGTACTTCCCACGCCACTCTCCCCCTTGCCCATGATCCAACCCTTCTTCCTCTTTTCTCTCATATTCATACTTTTTTTTAAAATTATTTTCCTTTTTAAAATTTTTGTTTCAGAATAGTTTTAAATGTGCCAAACAAAAATTTTAAAATGATAGAAAGAGTTCCTATATGTCACACATTCAGCTTCCCCTAATTTTTAAAAAATTTTATTTAAGTTATACAAATTTCATGCATCTCATATATACAGATGTAGGAACATAGTGAGAATTTCCACCTTAACCTCCGTCCCACCCATGCTCCAACCTTTCCTCCTCTCTCTCATTCCCACTCTTAATTTTTTCAAATATCTATTTTCAGTTTACTTAATGATCAGAAGGTTAACCCTACACTAAGTAGAATTTAACAAACACTGTTCCTCAACAGGATAAACAAAAGCTATAAACATAATAGGCTTCTTTGAAGCCATCTACTACACTTCCTATCTCATATGTGTTGGGATCAAGCAAACTAAAACCCATTTGGAGAAATGATACATGTTTGGCATTGCAATTGAAATTCTTATTATCCACTTGTTACAATAAAAGATTTAGTCAAATTTAACTTTATATTATCACGCGACTGACATTGTACCCTCTAATATGTAGATAACAAGTGGTTGAGGAATGAAATTCAAATGATACTTTATAAAAAGTGGTAAATGATAATTAGTTTGATATTTATTACAGCAATAATTTAACTTTCGATTACTTAACCTAAACATTTCCTATAGACCTTCAGGGAATGCAGAAATCCCTGGGAGACTCAGATGTTTTCCATAGACTATATATTTTCATCAGTCTAAATGTAGCAAGGCATGATTTTGTTCTTAAAGAGTTTTTTTTGTTTATTTGAAAGGCAGAGTTACAAAGAGGCAGAGGCAGAAAAAGAGAGAGAGAGAAGTATTCCCTGGATGGTTGCAACAGCTGACCTGAAACCAGGATCTAGGAGCTTCTTCCAAGTCTCCCATGTGCGTGCAGGGACCCAGGGACTTGGACCATCTTCCACTGCTTTCCCAGACCATAGCAGAGAGCTGGATAGGAAGTAGAGTAGCTGGGACTTGAACCAACTCCCATATGGGATGCCCACACTACAGGCAACAGTTTTACCCACTATAACAAAGCATGATTTTTAACCAAGAAAGTAGAGAAAACTAATGTTTAGAGTCTTCTACTTTAGTCTGATTGGTTTGTCATCTTACCTTGATTTTTTTTTCTTTTTTGTAGATTTCCAGTAAAACAGAAATAAATGTTTTGAGAATAAGCAGTAAAACTTATAAATCAGATTTTTAGTTATTATTTATATATTTGAGAGATAGAGTTACAGACAAGGAGAGGGAGAAACAGAGAGGTCTTCCATCTGCTGCTCCACTCCCCAAATGGCCACAAAGGCTGGAGCCGGGCTGATCTGAAGCCAGAACTCAGGGAGTTTCTTCTGAGTCTCCCATATGTGCGTGGGGGGCCCAAACACTTGGACTGTCTTCATCTGCTTTCCCAAGTCATAGCAGAGAGCTGGATCAGAAGAGGAGCAGCCAGAACTAAAACCATCACACATATGGGATGCCAGAGCCACAGACAGAAGCTTAGCTCACCATGACACATTACCAGCCCCAATCAGTTTTAAAAGAGTTCAAACAAGAGACATTTGATGAATCTGTAATTTAAGCTAAGCTACCTGGAATATGCTTTTAATATCTCAAAAATGTGGCTATAGTATGCCAAGTGAAAGTAGTCAGCCTCAAAAGGCTGCATGTTGTATGACTTTGGTTATATGTTATTATTTAAGGGTGAAACTATAGGGATAAAAAATAGATCAATCATTTCATGAGCTGGGAGTAGGAGAAAATACTGATTGCAAAGATTTTTTTTTTAGTATGAGGAAGTATATTCTTTACTTTTAGTGGTCGCCGTACCACTATGTGCATTTATAAAACTCATTGAATTGTACAACAAAGTGGGTGAATTATACTATATGTAAATTATAGTTCAGTAAATCCTCTTTTTTAAAAATTCTCTAGGCTTTGCAATGTCATGAGAACTTGAAGAGTATTCTGAATTGGGGTCCTTTCATTTGGCAAAGTAACAGCAATATTTGCATCTTTAGAATTGGGAAGTTAGAAGCCTTTTTGTAATTGCCTGTAGTGAAATGGCTCTCAGTGTTTTATGTTAGAAAGACTGAGAGTAGATTAAAAATACTCAAGGCTATGTTAATATTGACCTCATGTAGCATTAAGCAAAAGTAAAACTGAAACATATCAGTTAACACCCTTCATCAGAAAAAAGAATGATCATCTTCAATGGAAAAAGAAAAATGGCACAGCACACCACTGCTGTTAGGCACCAACTCCTTCCCTCTTTTCACACCTGCCTCCCACTTTTTATCCTATGTCCTACGATGTTGTTATATGCACTACAGATAATCCACATCCCTCTTTTATGAGGTGGTAAGAAGCAGTTCTCATTTTTACAGCAGTAAATACGTCACATGATATAAACAGAGAAATGAAATGTCACCTCTATGATTTAATAGAATTGTCACTTTGTCTCAGTAACTCCCAAGAAAAGACTATTGGCAGAAAATGTGGGGAACAACTGTTCTAATTGAAATTGCAAGGGAATTTTTGGTTGTCTGAATGTTATTCAATTTGGACCATAGCCAAAATTGAGATATAGTGTTAAAAAAAGTAATACTTCCCAATTATTAATTAACTAAAAGAGGAAAATGATCAACTATTGGATAGGAAGAAAACCAATTTGAGATATTTTATGAGGAAAAATATTCATAAAAATTATGTATGTAAATTTAAATTCATGAATGCAGAAAAACTCCCCAGAAGGAAAAATTATTTCCAAAGAAATTTTCCATCAAGTAAGGTGAATGTAAGTCATAGGTTTAATAAAAATTGATTAGCTTCTGTTTCTTGCCAGGCATTATTATAAGTCCTGGGAGTGCAGACGTGAACATAAAAAATGCTACTCTTGCCTTCATGGACTTTGCAATCTACCTTGCCAGCAGAGCATATTTTTGTACAAAGATGATTGCCACTATCTAATACACAGAATGAAGAAACTAGAAGTAAATGCTAGATTTTTTAAACAAAAAAAACATCGCAATATCACAATTTAGTTCTAAAAAAAAAACATAAAATTTTGTTCTCCTATGGCTTTGAATTTGGCTCAAGCCAATACTTTATATTATACAATGGCCAATTATCATTAAGTTATTCTCTGAACTTACCGAATTAATTAATTCTTCTTCAAGGTAAGTTAGCTTCTCAAACTGTTTTCCTGTAAGTCTCCAGAAGTAATAGATAAATTCATTATCATTTACATTCCTGATTAAATAACCAGGAATTCATTATTCATTACTAGTTATTTGCTATTCACAGCTAGTATTCTCAGCAAATTGCTCCCTGATTTATTAAATCTCCTTCTGTGATTTGTAAATCACTTGCAATGTTCTCCAAAAGGGTCAGTTTACTATTTATAGATGCAAAATCTAGTCCAGTTAATAATAGATAATAATTTTATAACTCTATGAAACTTTTACATATACTTCTAATTGTAATCTACTTAGCACACTCATTTTAAAAAATAGCTTTTCCTAAGAAAGATTTTTGTGCAGATATAGGAAAATATTTTCTGGCCAGCGTCGTGGCTCAACAGGCTAATCCTCCACCTTGCAGCGCTGGCACACCGGGTTCTAGTCCCGGTTGGGGCGCCAGATTCTGTCCCAGTTGCCCCTCTTCCAGGCCAGCTCTCTGCTGTGGCCCAGAAGTGCAGTGGAGGATGGCCCAAGTGCTTGGGCCCTGCACCCCATGGGAGACCAGGAGAAGCACCTGGCTCCTGCCATCGGATCAGTGCAGTGTGCTGGCTGCAGCACGCTGGCCACGGCGGCCATTGGAGGGTGAACCAATGGCAAAGGAAGACCTTTCTCTCTGTCTCTGTTTCTCTCTCACTGTACACTCTGCCTGTCAAAAATAAAAAAAGAAAATATTTTCTGGCTATCTGTATTCACCAGCTATGTGGGCATCACCAGCTCTTTCTGATATTCTTCTCTGTAGATAAATGACATTTGAGCAAAGATTTCACAAACATCAACAAGGCAAGAGCTATCCAAAGCCTGATATCTAACATTTATAAAGTGTGGCTAGGGGGCTAATCTGGTACAGAAAGCATTAGTGAGTTTATGGAGAGAACAATAGAAATTATGTAGTCCAAATCATATGGTTCAAAAAGGATAGCAAGAAAAAATAATACAGATAAATGCAGAGTTTAAGATAAAATATATTCAATGGAGACTTTAAGCAAATCAAAAGGTTCTTCTAAAAACTATTGAAATTAATTAACCTCTGAGAAGATAGATCCTAATAGAGTTAGAGAAATAGCAAGGCAATGTTAGACGAGTTTTATTTCCTAATAACAGATCAAATGTTTCCATCTGGCATGCCCTTCTTCCAATTTTATTTTTGCATTGCTGTCATTCAGAATTGTTGTCCATATAATCTTACTTGAATCTGGGTGGATTTCTGATTACAGAAGATGAAATTTTATGTGATTTATAAGACTAGGTTGCAAAAGGTCATACGTTTACAACAGTTTGTTCTGGAATACTGAAGTCTCTGTGCCTGCAACTCCTGTTGAATTCCAAGCAAGCAACACTTTTTCCAGCCATGCTGAATCTTCAAGAAAGTGAATCTTTGAGTTACAGTTGGTGCATGCTAGCTATTGCCCTGAGAAACAAGCTGCTCAAATGAGTACAACACAAATTATAGAATAATCAGTATGAAATGAATTTGTTGCTGTTCTAAATCATTAAAATTTCAGATAGTTTACTGAAATTCAATAGATGACCGATACCGAGGCTATAAAAAATGTATGTCATTCAATTTAAAAATTTAAATGATATTGACAAGTTATGGGGAAAACGTCATTTATCAAATTTTGAGAAACAAGAAATAATAGGATAGGATCAGGTGTTTGGTAAAGTATTTGGAACGCCATGGCTGTGTCTGCATGCCATAGGGAAGCATACTTGGTTTCAAGTTCCTGCTGCATTTCCACTCCCAGCTTTATGCTGATGCATGCTCTGGCGTCAGCAGTGATGACTCATTTTCTTGGGTCTCTGCCACCTGCATGGGAGACCTGGATTAAGTTCCGAGCTCCTAATTTTGACCTGGCCAAGCCTTGGGTATTGTGAAAATTTGGGGAATGAACCAGAGGACAGGAGATGTTTTTCTGTCTCTTCCATCCTGTCTATCTCTGTCATTTTGACTTTCAAATCAATCAATCAATAAAAATTTTAAAAGGAACTAATAGTATATATAAAAAGTCCTATAACTGTTGCATGAATTTAAATTAGAAAGCAATGTAGCAACATCATTAAAGAACTGAGAGGGAGCCGGTGCTGTGGCGCAGTAGGTTACTCATCCGCCTGTGGTGTCGGCATACCACATGGGCTCTGGTTCTAGTCCCAGCTGCTCCTTTTCCAAACCAGCTGTCTGCTATGACCTGGGAAAGCAGTAGGAGATGGCTGAAGCACTTGGCCCCTGCATCCATGTGGGAAACATGGAAGAAGCTCATGGTAACTGGTTTTGCATCTGCCCAGCTCTAGCCATTGCAGCCATTTGGGGAGTGAACAAGTGGATGGAAAACCTTTCTATCTCTTTCTTTCACTGTTTGCTACTCTATCTCTCAAATAAATAAAAGAAAAAAAAGAACGGAAAGAAAATGGTTCACAATTTAGCATTTTCACCTCATCAAAACTCAGAAATAAACTGAAAAATCTATTCTTTCAGGTCAAAAGATTCTTCAGGTAAAAACAAATTGAGAGAGGTTGTCCATCAGTCCTACAACTGAAAAAATGCTAGTTGAATTATTCAGGGATAAAAATCATCACGGAAATGAATGAGGGTCGCCAAAAAGGATAAAATTTGAGAAACTCTGTAACCAAGGCTGTAGGAGTTAGATATACCAAAAGGGAACTAGAACATAAACAAACTCTGAAACAGTTTACTAGCCTGAGCTGATTTGTCAGAGGGTACCCTGGAAAGCTTTGTACTCAGAGGAGGTCTGAATGCCACAAACAGGAAAGCTGTCAGAAACCAATCAGTGATATTTTTGAATATACAACTTATAAACATGAACACTGCAAGCAGGAAAAGGTCCCTCCTTTCCACCATTTTGTTACTGGACACGCCTCTAACCTTTGCTATAAAATCCATAGCAAACTGCTCCTCAGAGAGGCAGCTTTTTCAGGAACTACACCTTCCCACTACTCCTCCACTTGTCAAAAATACACAGTTTTCCTCTGAGCAATACTCACTTGACACTGATTATTTGGCAACACCCCAAACAAATGGACCCCTCTTTCCACTAATATTCTGGACAAACATTGACTATTTAGATTTCTAAAAAAAAAAAAAAATACCACATGCGGTTAAAATACTTAAATAATTAAATTTTATAACAGGATTTGAAATGGCAGGAGAGGATAGGTGATGAAATTTTGTATTTTTTTTTCCATTGTCTGGGTCATAGAGACAGTAGTAACATAAGACAAGCTATAATGAGTTGAGATGCATTGTCAGTCCTAAAGCCGTGCTTTTAGATAGAACATTCTGCAATAATGGACTTGTCCTATAACCTGTGCTATCTTATAGAACAGCCAATAACCACATGTAGCTACCGAGCATTTGAAATGGCACTAGTATGACTAAGGGACTGAATCTTTACCTATATTTAATTTTTTTTTTTTTTTTTTTGCCAGGCAGAGAGTTAGACAGTGAGAGAGAGAGACAGAAAGCAAATTATAGACAGTGAGAGAGAGAGAGAGAGACAGAGAGAAAGGTCTTCTTCCCGTTGGTTCACCCCCCAAATGGCTGCTAAGGCCAGCACGCTGCACCAATCCGAAGCCAGGAACCAAGCGCTTCTTCCTGGTCTCCCATGGGGTGCAGGGCCCAAGCACCTGGGCCATCCTCCACTGCCTTCCCGGGCCACAGCAGAGAGCTGGACTGGAAGAGGAGCAACCAGGACAGAATCCAGTGCCCCAACCTGAACCCAGGGTGCCGGTGCCAGAGGCAGAGGATTAGCCTAGTGAGCCGCGGCACTGGCCACCTTTATTTGATTTTAATTTAAATAGTCAAATGTGGCCTACAGTTATAGAACAGTACAGCTCTAAAATAAAAAACTAAAAGCATAGAAGAATATATGAAGAACAAGCCAACTGAAACAGGCTAATGACTTTTGAAAACATGTTTTATCTAAGATGAGACAAGGGTGGCTGAATATAGGTAAAGGTCAGCAGAGAAGCAAAATTTACTTATGTGCAGTGTTATAACACACACTCAGTGAGGCGTGTGGGCATGATCAAGAAAAAGAGGCACTCCATAATGTTCAGGGCCACCCTTTTATGTAATATCAGAATATACCAAGTGGTCTCTGAGCACAACTGAATGTTTCAAGGGGTAGAATTTCAGTCAGGGTTTGAGTACTGCCCATTCCCTTGCCCATTATTAGCAATCTCAGAAAAGCCATGGCACCAGGTGCATGATGAGAGTGGGAGTGTCAGTCATTTAATTTTACTAAAATAGCATTATAGTGACCTAAAGATCATTGCAAGGACTCAACCAACAGCTACATTGGATATTTTTAGCTGGTTCCAGTTGTAACCTATATGGAAGGGGAGGTTTGGCTGGTGCAGGTGGGTCTGCAAAGCAGGCAAGGAGGAACAATGGAGCAAGGGAGCGTGGAGCAATGGAGGAGAAACAACAAAGAACAAAACTAACAATAGGTCTGGGAATTTGGTGAAGTGGTTAAGACATCACTTGAGCATCCTCCCTATCAGCATGCCTAGGTTTGAGTCCTGGCTTTACTCTCAATTCCAGCTTCCTGCTAATGGGCACCCTTGCAGACAGCTGATGGCTCAAGTGGTTGTGTCCCTGACAGCCATATAAAAAACTCGGATTGAGTTCTCAGCTCCTGGGCATTTGAGGAGTGAACTAGTGCATAAGAAGTCCCTCTTTCTCTCTATATATACCTCACTCTCTGTCCCCATTTTTCTCAAATACATAAAACATTGCTAATATAGTGACAATGACAAAAAATAGTAGAATAGCAGGTTTAAATATTCTAAATTCAAATGTATCAGAAATTATGGTTAATGGGAATCAAAGGAATACCTCAGCAAAAATGCATTTGTCAATGAGATACAGATATTTTGCTAATAACAGATATTAAAAATCTATAAAGCCCAGAAAAACCTTCAAGATAAAGTATATTAGTGAAGATAAAAAGAAACATTTTATAATCATAGGGGTCAGTTCAATAGAAAGGTATAAAATCCTAAATTTGTACAGATACAATATCATGACCTTAAAACTTGCGAAGCACACACTAATAAAATTATATTTGATAATAACTGACAGCACCTGATAGTACACTCAATATAATTAATATATATCAATATAATATATCAATATATATATGATATATATAAGACTAAAAGATCAACTAACTTGACCTAGATGGCCTACATAGAGATTAAATATACAAACACATATTATTTTTAAGTCTATGTGGCATATTTATGAACACTCTAATCAAAATCTCAGGGTGTGTGTGTGTGTGTGTGTGTGTGTGTAAATTCACAAATAGGTTCTGTAATACATTTGTAAACTAATAGAGCCAACAAAACTGTTTTCTTAAAGACAAGTTAAAATAATTAAACTGCCTCAGGTTCTCTGCCCATGTTCTAGTGCCCCCTTTTGCCTAAATCTTATACTCTTGGTTACACTATCAGAAGAGATTAAAAGAGCTTTAGGTGGATCATGTTTTGAGGCGTAAACTTAGCAGTTCAATTCTATAGTTGTTGCATTTATTTGTATTAGACATCCAAATGAAGTTAGGTACAAAGCTATATATACAAATCTTCATTTCAAAGAAGAAACCAGAGTCTAAGATACAAGTTTGGCAAAGATTATCATTCTGATGCCTATTAAGAATCAGGGAATTATTCAGGAAATGAATAAGAGATGTTAGCAAATAAAACGATTACCTAGAATTAAGTTCTGGAACAGTTCCACATGAAGGCAAATTCGGAGAGAAGTAACCAACAAAGAGAAAAAAAAAAGACTGATAACTGAGAAAGATAGACACCCACAACATGAAAGAATTTTGAAACAATGAAGAACATGTACAAAACAGTGGGGATCAAGTAGGTCTTGTAAAATGACTCTGGTGAATTGAGCAATTCGAGGTTATTAATGACTAGATGAGCATAGTACTGTGGAAGACTGGAATGGGGGAGGTGAATCTGATTAGAATATATTTTAAAGAGAATGGAGGGGCTTGCACTGTGGCTTAGCAGGTGAAGCCACCCCCTGCAGTGCCTGCATCCCATGTGGGTGGGCACCCACCTGGGAGACCTGCAAGGAGCTCCAGGCTCCTGGCTTCAGATAGGTCCAGCTCTGGTGATTACAGCCATTTGGAGAGTTTACCAGTGGATGAAGACCTCTCTTCTCTGCCTCTGCCTTTCAAGTAAATAAATCTTAAAAGAGAGAGAGGATAAATACTTTAAAACATGTGTATCTCACAAATAATAATTTTCAGAGAAAGAATGCATATATAAGGAGAACATATTCTGGCTCTGTGGAAATAAACAAACACAAATGTTCACCATCAGGAAAATTGACAAATTGCAGAGTTGTTTCTAGAAGGAGACAAAGAGGTCTCTGGGATTCTGGTAATGCTATGTTCTGAGTATCATTTTCATGACTGCATTGAGTGTGTGAAAAATAATGATGCTACCCAGTTATAATATGTTTTATTGTTTCAAATGACAGAATATAGAAGCTCCTTAGGGAAATTGAGAATGGGAATCACAAAAAAAAAGATGAAGAATGGTAGCTGGTGGGGGAAACAGAGTGGTTTTATTTTTGGTGGGAGAAATACTAGGCTTCTATGCCACTGAAACAATGTAGTCAGAGAGGGAGAAATTGATTCTGTAGGAGAGGGAAAATACTGGTTGAGGGTATAGATGGAAAGGGATGAAACCTTGCAAACAGTGGGAGAAGGTGGGTTCAGGCAGGAGTGTGGATCATTCACCAGTGGGAGAAAGTGAGAAGGCAGTTTAGGGATGATAGAGAGGTGCGAAAAAAATTTCCTTAAAATACTTTGATTTTCCCCATGAAATAGGAAACAATTTTAGCAGTAGACAACAAGGCTACTCAGGAGTGGTGAAGGTGTGAAAAGCCAGAGAAAAATAAGTGATTGTTAGTGAAGATGGTGCTGGTTGGACTAGAATATAGAGATACAGTATGATTGCCATGCAGTGTTTAAGTGTCACTTAACTTTCGTGGCTATTGCTTTCAAAGCAAAACTAATCAGTAAGGTAGTTTGTTTTTCTCCTGCATTTCCACTGCAAAGATGAAGGTATAAAAAAAGCAATGAGTTAGATTTAAACTATATGCTGGCTTTGCCATGAAAGGGAAAGAAGTCCATAAAACCCGAGGAGCACTAAACGTGAGGATTCTTACAGTGTTCACTGTGGAAGTAAGAAACGTGCAGTGAAAATGTTTCAGGATGAATGGATTGGAAGTCAACATGGAATTGAAGTTTGCTGGAATCAGGGTTTGAAATATGTATTATACATATTCACTATATTAAAATATTTTCATTATTTTTCACTATGTATTAGTTATTCTTGCTTACTATTTCTTTTTGCCTTCAAGCTGAATATCTTCTTTCTAAAAATAACAAAATTTTTAGTAATAAAGAAATATATCAGCAGCAAATTCTTAGGTTCTATTTTTTTGAAAAAGTCTTGATTTTTTCCCTGAAAGAATATTTTCTGGAAGTCTTAGTTGACAGTTACTTTCTTGCAGCTCTTTGAAGATTGTATTCCTCTGTCTTCAGAGTTGCTCTTGATAAATCATTCTTCCTTCCAATTGTTAGACCTTAGTGGTTGCTTTCCCTTTGGCATTTTTAGTCATCTTCCTTTTTGCCGGTGATGCTCTGTGATACATGTGCCTAAGTGTGGGTTCCATCTTATTTATCCTACACTTCATTTGTTGGTCATTCTAAATCTAAAGATTATTGTTTTATAAATTATCTCCAGGGGTAAATTCTCCTCTAAATGTCCTGTTTCTAAAAAGTTGGGAAAGGGATAGAAAAGCATCATTAATGTGTGCCAAGTTATAATTAGCTAAGAAGAAAAATTCCTGGGATTCTATTGCAGGGAAGAGTGACTATAGAAACCAACAATGTACTGTTTCTGTTATTACAAAATAGCTAAAAGAGGGGCCAGCATTGTGGCATAGTGAGTAAAGCCGCCACCTTCAAGGCCAGCATACTATATAGGCATTTGTTTGTGTCCTAACTGCTCCACTTCAGATGCAGCTCCCTGCTAATAACCTGGGAAAAGCAGCAGAAGGTGGCCCGATGTTTGGGTCACTGCCACCCACGTGGGAGATCCAGATGAAGCCCCTGGCACCTGGCTTCCACCTGGCTCAGCCCTGGCTGTTGTTGCCATCTGGGCAGTGAACCAACAGATGGACTATTCTTTCTCTCTCTCTCCCTCCATCTCTGTAATTCTTTCTTTCAAATAAATAAGTCATTTTTTTTTAATCTAGAAGAGGGAATTTTGAATGTTTTCACTGTAAAGAAATCAAAGGGGTTTGAGAAGACTGATGTTTACCCTGATTTGAAGATTGCATAGTGCACATATGTGCATACATTGAAACACAGTACCCACAGACTTGTACAACTTTTTTGTGTCAGTTAAAAATAAAACAAATATATAAATAAATAGATAAAATGATGAGGGAGAGGGACTTCATAAACAACTTGAATGAAGCAGCCTAGCTGTATTCATGGGACCTAAAAGCATTTCATACTAACAATGCACATCTATTGCCATGTTCACCCAAAAATATCTCTACATGCAGCTTGTTTGTATGCGCATATTTGTAAGTTAACAAGAAAACTCCAAGTATAATTGTGAGTCGTGGGATGCAAGATTTGCTTTCCTCACACTCGTCTTTCTGAGTGGCTATCTTGCCTCAAGCTTCAGGGTCAGTCAACTTTGGTCCTTTTCCTTTCAACATTCTGGGTTGATTAAATCCAGAAAGAATGGATTCTTTCTAACTCAGGTAAATGAGTTTCAGCTACAATGCTTCATGAGCTAACATTCTTGCCTTTATATCATCAACCTTTCTCTCAGTCGAGGGAATAAAAACTTCTGCCGCAAGTTACAAGAATTTCAGCCATGAATAAACAGGTAAGGACAATTGGAGACTCTCTGGAAGAAGTAAAACTACACTATGTTGATGTCTAAAAGAATTCCTGAATTCCACTCTTGTTGATGGGGTTTATCACTTATTATATGCATGTGTAACTATGAGGTGATTTCTATTTATTCTTTTTAGGATGAATTGATTATGGGTAAGTATGGCAACACATGGTCCAGGATCTGTCTTATTTCTATTCATCACCAACTCCTCCACCACAAACAATCACAGCAATAAGATGAGTAAGGAGATTTTCTAGTTATTCTTCCCAGATTCAGATTATCAGAAATTCATTGAGGATATAGGAATATGTTTCTTGATTTCTGTGAGGTTGGAGAACTTGTGCAGCCCCAGGTCATGGTCGCCTGGCAGGATTTCTTTGCCCAGAGGCTCCTTGAATCTTACTTCTCCCCCTGCATCTCTCACTCTAAGCCTATAACTCTTATGTGAACTTTGTTATACTTTATGACACATACATTTAGGAATGTGATTTTAATACACATTCTTCATTTTGATTGCCCGATACATACTAACATAGAAATAAATAAAATTAGTCCCTACCAGGCCCAAGATTTTTATACAATCAACTCAATTGTTAGTGTGTAGCTATTCAGAAAGCAGTTAGCTAGGGAGAAAAACCTTGAACTCAACACTTTGGAGTCAGACTTCAGTTCAAGGTCATGCTCGGACGTATTGGCTGTTTAGGTGAAATTTGCTTGACTTTTCTAACTTCTAGTTTTCTTGTGAAATTGTGACAGTACTTACCTCAGATTGCCAGGATGAAAATGACTAAGTTAATAGACAGAATTTTATCACAATACATAGAATAAAGTGTTCATTAATTGTTAAGCATTTTTATTCTTAAATTTCTTATAAATGAATGGTAACTAAAAGTTCTCAACTGGGTCATCGAGAAGAAATAAATAACATCTTTGATTCATTGCAAAGGCAAAATTTTATTTTTTTTCAAGTTTAATTATTTTAAGTATATTGTCTTGCATTTATGCAAATACATGACAATTTTTCATAACCCCAGTGCATAGGAAGATAAACTTTATAACAAAGTAGAACTACATTTGTCACTACTCTAATTAGGAGGGGTGGGAAGGGGAGAATAAAGTTATATGGACCAGGAACACATGCAATAGTAATTGCAAGGGACTGTTTGCAACTCCTGAAAGACATTTTTTGAAATAATAAAAACATTCTATCTGAACTTCATTCAAAATCAAGAATGAGCTTTTTATGATTTGAAAACATTGTACTGCACATAGTGGGATGAGAAATGTTGCTGGACACAATCCAGCCATCTTATGGGCAATGTGGAATGTTGTATCCTGAGAAAGCAGAAAACTTCTCATGAGAATGTTTGAAATGTCACTCCGGTTCATTTTAGATCAGAGTGCAGGTGGCTCCTCAAAGCCTTTGCTGGAGGCTTGATGTTTATACAGTTGTTGCTTGCAGGATGGTATTGATTGGTTAGGCAACTAATAAAACAAGCAGCCCTGCTTTCATCTGTGTGCATTTTGGGGCTTCTGAAAGATAGAAAAGTGGTTTTAATTAGTGCATGTTCCCTTCACTTATTTTACTTAATTCTTTTTTCTTACTTGACCATTGCAACCCACATCGTTCTAGTATTTCAGAATCTCAGTCACTGATCATGATTCTAAACCCAGATGCTTTAGAAGGAAACCATTCCAAACAAGATACTCCTCCCGGCTCCACAAGACAGACAAAATCTCTCAACATGGTTTAATGTCTCCATTTCGTTCATTTCAGCTTAGAGTTATTTTGCTCATATTTTGAGGTCATATGGATTAAAGTTTCTTTCAAAAATAAACTAAAATTGACAGTGGAATCCATGAAAAAACACTCAATATAAAATTTATGCATTACTGTGAGTTAAACCACTTCATACACATAATAAATACACATACACATGTACATATATGTGACTTATACACATACATATGTACATATATGTGACTTAAATATATAAATTTATCTAGAAATAATTTTACTGTGTAAATGTGTATTATAATTTTTCTTTTATTTTTAACATGTTCTCTTCTTACTGTATATTTTCACATTTTCTCAGACTTTTCTTATTTCATTCTACCATTTTCTGTCTCCTACACTGATCAATAATATCTTTGATTTTTATATTGGATGTCTAATGAAAATTAAACAAAATATTTAAAAATATATGGAGAATCTAAGTAGAAATTCTTGTGAGACAACTATGTGAAATATGCTATGAAAGGTGATAATTTGTTTTTCCTGAGAAATTTTTAAAAAATAGAAAAAGGTATAGACTATTAAAATATGACCACATAAATTAGTATATAAATGGGGAATTAACATGTATCCAGAGACATATAAAATGTGAAAATGCCAATGTGAATAACATAATGGTAATCAGATAATTAAGAAAATGAAATATTTCATAATTGCTGTAACTGTTGACTCAAAAAGGCAATTCTTTTTAATTTTATAATTCACTAAAGTGAATTATAAAGACAAAGAATTTATTTTGTAAACCTTAATCCATATTTTTGAACTATGAAATCTGAGTATTGAAACATTTTCCTATAATGTGATTAATTAATTTGAATGAATATGCTTGTAAAAGAAAGGAAAGATGATCCAGACCTGGAGAAGGAAGGCAGGAGGGTATACCAAATGGTTCTCACCACGTGGGCCCTGGCAGGGCAGCACCAGGAGCACCTGGGGATGCGAGTTCTCAGGCATCTCTCAGTTCTTCTAGTGCAGCAGAAACTTCTCAGGCGAGGCCTAACGACCCCTGCTTAGTAAACTCTCTCAGTGATTCTGTGCATTCTCCACTTTGAAAATCACTAATGAGCTGGCTAATGCTGTTGACTCTGCCAGACTGATATTTCAAATCTCATCTTTGCTACCAGTTAACTAAGAGAGTCTGTAAATGATACGATTACACTACAGCAGTTCTGGGCCAACCAATATTTTCTCCAGGGGTTAATTCAGCAATAAAGTCTTCTATCCTGTGCTTCCAGTATTTCCGAACGTCTCAGGATATTCACCATGTTAGCAAAAGTGGAAAAGAACAAGGGTGGAAACAATCTCTTTTAAAGCCTTGAGCAAAAATGGCACATCATCAGTCCTTTCACATTCCCTGGTCTGCAGCTCAATCATCTGGTCATCCTATCTTTAGGGCAGCTGAGGACTTTCGGTCAGCTCACTACAACTAACCACAGAGCATTTGCGTATCTGAGGCCAAATGTAGTGCCAGGAAGCTGATGTATAGATGATGAATTTACATATCATATTTTGTTTCACTTTTGTGAAGTGGAGATAAATCAGTATGCAATGCTTAAAACTCTTCATCCATAAAAACGAGAGGAAAAGTTCTCTATCACCTCACAGGAGTTTGATGAGGATTGAGTATCCATGTCATTTTAGATTTAACATCATACCCACAACTTATAGTAAGGGGTCAACAAATTTTACATATGTATATCTCCAAAATAAAATGGAAAACACAGGTAAGGAAATGTTTAAAATCACTGTTAAAGTTTCCTTTCTTAAGATATTCTAATTTATTAAGGCTTCTTAGCATTTTAATTAGAGAAAATTCAGTTTCGATATAGTGCAAATAGTTTTCATTTCTCTAATTTAGGAGTCCAGTTGGGCTTCAGAATCTATGAGTTCAACAAAAGTCCTGTATCCAAAAGAATACTTGTTTCTCTACTTCCAAATTGGAATGAACTAAGGATGCCCTAGAACAAATAACATTACTGGATCAAAATTATTATCATGAGAAGGCATTTTTTTAAAAGATATTGTATAAATACAGTGTTTTATCAAAAATTGTTCAAAATTTTTGTCAAGCAAATTGATAGGAATGTTATACTACTGTTTTAAAATTTATATGTGAAGTTGAACATCCCTTCATTTGATCATTGTTTATAGTCCTTGCCTATTTTCCTGCTAGTTTCAGTCCTTCTACTTTATATTTGTTGAGCTCTTTATTTATTATAAACATTAAACCTTTGAATGTAACATAAATTAAAAATGTTATCTCAAGGAATAACAAATAAAATATTAAGTTGGAAAGAGAAATACAAAGTATTTAATGAAAAACTGTTATGTCTTAGTCAATCCAGTGACTTAACATCTTTACATTTTTCTTCCTATGTAGTACTTCATAAAAAGGACATTTTTCCCAGTAGACCTGTGGAGTTGAATTTTAACTCTTTATCAATTAGAACAGAATCAACAGAACATTCAATGTTTGTACTGAGGATGTGCTGCTCAGTCGGTGCTCTTCAGTGAACGTCTCAGTAACACTGTGCGTGAAACCCTCACACAGCACGGACGCCAAAGCAAACAATCAGGCAATTTCATACTGACTCTTAGAGTCCATTGCCTTGACAGTTGTACCGGATATTTCTGTAAACAAACAATGTTAAATTATTAAAATAGTGGAGTCAACACTGTGGCACAACAGGTCAAGCCACTGCTTGCGATGCCTGAATCCCCTATGAGCAGCAGTCAGTGTCTCCACTGCTCTGCTTTTGATCAACCTCCTGCTAATGCACCTGAGAAAGCAGTGGAGGATGTCCTGGTGCTCAGCCCTGCCATCAATGTCTTGGAGTGTTGGAGACCTTGAGGGAGTTCCAGGCTCCTGCCTTTGGCCTGACACAGCCATGGTGTTGCAGCCATTTGGGGATGGTGAACCACCAGATTCTCTCTCTCTCTCTCTCTCTCTCTCTCTCTCTCTCTCTTTCTGTCTCTGTCCCTCTCTCTGACTTTCCCTCTCTCTGTCACTCCTTCAAATAAATACATCTCTTAAAAATTATTAAAATATATCTAGCAAAACCAACACAATAGTGAATATTATCATTGCAATCCAATGGGAAGTAAGATTTTAAAGAATGACCTGATTAGCTAGAAAAATCTAAATTATGAAATAGATGAGAAGAAACTTGAAATACTTCAAAATACTACTAGGAAAAATCCTCGTTTAGAGGATCTTGAGGTTTTGTTTGCTTTCTCTGTTCATCTTTGAAATTCTGCCTGTAGCTTCCAAAAAAAAAATTTCTCAAGAGAAAACAGGAGCTATGTAATATTGGAACTAAAATAGCTAGCCCAAAACACATGGTTTCCTTTGCTATTCTGAAAGCTCAGTACATTTCCACATAGAACACACTCCCTAAAACATCCAAGAAACAAGAGCATCCCAGAGTAAAGCATATTGAAAAACAATGAGTGGCAGGTGGAGGAGAAGGCACAATCTCTTCTGTATGTTTCACATCCATTGTTTTTCTGTTGTTAAATTATGAATTTATTTATTTAAAAGGTTGGGGGAGGAGAGATCTACTGGTTCACTCCTCAAATGATCCCAATAGCCAGGTCTGGGCCTGGTTGATACCAGGAGCCCGGAAACGTCATCCTCATCTCCCATGTGGGTGGCAGGGCTCCAAGTACTTGAGCACCTCCATTGCCTTCTTGGGCGCATGAGCAGCAATGTGGATGAGAAGCAGAGCAGTTGGAACTCAGACGGGCACTCTGCTATGGGTGCTGGCATCACCAGTGATGGCTTAGCCTGCTGTGCACAACAGCAACCCTTCACCTCCATTCTTGCCTTCTTCGCTGGACGTGTGGGCTGTGTGTTATTAGCAAAAACATTTCCAAAGTTATGTTATCAATGCGAACTCAAGGTGGTCCAATAGAGCCTCTAATGAGTTACACATAGAGCAATCTAACTCCCTGCCCCACCCACCTGCCCAACACACACACACACACATTCTCTCTCTCTCTTTCTCTCACACACACACTCACACACACATACACCACCTATTCAGGACCTTTCTATTCTTTGCTAACACATGCTCACCATACCTCCAAATGACCTTCATGGTAATTAAACTCTCTTAGGTCATTCAGCCCACATTTTGCATAAATGTAAATAAATGTAAAGTAAACTTAATTAGTAGTTGTTCAATAAATATTAGTTCCTACCTTTCTTATCAAAAATATTTCCACTGTTGTAAAAGGATCTTAAATTCTGACCTTTTAAAAGTCTACCACTCTGGCCGGCGCCGTGGCTCAACAGGCTAATCCTCCACCTTGCGGCGCCGGCACACCGGGTTCTAGTCCCGGTCGGGGCACCGGTTTCTGTCCCGGTTGCCCCTCTTCCAGGCCAGCCCTCTGCTGTGGCCCAGGAGTGCAGTGGAGGATGGCCCAGGTGCTTGGGCCCTGCACCCCATGGGGAGACCAGGAAAAGCACCTGGCTCCTGGCTCCTGCCATCGGACGAGCACGGCGCGCCGGCCGCAGCGCGCCGACCGCGGCGGCCATTGGAGGGTGAACCAACGGCAAAAAGGAAGACCTTTCTCTCTGTCTCTCTCTCTCACTGTCCACTCTGCCTGTAAAAAAAAAAAAGTCTACCACTCTGAGAAATAAAATCCAAATTATAAAATCAAATTTCATAACAGATGCTTGGGAACAGATTAGGAGACAACTCATTTCTCAAGAAGTCCCACCACATAATTGCCTATATATGTATGAAGATTTCCTCTGCAGACATTGCTTAAGATATTACTGTGATGGACCAGTGTGTTTGCCTCAGTAGTCTCCATCAGAGCAATACTCAAATATTATATCATGCCCTTTCATGTCACGACTCTCAACTTCTGTACTTAACCCTCACAGAAGAGGAACAATTCAAAAATGGGGCACCAGCCCCAGACCATGCGGAATTAGCATCATTTTAAATCCTTGGAGCTATATCAGCTTCTAGGACACTTTATGAGAAAATAGGAGTGCCTGAACTTTTAATTATTCTTAATTACAATTGTCAGCAGAAAGTAAAGGTAGTGTCTGTGTTAGTTTAAGTAACAGGCTTTGCAATTCTGTAAACAATAAAGGTGAATACATGAGCAGGCTGGGAAGGAACTAATTTTTAAGTCTTAGATGTCAGCTCTAATCAGAAGTGACTCTCTCACAGCAGTTTCCATGCAGCTAACTCAATAGCCTGCCAATTCAGGGGATTTTCTTGACCAGATACAGCTAGAGTTTCCAGAGGTCAAAAAATCAATGGCCATTTTTTAAAGGGCAAGTGGATTAACGATGGGACACAGACATATATTTTGATTCCAACAGCATTAAAATATAAAAAAATTAAGTAGAAATGTTGGCTAGCATTCTAAGAGCCATATTATACTCCAAGTTTCTGTTATCTACATTCTCTCTTCCTTTACACAAATTTGTAACTGTTATTTTCATTTTGCAGACAGAAACAAAAAATGTCCAACAATGAAATTCTATTTTTATTCTAATTATTATTTCTTCACAAACACAAACACAAACACACACACATACACACACACACACACACACACACAGGAATCCTGATTTCTACACTGACATGCCTAGGAGACATACAGCTCCACCACTTGCCTCTTCACCCAAAATCATGCAACTGTGTCTGGCAATAACTAAAGCATACACCACAAAGTACTTGTTTTCACCATTGGCCCAAATCACACAGTAAGGAAAAGGATACAGAAAAAAATGTGGTTTTTTTAATTATCTAAGTAGCCTATGGTAAGTCTTTAATATTTAACAACAACAAATTCTGGATCCATATTTCAGAGGATTAATTAAGTTCCTTCAGCTTTTTTATCCACCATTTCCTAGTATGTAAATATATTAATATCCAAATGAAAGCTTGGAAATTTTGATTTTTGTTAATGCCTATTAATTTGAGAAAATATAACATGTCAGAATATTTGTTTCTGAGTAGTTACATAAAGACAGTCCATGTGAAACATTAGTTTCCATATGTATAGAATGGCCACTATTACTATGGAAAAGTGTATTTATTTTATTTTGCTTTTACATGGATTTGGTTGAGTTGTACTTGTATTTACGCTGTTACATTCACTGTATGAAGTCAGTCTATCTTCATAGTAAATACGGGTAAATTAAGTTGGACACTCAAATTTATTTATAAGAAATTAATACTAGAGCTGGCACTGTGGTGTAGCTGGTTAGATACCTTGTCTACAGCACTGGTATCCCATGTGGATGCCAGTTCGAGTCCCGGCTTCTCCACTTCTGATCTGGCTCTCTGCTGTGGCCTGGGAAAGCAGTAGAGGATGGCCTAGGGCCTTGGGCCCCTGCACCCATGTGGGAGGACCTGGGGAGGGGGGGGGCTCCTGGCTCCTGGTTTCAGATAGGCCTAGTTCTGGCCGGTATGGCCATCTTTTGGGGAATAAACCAGTGGATGAAGGACTTTCTCTTTCTCTCTCTCTCTGTTCTTTCTCTCTGTGACTCTGTCTTGCAAATGAATAAATAAATGTTTTTCAAAAAAAGATCAATACTAAACTATCAGAATAAGAAATACTTCTGTGGTAGATCAGTGGTGATTTAATAATGGAGTTTGCAGAGGGGTGAAAGGGAGGGTTTACAAAGGGACACAAGCAAATTTCCAGAATGATGGCTAAGGAGAGATTGAGAACACACTAAATATGTATGATTTATTATATGCCAGTTACACCTCAGTAAATCTTTGGAAAGAATAGAAAAAAAATAAAAAATATGAAAAAGAAGCAGGAAGGAAGGAGTGGGGGGTTGACCAGAACTTACAATATTGTAAAGGCCAATCAGGTCTTAGATTAGGAATGAAAACAAGAAAAAAATCAAGCTGCATACCCACTGTCATCTGAAATTTAGAGCTGGTCACTTACATGGTAGAAAACAAGTTGAAGTAGAATAGAATTCCACATTAATGAGCCCTACATTTTACAATGAATCAGAGTAAATCCAATGATTTGTTCAAGTTCTTCTCACTAGCTTCATTAGCTTAATGTAATATACATTAAAAAGAACCTTACCTACCAAGATTACAATTAAAATGTAAATGTTTAGTATGTTCATCTAGCTCTCAATTCTAAGGATCTAAAATATGCCTCAAAGTATAATTCAACTTCTTGAAAAAATATGCAAGATAATCCTTGTTGTGTGATACCACACATGGCCTTTTAGTATTTGGAAGATGCTATTATCTATAATTTTTATAAATTATAGATTGAAAATAGCACACTGCTTTTGGTACTCTGTAGGCTTTGTTGTAACTGGAATTTTTTTTAAAGATTTATTTATTGATTTGAGAGTCAAAGTTGCAAACAGAGACAGAGAAAGAGAAAGATCTTTCATTTGCTGTTTCACTCTCCAAATGATCACAACAGCTAGAGTTGTTCCAGGCCGAAGCTAGGAGCCAGGAGCTTCTTCTGGATCACCCACATGGGTACAGAGGCCCAAGCACTTGGGTTATCTTTCGCTGCTTTCCCAAGCACATGTGCAAAGAGCTGGATTAGAAGCAGAGCAGCCAGGGCTCGAACCAGCACCCATATGGGATGCCAGCACTGCAGACGGCAGCTTAACCTGCTGTACCACTGTGCTGGCCACTGTATTGGAATTTCTTTCCTCACTAAACCTTTGTTTATTTCACACACTTTCATCCAGCTCTTCCACAAAATATGAAACCAATAGATAAGGTCAGAAGATGTAAATGAAAATGAACAGCTATCCAAAATCCAAAAAATTAAACCCAAAACTTCCCAAAATGTCTTCACATTATTTAATTCATAACAGGATACTACATAAGTTAAAAGAATAAATTTTACTTTTATAAGTTCACTTGCAGCTCTTGGGCATCTCTACTTAGCTGCAAGAACAGATGCCTGGTAAATGGAATTTATAATCCAAAGTGTGTTTGACCAAGCCAAGTTCAATGATTATAACATCCTCTTCTCTCTACTCTTTCACAGTGGAATAATTTTTGTTTCTTTACTGAACTCATAAGGGCAGAATCTTAAGTAAAATATATGCAGATGTGAGTCTAAATTGTTGTTATAATTTCTTGAAAAATACTTTAAATTTAAAGAGTACTTTTTGAGAAACATCTGGTCCCCTGCCAGTTAGAGATACTAAGATGAGTAAGAAGTAGACCCTGTACCCGTACACCTTTCTCTGTTTTTGAAATATTAAATGCTTCCATCATACTTGGCAAACAACCACTGCTATTCTCTGAGCACATGCCTGTCACTCCAACAGCCAGGAACTGAGATGCCCTGAAATTGTCCAGAATCCAACAACCAAAGGATTTGTGTCCAGGACAGATGAGAAGCTCAAAGCTTTGCTCATCCACTTGGTCAGTGTCTGTATTGGTTATTAAATATTTCAAATATCATGCCTGATTATGATGTAAATTTATTATTAAAAGCTGTTCTGAGCAGGTGTTTGGACTGCAAGCTTTGCTCCTGATTCCAGCTTCCTGATAATGTTCACCCTGGTGGGCAGCAGGGGATGGCTTAAGTAGTTGAGTCACTGCCACATACACAGAAGACCCACACTGACTTCCTGGCATCTGGGAATCCGGGAAGAAAACTACGAGATGAGAGGGTGCATCTCTCTCTCTCTCTCTCTCTCTCTCAATCTACCTCTCAAATTAAAAAAATTATTTTTATTAAAAAAGCAGGTGTTTGGGGAGAGCAGAGGACGAGGTCACTAATTCTAACTCTAGAGACCTGAGAAGTCCCTAGAAAACGGTGAAGTGGAAGTTGAGTTGCTACATGACAAAAATAAACTTTTTTATTCTATGTAGTTATTTTTCTTTTGATGTTTTTAATTGCTTCTACATTAGGAAATTAGGCTGTTATTAAGAACTGTGTGTTAATGAAGGGAATAGAGATCTTCTGGTCAAAAGCTGTAGTCTTCTCCTGATGTCAATGCTCGGCTGTGACGTCGGCAGCTTCCATTGTGTGCAGGAATCTTTCTGTTTACTCGGGTTTCCTCTCAGGCTGACTTCAGAAAGCCAGGTACAACCATGTGAGTACGTACATACTACAAGCATTTTGAAAATATTTGCAAGAAAAGGTACTGCTGAAGTCGATTTTAGAAAATCCAACTGAACTCCAAATTTATGTTATATCTAGCTTTTTTATGCCACTGTACTTAATACATTAATGTTAATGAGAAGATAAAATTTCATTCAATATTTTCATTACAGCCATATGACCATCAAGGAGATTTTGTTGTTTTTGCCCTTCACATGTGCCTTGGAACATGAAAACAATAAAATAGTAATTTAAGAGAAGTAAGGAGAGAAATACTTTACACATAGTACTTAAAAGCTCTATTGGGTAGGAAAGTCCAGTATTTTCTAAAACGCCATATTTTTACAAAATATTAAAATGAGAAATCTTCAATGATAGTTGCTTAAAATGTCTGCAATTATATAGGAGTCAGAAGAGTTACCCCCTACTGTTTTCCATTCAAATGAATGGGAAGCACATGGGTAAATTACCGCCTGCAGTGCATGATAGCGGACATTGTACGCAGCTGTCACTGTAGCCCTGTAATTATGCACGTATCCTTCCACTATTATACAATTAGAAGGATCTATCTTTCTTCATTCCACTAGGTAATGTTTTTGTTGGTGTCAAGAGCACGGAACTCTCTCTACTTGTTCAATCACTTATGTCTGAGTTGAATATAACCAGTACATTGCAGGGGACTCATTTCTTCAACATCATTTTGGGAGGCCCTATGAGAAATTTCTATCATAATAAGAAATGTCTTATTCTAGCTAATACTTATTAAATTAAAAAAATCATCTTCTTCTACCTTCTTCCCATTGGAAGATAGGAAAGATCAAACATTTTGGAAAACCTTTTTCATGTCATTTGTATATCAGATAACAGAAGTCAAAACTAAAATGTACTCATTAATTTTCACTGCTACCTTTTTAATATAAAAACAGATTTTTAAAATATGAAGATTAGTAAACTTTTAAATTTGAAATATTTCAATGTCATGGAGGAGTGGAGATTTAATTGAAATTCAGATTATCAAAAACAAATTATAATTTGCCAAAAATAAAGCAATAATAAACTATAAAGGTTCACCCATGGGGCTGGCACTGTGGCAGTGCCAGCATCCCATATGGGCGCCGGTTCAAGTCTTGGGTGTTCCACTTCCTATCCAACTCTCTGATGGATAGTAGAAGGTAACCCAAGTTCTTGAGCCCCTGCACCCGTGTGGGAGACCTGGAAAAAGCTCCAGGGTCCTGGCTTCAGATCGATGCAGCTCCAACCATTGCGGCCAACTGGGTAGTGAACCAGAGGATTGAAGCCTCTCTCTCTGTCTGTCTCTCCTTCTTTGTGTGTGTAATTCTGACTCAAATAAAATAAATCTTAATAAAAAAAAAGTTTACTCATACCAGAAGGCACATGAATAAAAAAGTTTAAATGTTTTCATTTGACTCAAAATCAGTCAGCAATAGACATGAATTTATGGGTCACTTTTATAACAGGAGTAGAGTTGCAAAGGTGGTTATATAAAGATGTTTTCAAGTAACACTGACATGTACATCAATTGCTATCAATATATTTCCAGTTCAGAATCTAAAATACATATTTTAATTCCTAATTTCACTAATTATACACTAGAAGTTATTCCTTAAGGTAAAAATAAAAAGTGGAGACTACAGAGACAATTAAGAAGTATGGCTTTGAAATGCCATTGTTCAGGTTATTGTTGATTTGAGCTCAGCATACCGTTAAAAAAAGCTAAATTTCAAAACAAGCTCTGTATTACATGCCAGTAAAATGTTGATCACTCAATACAATCAGTTCATGGTCAGATGACATCAATAAGTCAGCATCACTTACACTTCCCAGATTTCTTAACAAGAAAAAAGGAATGCACAGCATTACAAAGTGCATACATTTAAAAAATGAATTATTCCATTTAATAGGCTAGTCCTGATACATTTACATTTCTATTAAAATTGCTACGTTGATTTTTACATAGACAAGAGAATAATAATTTCAAAAACACTGAAATCCAAGTTGTTTTAGCTTGTTAATTTGGAAAAAATCCTACAAAATATTGTTTAAATTATACTTCTTTGATCATTGTAACATACTTCTGTATTGCACCAATCTTTCAGAGAAGAAAACCAACCATTTAGGACTTAGGGCTTTTAAAAACGTCTTAGAAATAATATCACTGACAATTAGTGTATTGAAGACAAGGCAAACAGTACTGCCAAATGCTTTGTGTACTTTTTGTGGCTAATTTTCATGACAACCAAATAAGGTAAATATTTTATTCCAATTTTTGCGATGAGAATTCTGTAGGTCAAGTATCCTAAGTAACTTCCTCAAGTCATGTAACTGCTTAGTGGCTGGGGCAGAGTTTCTATCAGTGTCTGCCCAACTTTCATCATTCTCCTTCACAGTGAGTAATATTAACATCCACTTAGTGTCAACCAACCTGCTTCAAGCTGGCTTAGTCAAGCTGTTTTTTTTTTTAATATTCTTTATTTTTTTCTATTTTTACTCTCTGTAACCTTTAAATCAAAGCAGGGTTCTGTTCACTACAATCTGTTCTGGATCTGGTGTTCTCCTGTGCCTCACTCCCCGCTCCTGCCACCTCCACTAGCCCTAAACTCTGGCTCTTACATGCTTCCTGCCTTCATTATAAGAATACTTTAACCCAAACAGGCTTCAGCCAAAATGGTCACCACTGTTACACAGGTAGATCTGACTATAGGAGTTCATCTCTCTGCTTCTTGGCTCTGCATCCCTGTGTTGGTTTCATTTTTAACCTGGTGAAATAAGGTGGAAAAACAGTTGATACAAGTTCAAGGTTTCTAATCTACAGCTTCAAGTTCAACAAAAAGAACTAATCCATTGCAGAAGTTTGAACTGAAATCTCACTCTTTTGGGTTGAAACTGGCTCTGCAACCTTCCCCAGAAAAAAATGAGACAGTCTTGCAATTGGGCGAATCAAGAACATCAGAACCGCCTGCACTAGGAATGAAAATGAGATATTTCTTTCAGGAGCAGCCCTGTCTGATGAAAACTGTGTTAGCTGCATATGTAATTTTAACTGTTTTAGTAACCACATTAAAAATTAAGAAAGGGATGGGCATTTAGCTCATGTCCCACACTGAGGTATTGAGGTTTGATTCCCAATGCCAGCTCTTGGCTCCAGCCTTTCTGCTAAAGCAGACCCTGAGAAACAGCAGTGAGGGTTCAAATAATTGAGTTCCTGCCACTCGTAGAGGAGACTTAGATTGAGTTCCCAGTTCCACCTCTATCCCTGGGCCAGCTCCAGCCATTGCAGGCATTTGGGGAGTGAATCAGAAAGAATCACATTCATGCCCTATATCTCTGTCTTTCTCTCTCAATCTCTCTGCATCTAAAATAAATTTTTAAAACATTTAAGGTAGAAAAAAATAGATGAATCTATTAAGTACAATACATCTTACATAACCCAATCTATTTAAAGTATTTCACTTTTCAATATAAATTACTAAGAATGAGATATATTGCAGTTTCTTTAAATTCAGAATAGGTTTTCAACATCCAGTGCACATATTACACTTTCAGCATATCATAACTGAATTAAAAATAATTGCAGGAGTCTCATTTTACCTGCTCAATTTCACATGTAGCTTGTGGCTACCACTTGGACAGCACAGCTCCAGAATTTAGAGGGCACTTGAAGAACAAGTGCTGTGGGTTGGCAAAACAATTGATGCACGAGATAGCATCCCAGTTTTTTGCCTCAACAGTCTTCTCATATCAGTGAATAGACCACCAGGTCGAACAGTGCATTCTCTAACTCAGATTCCTTTATCAGTTGATTCCGACTTACTTTTGTAGACCTAGCTTGTCACAGTGTCTTTATGTCTAAGTTCCGACCCTGCTTGAGAATTTTCATTACTGCATTATCACAATGGTTAGTCATTCTCCTAGGAATAGGTGACATTATCAGTATAAAACATCCTTCTAGGAACATTTGCAGACTTATGTGCCAGCCATACTGGAGTCAGTGACTAAGGTTTGCTATTGGAATTTAATAGGCAAGGACCAGGTATGTTCAACATCCTGCAGTGGGTAGAAAATTCTTGCACAAGATGTTTTCTTACCAACGTGCCAGTAGTATTCCCGAGAAAGAACCACCCACTGGCACATTAGTAACAAACTCATCAGAGAAAAGGGGAAAGTGCCCAGATTTATTGCCCAGATTCCTAGGGTGTAAATACTCCCACTTTGGCTAATTTCAAGCTACCAAACTGATATCTAAAAACAAATAAAAGATTTTAAAAACATCTGTTATATATGGATCTGAATGACCAGAAACATATTTTTTAAAAGATACTTCATAGTCACCTTTACCTGAATCACTAAAAATTCAGTATGTACAACAAACTCATAATGATAATTATCTGACAAAAAAGATTGAGACTGGAAAACAAACAGACTACTATTTAACTTAATTGTTTGTAACTATTGAAGGGAGTATAGTAATATAACTGTACATACACATATATATATGAAGGTACTTCAAAATTTCATAGAAAATGATATTAAAAGATAAGTTTATTTTGTTGCAAAAATGTGAAATCATCCATAGATTTTTGATAAAACATATTTTATGTTAACTTTTTGAAGACATCTCATATGTGTGAATACAAATATGTATATATAATTTAATAAAACTTGAAAGCATTGAATTATATTATTTAAGATAGTGACAGTAATCATGGTGTTTGATGGTGCTGTCTTATCCTCAGTTTCCTGATACCTGCTTGAGGAAACATGAGAGATGTTTTCCATCGAAAAATAGAATTTTCCTAACCCAACCCTTCAATTTTGAACTTAAGGATTTAAGTTCAAACTAAGACTTATTTCACCATATATTTTATCTGAAACCTAAATTCCTTGTAAACCTTGAAAATATAGAATATCCAAATACCATAAGTTGATATATCCTTGGATTAATCTCAGAAAATCAAATAATTTTGAAAATACTTTTAATTTCAATCATTTATACACAAAATAGTTATTGAAGGATTTCAAACTTTTGTAAAGATAAGCACATAGTTCCTTGATACTTAGTCTTTAATAAAAACTTTATTCTAAAAAGGTTTACACTTATGATACCAGATAATATGAAAAGATTGAACAAATAAATACACTTGAAATGGCAAAATATTTCTGTTTAATGATGAAGCAAGCCAAATTATATTTTGAAACTATATTATCTCTGGATTAATACAGTGTTTTAATGTATTTAGATTTTATATCAATTTGAAAATATGTGCTTATTTGGAAATGCTGGTAAACTCGTATAGTATTTTTCTCTTAGAAAAGAATATCCACCAAAGGTATATAATGAGACTGACATTCATTGCAGTGGCTTCAAAATAAAGCAAAAATGCCTTTGAATTTACAGTATTCTTCTCAAGAAGAGAAATTGGGTTTTTACTATGAAATAAAATATCTTATAGAGAAACCAAAAACATGACATCATAATGCCCCCTATTGTTTAAAATGGGATATGCATTAGAAATCGTTGCCAAATTATATACAAGTAAATGGACATTTTGGTAAATTGTAACATTCAGAGCTGCCAGAAATATTTTTAAAAATTCTTGGACTCTTAATATATCCAAATAAGATTGGAAACATGAATAATTTAACTATAAGGAAAGAAAATTATAAGAGCTCCAGAATTCATACTAAAATCCAAGTGTGTGACAATAGTAGCAATCTTATTTTAATGGCTACTTTGGGTTAATACGCTTAAATATTCATTACAGTAAATATTTACTTCAATAGATAACATACCGGCCCCAAATACTAAAACATCATTTATAAATTAGCCAAAAATACAGTAAATTCCCCAAGGTAAAGGGAGAGTGTGATAGACGGACTGGCCACATGATGGCAACATTTCACCATATAAATGCAAATAAACAAGCATTTGACAGTAGAAATCCCCTTGAGCTAAAGTGCCTAAAATATGAAGTGAATAAAGTCCCAACTTCTACAATAAAGTATTACTAACAGGCATCTCCATATATATATATATATATGTATAGCCCTCAACAATTTTATTTAGTGGTCAATTATTTCAATTTCTGCGTAAAACTTACTTGACATGCAATGCACATTTTATTTTGACTTTTTAAATATTCAATTACGTTTGAAGTTTCATCATGTGAGAGATTTGTTGATTCCCACCCTTGGAGTAGTTTTGTGTTACTGAACACCTTGTTGTAGAGCTGTGCTATCTCCCTGATCTGTTCCAAATCTATTCCTCTCTCCGCTGCCCACTCTCGGAAACCCCTTCCTGGTGGGAGAATTCTACCAAGCACCTTCTGGACTCCACAGCTGTTCCTGGCATCCAAATTGCAAATTGCCCTGGGGTTGGAGGAAATCTGATTATGCTGGAGTGGAAATGCCTAGAGTGGAGAAATAAGACTTGCCAGTTCTCCTGACAGCTGGGCCCAATGTTAGTTTGTAAGAGAATTTTCAATTGTCTACAATATTGACAATTAAAAAATTAGGTCCAGCCCACAACATTAAAAAAAAAAAAAAAACAAGAGGGAATGTTGATTAGTGACTGTAATGAGGGTAAAAGCAAGTTACATACTCTTTTACCATCTCCACATCACATCTCTGTATGTGTTTGCTGAAATCTCCCCATACATATGCTAATCATTTGTTCACCTATTTGTAAGGTGATCTGTCTGTTCACTCTCATGTAGTCCAGACCAAAGATACTGTCTTCTTAGAAGTTAGTGAATGGTTCTGTATCACTCTGTGGTAAGAGAGCAGGCCTGCAACCCTCTCACAGATCTGCAGCTTGAGTCACTGAAATTGTCAGACAAGAAAATAGTAATAATTTTTACAAATCCAACCCTGTAGGAAGAGCAAGCCAAACATTCCAGAAACTGACCAATAGCAAAATTTTAGTTTTAAAAAAACGTGTTTTGTCACTCAAAAATAAATTGAAAGGCAATATTTTTAAAATTGTGTATCATTAGGATTAAGTCACAATTTGAATGGAAAGTTAATAATGGCTCAAGAGAATAACAGTAATATACATTGCAAAGAAATCAATTACACGTGAAATATTTATAATTAGCTTCAATAACATCATAGGTTTTTGAACATCAAAAATATATGCTTGTGCATCTATATATGTATATAGTCGAAATTACAAAGATTAAGGTAAGCATACTGAAATATGCATAAACATTTTTGTATTCTTGTATTCTGGTCCTACTTGTACTTAAGTTTCCAAACCTGGAGTCTCCAAAAAATAAATGAAGCAAATATATACTACAATGATTCAAATATGATGGCATGCCATACATATAAATACATTTATAAAATAAAAATGTATCTTGTTCCATTGGTGTCTCAGAATATTCCTAAAGAAATATTTGGCAAGGAAATTCTCTGTAAGTAATTTTCTTCTAATTCCAAGCTAACCAAGAATGTTAAGATGCCTGGCCACTGTCGATTGCTAAGTCAGGGATCTGTGGAAATATCAGACACCTTAATTTATATGCAGAACAACTGAGATGTGGAAAGCTGAGGATTATGTTTTTGTGCTTCCGACCTAAAGCCATGGAGAAGAGGGGAAAATTGAATAAAAAAATCTTGTGTGGAGAAATTTTATTCTTTGGCAGTAAAAAGCACATACACATAAACATTGGGTGTTGTTATCACTTACTAATATTATGTATGTATATCCAAATAATTGTATTAAATTTTTTATTTGCCAAAGAATGGTGATAGTTAAAAAAATGAAGAAAAAGCATTAGCAAAATCATAATTGTATAGTATTTAATGTAATTTCATAGTATTATTTATCAATTACATCTGAAATATTCTATAAAACTATGAAATGCATAAATATATAACAAAAAACTTTAGTCTCCATAGCACTTTCTTCTCCCCCAGTAGGTGGCTCTATAATGAAAGTTTCTTCCCTAAAAGTTAAATTCATGAATATTTATAGTTTTTTTTAAAGCTTTTATTTAAAGAATATAAATTTCCAAAGTACAGCTTATGGATTACAATGGCTCCCCCCCTCCCATAACTTCCCTCCCACCCACAACCCTCCCCTATCCCACTCCCTCTCCCCTTGCATTCACATCAAGATTCATTTTCAATTCTCTTTATATACAGAAGATAAGTTTAGTATATATTAGGTAAAGATTTCAACAGTTTGCCCCCACATAGCAACACAAAGTGAAAAATACTGTTGGAGTACTAGTTATAGTATTAATTCACAATGTACAGCACATTAAGGACAAAGAACCTACATGATATTTTCTTTTAAAAAATTGACTAATTTTCTATGCAATTTCCAATTTAACACCAAGGTTTATTTTTTTCATTTTCAATTATCTTTATATACAGAAGATCGATTCAGTATATACTAAGTAAAGATTTCATCAGTTTGCACCCACACAGAAACACAAAGTGTAAAAATACTGTTTCAGTACTAGTTATAGCATTACTTCACATTGGACAACACATCAAGGACAGATCCCTCATGAGATGTTAAGTACACAGTGACTCCTGATGTTGATTTAACAATTTGACACTCTTGTTTATGGTGTCAGTAGTCTCCCTAGGCTCTAGTCATGAGTTGCCAAGGCTATGGAAGCCTTTAGAGTTCTCCGACTTCGATCTCTGTAATTAACACACAATTATTCTTAGGTGTTTAAATTTTAACCGAAAAGTGATCCCTGTTAAATATAAGAGTGGGACTAAGAGAGGGAGGAGATGTACAATTTGGGACATGCTCAATTGGACTTGCCCCAAATGATGGAGTTAGAAACGTGCCAGGGGATCCCAATACAATCCCATCAAGGTGGCACGTACCAAGGCCATCTCACTAGTCCAAGTGATCAATTTCAGTTCACAATTGATCACACTGATAGGTCTAAGAGTCAAAGGGATCACACAAACAAGACTAGTGTTTGCTAATACTAACTGATAGAATCAAAAAGGGAGAGAACGATCCAACATGGGAAGCGAGATACACAGCAGACTCATAGAATGGCAGATGTCCTAAATAGCACTCTGGCCTCAGAATCAGCCCTTAAGGCATTCAGATCTGGCTCAAGAGCACATGAGAATATTTTAGGCATGGAAAGCCAAGACACTCTGGAAAAAAAAAAAAAAAGAAGAAGAAGAAGAAGAAGACCTAAATGAAAGATCTCTGTAGTGAGATCCCAGTGGAAAGAATGGGGCCAGCGAAAGAAAAAAGAAGAATAAAGAAAAAGAAAAAAGAAAAAAAGAATGGGGCCATCAAAGAAGGAGGTACCTTTCTCTGAAGGGAGGAGAGAACTTCCACTTTGACTATGACCCTATCGGAGTAAGATCAAAGTCAGCGAATATTTATAGTTTTAAAAATTGTATAAATATCATTTATTAAATGTACATTTATACTGTCTTAGACAATGTCTTTTCAATGTGGCATGTAACAAGGTAAAAATAAATTAGTAAATAAATAAAGTTTTATTTTCATGTTATGAATATTAGCTAAGTATTCTTGGCAACAAGTTGATATTAGAGAATCAATCTCTTATTGTAATTTGTTTCACTATAGTAAGCATTATAGCATCTATATGTATCCCATCCCATTGTGTTGTAAACCTCAAATATAAACAACAAGAATTAATTTTTTTAAAAAAAGTAATTTCATCCATTTTACATAGAAGTCATTGCAAAGTAGCCTACACACAAAGGAAATTTGGGGGCAAACATAACAGAGCTGTTAGCATTGAATAATTTATCTGTTCTACTGAGACATTAACACTTTTGGTCTCTCAATCTGTACAAAGTGCTTCAATGTAAGACAATTTTCAACTTCATGATTTCAAAATCAGTATCAATACCAATCAAAGCCATTTGTTTCTTTGTTCACAACAACACACAAGAAAGAAAACTTTTAATAGCAAAACAAATTTCCATTCTACTGGAGTAATTCAGCCATTTAGATTATATACCTAAATATTGTCATGGAAGCTACATGTGTGTGGGAAATGAATAGATGCTGAGAAGCCAATCAAAACCACTATTTTCCTACTTAATAAATGCACCATTTAATCTAGACTAGCTAGCATTCATACCTGATGTTTACCATCCCAATGTTAAAAGTCAGTTTTTTTTAATGTCTGCTCAAGAAACGACTTCCACTTGAAAGTCTGAAGAGATTTCTTTGCAATAAAAAATTACTTTCAACTATAAGCATATCCTTTTTATAACATCCAGATAGACAAATTATACAACGCATTTAACAAATGGACATACAAAGAATATTTCACTTTTTTTTTTTTTTTGACAGGCAGAGTGGACAGTGAGAGAGGGAGAGAGACAGAAAGGTCTTCCTTTGCCATTGGTTCACCCTCCAATGGCCGCTGCCGTGGACCGCGCACCGCGCCCATCCTCATCCGATGGCAGGAGCCAGGTGCTTCTCCTGGTCTCCCATGGGGTGCAGGGCCCAAGCACTTGGGCCATCCTCCACTGCCCTCCCGGGCCACAGCAGAGAGCTGGCCTGGAAGAGGGGCAACCAGGATAGAATCTGGCGCCCCAACTGGGACTAGAACCCAATGTGCCGGCGCCGCAAGGCGGAAGATTAGCCTGTTGAGCCGCGGCGCCGGCCAGAATATTTCACTTTCAAAGTAGCAAATATATGTTTAGTTCTACTCTATGTGTATGTTATGTATTTATTAGTATGAGTATTTTCCAATCGTTTAGTTTATAAAATCAATTGTCTTTTCTATTTAAAATGTCTTGTTCATTACCCAGATCTATGACAAATAAGGCCAATCATTCAGAATATATTTAGAGAAAATGGACAGCCTATTTGAGGCAAACAAGAGTTTGAGGGGCTTCACATGTAGGATTTGCTATCCAATAAGTCGTTGCATGCAATGAACCATAGTTATTTTTTTAATTCCATTTTATTCCTCCATTGCATCAACTATTTTTCACATATTCTCTCAAAATAGTTAATCACACATTTTAAACCAAATATGTAATTATTATGAGGCCACTATTACATTTGGAGCCAAGTAATAGACTAATTTTATGTTTCCCAATTGTTTTAGGTTTGTTTCATTAATGTTTCATTCATGTTTAAAAGCAAAATGCTAGGAAGAAACCTATCTTACAAATTAAGTTACTTGCTTCCTTTACTGTATTATCAAAGAGCTGCCATTTTCTCATCTCTAATAAGAATCATCTTCAAATTTTACCTCTTGATTTTTTTTGTACTTTATTATCTTTAACTTATGTGCTTTCACATATACTTCTTGACTTTCTTGTGAAGTTACAGGCAATGTCTATTTATTTTCCATAACAGTTAAACCGAGAATCAGACATTTTTCTGTCTTTTCCTATGCTCTTGACTTTCAGATGTGCGCTTCACATGCAATAAGGTGTTCTCTATGTCATTCTGCTCAAATCAATCTCCACCTTGCACTGGACCTTCACAAAGAGAACATTCATCACCATTCAGCATGAAGTCCTGTGTGTTCTAGTCTGCTGTGACAGTACTGAAATATTTCTAGTCATTCAATCGTAAGGTCTATTTATTTTCAGTTGAAGTTCCAAAGTTGAGAAAAATAAAAAAATAATTTACCCCATCTTTAAAACAGAGATTAGATGTGTGGTGCAGTACTTGTGAAGTGCTGATCCCAAATCCATCAGATTCCTTAGCCTCTCACCCACCCAAAGGGCTTTACTGGGGCAGGGAGAAGAAGATTCATGAATGACTTTTCACTGTCCTTAATGTGTTGTCCAATTTGAATTAATGCTATAACTAGTACACAAACAGTATTTTACACTTTATGTTCTGTGTGGATGCAAACTGATGAAATCTTTACTTAATATATACTAAATCGATCTTCTGTATATAAAGATAATTGAAAATGAATCTTGATATGAATGGAATGGGAGAGGGAGCAGGAGATGGGAGGGGTGCGAGTGGGAGGGAAGTTATGGGGGGAAAAAAGCCAATGTAATCCATGAACTGTACTTTGGAAAATTATATTTACTAAATAAAAGTTTAAAAAAAGAAAAAGAAAACTTTTATTTAATAAATATAAATTTCGAAAGTACAACTTTTGGATTATAGCAGTTTTCCCCCCATAACCACCATCCCACCCACAAACCATCCCACCTCCTACTCCCTCTCCCATCCCATTCTTCATTAAGATTCATTTTTAATTATTTTTACATACAGAAGATCAACTTAGTATATTCTAAGTAAAGATTTCAGCAGATTGCACCCACACAGATACACAAAGTATAGAGTGCTGTTTGAATACTAGTTTTACTATTAATTCACATAGTGCAGCATATTAAGGACAGTGATCCTACTAATAATAATGAATAGAATCAAAAAGGAGAGAATGAATGATTTTTTAAAAATTATTAATACAAAGAAGACAGATTTCATGTATTTCACAGGTACAGTTCAAAGAAAATAACCATACTTCCCTCCCTCTCTCTCTTTACCTACCTCAATCTACCTCCTTCCTTCTTTTATTATTTTCTTTACTTTGCAAAAGCATAATTTCAGTCCACCCTATAATCATGGGCTAACCATAATATTCAACAACTAAAGAAGTAGAAAGACTGGAGTGGCAGAGAAGTATAAATAAGGGCTAAAAACAAGAATCTAAACACAAGATATCTATTTCATTCCAATACATTTGTTTTGAATTCCATATTAACTACTACATATCAGTGAAAGTATATGATATTTATCTTTTTGGGACTGGCTTATTTCACTAAGCATAATGGCTTCTAGTTGCAACTATTTTGTTGCAAAAGACAGGATTTAATTCTTTTGTATGGCTCAGCAGGATTTCCTCTGTATATGTACCACATTTTCTGTAGTCATCAATTAACGGGCATCTGGATTGATTCCATGTCTTAGCTATTGTGAGTTGAGCTGAAATAAACATTGGGGTACAAATAACCTCTTTAATATGGTAATTTCCTTTCATTTGGTTAAATTCTCAGGAATGGAATGGGAAGGTCACAGGGTAGATGATCCTGACCATCTTTTCATGTGTCTGTTGGCCATTTGTATCTCATCCTTTGAAAAATATATGTTAATATCCCTGTTAACTGGATTGTTTCGTTGTTGTTGATTTACTTGAGCTCTTTATGCAACCTAAACAGTAATCTTCTATCAGTTGCATAGTTTGCAAATATTTTCTTCCATTCTTTCAGTTGCCTTTCTCTTTGTTGGGGGTTTCCTTTGCAGTCCAGAAGCTTGTTAGCTTGAGGTAATCCCATTTGTCTAGCTTTGCTTTTATTGTCTGTGCTTCTTGGTCTTTTCCAAAATATTTTTGCTTTTGCCAGTATTTCCAGAATTTCCCTGACATTTAATAGGTTTTTGAAGAAAGTTATCAGAGGATTATGCTGTTTTCCAGACCCATGAAGAAGGAAAAAAGGTGCATGGTGTAGTGGGTTGAACCACTGCCTGCAATGCTGACATCCCATTTGGGCACCGGTTAATGTCTTGGGTATTCTACTTCCAATCCAGCTCTTTAGTAATTTTCTGGAAAAAGCAACAAAAGATGATCAAAGTGTTTGGGTCCCTGCACCCATGTAGGGGACCCGGATGAAACTCTTGGCTCCTTGTCTTTGGGCTGACCCAGCTCTGACCATTACAATAATTTGGGAAGTGAACCAGCAGATGGAAGATTTCTCTCCCGCTCTCTCTCTCTCTCTCTCTCTCTCTCTCTCTCTCTCTGTGTGTGTGTGTGTGTGTGTGTGTAAGCCTTTCAGATAAATAAGTAATTCTTAAAAAATAATAACAGGGACCGGCGCTGTGGCACAGCAGATTAAAGCCCTGGCCTGAAGTGCTGGAATCCCATATGGGTGCTGGTTCTAGTCCCGGCTGCTCCTCTTCCAATTCAGCTCTCTGCTATGGCCTAGGATAGCAATAGAAGATGTCCCAAGTCCTTGGGCCCCTGCACTCGTGTGGGAAATCCAGAAGAAGCTCTTGGCTCCTGGCTTCGGATCAGCACAGCAGCTCCAGCCATTGCAGCCATCTGGGAAGTGAACCAATGGACGAAAGACCTTTCTCTCTGTCTCTACCTCTGTCTGTAACTCTGTCCTTCAAACAAATAAAGTAAATCTTTAAAATAATAATAAGTATAAGGGCTCCAATCTAACCAGTTAGGGAACTTGATCAAGGATTTCTGAAGATCTTAGGGTGCTGGAATCAGTGCCCAATTCTCAACTGGAAAAATAGGGATGTCAAAAATCTAGCAGCAGGAACTGGAGTTGTGGTGGCATAGTGGGCAAACCATCACGTAATGCCAACATCCCATATGGGCTTTGGTTTGAGTCCTCCCTGTTCCACTTCCAATCTAACTCCTTGCTAATGCATTTAGGAAAAGCAGCAAAAGATAATGCAAATTTTTGAGCTGCACCCATGTGGGAGACCTGGAAGAAGATCCTGGCCCTAGCTTCAGCCCTGTCAAGCCCGTCATTGCAACCATTTGGGGATTAAACCAGTGGATGGAAGACCTCTGTCTCTGTCTCTCCTTTTCTCTCTCTGTAATTCTGCCTTTTAAATAAATAATAAAGAAACCTTTAAAAACCTAGCAGTAAGTACCTGGATGTATGTACAATGGGTGTAGGCAGTATGTCTGTGTTCCCTGCCTGTCATATTGAACTAGGAATATCCTTAAGTAGAAGGCTGTAAATTGTTTGTTAAAAGGTTACTGCAAAGGTGTGATGCTTGGCACAGTGATTAAAATACCACTTAGTGGGGACAGTGCTCTGGTGTAGTGCGTAAAGTTGCTACCTGTGGCTCTAGTATCCACATAGGCATTGGTTCAAGTCCTGGCTGTTCCACTTCCAATCCATTTCCCTGCTAATGCACTTGGGAAAGCAGCAGAAGAAGCCCCAAGTGCTTGGGCCCCTGCACCAACGTGGGAGACCTGAAAGAAACTGCTGACTTTGGATCTGCTCAGCTCCAGCCATTGCAGCCATTTGGGGAGTTAAACAGATGGAAGAAGCCAGCCCTGTGGCTCAACAGGCTAATCCTCCGCCTTGCGGAGCCGGCACACCGGGTTCTAGTCCCAGTTGGAGCACCGGATTCTGTCCCGGTTACCCCTCTTCCAGGCCAGCCCTCTGCTGTGGCCCAGGAGTGCAGTGGAGGATGGCCCAAGTGCTTGGGCCCTGCACCCCATGGGAGACCAGGAAAAACACCTGGCACCTGGCGCACGCCGTCCGCGGCAGCCATTGGAGGGTGAACCAATGGCAAAGGAAGACCTTTCTGTCTCTCCCTCTCTCTCTGTCCACTCTACCTGTCAAAAAAAAAAAAAAAAACAGATGGAAGATCTCTTTCTCTCTTTCTCACTCTCTCTCTCTCTCACACACACACACATATATTACCTATCAAATAAATAAATAAATATTTAAAAAATTAAATATACCATTGGGACTCCTGTATTCCACACTGAAGTGTCTGGTTCAAGACCCAGCTCCTCTGCTTCCTGTCCAGTTTGCCTGCTAATATGAATTCTGGGAGCCTGTGGGTGATGACCTGAGTAGTTGGGACCCCCACCACCACATTGGAGAAATGGATTGAATTCCAGATTGCTGGCGTTGCCCTTGTCCAGCCATGGCTGGTATAGGCATTTGGGCAGTGAAGTAGCAGATGGAAAAGCTTTCTCTGTCTCTCTGTCTCTCTGTCTCTTTGACTTCCAAATAAGACAAAAAGTTTTTTTAAAAAAAAAGAACATACAACAAAAAGCTTGAACTAGGATATAGAAATTAAATAGGAGCTTAAATCATTAGAGACAGAATAAACTTTTTAATCTTTATGTGATTTTTCCATTAATAAATACAGTTAGATTCATTCATTTTGAGTTCAGCTTTTAGAGACTGAATTGTTCACATTTAAGTTAACTATAAAGTTACTGAAAAATATTTGTGGCTGAAAAGTCAAATCTAGGGTCTGGTGCTATGGCATAGTAGGCTAAGCCTCTGCCTGCAGCACTGGCATTCCATACAGGCGCCTGTTTGTGTCTCGGCTGTTCCTCTTCTGATCCAGTTCTCTGCTTATGGCCTGGGAAAGCAGTGGAAGACGGCGCAAGTTCTTGGGCCTCTGCTCCGGTGTGGGAGACCCAGAAGAAGCTCCTGGCTCCTGGCTTTGGATAAGCCTAGGTCTTGCCATTGTAGCCATTTGGGGAGGGAACCAGCAGATGGAAGATCTTTCTTTCTGTCTCTCCCTCTTTGATTCTGCCTCTCAAATAAATAAATAAAATCTTTTTAAAAGTTAAATCTGCATAACAGTTTTTTCCATAATTTGAGGTTATCATTCTATCTCTTCTGCCCTCCATCTCCACTCTGTTTCCTTTGCACTTCAGGTAAATATTACACAATTTTCATATACAATTTATATGATATACACATATAACACACACTTCGGTATTTTGGTATATATATACACATTTATACACACACACACACAGAGAAAGTTGTGTTGTACTCCTCAGTGCTTCATTGTGTCGATATATCATAATTTATTCAACCAATTCCTAATGATAGATATTTGGTTACTTCCAGTTTTCTGCCATCAAGAAGAATGGCTGGACCTTCCAGAGAGACTCAGACATGGAGGGTGATGAATCTCAGATCTAGCAGGAACAAAGCCTGCAAGGCTTTGAAGGCCGTAGTAAGTAGTGTAGACTTTGTGTTAGGAGCATCTATCAGCCATTAAAGAGTTACAGGCAGAAGACTTGTGTGATATAATTTTAGTTTTGTGTAGGACTTTGTGAATTGAAGAAAAGGAGCTCAGGAAGGTGTCTATTGCACGAATTGCAAAGTGGTTTGGAAAGTCATTTCTATTTATGAACAATGTCCTTTGCTTACCCTGAAGCCTAAAATTTGAAATAATTTACTAGGAAAGAAGATTGATGTAGCAAACCAGAGTTTGCAAAATACTTCAAAATGGGTTTCCAAGAATAGCTGAAAATAGACTTTGGCATTATATTGCCTGGTCCAAGAGCATATATTTATTTAACATACGGAGAGTAAGTATATCAAAAGTTCCATGTAAGTCATAAGCTATTTAAGAAAAGTGCCGAGTAATTTTTCTATGTATACAAAGGCAGAAATCTGAAATCATATTCTGCTCAATGATAGTTCTGAAAAGCATTTAATGTTTTTCAGAATCTACAAAGCTTTTTCAAAACCATGTCATCAGCTTGCCTGAAGTGTAACTCCACCACACATTAGAGCTAATAATGCAATTATGGCTCAAGCAGTTAAACTGTTATAGTGCTTTTTTTTTCAAGGAAGTTTTCTTTTTCAACTCACATAGCCATCTTCATTGTGCAATCGTTCAGATGTACATCGTAGCACCCAAACTAATATTGTCAATATGTACAAGTCTTCTTAGTATATACCAGATTTATGATCAACTAAACAAACTGAATTTCATGAAAGTGCTGAGTTACTATAAAAGAAAATGTGTGGTGTCTCTAGGCAAAGATGCAAGCTCCGTTATTGTTATTACTTGGGATGCTTTTAAAATTTCCTTTTGTTGTTTTCTTGCTCTTTTCCTTTCCTTGGCTTGAGAAAAACGTGAAATTTTTTGCTTCCCTAAAAACTGAAACAGTTTCATTTTTGCCAATTTAGCTTCAAATAATAAATCTAACTGGGATCCTTGACACCTGAAGAAAAAATTTCCTATGCCCTTGCCGTGTTCAGGGACTCTGTTAAGTCACTGTTGTTAGGGTTTTTCATAATCATGTTTGGTCCTTAAAGCAGTTTTGTGAGGATCTAATACTAATATTTTGAATGTATTGAAACAAAGATTTTGAACAGATTAAGAAATTTACCTAAAAATCATGTGGCTGCTTAAAAACCAGGATGGGGACCCAAGTTTGGCTAGCGCTCAAGAGGAAATTACTATCTAGCAGTCTGTGTCAGTATTATACCAGTATTATTTCAGATATAATTTTTATAACATGTACATTAAATTAGAATAATTTCCAATATTTAAAACTTGGGTTACTATGTTAAAATGTATTTCTACCTTATCTTTCAGAAGAGCGAAACCATGGGCCAGGGTCCCATGGCTTTAAACAGCTGAAGTGACATTCATAGAGAATGGACTGCTCACTGTTCCTGCTGCTCTCTGTGACACTGAAACTGAGGCTCCACTGCTGTTGCTCATCCCATGGGCACTGTTACTCTCTTACATGCAGTTCTACATACTCATTTATTTTCTTCTAGCTCATCACTCTATACATTTTTATCTGTGGCTCCTGTTCTAATATCAGTGCTCCCAGATAACTCATTGTTCTGCCAATGATTTCATCCATTTCTCTCCTTCTCTGAACATAACACAACAATGTCAACATCCAAATGTACATCTGGAGCTGAAAAATTAACAGGGTAGGGCAAGCAGTTCTTTTTGTTGTACATATCATGAATACTTGCAGAAGATCACAAGTAGATATAACAATTACTCTTTTGCCTTTAGCTATTTTTTCTTCTCTGAGTCACTATAGCATCTTAATTTTGTAGATTGAAAGGGTTCAATTAAAAAATACATCAGCACCAAAGGTTACAATCTTTGGCTGTTTTAAACTTTCTTATATTTCATTTTGAAGAAGAAAGCACTATTTTATAGCACATTAAACACAGATGGCCTGAGCAATCTTTTATTTATTTATTTATTTGACAGATAGAGCTAGACAGTGAGAGAGAGAGGCAGAGAGAAAGGTCTTCCTTCCGTTGGTTCATCCCCAAAATGGCCCCTACGGCTGACCCTGTGCCGATCCGAAGCCACTAGCCAGGTGCTTCCTCCTGATCTCCCATGCAGGTGCAGGGGCCCAAGCACTTGGGCCATCCTCCACTGCCTTCCTGGGCCACAGCAGAGAGCTGGACTGGAAGAGGAGCAACCGGGACTAGAACTCGGAGCCCATATAGGATGCCAGTGCCACAGGCAGAGGATTAACCAAGTGAGCCACGGCACTGTCCCCTGAAACAATCTAAGTACTGTTTTGCTTGGTCAATGCCCACATTACTCTTTTATCCTCTAAGACTCAGTTGAATCTTACATTTCTATTAATCTGAAGGAACCACTGTGACTAATTTCATTGCCTATGACACCTGTGCCTATCTGCAGAAGTATACTATGGCGGCACAAAAGGGCCCCATGTGATCAGCTGATTCAGGAAGAAAAATCTAGAATTTGCTATCATATAATGGCTTACTCAGTATGTCAGTGTTAACTGAAAATAGATAAAGTCTGCGATGCAGTCATGTTCATGGGAGGCTTTAAAAGACATTGGGAAAACCTTCTCAATGGCTGAACTGAAAGCAGTGCACCTGTCCATCTACTTAGTGTGCAACAACTGGCAAAAAAGTGAGAATATGCACTGATGCCTTGGCAGTAGCCAATGTCCAAGTCTTAAGCTTGGGGACTAGAAGAAAAAAGATTGAAAGATTAGAGACAAAAGTATGTAAGGAAGAACCACGGGTCCTGGTATATGTAATAGAGAAGAAAATGTGTATGCTTTTGTATCAATATTAATGACCACAGAAAAAACTTGCCTCATGGAAAAGATATTGAACAACAAAGTAGACAAAATAATCAAATTGACATTAGGGAATATCAGCAGCAGCAACTGTAGGCCTATTATAAAGAACATATAAAGAAAAAGTCACAATGGTACTGTGGAAAAGTAGACCTGTTTAGAGCAAGTGTAAGATCATAGTAGCCATAAAAATACATTCTCAGATATCTTTCTGTGGAGTATAATTGATGGCTTTATTGCTGCATTCAAATCTGCCATGAGTGTGCTGAGACCACAGTTAAGTGCAGCATGGAGTCATTGGATGAGTGATTTTTGTCTAAAGGACTCCCCAGAAGGTTGGTTGAAACTTTCTTCAAACTGTATCACAAGGTATTCCTTTCTTTTGTCTTCACATAGGTCAGAACTGTAGTCAGAAGGCTCCCCCCACCTCTTCCAACTCTTTCTCATTTGTCTCTTACAAATATTTGCTCCAGTTCATGGCTTTCATCTTATTCAATCTTGGTATCTGTCTCAGAGAATTCCAACTAACCCAGTGAATTATTGTCAGTCAGTAAAAAATAAATGACTTCATAATGGGTAAGCCGCTCCTCTCATAGTGTTGAGGCTGATCTTCATTGGCTCTCATGGGTGCAATCATTATCCATTCTGTGAATTTGTGTCAGAAATAGACAAAGAATATCATAACTAATTCTACCACATCTCAATTCCATAGCTTCCAAGTGTCAAAATTTTATTATACTTATTTATTTATTTTCAGTTTATTTGAAAGGCAGAGAGAAAGAGGACTGGGTGTGGGAAGCAGAGAAAGTGAGAATGAGAACCTCCATCCATTGGTTCACTTTCCAATTGCCCACAACAGCCACAGCTGGAACAGGCTGAACTCAGGAATCCAGGACTCAATCTGGGCCTCCTATGTGAATGGCAGGGACCCAAGTATTTATACCAGCATCTACTATCCCTCAGGATGCCCATAAACAGGAATGTGTAGTCAGAAGGAAAGCTAGGACTTGAATTCAGGCTCTCCAATATGGCATGTGGGCACCCAAGGTGGTGTCATAATTACTCTACCAAACACCCATTCCTATTGTGATTTTTGAGGTCAGAGACAACACTGAAATTTTTGTGATCAAGAAGAGTTGTCCTCAACCACTATTTTGATCATTGAATGGCTTTGGAAATAACATTTTGCTGTAAATTTTTAATATTTCTTAATTAATCTAACCTAAAATTGTAAGACAACACAGCACTTAAAGACTAAATTTTTACTACATGAAACAGTTTTGATGACAACTAATACTGTTTAAGTCACTAGTACTGTCAAGTTGATTTACAAAAAAGATTTATTTTATTTATTTGGAAGGCAAATTTACAAAGAGAGAGAGGGAGAGGCAGAGGCAGAGAGAAGTCCTCCATCTGTTGGCTCACTCCTCAAATGAAGGCAATGGCCAGGGACTGGGCCAGACCAAAGCCAAGAGTCAGAAGCATCTTCTGGGTCTTCCATGTGGCTGCTGGGGCCCAAACAGTTGGGCCATCTTCCAAGGCACATCATCAGGGAGCTGGATCAGAAGTAGAGCTGCTGGGACTAGAACCAGCACCCAAATGGGGTGCCTGCATTGCAGGCAGCAGAGCCACAGAGCCATTCCCATAAAGCTTCTTAAGGAATACCTTCATTCTCACACATTTTTTTAGGAGAAATACTTTTTGAGCTCTAACTACAGTTCCAAATAGTTCCAAGTTTAAAGGGAATTTCCACTTTTCAAAATCCACTTATCTTTGAAAGCAAGGTGCTTCCAGCTAACCTTCAATTGGAAATGAATAATCTGAAATGTAATAATATACTAAAAGGCAAATATCTATTCTTGAATCTACCATAATTTTATATGTGTCTTTCATATGCTCATGAATTAATTTCACTTTTTGGTACTACCTATCTGTGTGAAAGGCATTTTCAAAGATGAAATATATAAAATCTCACTAGATTGTCATTGAAAGATGAGCAATTCGAATTTTTCTAATGATGGGAACCAGTAACTTTGAGATTAATTGTGAGAAATATGTATTTTTACGAGTAAAACTGTATGTCTTATTTAAAATAGTTTTTGTTTATAATTAAAGTGGCCCATATTTCCTGGTAAAAATAGAAATCTTGATTTACACTAAATCTCTGACATCCAAAAGGAACAAAAAGTAAATGTGCATGAAACCACTGAAGATAACGATTTTGTTCTTAACCAATTTGAAGAGGCAATGAGTATACAGGCTTTATTTGAGAAGTGCACAGGTATCTAGCTGTTTTTTCTTATTTTTAAAATTTACTAATATAAAGAGAGTTTAGATATTTCATAAATACAATCTAAGAATATAGAATGCTTTCTTCCCTCCTGTTCTGCCTTTCTTTCCTTCCCTGTTTCTTCCTTTCTTTTAACTTTTGTGATAACATACTTTCAATTTATTTTATAATCACAAGCTTAACTCTCCTCTAAATAAATAGTTCTACAAGTAAAAATTAGACCATTGCTCCTCAGGAACATAGACAAGTGTTATAAACAATAATCAAATCCCAAGATGTCAATTTCTCTCATGTACGTTAATGTTTTTTCCTTCTATATTAATTACCATGAATCATAAAAAGCAAATGATATTTGTCTTTTTAGGTCTAGTTTATTTCACTAAGCATTATCATCTCCACTTATATCCATTTTGTGGCAAAAGATAGGGTTTCATTATTTTTTATGACTGAGTAATATTCCAAAGTGTATATATACTACATTTTCTTTATTCAGTCATCACTAGATGGAGACCTGGGTTGATTCTGTATCATAGCTATTGTGAACTGAGTTGCTATAAACTTGGACAAACAGATAACTCTTTCATATGCTGTTTTCATTTCCTTTGGGTATGAAGAGAATACCATTCTTCTCATTAGAAGACTTGTATCACCAAAAATATCTTTAAGTATTATTATGTTTGAAAAGTATATCAATAATATTTGTGAGAATCTGTTTTCTCAAGTTGTATAATGACCTCCATAATATTCACAATTTTGCCTCTTGTCCCATAAAACCTAAAATGTGAACTATGTGACAATTTCTATGATAACACACAATATAAATTATTAGCATGATAGATTAAAAAATAGAATCTACAAAATTTGAATTTTTTTCTTGTATTTGATATTGATAGAACAACAGAGTTATATTCAAGAACTCTTCTATTTTGCTGTCAAATACAAGCATGTGGGTCTAAAACAGATATGTGAGTGGAAAAGTTCTATGAAGAATTTCAGAGAAATGTTATTTGGGTTTTCAAAGCCCAGTCCCTTTTATCTTATATCACCTGAAGCCATCATTTGTGTGACTTGACATAAGACAATTTTTTAAATTAATATTTCCCAATATATTATACTTTTCAATATAATACCAGATCACTATTAATCTAATCTGTTAATTTTTTTTGCTGCCTAAAATGTTTTAGCTATATTTAAGGAAAAGTTCAAAATGTAAAGATAAAACAATAACTGAAATTTGAGGCAAAAAATATGACTATGAGTAAATTATTCATTCAGCTAGATCAGGGAGTTATTCACAGTTTCTGCTCACCCTATTTCCTGATCACAGTCAGTGGCACATCAGAAAAAAGTTGAGGCCAAAATAAATATACAAGTAGTTTCCTAGTATAACATAACATAGTTTCCTAGTATAACATAAAGTTTAATAAGTGTTATGTTAAATAAATTTGTATCTACACTAATAATATTTAGAAGATGCGATGTTAGAACTACGATGTCACTAATGATGAGGATGTTATAAATATGCTCACCCAAAATAAAGCTTTAAATTAAGGATAATGAAGGTTGGTTATTTTATTCTTTTTGATGAAATTTCAAGAATGTTACTAAAAGTGTAAAACAAGTTAGATTGATATTATTAATTTTCTTTTCATTATTTTAAGAGATAAAAGCTGTTAGAATTAAATTCACCTCAAACATTCCTTCAGCATGATAATTAATAGAACAGAATCACGAATTTGTTAATTAAAATAAGATACCTCAGGGAATTGAAATTAATTTTGATGTCCTAATAGATAGCCTTATATCAATAAATCTCACAGATGTGTTGTCAGCATTATGTGAAGGTGGATAAAGGCATTTTAGCTTGACTTTGGTGAAAGTGAAAGGAATTATCTATTTTAGGCTAATCACAATGCATGAGGTAGATTAATATAGTTTTTCATTAAGACTAATCTCCATGGATATGTTAGAAATATCAGTGTAAGCTTTCAAATACTATATATCAAGTCATTCGTTCAAATACAACCCAGTTTAATAGTCACCGAAAGCTATAACCATCTGGCAGATGTTTCCTGGCCTATGTGAAATGAGTTGAGGGGCTCATTTCTGTTTCTATTGAACACATGTCCAGGTCACCAGAAATATCACCACAATTTGCACCCTAATTAGTAATCTCAAGCATGTTGTGGGCTGCATGGTAATGGAACATGGGCTTTCCTCCAAATTCAGAAATGAGTCTATTCAGATACAAATAGGAATGGCCTTGGAAGGTCAGCATCAAGAGAACTTGAATTTCTGTGTGATGTAAATTTCAAAAAGAGAAAGGGTTTTTTTTTTTTTTTGCTTAAGGTATTCATTTGACATTCATCTTTCTCAAAATAATTGTAAAATTAACAAAGCAGAGTGTTGCCTGTATGTCTCAATATTTTGAGGAAAACACACCCCTCTGATAAAAGCTACAGAGCCTCCTCAATAAAATTAGCACATATATTTATGCCAATAAATATTATATATATATATTAATATTTAGACTGATGCTGTGGTCTGATTGGTTGTATACCCCCAAGCTGGTATTTGGAAGGTGATTAGGTTATATAAATTGAACATTTATGGATGAGATGAATGCTCTTTTAAAAGAGGCCCAAGAGTGAACCCTTGCCCTTTCTATTATGTGCCCTTCCTATTATACATACATATATATTATATACTATATATATATAAAATATACATGCCAGTGACTTCAAAGAATATCTTTACCCTAGCACAAAAAGAAATATTAGAAATAAGCTCAATGTTTTTATTCTAAGGCCTAGACTAGTATCAATAATCAAGTTTTTCATTGCAATACCCAACAAGAATGCATGGTAAGAATTTTAAATAGAAAACTTCAATGAAACCTATGTTACTTCATTTATATCCTACCTAAAATCACACACATACACACCAACACAAAATTCAGATGCTTTCTTTTTCCATTTTTTTTAAAATATACAAGGTAGCTTTATTAGTTGTTAAGGTTATCTATTTAAAGAATACTCGACTGTTTAATCAACATCAACATACTGTGAAGTTTATGACATATGTGAAGGAAAATGCAAAATACAAATAACAAAAAGACTGACAAAGCAAAGAAGGGAGAACACTGGCATAAGTATTTTATCCTATGCCTGGAGTAGTTTAATATCACTTGAAGATAAACTCTTATAAGGTACAGAAATATAAGCTTTACAAACCTGTAGCAAACACGAAAATAACAATAAATAAATAAAACAGCAACAAAAAGGATTAAAAGTTACTATAATACTTGTATAACATTGTTTGTAGCTGGTGTTGTGGCATAATGGGTTAAGCTACTGCCTGCAGCATCCTAAGTCTTGGCTGCTTCATTTCTGATCCAGCTCCCTGCTAATGCACCTGGGAATTCAGCAGAGAATGCCAAATCCTTGGGACCCTGAACCCAAATAGGAAACCTGGATGAAACTCCTGTCTCCCGACTTCACCTTGGCCCAGATCTGGCTGCAGATGTTTTAATAAGCTGTTTTTTTTAAACATCTGAGGATATCTCTATGGGTTTTTGGTCATATACATAGTACACTTACCAAAAGTTACCTGTATTTTATGAGTAGAACATTTGGTTCATGAGTATTAAACATATCCTTTGAATTGCTAAATAGAATGATTTTGAGATGATTGCAGAAATATGAAACTGAAGCTTAGGACAAAAAACAATCTTCTTTTTGTACCAAATTTCTATAATATTTAGATGGATGCTATGGTCTGATTGGTTGTGTACCTCCAAGCTGATGGTATTTGATGGTGATTAGGTTATGTAACCTTCATTAATGAGATCAGGGCTCTTTTAAAAGAGGCCCAAGAATAAACCATTGCCCTTCTTACTATGTGAGATCAGAGGTAGATTTTTGTCATCTATGAAGCAGAAAATGGGACCTTAGACATGAAATCTTCCAGGACCTTGATCTTTAACTGCCCAGACTATGAGAAACAGATTTCTGTTTGTATCTGCTACCCAGTATATGCTATTTTGCTGTAGTAATCTGAAGAGACTGACACGGTAAGGCCGTAGCAATTGGGAAAATCCACTCATTTAAGTCAATAAATTTATATTGAGTTAGAATGAGATATCAACAAGATAGAGATAATTCCTATTATTTTGATACTATTTGTAAGAGATGTACATAAGGGATAGGCCATTATAGAACATTATGGTACAAGCTATAATGGATTTTATGGTTTGAATATGATATGACTCCTGAACTGGTGAGGACAGTTAAATCTCAATGTCATAGGTTGATAGTGCTCAGATGATAGGAATTTAACCTAATCATGGTGTCAAGGGGGTGGACCTAGTGGGAGTTCCTTAGGTCCTTGGGGATGTGCCCTCAGAAGGTAGTTCTTCCAGGATGATTGGCAATAAAAACCAAGCTGAGAATAGATGCTCTCTCTGTTTCATGGTTCACCTTGTTCCTCGGCATAGCTCCACCTTTGCCATCCTCTAACTGCACCAGATGGTTGGACCAATGGAGCAGGTATTTCATGTAGTAACAAAAAACTGACTAATGCAATGAGGAAAGATAAAATTGTATGGTAAGCTCTAATAGGCAGATCTAAGAGGGATGAAGGTCTCTAAACTTAGAGTCCCTGGAAACCACATGTGTGTTTCATTTGACCATAAGTCCTATGTCCACTACCATTACTAGTCCTTAGCAGGGCATACAAGAGATGTGAGTGGCTAGAAATACAATTTATGATTGTTTAAACACAGTCCATCATTTATTAAACAGTTGTTGGTGGGAATACATGAGTGTATATATATATAAATGTGTGTGTGTGTGTGTGTGTACAATTTATAGAACATCAGAGGTTTTTTGAGTAATTAATATAGAGTTATTTGAAATTTTTAATTAAACTTTTTATATAAATCAAGAGCAGAAGAAATCCATAATACTATGAATTTGGGAGATCAGGATTAGACCCAGCATGTACATAGATTGTTCAAGGAGATAGAAGAGAATGAGAAAATTTATTTTTTTAAAATTTTTATTTAGAATATAAATTTCCAAGGTACAACTTGTGGATTGCAATGACTTCCCCACCCATACCTCCCCTCCCCCCCACTACCCTCCCCCCTTACCCACTCCCTCTCCCCTTTCATTTGCATCCAGATTCATTTTCAATTCTCTTTGTATACAGGAGCTCAGTGTAGTATGTGTTAAGAAAAGATTTTAAACCATTTGCCCTCACATAGCATCACAGAGTGAAATATACTCTTTGAGTACTAGTTATAGCATTAAATCACATTGTACAGCACATTAAGGACAGAGATCCTACATGATATTATTTTTTTAATTGATTTTTATGTAACTTCCAATTTTTTTTAATCATTTGCAATTATCTTTATATACAGAAGATCGATTCAGTATATACTAAGCAAAGATTTTGTCAGTTTGCACCCGTGCATAGACAGAAGGTGTAAAAATACTGTTTCAGTACTAGTTATTGCATTACTTCACATTGGACAACACATTAAGGACAGATCATACATGGGCCGTAAGTACACAGTGACTACTGCTGTTGATTTAACAATTTGCCACTCTTGTTTATGGTGTCAGTAATCTCCCTAGGCTATAGTCATGAGTTGCTGAGGCTATGGAAGCCTTTAGGGTTCGCCGACTTGGATCTTGTTCTGACAGGGTCATAGTCAAAGTGGAGGTTCTCTCCTCCCTTCAGAGAAAGGTACCTCCTTCTCTGGTGGCCCTGTTCCTTCCATTGGAATCTTACTCACAGAGATCTTTCATTTATGTCTTCTTCTTCTTCTTCTTTTTTTTTTCCCCAGAGTGTCTTGGCTTTCCATGCCTAAAATACTCTCATGGGTTCTTGAGCCGGATCCTAATGCCTTAAGGGCTGATTCTGAGGCCAGAGTGATTTATTAGGATATCTGCCATTCTAAGAGTCTGCTGTGTATCCTACTTCCCATGTTGGATCAGTCTCTCCCTTTTTTAGTTCTATCTGTTAGTATTAGCAGTCACTAGTCTTGCTTGTGTGATCCCTTTGACTCCTAGACCTGTCAGTGTGATCAATTGTGAACTGAAATTGATCACTTGGGCCAGTGAGATGGCTTGGTACATGCCACCTTGCCGGGGTTGTATTAGGGTCCCCTGGCACATTTCTAACTCCATCGTTTGGGGCAAGTCCGATTGAGTTTGCCCACATTGTATATATCCTCCCTTTCTTTTTCCCTCTCTCATAAATTAACAGGGATTACTTTTCAGTTGAAATTTAAACACCTAGGAATAATTGTGTGTTAATTGCAGAGTGCAACCAATAGTACTAGAACAATAACAAACAACGTCAAGAAATACTAAAATGGGAAAAGATTTACATTGTATATCAACCGTCCAGACAAGATTTGATCCAGTCATAGTTTCTCATAGAGTTCATTTCACTTCAACAGGTTTCCCCTTTGGTGTTCAGTTAGTCATCGCCAATCAGGGAAAACAAATGATATTTGTCTTTTTGGGACTGGCTTAATTCACTCAGCATGATGTTTTCCAGATTCCTCCATTTTGTTGCAAATGACCGGATTTCATTGTTTTTAACTGCTGTATAGTATTCTGTAGAGTACATGTCCCATAATTTCTTTATCCAGTCTACTGTTGATGGGCATTTGGGTTGGTTCCAGGTCTTTGCTATGGTGAATTGAGCTGCAATAAACATTACTGTGCAGACGGCTTTTTTGTTTGTCAATTTGACTTCCTTTGGGTAAATTCCAAGGTTTTTGTTTGTCAATTTGACTTCCTTTGGGTAAATTCCAAGGAGTGGGATGGCTGGGTTGAATGGTAGGGTTATATTCAGGTTTCTGAGGAATCTCCAGACTGACTTCCATAGTGGTTTAACCAGCTTGCATTCCCACCAACAGTGGGCTAGTGTCCCTTTTTCCCCACATCCTCTCCAGCATCTATTGTTGGTAGTTTTCTGAATGTGAGCCATTCTCACCGGAGTGAGGTGAAACCTCATTGTGGTTTTGATTTGCATTTCCCTGATTGCTAGTGATCTTGAACATTTTTTCATGTGTCTGTTGGCCATTTGGATTTCCTCTTTGGAAAAGTGTCTATTGAGGTCCTTGGCCCATCTCTTAAGTGGGTTGTTTGTTTTGATGTTGTGGCATTTCTTGATTTCTTTGTAGATTCTGGTTATCAACCCTTTATCTGTTGCATAGTTTGCAAATATTTTTTCCCAAAATGTTGGTTGCCTATTCACTTTCTTGACTGTTTCTTTTGACGTACAGAAACTTCGAGAATGAGAAAATTTAAAACAATAGAATTGAGGATGGAACATGGTAACACAAAAATTAAAAGTTAAGCAAATGCATGAGATCCCTTGGAATCATAAAAGCAAAACCAGAAAGAAATATTGTCAGATAAGCCAAGTGGTCAAGTGAATAGGATTTCAAAGCATATTTAGGTTTAGCTATCAAAGGATCATTATGTTCAGAGAAGTGATAGGCCTTTGAATTGGGCAACGAAAACCAGATTACACTTGTTTAAGTAGTGAATGGTGGGTGGTGGGTGGGGAAGGAAAGCTGGGAAGCCAATTATTGACATATATTTTGAGAAGATTCGATTCAAATGAAAGAGAAAGAGAGTCTGACAATGCAATTGATATAGTTGCAAAGGCGAGAAATACTGCTTCATGCTTTCTTTTATATGATATTCAAATTCCTGCACAAAGCAATTCACAGAGACTTAAGAACTTCCTGCCAGTTAGGGGATATCAATTAAACATTACAATGAATTACAAGAAATGGCTTGTGGAATCACCTTTCCTCTAGGTTTATCCGTCCAAATTACTTGTAAAACATGCCTAGGGGTGCAAAAATGAAGCATGTAATCCCAGAGCCCCTTACAGCACGGTAGAGCCATCATTCCTCGTTTCCTACTATAATTAGCCTTCTGGGGAGCAACTGGAAAGGCCAACATAACATTTTTCTGGTTCTTCCTGGTTATATAGAAGATAAAATGCAAGGGGGAAAATTAAACACAGATGATAAATCCTTAATTCAATCTCCTTATCAGATAATACTTGCAGCCAAATTATTCCACAGTTTTCACCTTCCTTTCTTGCCAGTGTTATGTCTGTTTCTGCTTGACTTAAATATTTGGCTTCCTTCTGGTAGTTCTCGAGTACATTAAAATATGTAGATGCAAACAAATCAGTCAAAAATCAATGATATGATGGCCTTTTTCTGCAATATGTAACAATTCTTGAAACTGAAAAATCTCCAAGATATATGCATGTGTGTGTGTTGCGTGTTTAGTGTAACAGGTAGACTATCCATCCCTTCCCTTTCCTCTAGCATGCTAAAAAGGAAGGTTATGGTGGTTTCTATGAGATTTCCTAGGGCCTCCTCCTTAGGTAACCTCACTTCAGTTACAAAAAACAAATAACAGTATTTGTAATTTTTCAATTTTAATTTGTAATTGGTTTTAACAGATTCAATGTGCTTTGTAGATACAATTCTAAGAACATAATTAATATTCTCTTCCTCCTTCCCTCCCCCTCTCTTCCCCATCCTCTTTCATTCTCCTTTCTTTCTTTCTTCTTTTTTTTTTTTAGCTTTTGAGATAACATACTTTAAAGTTACATTACAGTAAAAATGCTTAAGCTTAATTCTTTACCAAATAATAAGTTTAACAAGTAAAGGGCATAAAGACCTTAATTAAGTGGGAATATAGACAGTGACTAAAAACAATCATTAAATGGAAAAAAATCACCTATATACAGTAAATGTTAAAGTAATCACAAATCATTAAAACCATAAGAGTGTAACATTCTTAACCCTCAGTTTGACAAAGGTATAAAACAAAGTTTGACAAAAGTATATTTGCATCAATACTAATACACAGAAACATTTCTTTCTTTTCTTTTTTTTTTTTTGTTATCTCTTTCCTTTTAGTCTGTTTCTCAATTTCAGCTCCTAAATATAAGGGATAAAATGCAGTATTTGTCTTCTTGCATCTGGCTTATTTCATTTAACATGATGTCCTCCAATTGCATCCATTTTGCTGCAAATAGAAGAATTCTGTTCCTTATTTTAGCTGAATAATATTCCATTGTGTAAATATACAACATTTTTATTTTGGATTATTTTCTCTCACCTTTTTATCAAGATGTAGCGGTGGCAAAATCTCTTAAGGCTTTCTTATAACTGGATAGGCAAGTTTCACAACTTCAGTGGCCTGAACAAACAACAGACCACTTCCAGATTCACCATCAGCATCCAAATGCAATATTATACCATAAATGGACTGATTATGGTTGCATATTAATTCAATAACTTACTCAAAACTATTACCTTGTTAAATGTAAGAGAGGAATTAGAAAGAAAGCCCCAAGGGCCCCAAACTGTGGCATAGCTGGTTAAGCTTCTTCCTGTAGTGCCAGAATCCCATATGGGAGCCAGTTTGAGTCTCAGTTGCTCTACTTCCAATCCAGCTCTCTGAAGGTATACCTGGGAAAGCAATAGAAGATGGCCCAAGTGCTTGGATCCCTGCACCCATGTGGGAGACCTGGAAGAAGCTCCTAACTCCTGGCTTTGGATCAGCCCAGCTCAAGCCATTCAGCCCATTTGGGGAGTGAACCAGTAGATGGAAGACCTTTCTCTCTGCTTCTAACTCTCTCTAACTCTGCCTCTCATATAAATAAACAAAACCTTAAAAAAAAGAAAGCCTCAAAATAACAGTTAAATACTCTATTTTTTTTTAAAGATCTACTTATTTTGTTTGAAATGTAGAGTTATCGAGAGTGTGGGAGAGACAGAATCACTCTCAAGGTTCACTCCCCAAAAGACCACCGTGGCCAGAACTAGGCCAAACTGAAGCCAGGAGCCTGGAGCTTCTTGCACTTCTCTCATGTGTGTGCAGGTGCCCAAGCACTTGGGCCATGTTCTGCTACTTTCTCTGGCATGTTAGCAGGGAGCTGGATCAGAAGTGGAGCAGCTGGGAATTGAACGAGCACCCATATGGGATGCCATTACCCAGGCATCAGCTTAATCTACTATGCCTCAGCACTGGCCCCAATAAATAGTTGACCTTAAGAAGGAATGTGAGGCCGGTGCTACAGCTCCATAGGCTAATCCTCCGCCTTGTGGCGCCAGCACACGGGGTTCTAGTCCCAGTCGGGGCACCGGATTCTGTCCCGGTTGCCCCTCTTCCAGACCAGCTCTCTGCTGTGGCCAGGGAGTGCAGTGGAGGATGGCCCAAGAACTTGGGCCTTGCACCTGCATGGGAGACCAGGAAAAGCACCTGGCTCCTGCCATTGGATCAGCACGGTGCACCGGCCGCGGCAGCCATTGGAGGGTGAACCAACAGCAAAAAGGAAGACCTTTCTCTCTGTCTCTCTCTCTCACTGTCCACTCTGCCTGTCAAAAAAATAATAAATAAATAAATAAATAAGGAATGTGAAAATAATTTTTAGGTTAGGAAGTTTCATTCCACTGTTTCTCACTTTCTGAAAGAACTACTACACATACCTGTTTAATGAACTGCCCAGCTTTTGCATTTTATGTGAATAGCAAGCTAATTATTGCTGCATTTCTATATGATTGTAATATCCTTTGAAAGCTTTATGTCAGTGATATATTTGAAGTAATTTAGACTGAATATGAAGAAACCATGATGTATAAAATCTTCTAAGACAGTTGTTTTTATGATAATTTTTGAAAGCAGAAAAAGCCAACGCCTCCTTTGGGCTCCCCAATCTTGGCCTCCCCTCACCACAGAGACCTCTTCTTAGAATGTGAGAATCTCCAAAGACACAAATTTAAATCTGTTTGCACATTTTTCTTCTACTATCTTGGTTTCTTTACGCATACTTACTTGCAACTGAATGAGCAGCCATCAATTAACATATTTGAAAACAAATTTTGTAAAGAACCCACACAGGTTTTAAAAATAAAGTGAAAGGTACTCACCTCATCAATATGCAGGGATTAACTTTATTAAGCTATATTTGCAGGGTCTTCACAAGGCTCATGGGAAAATCATGCATGAATTTCAATTTTTTTTGTAGCATAATTAACTTGCACTAACTGGGTATAGCATGAGTGAATAGGTTCAGGTTTGAGCCATTATGGAGGATAGAATACCAATCATAAAAGAGTCCCTATCAAAGCAACCTGAATTCTGCTAAAATTGAAGCAAAAAGAAGCTGCAAATTTACAGAAAAGTTTGAGAGGAGGAATGGTGAAATCATTGTTGCTTTACAAAAAGTTTGTAAAGATAAAGCTCCCAAAGAAATCAGCAATTTTCAAACAGTCAACTAATTTTAAGGATGGAGGGAACAATGTTGAAAATTAAGCTGGCAGTAGCAGCCCATCCACATCAATTTGCAAAGAAAAAAATAATCTTGGCCATGTCCTGACTGGAGAGGGCTGATGATTAACAGCATAAGCAGTAGCCAACATCATAGAATTCTCAATTGGTTCAGCTGACACAGTTCTGACAAAAAAATTAGAGCAGACCACACTTTCTGCTCAATGAGTGCCAAAACTGTTGCTCCAGGTCAACTGCAGAGAAAAGCAGGGATTTCACTGTAAACTTTAAGTAAGTAGGGTGGAGATCCTAAAGCATTTCTTCAGAGAATTGTAGCAGGAAATGAATTGTGGCTTTACCAGTATGATCATAAAGACAAAGCACAATCTAAGCAATGGATTCCAAGAGGTAGCTGTGATCCATTCAAAGCAAAAGCAGACTGATCGTGAGCAAAGGTTGTGGCAAGTTTTGGGCTACTCAAAACATTTTGCTAGTTGACATTTTATTTAGAGCCAAAGAATAATAGTATCTTCTAATTAGGAGAGTGTTTTTATGAGAGTTAGCCACTATAAGAATATTCCTGCTTATTCCTATTATCAATTGAGAGAAATGTTTTGAGTTTCCATGGGAAATCAGAAATCATTAGGCATCCTCCTTCCAGTCCTGATTTAGCTCCTTGTGCCTTCTTTATGTTTCTCATCTTAAAAATATTTAAAGGGAGCCAATTTTTTTTCAGTTAACAATGTAAAAATAAGAAGACTTCATTGACATGATTAAATTCCAAGGAGCCAGAGTTTTTTTTTTTTTTTTTTTGACAGGCAGAGTGGACAGTGAGAGAGAGAGAGACAGAGAGAAAGGTCTTCCTTTTGCCATTGGTTCACCCTCCAATGGCTGCCGCGGACAGCGCGCTGCGGCCGGCGCACCGCACTCATCCGATGGCAGGAGCCAGGTACTAGGTGCTTTTTCCTGGTCTCCCATGGGGTGCAGGGCCCAAGCACTTGGGCCATCCTCCACTGCACTCCGGGCCACAGCAGAGGGCTGGAGCCAGAGTTCTTTAAGGATGGACTGAATGGTTGATATCATTATCGGCAAAAAGGTCTTGTTCTTGGTGAAGCTATGTTGAATTATAGTTTACGTTTTAAGTTTTTAATTTCATTTTTTACACAAAATTTGAAGTACCGTATCGCAGCAACTGATGCAAAACAGTTTAGTGCAAATGTTTTTTTTCTTCCTGCTTTCCTCCTTTAAGCCCTCCATTTCTCAGGTGAAATGAGGACTCTAGAGATGTCTCCAAACTTTCATTTAAGGAACAAAGTATTTATTTAAAGCTGTTATTCCTATTGTAAGAATCAGGTGGTTGTGCTCTGGAAAATGTAATTCGAAGGAATTCTCTGATGGTGGAGTTTCAGGACCTGCAGCACACTGATCGGGTGCCACCATCACACGAAGCTGATGCCATTGTATGCCCTTGGACATCCAGAACTCTAAGATAAACAAATTTCTTCCTTGATGAAATTCTGTCAATGTGCCTTGATGAAGCAATGAATGTGAATTCATAGTATTTCCATTGTACTGGTTAGTGAGGAGGCATTTTAAATGAAAGACATCTGGCATGGAGTCAGGTCAGGTTCTTCATTGTGAATTTTTACTCGCACATAAAGCACAATGTGCGGCATACATTTTGTCATATCTAGGAGGAGTCAATTCACATTGAAGGAATGGCCAACTTGGACATTTATTACAGCATTTTTTTTACAGATGAAAGTAAAACCCCAGTTCTCACAAAGTTAGAGAAGGATTCAGTGATGAATATCCCACTCTTACATCTCATCTCTACCTATCCCTACCCATTTTATGCCTAGGGAGGCTGACTTATTTATTCTACAAACAGAACCCTCATGCCCTCAGGCTTCTTCTTGGGGTTTAGCTAGTGAGGAGCCAGGGCTGGAAATATGGAAGCAGAGTGAGGTCAGAAAAACTATTTCCCTGTCTAATCCCTCTTAAGTCAGCCAACTCTATGATCAGTCTCTCCTTCTGATTCCTGTCGTATTTCACACACTCGTCCTTTGGGGGATGATGAGTGAACTAAACAGCATTCATCCTGGGTCCCACTCATATACAAATTTGTAAATAATCCCTCTCTAAGTGCTATGGTTTGGATATGGTTTGTCCGCTAAAGGTTCATATGCTGGAGGCTTGGTCCCTAGTATGCCAAATATGATGATTTTGAGACTTGTGGAAAATTTAAAAGCTGGGATGGTAAGGCTTAGTACAGGAGATGATTAAGTCATGGAGGCACCACTCTTAGAAGGGATTAACACTAGTCTCATGGCATTGGTTTGGGGCTCTCAGGATTGGATTAGTTACTGCAAAAGATACAAAGCAAACTGAGCTTCCAAGTTTGTTCCCCTGCTGCCTCTTCCACAGTGCCTGTCCCACACCATCACACATGCTTCCCCATGTGGTGCTATCTTCCATGAGGCCCTCACAGAAACTCGTGCAAGTGCAGTGCTCTTGGATCTCCAGAGCACTAATCTAAACAAATCTCTTTTCTTAATGAAGTACCATCCTCAAGCACTTTGTTATAGCAATAGGAACCAAACTAAGATAGTCTGTAAGCATCCCTGAGTTCTGTCATTTGTTTCTGATGAAACTGTATTAGTCAACTTTTCATTACTTTTAACTAAAATACCTGAGACGATCAAATTACGACAGAGGCACATTCATTTCAGCTTCTGGATTTGGGGTTCACAGTCCAAGATTTACTAGTTCTATTAGTCCAGCTTTTGATGGGGACTGGCAATGGCATAATATGTGTGGGGAGACGATCACATCTTTCTTTAAAAAGATTTTTTTTAGTTTATTTGAAAGACAGGGTGACAGAGGTGCAGAGTGGCACAAATAGAGATAAAACTTCCATTCACTGGTTCACTCTCCAAATGGCCGTAACAGCTGGAACTGGGCCAACCCAAAGCCAGGAGCAAGGAGTCTCATCCAGACCTCCCACATGGGTGCAAAGGATCAAACCTTTGGGTCATATTTTGCTGCTTTCCTAGCTGCATTCACAAGGAGTTGTAGGAATTGGAGCAGCTGGAACTCAAACCAGCACCCTTATGGGATGTTGGCATTGCTTAGCCTGTTAACACCACAGTGCTGACAAGAGACGATCATATCTTAAGCCAGGAAGCAGAGAGACACAAAGGAAACATCTTCAGCTTATGTAACCAAGCATCTCGTGAGAACTACCTTGTTCTCCTGGTCTCCCGTGGGGTGCAGGGCCCAAGCACTTGGGCCATCCTCCACTGCACTCCCTGGCCACAGCAGAGAGCTGGCTTGGAAGAGGAGCAACCGGGACAGAATCCAGTGCTCTGACTGGGACTAGAACCCAATGTGCAGGCACTGCAGGCAGAGGATTAGCCTATTGAGCCGTGGCACCGGCCCCGGTATCTTTTTTAACAAGCTATTTTCTCCCCTTTGGTTGGGTATTCAAATATACTCACAAATATTCTAAAATATACATATATATTTTATCTATGTATATATATGAAAATACTTATGATTGTCATGAAATATTCAAATTCGTGGTTTAAAATTTTAAATAATACCCATTAAGTCTTAAGAACATTGGATTAACTATTTAGTGAAATCACACATGCTTTCACCACTCTTCAATATATATTAAAAAATTGATTTTATGTTTTCAACATTTCTGTGATTTACCTTCTATCATTTATCTATAACTAGACTTTCTATGTTTTATCCATAGATTGATTACAAAACCTGAAAACCAATAACAGCATTTGTAATAGCATGAAATACAATACTTCAGCATGAATCATGAAGAATTTTTTAAAGGACCAGTAATCTTAAACCACCAAATGTTTGTCACTCAAGGGAAAATATTCCCAGCATCAAGATCAAATTAATTTTCTTTCCAGACAATCAATTTCTCAACATATTGCCACATGTGTGTACATATTTCCCCATCATGATCCAGTCATGTATAATTTTAAGTGGGAGAAAATTAAAAATAATCATATATTAATCTATGAATAATGCAGAAGCATAGCTCTCTTTATGTTAAACTTTTGATGAGTTTATTAATCCTAGGAAAAACTGGTAATCAGAATGAAATCATGGTTCAGGAATGTAACCTTGGTAACAGTTTGGCTTGGTTTCCATGGATACAAAGAGTACAACTGAGAGGCTCAAAGAATAACAATTACCTTTGATTGGTAGATTCTGAAAAATGATGATTTGGAAAGTGACAAGAGATTTAAAAAAAGAAAAAAGACTATCCTCATGAGGAATGAGACATTAAGTGTAATAATAGCACATTGATGGTTGGATGCAGACAGGCTTTTGAAATTTAATGAAACCTCCCTTAGCTCCCTATAAAAAATTGCATAGACTTCCTCAATTTATAACACCATGAACCTGCAAACCAAAATTCTTGCTTCTGATTAATTAGCCAAAGTATATTGGATTTTTAAACAATATACTTTGGGGCAGATGTTGTGGCGCAGCAGGTTAACCTAACGCTTGTGATGCAGGCATTCCAAATGGAAGCACTCATTCCAGTCCCAGTTGCTCCACTTTTGTTCAGGGAGTTCATGTACCTCAGAAAGAAATGGAGGATGGTCTAAATACCTGGGCACCTGCCACCCACTTGGGAGACCCAGACGGAATTCCTAGTTCTTGGCTTCACTTGTAGCTATTTTGGGAGTGAACCAGTGATTGGAATCTCTCTTTCTTTCCTTCTAAGTTTCGTCACTCTGCCTTTAAAACAAATACATCTTTTATATCTATAGATACAGATATAGATATTCATACACACTTTAAAAATTAGATTAAAATCTATTAGTCAAATTGTCAATGAACCCAAAAAGCTAAAATACTTTGTATTTCTCTATCTGGTTTCATGGAGTTCAAGAGTTAAAACAAAAGCAAAAAACCCAATTCTGGTACAGTGGAGAGTATAGTGAGAAGGGTGTTAAGTGATCTAGAATTGTGGGATAGGTATCTCAGCAACAAGTTGCACAGACTTGGGCACACTGTTTTACTTATAACTTGCTTTTCTTCTCACTGTAAGTACTTATTATTATTACCTGTTAATTATTTTAAAAACAACAACACTATGGATCTCTTTCTACTCCTTGAATCTTATGATTTTTAACTAGTTCCTCCCAACTTGAAGAGATGTATATGGACAAAGTTTGAAATACTTAGGCTCTCCCTGTAGTTCAGTGCCTCAGAAGAGGCAGGAAAAATGTCCCAGACTCTTCTTTCAGATTTTCCTAGGAGGAAGAATGCATAAAGGAAAGAAAATTTGAACAAACTTTCCCAAAATTTACTGTCTCCAGGTGAAAAACAAAGGAGTTCAAGACCAAGAATTGGAAACAAACAAATACAAATCGTATCAGAAAGGAGAAAATGTGAACTGGGTACATTAAAGACCATGTTTGGGTTTAGCAGTCTCTTACTATCCTTTATCATGCAGTGTCCCCAAAGCCTCCAAGTCTGACCTCCACAAATAATAGACTAGTTATTCTAGCTTTTCTGTGATTAAATCCACAGTGTTCTCCTGTTTTCCATTCCAGTACTTGGAAAGTATGGGAATGGCCGCTGGAAGAAGTGACAAAAGAATTACAAAGGCTGACCACCTCGGAAGCGAAGGCAGGCCCTACCCATTTGACTAAGGATGCAAGAACACCATGAAACAATAGAGAAAAACCACACAGCAAGCTAAGTATGTTGAAACCTGGCACAAAATGCTTCACAAACCAGAAAAATGGGCAAAGAGACCAAATCCTCTAAATAAGGTACTGTAATCCAAGTTGAATTTTCTCCTTGACCTTCATGGTGTCGGGGAATGTAGGAATAGTGGGTTGTGAAATATCATGATGTTGAACTGGAACTCTGACTTTTAAACTAAGTGGGGGAAAAATCTATGGTACCAGCATTGTAGCACAGCAGGTTAAGCTGTCACTGGCAATGCTGGCACCCCATATCATCCCATGTAGGCACAGTTGCTTAAGACCCAGCTGCTCCACTTCCTATTCAACTTCCTGTTAACGTACCTGGGGAGGCAGCCAAATATGGCCCTTGGGACCCCTCTACACATGTGGAAGACCCAGATGAAATTCCTGGTTCCTGTCTTCAGCTTGGTCTAGAACTGAGTGTTACAGGCATCTGAGGAGTGTCCCAGAGAATAGAAAAATCTCCTTCACTGCCCCTGTTCATTCTGCCATTTGAATAAGTGAAAAGAAAAAAAAAAAGACAGAGAAAAATTTACCCACACTTCATTAGAGGATTTAGAAGATTTCCATACACATTGATGACACAAGGCACTGTGTTAACACTGCAGACACTATCGTTAAAAGAAAAGGAAAGGAATAAAGATAAATAGAAATGAACCAGAGGAAGGAAAGAACTTAGCTGAGACAGAAATATGAAGCAATAATAGCATATGAAAGTTAAAAAAATCAACTCAGGAACAAAAAAAACTCTAAGAACAGAAAGAAAAAATGTTGTTGTTGCTTTCCCAAAAACTTATAGAAGGTGTAAAAGGTCAATATCTAAGTTGATAAAAACAAAATATCAGAATAAAATAAAATGAGGTGGAATTCAAGACCAAATTGAGGGAGAAAAACACTATTGCAGAACTAAGAAACAAGAGTAAAATAACAGCTAAAACAGGAAACCTGTATTATTCTGAATAATGGATAGCAGAATTCATAATACAGAGAACCTCGACATAATGTGAATGCAGAGACAAAAGGCAACTAGAAAAAAGTGGTAATAGACATAGGGTGGGCAATAACAATGAAATCTAGGATAATCTGTGTATCTAAAGTAGAGAAAAAACTAATGAAACAAGAAAAAAAACTTATAGGAATTTTCCCTAAAGGGGTAAATGTATTTTTTATGAAACATAGGTTACATGTTCTGAAAAGATGTGCTTCCAAACAATTAACCAGCTGATGTGGTAGCCAACTTCTTGAGATTCGAGCATAATCAAGACTTCTTCATTAATTCCGACAAGACAAAGCATTCAAGACATGGAAGATGTCTTATTTTCTTCAACATTCACATATTTAGTGACAATTGGAGCAGAGTCTACAATGACCTAAAGGAAAATGAAGCATAACTCAGGAAGGTTATACACAGCCGATCTGTCAAAGCAACTATAAACACAAGAGAAAGTTTTAGATATGCCTGATTTAAGAAAACATGGTCCCAAGCAAGAGTCCTCTTCAAATACAACATTAGACAAATGTAGCTACTCATGTTATCATGAAGTTGTGATTAAAGAACCAGTGGTAAGCATTTTGAAAATATGATAGAAAGGACTTAGATCAAATGTTAAGATACATAGTTATAGAAAATGATTTTAGATTTTAAATACATGCTCAATAAGTAAAGTTAGGTTGTATAAGAATGAAAATAATATCTACCATTTCCAAGCCACAAGAGTAAAAGAAAATGAAGAAAAATTGGAATTTCATAAATCAAATACTTGACAAAGCTGACTTTTACAAAAGAAAAAAATTGTAACACATTAAATGAGATTGTAAAAATAGGCCAAAATAAATCAGGAATTAAAATTAATAGAGAAATATAAAATTAATATAGACATAAAATTTATTAAAATACACTTATAAAATCAGATTAAGGAAGTCAGCTTTTTATTTTTTAGGCTATTGTTTAGAAATAAAATCAATCACAAGCATGTTTAATTCATTGCTATCAGGGTCATATCTTCTTTATTGATTTATATGAATATGTCTAATTTTTGGATTTGTGTATGTCTTACAAAATTTTTAGAGTTGATTTATGCAGTGGATTCTAAATTATACAGAAGTAATACCATATCATACACTTTCTTTTTTTTTTGAGACTTATTTTATTTTATTTGAAAGGCAGAGTACAAAGAGGCAGAGGCAGAAAGAGAGAAAGAGAGAGAGTTCTTCCATCCTCTGGTTCACTCCCCAGATGGCCACAACAGCTGGAGCTGGGCTGATCTGAAGCAGGGAGCCAGGAGCTCTCTCCAGATCTTCCATGTGGGTGCAAGGGCCCAAAGAATGGCAGAGAGCTGAATTGGAAGTGGAGCAGCCAAGACTTGAACCAGCGCCCATATGGGATGCTGGCACTGCAGGTGGCAGCTTTACCCACTATGCCAAAGCACCAGCCCCTCATATACTTTCTTTTATTTTTTTTTAAAGATTTATTTATTTATTTGATAGGTAGAGTTACAGAGATGCAGAGGCAGAGAGATAGATCGAGAGAGAGAAGGAAAGAGAGAGAGAGGGGTTTTCTATCCAATGGTTCACTCCGCAATGGCCGTAATGGCTAGAGCTGTGCCTAGCTGAAGCCAGGAGCCAAGAGCTTCTTCTGGGTCTCCCACATTGGTACAGGGGCCCAGGGACTTGGGGCATCTTCTACAGCTTTCCCACGCCATAAGAGAGAGCTGGATAGGAAGTGGAATAGCTGGAACTTGAACCAGCACCCATATGGGGATGCCAGCACTGTAGGCGATGGCCCCACCTTCTTTGGCACAGCACCAGCTCTCTCATATACTTTCAATCAGTAAAGATGTATTGATCATCTAGCTATGAGATAGAAACTCTCAGGGGTGGGAACCTCTCTTCTACCAAGAGCCATTTGGATATTTATAACATCATTTGTGGGGCATATAAAATTATCAACTTAAAAATTAGTCAGGTATATTTGGTCAAACATTTAACTAACAGTGCTGCTTCTCTTTGGTAAGGCTTGTGATGTTAGTTTTTGTTTTTTTTTTTTGTTTTTGTTTTTTTTTTTTTTTTGACAGGCAGAGTGGACAGTGAGAGAGAGAGACAGAGAGAAAGGTCTTCCTTTGCCATTGGTTCACCCTCCAATGGCTGCCGCGGCCGGCGCACCGCGCTGATTCGATGGCAGGAGCCAGGTGCTTCTCCTGGTCTCTCATGGGGTGCAGGGCCCAAGCACTTGGGCCATCCTCCACTGCACTCCCTGGCCACAGCAGAGAGCTGGTCTGGAAGAGGGGCAACCAGGACAGAATCCGGTGCCCCGACTGGGACTAGAACCTGGTGTGCCGGCGCCGCAAGGCAGAGGATTAGCCTATTGAGCCACGGCGCCTGCCTGTTAGTTGGTTTTAATGATGTCAAGACTTGCCACTGCTTTTCCAGGTTTGTGTCAATCAGCCTGGAGTGGAATCTACTCTTTGCAATGATAAGTTTTGAAAAGAACAGCTCACAGTGTAAAGTTGTCCCAAACACAGATGTGTTTTTCAACACATATCATTTCAAAGAGGGAAATTCATCATTGCTTATATAAGTTTACAGAGCTCAAGCAGTGGAAAGTTGTTGTTGTACCTAGTTTTCAGCTCATCATCACTTTGCAGCTGAGTGATTTTGGTTTGCAGGTTATATCAGGTACATCAGCTGGTTCCCCATTGCACAGTGTAGCAAAGATGTTCAATTCCATTTGTCTATGTTTCATATTCTTGAATCTCTCATTGAATGCCTCCAATAGTTTCCTGCACTCGCCATCATATTCAAGGGTAATGGAAGGTTTTTGTCCTTCCAGAAAAGAAAACTGCACCATGATATTCTTTCTGAGTTGTACTTTCCACAGCCTTAATTTAGCTTCAAATGATTTCCGGTCTGAAAGCTGTTTGAGACCCTGCTGTTTGACATTCAGCTCTGAGTGGTACTTGGTTATGTCCACCACCCATGCTGTATCACACAGCCTGTTGTTGTCATTAAGTCCCCTGACAAGTTTTCCCTTCATCTTCAGGAGCTGCTTGACTCCATCCCACAGTCCCTAAAACCTCCTGGAGCATGTTCCCATGACTCACTCACGGCACTTCATAGAGTCAAGATCATTCAGTAACTCCTTAAACGGGCAGCTGTTAAACCATCTGCTTTTGACAAAATTTATGCGTGGCACTGTTGTTGACATCTCAACTTGAGGAAAGTCTTTCTTGATATATGATGCAGTGCCATATAATTAAATCACTTGGATCAAGATGGAGGCTATTCAGCTCTTTCTTGCCAAATGCAATGAACCCTTTTTGCAAGCCAACCATGGCTGAAGCCCCATCTGCAGTAAGGCCACTTAACTTTTCTGTTAGCTCAAGTTTTCTCATTGATAAAACAAGCTTCTCCAGCAAGTCCTTACCTCTTGTAGTGCCTTACACAGCTTCCAGTGACAGCAGTTTCTCTCTCATGTGTCAGACTCTGCAATTATCCCACGAATGAAAAGGGCCAGTTGGGCAGAATTTGTTATGTCTGTTATCTCATAAAAAGCCAGACAGAAAAATCGGAACTCTCCTGCAGAAACCTTCAGTGTGTTTTCAATGTCTAGTACTAAGTCTGTAATATGATATGAGATGGTTCTCTGAGACAAACCAGCACTGAAACAAATTTACACTCTGGGGCTAGAAACTTCATAGCAGCCACAATGCACAAAACTCCCCCACTACATGAGGCCTCAGCCTTCTGCCATTATCTCACTCACTACATAACTCTTCTGAATAATATTTTGTCTTTCAGAATGAAACCTAGTGGAAGTAGCTTATTGTGATTCCAAACTCTACTGAAGAGCACTGCTTTTATTCAGATGAATTTGGCCTCCTAATTCATTGAGTTTAGCAGCTTTTGAGTTGTAATGATGCCCCAAGTTGGCTTTATTTTTATTACTAGTAACATGTTACCACAACCTAGGCACAGGTTTGCCTTTAACTTCAAAAGAAAAAAGCAGCCATTTGTCTACTTCTCTTGGAAAGATAGACACTTTTCTTTGTAATAGTCATTTCTAGGATGTCATTCCACTTAAATTTTCATAACTATCCGGGGAGTATGTCACCAGCAACATGATTATCTTGCTTTGAGCACTGTTCTATCCTGCATCTTTGATTTGGAGCAAATCCAATGTTCCTATCTTCAACTCTTGAGGTTTTTTTTTAGGTGTGCTATAGTTTTCTTCATCTAAGATTCCATTTTTGCAAGGATTGTTGACCGTGGATGTGTGGATAAATTTAGATTTGAGTATTACCTGTGTCAACAAAGAAGTAAGTAACATCATAAGTCACTGCAGGCAAGGTCATCAATGTCATAAAGAATCTTCCCATTGCATTTTTCTCTCATCACAGATATCTGTAGTTTTGTCTCAAGTGTGTTCACACTTCCACAATGTGTACACTGCCAGCCTGAATGTCCTCTGAATCACCACCATACAGGCAGACAGGCCCTGGGCAACCAACAAAAAATCATATATATATCTGTACTCACATATATGTATGTTTCCTGTCTATCCTGTGATGGATATTCCTTGCTTGTCCCTCAAAATTCACATTACTGTCATGACTCATGTAATATAAATTTATGTTGCTATGAAAAATACTCATAGATACATTGAATTTTGCATCCCACATGGCAGGATCAGAACAAATGATTTCACTGGCTTTATAGGGCACATGGGCCTGATGTTCCCAACTCGTGCTTTAAGACTTCTCAATGCCCTAACATCAGAGAGAGCCATTATCCCATTCCTGGGTTGGCATTGTGGCATAGCTGGTTAAGCTACTGTTTGCAATACTATCATCCTTTATTAGAGCCCATTCCTATCCTAGCTGCTGTGCTTCCAATTCAGCTTCCTGCCAATGCACTAAGGAAAGCAACAGAAAATGGTTCAAATAATTGGACCCCTGTCACCAAGAGGCAGATCAGATGGAGTTCCTGGCTCCTGGCTCTGGGCTGACCCAGCCTGTGGTGGCTTTTTGGGGTGTGAACCAATGACTGGAAGATCTTTCTCTCTGTCTCTTTCTGCCTTTCAAATAATTAAATAAATAAATAAATTTTCCTAAAAATTCCCTTTTTTGTATACCTGCTCTAATTACAGAACTTTTTCTATCTTGTGCTTCATATTGTATTTCCTTATTTACATAAATGTTTCTCAGCTAGACTACTCTTCACTTTCTTTTTTTTTTTTTTTTTTTTTTTTACAGGCAGAGTGGACAGAGAGAGGGAGAGACAGAGAGAAAGGTCTTCCTTTTTGCCGTTGGTTCACCCTCCAATGGCCGCCGCGGCCGGCGCACTGCGGCCGGCGCACCGCGCTCGACCGATGGCAGGAGCCAGGAGCCAGGTGCTTTTCCTGGTCTCCCCATGGGGTGCAGGGCCCAAGCACCTGGGCCATCCTCCACTGCACTCCTGGGCCACAGCAGAGGGCTGGCCTGGAAGAGGGGCAACCGGGACAGAAACCGGTGCCCCGACCGGGACTAGAACCCGGTGTGCCGGCGCCGCAAGGCGGAGGATTAGCCTGTTGAGCCACGGCGCCGGCACTTTCTTTATTTATCATCTTAGCTCCAGAAAATAGTACTGTACTTGGTACATAAAAAAGACTCAACAAATGCTTTGAATTGACATTTCATGACATCTCTTAAAAACTGTGACTCAAAGTAACATATAAGAAAGTTCATCTGAATTCAGAGAATGAATAAGATAGAGTAGGACTACAAATCTAAAGTTCACTGACAATCTCAGAACCTAAATTTTTGCCATTCCCATTGGATCACTTTTTAATTCTGCATATAGCACCTTAATAATCTGTACTCTAAAAAATCATAGTAGTCTTTTTTTCCTAATCAAACCAAGAACACAACTCATATTTTCTGTATATGGTGTTTAAATCATGACTGGGGCTGGTGCTGTGGCACAGTATGTTAATCCTCTGCCTGTGGCGCTGGCCTCCCATATGGGTGCTGGTTCGTATCCCAGCTGCTCCATTTCAGATCCAGCTCTCTGCTATGGCCTAGGAAAGCAGTAGATGATGGCTCAAGTTCTTGGGCCCTCGTGCACCATATGGGAGATCCAGAAAAAGCTCCTGGCTTTGGATCGGCTCAGCACCAGCTGCTGGCAGAATTAGTGGATGGAAGACCTTTTTCTCTGTCTCTTCCTCTCATAGTCTGTAACTCTACCTCTCAAATAAATGAATAAATTATTTAAAAACAAATAAATAAATCATGACTGAATATAATTTGAAATTAGGAATAAGATTATAGTTCTCAACCGTTTTTTTCATAGCTCATGTATTTTCTTGTAAGCAAAATAGTTAAGGTAGGAAGACTGACTTGAGATGCCACAGGCTTTGGTGACATCATGCTTTCAGTGAACACTGCAGCAGCTTCCCACCATGAGGCAATGAAAAAGAATAGATGCAAATAGCAAAAACACACCTTCCTTCTCCACTAAACTTTAACTCTGAATGAAGGCACACTCCACATGGCATACATGACAGATGCGACTCTTAGCCACCACTAGCAAAGCAGGCTTACAAATGTGTTGATGCTTTCTCAATGGTTCAGCCTATAAAAAAACACCATAAATAAGCAGCAAACATGCACTATTAAGTATCAATTAATGTATTCTGCCTGCATATTTAAAGTATATTTATTACAGTAACTACTGTAACGTCTTGGGGACTTTGCTCTTGGGGAATCCAAGCTCAGGGAAGCTTCTTTTCAATGCTGGGAATGTGAAGAAAATGTGCTGCAGGAAACAATTGGTGTACTCCGGCTGGTGCTGAGCTGCAATTGCGCTGGCTGTGCGTGATATGGCTGCTATCAGGGAAGGCAGTTACACACAGAGCACGGCTGGGCTGCTGGCTGCAGCTGCCGAAGTGCTTGCTGCGGTATTGTTGACGGTATCTGGAGATGCAGACAGAGATTGGGAGGACAAAATGACCACACTGAAGAAGGCAGAAGAACCAAGGTATAAGGTAAATGCAGTTTAGATAATTGCCAAACATAAAGAGATTTTTTTGGACTTCCCACTTTATAGAAATATTCAAAAATGGCTTTCCAAATGGTTATTTAAAAAAGCATAACCCCAGTCTAACTTCTTCTTAAAGAAGATTTAAAAATTCCTAGTAAGACAGTTGTTGTTGCAGAGTATTAACCTCTGAAGATTGTTAATGCCTTCAGAATTCTTCCTTTCCATCTATTTGGGAAACCCAACCTCTCTCTCTCTCTCTCTCTCTCTCTCTCTCTCTCTCTCTCTCTCTCTCTCTCTCTCCCCCCTCTTTCTCTCTCTCTTTCCCTTCACTCCCTCCCACTCTCCTTCTCTCTATCTCCCTACCTCCATTTCTCTGTCAAACATATACCTAGACAGACATCCTGAAGTATATCTATGTAAATAATGTTGATGTGTCATATATCTGTAGAATACTGAATAACATTTTTCTGCTTGCAATTTACGTATCTTTGTTTTTCCATTTCATATAGGGTGGGACATTTATATGAGAACCTCTCATAATATTTTCTTCTTAGGTTCTTTATAGGAAAATACCATCATAAAATATTAAAGGTCCATATTTTATGTAACAAATAGGCAAATTTGAGAAGACAGATTAAATTAAAAAGCTCTTTTCAACTTAAATTAGTCTTACTCAAAGAAAACTGTAACACTACAATTTTAAAAGAAGTTCTACACACACTTTATAGTCTATTGATGATGAAATAACATTAGTCCCACAAGGTTTTTGTGTGCAAGGCTCCAAATTAAGTGTCCTTTCCATGTCATCTTGGTGAGCGTGAAGCCCTCTAGATATATTTGCACCAGAATCATTTTTTGTTGGTTGCAGGCATATTCTAAGGTGATAATTTTCCTTTTTTTCTAGTCCTTTGAATCAATAGTTTTTTATTATTATTTTTAATAATCTTCCTTTATTATTGGATGGTGATTTGATCCCTTAAGAAAGATTTATTTATTTATTTGAAAGGCAGGGTCACAGAGAGAGAGAAGCACAGAGAGAAGGAGAGAGAGCTGTTCCGTCTGCTGGTTCACTACTCAAATGGCCACAATGGCCAGGGCTGGAGCAGGATGAATCCAGGAGCCTGGAACACCATTCAGGTCTCCTACATGTGTGGCAAGATGTGGGCCATCCTCTGCTGCTTTTGCAGGCAGCTGGATCAGAAGTGGACCAACTGGGACTCTAATTGGCACCCAAATGGGATGCCGGCATTGTGGTGGGTGGCTTAACCCAATGAGACAAAACACTGGCCCCACATCAATATTATTTTAAATAGAAAGATAAGGGATAAGAAATCTATCTCTTGGGTTGTGCAACGATGGCTTAAGCTACCACATGTAAAACCTGCATCCCACATTGGTGTGCAGGTTCAAGTTCCAAGTGCTCCACTTCTGGTCCAATTCCCTGCTAATGTGCCTGGTTTCTGGCATCAGCCTCGGCCAGCCACAGCCATTTTCTATTTGGAGAATGAACCAGAGGGTGGAAGATTCTCTCTCTCTCTCTCTCACTATACATTTCAAATAAATAATAAAATTAATAAAAAATAAATCAATCTCTTATAAGTGCACAAGAAAGGTGATCCAGTTAACTATTCTTTTTACTTAAGAATCTTAATAGTTTTTGCTTTCCTGTTTTAAAATATTAGAAAAAGAGAAAATTAAATATGTGTGAAACAATGAATTACTCATTTGAATGATATAAGGATACTTTAAGAAACTGGCAGAAAATGGAATTAAAGCATGCCTGTTTTGATGCAAAACATTTTGAAAACCCTGTATACAAAGGGTCTTCAAAAGATCCACAGAAATTCACATTATACAAAGCTTATGCATGAATTTCAAAATTTGTTTGCACTAATTCATTTTCCATGAATTTTTTGAAGGCTCCTTGTACACTATTAATTCTGATTAGTTTTGCTTCACACAGAATGGATGCATCATATCATTGTACTTCCTAGAGGCCATTAGTAAGTGACTTATATTTTTTTAAAAAATAAAAAGAACACTGTGTTAATGCAGTGTAATACTCCACAAGAATGCACATCCCCCAGAGTGGAGGACCTGTCCTTCTCTCAGTGTGTTCACAATGCTATGCACAATGTAATTAATACATGTCTATTGAGTAAGTCAGTGAATGAAGAATCTGCATATAAAGGGAAGCTTTGAGCAAGATGATAAAGCAATACACTTTGATAGAGGTTTACAAAAGGTTGACCAATGGCTAATGTAATAGAAGATCTACATTCCCAGAAAAAGAGCATCCCGGTTTACACTGAAAGATTGGATTTTTCACGTTTAATAAGGTAGTTATTAATCATGGCTCTGGAAAAAGCATTTACAATAATGATACGTCTCCCCATATTTACGTTACTTCCTTTATTTACACATATCCTATCCATTCTATCTTGTTCAACAATGAATTTTAATATGGGAAATTATAAATCCAGGGATAAGACTGTGCATAGAAATGCATGCCTTAGGTGCTACATGATCGAATCTTTATGTGCTTTTATATTTTAGCAGAACATGCCATGATCATCACTAGATGAAAGCTCTATTTTGTCACTGTAGTATACTCAATTTCCACACAATTCATTGCATTCAGCAGTCTTTTTATGAGCAATTCATAAAATGTGCTATTAAGTATTTTACCTCACATAGTTGATATGAACAGATAAAACAGGGTTTTAAACAGGGGTTTAACTTGCTCAGATTGTAATTTGCATAAGTCATCTGAATATTTCCCACACTAAATTAATATTTGGGAGTTTCCCCAGCTAATCCCTTACTACACCACCCAAGTTAGTATTGGAAATGATATATGGAAATGGGAGCGCTCATTCACTATCTTAGAAAGTATAAATAAGTACAAGTAATTTGGGGATCAGGTCAGAAGATATTCACACCCAAAAACCAACAACTTCATCTCTGGGTTTATATCTTTAAAGGACTGATACACATGTGTGTGAGAACTGTTGCCTTACATATAGATTTGGAAACAATATATATGTCCATTTAAAGAGCAATGGTCTCAAGTTGTGTTTCATGTATTTATAAAATGGAATAGCATGTGGTGATTGAAAACAAATATAATTTAATGCATTATCATGAATTTTTGAAAAATCACAATAGTAAACGAATAAAATGTATCCTAAAATTATGCTTAATATATATAAAGAAAGGTAAATAATTCTCTTACTGCATATATATTTACATAAACTCATGTATGCATGTACATGTATAGTGCTCTACAAATATGTGTGTATGTAATGTAACTTTTAGGGTTGCATACTTTTTATAGGGAGTTCCTGACCTGTAAGCTAACATCTTACTCCATTTCCCATTCTTTTCCCATCTGGAACATGTCACTGTTTTTGTTTTGCTTTGCTTTATAACAAGTAGCATTTCCTTTATGTCACTATAAAAATTAAATAAATTGGCAGTCTCTCTCTCTCTCTTATACCTACAGAGACTATTTTGAAGAGTGTTTCAAATCAGCCATTGAACCATTAAATAATACAGTCCTGAACAACAGTATAATTTAGAATGGACAGCCCTTAAGAAACAGCTGTGATATTTCCTGTAAAAAAAAAAAAAAGGCCATAGGAAAACAGTGAGTGCACAGAGATCATGATGCTAGTGTTTTCCATATCTTTTTGGCTGAAACTGAAATAGGAGGATAAAAGAAGCTGTTCTTTCATGAAGGACAAGGACAGACCCATAAGGATAGGAGGCCAACTCGAGTAATAAAGAGTAGTCCTCATTCTGCTAGGGAGGCAGCAGTTGACAGGAGAGGAACACTGAGCACCATGAAGGTGGAGCTGAGTGACAAGAGCAGCAGGAGAGAAGGTGAGGCCAGCTTGTCAAGCAGCATCACCTGGCTATATGAATGTATGGCATGCAGATACTTGAAACACCTGAGCATCCCATGGAGGAAGGTTTGTGAGCCTCTCCAGGAGGAAGAATAGGAAATAGAAAGAGATGGAGGAAAGCAAGACCACAGACAGGTAAAGGCTGGGCTTTCAAAAGAAGATACCTGTGTTCGTGCGATCTTTGTCAGGGCAGAAGGTAGATGACCAAGGGAAATTAACAGGCAGTGTCTGTGTTTCAGCAATATTCTCGCAGGGCCAGGAGACCTGAAAATCTCCCTTGTAAATTAACTATTGAAATAGCCTATTAGTCAGTCATATGGCCATGTCCAAATACAAAGATGGTTGGCTTTATGTTTGATCCACACAAGATTTATTTTTATTTCAAAATCGGTGCTCTGTAGCACAGTTAAAATTAATAGGCCAATGCTGCGGCTCACTAGGCTAATCCTCCGCCTGTGGCGCCAGCACCTCGGGTTCTAGTCCCAGTTGGGGGGCCAGTTCTGTCCTGGTTGCTCCTCTTCCAGTCCAGCTCTCTGCTGTGGCCCGGGAAGGCAGTGGAGGATAGCCCAAGTGCTTGGGCCCTGCACCCACATGGGAGACCAGGAAGAGGCACCTGGCTCCTGTCTTCGGATCCACATAGCGCCAGCCATAGCAGCCATTTGGGGGTTGAACCAACAGAAGGAAGACCTTTCTCTCTGTCTCTCTCTCTCTCTCACTGTCTAACTCTGTCAAAAAAAAAACAACAACAACAACAAAAAACAAACAAAAAATTAATGGGCCGATTAAGACCACAATTTAAAACATCTTGCTTGGTATCTTTGGTAGTGTTAATAATGTAATTTCTCTGGACTACAGTTGATTGTGACAAACCTTAAGACATTTTGTGAACATACAATTTAATTTAAAATGCTGATCATATGTATACATTTGTTTGAAAAATTAAACAGTAAATATTGTAGGTTTATTGAATCCTCCCAAAATTTTTGAAAACTGTTTTTGCCATATAGTAGCTAACATAAATTTCCAGCCATCTACAGCCTGCCAGGCTAACTTGATCATTTCTACCTGCTATCTGTACCTTCTGAGGCTACTTAACTATTTTTAGAAATAGTGTTGCTGATAGTGCAATATAGCCTACAAGTTCAGCCTCTGCCAAGCGTGTCATCCAGGGCAATTGACTTGGTGAGAAAAACCTTCCTGGTCACCTGGGCAGATGTGTTTAGAAAAAAATATGAGCTGTCTAGTTAAGGTTACAGTGCTAATTTTAGTAGGCAATGCAGTTAAATACCAACTGTACATTTTGACTAACTTTGTGAGGTTTTTGAAGGTTTGTGTTTACAAATGCAAGTCACTCAAGTTCAGTTTTACAATGAAAATAAAGATGTACTGATACACACAAATAGCAGGCATCAGCCCCCTTCTTGTTGGCTTGTTTTGGGGGGAAAGAGTGGAAAGAAACGCTGAGAGAAAAAGAACGAAATTCAGACATTTTCAACATTCAAAGAATTATTTTTAGAACCGTCAAAAACTTATGCATGATAGGATATTTTATCACAGACTCTGGTACAGGACACTTGAGAGGAATTAGAAAACTGCCAACAGAATATTTCTTACGGGAAAGTGAGTGAGAAAGTGCATATTCAAAAATAAAAAGCAATGAAATGGAAATACTCTTAAAATGAGTGTCGCGTCCTTTCCTTTCTAGCTTTCCTTATTTTAAAATTGTTCCTTCAGTCACCAAGTTACTTGATGGCTTCTAAGCAGTATTTATCTTGGGTGATCGATAGCTTCATCTCCCCCTGTTGTCCAAACTGAAAACAACCAGCCCTCTAGAAACCGCCAGGCATTGCCCTCCTCTGTTATTTGTAAGCTGACATGAGGTAGACAGACACCTTCTGAAGTTTTATGCATGCTGTTTTCTCTCCTGGCTGCAAGAAAAGCCTTTTCTTTTAACCTGGCTGCCTTTGAAGAACTGGCTCAGACGTCTTCATGGCCTCTAAAGGTAAGAATAAATACAGCCAGATTCTTATTTATATTATGACTAAAAATATAGAGTTGTGGAGGTGTTACAATCAGTGAGGCAGATACTTGAAAAGCTGTCATTTATCACTTTTGAACACTGGACTTTTTATATCTTAATTCCCAAGAGCATGTTGCATTAAATTAAAAAAAAAAAAGAACACTGTATCTGGTAGAATGTAAAAAAATACAGATGTAAGCAATGTTTCAGTTATCATGAATATAAATACAATGAATTAATAAGAATAGGAATGTTTAATGTTAGAAACAAGGACAGGATGATGTTCTAAGTTTTAAAGGAATTTGAAGAAAACTTTTCATGGGTAAGTCATAAAATGTTAAAGTATAACTCAACAATTTTTGATTTCCCATTTATTATTCAAACTATATGATAAAGCCGTTTATTATAAAGAATCTGACACAAGTTATTGCATCATAAACTTGAGGAACTAGAAATAAATATTTCTGAATTGAGAAGCAAAAATATTTCAAAATTTCTTTGCTATAAAAAATGAAACAAAATATCGAATTTAAGGAAGCAGATCAGCAACTTTTGGGCAGAGGAGGCTGATGAATTTTAGCTCAAATTCCTAAAACTATAAATACCATCATTGCTACCTTACTTTTAAACTTTTTTGAAAGACAAGAGATGTATGTGAATTTTTAAGAGCTACGATCTCACTAAAACATTGTGAAACTTGCTTAAAAACAAATTATAACATGCTTTGGTTATCAGAACAAACCAGTAAACTATATGCAATAATAAAAAGTTTTAGCATAAAGAATTACGATTAGTGTAATTGGTGAAAGACATTTTTATGGGAGAATGGAGTCTACAAATTTATAATATATTAAATAAAGTTAATTATCAATTCAATTCATGGGCATGCTTACTTGTTTCATAAATTAAAACACTTTTTACGCTACTATTAAACAAATGAGGTCATTTTTTCACTTTTCATCAACATTTAATGGAGATGATTACCTAAGAATCACTGGTAAAGCTCATACAACTTGTAAAATATATACATGAGATATCAAAATCATGAATTTTAATATATGTATGCTTCATTTTCATATTTGAGGATGAATCAAAAAACAAAAAAACGTTGACAAGTATTTTCTTCCATTTAAGACTGACACTAACACTTAATCCAGAACACTTCATCACTTTGTAAGAGTTACAGCAACACTGTAGCCTGTAAGGTAAAGAGTTCCAGAGTGCATGAAATATTTATAAGCTAGTTATACATTTTTAAAAGAGTAGATAGAAATTCAAAGCCAGATAGAAATTCAAAGGAGTTCCTTCTTCATCTGGTGGTCTGAGTCTTTGAAGAAACTTGTGACTAGAAAGCAATATTATGATCAAAATATGATTAATATACCAAAAAAGCAGTGATGTTCAGTCATGTTAAGGACTTAGGATAAACTTAGAGACAAAACTTACCTAGAAAACTAACATTCTTTCTGCAACCTATTCAAAAAGCTTTAACACAGAGAGTGGATAAAACATCTATTAAAGGCCCCACACTATTTTTAAGTGACAATGTAATTTCCATTTGAATTGGATATCTTGTTCGAAAGGGCAACTCAGGTTATCATCATTACTGTGAACAACAGTTTTGTGGACAGTTTTATATTTAAAGACATTATTTATAACATCATTATAGTCTGCAGCCCTTGAAACTGTTTTTTTGTTTTGTTTTGTTTTTTTGACAGGCAGAGTGGACAGTGAGAGAGAGAGACAGAGAGAAAGGTCTTCCTTTTTGCCATTGGTTCACCCTCCAATGGCCACCATGGCCGGCGCGCTGCAGCCTGCGCACCGTGTTGATCCGATGGCAGGAGCCAGGTGCTTCTCCTGGTCTCCCATGGGGTGCAGGGCCCAAGCACTTGGGCCGTCCTCCAATGCCTTCCCGGGCCACAGCAGAGAGCTGGCCTGGAAGAGGGGCAACCAGGACAGAATCCGGTGCCCCGACCGGGACTAGAACCCTGTGTGCTGGCGCCACAAGGCGGAGGATTAGCCTAGTGAGCCACGGCGCTGGTGAAACTGTTTTGCCAGTAATTGTTCTCCTAGGGAATTCAGGTTTATCAGGAATTTCACACATTTCGTTAGGCAGGTCAATCAGTACTATGACATTGGAGGGTAGTCTGAATACTGGAAGCTGTTAGAACTGAAGGAACATTTGTGTGTTCTGGCTCCAGGCTTAGTGTAAATAAACATAATTTAAGAACACATTGGCCTGAAAGTTCGAGAGAAACAGACGTTTCTAGGATGGTCTAAACCAAACAAGTGTAAATGCCAAAGGGTGCACCCATGTGAATTGATATCCCAAGAGTAAATAACTGATCTCAGAATGGTTATTTCTGTAGGCAGTCTGAGATGCAGACTCACCCATTCTCTATTTCCAAAATAACACTTTGAACATGATCTCCTCTGAGACCCAAGTGCTTTACTGCCTCTGGACCTGCTATGAAACTTAAGGGTCTGAGGGCCAGAGTCAGAAATGTACAACCACTTGCCAGATACTAAATAGCCCACTGCATCAAACAGTTTGCAAGATAAAATTGTGGCTATTTGCCAACTTTTAAATAACAAGACTGACAGTAAGAGAATCACATAGTCTTCTATCAACTATTGCTAGAAATATATCCCTGCACATTTTTTGTTGAATCAAGGACTAGGTGCTGGTGTGGTGACGTAGTGAGTAAAGCTGCAACCTGCAGTGCCGGCATCCCATATGGGCACAGTTTGAGTCCCTGCTGCTCCACTCCTGATCTAGCTCTCTGCTCTGGCCTGGGAAAGCAGTGGTAGATGGCCCAAGTCCTACTGCCCAGCACCCACGTGGGAGACCCAAAAGAAGCTCCTAGCTCCTGGCTTCAGATCTGCACAGCTCTGGCCATTGTGGCCAACTGGGGAGTGAACCAGGAGGTGGAAGACCTCTCTTTTTCTCTCTCTGCCTCTTCTTTTTCTCTGTTAATTCTGACTTTCAAATAAATAAATAAATAAATAAATCTTTTAAAAAATAAATAAATTGAGGAATAACACATACACAGTAAAGCACATAAAGAGTATCAAACTTAGGCTCCATAGCTTTTAAAATAAGGACACATTCATATAATCACCATCAAGATCAAGATACAGAATGTGGGCTGGTGCCGTTGCTCTGTTGGCTAATCCTCTGCCTACTGCACCGGCATCCCATACGGGCACCGGGTTCTAGTCCCGGTTGCTCTTCTTCCAGTCCAGCTCTCTGCTGTGGCCTGGGGGGGGGGGGGCAGTGGAGGATGGCCCAAGTGCTTGGGCACCTGCACCCACATGGGAGACCAAGAAGAAGCACCTGGCTCCTGGCTTCAGATTGGTGCAGTGCCATCCATAGTGGCCATTTGGGGAGTGAACCAACGGAAGGAAGACCTTTGTCTCTTTTTCTCACTGTCTATAACTCTACCTGTCAAATAAATTTTAAAAAAAAAGATACAGAATGTTCCTAACAACCCATACAGTTACTTTATATCCAGTTGTCATGCATCTCCAGTCCCAAGATGAGCTACCATTTTGAATTTTATCATTGTGAACCACATTCCCCTAGATGCTGATCTTGCCTATATGTGTCTCTATGTGTCTAGTGCTTCTGCAACTAATGCTGGATACAGGATGCTTATCATCATTTAATAATCTGGCATAGTGTTAGATAACCTTCTTCTGAACTTGCCCTTTGGGATCCTCTTAAGGATTCTTTCTCTAGAACAAGGGGAGTATAAAGTCTAAATCCTTCATGTCTACTCCAAATCTAAGAGACGTTCAGGATGAGGTCCTTCTAGGAAGCACATTTCTGAAGTATGAAGGAACTTCAAAAAGTTCATGGAAAATGCATATTATGAAAAAGAACTACACATGAATTTCAAAATGTTTTCTCACCAAAATTAACATATTTTAATTCTATTCTTATATACACTTTTTAAAATACCTTTGTATTATCAGTATGGAGCACTACTTTCTGGTATCAAATTACAATTTTTTTCTATTTGCTCTTTTAAAAAAATATTTTATTTATTTGAAAAGCAGAGTTAATAGAGAGAGAGAAGGAGAGAGACAGAATTCCATCCACTGGTTCACTCCCCAAATGTCCGCAGCAGCCGAGGCTGGGCTAAGCCCAAGCTAGGAGTAAGGAGCTTCATCCGAGTTTCCCACAGAGGTGACAGGAGACCAAGGACTTGAACTATCTTCTGCTGCTGTTTTAGGTGCATGAGCTGGGAGGTGAATTGGAAGTGTTGCAGCTGGAACTGTAACTGGCACCCAAATGGGTTGCCAGCACTGCAAATGGCACCTTCACCCACTGTGCCACAGTGCCTGCTCTATTTGGTCTTAACTCTAAAGTATGTCCAAATCCTAAACATCATGACCATTAAAGACTCTGAAATCCTACACCAACAGTAATAAACTCAGTCTATTCTTACAACCTCAAAGTTAAATAAGTGAATCATCTAGCAATCATCCCTCAAAAACACTATATGTATAGATAACCTTAATGAGCCTGTCCTTACTAAAATCAATCTACATCAGTGTACAAAGCGCCAATCAAAACATTAGGGTTCTTTTTTTTCCTCCTTCTTCCAGTTATTTGTTTAGACCAGACTTCAATTTTCTTAATGATGAAGAATTTACTGTTTTCAAAGAAAACCCATTCAATTATTAATATATATTTTTTAACTTGTGAAAACTTCTGCCAATACAAACAGATAGAACCAAGAAAAGGAAAGAATGATCCAGCATGGGAAGCAGAGTCACAGCAGACTCATAGAATGACAGATGTCTTAAATGACACTCTGGCCTCAGAATCAGCCCTTGAGGCATTCAGATCTGGCTCAAGAGCCCATGAGAGTATTTTAGGCATGGAAAGCCAAGACACTCTGGAAAGGAAAAAAAAAAAAGAAGACATAAATGAAAGATCTCCGCAGGTGAGATCCCAGTGGAGGGAACAGGGCCACCAAAGAAGGAGGTGCCTTTCTCCGAAGGGAGGAGAGGACCTCCACTTTGACTATGACCCTGTCGGAATTAGATCGAAGACGGCAAACCCTAAAAGGCTTCCATAGCCTCGGGAACTCATAACTAGAGCCTAGGGAGATTCCTGACGCCATAAACAAGAGTGGCAAATTATTAAATCAACATCAGGAGTCACTGTGTACTTATGTCCCATGTAGGATCTGTCCTTAATGTGTTGTCCAATGTGAAGTAATGCTATAACTAGCACTGAAATGGAATTTTTACACTTTGTGTTTCTGTGTGGGTACAAACTGATGTAATCGTTACTTAATACATACTAAATCGATCTTCTGTATATAAAGATAATCAAAAAAGAAAAAAAAACCTCATTGTTATATTAGAAATTGCATAAAAAATTAATCAAATTCAAAAAAAAATATATCATGTAGGATCTCGGTCCTTAATTTGCTGTACAATGTGATTCAATGCTATAACGTGTACTCAAATAGTATATTTCACTTCGTGGTGCTATATGAGGGCAAATGGTCAAAATCTTTACTTAACACAAACTGAACTGATCTCCTGTATACAAAGAGAATTGAAAAAGGAATCTGGATGTGAATGAAAGGGGAGAGGGAGCGGGTAAGGGGGGAGGGTTGTGAGGGGAGAGGGAAAGTGGGGGGGGAAGCCATTGTAATCCTTAAGTTGTACCTTGGAAATTTATATTCTAAATAAAAGTTTGAAAAAAAAAACTTCCAGAAAAATATCCCTCCTATAACATGAACTTGGATGTTGCTGCTTAAGTGAGGTCACTGTATGTATTGTTAATAGTACACATTCCATATAGGGAAGAACAGTACATTTTCAGATTTCTGTGCCATAGTTATAAATTTACTCCTCATATCAATACAGAACCAGTATTTTTTGCTTTATTATTATCTATAGAAATGGCTGAATTACTTCTCTTCAAATGACTCCTCTCAGAGTTGGTACATCTGTCACACACCTTGCCATACCTACAAATCTGAAGTAGCACATGGATTTTTTGAGGTTTATTTATTTATTTGAAAGGGAGAGAGAGAAGAAAGAGAGAGAGAGAGAGAGAGAGAGAGAGAGAGAATCTTCCATCCACTGGTTCACTTGCCAAATGGCCCCAACAACCAAAGCTAGACCAGACCAAAGTCAGAAGTTCATGGGTTTCCCACATGGGTGACAGGGATGCAAGTGCTTCAGCCATTTTCTACTGCCGTCCCAGGCCTATTAACAGGGAACTAGCTGGGAAGCAAAACAGTCAGGGTTCGAATCAGCACTCAGGAATGGGATGCTGGCATGGCAAAGGGCAGCTTAACCAGCTGTGCAGCAATGTCCTCCCCGAAATGGCAGAGCTGATAAGTTAAATACACTTACGAAAACTCTGATACTTTATGGATAAATAAAGATGCGAAATGAAAGCACTAATAGTCTTTGAATGACAGTGATACCCAAACAATAGTCATATGCATAGAAAAGGGAAAAATGATAGTAGAAAGTCAGTCATTTATATTTTCAATCCAAAAATTGTTACATGCACCACTAATTAGAGTTTATGCACAATAATACACAGACTAATATATGGTAAATAGCAAACCTCTGGGTTTTCATCGGAGAAATGAGAGAAATAGTAATATATTTACCTGACAGTAAACAAGTGATTGCTATAAAAAATCAAGGCCATGCAATAAAGAATTCTGTAGCTATTTTGTCTTTTGTAATATTGTGTGAATCTCGATCAAAACATAATTGGATACCTAGGGCTGACGTCCTGTCACAGCAAGTTAAACCTTCATTTGCAATACCAGCATCCCATATGGGAGCACCAGTTCAAGTCCTAGCTGCTCCACTTCCAACCCAGCTTCCCGTTAGTGCACTTGAAAGAGTGGCAGAAGATGGCCCAAGCGCCTGACCTCAGCACCCAGTTGCAGCTCCTGGCTCCTGGCTTTGGCCTGACCCTGACCTGGTTGTTGTAGGATTTGGGGAGTGAACCTGCAGATGGAAGACACTCTCTCTCTCTCTCTCTCTCTCATCTTTTCTCTCTTCTCTTGATGCAGCTCTGCCTTTCAAAGAAATAAATCTTTAAAAGAAATATTTGTTTCATATTTGAAAGACAGAGTTACAGAGGGAGGTAGAGACAGAGAGAGAGGTCTTCCATCCAATGGTTCACTTCCCAATTGGCTGCAATAGCCAGAGCTGCGCCAATCTGAAGACAGGAGCCAGGAGCTTCCTCCGTCTCCCACATGGGTGCAAAGGCCCAAGGACTTAGGCCATCTTCTACTGCTTTCCCAGGCCACAGCAGAGAGCTGGATTGGAAGCAGAGCAGCCTGGACTCAAACCGGCGCCAATATGGGATGCCAGCACTTCAAGCCAGGGCTTTAACCTGCTGCACCACAGCGCCGGCCCCCAAAGAAATAAATCTTAAAGTCATCTATTGGGGACAGACAATTCAACTTTTTTCACAGCCGTTACCAGCAGTCTTCCAGATTCCTTTTCTCTGACTTAGAGGCCAGATGGTGGAGGCAAAGGGTAGTGAAAAATAAAAGGGGCACTAAAATGAGAGGTGCCTCGAGATAATCTAGCATCTTAATTAAGAACTTACAAATATTTTAAGAACGACTAAATGGAATGACCTAAATTTAAATGTGTACTGGGGTTTTCTTTCTCTTGTAGATGCACACAACCAAAGAAGTAGAGGTCTGCCCAGCTTTCTCCCAGGAGCTCCAGATCCAGACCAAACCTTCCGCGCCTCGTCATCCGATCCAGGGAATCAAGTATGGCAGCCAGGTGTTCCTTCGCCAAGTAATTTCCTGCCAAACATCAGTTCTCCTCCTGGTCTAGAATATTTAAGCCAGGTGTTTTTATCTTTCTAATTTTACAAGGTTTTCCCCTTAAAGTTAATGCAAACATCACCTATTGCTTTTCAACGCAAGTTGAGAGACTGCAACCAATAATTGACGGATCATGAAATTATAAAATATTAATTCTGTTTTCTTGTAATAATAGGGATATGTTTATTTTCTTTCATTTCTATTCTATTTTTTGACAGAGAGATAATACTATTTTTTCATTGAGCTATTTAGCACATTTTTATCAACCTTCTGTTCATTGCTTAAAGTGTCAGCAAATGTATCCTTAAGGAACTCTCTAATATGTCTAATCACCTACAATTATTTTTAATTAAATAATACTTATTGGGTGTGTCCTATACTCAAGGCATGAAACCTAGTCCTTCAGACCCAAACATGCTGCAGTCTAATGGACGAAAAATATTGATAAGAAACGCAAGGCTATGCCAAAAAAAAAAAAAAAAAGCCTGATCAACACAAAAGTGAAATGTGTGCAGATGGATAGAGGAGAGAAAAGCCATTAAGGCTCAAAAGACTCAAAGAAACTTCCACAATGAGCTGAAACTTCTCCTTCAACTTAAAAAGGGGTTGTAAATCCAAGGGAAAGCGAGTTGAGAAGCTAGCATTATTGTCTCTTGGTTTTGCTGCACCTCCAGGTCAATTTACTTGAAACATCATATTCCTGAGGGTATAGTCACTGTTCTGGTCATTGTAGTGTAAGCAGCAACTCAAGACTTGTAATAAATCAATCAACAAATATCATCGGAATGATACAGCAATAAACAGCAACTGCTATCTATGCTTATTATCGCTACTTTTATATTTTATCCTGTAAAAGATTAGAAAGACGCTTACACTAATATTGAGATGTCAGCACATCTGCTGCAATTTTCAGCTTGTTTGGCATTCTTTCAAACTATAAAGTCTATCTCCTTTATCAAAATCAAATCTCTGTGCTAATTCCCTAAAGGTACAAGAGATTTCTGTTATGCCTGATAGGGTTTAAGCTGCATGTAGCATATGTTCCTGGGAAAATGTTTATAATTGCAGATGCCTTCTCCAGAAACCCACTGGCAGACAAATGTACTTTAGAGACTGGAGAGCTTAGGGAGATATGTAAAAGAGCTGGAAAATCTAACCTAGCCTCTTCCATCTGCAGAAAGGATCAGCTGTAATAGCTGACTAGAGTTGATTAACTGCTGCAAGCTGTTTGGGAATGTTGTCAGACAAGGTTTTGCCAAGTATAAAAGTGATATAGCAGTGCCAGAGGGCTGAGGTTTGATGATCACATATGGTCATCACATATTCTTCTTCCATCCATGAATGATGACACACCGGAGCCAGATGCCTGACATGAACACTTTTAAAAAAAACATTCAGTACACAGAGATATGAACCCACTGGCTTCAATCTAAAATGGAGTATATTTGCCAAAAAAATAACTTGGTTCATCTTTTTCAGAAACCAAAAAATGCCCTAAATCATTGACTATATTTTTCTTCTAAATAGAAAGATAATTCGCTCACTTTATATTAAATGAACAATTATTTTATCTGCTTTATATCAGTGCACATATAAAAGGATCAATGAGAATTTTAAGAGTTCTGAGTCTGAAGAGACATAATATAAAATGCATTTTTATTAACTTTCACCTGAAAGCCATAAGAAGAAATAAAATCATGAATATTTGAAAACAATCCATTCTTCAGGAAGTAACCAGGAAATTAACATGATAAAAATCTTTCCAAATTAAAATAAAATGATTTCTAAAAACAAGTATTTCATTTTCCTTTAATAAAGTCCACTCAATGCACTCAATGCCTATTAAGAATCTCATTTCTATAAACAATTTAAAAATAAACATTCAAGGGCACTTCAAAAGTTCATGGAAGATGGAATCCAAAGTTTGTTTTGGTGCATAAAAAAATTGAAATATAGTCATACTAGGAGTTTTCAAATAGATTTATCTTTTAATTCCATTTCCTACAAAATATTTGACATATCACTGTATACACAGGTCACTGTAAGTTACAGCAAAAAAACAATTAATAAATTTTTCCAGATTGAATTTATATATTCATAACATTCAATAATTTCTTACTCCATGGTGTCAAGGAGAATTAGTTACCTAAAGATAAAAGCAGTAAATGAAAGTCTACAAATACATATGTAAATATCTAATTAATTTTGAAATACATAATTAAATGGAAACATTTATATTTGTAAAACTGATTTAAGAAACTGATTCTAAGCTGTATACCCTAGATTGTCATTATGTTTTCATTTCTGCAGTTTTCATATTTAAGGAATGTTTTACTTACCTTGACACATGAATATAATTCAGTCTATAATTTCTAATAAATCTATCAAGCAATAAAATCTGATTAAAAGGGACCAATTTGGACAATGTTCTATGAGTAATTAGGGGATAACTGACCCTGAAACCCAAGAAGTTTGCCAACAAACAGAAGAAATCAAATGTTATTACATATAGGATGAGTATAAGAGTGAAGAAAATAAAAATGGCTCTTAAGAGTGTCATTTAACAGTTAATTTCTCAATCATAAGTTTAATTTAGTAATGGCAGTAAAATAATCCAGTAGAATATATGTCAGAATCATTGGCCAATAACAAGCTCTATGATCCTATGCAAATGACATTCTCTGAGATTGTTTCCTCACATGTAAAATTAGTGATATTTATCACTGAGTTTTGTGAGGATTAAATCAGGAACTATGATATGTCACAATGACTCTTATCAGGGTTGGTAGTTATTCATCTAACAATTATCACTGAATATCAGAGAGGCACCGACTTCTCTTTTCGCTGTAAAGTAAATCTCTACAATTGATAGCTCCTAAACTCCAAGACTAAAACCTGATCCACAATACCAGCAGTTAGATTTCTAACTTCAAAGCTTAGTCTTGCCCCATCGATATCCAACCTTAAATTCCTCCATCACAGATTCACTGCTAAATAATATTTACCCTATTTGAAGCTTATTTACTCTCTCCCCACAACCCTCCATTTTCTTCAAAAGAGAACAAAATAATGAAAATAAGCTACAAAATTTTTAAATTTTTATAAAAAGCTTTTTCACAATTATGTACATAGGTTTCAAAATATCTCAATATACTAGTGATTTTTTGAAAAATATTTTTGTGACTTTTTATTTGACAGGTAGAGTCATAGACAGTGAGAGAGACAGAGACAGAGAACCTTCCGTTGGTTCACTCCCCAGTTGGCTGCTACAGAGCTAGGTGTTTCTTCCTGGTCTCCCATGCGGGTGCAGGGGCCCAAGCACTTGGCCATACTCCACTGCCCTCCCGGGCCACAGCACAGTGCTGGACTGGAAGAGGAGCAACTAGGACTAGAACTGGTGCCCATATGGGATGCTGGCACCACAGGTGGAGGATTAACCAAGTGAGCCATAGCGCCGGCCCCCCTTTGTGACTCTTAAAAAAGAGATCGCATGCACTATTTTATAAATAATAAGATTTAAATAAAAGAAATGATATTCAGGATTAGCCATTGTCATGTAGCTGGTTAAGGCACTGCTGAAGATGCCAGCATTCTATATGGGGATAGCAGTTCTCTGTATACAGCTCCTCTGTATCTGATCCAGCTTCTTGCTAACATTCCTGGGTGAGTAGTGGAAGATGACCCATGTACTTGAGCTCCTGCCACCCAGGTGGGAACCCTGGATAGTGTTCCTGTCTCTAGGCCTTGGCCTGGCCCAGCTTTGCCCATTGCAGTGATTTGTAGAGTAAACCAGCAAATGAGAGATCTCTTTCTCTCTCTGTTTCTTCATTGTTCTGCCTTTCAAATAAATAAATTTTAAAATTAAAGAAATTATATTTACTTTCCCTCCTTCTCAGGCTATCTAAAGAAAACAAAGAAAACAATACAGCTTCAAGATTTCTGAAACTGCATTTGTGGTGCCCAATCAATGCCAAATTTCAGTAGTAACCGGTTTTGTTTAACAATTACTGATGATTTATTAACATGAAAGAAAGTGAAGAAAATTTTAAGGTGAAATAATTTTAAGGATTATAAAATACAATGATCAGCACTGTATTTAGAGTTATGATTTGCTTGATTGGATCTTCAAGTACTGAATATCAAATCTAAAATATACACAAATAACATTCCCTCTAAGAAGACATTCTTCATATTTTCTCTAGAAAAAGAATTACTATTGTATATTTTTGAATATAGTCATTTCTCACCTATCTGTGGATACTTTATGTAGGTAACTTCATTTTTAATTATATAAATTAAGTTTTGTGTCTCACTTCATAGCTATTGTTCTGTTTACGATGATTTTTTATTGGCATCAATGTGATTTATTTAGTTTTCTAGTCCAAAGGAGAGAGGGGATGAGAGAAATGTATGGAATTTTTAACAAAGTTGTTTCTTCAGCAGGAGGAATGAATTGAATCTGACAGAATAGCAATTGGGTTAGATAGGGGTTGAATGTGTGAGTCCAGGCCATCTAGTCACTATTTGTTTTTAAAGATTTATTTATTTACCTGACATGAGGAGAGTGGGCACTAAAGGGGAGAGACAGAAACAGAGACACCAAGAGAGAAAAAGAGGGAACAATCTCTCATCCACTAGTTTGCTCCCCAAATTCTCAAAACCAGTGGGCTGGGCAAGGTCAAAGCCAGGAGCAAGGAACTCCATGTGATCTCCCACACAGGTGGCAAGGATCCAAGTACCAGGCCCTCAAGTCCTTATTAAGATGTTTCATTTCTTTAACAAAAATCAGGAGGCTTACCGCTTGTCCATTCCTGCTACTATTATAAAATGCCTGAGGCAGGCTAAAGAAAAGAGGTTTATTCAGCTTATCGTTTTGGAGAGTCGGAGGCCTGTTTCCATCAACAACGGCATATGAGGGCCTCTCCACGGCATGGTATCACAAGGTTGGGAGAACACACAGAAACAAAAGATCTCATCGACAAACACGAAGCCAAATATGACTCTATAACAAATTGTGTTCACAAGAATAAACTCAAGGACTTTTGAAAACGACCTTAATGCTTTCCCTTTGGCACTCTCAGTGACCTATGGGCCTCCTTCTAGGCCCCACCTCTTAAAAGCCTGACCACCTCCCAACATCACCACACTGGAGACAAGCTCCTGACACATGAACCCTTGGGGAGGAAACTCAAACCACATGCAAACCCTAGCAGGATTCTCTTTTTGTAAGGATTTATTTATTTGTTTTGAAAGTCAGAGAGAGGGAGGGACACACACACACACACACACACACAGAGAGAGAGAGAGAGAGAGAGAATCTTCTACCAGTTGATTCCCTCTCCAGTTGGCCACAATGGCCAGGGCTGGGCCAGGTCAAAGCCAAGAGCCAGGAGCTTTATGGAAGTCATCCATATGGGTGGCAGGGGCCCAAACACTTAGGCCATTTCCTTTCCACGGCTTTTCCCAGGGTATTAACAGGCAGCTAGATGGAAAATGGAGCATGGGGACACAAACTGGCACCCATATGCAATATCAGAATCATAGGCAACAGCTTTGCTTGCTATGCCACAATCCGCCACCTCCCCACTCTTCTTCATACTTGGAGATTGTTTAAAAGTCTCCAACTACTGTTTCTGAGATCTACCTTATTTCTTGCTACCACTGAAAGAGCACAGAGTGAAACACTATTCCTATTCTTTTCATTAGTAAATGTGCATTGGAACTTTCAGTAGATTTTTACATGAATAAATGAATTACACCTTCCTTGGCAGCATAAAATGTCATCTGCTTTCAAGTGCTTTCCTGATAGAGAACATGAAAAAAACACATAATTTCATGTGGCATAGTAGATGGGTTCACATTAGTATCTTCAAAGTTTTTTGACATATTGCAATGTAATAATTTTTTATTTTATCCTTTAACAGTTAGATCTGATCATTATACACCAGCAGGTGGAGCTTCTTGGAAGTAAGTATATTATTTTATTTATTAAAATTATGATAAATATTTTCATTTTCAGAGGTTTATTTAACCTACGAATGTCAGAAAAATCATGTGTAGAATAGAATTAGAGCAAAAAGAGCACTACATCAGGGGTCGGTGCTGTGGCATAGCAGGTAAACCTGCCGCCTGCAGTACTGGCATCCTATATGCGTGCCAGTTCAAGCCCCACTGCTCCACATCCGATCCAGCTCCCCAGGGAAGCAGTGGAAGATGGCCCAGGTGCTTGGAGCCCTGCAATCATGTGAGAGATACAGAGGAAACTCCTGAATCCTGGCTTCAGATAGGTCCAGCTCTGGCCATTGTGGCCATTCAGGGAGTGAACCAGCAGATGGAAAAAAATCATTCTCTCTGTCTCTCTTTCTCTCTCCCTCTCTCTCTCTCTCTGCCTCTGCCTCCCTGTAAATCTGCCCTTCAAATAAATAAATAAATCTTCTCTTAAAAAAAAGAGCATACCCATTTTTCTTAAAATAAAAGCTGAAATTAAAATTTTTAGACTGATTTAGATGACACTAAAAGCATAAAACTGCCCAAAGTTTTAGTGCTATAGTCACTAAATTTCTAAAATAACATTTAATCTGAAATGATAAAGGATTTTTGATAATTTCTATGGATAATCACCTTCTAAATTTCTTTTTTTTTTTAATTTATTTGACAGGTAGAGTTATAGACAGTGAGAGAGGGAGACAGAGAGCAAGGTCTTCCTTCTGTTGGTTCACTCCCCAAATGGCTGCCACGGCCAGCGCTGTGCTGATCCGAAGCCAGGAGCCAGGAGCTTCCTCCAGGTCTCCCATGCAGGTGCAGGGCCCAAGGAATTGGGCCATCCTCCACTGCCCTCCCGGGCCACAGTAGAGAACTGGACTGGAAGAGGAGCAACCGGGACTAGAACCCAGAGCCCATATGAGATGCCGGCACCACAGGTGGGAAATTAACCAAGTGAACCACGGCCCTGGCCCACCTTTTAAATTTCTTAACAATTTCAGAAATAGAAATCAAGATTGAGATGAACAAAAATGCTTCAAACAAAATGACACTACTTATTATTTCATCATTGTCTCACCAAATAGCCAAATTATTTGTCACTACCCAAGCATACCAACTGAATCAAAATTACTTGTCTATTTTCTGTTGTTAGCATTGTATATCATTCAAAACTAAAATCAGTAGATTGCAGGATAGCTTACAAGCTTCAATATATTACCAGATAGAGATTTTAAACAAGTTTTTACTTACTATCAGTAAATTGTCTCAGTATCTTACATGGTAATGACAAAATTATTATTGTTATTATTATTATTTTTAAAGATCCATTCATTTATTCAAAAGGCAGAGTTGCAGAGGGAGAGGGAGACAGAGAAAGAGAGAGCTTCCACCTGTTGTTTCAGTCGCAAATGGTTGCAATGCCCAGGAGCCTGGGACCCCATCCAGGTCTTCCACACAGGTGACAGGGGTCCACAGACTAGGCCTATCTTCTACAGCCTTCCCAGGTGCATTAGCAGAGACCTGGGTTAGAAGTGGAGCAGCCAGGACGTGAACCTGCCCTGGTATACGATGAAGGCATTTCAGGCTGCAGCCTAACCTCATGTGCCACAATACCTGTCCCCATAATTATTATTTGAATAATAGATTCTTCTTTACAGCATTGGTTCTTTAGTTGAAAACTGGTACTACAAATTTTAAAGTAGATCATATATTTAGAGTCAAAATTATATATATACATGTATATATATATATATATATATATCCTCATAATTTGCTTTGGTTTCTATAAGTCTTCAAAATTTACAGTATGGAACTGGATTTATATGAAGAAGATACTAGCTGCTGAATAATTAATCACTGCATTTTCTTTCCATAACACTTGCCCTTTGCTTATTCAAAGGTTTTGACACTGAACAAAGCATTATTTTATGAATTTTTGTTTTGCTCCAATAGTGATACTCGGTACTGAGACCTCCAACAAATATGAAATTAAAAACAGCTTGGGACAAAGAATTTACTTTGCAGTGGAGGAAAGCATCTGCTTTAATCGTACTTTCTGTTCCACGCTGCGATCTTGCACCCTGAGGATCACAGATAACTCTGGTCGAGAGGTGATTACAGTAAACAGGCCCTTGAGGTGTAGCAGCTGCTGGTGCCCTTGCTACCTACAAGAGGTTAGTCACTGGCTCTGTCTTTTTAAGATTAACAATTACTTCTTTAAATGGAATTCATCTGGAACTATGGGGAAATTAAGCTTTCAATTTTTTAAATTAGTATGTTGCTCCTTGCTGTTCTAAACAGCTTGAAGATGTGGCGATTCACTACATTTTTTTTTTTTTTGGAACCAAGAACTCTGATGACTTCTGTGATATTGTTGGAGACAGCTCATGCATCATGTAAATTAGACACACCCTCCTGAATCTGTGTGTTAGCCGTGTAACTGTAACATCGACAAGTTCCACCACTGTTTGTATAATATAGTTTTTTACTTCTCTAAGTGTAGTGAATTCCAGGAGGCGCTTGGTGATACTAAACTCCTCTAAGATGTTCTCACAGTTAGGATTTAGTATTTAGGACAGAATCACCCATTTGATTTACCCTTTGTTGACAATCCCAAGATATGGTAAGACAATGTTATTGTTGCAAAGGGAAAGAATCAAGTAATTTACTTTAATATATAAAAGAATTTCATCATTATTTAATAGACCTATACAAATAACTTGCTTTGACACCATGAAATTATGAGGACACAGAATTTTTACCTACTTTACTGCTTTCAGCATCATGACATCTCTGTGAGATGGAAAGAGTACATTTCATTCTCTGTATTTTGCAGTGAAGAGAACCAGGACTGAGAGAGTGGAGGTGGCTTGCCGGGTAATATCATAGAGGAGACTTGATCAAAGTGTCTTGATTCATTCCCAACCCTCTCTGCTGAGGACATGTGTGTAAATGCTGTCATTTGGATGATAGGAAATAAATAATAATATGAAAGGTGATTTTTAGGGAAGTGTCTAACAATATGTATTGAAGCTAAGTCTCTATTTATAGGCAAATACCTGGCTAAGTGATGTAACAGCTCAAAAATACGTAAGTCCAAGATTTCCATCCTCTTACTAAGGATGTTTGAGATTAGTATGCCCAAAAAAGATACAGCTAATAGAATTGTAGCAAATATGCCCATTTTATAATTTCTGATAATTGATTATGTTTCATAATTATCCAGTATAACATATATGTTTATATCTATCAATAATTTATTTCAGTTGGTGAAATGAAACCAATTACTTTAATAGTGATCCCAGAAATTTATATAATTCTGTGTAATCTAACTGAAACCACATTTGTTCAAAAACACTATGTGCATATGAATAAGGCGATGAACAACAATACAAGATCAGGTGATGAAGAGATGGCTTGGTTTAAAAGAAAACAACTTTACAGTTTTTATTTACTTATTTATTTGAGAGAGAAAAAGAGACAGAGGGAGAGGGCACTCCCATCCACAGTTCCACGGGTTCACTCCCCAAATATCTGCAATGCCCAGGGGGTGGGTGAGGCTGTAGCAGGGAGCCAAGAACTCAGTCCCTTCCTCCCACAGGGGTGACAGGGACCTAGCTACTTGAGCCATCGTCTGCTGCCTCCCAATGTATTTTGGCAGGAAGTTGGAACTGGAAGCAAAGCCAGGACTCAAACTCCAGCAATCTGATAAGGGATGCAGGTGTCTCAAGTGACAGCTAACTGCTAGACCAAATGCCTATCCCAAAAGTAAACAATTTTTTCAAATTTACAACCACCTCTAATTTATCTCACATAAGGATTTGATTTAGCTTAATATAAATGTAAGGGAAATAGGGTCAAATACTAAAATAATGCCTGAAAACACAAAAATGCAACTACTTGTCTTCAGCACTTTGGAAGACATGAGCCAGCAATCAAATTGGTGCTTAATAACTACAACCCTGCAAGAAGCATTTGTTTGTAATTAAACTCAAAAAGGTTAGCAGTTCACAATTTAAAGAGGAAAAACTTGGAGACACTTAACACTTGGTAGAGAAAGATCAAGATGACTGTGTGCCATGGCTGCCATTCCGAGTGTAGATATGATTTCCTATGTGTGGACCAGCTTCCGTGCTTGACCAAGATTTGTACTCAGAGTTGTACCCACTTGTACTAAGATGGCAAAGAAGCCAGTACTTCAGGATCAGAAGACAATCCTATGAATTTTTTCATGAAATGTGGAAAGCAAAAATCTTCTGCTTCGCATTTTTGTAGCAGATATTTAGAATGGTTTGTAGAAAATGATAATCAAAAATAATTGCATAACAATACACTGTTAGGAGGTAAATTGACATTATAGTAAAACTAAAATATAGCTTTAGAGAAATCTTACTGTATTATTATCTCTTCTTACAGTTAGAAATTGAAGCCCCTCCTGGTACCATAGTTGGTTATGTTGCACAGAAGTGGGACCCTTTTCTGCCTAAATTCTCGATTCAAAATGCAAACAAAGAAGATATTTTGAGAATTGTTGGTCCTTGTACAACATGTGGCTGTTTTGGCGATGTGGATTTTGAGGTATGATTGACATAATGGAGGACAATTTTACTTAGGTCCGGATTTTCTGCAACATAATTCAATTTTTTAAATGTTCAAATCATGAAATAGCATTGAAATAAACTTAGAAAATAACATATTTATGCAATAATATAATAAATCTGTATTGTATGTGCCAAAAATAGTAATTCATAATTCCAAAAACACTAAATCTAAATATTAAAAAAGTATTATAAAAATGTAATACAATAGTCATGATATCTGTTTTTCAATGAGCACAAATTTATTTTAACACATTAAATATAATAAATGGTTATTAAATAAAGCATTTCCTGAAAATAGTAAGTACAATTTTATATGTCTTATGGCCAAAACTACTATATCTTACTTAAAATAGAAAATGTTTTATAATTTTAAGTGCATAAAAGTCTTTGAACACCAAAATTTTTATCGACATTTAGTTTTCATTTTTCAAATTTACCAATATTTCTGATATTTAAAAATAACAGTCCCCCCAATTTTTGACTTGTATGATGTATATGGAGTTGTAGCACACATAATGTAAAACAAGTAAAGGTAGTTTAGAATCACCTAAATTATATATTTCTTTCTTTAGCCCTGGTGTTCACAAATCCCAGTCCAGATCTCATTTCAGAAACACATTTCATTAAAACACCATGAAGTTAAAAACTATATTTATAAGACTTGCTCAATTCATTGTAAAACATTCTTCTCTCTGTAGCAATATGAACTATCTTAACAGAGGAGATGACATAATTTAAATTACATGTTTATTTTTTCATTCATTCATATAAATTCCATCCTAGAATTCAGTCTTTGGGGCTTTAGGGAACAATATTCACATACACTATGATGCAAATTTTGCAAAATATTCTGTCCTGTGCCTTGGTTTTCCTAAGAGCAATATGATTGAAGCGAACTTAGCAACAGGAGTTTCGGTATGCACGGTATAGAGATGTCCTAAGTAATTTTTTCTATTTTCTATCTTCTACCACCATATGGAAAGAAAAAGTTTATAATGAATCACTTTCAACATCAGAATGGGGAACAGGATAAGCAAATGAATAGTTAATGAAGTTGCACTATAGATTTCTAGCTGAGAAGGACTGACGGACTGTGATGACAAATTGGTCTGAACTTCGGGTGTAATATGTTAGACAAGAGAGTTTTTAAAGTAAAAATAAGACATAGTTTGGTTAGAAAGAATGGCAAAATGAATATCTGAATATAATATAAAAATATGATTTCACAGTAGCTGATCATATTTACATGTATTAATACTTGTACAATGTCAGCAATAAAAATTGTATAGTTTACAAATTATGCCTATAAGTTAATTTAATTCTTCAAAAAATCATTTTCAACACATCTTTTTCATATATATATATATTTTAGTGGAATATTCAAGTTTACAATCTGGATTTCGGTCACATAAAGAAATGATCTTCATAGTTAGATCATATAATTGAACTATGTACCTGCTGCCATCTTGTGGTAGCCTGCCTTTAATTATTTATTGCAATTATATTCTATATTTGCATACAAAAAATAAAATTATGATGGATTAGAAAACTATCAGAAAATCCAAATTCCTGAAGAGTGAACTGGTAACTCAAACCTACAAACCTATGCTTATATATAAAAGGCCAAATAACATGGAATTATCATCTGGGATGATGAATAAATAACCCCTACTCTCATGAAATAAAGGTACTGAGAAATTAAAGCCAACTCTTCACTTTCACATTTAACACTTTTTATTTGTTTTTCAAAGGTGAAAACCATTAATGAGAAGCTCACAATTGGGAAGATTTCAAAGTACTGGTCAGGATTTGTAAATAACGTCTTCACAAATGCTGACAACTTTGGCATTCATGTTCCTGCAGACCTAGATGTGAGGGTCAAAGCGGCGATGATTGGTGCTTGTTTTCTCTTTGTGAGTATGGTCACAGGGAGTAGGGACCACTGACTCTTCTCTTTCTCACTTGCTGTAAAGCCAATCTCAGTTTCCACAGAGGCTTGTGTGGGGCCAATGTTCTTCAGAAACCAGAATTTAGAAGCCTTCTGCAGGGGCTTACTGAACCCTTTTCCCCAAGGAATGACGCTCCATCACATCCTACTCATCATTTCCTCAAAAGCTGTTTCCCTCCCTTTCAACCACAATTAAGACTTTTGCATGTTTTATGTATTTACTTTCAGAAAGGTATACAGAAAGAAAAAAAAATCTTCCATTTACTGTTCACTCCCCAAATGCCCTCAACATCCAGATTTTGGGCTTATTTTTACCTAAACAGAAAAAATACTTAAACATACACATCACACAATTTATCCTGGGTAGACACAGGGACTATTTCATTGCTTAACAACAACCTAGGTGGTAATCAGAACATGAAAAGTACAATTTTTTCATCCTTCCAATATTATCATATTTACATGAGATAAAAAAATGTGACTTTAAAAAAGTACTGGTTGCCAATATTACAAAGAGGTTATATCTTTGTCCTTTCTCTACAACTTACAATTTTATTGAAAACAATTTCTTCCCTGGCATACGGAGACGGGTGATGCAAGAAGAAAAGTCAAACAATATCTGTGCCAAAATGCTTGGCTATTCCCCTGTTCCTAATTTCCTCTCTAATATTTCTATATAATTTCCTATCATTTCCAATAAACTTATGAAATTTAAAAATAAACATACATTCTCTCTCATATTTTGTTCCCTTTAAAGGTTTTAGGATACTAAATCTTATGGCCATACAATCATGTACTGCTACAGAATAAAAAGTCTTATTTCTGAATGTATTCTGACAACATTCGGGACTGTATTAAATAAAAATAACTCCCTCATGACATTACCATCAAAAAGTATAATACAGATATTCAATAGATAGATAAATAGACAGATAGATAATAAGGAATTTCTAAAGGACTTTAGAGGAATTATTTTAATTAATTGTTTCCCTAACATGGGTAGAAAATAGAATTAATGTATATAGAGTGCTTGGTTTTTACACTTATTAAGTAGTCACTCTCAATACCATGTTTTAAAAGATTTATTTATTTATTTAAAAGGTTTCAGAGAAAGAAGGAGAGAGAGAGAAAGAAAAAGGGAGAGAGAGAAAGAGAGAGAGAGAGAGAGATCTTCCATCTGCCGGCTCATTCCCCAAATGGGCCAGGCTGAAGCCGGGAGCTTTATCTGGATCTCCCATGTGGGTGCAGGAACCCAAGTACTTGGGCTTTCTTCTGCTGCTTTGCCAGGCACAGGGAGCTGGTTTGCAAGTAGAGCAGCTAGCACTCAAACTGATGCCCATATGGGATACTGGCATCATAGGCAGTGGCTTAACCTGCCACAACACAACACTGGCCCCCAATACAGCTTTGGAGAACTCTGAACTAAGGGGCCAGGCTGAAGGCAGGAACTGAGGACTCAATCTGGGTCTCACATGTGTATGCCAAGGACACAAGTACTTGAGCTATCACTTGCTGTCTTCTTCAGGTAACATTTGTAGGAATCTGAAATCAGAAATAGAGCCAGAACTTGAATCCTGGCACTTGGATAGGGATGCGGGTGACCCAAGCTACATCTTAACTGTTAAGCTAAACATCTCCTACTCTGAATTTTTTTGAAACTTTATTTATTCATTTATTTGAAGGCAGTGCATTAGAGATAGTGGAGAGAGACAGAGACAGAGATCTTCCATCCATTGGTTCACTTCCTAAATGGCTGCAAAGGCCAGAGCTGGGCCAGGATCCAGGAGCTTCATCTGAGTCTCCCACATGTGTGGCAGGGTCCCACACAGTCCCAAGTGCATCATTGGGAAGCTGAACCAGAAGCTGAGTGAAATCAAACTGCCGTTCTGATATGGGACATTGGCTTCACAAATGGCAGTTTAATGCTTAGCCTGCTTAGCCACAATGCCCATCACCCCTGCTTCTAATTTTTAAATGACATCTAAATTTTATTACTTTATGACGAACAAGCTTCAGAAAGCCCCTGGTGTGAGAACACTCTCTGAGGCTAACAACACAGTTCACAAATGCAGCCTAATCTTTGGTCTCTTCTGGTTCCAAGCTGCCATTTCACAGCTCCCAACTTCTGCAGTCTCCAAGTTCTGGTGTAGTTTTCCGTGCTTCCTCAGACGAGTACCCAACTGCTGGCCAGAAAGTCTGTGATGATATATCTAATTCTTACTCACAGGTCAGTGTCTATTACAACTTCCTGCAACGACCTATGATAGAGTGCCCTATGATCTCACCCTGAAAAATGTTTATCACCCCACATTTTCACTACATCTCATGATGATACAAATTACAAGTTACTTATACTCTGAAAATTCAACATGTGAATATCATGAAGCTTAAAACTTACTGATTTTTCTCCTGCTGATAAATTATATGTTGCTGGAACACTGCTGGGAAATATAATTGCTTTACATAATCAAAGCTTACATGTCAGACTCTTGATCTTAATTGTTGCCTTTTTGTAAATTCACTCATATTCAGTTTATTCTTTTGTAGGATTTTATGTTCTTTGAACATTCACTGGCTGGATTATAACAAGCAAGATGACGAAAACAATAAAATATGCAGAACATATTCCAGTAAGTAAAAGGCAAGTTTAAATGATCTCTTTCCCTTTGAAGATGTCTATATTTGACGCTATCTAATTCTTTTTCATTTTCTCCTAGAAATCCCTTGGGCACTGGATTTCATTTCTGAATGACTTGGGTATTTGCTTTTTTGTAACAAAATGTTAATTATTATATTTATTAAAACATGATTTAATGAGGCAATTATCTAGTTGTGAATGCATGATAGCTAAATACATGATTACTGGTCTGAGCATAAGGTTGCTTTGAGAGATTACCATTCTTTCTTTTCATCCTTTTGAAGTTATTGCAATAGTAAGCATGAAAGATGAGAACTGAGGCTTGCAGCATCACTGATGAAAATTCAATGTTTAGAGAACACTTTGAAGTTTTTCTGGTACTGAGTCTGGTTACTAATCAAAAGAACTGAATTTCTGAAATACATTTTCAAAAGATGTCTTTTTTACTTTATTAATTTTCCTATTGTACTGAGATTTTTTTACTTTACATATGAAAACTTAAAAGTTGGGTAAATAGTATAGCTAAAGATGAAGAGGATTAGATGATATCAATTCATTTTAGTGGCAAGAGGCACAGTTACATTATATAAGGAAGCTAATACCTACCAACCAAATCATGCTTTAAATACTGACTCTTCCTGGATATTTAAGTAAGTACATAAATAGACTTTTAAGTTAGCAAAATCCCATTATCTAGCAAAAAAGTTATTTATTTGCAGCAAAATTTAATAAATTAACGGGTGTAAACTCAAAAAAAAAAAGAAACTAAATGGGCAACTCTAAGACTTAAAAACATGTATATCAAACAAATAAAGCCTTAATCCATGAGCAAATGCAGAAGTAAAGGAGTATAGTAAATTCAGTTCGTTACTACTTCTTGAATGTTTTTGGAGTCCTCCCTCCAGTTATGCTACCCTAGCTATCAATGTATTTTCTAAGGCTACACACAGGATAAATTTCTTTTTTTTAATGAATGACAATATTTATTCCCCCTTTTCATTACTTTTTTTAAAAAGATGTTTTTATTTAAAAAGCAGAGAAGCAGAGAAGAGGGTGGAGAGAGAGAGAGAGAGAGAGAGAGAGAGGGCGAGGAAGAGGGAGGGACAGAGTGTGGGGGGAGAGAGAGAAAGAATCTTCCATCCACTGGCTCATACCCCAAACGACTACAACAGCCAGGTTTGATGACTAAGGTCAAAACCAGAAGTCAGGAACTCCATTTGACTTCAAGGTGGGTGACAGGAGCCCTAGTACTTTGGCAATCATCTTATGGTGCCCCGGCTTATTAGCAGGAAGCAGGGTCAGAAACAATAGGAAAGGTACTATATGGCATTTAGGCTCTAATTTAAAATAGTACAAACCCTACCCAAATTTCCATGCACATAGAAGTGTCTGAAGAAATTCCAAGAAACCCTCTGCTTACAAAAGGGAATGTATTCCAAGCACCTGTTACTAAGTCAATAGCTGGAAATTAGAAACCAATAATCTCCTAGCAACAGCATTACATGTACATGGTGGTTGCTTCCCAAAGAGTCTACAAATACCAATTCAGTTCTGGTTTCTAGCATAAGCGCTTTATGTTGCACAAGATTAAAAGGAAAGAACCTCTTCCCCATTTTCTGGTTCAGTTTCCCTTAGCATTTTTGTCCTTGCTGTATACCTCTTCTTTTTTTAATTTTAAAAACTGAAATATAATTGATATTCATCTTTTCTGATAGCTGCTTTCTATGGCATATAAAAGGATGCATCCCTTCCATCAACCACAAAAGAACTATTTGGAACAGAATAGGTTCTAATCCCTAAAATAAGTAAACAAACAAAAAAATTTGTATTTCAAAATCACACACAACCTTTTACGCAGTCTATTATCCATCTCTTCAGCGTAACTAGTATCACCTGCATGTTGGAGCCATGCAGGCATGGACAGGAACTCACTCATCCTGTGAGTGATGTAATCACCTGGAACCTGGCTTGCTGTCTGGTAGCCATGCTTCCTACACCTGTAGGCTTGGGGCAGGTGTAGTGGCACAGTGGGTTAAGCCTCAGCATGGGATGCCTGTGTCCTATTTTGCATTGCTTGGGTGCCAGTCCTGCCTCTGCTTATTCAGCTTCTTGTTGACAGGCACCTTGGGAAGCTCCTGGCACCTGGCTTCAAACTGACCCAGCCTAAGCTCATACAGGCATTTGGGGAGTGAATCAGTCGATGAAAGATTCTCTCTCTCTCTCTCTCTCTCTCTCTCTCTCTCTCTCTCTCTCAAATTAAAATGTAAATAAGCCTGCAGACTCTTCAGTTTTCCCATGTTACCTGGCAGAGCTGTGGTGATTATTAGGGGAAATTTACCACATCCTCCACTTCTGCTTAACCCGTTTCAACTAAAGTGTGTCAGATTTTTGGTCAATTATAACAAGCTAACGGAAATGACTTTGTTTTTTAAACAAATATTTAGTTATTTATGTGTTTATTTATTTATTTGGAAAATAAAAGTAACATAGAGAAAGAAGAGACACAGAGAGAGATCTTTTATCTTCTGATTCATTCCCTAAATGGCCAAAACAGCTGGGGCTGGGACAGGCCGGAGTCAAGAACTGGAACCCATCTGAGTCTCCCATGCAGGTGTTTTTCCAGGTGCACTATCAGGAAGCTGGATGGGAAGTGGAGGAACCAGGACTCCTCTGGTGCTCATATGGGATTCTGGCATTGCAGGCAGCAGCTTAACCTGCTTCACCACAACACCAGCCCAGCAACGACATCTTTAAAGTGGATGCTTATTAACTAAGGAAATGGACATCTACAGTGAATATTTCCTGAGGACGTCATAAGAACTCTGACTAGCGTAAAAAATGAAAGGATAACAAAGCAAAATCAGACAGTATGTGGAAGACTGACCCTGTCCCGCTGCCCCACCCTGCACCCCTGCTCCACATTCCAATTTTTCTTCCTAAAGATGATCCTGCTTTCATGTTTTTATTTGAAAAACAAAAGAGTTTTTGTAACTAAAGTCACAACAGCAAAAGCTAAGACTTTCACCATGGCCAGGAATAGAAAAAAAGACATTATTAGTAAATGCTGCATTTTAATAGGACAAACTACTTGGGAGTTTTAAATGAACTTTAGAACGATTGGAGGAGCTGGCGGTGGGGCGTAGCAGGTTAACGCCTGGCCTGAAGTGCCAGTATCCCATATGGGTGCTGGTTGGATACCCAGCTGTTCCACTTCTGATCTAGCTCTCTGCTATGGCCTGTGAAAGCAGTAGAAGATGGCTCAAGTCCTTGGGACCCTGCACCTGTGTGGGAGATCAGGAAGAAGCTCCTGGCTCCTGGCTTCGGATGGGCTCAGCTCCAACTGTTGCGGCCAGTTGTGGAGTGAACCAGCGATGGAAGACCTCTCTCTCTTGCTCTCACTGCCTCTCCTCTCTCTGTGTAACTCTGACTTTCAAATAAATAAATAAATCTTTTAAAAAAAAAAAAAGAACAATATTGGAAAGAGCTAGTCAACATATACATCTAATGGAGACCTGCTAAAGATAAAACTCCTTAGAATATGGCACTTATTTTTACATTTAAAAAACTGATGATTTACTTTGTTCTTGAGTTGGTATATTACAGTAAAGTGAGACCCATCCTGTCTCTCCTTCATCGTGAAAGTAAAATTGACATTTCTATCTCTATGTTCTATTTTTCCCTTTTCTACTAAACATAAGTCCATGACACACTCATGTAACCCTTTGACTTTCAATAAAATATTCATCTCAAAAGCTAGGTGGGTCCTCTATGCCTTACTGTTTCCTGGTTTCCTATCTTTGCTTGGCTCCAAGACACTCTCAGAATACAGATTTCAACATGGTTTACTCTGAGATATATCAAGAAAGATGACCAGATTCAAGTGGCTCATTCCTTCATTCATCCATTTCATAAGTACTGACTCCCTATTCTATTTCAAAAATGTAGTCCCTCCTATTAGATAGTGCTATGGTTTGGATATTGAATGTCCCCCGAAAGCTTATGTGTTAAAGGCCTGGACCCCAGGTGGCACTATTTGGAGGTGGTAAGGTCCTATAGGAGGTGAAACTTACTGGGAGGTCCTTGGGTCATTAGGAGTGAGCTCTTAGAAAGTAGTTCTCCTGAAGAGGATTGTCATAAAACTTCAGTCTAGCCTGACCCATTCACCATGTGATCTTTCCTCCTTGTGTTATCTGGAATGCACTATAGCCACTAACTAGAGCCAAAGATTGAGCCATGTCATTTGGACTTTGAATATCCAAAATTGAGCTATGTTACCCTTTTTTCTTTAGTTAGCTGCTTCAAGCATTTCATTATAGTCATAACAAACTATTACAGCAATCTAACCCTAGTGGAGAAAGATCTTAACCCAAAAGGGATACAAAGGTAAGATAACAAATGTGAGAAGTATTTATTATTTATTATTATTTAGAAGTATTATTTATCAGCATGTTAAGGTAGGGTTATTTGGACTGATCAGGAAATCAAGAAATGGTGCTGGATGTAATACATAAGGAATAACTAGCAGTGGAGGTAAGAATAACTAGCAGTGGAGGTAAGGCTGAGATATCAATATTTTGTAAAAATTCTGTGATGGAAAAAGAGTCCTGATAATTCCAAATGACCTGAAGAATACCAAAAACTAACATTCAGACTCTAAAATGGAATATACTATATGATGAGGATGCATATGGCCTGTTAGGCTATTTTAGACTGTCCTATTTGCAAAACATCTGGAAAAGGGTCGTAAGGAAGGAGCTGACTAATTAGAGGTGATATTGGTGAGAATGCTGGAGAGGAAGCTCGTGAACCAGTTAGTAAGTTATGCAGTGGGTTAGTTCACAGCTAATGGTAGCTTGGATTAATGTGACAGTCATGAAAAAAGAGAAAAGTGAGAGATTCAACACACAATTGGGAGGAAAATTAGCATTACCTGACGCTAGGTTGAAAATGGAGAAGACAGGCATGAATTGACAGAGGGGACATTACAAGAGGGTCTGGTGTTGTGGAAAGAGCAAGGGTTCAGTTTTAGACACATCAATTTTGTTATGTCTTTAAATCTTTCAGAAGAACGTGACAAATAGGCAGGTGGGACATGAGATATGTGTTTATGGGAACTATAGGGACCAATAGAGATTTGAATAATTTCTGGTTTACTTCAAGAATGTATTGAAAATCATTTTTAAAAATACACGGACAGAGAATTCATTAATTAGTCTTCACTTCTTTCTTTTCTATTTTAATTGACAAATAAAAACTATATTTATTTACCATGCACAACATTAAGTTTTTAAGTATGTTTATATCATGGAATGGCCAAGTTCAGCTAATTAACAATTAATTAACTTTTCATACTTATGTTTTAATGAAAACACTTACGATGTACATTCTAGCAATTTTCAAAATACAGAACATTGTCATTAACTATAGTCACTATGCTGTACATAGATCTCTTGACTCCATTCCTATGTATTCATTTATTTAGCTAGTACTTTAAGAAATTACTTCCAGGTACTGTTTTGCATTAACTATTAATGTTACTATGCTCAAGGTCATGCTATTCTTACTACAAACATTTTGTCAACAAATACTTTTGGAATGGCTAAATTTACCAGGCATCAGTGTAAGCATTAAGTTATGGCAGTAAACAAAAGCAACAAGATACCTGCTTTCACGGCACTTACATCTAACAAAGATAGATAATAAACCAACAGTTAATAATGTAATGTAATCATGGATGGTTAGAAATACAGAAATACAGATAGTAGACCATTCTGTATCTAAACCAATTAACTTATTGCTCAGGCAAGGTAGAGTTGAGCTTCTCAGACACTGTTTGAAGGCTAAGAAGACAGCCTATCTGATGTTACAAGAAGATGTGAAGTTTAAAAGCTGCTGTGTTGAGTATAGCTATAGAAATGTAATGACCAGAATAAAATTGTTGCTGACTGATTAACTCTTAGAAATCTATTCCTTGGACTGAAGCTATTGAGGATTATCTGATTTTCAGAAATGCTTTGAAGGAGATGTTACTCATTGTCTTCTACAACTGTGTGCACTTTTATAATCAATAATTGATTAACTAAGCAAATTTAATACAGGTTTTGATTGTTACTAATTATTAAAATGAGAGAAAAAACAACATTCTTTGCTTGGAGGGTGAGCATTTTATATTCCCAAATTCATGAAAAAAAGTAATTTAGAATAAAGAAATAGATATAGAGCTTTGATTCTCTTGAGCTTAGATCAGAAATAATGAAGCCAGACATGAAAACATTTGGAAAAAGAGAGTTCCAAACAGACAGAAATGCAAGTGCAACAGTTCTGAGTCAAGAGCATGCTTAGAAACTTTGGGGAAAAAGAAACGTGTGTGACTGTAGTATTATGAACAGGAAGAGGGGTTATGAGCTGCAGGAGGGCTAGTAGCCACAGCCTAGATCCTATAAATCTTACAGGGCAAGGTAATGAGGATGAATTGATGAAACCTCGAATGTGATTGGATGTGTGATGTAAGAGACATTAAGAACTCAAAGATAAAACTCCAGTTTCTGTCAAGTTCCCATTGTAGGAAATTGAAGGGATATCTAGGTTACTCACTAAAATAGGTACAATTCAGTCTTGTAGCTGCTAAATTAAACAAATGAAACAGCATTCTATGCTATTTAGAGTGGAGCCTTATAACACTTAAACAGTAGTTAATAACACAAGAGTTGAAAAACATTCTCCAGACCAGGTGGGGTCAAAGTCACAATGTATGTGGCTGGGGGAAAATTACAAGCCAAGAAAACAGTCAAACAAAGCATCAGAGTGCAAAGTCATATCTTCCCATTGAGTTGTGTTCCACATATTCCTCAAGTAATAATGTTAGAATATGTTTCAAATAACATATTATTCTTTTAAATTCATGTGTTTTATCTGTAATTGACCAAAGTATCATCAAGGGACTTTGAAAATTAATTGCAAACTATCTGGAAACTAGAGAACCATGAGTAAACCAAGAGTATTGGAGTGGGGAGATTGAGTATCCCTCCCTCACATAGTACCTGAGGGAGAAAGCCAAAAATCATCAGATAAATCATTCATATCTCATTGCAAAATAAAAGTTTTGAGAGATGATTCAAAATATCAGTTTATACACATAATATCTATAGCAGCTCATGAAAACTGATATATTTGAAAACTTAATTAGAGGCTTATCCACAGATATTTTTGTTTTGTTATATTTAATTATCAAAATGAAAGAATAAGCCAGGGAAAGAACATGAACTTTTAATTCTTTACAATTTACTCTTATTCATGTTTTTTTTAAAGTTCTATACCATAGTTTTTTTTGATTTTTAAAATTCATAGGGAGTGAAATTTTTTCTTTTTTTTTTGACAGGCAGAGTGGACAGTGAGAGAGAGAGACAGACAGAAAGGTCTTCCTTTTGCCGTTGGTTCACCCTCCAATGGCCGCCGCGGCCGGCGCACCTCGCTCGACCGATGGCAGGAGCCAGGAGCCAGGTGCTTTTCCTGGTCTCCCCATGGGGTGCAGGGCCCAAGCACCTGGGCCATCCTCCACTGCACTCCTGGGCCACAGCAGAGGGCTGGCCTGGAAGAGGGGCAACCGGGACAGAATCTGGCGCCCCGACCGGGACCAGAACCCGGTGTGCCGGCGCCGCAAGGCGGAGGATTAGCCTGTTGAGCCACGGCGCCGGCCAGGGAGTGAAATTATTATAATATTTTGACTTCTCAAGTTAAGCAGTTATTCCTTTCTTTTGATTTTTTATTCATTATTATTTGATTTTTATTTATTTTTCTTATATTTTGTTTTGAAACATGGCTTATTATAGAAATTAGACACATTTTTATGAATACTCTCTAAATACTATAAATGGATTTTGTCTGTTTTCTCATGCTATTACTTATTTTTAAAAATAGAATCAGGTGGGAAATGGACTTTGTGATATGTATGGCGGTTTATCCTAACTCTCCAGGCATTAAAATTAGACATCACAAATTTAGATTGAGTAATTTAAGGAATCCATCATACATTTTAAAAAGAAAAAAATAAATTGATGAAGATGTTGTTAACGAAAAGTAGGTCACAATTTAAGACTATTTGAACCAGTGAATGCAAGTTCTCTCTCTCTCTGATTTTCAAATAAATACATTTAAAAAAGACTACCTGTTCAACATTGTTATCAGAGTCATTAAAAAATGCATTTTCTATGATGAGTATTCGACCTAGCAGTTAAGACACTGGTTAAGGTGCCTGTATCTCAAATCAAAGTACCTGTGTTTGAGTCCCAGCTTCAGCTCCGGCTGTCAGCTTCTTGCTAATGCACACCTTGGGAGGCAGCAGGTAGTTTCTCAAATAGTTATATCCCTGCCATCCACATGGGCAATCAGGATTGTTTTTCCTCATTTTTCAGGGATCACTTCATGCCTGTAACACATTTGTGGAGTGAACCAGCAGATGGGAGTTTTTCTCTCTTTTTCTCTGTCTGTCTCTTTCCCTCTCTCCCCCTTTCTCTTTCTCAAATAATAAAAAGAATTTTTGTGTGTTTATCATTTATTTATAAATATCTGGCTAAAGGTCAATAACAATGAAATGGTAAGAGATATCAAATGTTAAAATGTGACATTTTACCTGAAACAAAGCTAAAGCACAATAAAACTACCTGTTCATGAATATATAAAACCTAGCATTAATAGCAATATAAGAGCATTGACTTATTCATCTATTCTCTTCTTGTTTATAATAATCATTTTGAAATAATCATTTTGTGTGTTGCACTGAAATTAGATAAATTAGATGAGAAATGTATAAAAGAAATCTAGCTCACAAATTATATCTTCCGTATGCTGGTTCAGTACCAAAATGGCTGCAATGGCTAAGGCTAGGCCAGACCAAAGCCAGGAGCCAAGAATTTCATCCCAGTTTCCCGCTTGGGTCCAGGGGCCTAAGCACTTGGGGTATGTGTGCTGCTCTCTCAGGCACACTAGCAGGGAGCTAGATCAGAGGTGGAGCAGCCAGGACCCAAACTGGTGCCCATATAGAATGCCAGTATTTCAGGCAATGGCTTTACCTGCTACACCACAACATCAGCCCCTATTTATTTAATGTGTCTATGTGTGTGTGTAGAGAGAGAGAGAGGGAGACAGAGAGAGACAGAGAGACAAAGAGATTTCCATCAGCAGGTTCAATCCCTACATGCTAGCGATGATAGAAGCTGGGCTGAGCCAAAGCTGTGAGATAGGAATTCAATCCAGGTTTCCCACATGAGTTTCAGGAACTCAGTTAAGCCATCACTGCTCTCTCGCAGGGACTGCATTAGCAGGAAACTGGAGTCAAGTATTAGAGATAGGAGCTAGGCATCAATTCCAGATACTCAGTGTGAGGAAGGGACAGGTGACTTAAATGCTAGGTTAAACACCTGTCCCAGAGAAGAAACTTGAAAATCCAGAAACCTAGGGGAGAAGTGTTCTCATTCCTTTCAGACTTGAGTAAGTGGTATTCTCACAAATATTTAGAAAAACAACTTAAATGATGACTTCAAGACTTTCACCCACTGACGGTCCACATGTGAGGCCATTTTTGTGGCTCTCCCTGAGAAGTGTATCCTACACAATAAATGAAGCAGCTAGTGTGTAAGCCTGAAAAAAAAACTCTCTAAGAAAATGTTTATACTATATTAACTCTTTAAAAACCTTGTCAAGCAAAAGACTTGCAAATTATTTCCTGATATTGATAAATCAGACTACTCCATTTTCCATGACTTTTTAGAATTATTTTACTGTAAACAAATAATCAATCAATAAACCTTAATTTGGCACCCAGATTCTATCCTCAAATATTTCAGTGTTTTAAAATGTACCACATTTTATGTAGTTGAAGGCTATCAATAGAAAATTCATATAGTGACTAACAAAGAAATGAAACAACTCTCACTTTTTTAAATAAGCAACTTGGTTAAAATCCTAGTTATATGTGTGTAGGGACATTATACCTTAAATAAGTCTTTCATGCTGCAGGTGGCAGCAACACTCTACATTATGATAGCATTGCTTAGCTACACCAGAGACTCATGAAGATAGAAATTTCTACTGAGTACTCACTTTGTTCTTTCTGTGATCTGAGAAAGAAAATATGCTGGTTTTTTATGTATGAAGGCAAACTTTGATATCATTTTTCTTTTTTAAATATTTTTTATTATTTTTTAAAATTTATTTGACAGGTAGAGTTGTAGATAGTGAGAGAGATTGAGACAGAGAGACAGAGAGAAAGGTCTGCCTTCTGTTGGTTCACTCCACAAATGGCCACTACAGCCAGCGCGCTGCACTGATCCGAAGCTAGGAGCCAGGTGCTTCCTCCTGGTCTCCCATGCGGGTGCAGGGCCAAGCACTTGGGTCATCCTCCACTGCCCTCCCGGGCCACAGCAGAGAGCTGGACTGGAAGAGGAGCAACCAGAAGTAGAACCTGGTGCCCATATGGGATGCCGGCATTTCAGGCAGAGGATTAACCAAGTGAGCCATGGTGCTGGCCCCGATATCATTTTTCATATTAACCAAGAAATAAATGGTTTATATATTTTTTAAATTATGTATTACGCACACCACAAAAATTTAGTAATTACTATTGTTAATAAGCATATTTCACACCACTTCAATCTATTTAGTGAATGAATGTATTCCTATTTTCTCAAAGGAAACTCATTAGCACTGACTTATCAAATAGTTAAATAAAAGCAATCATAAAAATGAAACATATAAGCCAGTGTCACAGCTCAATAGGCTAATCCTCCACCTGTGGCGCCAGCACCCCGGGTTCTAGAGAATGTTGGGGTCCCGGATTCTCTCCCGGTTGCTCCTCTTCCAGTCCAGCTCTCTGCTGTGGCCCAGGGCGGGCAGTGGAGGATGGTCCAAGTGCTTGGGCCCTGCACCCACATGGGAGACCAGGAGAAGCACCTGGCTCCTGGCTTCAGATTAGCGTAGTGCGCTGGCTGCAGCGTGCTGGCTGCAGCGGCAATTGAGGGGTGAACAAACAGAAAAGAAAGACTTTTCTCTCTCTCTCACCGTCTACTCTACCTGTCAAAAGAAAGAACGAAAGAAAGAACGAACGAACGAACGAAAGAAAGAAAGAAAGAAAGAAAGAAAGAAAGAAACGAAACATGTGTGACCAGCTCTGTGGCACAGTAGGTTAACACCCTGTCCTGAAGCACCGGCATCCCATATGGGTGCTGGTTCTAGTCCCCGCTGCTCTACTTCCAATCCAGCTCTCTGCTATGGCCTGGGAAAACAGTAGAAGATGGCCCAAGTCCTTGGGCCCCTGCACCCGCATGGGAGACCTGGAATAAGTTCCTGGCTCCTGGCTTCAGATCGGCTCAGCTCTGGCCGTTGTGGCCAGTTGGGGAGTGAACCAGTGGATAGAAGATCTCTCTCTCTCTCTCTCTCTCTCTCTCTCTCTCTCTCTCTCTCTGCCTCTCCTCTCTCTGTGTAACTCTGACTTTCAAATAAATAAATAAATCTCTTTAAAAAAGATATTTTCGGGCCGGCGCCGTGGCTCAACAGGCTAATCCTCCGCCTTGCGGCGCCGGCACACCGGGTTCTAGTCCTGGTTGGGGCACCGGATTCTGTCCCGGTTGCCCCTCTTCCAGGCCAGCCCTCTGCTGTGGCCCGGAGTGCAGTGGAGGATGGCCCAAGTGCTTGGGCCCTGCACCCCATGGGAGACCAGGAAAAAGCACCTAGTACCTGGCTCCTGCCATCGGATGAGCGCAGTGCGCCGGCCGCAGCGCGCTGTCCGCGGCAGCCATTGGAGGGTGAACCAACGGCAATGGAAGACCTTTCTCTCTGTATCTCTCTCTCACTGTCCACTCTGCCTGTCAAAAAAAAAAAAAAAGATATTTTCAATTTGTAATTCATACTTTGTCAAGCATGTGCTACATTTTCTGTGACATCGCAAAGATTAGAGGGAAAAGCAAAACTTCTAGATGTCACCCTGAGAAAACTATGCGATTGTGATGACTATCAGAACAGAACTTAGATGTTTTTGTAAATCTTCCTTCCTGGAGCTGTTTTTCATTAGATAGCCCTAAAGAGTGGCATTACCCTATTCTAGCTAGGGAACGTCTAGCCAACAAAATACAGTGGGAGGAGGAGACATGCATTTGTTTTTCTTTTTTTGTTTGTTTGTATTTTTTGACAGGCAGAGTTAGTGAGAGAGAGCGACAGAGAGAAAGGTCTTCCTTCTGTTGGTTCATCCCCCAAATGGTTGTTAAGGCCGGCGTGTTGCGCCATTCCAAAGCCAGGAGCCAGGTGCTTCCTCCTGGTCTCCCAAGCGGGTGCAGGTCCCAAGGACTTGGGCCATCCTCCACTGCCCTCCCGAGCCACAGCAGAGAACTGGACTGAAAGAGGAGCAACCGGGACAGAATCTGGCGCCCCAACTGGAACTAGAACCCAGAGTACCGTCCCCACAGGCGGAGGATTAGCCTAGTGAGCCGTGGCACCGGCCAGAGACATGCATTTGTAAGTAGGAGGATGTTTCTTCATGACTCTCAGCAGCCAAGTTCCAGAACTACAGGTGCACTGTTGGCTCTGAGAATTTCTAAAAATTCATATAGAAGACAAGAAAGAATGAGATGATTTGGTTCTTGAGAAAAACTTTATAAAACCCAAAACTTTGGAGTACGAAGTCCAGAAATATAAAGCTTGATCTTTATGAAAAGTTAGTTTGAAACAGTTTTCAAAGCAATAAGTTAATGAATATCCACTGAATAATTATCCACAAAGCTCTGTTAAAATATTAGCCAATATGGAGGTGCTTTGGGATGGCTAATGAATTTTCAAACCCCATTTTGTCAATATCAGCTACAGAGGTCCCTGTGAATAACAGAATAAAATAAAAAGGGAAAAAGAGAAACATGAAGTTTGTTTACCATTTGCTATAGTAGAAAGTATGGTGTACTATCTTCTAAAAGTCACATGAAATATCTTTTGATACATGTTGTAAAATTTTTCCCTTAAATTTTTTCTTTTGTTTAATTGAAAGGCAGAGAGAAACAGAGAGAGAAGGAAGAGAGAGAGGAGAGAAAGAGAGAGGGAGCTCCCAACTCTGATTCATTCACCAAATACCCATAATAGTTCCAGGGTGCCCCTGCACCTACATTGGAGACCCATAATTCCTCCCAGGGTGAGCGTTAGTAGGGAGCGGGCATCAGGAGCAGACCTCGGATTTGAACCCAAGCACTCTGATAGAAAATGTGTAGCCCCTAACTATCTTAACCACCGTGCCAAAGGCCCACCCTTAAGTATATTTGTAAAAGTCAGAATACAGGTCTAAGTCTATTCTAAGCTAATCACTTTATCAGCTCATTGTATCCAGGGCACCCTGTAAGTGAGGCCCTGTCAATGAAACATAATCATAACTTTCTTAGGGCTTCCAGTAAAGCATTTACTTTACTGTTAAAAAAAGAAAGAAAGAAATAAGGAAGCAGCAGCTGGCTGTATATTTTCAGCCTACACCTTCCTCCTGGGAATACCATATGATAACAGCTGCAATCTCTTGAGGATGAATCAACAAGTCAATTCTTGGAAAAATAACAACTCACAAGAACTTAGAAGGAACATGGTGGGAGGGTGGGGGGGTAGGGGAAGTCTGTCACTGTGGCACAGCAGGTTAAGCCATGGCTTGCAGGTTAGTACCCCATATGGGATCCAGATCCCTGCTAATATGCCTGGAAAAGCAGTGGAGGATGACTGAAGTCCTCGGGTCCCTACACTCACATGGGAGAACCAGATGAAGCACCTGGCTCCTGGCTATTGCCTGGCACAGCCCCAGCTGTTTTAGCCATTTGGGGAGTGACCAGTGGATGGAAAATAATTCTCTGTGTGTCTCTCCTTCTCTCATTCTGTAACTCTGCTTTCAAATCAATAAATCAATCTTTAAAAAAATAAATTAACTAAAAATAAATTTTAAGAAGAAATATGGGTCTTTGATGACATCATGTAGTTGTTTTACCTATCCTGAGTTATCTAGCTCCAAAATTCTTAACTGAGATCATTAAATGATTTTATTGCCTAAACCAATAGTAGAAAGGTAAACTTTAATACAAAAGTGAAAATACTGCTATCTAATAAAATCATTTAGAAAAAGTATAATATCAGCCCCTAATAAACATATATTTAGGTACAAAAATAAAACTTTAAACTTTGGGAAGATTCATATATTTTCCTATACCAACACAACGTGAAACAAGACAAATGAAAAAATGCAACATAAAATAAAACAATGTTTACCCATACAAGGAAAGGGATTTTCCAAAGTATGAGGCAAACACTTTAAAAGAAAGTGGGCAAAACACAAGAACAAAAATTCACGAAGATATGTTAATAACTAGTAAAAATAAAACTATGTTCAAATTATCTATTAATCAAATAAAAATAGAAATGATTCAAAATTTGAATTATGCACTATCAAAGGATCAAGAAAAAAAGTGTTTCTATATGCCCTTGGCGGAAAGAAAAGTAGCATAATTAATCAGGTGGGATATTTGATTTTAGGTGTCAGAATTTTAAATATATGTATTAATTGAGTAAACTATTTGTTTTCTTAGAATTTACCATACAAATGTATTAAACAATGGCAAAAACTTCAAAGGTATGTGTGTGTGTATGTGTATGGTATATATATATATATATATATATATATCAAAGATTATTATTGCAGCAATTTTTAATATTCACAAAAATTAATGGAGATTTTCAAAATGTTGACCAATGGGACATTGGTTATATTGATTGTTTGTACATAGAATGGAATTCTCCATTCTTAAAATGAGATGGATTTGTAGCCAGGTAGGTGAAAGGAAGGAGAAGGAAATCAAGGGTAAAAAATATCTATAGTAGTGTAGGTCAAGGAAAAGCAAATTATTTTTCAGAGCAGGAAAGTCATGCTTTATTTTTTAAATATAAGACAATGATATACACACTAAATAAGGTATTCTTAAACTTTAAAATTTATAATACATATCAAAAATTTAATGATTATTCTAAAGCAGGACCAAGCATAATGGAGGATGCTAATTTATAAAACTTGGTATATTTTGTTTTGTTTTGTTTTTTCATTTTCAATTCTCTTTATATACAGAAGATCAGTTTAGTATATATTAAGTAAAGATTTCAACAGTTTGCCCTCACATAGCAGCACAAAGTGAAAAATAGTGTTGGAGTACTAGTTATAGCATTAAATCACAATGTACAGCACATTAAGGACAGAGATCCTGCATGATATTTTTTTTAAAAAATTGATTAATTTTCTATGCAATTTCCAATTTAACAAAAACTTGGTATATTTTGAATACTTCATGAATTTCTGTAATTTTCAAAATTGTGAATCAAAAACCTACTTGACAGATATAGAGGATAGATAGATGAGAGATAGATAGATAGATGAAAGATAGATGATAGAGTAGAAAGAAAGAAAGCACATAGATATAGATAGATGCAAACTCCTCTATATTTCTCAATTTTTAAAATATTTGAATAAGTCCTTTACTGGATGCATATAGAAAGTAGACAGAAAGTAGCACTCTGAGAGAATTTTGTTTAACAGTATGAAGAGCATTAAGGTCTCTGAAGTGGCTGGAATGACTTCCTGAGCCACAAAGTAAATTTCCACTCATATTAGCCTAAAAGCATGGTTCCCAATCTGCTCATCCTAATAGTGACAAGCTTTGTTCCTGCATGACCTCCCAGGCCTGGTCCCATCGGTGGAAGATGCTGAGTAGAAACCTGGACACACACAACAGAACCAGATGACAGCAGACACCAGTCTTCCATTCATAAATGCACATGAACAAAGGACCTCTCAGTATATGAAGAACAGAAGACAAATATAACCAAAAGCTAGCAGACCAGAAAGGAAACAAATATAAGCCAGGGGACAGAAGTGAATTTAAAAAATCACTGTATATTAAGGAATTTGAAAATTTAGTACAATCATGAAGGAAGAACAGATTCTAGAAATAAAGAAATAATATTGTCTTCCCAGGACCACCATAATACCATGATCTTAAGAAAATTTAATTTTTCTTTTTTTTTCTTTTTTTATTTTTTTTGACAGGCAGAGTGGACAGTGAGAGAGAGAGACAGAGAGAAAGGTCTTCCTTTGCCTTTGGTTCACCCTCCAATGGCCGCCGCGGCCAGTGCACTGTGGCTGGCGCACCACACTCAGCGGATGGCAGGAGCCAGGTGCCAGGTGCTTTTCCTGGTCTCCCATGGGATGCAGGACCCAAGCACTTGGGCCATCCTGCACTGCACTCCCAGGCCACAGCAGAGAGCTGGCCTGGAAGAGGGGCAACTGGGACAGAATCTGGCCCCCTGACCGGGACTAGAACCCGGTGTGCTGGCGCCACAAGGCAGAGGATTAGCCTGTTGAGCCATAGTGCCGGCCAATACCATGATGTTAAGAAAATCTAATTTTTCTGCTTGAACTATGAGTTCAATTCTCTTCTCGGGAAATATTTTATTACCAATTCTAAGAAATAGAGTCATTAGCAAATTTTAAATATTAAATCTTTTGATTCTCAAATGAAGACAAGTATTAGCAAGATGATATTGCTACCCACAAAAGAAAATGTGAACAAATATGTGTGGATTAGACATAAACAAAATGCATAATCATTTGTTGACTCCTTTGTTTACCTGTACTTTATAACTATATCAATCACTGTCTGCTTGGGCACAAGAGTTAGGAGGCAGATTTGTTCATTAGAAGAAGGAAAATCAAAGGCTTAGTTTTTTTCTGTTTGATTTCATAGCAGTATAAGAGAAAAAAATATAAATGTATACTGTACATAAAGGATCCAAAATTTACTATAATTGACAAATTGCTTGTTTACCTTTTGATATTAATATTGCTAATTTTGAAGCAAATACAAACTTATACAACTTAAATATAGTAGAAAATGGTTTTAGCCTTCAGAAAATTAATGTTCTCTCCATCTTCCATTTTAATAGCTATTATGATTAATTAAGCCCATGAATCAAAAGTATAAACATTATTGTCTTATATCCTTCGCACATATGACATAACAATATTATACTATTATTATATTATATTATTAATATATACTATAATGACATATGACATACACTATTATACTCCAATACAATTACAAAATATTATACTTTATTATACAAATACACATACATAATTATATTGTATTATATAATTATATTATTAACATACATTTTATGAAGATGAATATCAGGAGTAAGGTAGAATAGATAAAAACATCTACCCAATAATTCTAAAAAGATCTAATGAATGACTCTCAAAGTAACCTCTATGGTACAAAAACATAATTTTTTTCATTATGGGAAATGAAACATGTTTCTATTCTTGATACACACTTTATAGTTCTTTCCCTTTGTTCCAATAAAATAGTATCCAACACGTACATTCATGAATGCAAAAATATTACATAGGCATATGTGCCTTCCAGAGAATGCCAAAATAGAAGAAATCTCTTTGCAAGATGGAATTTTTAAAATATTCCAACATGGGACAGCTATGAGGGCTATGAGGGCTCAAGTAACTATTGAAGTCGTCTAAGATTTACTTAGACAAATTGACAGAAAATTATGTCCATAATATCGGAACAGCTGTGGCAATTTATGTGTCAATAATCCTGTAATCTGGGTGTTGCAAATGCTAATGATAGATGTAGACAGACTGACTTTTGTACACATAACAAAGAATTTCATGATAATTAGAATTTCCTAATCCCTCAGAATAGTGAACTAGTTCAAACTTCAACGTAGATGTTGTCCAATGGAGGAAGTTACAAAGAGTACCCCAGTCTTGAGAAGACCTCAAACTATATGACTTCCCCAAATCTGGGTAGCAATATTGATGTGCTGAATCAACATGGCTAGAACCATAAACAGCAAAGAGCCCAGGAAAGGTACAAATTAACATTCCACACAAGTGGGCAAGAGAGTCAGGAGCATTCCTCATTCTCTTTCCCTGGAGCTTAGCAAGAAACGCTTTTGCATTCACAGGCAATAATATTTTCAGGTTTGTGAATGTGTCAGCAGGTGAGATTTAGAATCATATGTAAACACTAACATGAGGACTTCTTAGGCATAAAGAACAATGAGGGCACTGATCTGGAAGAAGGGCACAGGAAAAAATAAGTCAGCCATTGATAAAGTGCCCACTTCACAACTTTGTCTAAAATAAACCAGTTGTGAAGGCTAGACATTGGCATTGAATAGTGAATATGTCATTGACAACATAAATGTCCCTAATCTACCTGGAGTATTCTAATGATCCCGAAAACAAAGCTGGCTACAGTGATCTTACAGTGCTTCATTTCCACCTAGGAAAACTACAAAGGGAGGTTTGGACTGGACTATGTGCTTCTTATACTTCATTGTGTGTGTGTGTGTGTGTGTGGAGGGGGTGTGTGCAGGTGGGTGGTGTGGGTGTGGGTGAGGGTGTGTGTTTGACTTAGTAATGACAATATAGAGAATAAATCCATTCTTTGCACTGTGTACTAACTCCCCATGCAGATCCTCTGTCCTCAATGAGTTGTATTGAGAAACAACTGTAAAACCTGTTCTCAGGTGTGTATGTGTGTATGTGTGTGCAAATTTTTGAAATCTTTACTTAGTGTAGAGTTGGTCTTCTGTGTACAAAGTTAATTGAAAATGAATCTTAATGGAGAATGGGACTGGCAAGGGGAGAGGTGGAGGACTGGACTGGGAGGAGGTGGAGGGGTGGGAGGCTAGGTGGAAGTGTGGGTATGGTGGGAAGAATAACTATATTCCTAAAGTTGTACTTATGAAATTTATATTCCTTAAAAATAAATAAATAAATTCATTCTCTGTATCAATTCAATTTATATATAATAAAAAGAACATAAGACAACAGAATTCTATATAGCACTAAGAAAATGAGCCCAAATAATTCCTCATAAAGGAAAGATTCCAAGTCTTAGGCTTACTAGTTAAACTATTGTCCCTAATTCCACTTATGTTACTTTAAAGCATGGGTGAGGAGCTTTTAGCCTGTGGGCAATATAAGGCTCACAAATTTATTTTATCTAACCCTACCAAACCAATCAAAATTGGGACTTGAAATTCAACAAATCTCTAGCAGGCTAATTTTTAAGTTGGTAGTGTTTTATGGCCCACAAATGATGTTATAAATATCTGAATGGTACTCGGCAGAAAAAAAGAGTCCCCACTCCTGCAGAGTCTACTATCTCAAACCAATCAGTTATTTGCACATGGAAACTAAAATCAGTTTTCATCCTACATTTGACCAATACTATAACTCTTTATTCAACTGCTAGCTTCCATATCTAATACCTATAAATTCCCACTAAATTAAACATTTTCTACATATTGAGCTATATAACAAAATTGTTTATCACCCCCCCCCCCAAAAAAAAAACACTTTGGATGGTCAAAACATAAAATAAATGCATTAAAGGATATTAGATAATTTCCAGAGTTGAGGAGAGTCAGAGAGTTTATAGAGGTTTTTGAAGTAAGAAACAGGACCCAGACTCTTTGATGATCTCTCCTGAGTGAAAGATCTGTGTAGAATGGTGAGAAAAGGAGAAAAGTAAGAAAGAAGAAATTCTGAATTCAAGAACAGGATGAAAGGATATAGCAGATTTGTTCGAAAAGAAATTAAGACATAATATTGATTGAGGAACAACAAGCAAGCTATTTTGTGTCCTTCTCTTCCCATATTTTCTATTCATAATGTGAACATAAAACAGTGAAAACAGAATATAAAAACATAAGACACCACTCCAAAAATGCAGATGCAACTGCTCCTATGACAGTACCAAGTTTCAACTCAATCTAGAGTTAATTAGATATGATTATGAACACAGAGTCTATTTATTTGGGTTTTAATTATGGTTTTCACTGGCAATTAAATGATCCACTCTACAGAGAGACTGTAGAATTGTGAGACACTGAAGGAATATGGGCTCACAGATAATGGCAATTGGAGATCTTCTAGACTAAGCTAAATCAACACCTTGATAACATAAACAGAGACCCAGACCTAATCCTTCTTTCTTTCATGGAGCACAAAAGACTAGGAAAGTCATATCATTATTTCTTTCCTTTTTCTGTTTTGAACTACACAAACTATTTAAAGCAAAAGATGAATCAATTTGATGATAAAACTAAGAGTCCCAGTTTCCTGTATTCTTCTATTAAAAACTATAAATGGGGGCTGGCACTGTGGAGTAGCAGGTAATGCCACAGTGTGCAGTGCCAGCATCCCATATGGGTGCTGGTGCAAGTCCTAGCTGCTCTATTTCCAATGCAGCTCTCTGCTATGGCCTGGAAAAGCAGTGAAAGATGGCCCAAGCCCTTGGGCCCCTGCACCCACATGGAAGACCCAGACGAAGTTCCTGGCTTCTGTCTTCAGATCAGCCCAATTCTGGCCATTGTGGCCATTTGGGGAGTGAATCAGGATTAAAGATCTCTCTCTCTCTCTCTCTCTCTCTCTCTCTCTCTCTCTCTCTCTCTCTCTCTCTCTCTCCTCTCTCTGCCTCTGTAACTCTCCTTTCAGATAAGTAAATCTTTAAAAAAAAAACAATAAATGTTATTTGTATGTTGTTTCTGGGAATAGTTATGAATCCTTTTAAAAGAAACATGAAAATTCCTTCTAAAGTATTATCGATAATTTGTTATGTTTTGATTTAAATATTTTAAATCAATGTAGCTATGTGGATGGAAAAAGAAAATATTTATTAGAATAGGAAAATAGTGTACCTTTCAGACTATGTGTCAAGAATTCTATGGGAGGGGCCAGCGCTGTAGCATAGCATGTAAAATGCCTGCAATGCTGGCGTCCCATATGTGTGCCAGTTAGACTCCTGGCTACTCCACCTCAGATCCTGCTCCCTGATAATGTACCTGGGAAAGCAATGGAAGATGGCTCAAGTACTTGTGCCCCTACTCACACAAGGGAGACCCCAAAGAAGCTTCTATCTTCTGGCATTTGTCTGGGCCAGCCCGGGTCTTTGGAGATATTTGGGGAGTGAACCAGTGGATGAAAGATTCTCTCTCTCTCTCTCTCTCTCTCTCTCTCTCTCTGCCTCTCTCTCTCACTCTCTGTGCTTTTCAAGTAAATGAAATAAATCTTAAAAAAAAAAGAACTATGGGAAAAAAGGAAAGTTCTGGGGGTGGGCTTTGGTATACACCGTTTAAGGTGCTGCTTGGGATATACATGCCATATCAAAGTACCTGGGTTCAAGCTTTGGCTCTACTTCCAATTCTAGGTTCCTGCTAATGCACAAGGTGAGAGGTAAGAGATGATGGCTTAAAGTATTTGAGTCCCTGCCTCCCACATGGGAGATATGAATTGAGCTGTTGTGGGAATTTGGGCAATGATTGAGAAGATGGAGGATCTATTTCTGTCTCTCTTTGCATTTCAAATTAAATAGAAATCAACAAAAATATTTTTAAAGAGAAAGCTCCATTGTTCAGCATATGACCTGCTTAGTGCACAATAGCACCTGTTGAAATCAAATTGTAATACCTGAGGAAAAATATTTTGTAATTAAATTATTTGAAGTTTTCATTATTAATGTACATAATGTTCAAGATGTATTTTACCATCTCAGATAATTATAACTTTGATCCTCTCACCTGAGTTCTCCATGGAAATATCTTTAGAATTTTATAAAAAATGTACATGAAAGTCCCCCATGTGATTGTAAAACAATCTTATCTTCTATACCTCTAAATATTACCAAAATAAGAATATGCCTCGAATTGTTCAAGCTATTTAACAAATTCAATAGGGTTTTCAAAATTCTAACCAATGAACAAGGCATAAAAAGTAAACAAACACAAATATTGGAAAAAAGACACAAAATTGTCAAAAAGTCAGATTATTTTTTGAGACTATGAAGCAATCAATTGAAAAACATTGAGGGAAAGGCATCTTGGTGCTGGGCCCAGGGTACCTGCGTTAGAGGTAGGATGTAATGGTTTTATTGCTCTATGTGATCAAGCCAGGTAACATATTTGGTCCTGGGGAGACAGAATTCTCCTGGTAGCTTTCCTTGGGGGATGGGCTGGCACCACCTGGAAAGTCATCAGGTTCTGGGCAGGATTTTGAAGTGTAGATGCTGGGCTGCTTCCAAAGTGAGCTTCTGTGCCTATGCATTTCTCTCAGGTCCTTCTCACACACTTAGGCTAGTTTCTAACTTCCTACCTAACATTTCTCCCCTCAAGAGAAAATACCCATAATCTCATGGGGATAAATGGGTGAAGAGCTATTTTCTGTCATTGCTTTGGAGCTGACAAATGGGTGTAGTGGTGAATATGGGTATTTTTCTCTTGCTATGTGGCCTATGGTGTTTGAGGGTGGCCTCAGAAAGCATTGTCCTGCTTGGTATAGAGGACTGGTCAATCTTGTCTGATGGGGTAGGTTGGAAGCCCTGTCTCAGATGTACCTGGTGCTAGATGGCTTATCTTCTGTTAGAACAAGGGCATTAAAACACAATAGTCTACAGAGAAGCAGAAAGAATGTGGACACTATGTCGCCAAGGAGAGGCAATGACCTGAATTTATATGACTAGATGTTAGGCCAGATATTTTATCGTGTCTGACTTGGTCTTGGAGTTGTCTGGCCTCATACAAGAAAGCATGAACAAGATTTTGTACCCATTTAGTTTGACCCAAGTTTTGGGGCACTTTCTTTGGCAGCAGTTAGCAGGTCTAGGGCCTGCCTGTTTTGAAGGGCTGAGTTTACAGTGCTTCTGTGCATGGCAGTTTTTCAATGGATGAAAGCTGTGTTTTGTTTATTTGTTTCTTTTTCTCAAAGGAGGGGGCTCTGCTTTGGTTCCTTATTGAGAACTTGATTTGAGAACTCTGCTACTTCCCTGTATCTAGGAATCTGTAACCTGTTTGGGAAATGCTGAGACTGCCTGCAGGTTGTGTTACCAACTAGCTTTATTAGTAAATTTACTATTAATATTGAGGGTTCTTGCTGTCTATTCAGAATAAAATAGGTGACAGGGTAAGGTATTTAATGTTTACTCAGTGAGAGGAATACACAGGAAAGTGAAGGCTTTATGTAGAAGCATAAGCTGGATCCATAGCAGGCAGAGAGCAGGCCAGGAGCCACATGGAGTAAAGCGTGCAGTTAGGAGCAGCCACAGGTAGTGTAGCACAGGCAGGCAAGCAGAGGCAGAGCAGCAGCCAAAAGGCCATATGTCCAAAGGTGCGAGACAACTAGGGCAGGGCCCACCACTCTCCAGGCCTTTTGTTCACTTCCTAAGGGGAGTGGTGACATAGTCTGGCAGGTGAGAGTACAGGTGAGGTCAGGTAGTGGTGTGAGCTCATGAAATGGAGCAGGACAAAGGCATGGTCTGCAGCTCACAAATCTAATTAATTTAATCCTATCTGCTTGCCTATATCAGTTGTAGAAGTAGGAATTTGCTGCGTGGCCTATATCCTCCCTGTGGCTGCTTTTCTCTGCCCAGTGGTGACGACAAAGGTTAAATAATTAATTTCTGGTGGACTAGCTATGTTTTTTTTCTGGATTTCTGGTAGCTACATTTTTCTGGGAAGTTAAGATAATGCGCAAGACAAGAATCTCAGGTTGAGAAAGAAAACAGACTAACAAACCACCTACATTCTGCATTATTTTGCACCCTCTCAAGAGATAGGTCCTTTAAGCCTTTGGTGAGGACTTGTCTAAATAGGTGCAGAACTATCTAAGTTAGCTGTTACTCTAAGCCCTGTTTTTAGGAACTGGCAGGAAGGGCTTTTTAGGCTTAATAATATTTGAATAGGCTTTAAGGGCTGGCCAGCTATGTGTCAGGCCCAGACCTAACCGTGGGGTGTCAGAAGAGATGTTACAAGAGAGGTGTGAACCTTCTTAAGGAAGGCACACTGCTGACTCCTTATTACATAGCTGGACTAGGAGGAGAACTGAATAGGAGGTTAGTATAAATAGGCAACTTACATTTCACTGACCCTAGGCAATCCCCTCAATAGCAGTGATTAGAGTTTGAAGCTGAGCAAAGCTAAGGGCTTTTTAGCTCAGGGCCAACAGGGTCTGCAGTTGTGATCCAGGAGTCTTTCAATACCCAGGGCAGCTCTGTTTCTAGTGGCCTTGCTCTTGGCAGAGCTGACAGAAGATGGTTTCTGTCAGGACAGCTGCTTGCCCAATGCCCTGGCTCCTCATATCATAAGCAAGTGCCTTGTTGAGTCTCTTTGAAGGCAAATCACCATGTAAAGCAGCCATTAATTGGCCTGCTCCCTATCCTTACATTGCGCCTTTTACCTAACTCTCTCCTCTTTCTCCTGGTCTCTAATAAAGTAGACCATGGAGGCAGCCTTTATGATGTCAGTCAAATGTAGTGACCTGTCTATATATTTTGAGGTCATCAGCACACTTCTTATCCCCCCCCCAATTTGGTTTAAAAGGGGAGTTTTGCCCATTTATTGTGCACACAGAAAATCAAAGCTATCTGTAAAATCATTTCATAGTTTAGTCTCTCATTTTCTGGCTTTGCTATTTGGTGTTCTATACTGTGGCAATACTAGAAAAGGTCAGTCACCCCTTTTATAAGGTCTGGGGATCAAACCTTATATCACAGTGGAGAGTCCTGTGGAACAGAGTCAAATTCTCTTCCGGAAGAAAAAAGGAGAAATGAGGCAGTGAGTCAGGCCTCCCTGATGGCTTAGCCTGACTTTTTGGGCTTCTAGATTTAACCGGTGTTTGACCAGTGTTTATTACATAGTCTGTCTTAGAGAAGTTGTGGCTGATGTCTCTGCTATTCTTAGGCTTCTGCATTTTCTCCATGTAGCTGGTGGTTTATGGGTTGCCGGTTTTAACTAGTGTTACCATGTAACCTATAAGTTTAGACTAGAACTTGCCATGTCACTCAAAAGTGAGTTTTTGGAAAATTGTATTAAGTTTTTGAGCTTCCAGATTTTCACCATGCAGCTTGTGGATACTAAAGCTTTTTTAGGGGGTTCCTGGAACCCAGTTCTCTAGTATCTGCTGTATATTTGTCTCCTTTGGAACACTTTCTCTCTTTTGGCTGGACCTCCATTTGAGCCACATTTTGAACTAGTAGTGTCTGGTTATATTCAAGGTTAGCTGCACTGAGACTTTGTCGGTCTCCCTTTAAATAATCTGCTTCTGAGCCAGAGTCTGGAGCAGCTGGAAAGAAACATGCTTATTACTAAAGATTAGCAACATTTCACATCTTGGCAACACTTTTAATTTAAATAGCTCAACTGGCTATTATCTCTGCAAGATGAGAAACATATCCTTTGACATTTCCAGGGGCCCATTTGAAAGAATCAAAGTCCAGAGAATTTAGAACTTTGGTTTTCAGAAAGTCTGTGAAAGATGCCAAGAGAAGTTAAACTGTCTGGTCTTCAACATCGTGAAATAATATTCATCCATTTAGTCAGGGAGATTTTAATAATTTAGAACAGATTTAATCATTATGATAAAGTGACCAAATATTTTTAGATAAATATGTATTTAAAAATATATGCTTCAAGCATACTGATTTAATCATAATGATAAAGCGACCAAATATTTTTAAATAAATATGTATTTAAAATAACTTTTAAGACTGTTTGCCTTTCAACAATCAGAACTTAACAGAGACAATAGAGAACACAATAGATTACTTTGACAGAACATAAAATCTGTCTCTCTTTGGTCTTTGAATAAAACAGAAAAAAAAAAAAACCTTAAATAAGAGCAGAGGAAATCACTGCATAATTTGGAACAATTTAAGAGTCAGGAAAGAGCTTTCAGGACCTAACTCTCTAAACAGCACAAACTACCCAGTTAAACAGAAACTGTTAAAAGTAGATGTTACAGTTTTTGCAAAAACAGATTTTAAGATTCAAGATCAAGACTGTTAGTTAGGAAGTCAGAAATGAGTTTATATGTGTGTGACAAAGGCCTAAGGAATTGACATCTAGGTCCAGCATCCGCACCTCAAAGTCATCCCAATAACCTTCCATGTGCAGCCCAGTGTCAGCACTTCAAACATCCTGCCTGGATCCTGACAATCTTCCTGGGGGTCCCTCCCCTGCTACCGGATAACCATTCGATAATATTCTTCCTCTAAGGCGAGGCTACGCCAGCCAGGCTTCCCCTGTCTGATAACTTCATGGGGGAAACTCACAAAGGAATTTTTCATATTTACATCCAACAAGTCCTTTGTTCAGAAGGAGAAGACGAAGAGGGGGAGGGAAGGCAAGATCAATCCCCTTAAAAACCCCAGCCTAAATGTAAACTGGGCACTCTCTCTCAGGTCCTGTCTGGAGAGGTGCCCATCCGTTCTTACAGATGTCCCTACCCTAATAAACCTTGCTATTTTGCTTTCCACTACTCCCTGTCTCACACCTGAATTCTTTCTTGTGCAAAGACAAGGACCCTTTGCTTCTCTGGTAACAAAGGCCATTTTCAAATATTTTATAACATATTGATATACATTTTTCAAAATCCTCATTGCTGTAACAGAAGACCAGACTTCAATCTTAGATCAGTGTAACTTTGGTATTAACACCTAACTTGTAGAAACTCTGTAAGCAATATTTTTAAATCATAAACTTTTCTTCTAAGATTTATTCTTCCCAAAGGTTTTGTGACTTGCTCACATCTTCTGAAACTTGCTTAAACTTCTCTATCTTTTCCACTGCAGTCTAAACTAGCCATTAAGATTACAAACCTTGTTTAAAAAGTCTCTTTCCTTCTTAACCTTCCTTACCAAGAACACATTTTTATCCTTGTGACCTTTTGCCACCTGCCTATTTAACAACCCAGTCTCCCTTATAGAGTGCTGAGAGTACGCACATTACCTTTTCTCAAGTTTTATTAAGCAACAATGCCTAGATGACTTAAGACACTGAGATATTAATAAATACCACACTATTATAAATAGCTAATAAGGATAACACCTCTTGAACAGCAAACACAGGTACTAGTTTATGTTAACAGCTTTGAAAATATCTTTATCCTTTTAAAAAGTAACTTTAAACATATCAAAGACACATGTAACGCAAGCGAACCAAAGGGCATTTGGATTAACATAATCTTCTGAACCAATCTGTATTGGCTTACTTTAGTCTAACATAAAGGCTTACATACACAGAATTTACTGTCAGTTTTTATAAAACCATTGTAGCTGGAAAGCAGTAGCATGAATACAACATAGCTTTGCATCATTTATAACCTTTCAATGTACTTTCCATAATCTGAATTGACTCAGACAACTGTTATCTCAATAAACTGAGTCTCATCCTTTGAAAGTTTCAGGGATCTGACTGGAAGTCTCAAAATCAGAAGACTCAGTTTAGAACCTAAATTGTCAGAAAGTCAAGTTGTTTAGCCAAACAGAAAAACACTAACCCTTTAAGACACGTGAAAACCCTCATTACTCAAGTCAGTTACAGCAGCACAGAAAAAAATTAAATTATCAGCGGATGACCCCATTACTTAGGACAGTGAAACACATAATGAAATGAAAAAGCAGATAATCAGAGACTCCTATAGTCAAGGGCTGAAGGACAAAATGTCCGTCAGCTGCAGAGAAGTGAAGAAAACCATGCATTGGGTTGGGAAGGGTTAATAGATGGAGGCTTCTCTCTTGTTTAGGTGGCCAGCTTCAGGTGCAGAGATTACCTTGCCTCCTCCTAGTTAGATGGGGTATTGAGCTGGAAATGGAGAGGAAAAGAGAGAACCCACAATAGCTCTCATCTCTTGCCAGAGGTTTCTGAGTGTGTCTACTTGGCTGCAGCAAGGTGTTTTGACCAGAAGAGAGTGCAGGGAAAGGCCATGTGTCTCCTTTAAGGGAACACACTTCAGTCTAACAGGACGGCCTGTGGGATGGGGCTGGTGCCCTGTTTCACTGAGTGCTCCAGATTTCCTATTGCTCATGATTGCCCGCTATCTGGTTGTTTCAAGTTTACCTGGAGGGCCAGTATTAGCTTAGGTCAAGGCTAAGCCCCTTCACATAGCAGTAGGCATCCTATCTCTAAGAGATAGGCAAGGTCCTCAGGTCGCAGTCCTGGAAAGCCAAAGTGGGTTAAGGGGGTCTCCAGGCTCTCAGCCAACTTACCTTCCTACTTTCCCTCCCTCTCAGAGAACTGTGAGACACTGGGAAATCATCATCCCACAGATCTGATCCTGCTTGAGGGACGGTATACCGACCTCTATGGAGTCTTCTTTCAGTCCCTTCGAGAATCCCCTTGTGGGTTTCATTGTGAATGCCCTTTGTGGTTGCCAGAAATGTCACAGGAGAGAAGTTGTGGGGTTCTTGTCTTCACGCAAGAACGAACTCAGGCGTGAGACAGAGAGTGAAATAGCAAGGCTCTGTTGGGGACAGGGCATCTGTCAGAATGGAAGGGATAGAGTGAGAGTACCCAGTCACTCAGACTGGGGGAAAGTGTGGTTACAGGGTTAAATGGAGAGAATACACCTGGCAGGCAGGCGGATGGCTAAGCAGAGAGCTGAGAGAGCTGAGCATGCAGTCTGTTTAGACTCAGGGCTTGCAAGGGAAGGGTCTTGTTCATTCCTGCCATTTCTCTTATCTCCTCCCCCTCTCCTCCAGAACAAAGGGTTTGCTGAGTATAAATTATGAAATTCCTCCCCAGATGTTCTACTCAGTATTATCAGACTGGGGGTTGGAGGTGGTGGATGCCTTCTGGGACTGGGCCGAGGGTGTTACAGAAATCTGAGGTGGGAAGACTTCCTTTGTTCAGACAGGCACCAGAGACAGTGGAGGATTGAAGTAGTTTATTACACCAGAGAGCTCAGCTGGAATCTTTTCCCGAGAACTGAGCACAATCCCAAGTTGCTTACAATGTTTATAGGTTCATCAGCATCATACCTTAGCTGTTACAGCATTGGTGGGTTTAAATTACAGCCTACATGACTTAGGACCACACTTCCAATGGTCGGTAGGCCTGGCATGTTTGTGGAAGAGACACCAGGAGCAGATTTATTAGGACAGATTTATAACTGGAGTTTACAGAAGGAGAACTTAGGACTTCTTCCCTCAGTAGACAAGATAACAGTGGGCAGTTGCTCTACTAATTAACTGCGAGAAGCACTTTTCAAGGTCTGTGATGGGAGGAGGGGTCTGCTTCTCTTTCTTTGTCTCTGGTTGTTGCCATATTTCCTCTACAAGGGCACTTGCCTTGGAGGTAGGATGTAAAGGTTTTATTGCTCTGTGTAATCAGGCCAGGTAGCCCATTTGGTCCTGGGGAGACAGAATTCTCCTGGTAGCTTTCCTTGGTGGAAGGGCTGGCACCACCTGGAAAGTCATCAGGGTCTGGGCAGGATTTTGAAGTGTAGATGCTGGGCTGCTTCCAAAGTGAGCTTCTGTGCCTTGTGTTTCTCTCAAGCCTGTCTCACACACATAGGCTAATTTCTAAATTCCTACCTAATAGAAACATGCCAAGACATCTAGCACACGTTGATCTTAGCACTAATACTAAGGAAAGGTTAATTTTGGGACATTTGCCCATGCTCAGTCTTTGTGGCTGTGGTCAAGGCTGTTTCCAGGTAGATTCTCAAGTGGGTTTGAAGTAGACAGGCATACAGGTTAAAATTGATCAGGTTTGTGAGCAAAAGACCATGCCTTCGCCATGCCCCTGTGTGACCTCATGCCCCTACCTGGCCACATCTGAGTGCCCAACAGCCAATCAGGTTAATTAACCACTCCCCTTTGAAAGTGGATCAAAAGCCTGGGACACAGTGTGTCCACCCTTTTCTCCTTTTTCCTTTCCCTGTCCTCTTGCCAGTAGGGGGCTGGCTACAGCCCTGAGCCTTCAGGGCATGTGGTCTTCAAGCCACCTGCCCCATGCTTCCTGGCTTAGTTGCTCCTCCACGTGGCTGATTCCTGGTACTGGATATGAACCCAGATTTACCTCTCTCCTTTAGACAGGGCCCTCACTCTCCTATGCATCTTTCACACTAAATAAAAGCTTAAAATGTACCATGCTGCCTTGTTTATTTATGCTGGTATTCAGAATTCTTCTCTGAATATTAGGCAAGAACCCACACGGGCTTATTAATATTGGGAACTTATTAATAAGCATATGGTGATATCATATGGCACCTCAAATTCCTATAACATGTAGCACCCCAGATGGGAAGCTCAGGGAAATTTAAGGGGCCACATCTTGATACATATTTTAGGGAGACAAATTCCAATATCTGGTTTCCTCTCTCTGGGCCTGAAAGCAACTTTGGAAGAAGTGTTACTCTGTTGCCTCATTATCCAGGGGGAGGGGTTCCTCAAACTCTCCTTATATGGGTAACAAACTCACAATTGTAAATAGGATCATTTCAACCGTAGGGAAAACAGTGGCAGCAGCAGGCAGGCAGAGCACAAAGGACAAGCAGCTTCTGTATCCCAACCCTCCCTTCAGACTGTCCCACACCCCACAATGCAGCAGGGCAAGCAGCATTGGAAAAGCCCTAGCTTGTTCAAAATGGAGAATGTTGACCAGCTGCCTGAGGTGAGTGCTTCCACAAAGCCCTCATCAGTGTGAAAGCGGAATGCTTCTCTAGCAACTGGACTGAAAAGTGCAGTTCTTTAGGGAATGCCTGTTTGGAAAGTCAGGAATGTAAGCCTTGCAGTGGCAATGCCTGTAAGAAGTTGGAAACTTAGCTCTTTTCAGATGAAGATGGCATACACATAATTCAAGGTCATCTAAAGGAAACCAGAGGATGGCGATGGTTTTCCACAGAAATGTGCAACAACAGTGTCAACCCCACACAAGAAAGTCTCACAGAAGGCAGCTTCTTGATTATGTTACATACCCAAGCTTCCCAAAGTACAGAAATGGTGCATATATGAGTGACTTTAATCAAATATAGATAAACCTCTCTTTGAAGGTGATAATGACTTCTGTCAACATCTAAAAGAATCTTTTCTGAATCTGAATACAAGAAAGTTAAAATGAACACAGTGGAAAAAAAAAAGTTAGGTGGCTTATAGGAAATGTTCTACTTTTTTTTTTTTTTGAGGAAGAATGAAACAGCATTAAAGCAGAAAAGGCAGGAAATAAGGTTCTTACAACAAAGGAAAGCTGCAGACATTTCACAATTCAAAGATCTCCAAGATAAAATTCCTTTGACTTTGTTTATTGAAACCAAAATAACAGCACAACTCTGTAGTGTTCAAAAATATCTGTTTCTTGGACAAATAAATGTTATGGATTTTCTTCCAACTGCTTATAGGGTAACTTTAAATTACACCACCCCAGGCAATGATTCTTTTAGTAATGAGCCTCAGGAGACAATGTTAATTGCTAAGTTGGACAAAAACACAGGCCATCTCAATTTTTATGGCCTTACTATGATTACACTATAGCTCTCTCCTCCAGTCACCAGTTTTGAATGATGATCCTTTGCTAGTCACCTCAGAGAAGTAAAGCATCTGGCTCTACCTTCAAAATATTAGGTGGCTATACAGTAGAATTCCTCATCTAAGTGGTAAATTATTAAGTCTCATAGTTAAAAAGGAAGATAGAAAGAAATTAGGAGAAATGAACACAGAAGCAAAAACCAAAAAAATCATGTTCCATGCCCATTGTATTCTCTGAAGATATACAACAATTAATCTAGAGTTTAGACACCTGAACAAAGAAACACAACTTTGCATAAAATCCAATAGTACAGTTATAATGTTGTTCCATATCAGGTACTTCAGCCTGCAGACTAGTCAATTGATATGGGGTGAAGATGTGAAGAAAACAGCCAGAAAACTATTCTGTATGCAAATTATTCATGTTAAAAATCAAAATCTAACAGACCTCATCTCCAAGCTTACAGATATTTCCTTACAAATTAAGTTTCCAGCAAGAGAAGACGTGAATTCCTTTGAGTTGAAATCTCTTACAAATTCATTAAATGATATCCAGAGTATAATAGATGTTTCTAATATCAGTTGCTTCAAAATAATGTAGAAATCCATTTTGCACATTCAGAGTGGCTTGAACCAGATGGGAAATTTACATGTCCTTTGAGCAAATAACAACAACAGAGATTTAATGGAAATGCAGTTATTCCATCTGCATTGGTCAGTGATTTTGAGATGTTCTTTTCCATTTTATAAGTCTCCAGTACCAAATAACCTAACCACCAGAAAACAAGGGGAATTCAAATCCCCAAATAAGTCCTTTTAATCTACTGTACTGTTTCTTACACCTGCATTGCTAACCAGTGTTATGTTAATCTTTTGTTTTTCAAAGGCAGAACAATTGCTTATGTTACACAAGCTTGTTAGCAAGTATTTTTAAAAATGTCTGAACACAGCCGGCGCCGTGGCTCAATGGGCTAGTCCTCCGCCTTGCGGCGCCGGCACACCGGGTTCTAGTCCTGGTCGGGGCACCGGATTCTGTCCCGGTTGCCCCTCTTCCAGGCCAGCCCTCTGCTGTGGCCCAGGAGTGCAGTGGAGGATGGCCCAGGTGCTTGGGCCCTGCACCCCATGGGGAGACCAGGAAAAGCACCTGGCTCCTGGCTCCTGCCATCGGACAAGCGCGGTGCGCCGGCCGCAGCGCGCCAGCCGCGGCGGCCATTGGAGGGTGAACCAACGGCAAAAGGAAGACCTTTCTCTCTGTCTCTCTCTCTCACTGTCCACTCTGCCTGTAAAAAAAAAATAAAATTAAAAAAAAAAATGTCTGAACACAATATATTTTATTTTAAAAGATTTATTTATTTTTAATGATGTATTTATTTATTTGTTTGAAAGGAAGAGTTACAGAGTGAGAGGCAAAGAGAGGGAGGAAGGAAGGGAGAAGTGGGGGGGAGAGAGAGAAAAAAAATTCTGTTCACAAGTTCATTCCCCAATGGCCAAGACAACTGATGACCCATGTTGGGTCAGGCCTATGCCAGGAGCCCGGAAATCCACCTAAGTCTCCCCCATGGGTGGCAAGGACACAAATATCCAAGACTTCTTCTACTACCTTCCCAGGGAGTGGAACAGCTTACACTCTAACCAGTGCTCATACAGGATGCCAGAGTTGCAGGTGGTGGCCCCTGATATGGGTTGTTTTGATTTTTTTTCTTTCCCAAGGAAAACTCTTACTAAAATGTTAATTTTATAAAGATTATGTGTTTGGAATTTTTTATTTAAACTATAATATTATAAAGTGAATACATAATAATTTTTTTCAGATTTGTAGTTGTAAATATGGCTATGGAGAGGGTTTTGATTACTTTAGATGTCTTATAAAATGAGATTTTTATGTGTTTATATATAATAAAACAAGATTATTTTATATATATATTTCTTTTTAAACAGGCAGAGTGGATAGTGAGAGAGAGAGAGAGAGAGAGAGAAAGGTCTTCCTTTTGCCGTTGGTTCACCCTCCAATGACTGCCGCGGATGGCGTGCTGCGGCCGGCGCACCGCGCTCATCCGATGGCAGGAGCCAGGTGCTAGGTGCTTTGTCCTGATCTCCCATGGGGTGCAGGGCCCAAGCACTTGGGCCATCCTCCACTGCACTCCTGGGCCACAGCAGAGGGCTGGCCTGGAAGAGGGGCAACCGGGACAGAATCCGGCGCCCCGACCGGGACTAGAACCCGGTGTGCCAGCGCCGCAAGGCGGAGGATTAGCCTGTTGAGCCACGGCGCCAGCCTATTTTATATTTGAAATGTTGGTAATAGTTGTAAAATAATTCCATAGTCTTTATTGGTATTGTGCTCCTGCAAAGCATTAGTGTAGAGTTTATATTTATCCAAAATTCACATTAACTGTGAAATTAATACATCTTTTCTTCTTCTATTTATAATTCTAAATAAATTTATCCATGCAAATTTGAAAAAAAAAAAAAAAAACGAAGAATACAAGTAGTAAATTTCAAATTATAAGGCCAGTGCTGTGGCATAGTGGGTTAAACCACCTCCTGCAGCATAGGCTGCTGGTTCAAGTCTTGGCTGCTCCATGTCCAACCCAGCTCCCTGCTAATACAACAGGGAAAGCAGTGGAAGATGGCCCAAGGTCTTGGGCTCCTGCTCCCATGAAGGAGACCCAGAAGAATCTCCTGGCTCTTGGCTTCAGACCTGCCCATCTCTAGTCATTACGGTCATTTCGGGAGTGAACCAGGGGATGAAAGATTTCTTTCTGTATCTTTCTCTCTCTCTGTAATTCTGATTCTTAAAATAAATAAATCTTTTTTTAAAATTCAAATTATAGGGGCTCGCACTGTGGCATAGTGGGTAAAGCCACCGCTTGCAGTTCTAGCATCCCGTAGGCGCACCAGTTCATGTCCCAGCTGCTCCACTTCTGATCCAGCTCTCTGCTATGGCCTGGGAAAGCAGTACAAGATGCCCCAAGTCCTTGGACCCCTGAACCCACCTGGGAGACCCAGAAGAGTTTCCTGGTTCCTGGCTTTAGATTGGTGAAGCTCTGGCCATTGCAGCCATCTGGGGAGTGAACCAGCGGATGGAAGACCTCTCTCCCTCTCTCTCTCTCTCTCTCTTTCTCTCTCCCTCTCTCTCTGCCTCTGCCTCTTTGTAACTCTGTCTTTCAAATAAATAAATAAATCTTAAAAAATTCAAATTATAGGTACAGTATATGGCTAGTTAATTCATTCTGTCCTTCTTTACAAGGTTATACATTAATCTCCAATTGGTCTGTACAATTTTACTCCTTACCATTAATATAAACTGCTCATTTAATATGGAAAAACTTATTTCATAACATGCTTTAAATAAAATATCTAAAGGGGTGCAGGAAAGTATTTTAACAATAAGTCAAAATACATTATTTACAACTACTAGATAATAATGATCCCAGTAGATAATATACACTGAGTACTCAGTATAATATGAAATACAGTAAATTATATATTAATTAAAAGGCCACAAATATTTTGGTAATATTGTCTTCATTAGGTGAGACAACAAATGGGAGAATTAAGACAGGGTGGCAACACCTGGATTCAGTATGTTCTTGCAAAGTTTATAATTTATTCAAAACTGTCAATATTTTTTTATTTTTAATCAGTGATCATGAATTTTACTTACATTTGTGTGAGCAATCAATGATAGTAAAAATTTTTGAAACTTTGGTACAGTAGACTGACCAGTGAATATCTGAAAAGTGTGTGTGTGTGTGTGTGTGTGTGTGTGTGAAGTCATCGCCTTAGAAAAGTCTCCAGTCTGAGAGTGATGGGGAAGTATCAATGACACCATCCAGCTGCTGTGCTCTGCGATACATTCAGGCATCCAGTGAGTGAGCTGCTCACATCCTTCCCTTCCCTTTTCTGTGTGACATGCCTCCTGTGCCTAAGGGAATGGCAAAACAGCTGAGCTGAGAGGGTGAGCTGTTGGCAGCCACTGGGCTGGTTTCCCTGTATAGGCCTTTGTTTAGATTAACCTTCAACTGTGTTCCTGTAAGGAGGATTCACTAGAAGATTCCATTTGTACAGCTCACTGATATGGTTAGCACTCGGCCATCTGGCTTCAGTGCTCTCTTTCTTGTACCTTGATAAGCACGTCTGATAGCTGTAAGAGCTCGCTTTAACTCCCTTCGTCAAACTGATGCTGATTCCTGTGAAATTATTCCTTTGAACTATGTTGTAAAATGACCCCTGCTTACCCTCGACTGTTACAATCCTTGCCTTGTACTATATTGTTGCAGTTGATTTCTCAACAATGTTGCAGTGGATTCCTTTCTGAGATGAGCAGCGTGGTGGGGGCAAGAGGCGCGGAGTCAACACACAAACCCCGGGAAGTCCGGTGAAAGCAGGCTCGAGGGGAGCAGCCAGCAGACTCGTTTATTTCAGTTGGTACAACATCTTATATAGCCAAGACCAGCCAATCTGGTCAAGGGGCAGTCTATGCCCCAACCAATCCCAGCCTGTTGCCAGGCAGTTTCCAAAGCCATCCAATCCCAGCCTGTTGCCAGGCAGTTTCAAATCCATCCAATCCCAGCTTGTTGCCAGGCAGTTTCCAAAGCCATCCAATCACAACCTGTTGCCAGGCAGTTTCAAATCCATCCAATCACAGCCTGTTGCCAGGCACGCTCCATTGCCAGGTGGGTTTCAAAGCCATTCCTGAATAACTGACACTCGCTTGCCAGTGGCCACCTTGGCATGGCCTTCTCATTCCACACTATATAAGCTACCTCCTTCTCCAATAAAGTGAGACCTTGATCAGAGTACTGTCTTGGTCTCCCTTCTCATGTCTGGTTTGTCTCTCCATTCAGGTCTGCCCTCCTGGTGTCCTAGTTGATTACCCCGCGGGCCGGGGCAGTGAGCTACATTCATCTCATATGGAAATTATTTTCCCTGTCTTATTACATGAAAGATAACTTCTGTTTATATTTTGGTGCAGAATGAGCCTTTCAGAAACTACATCAATCAAGAATTTTATATCTTGGAATCATAGCTGCTTTCCTTATTAAAACAAAGAGAAAGTTAAGCTGGTAAGTCAAATGAGTGGATGCAGTTGATGCTATCAGAGCCAAGGAGCAATACTTCATAATACTTAAGAATATAGCCCAGAGGTAGGCAACTTGCTGTAATACTACCAGCTGGGGAATTGTTTTTAATTGGCTAAAATATCTATCATCCCCAAAACTGAGATAAAATTTAACCTAAAGCACACAAAAATAAGTGCTTGGCTTAAACATTTAAATCAAATAGTTCTCTGGAAACACTGTCTAGAAAAATTTTAAGTTTATTAGGAAATAGATTTGAAATGAAAAAAAAAACAGTCTGTTCATCGTGTTTCTTCTTTTTTGTGTAGAATGCACATTCAAGGTAAGGATGACACAAGTACAACTGCTTAACATATCTATAATGGAATTAAAACTAACTTAATATATCACTTGATACACAATTCATAATGTGCATACATGTGTGAACATATCCAATATACATTAGACCGTAAAGAAGAAAGAGAACTTTGAAATAGAGTCAAAGATTTCAGGCCCAAGCAAAATTAAATAAGAATCCTCCATCTTTTCTCTCCCACTTAATACAGCTAAAAAATCTGGACAGTACATGGAGCAGCTATTTAAGAGTTGGAAAAGTAAAATAGTAGATAGCCAATTGGTGAAAGACCTCAGAGAACTCTTGTTAATATTTGCTGGTGATATTTACCTATTTACTCTATCAGAAATTTAAACTGGCAATGGATGTTTTGGCCAAATGGGCTAAGCTCACGCTTGGTTCACATCCTGTATCAGAGTGCCTGGTTTAAGTCCTAGCTACTCCACTTCTGATCCAGTTTTCCAGCTAATGTGTGTGAAAGGTAGCAGATGATGGCTCAACTGCCACCCATGTGGGAGACCTAGCTAGAGTTTCAGGCTCCTGGCTTCAGCCTGTCCCAGCACTGAGTATTGTAGTCATTTGGGGAGTGAACAAGCAGAAGGAGGATCTTTCTCCATCTGTCTGTCTATCTCTCTCTCTTTCACTCTGTTCTTCAAATAAAATGAAAGTTTTAAAAAGTTTTAAAAGAAATCAAAAAAATTATTCACACACACACACACACACACACTCACACACACACGAAGCATTCACATTTCATTAGCTGTTACACCAGTGATACCATTACCATATATTACATGTCTGGAAATTTCACTGGCCCCATATAGGAAAGAACATGAAAAAGGCAAGTGGAATATTAGTAATATTTTCATAGGAAATAATATTGACAACACTGAAAACAGCTGCCTTGTGTATATCAAGTAAAGGATGCTTTCTATTGTGAAGTACACAGAAAATGCTCAGCAAAATGTACCACAAAAAATTATTCACAAATATTTACAAAATAATTTTGAACAGAAAACTAAGAAAACAAACTACCAGAGTACACTAGCAAAGAATTAGAAAAAAAAATTTGGAAATTAAACAGAAACTTCTAAGTGATTTACACTGATTCCCAGTATTATGTTCTTAACATTCTCTGTTCCCATGAAATCCAGGCAGACTTTAAAAAGGCACTAGACTTATGCTGTTCAATGACCCTTTCATATTTTTGCTATTATTTCCATTGAAAAATTACTCATATAATATTTTAGTTATTTATATTTAAGGGATTTTTTTACACTGAGTTCCCCCAATTTTTGGACCAAATTCAAATTTAGAAAAATGGGCAGTAAAGGCAAGGAAACTCAGTGCTCAATGGCCTTAAACAGCTTCAACTCTCCTAGCCTCCCACAGGGAAACTTGTCCACTCAATATCCTGTAATACAGGGAATACCATGGAAGAAAACAAAACAGATTCGATATTTGCCATAAAAATCTCTGAAAATCAATCAGATATTAAATCTATCTATTAAAATAATAAACTTACGATGATCCATCAAGAATGATATTTTTGAAACATGTAGGAAAATAATACCAAGTAGATTGCCCTTCATTTTATAAGATAGTATTAATTGGCAATACTTCAGTAATTTTCCTTATTTGGTTTAAAAAATGTCAAGGGAATCAAATTTTCAACATTCAAACTATTTGTTAAAATTTTTCAGAGCTACTTTTAATTCAATGAAAGATATCTAAACTTTTAGAAGTTTAGAACACATAAAAAGAACACAAATAATGTAAATCGGGTTTGGGCAATATTGAAATGTGAGTGTTAATCTGTAACTTATCTTAAGAATTTTTATTGCCCAGTTTTATTTCTACTCAATATAATAAATTATTGATTTACAAGTGGGAGGGCTAAATAATATGTGTTCTCTATCATTATATATCTAGGGGATAAGGGAAAAAAATAAAACTGGCAATATGATTATGATCTCTTCTGAAAAGTAGGTAGAATGAGTTTGTGGGTTTTTTTTCTCCCCAAATGAAAAAAGAATAAAGCCCAACTTTAAAAATACATTTCTTATCTTTGCTATTTATGTCACTCTCAGTAAAATGATCATGATACTTTTGGCATCTGTTCTCCAATCTGTGATTAGAATTGCCAGAGAGATAAACACAGATAGCCCCCAATATAATCTAGTTAGATATAAACCATTTGAATATGAATAGGGTGCAATCAAGCCTGAGCCTGGCATGAAAAGTGCAGGGGCCTTTTCTTAGTAGCTGATTGTTGAGCACTCCTTCCAAGGACCCTTAGATTAATTCCTGGTCACTATGTTATTTAATATTCTGGGCAGGACTGTGGCCTTCTTAGGAATATTTCTATCATCCCCCAAAAATGATTCTTTTCTCCCTCTTTGCATTTATAAAACAGAAGAGGCACACACCTTAAAAAATTCCAAGGTGCTCAGAGCAAGTCAGTGGGAGGGCAACTGGGCAGATGCCTATCTGTTAGGAAACTGGCGCAGTTTTAGCCAGGTGGCCACATGGCCCAGCTACCTGAACCAGGCTCCACCCCCATCCTAATGGGATTCGCTGCTCTTGCTTCCCTGCCCGCCCTCGGGTGAAGTTTTAAAAGGGCCTGTTCCTGAACACGTGCTCTCTTGGCGCTTCTCTCCTGCTCTCTTGGTTCCTCTCTCTAGCCTCCTCCTCTGGTCTCTTGGCTCTCTCTCTCGGCTCCTCTCTTCTCTCTTCTCTCTCTTCTCTCCTTGCTAGCTCCTCTCCTCTCTGTTTCTCTCTTATACTCTTTCTCTCTTTCCCTTCACCACCCCTTGACTCTAGTCTGTTGGGTGTTCCCCAATAAACCCTTTCCCTTATTCCGGCATTCGGTGTGTTTTGTGACGGCTAACATTAATATATAACACTATCTGTGCTGTTACCATAAGAGAAGATTTGGATGAAGTTTAAGGTATCTCTCAACATACATCAATTTCTCCTAAAGCAGCTTACTGAACCTGCCCTTTTAACAGGTAAAAATAAGAATAAGAGTAGTTAGCTGACAGATTGTGTTCATTTCAGTGATAAAGCTATAGTAATGATAACATTTTAGTGATATAGCACAAAAAATATGAATGTGAAATGAGACACCATATTAGAGATCTTACCAAGTATTAAGGTTTACTAATAATCTTCAAGATACAAATAATCTAGTTTCACCATAGAGACAAAACAAGGAGGTTCATATAACTCTTCAGATCTTTTTCTTCCTACCTTGTGCCACATTCCTATTCAAATTAAAGTCAGGGGCAAAAGTTTGGCCTAGCAATTAAGGTGATGATTGGAACACCCATGTCCTGTATTGGATTCCTGGGTTCAATTCCTGGTTCCTGTTGATATGCACTCTGGAGGCAGTGGTGATGATTTAAGTGGTTGGGTTACTGCCACCACATGAGAGGCTTAGATTGAATTCCCAGTTCCTGGCTTCAGGCTAACCAAGCCCTGGGTGTTTCAGATATCCATGGGGAATGAACTAGCAGATGAAAGGGGTCTCTCTATCTCCCTCTCCTCTCTCCCTCCCTCCCTCCTTCCTTAAGTAAATAAACAAAAATTATCGACTCAGATATTAGTAAGTACTGAATGAAGCTATACTAATGAATGGGATAGAGTTGTTTTGGTCAATAAAAATCCTTCATTTTATAACCAAGTAGTTGTATGGCTTTTTTTTTTTTTTTTACATTTCCCAGGCATCTGTACCTCTTAATTCCATGGATTGTAGGTTTATTTATTCTAAGAATTCTAGACAAGCCAGCTCCATCCTCCTGTAAATGTTGAATACATGATGACTCTCCTAGTAACAAGTACCATTACTTTGTTGGCCAGATCTTTCTTTAGTACATTTACAAAGAGATTTGACAGGATCATTTTGTTTCCTGAGTACTAAGAAAGTATGAGAGCGAGCAAATTGCAGATTTGCAGCGTAAACATTACCTTCCCAGACTTATATGAAGTAGTGACAGATATTTTTTAAAATATTTAATTTAGGAGCTGGTACAGGCTTCCCATATGAGAAAATCAGAAATTTCATCACACACACACACACACACACACCCCACAACACAGAAGGAAAATAAGAAAGAAAAGTCCAACGAAGTTTGGACTCATTGAAAGACCCAGCTGATCTGGTGCAGAGGAAACTGGAAACTAACCCATGTGGCAGTTTATATTCTCTTTTTTTAAATGAAATACTTTATCCTTACTATGAAAAAGAATTATATACAGTTTGTGAAAGTCTTTGAAGTAGTATCTTGCAGAGGTCGCTCAGCAGTAATTAGAATAGGAGACAATGCCCTTGGTTTGAATTCCAAATTCATTAGCTAATTGTATGTTTATTCCATGCTGTAAGTCTTCTCTGAAGAAAGGATTCTGAAATTATATGAACTCTAATCCAGGTAAGTCTCTATCTAGCAAGGCACAATGAGTTTTTGGTGACATCTGGAGTTACAATAGACCTACACCTAAGTATAATCCACAGTTAACCACCAAATAAAGAAGCATCATTTTTCCCAATCTTAAAGCTTATAGTAAATATATTTTGTAGTCACAACAGGTGGTAAAGTTTCATTTGAGCAATCCCTGAGAAGCTGGCCTCCCAGGGAGGGAGCTGGCCTTGTAGAGCTCCTGGTACAGTGCTGAGGGTGAAATCAAGATGGGTGCATATGATCAAACAGCAACTGCAAGGTTTGGACCCCAGTATGTAGCCATACCAGAGTTATAACTGGTTCTCACCCAGCCATGAATACTGAGTAGAGAAATAAGGCTAACAACCAAATAGCAAAGACATGTTACGGCTATATTAGATTCTATTCAGAAATCGTAATCAAAAGTTTAACTTGTATTGCATGGGAATCAAATAATCAGAATAAATGTTGCAGAAGATTGAATTCTAAAGATTTCTACTCTAAATTTCCATTGCTTCGTTACCTGATCAGATACTAGTCTAGATATTTCTGGGAAGATATTTTGCAGATACAATTAGTTCTGCTACTCAGCTGGACTATCCATATAGATCAAATATAATATCATAAGGCCAAAAAGCAGCTGAGGCATTCAGAAAAATGCAGCAGAGATTAAACTCGGACAGATTCTAGGTGTGAGGAGAACCTGGCTTTGAGATGCAGAGGGTTGTTTGGAGCTAAGGCAAAGTTCCCCTGACAGCCAGAAAGAAAACCACAGTCTTGGTCCTACCAGCTCAAGAAAATGGTTGCTGCCAATAAAGGAAAGAAGTTTCTAAGTGGATTATCTTAAGTGCTTCTCAATCAGAACCTAGTTGGTCAACATTGATTTCAGCCTCATGAGACCCAAATCAGAGAACCCAGGCAAGCTAATCCAGATTTCTGAGCAACAGAGCTGGAAGGACAAATTTATGTTGTTTTCATGCCGCTTAATTTGTGTAAATCTATTACAGTAGCAATGAAAACTAATATGAATGCTCAATCAATTAGTACAACTTGCAGGTAGGCACATAACTAAATATGAGCCCTGGCTATGCTAACTAATCTTTGACCTGTAACTAATATCACTGCCAAACTCACTACTAAAATACAGTTGTATTTCCTCCTACATTCTATCTCCATAATGCAAAAAGACTATTCTGACAAGCCTACAATGCATAAAGTATATACCAACGTATTCATTCTCATGGATTCTAGCATTATTTTATACCAGCACTTGGTAACAATGATATATAGCTTTGGTTGACCTAATTGCATGCCCAAGATTCTAATCCATATAAGAAGTTCTATTGGCTCATATATCTGATGTATGAGGCTGTTTATATTATGAATAATCATGATGCTTAAATATATCATGGTACAGTTATTAGATAAAACAATTGAAGTAGATTTTTCAGGAATGAACTACTGTATTATTAACTGAAGTCAGCATACCAAATTATCTTAACAATCTGGGCCTAATTTTGTTAAAAATACAAATACACATACTTGAGCATATAGAAAAGACTAGAAGAAATATATATTAGAGTGGTTAATAACTGACAGGGTTACTAGGAGTTTTTTTATTTATTTACTTTATAAAATTTATATATACATGACATATATATGACTACTTTGTTATTAAACAACAGATCTTTTAAAATAACTGGACTCTTTTCTATAGAACTAGTTTGCTAATTTTATATATGCCTCTAACTCTGCATTTTAGCTTATCAAATTAACCTTTTTGCACTTTCAATATAAAATTAACCTGAAGAATCTTACACCTCTTTGAACACAAGCATCACTGGAATATCTAAATATAAAAGTTTCAGGAAATATGTAGGTCTGTAATATATTGTCATAGAATCTTGATCTGTGTTTGGAAGTTTGCCATTTTCTTTCTTCAAACAAACCACTTGTTGAAATGGTCCCTTGTTGGAATAATTTTTTTCTGAAAACTGAATGTGAGTTTCCCATCATATCATAGTAAATCATATTTTTATTGTTCACCTTATCACTATGCAATATTTTCTTTTTTATCATTTTAGTTGTACATATTAGTGGGATAGAGTGGGACTTTTTTTAACTTTTATTGAATGAACATAAATTTCCAAAGTACAGCTTATGGATTACAATGTGAGTGGGACATTTTAATACATGTATACAATATATAACAATCAAATCAGGGTAGTTAACATGTCCATATCTGTATCATTAATTTCCAACTGAAGCATTGGGATTTCTCTTTCCTGTTTTCACATAAAACAAATAGGTTATTGTGAATCATAATCACCTGACCATGCTGTGTAACACTGAGAGCTTTTGCATTCTGCCTATAGGTGATTTGGCCTCCCTCTAATCAACTTCCCCCTATCCGGTTAACCACTATTCTGCATTCACATGGACTTTTTTAGCTTCCATATATGTGGAAAAACATGTGATGCTTGTCCTTCTGTATTTGACTTATTTTACATTGTATAATGTCCCCAGTTCCATCAGTTTGCTACAAATGTCAGAATTTTATTTATTTTTATGGCTGAATAATATTCCATTGTATACCTAAACCACATTTTCTTTTTTCATTCTTTTGTTGACAGACATCTTGGTTGATTACAAATGATGTGAGTAATGCTGAAATAAACATGGTAGTGCAGTTACTTGGTTTTATAATTATTTTATTTCTTCTGGATATATAACCAACAGTGAAATTGCTGGACCACATGGTAGCTATTTTTCCAGTTTTTTTTTTTTTTTCAGAAATCTCCACATTCCCACCAAAAGTGTATAAGAGTTCCCTTTTCTTGACATTCTAGCCAGCATTTGTTTTTATCTTTTTGTTAATAATCACTTTAACTAGAGTATGGGGATAATCCCTCCAACCTGCAACCCGCCCATCTCCCGTTCCCTCCCCCATCCCATTCATATCAAGATTCGGTTTCAATTATCTTCATATACAGAAGATCAACTTAGTATATATTAAGTAAAGATTTCAACAGTTGGCACCCACACAGAAACACAAAGTGTAAAGTACTGCTTGAGTACTAGTTATAGCATTAATTCACATAGTACAACACATTAAGGACAGAAATCCTACACGGGGAGTAAGAGCACAGTGACTCCTGTTGTTGACTTAACAATTTGACACTCTTGTTTATGGCATCAGTAATCACCCAAGGCTCTTGTCATAGATGCCAAGGCTATGGATGCCTTTTGAGTTCGCTGACTCTGATCATATTTAGACAAGGTCATAGTCAAAGTGGAAGTTCTCTCCTCCCTTCAGAGAAAGGTACCTCCTTCTTTGATGACCTGTTCTTTCCACTGGGATCTCACTCTCAAATCTTTCATTTAGGTCATTTTTTTTTTTATTTTTTTTTCCAGAGTGTCTTGTCTTTCCATGCCTAAAATACTCTCATGGGCTCTTCAGCCAGATCCAAATGCCTTAAGGGCTGATTCTGAGGCCAGAGTGCTGTTTAAGACATCTGCCATTCTATGAGTCTGCTATGTATTCTGCTTCCCATGTTGGATCGTTCTCTCCTTTTTTTAATTCTATCAGTTAGTATTAGCAGACACTAGTCTTGTTTATGTGATCCCTTTGACTCTTAGACCTATCAGTATGATCAATTATGAACTGAAATTGATCACTTGGACTAGTGAGATGGCCTTGGTACATGCCACCTTGATGGGATTGAATTGGAATCCCCTGACACGTTTCTAACTCTGCCATTTGGGTCAAGTCTGACTGAGCATGTGTCAAACTGTATATCTCCTCCCTCTCTTATTCCACTGTTATCTCTAACAGGGATCACTTTTCAGTTAAATTTAAACAACTAAGAATAATTGTGTGTTAATTAAAGAGTTCAACCAATAGTATTAAGTAGCACAAAAAAATACTAAAAGGGATAAAGTAATAAGTCGTTTTAGAGACATGCAGCATGAAAACCCAGAGAAAATGTTATTTTATAATATGTTTAAATTGAAAAGTTTTTGTGAGTTAAATCATAAATGCCTATTTTAATCCTACAACCATTAATATATATATAAGGAAGCTCATCCATTGTGATAATACAGTTTTACAAACTAAACGTTCCTTTTCGTTTACATACTTTAGATTCATTGATATGAGGGAAATACTTGTACTAAGTTGGCATAAACACAAAGATTGGAACTCTAAAGGACAGTTTAATTTCCCAGACTGGAGAGAAGAATTAGACTACTCAGAAACTTAGCTGCATTCTGCTTCTACCAGCAGAATTACTGAAGAATCTGGGTTCAGAAAAGCCTCTGAGGAATTCAGGATGGAAAAACCATTTTATCAGTTAGACCTATGTTTAGCAAAACTGAAAGTGCTGGCCAGAATTTTCAAGAATGATCATGGAGCCTTTCCTATCAGAAGAAAACTGCTGCATTTACCTTCTCATCATCTGAAGATTTATATATGACATATTTATAGCAATTTATTAACAATGGAGGCATTTTTGATTTTTTAAAAGATTTATTTATTCAAAAGTCAGAGTTACACAGAGATTTTGATCTTTTATAGATATTTGTCTATAATGTTTTAGGTTTTTTTGCTTGACTTTGGCATTCAATAAATCAGTAGGACCCTCAGGCTTAACCTCTCACTGAGTAAATGAATATTTGTGCTTCAGAAGCATAAACGTTTATATGATGGCTCATTTATGTATCATTTGACTGAGAAAAGGAAAGAGATAATCAGGCAGCTATTCAAACATTATTTCCATCTAGGACTGAGTATCACTGCATGTAATGAAAATATACACTTGACCTCTGTCCTCAGTTCCTGGCATAGAGTTCCTAAAACTTGAATAACTTCTTGAGCAATAGGGGTAATAGATATATCTTTTTTTCTTATGTTTGGTTTTTGACCCTTACTCCTAACACTTGAGCTCCTAAATATTTGGAATTTTCTGGATGCTAAGAGCATCTTTTGTTCCAATGTGATATTGATATGTTCTTCACTGTTAGCCTCATCATGGTGGGAGGTAGTTATCAGGGAACTAATGTTATTAGAAGGCTGGTGCATTTAGTGCCAACCCAAACCTCCAGAGAGGTGAGACAGACTTCCTGGATGCTCAAGTCTCAAGTGGCACAGTATTGACACATAACCTCTGAAAATTGTCTCTAATGACATTACCTCAAAATGTTTGTGGGAAAATGAAATTAAAGATTAAGTTCATTTTGTGGCCAAAAGTTTTGAAATTTATGATAGTTCTCTCAAGAAAATGTATTTCTCATGTGTAATTACTGAAGATCTTTCATATGCATGGATTTCAAATTCTGGCACAAAAATCCATTTATCTCTGTGGTAGCCAAAGCCTCATAATAGATCCATTTTATAGATCCATGTACTGGAATATCCTATTGGTTATGATTCACTGAAGAACCCTGACAAATACACTTTATAGTTAAGTATTAGTGAGTCAGGTTAACTGTGTTTCAATTTGTTCTTTAATGTTATTAAATTATCTCATCTCTTGATCTTGTTTGTGATGCTTCCATAAAGATTTTCCTTTTTTTTTTTAAAGATTTGTTTATTTATCTGAAATTCAGAGTTACAAAATGAGAGAGAGGTAGAGAGAGAAATCTTTTATCCTCTGGTTCACTCCCCAAATGGCCTCAATGTCCAGAGCTGGCCCAGTCAAAAGCCAAGAGCCAGGATCTTCCTTTGGGTCTCCTTCATGAGTCCAGGGTCCCAAGGACTTGGGCCATCTTTCGCTGCTTTCCCAAGTGCTTTAGCAGGGAACTGGATTGGAAGTGGAGCAGCCAGGACTTGAACCAGTGCCCTTCTGGGATGTCAGCATCACAGGCCGTGTCTTTACCCACTGTGCCTCAGGTCTGGCCCAGAAAATTTGTTTTCAATTTGCAAATATTGAGCTCAATGGTCTTGTGATGAAGTGATGAAAACTTGGGGTTTCATCATATCCTCAAGATTAGTGATCCTGATATTTGCTTTCAAGTAAGCTTGGTTAGCAGAAATTATAGTTGTTTTAAAAAATCTAGGCAGTTCCAAGACAGCAGAGAAGGGAGGGAGCTTACTGATCTAGCCCAGAAGAAAATAATTTAAAAAGAAATGGAGAGGAGCCGATGTTGTGGTGCAGCAGGTTAATGCCCTGCTCTGAAGTGCTGGCATCCCATATGGCCGCTGGTTTGAGACCTGGCTATTCCACTTCTAATCCAGTTCTCTGCTATGGCCTGGGAAAGCAGGAGAAGATGGCCCCAAGTCCTTGGCTCCTAGTTTCAGATTGGCACAGTTCTGGCCATTGCTGCCAATTGGGGAGTGAACCATCAGATGGAAGACCTCTCTGCCTCTCCTCTCTCTGTGTAACACTCACTTTCAAATAAATAAATATTGAAGAAAAAAAGGGGGAGAGAGTATAGTCTCAAAGAAGTGTTAGGGAGAAAACAGCAGAGAACATATGTAACTGCTGCACCAGCTCATGTCTCACCTGGAAACCAGCTCAGAAACCAATTCTGACTCTGGTGGGGAGAACGATCAGGAGGCTAGGAGCTTGTGACTGTGTAAGGTTTCCGTACCAGGACTGTGGAAAAATGAGGGTATGTGGGAGGATACATGGTGTGGCTAGACTTTGAGCAGTCTCAGTGGGGACTCCACAAGCTTGGAGTTTCCTGGTTACCTGGTGAGATACATTGTTGGAGAATCTGAACTTACACTGAGGACTACACAGATCCTTTGTGTATTCCTTGGTATAGAGCAGATGAATATTTTACCCACTGAAGCTAGTGCTCAGGCACTGGTCTCAATTGAGGAGAGGAGCTCAGCTGAGCATAATATACTTCCCTTCTGATTAAAAAAAAGAGAGAGAGATTTACCATGCCAAACCTGGGTGTGTCACCTTAGGCATGCCCTTAACCCTGGAGAACTGAAGAGAGCTCTCCAGCCACACCCACTACAAGCCACTAGAGATTCACTGAAAGCAGACAGTCCACTTATCTACAGAGTCATAGTAGAAAGATAAAAGCCACCACAGGAAGGAAGGAAGGAAGGAAGGAAGGAAGGAAGGAAGGAAGGAAGGAAGGAAGGAAGGAAGGGAGGAAGACATGAACGAGTATCTCCACAAATGCCAAGCAACAATTGCACCAATTCAAGAAACAAGAATAAGGAAGATAACATGACACTCCCAAAAGAATACAATAATTCAGTACTAGATTGTGAAGACAATGAGATAGCAGAAATGCAAAAAAAATGTAATTACACATACAACCTACCTAAATTGAGCCATGAAGACACAGAAAACCTAAACAGACCCATACCTGAGACAGAAATTGAATCAGTAATAAAGGCCCTCCCAACAAAGAAAAGCCCAGGACCAGATGGATTCACTGCTGAATTCTACCAGACATTTAAAAATTAACTCCAATTTTTCTCAAGTTATTCAAAACATTTGAAAGAGAGGGAATCCTCCCAAATTCTTTCTACAGAGCCCAGATCACCTCCATTCCTAAACCTGAAAAAGATTCAGCAAAGAAAGAGAATTAAAGACCAATTTCCCTTATGAATATAGATGCAAAAATCCTCAACAAATTTCTCACCAATTGAATCCAACAGCACATCAGAAAGATCACCCACCTAGACCAAATGAGATTTATCCCTGGTATGCGGGGGTGGTTCAACATTTGCAAATCAATCAATGTGATACACCACATTAACAAACTGCTGAACAAAAACCATCAAATTATTAGAGCACATTGAAGAAATCCTGTGAGAGATTGGCACAGGCAAAGACTTCTTGGAAAAGACTCCAGAGGCATGGTCAGCCAAATCCAAAATTAACAAGTGGGATTATATCAAATATAGAAGTTTCTGTATGGCAAAATAAACAGTCAGGAAAGTGAAGAGGTAATCAACAGAATGGGAGAAATTATTTGCGAACTATGCAACTGATAAAGGATTAATAACCAGAATCTACAAAAGATCAAGACTCCCCACAACAACAAAACAAAAAACCGAGTTAAGAGATGTGCAAAGGACTTAAACAGACATTTTTCAAAAGAGGAAATCCAAATGGCCAACAAACACATGAAAAAATGTTTAGGATCACTAGCCATCAGGGAAATGCAAATCAAAACCACAATGAGGCTTCACCTCACCCTGTATGGCTTTCATACAGAAATCAACAAAGAACAAATGCTGGCAAAGATGTGGGGAAGACAGCACACTAATTCACTCTTGGTGAGAATACAAACTGGTAAAGCCACTATGGAAGACAGTTTGAAGATACCTCAGAAATCTGAATGCAGTCTTACCACAGGACCTAGCCATCCCACTCCTTAGAATTTATCCAAGGGAAATTAAATCAGCAAAAAAAGAGCTATCTGTACCTCCATGTTTATTGAAGCTCAATTCACAATAGCTAAGACATGGAATCAACCTAAATGCACACCAATGGAAGACTGGATAAAGAAATTATGAGATATGTACTCTATGGAATACCACACAGCAGTAAAAAAAATTTAAAAAATAAAAAAAACAAAAAACAAAATCCAGTCATTTTCAACAAAATGGATGAATCTGGAAAACATCATACTTAGTGAAATAAGCCAGTACCAAAGGGACTAATATCATATGTTCTCTCTGATCTGTGACAACTAACAGAGCACCTAAAAGGAATCCCATACAAGTAAAATTGACACTATGAGAAGCAATGACTTGATCAGCCCTTGTTTTGACTGTCAAAGAACAGTTAACTATCTTATTTTTCTACTTAATACCATTGGTTGAACTCTTTACTTCACACAGAAGTTCATAGGTGTTTAAATCCAACTGAAAATAGCTCCCAGTGAGAAATAAGATTGGGAATACAAATGGGAGAGATGTACAGTTCAGCACACATTCCCATGGACTTACTCCTAAAGGTAAATCTAAAAACTTGCCATGGGACTCCAAATCCCATTAAGGTGGGTGGTACTAATGCCATCTTACATGCTAAAGTGATCATTTTACATATATAACTAATCATATAGATAGGAATAAGTGTCAAAGGAATCACATAAATAAAATCAAGTGTCTGGTAATAACAATAGATAGAATTAAAAAGGAGGGAATGATCCAACATGGGAAGCAGGCCACACAGCAGACTCATAGAAAGACAAATGCCCTGAATAGCACTCTGACCTCAAAATCAGCCCTTAAGGCATTCAGATCTGGGTGAAAAGCCCATGAGAGCATTTCAAGCATGGAAAGCCAAGACACTGTGGCAAAAAAATGATCTACATGAAGGATCTCTGTGAGTGAGACCCCAGTGGAAAGAAGGGGCCACCAAAGAAGGAGTTACTTTTCTCTGAAGAGGGGGAGAGAACTTCTACTTTGCTTAGGGCCCTGTCTAAATACTGATAGAGTTTGTGGATTCAAAAGGCTTCCATAGCCTTGGCAACTCATGATAAGAGCCTCGGGTGATCACTGACATCATTAATAAGAGTGTCCACTGTTAAATCAACAACAGGAGTCACTGTGCACTTACTCCCAGTGTAGGATCTCTGTCCTTAATGAGTTGTACTATGAGAATTAACAATGAAACTTTACTTTTATAAATTAAATACTTTATATTTTTTAAAATATTTATTTATTTATTTGTTTTTTTTTTTTTGACAGGCAGAGTGGACAGTGAGAGAGAGAGAGAGAAAGGTCTTCCTTTGCCGTTGGTTCACCCTCCAATGGCCGCCGCGGTCGGCGCGCTGCGGCCGGCACACCATGCTCATCCGATAGCAGGAGCCAGGTGCCAGGTGCTTTTTCCTGGTCTCCCATGAGGTGCAGGGCCCAAGCACTTGGGCCATCCTCCACTGCACTCCCAGGCCACAGCAGAGAGCTGGCCTGGAACAGGGGCAACCGGGACAGAATCCGGTGCCCCGACCGGGACTAGAACCCGGTGTGCTGGCGCCGCAAGGCTGAGGACTATCCTATTGAGCCACGGCGCCGGCCAATACTTTATATTTTGTGTCTATGTGGGTGCAAACTGTTGAAATCTTTACTAAGTATGCAGTTGGTCTTCTGTATACAAAGATAATTTAAAATGAAACTTAATGGATGGGAGTGAGGGTGAGGGTGGATATGAGAGGAAGAATCACTATATTCCTAAAGCTGAACCTATGAAATTTGTATTTATTAAATAAAAGTTAAAAATTCTAAACATCTCATCTATATTTCTTTCCCCTCTCTTTTACTCTTCAAACCATTGAATATTATTTCACTGGAGTTTCAGTGAAATTTAACTTCATAAGATTAGTAAATACAGGGGCTGGCATTGTGGCATAGAAGGTTAAGCCTCCTCCTCCAGTGCCTTCATCCTATATGGGTACTGATTCAAGATCCTGATATTCTACTTCTGATCCGGCTCCATGCTACTGTGCCTGGGAAATCAGCAGAAGGTGGCTCAAGTGCCTGGGCCTCTATACCTACGTGGGAGGCCAGGAATAAGTACAGGGCTCCTGGTTTCAGCCTGACCCACTGCAAGCTGTTGCAGTCATTTGGGGAGTGAATCAGTAGATGAAATCTCTCTCTCTCTCTCTCTCTCTCTTTCTCCCCTACTCTTTGTAATTCTGCCTTTCAAATAAATAAATCATTAAAAAATGATTGGTAAAGACCTTTTGATTATGTGTACCAGACTATTAAATATTTGACTAAAAGGAAGAAAAGTCTATTCAAAAGTATTTTTGTGCCTAGATTTTCTGGCCTTTAAAGATTTCTTTAAAGATTTATTCATTTATGTTGTTTGAGAGGCAGAGTGACAGATAGGGAGGGAAAGACAAAGAGAAAAAGATATATTCCATCTTTTGGTTCACTTCCCAAAAGGCAACCATAGCTGGGGCTGGGCCAAGTCAAATGCAGGAGCCAAGAACTCCATCCAAGTCTCCATATGGGGAGAATGGAAACAATATTCAAGGATCTTCTGCTACTTCCCCAGGCACATTAGTAGGGAGCCGTATTGGAAGCAAACAGAACCAACACTCTGATATGGGATTCTGGTGTCTCAAGTGGTAGCTTAACTCCCTAGGCCACACTGCCAACCCCTGGCCTTTTTTTTAAAGCTGATAATGACTGTTTCTCAAGGTTGTCATTTGTCTGTTCTCTATATAAGTAGACACCTTTAGGTCCTAAATATGACTATATTATTTTAATTTGTTGGCTTATATTTTGAATGAGTAATAATTGCTTGACTTTTGCACAGTGAATAACTGAATGAGTAAACCATCAAGTGTTGCCAGATCCAACTAAAGCTACAAATAGTAAACCTCATAGAAATATAGAGCCCTATGTCCCCTTCCAGGCTAAACTGATGTCACAGCATGCCTACTTCTTCACTGCTGCCTGAAAAAAAAGCCTTTCCTTTCTCTCTCCTACCTAAAGAAGAAAGCGTGAACTACATCAGTATGTTCTGAAACTGCAGTGAAAATTGAGCTTCTTTGTAACCTAATGACATCCACTTCAGATTGTAGCATGCAATTGTGGCATAAGACTTCTGATTAGTTACCTCCTTTCCCTTAAAAACTGAGGAAGTGAATTGTATAATGAGATGACATGTGGGAACACTCCTTCATTGTTTTTATAAGCCAACAAAAGAACATGATACTATGACCCAAGTATCAGGACATGCTCATCAAGCCTCTCCTTCTTTTACCTCTTTTCTGCTGGTAACACTTTTGTTCACTTCCTCATTACAGTTCCTAATGTCTTAGTTACAGGAAAATCACCATTGTGTTTTTACAATCTGTCTTTGTCCTCCCTTTCAATATCCTTCTGGTAAACAGTACAGAACCCATGATCTTTAAACATGAATAGCCCATATTTGACGCACTCTTCATGCCGGAATGTTTCAGTAGCATAATTCTGTTAACATGAGTTCCATTACTGGGATATTATTGGCTCACCACTAAGACAGAACAGGAACACTTAACAACCTATTAGTTGTTCCCAGTGTGATGTAACCATACTCTACCCCAAACCTCTTTCTGCAATTCCCATCTAAATGTGTACACTATCCATTGCCCAAAATGGAAACATTCATAATTCTCTTACTCTTCTGTCCTGCAAATCAAATCCATCACCCAGTACTAATTATTCTTAATTTTTGCTAAATTTTTATTTATTTGTTTGCTTTGAGAGGCAGAGAGAGACATACAGACACACATGTCTTCCATCTGCTGATTCACTCTCCAAAAGTACACAAAGCCTGGGGCTGGGACAGGCTGAAATTGCAATCTGGGAATCCAATCTGAGTCTTGCACAACTACTTCAGTCATCACCAGATGCCTCCCAGGGTGCACATCAGCAAGAAGCTAAAATTAGGAGCAGAGCCAGAACTTACAGCCAGGAACTCTGATATGGGATGTGGGCATTTCAACAGTAATCTTAACCAGTAGGCCAAATGCCTACCATTTTTACAAATTTTGAATGCTTGAGATGAATTCTCTCCTTTCTAATTTTACTATACACCATCTCACTATGATAGTCCAGGATGGCATTAGTTTGGGCTAAAATGTCACTAAAATGATCTCTTAACTATTTATTTCTCTTATCCTACAAATCACACTTCATATTGTAACTAACCTTTCTAAAACAAGAGCCTAATAGTGTGTTTCTTCTATTTAAAATCATATCACATTTTAATCCATCCTCCAAAATAAAATATAATTTCTTTTCATTGTACATGCCTTATGTAAATGGCTCTTTCATCACCTTTCTAGAGTTGACCACTTTGGGTATTTCTAGCTACTCTAACATATTATCCAATCGATGGATTTATTTGTCCCTAACATGCCCATCAAGGTGGGGTTTCTGGTTCCTGATAGGTTTTTTTTATTTTTTATTTTTCCAATGTGCTACATTAGGGTAGAGAGATCCTTGTGCATGGTAGCTCTTCCATCCCTCAACTTCATCACCTTCTGCATCAAGCCAATGGAAAGGCACTAATGAAGTGAAGGTTCACCAACTTCTTAAGAACCTTGCATTGGAAGTCACACCTATATTTCTTCTAAGTACTATTGGCTGGAATTCTGCTCTGTGACCATTCCTTTTTTTTTTTTTTTTTTTTTTTTTTTTTTTTTTTTGACAGGCAGAGTGGACAGTGAGAGACAGAGAGAAAGGTCTTCCTTTTCCTTTGGTTCACCCTCCAATGGCTGCTGTGGCAGGCGCACCGCGTTGATCCAAAGCCAGGAGCTAGGTGCTTCTCCTGGTCTCCCATGTGAGTGCAGGGCCCAAGCAGTTGGGCCATCCTCCACTGCACTCCCAGGCCACAGCAGAGAGCTGGACTGGAAGAGGAGCAATCGGGACAGAATCCGGTGCCCCATCCGGGACTAGAACCCGGGGTGCTGGCGCCGAGGGTGAAGGATTAGCCTAGTGAGCCGTGGCGCCGCCTGTGGCCATTCCTAAATGTGTGGAAATACAGTGCTAGGCTAGACAGCCACTTTTCCATAATGATTTTATTCCATGGAAGAGGGAATACTAACTTTGGTCAACAGTTAATTATCTCTGCGGCAAAATGAGGAATTCCTGTCAACTCCATAGCTGTTTGTTCTCACACTACATTCACACTTAACTATTTGTATTCTTCAAATGTACTATTCCTTCCTTTTGCATAGATGGATGCCTTTTGCCCATGGCGATCTTCTACTCATCTTTCACAACTCAGCTGCAGAATCTGTTATGGCAGGGCAGTATTGTGGCGCACCTCTTCTTTTGGGGTCAGCATCCCATGTACTGGGTAGAGTTCTGCCTCCCCCACTTCTGATCCAGCCTCCTGCTAATGCTCCTGGGAATGCAGTGGATGATGGCTCCAGTGCTTAGACCCCTGTTACCCACCTGGGAGACCCGGGGTTGGAGTTCCTTGCTCCTAGATTCACAGACCTGGCTGTTGTGGCTATTTGGGGCATAAACCAGAGGATGAAAGTTCTGTGTCTCCCTTTCTGTGTACTCTGTCTTTGAAGTAAATAAATCTTCAAAACCAGAATCTTTTACTGCGGAAATCTATCACTGAACTCTTCGTTGTAAATTAATATTTGGCAAGAGCAAGACAGCAGGAGAGGAAGGATATGGTAGAGTAAACTAACTTTGACTCATCCTTTTTTTCACCCTAAGCTTCAGGCCATTCCTGCCCCTTGAAAGAACCTGGGTGACAGACTTTAGGGCAAAGTAGATTCAGTTCCCTAGAGGGGAACTCACAAGGTGCTCTACCCCAGTTAATGACTCTCTGGAGCCAGAGGGTGTTAAAGTCTCAGTTTATCCCCGCCTTTAGGCAAAGGATAAACTCCTTGGGAGCCTCTTGCAGAGTGGGTGGGGCTGAGTGGGCGTGGTGGTAGCTCCGCATAGCCCCAGGGACTTTCCCGGAATCCGAGTGCCTTGGAAGCCAGGCTGAGAAGTTCCAGGGTATATATAGGATCCAGGAAGCCTAACAGAGAGAGGCCTCTGCGCCAAGCTCACCGGGAGGCTCATTCCCTGCAGACGCCGGAGAGGTAGGGAAAGGGCTGCTGAGCCGCCGCGGGCCTCTCCAGCACCTGGACCATTGTTAGCCCGGCTGCCACACGGGAGCGGGAGGCATCCTTGTTGCCTCCTTCCTGGGTTGTGGACCGACCTACACGAAGGGGGTGGCTTGTGGGGGACTGGATGGCAGTGGGTGAGGTTGTATTTGCTCAGAAGTGGAGGTTGGGGCAGGTAGAAGGGAGGAGGCAAGAAGCGACCCTGGAAGGGGAGCAGGGACTCAGCTAGGGGCCGCCTCCAGTGCAGCATTGCCCCTGGCGCACACTAGATCATCCCAATAACAAGATGTGTCCTACCTGGAAACAGCGATTTTTCTGCTTTTCCAAGAGGCTGCGCAGCTCAGAGAGCTGCCCCTATCCTGGCCAGAAGCTGCGCTCAGGGCTGTAGGCCAACATAGTGGAGCTTTTAGGAGAGCCTGCTGGCTGCCATTTAAGTTGTGAGGGTGACTTCTAAGTGAGACTGGAACCCAGATCTATGCTATGTACCCCAGAGTGCCAGAGAAACGGAAGATATAGCACAGGGCCTGAGACTGTCAACTCCATAGCATAACTGCAAGCCATGCATCTACCACTTCCCAACTGTGGAATCTGAATCAGTTCCCTTGTCTTCCTTCCTTGCTGCCTCTCTGAAATTGTGTAACTTATAGTAAAAGAATTACGAAGAGTATTACATGTGTTAGGAAAAGAGTTGCAGCTTGGTGCTTCCTGACACCGGGCACCAAAATGTTAGGAAAAGAGGAGGCGCAGAATAGAGAGGAGGCAGTGTATAAATTTACAGCCAGACCGAATTTATTCAGAGAAAATAAATCAATAGAGATGGGTGACCAACTGCTTGCATGCACACTGATGGAACATGAGGTAGAAGGCCCCCACTCGAAGGGGCTGGGCCTTTTTATATTTTAGGAGGGATGGGGATGGGGGTGGGGTTAGGAGCAGCAGGTGGAGAGGAATTCCTAGAACTGGTCTTTCAGGTCTTCAGAGCCACTGTTCTTTCAGGTGACTGGGGGGTGTGGAATATGAAGACAATAGGGTATGAAATCCAATTGAGATTCAAGGGCTGGGAATGCATTCCAAAATTTCTCTCCTTTGGGCAATGAGGGAGAATGCCTGAGGCTTAAGTCCTTGTTCCATTACCATGTGTTAATGTCCTGTTGGTCTAGCAGGGACTGGCACTGTAGAAAGCACTCTAGGAGAGTTGGCTTTTATTCACTTAAACATATAACAAAGTCTTTGCTTCTGCAAGCACACTATCTCCAAGCACAGTAACTTTCACCTGATGCCACCCCGGCATTTACATCAGTTGTAGGATTTTGGAGGATGAACAAATGGCACTGCGGCTCAATAGGCTAATCCTCTGCCTGCGGCGCCAGCACTCCGGGTTCTAGTCCCTGTCAGGGCGCCGGATTCTGTCCTGGTTGCCCCTCTTCCAGTCCAGCTCTCTGCTGTGGCCCAGGAGTGCAGTGGAGGATGGTCCAAGTGCTTGGGCCCTGCACCCCATGGGAGACCAGGAGAAGCACCTGGCTCCTGGCTTTGGATCAGCGCGGTGCGCCGGCCACAGCGGCCATTGGAGGGTGAACCAATGACAAGGGAAGACCTTTCTCTCTGTCTCTCTCACTGTCCACTCTGCCTTTAAAAAAAAAAAGAGAGAGAGAGAGAGAAATTGAAGAGAGCTGATTTGATTTCTGCAGTTTGATAGAAAAACGGTGGGTAAGGTAGCTGGATTGCAGACCAAGCAGCTTTCAGATCTGTAAGGGGCTTAGAGCAGAGGTGAGGAGACAATAACTGCCGGAGGACCCCTCAGCACCTCCCTGTCCTCACCTCTGAGGGCCTCCCCCTCTTCTGCACTGTAACCTTAGAGAGCTTTCTTTTCTAGAATGACCCAGGCTCCCTCAGCCTCAGGACTTCTACCTATGAGGCCTGCTCTGTCCCTAATGCACTGCTCACCCCCCATCCCCCCAGCAACCCCCCCACCCCGACATACACACTTCCATGGACTACTTGGCTGTGGATGTCCATCAGGTCTCATTCTGACTTTCCTGACAACTCCACTGCCTCCCTGTAAGTCAGTGGCCTACTCCTTTCTTGAAGCACCATCAGCTTTATTCCTAGAGCCTGATGTGTTTTTCATAATGCATTTCATTGTCTGTCTCCCCTAGTGCCAAGGTATAGTGCTTTGGTGCCTGGTATTGGATCTTGACTACCATACACCTTCTTTCAATAAACATCCTTTGAGAGCTGCACACACTTTACACTAAGTTAATATTTAAATAAGCAGTGTTTATAATGTGTATATATATATATATAGTATATACACAGAATCTGTGGCAGGAACATGAATAGTGCTAAACTTAAAAACCAAAACACTTAATTACTATTAATAATGTTACTGATGAGAGACGGAAGAAACCAAGCAGCACTGGAGACTTTCAGAAGGAAAGGCACACAGTTTATCATGCCTTTAGACATGACAAGACTTCTGTCCCAAGTGTCAAGCCCCAACTTTTGGCTCTCCCTTGTTTTTATGCCTAAAATCAGGAACTTTACAGTGACAGGGTGATTCCATATCTCTCAACATATAGAGATAAACAGCTCAAGCATGTATTGGGCTTTCTGCAAAAGCACCCTAAATTCAAGAATTACTGACAGGTGTGTGATTAAACAGTAAAGCAAAATACTCCTAGAAAGTCCCTGAGCAGACAGTGCCTGGCCACAGACTGCTTGTCTAAGCTGGCAGGCACAGGTATGGGGGCTCCGGTCCTAGTGATGGGCATCATGCCCTGTTAATGCTAACATGTAGAAGTCTGTCAGAGATAAAATCTCCTATCACAGCTAGGATTAGCAGGATACAACTCTCAGCAAGCCTCCAACAGTGATAGTTCTGTGTTTCTCATTTGTCAAATTTACAAGAGTAAAATGAATTCACACTATTAGGTCTGGAATAGTTCTGGGTTCCGGTCTTTAGTAACCCCAGAAAGGAGAGATGGAAAAAGGAGAGAGAGACCGACCTCAACAGAGGCAGGTTGCTTTATTGGAAGCAAAGAGATTGGCAGCAGTCTGTTCTTGGGGCTCAGGTTTTATCCAGTTAGTAGGGAAATTGCCACTAGGAGGGAGAGCTGTTTCTTTGAAGCCTCGGGGAGCTTCCCCCTTATCTGTTTCACAAGATGTTCTGTGCCACTTATCCATTTTTCTGTTTGCATTGCAAGGAGACAGGAAGGGTCGGTTTGGCACCTAGGATCTCAAGGAGGATGTGGGGGAGGGGGGTATCTTGGGTAGAGGTGTTACCGGAGAAATTTGCAGGGTTCTTGTCTTCGCGCGCAAGAAAGAATTCAGGCGTGAGACAGAGAATAGTGGGAGGTAAAATAGTAAGGTTTATTAAGGAAGGGACATCCGTAAGAACGGATGGGCACCTCTCCAGACAGAGCCTGAGAGACTGGGGGGGGGGGCAGTGGAGAGAGAGTACACCTGGCCTAGCCTGGCCAGGCAGGCGGCTCAGCAGACAGGCAGAGGGCTGAGTGCGCAGTCTGGTTGAGGCCAGGGGTTTTTAAGGAGATGGGTCTTGCTTCCCCACCTCTGCTCCTCTTGGAACAAAGGGCTTTTTGGATGTAAATAGAAAAACTCCTATCTGAGTTTTTCCCTGAAGGTATCAGACAGGAGGAAGGCTAGCTGGCGCCATCCTGGGTTTGGAAGAAGGGTGAGCAAGACCTCCTGGAGAATGGGGATCCCGAGCAGGGTGTTTGAAATGCAGATACTGGGCTGCATCTGGGAGAAGGGGCAGGGACCCCCACCAGGCAGGTTATCAGGTAGAAGGGGGCAGGGTAGGATTTGGAGGCCGGGCTGCCCCTGGAATGCTGCCGGGATGACTCTGAGGTGCAGATGCATATGCTGGACATAGATGTCTTTTCCTTAGGCCTTTATGTCACACACACATAAGCTCATAACTAACTTCCTACCTAACAGAGGGGGAAGGGGCCACAAGTCCTTTACACACCTTTTCTGTCTTACATGAGAAAGATACCTTAAAGATAGGCCAAGAAAGTTCATGGAAATTTGCCAGTCTTTTATTGATCGACTGACTGATGAATTGGGGACATGAGTAGAAAAAGAATAAATCTTTTTTTTTTTTTAAAGATTTATTTATTTATTTATTTGAAAGGCAGAAAGAGACAGATCGATCTTCCATTTGTTGGTCCACTCTCCAAATGGCCACAACAGCTGGGGCTGGGCTAGGCTGAAGCCAGCAGCCAGGAGCCAGGAGCTTCTTCTGGGTCTGTCTTATGGGTAGAAGGGGGCCTAAGAACCTGGGCCATCATCCGCTGCTTTCCCAGGCACATTAGTAACAGCTGGATTGGAAGTGGAGCAGTGAGGACTCCAATCAGTGTCCATATGGGATGCTGACACTGAAGGCCACAAATTAACCTTGAATACCACAGAACAGGCCCCAAAAATGAATAATTTTTAGTTCAGCAACTTACTGAGCCATGTGGCTTTAGATAAACATTTTATCTTTATTGACTTAGTTTGCTCATTTATGAGAAAGAAAGAAAAGACACTTAAATTGATAATGGAATTCTGTATTATCAGGAAAGGCTTTTCTGGACTAATAATCAAATGAGAACAGCTGACTGAAAGATTAATTTTTTTTATCTTTTGTCTCATTGACTTACTTGTTAGTCTTACGGAAAATTTGGCTGCTACCATCCCTGTCAGTCCCAGTTGATGTATTATCTACATTTTTATTCAAAGCTTTCTATGAAACACTATTGAGATTGGTTCTAAGCATATTTGTTTTTGTTTTCTTGAGCTTGAAACACAGAAGTGGATTTTTATAGAAAGAGACCCTGTTGCAAGGTGTTTGCTCTTATAGATGGCTTCTGTCATCTGACCTTCCTCACGTATGTCTCAGGTTTGAAACATTCCACTTTGTCCCACTTATTTTTGTGAATGCATTTGGTCCTCCCTGGTAACTTTTACAAACATGAAAGTTCATAGTTGGAATTGCAGCATAGTGGGTTAAGCCTCTGCCTGCAATGCTGGCATCCTGTATAAGTGCTTATTTGGATCCTGGCTGCTCTACTGATCCAGTTCCCTGCCAACAGCATGGGGAAGGCAGTAGGGGATGGCCCAGGTGTTTGGGACCCTGCCACTGACATGGGAGACCCAGATGAAGCTCCTGGCTCCTGGCTTCAGCTTGGTCCAACCCTGGCTGTTGCAGCCACCTGGGGAGTGACTCAGAAGATGAAGAATATGTCTCTCCTCTCTTTGTAACTCTTTCAAATAAATAAATAGAAGTTTTTTAAAAAATTGAAAATTCAATCAGTAAATTATTTTCTTTTTTAGATGTTGGCAAAACCTTTTTAAATGCACAAAACTTGCCTACAAACCCAACTTGAATATCATGGAGATTATTTAATTTGTGACTTCTGTAACTGTTGGGTGTTCTTGTCCTACTCTCAATTCTTTCCCCTACACTACAACCCTCAGCCTAGTATCTCTTGTCATTATTTGTAGGAAATTAAGGACCTAGAATTCCTTTGATTGTTTTTATAATAGAGTGTTGCTGAAAATAATTAATTAACTGTATCCTTTTCTTGGGACTTGAGAAGAATGTGTGAACTGGTTTTTAGTGAATGTGTGTGGATGGGGTAGGTAAGATTTATTCTTAGGCAATAAACAAGTAAATTCAAATAAATGTCACAAATCCAGTGCATGCCTATTTTATAGGCATTGCATTTTTAAAAAGATTTATTTATTTATTTTAAAGTCAGAGTTACACAGAGGGAGAAGGAGAGGCAGAGAGAGAGAGCTCTTCCATCCACTGGTTCACTCCCCAGTTGGCTGCAAAGACTGGAGCTGCACTGATCTGAAGCCAGGAGCCAACAGCTTCTTCTGGGTCTCCCACACGGGTGCAGGGGCCCAAGGAATTGGGCCATCTTCCCAGGCCATAGCAGAAAACTGGATAGGAAGTTGAGCAGATAGGACTTGAACTGGTGGTCATATGGGATACCGGCACCGCAGGCAGCTGCTTTACCAGCTACACTAGAGCACTGGCTCCAGTATTGCATTTTTAATATCTTCAAAATTCAGTATGCTTCAATGTTGGGTTTTAGATTTTATATCAGTATTTTTTGAGAGCAATAAGATACAAATTTCAGTGCCCCAAGAGATGGACCAGAACAAAGGCATTAGAAACTTTAACTGGAAATGTCCTACTGTTTATCTGTCTTTGCTCTGGTTGTCCAGTTTACAGCTATTCCATAGCTTAGATCAGCAATGGGGACTCATGATTTTTGATAGAATGACTTTAACAGGGATGAACTTATATTTTCATGGTATGTAATGTCCTAACATTCTCCAGGGCATTCATTTAACAAAGTTAAAGAAAAGTATGAAGTAATCAGATTACATTTTGAAGTTCTGTGTTTGTTCTGGCATAATCTTGATTTCAAAGGTATTACTCCATGATTTTATTACAAACTCTTTTTTTCTTTTGATATAAACTAGGATTTTCTCTTCCCATGAAATATTTCTCAAATTTTTAATGAGACTTGTGGAAGCCATTGCTTTAATGATATCATGTTAAGTTAATTAAGTAATTAATCCAACAAAGATCCCCCCAGTTATTTCCATAATGGAGTGACTTATGTCTTGAATTAGACCTATTTTAGAAAACCAATCAATTGTAACAGTGAATGAGAGCATAGTCAGGGAAGACATCTACTTGATAGATGACTGTATTCACCTGGCATGCAGTGCTTTTTCCTAGTTAGCACAGATGCATGTTCAAGGATCACGTACATTTTTGTGCCAGATCTTATGACATACCATTTTCAATGCTTGAGATATTATGTAATTTCAATTCTTGAGATATTAGGTAACAAAATTTAAAAGCAGACAGTAAAACAAAGACCCCAATTTTGTTCTGCAATAGTTTTGCAGGTAGGTATTTTTCTCCGCTAATTTATATCTAAAACTCAAAATTGTGTGACCAAGTAGGAAGAAAACATGCAAGTACAAGCAAATGGGCATCGTTTAGGATCTGTTTCATTTCCATTCCTTGGATTTCTATGCAAGGAGGAGATGAACTCTAACAATGGGAAAGGTAAATATTGTGTGTTTACTGTAGTTAGTACTCACTGGGCAATGGTTTGGAAACTTACAGCATTCCACACTTAAAGGCTTCCAGCTGTTCCTAATATTATGCAAGTTGTTAGTATATAAATTCCCTTTCTTTCTACTGTGCCCTTTATTGTTGGCTTATACTGAACATTCCAAATTAGCAACTAAACTCTTAAAACAAATATTTAAAAAATCAAAATATATTTGTTTTGGAAAGTATTTTTTCCATCTTTGATGTATAAATTTTCAATAAGACACTATGAATTAATTTTTTCAATTAAGTTGCTTATTTGTAATACTATAAAATCTTGCATGAGCTTTTCACTTAGATATTATTTAGAATTTGTCTTAAGTATTAAATAGTGAGTTTGATATAGTATGTAACATGATAATGACTGAAAAAAATAGTCCTTTAGGGGCCCAGCACTGTGGCTCAGTGGGTTAAGCTGCCACCTATAGTGCTGGCATCCCTTATGGGCCCCAGTGTGAATCCCAGTTGTTCCACATCTGAGCCAGTTCCCTGCTAATGTGCCTGGGAAACCAATAGAAGATGGCCCAGGTGCTTGGACCCCTACCGCCAACGTAGGAGACCCTGAAGAAGCTCCAGGATAATTGCAAGAGTGTGACTGATAGACTTCTATGTTCTCCTGCTGGACCATTCCAGAAGCCCAGCCTGGAGCTGGGTGCTTGAACAGCTCTTGCAGGTTGTGTATGCTGTGAAGGCTGCAATTTTTATTTGGTTACCATTTGGGATATTAGGCTCACAGTGCTCCTTCATGGCTTTCTGTCTCATTTGACCCTTTCTCCCATGGCTTTTGGCTATGTCCATCATTTTGGGCTGACCAATCACTTCTTAAGTCCTACTCAGAAGTACAACAGAGGAAGACATCAAGTCAAAAGGGTTTTAATGACCAGATGATGCTGGACAAGGGGAATAAAGAGGAACAATCCATGAGTGTGATTGCATACTTTTAGAATATCTGGTTTCAACAGTTGTATTTGACCTTTAGCTATAAACAACATATTAATATGAAGTTTTCTTTTTCAGAACTATTTTTATCATGGACAAACCAAGTAAGTAATTTATTTTAAGTGCTTACTTTCTAACATATACTATTAAATCTATTGTTAAGTTGTTGTTTCTTTTAATGTTTCATTCAGTTTCTGAAAATGTGTGATTTGCTTTGTGTTGGTCATAGCCAGAATCCAATGTCTAGCTCAGAATTTTAACAATTGAGATGTACATAAACATATCTTCTACTAATAATCTTTCATTAAAACATAAAAAAAAAAACTTAAGGGAAAGCTAAGAAATTTAGACCCCTTGGGAAACATTTTGAATAATTATATGATGCTTTATCCAAAACAACCTTTTCTTTCCTCTGTGCATTTCATGTACATGAAAATCATTCAATTTATACTAGTTAAAACATAATAGACTTAATATGCCAATTCATTTTGGTGGGCACTGTGTGTCAAACCACTTATTGAGATGCTTGCATCCCTTACTGGAGTGCCAGTTCCAGCTATTTTGCTTCCCATTTGGCCTTCTGATAATGGCCTTAGAAAGCAACTAATAATGGTCCAAGCCTGTGGGTCTGTTACACCCTCATGGGAGACCTAAATGGAGTTCCAGGGTCCTAGCTTTGACCAAGTCTAGCTTTGGCTATTGAAAGCATTTAGGGGAATAAACTAGTGGGTGGAAGATTTCACTCTCTCTCTCTCTCTCTCTCTCTCTCTCTCTCTCTACTTCTCAAGTAAATAAATCAATTTTAAATACTTGATACATACCTTGTATCATAATATTCATGTACGTACTGATAAATAGATATCATTCATTGCTTTCTGTTTATTTCTCTCAAGAAAATTTAAAATAATATGGGTATTTATCAAGCATGTAATGAAAGATTTATCTTACTGAAATTTTAAGATTCTGAAGAGAATAACACTACATATTGGGAAAAATACATCAAAAACCAAATCCTGTTTTCCTGAAACGATCTTTAGTCTCCTGTTGACTTTTGCTGAGTTAGCAAAATATGTGTGTGTGTGTGTGTGTGTGTGTGTGTGTGTGTGTGAGAGAGAGAGAGAGAGAGAGAGAGAGAGAGAGAGAGAGAGACTACAATGACAGCCTTGCTAAATATTTTAGATGACCTTCTGGGTCAGATACCTTGCTTTTCCATGTAAACTTTTATGGTTTTCTCTCAATGATTTCTGTATTGATTTAAGTTCTTTAGAACACTCAAAGACTTTTAAATGTAAATTTATGTACAAGTAAGCTGTTTTAGTTGTTACCAGCTTTAAGTTGCTTCAGTTCAATTTAGAAAGATTCAAATATCCATGGCTGTAATTACTGTTTTTCTGTACAGCTCTCTCTATATATACTTAATAGTAATAAAAGATGTATATGAATGTGCATAAAATATGTACATATGTATATTTAATAGAGAATTAAAAATATCTTCAAGACAGTGTGGTAACCTTATGATTTTTTTGTTTGCTTTGAAGGATAAAATTTTGTTGCACTGTTTGCTTAATGTTTTTTCTTTATTAGATGCTGAAAAGTTAAACATTAACCAAGGCTACCTGTTATAACACAGATTCCAAGTTAATGGATTGTTACTTCCTATACAAAGAGCAATGTTGGTGGTAGCAAAATCCTGTTGCTTTCATGAAGACGTTTTGGAGGGATCTGGGTACTCTTCTACTAGCAGACACTGAATAAATGTAGTGCTAAATGCATTCAGGTAGTAGTCAATAGACTACTTAAAAACTTTATTTTAAACCAATTCACTGTTATTTTAAAGAGTTTTTTTGGTTTCTTATGAATTCTCTTTCACTACCCTTGGTTGCTTTTAAGGATTTATTCCTTTAAACACTGCACCCAGCAGTCAGCCTTCTCTCTCTCTCTCTCTCTCTTTTTTTTTTTTTTTTTGTCTAAAACTGATATTTATAAGATCTAGTAGAATTGCTTTGCAGTATTACATTAAACTATTGTGGACTGACTTTTATTTATTTCTATTACTAAAAATTTTTCTCAGATTTGAAGTACAGTTTATCATGTAAGGATTTTTTTATTTATTTGAAAGGCAATGACAGAGAATAAAGAGAGAGAAAGAGAGACAGAGAGGGAAAGATCTTACAATCTACTCTCCAAATGCCTACAACAACCAGAACAAAGCCAGGCCAAAACCAGGAGCTCAAAATTCCATCTGGGTCTCCCATGTGAGTAGCAGGGCCCCAAGTAGTTGAAGCATCATCTGCTGCCTCTCAAGTGCTTTAGAAAGGAGCTGGATTGGAAGGGTAGAATAGGAAGGACTTGAAGTTGGCAGTCCTGTGTGAGATATGTATGTCCCAAATTGGGTCTTAACTCACTAGGCCACAAGACCAATGCCTATAATACAAATTTTTAATTTTATACTTAGTATCTTAAATTTCTAAATGTCAGGACTTTTAGAACAGAAGACACCATTGTTCCACACTTAGAAGTAAAATATCACAGTCAACCTTTGGATCTACCTCAACTACTGAAATACAGGGGGTACTAAAAACTGACCAGCTGGTATTTTGTGAGTGGATCCTTGGCATCAGTGAATCAAGACACACAGGATTTTAGGAAATAGTCCTGTGATTTTCATTAGCTGTTTGCAGTTGCATTTCTAAGCACAGAAATCCGCCTGTAGTACATATGCCCTTTGGTTTACTTGACAGCTGTCCATTCACTTATCTCTTTGTATTATTTCCTCCTGAAATTCCTGAAACCGGGATCATTACTCTATTAACAGAATCCCAAAATCTGATTATAAACTCCTGGTTTCTTGAATCTCTGCTTTGAGGGGGTGGGGTGGGGTGTGCATGTCTGTATTTTCTATTATTCAAATAACTGTGCCTGTTAACAGGTAGCAAAATAAGACCTGTTAGTTAAGGGCAGATCTTTCAGTCATATTTAAAATGTTTCCTTGAATTTGTTTTGAAGTTCATCCTGTTGTTTCCAATCCAGGCTTTCTAAGATTTATTTATTTGAATGGCAGTGGGACAGAAAGAGGGAGAAAGATTTTCATATGGTGGTTCACTCCCTAAATGGCTGAAACAGCCATGTTTGGCCAGGTAAAAGCCAGGAGTCAGAAACTTCATCCCAGTCTCCCATGTGGGTGGCATGAGCCCATAAACTTGGGTCATCTTCTTGTGCCTTCTCAGGCACATTAGCAGGGAACTAGATCAGAAGCAGAGCAATGAAGACTCCAGCCAGCACTCTGATATAGGATTCCAATGTCATTGACTGGGGCTTAACCCCCGTACCACAATGCCGGCCCCATTTTTGAGGTACTTCTCCCCTGAATTTACATAAAATTATGGAATGCATTCTGCTGAAGTTATATTATATAACTAACTGATTGGAGAAAAAGACAAAGTGGGTTACAGTCCTGCCTTCCTGATAAAACACATGATTAAATTCATGGAGTGGCTTGTGAAAGTGCATAACAGAAATGCATACAGAAGTTGTATCATATTGAACATTTGGCCAATATATTATCTTCTGCTTGTGTCTTGAATCTGTAATTCAAAAACAGATTATTTTAATTTATATTAAATAAATTAAGCTTTTTAAATTAAATTAAAGTTAATAATCCATAAGGAACAGAGTGGAAGATAATATAAGTGAAGTAGCTTCCAGGCTTTACATTTATGAAAGTGAAGCTACTGTAGCAGCTGAGACTGTCTTGGAGGTGCCAGCTGAGTAGTACTCCATAGTGTGTGTATATATACACAATAATTTCTTTATCCAGTCAACAGTTGATGGACATTTGGGTTAATTTCATATCTTAGCTATTGTGAAATGTGCTACAATGAACATGGGGGTACAGACAACTCTTTCATATGCTGATTTCCTTTGGTTTGGGTAAATTCCCAGGAGTGGGATGGCTGGATAATATGATAGGTCTATATTCATATTTCTGAGGTATCTTCATACTGTCTTCCACAGTGTCTGCCCCAGTATATATTCTCACCAACAGTGGACCAGGGAACCTTTTCCCCCACATCCTTGCCAGTTGTTGACTTCTGTATGAGAACCATTCCAAATGGAGTGAGGTGAAATTGCACCATGATTTTGTTTTGCATTTCCTTAGTGATCTGAGCATTTCAAGTGTCTGTTGAACATTTTAATTTCACCTTTTCAAAAATGGATACCAGGGGTAAATCCCACTTGGTCTGGGTGAATGAGCTTTCTTATATGTTGTTGGATTCAAATAGCTAATAATTTTTGAGGATTTTTGCATCTATATTCATCTGAGATATTGATCTATAGATCTCTTTCTCTCTCTTTTTTTTAAAGATTTACTTATTTTTACTTGAGAGTCAGAGTTACACATAGAGAGGAGAGGCAGAGACAGAGAGATCTTCCATCCGATGGTTCACTCCCCAATTGGCCACAATGGCCGGAGCTACACTGATCTGAAGTCAGGAGCTAAGAGCTTTTTCTGTGTTTCCCATGTGGGTGCAGGGGCCCAAGGACTTGAGCCATCTTCTACTGCTTTCCCAGGCCACAGCAGAGAGCTGGATTGGAAGTGGAGCAGTCAGGACTAGAACCAGTGCCCATATGGGATTCTGGCACTTCAGGCCAGGGCGTTAACTCACTGCGCCACAGCACTGGCCCCCTCTTTCTCTGTCTTATCTTTTTCTAACTCAGGCATTAATGTGATGCAGGATTTATAGAAGATGTTTGGAGGATTCCTTTCCTTTCAATTATTTTGAATAGTTTGAGAAGAATTGAAATTAGTTCTTTAAATATCTGGTAGAATTCAGCAAAGAAGCTGTCCAGTCTTGGGCTTTTTTGTTGGGAGGGTCTCTATTATGAGATTCAATTTCTGTCTTGGTTGTTGGTCTGTTTAGGTTTTCTATGTCCTCATGACTCAATTTCAGTAGATTGTATATGTATGGGAATTGATTCTTTTTATTTCTACAGTATCTGTTGTTATATTTCCTTTTTCATCTCTGATTTATTTGATTTGGGTTTTATTCCTCATTTTTTATAGTTAATTGGGCCAATGGTATACAAATTTTGTATATTTTTTCAAGAAACCAGCTCTTCATTTCACTGATTTTTGTATTTTTGTTTCAATTTTGTTTATTTCTTCTTTTTTATTTCTTTTTATTTTTTTGACAGGCAGAGTTAGACAGTGAGAGAGAGAGAGACAGAGAGAAAGGACTTCCTTTTTCCATTGGTTCACCTCCCAAATGGCCGCTACAGCCAGCATGCTGCACCGATCAGAAGCCAGGAGCCAGGTTCTTCTCCTGGTCTCCCATGCGGGTGCAGGGCCCAAGGACCTGGGCCATCTTCCACTGCCTTCCTGGGCCACAGCAGAGAGCTGGACTGGAAGAGGAGCAACCGGGACAAAATCCGGTGCCCCAACTGGGACTAGAACCTGGGGTGCCAGTGCCACAGGTGGAGGATTAGCCTAGTGAGCCATGGTGCCAGCCTGCTTCTTCTCTAATTTTAATTATTTCTTTCCTCATACTAACTTTGAATTTGATTTGTTGTTTTTCTTGAGATTATTGAAAGCTCATTTATTTGATATTTTTCCAATTTATTCATGTAGGCATCAATTGCTATAAATTTCCCTTTTAACACTGTTTTTGCTGTATCCCATAAATTTTTATATGATTCATTGTCATCTTCATTCATTTCCAGAAATTATTTTATTTCTCTTAGGATTTCTTCTGTGACCCACTTCATCAGGAACATGTTGTTTTGTTCAGTTTCCATATGTTTGCATATGATCTAGAGATTCTTGAGTTTTTGATTTCCAGTTTCATCCCACTGTGGTCAGGGAAGACACATGGTATGATTTTGATATTTTTGAATTTGCTTAGACTTTCTTTATGGCCTAGCATGTGGTCTATCCTAGAGAACGTTCCATGTACTGATGAGAAGAATGTGTATTCTGCAACTGTGGGGTGAAAAGTTCTATAGGTATCAGTTAGGTCCATTTGGTCCATAGAGTTGATTAAGTCTGTTGTTTCTTTGCTGGTTTTCTGTCTGGTTGATCTGTACATTGCTGAAAATGTGGTGTTGAAGTCTCCCATTACTATTGCATTGGAGTCTATGTCTTCCTTTAGATCCCCTAACATTTCTTTTAAATAGCCAGATGCCATGTAATTGGGTGCATATACATTTATTATAGACCACATCTTCCTATTGAATTGATCCCTTGATCATTACATAGTGCCCTTCTTTATCTCTTCAACAGGTTTTGTGTTAAAGTCTATTAGGATGGCAACACATGCCATTTTTTTTTTTGCTTTATCTTAGCATGAAATATCTTTTTTCATCATTTTACTTTCAGTCTGTGTGTATCTTTGTTGATGAGATCTATTTCATTTAGGCAGTAAATAGATGGGTCTTGTTTTTTACTCCATTTAGTCAGTCTGTATCATTTAACTAGAGAGTTGAGGCCATTTACATCCAAGGTGACTATTGATAAGTAGCAACTTGGCCCTGCCATTTTTTCCACAAATATTCCTATTGTTTACCTTGGATTTCTTTTGTACTTTTCCTGAGAAATTATCTGCCTTCACTTTCTTTCTTAATAATGGCCTTCTTTCTGTATGTAGCACATCCTAAGCATCTTTTGTAAGGCTGGATGAATGGCAACAAATTCAATTGCCTTTTGTTATGGAAGGTCTTTATTTCATCTTCATTAATAAATGAGAGCTTTGTAGGGAACAGTATTCTGGGTTGACAGGTTTTTTTTTTTCTTTTAAGTCTTGGATTATGTCTTGCCATTCTCTTCTAGCCTGTTAGGTTTCTAATGAGAAGTCAGCCATGAGTCTAATTGAAGATTCTCTGAAAATAATTTGGTGTTTCTCTTGTTCACATTTTAGAATCTTTTCTTTATGTTTTACTGTGCAAATTTGACTACACAGTGTCATGGTGAAGACTTTTCTGTTCATGTCTCTTAGGAATTCTATTTGCTTCATCTACTTGGACATCCCTTTCTTCTTTCTCAAAATTGGGAATGTTTTCTGTAATTATTTCACTAAAAAGCTTTGTACTCCATTCTCTCTTTACATAACTTCAGGAAGTCCTAAGACCTGCATGTTGGGTTTCATAATATCCAACAAATTTGCAACACTGTTTTTAACTTTTCTATTTTCTCCTCCCCCACCTCCTTTTCCTTCTTCTCCTCCTCCTCCTCCTCTTCCTCCTTCTCCTCCTTCCTTTTGATCTGACTGTAAGATTTCCAAAGATTTGTCTGCTAGTTCGGATATTCTTTCTTCTGCCTCACTGAATTTGCTGTTAAGGCTTTCCAGTGCATTTTTAAATTTGATCTACTAAATTCTTCATTTTAATATTTCATTTTGACTTCTCTTTAAAGTCTCAATTTCATGGGAAAAATTTTCCTTCATGTCATGTATGGAATTCTTTAGTGGGTATATTTGCTTCTAATTGCTTTTGAGTAATACTATCATTAATTTTTGAGTTCTGTTTCTGGCATTTCCTTAATCTCTTCATCCTCACATTCTAATACTGAAATGTGGTTGTGTTCCTTTGGGGGGTTATGTATCTTCCTTATTCTTATTTCTTGAATTTCTGTACTTGTTTTTAGGCCTTTGTGGAGTTGATTTTTGTTTTTTCCTCTGATCACATTTATCTTTAAGCTATACCTCTGTGGCTTAGTGGAGTGTCTGCATTTTCAATAAATACCAAGAAGTGTGTGCTGGGTGTGCCCAAGGAGCTCCTGTCAGTACTCCAGAGTGGGGTGAGTCTACAGGGTAACACTGAAATTGGGCATGGTAGATCTCAAAACCCAGGTGTTAGCCCCAAGTATGTTCTGCACCACCATATTAATCACACAAATACTCTGTGCAGTCCTCAATGTGAGCACAGAGCACAGTTTCTGCTGCAATAATCTGCTCTAGGCAACCAAGGGAGCCACACTCAGTGATTGCTAAGAATCCCAGCTTTACACTCCACCTTCTCATGTCACCACTGAGTCTCCATGGTCTCAGCACATAGGGCTCACACACTTGTTGGTTGTAGAGGTTCCTCTCTGCCCTGCCATCCTATCCAGTCAACAGAGAGGTGGATGTTCCCCAAGACAGCTCTACCTAGGAATCTTGATCACCAGCCTGTGTGGTTGCCCAGTCACATCCCAGCCAGGCTCAAAGTCAGTGGGGACTGCAGATTGTTCCCTCTGCTAGAATTTCTGGATCACATGCATATATAAGAGTTCCAGGCCAAATGTTGCTCTCTCCATGCCACTGCCACTGGTACTGCTGAGAAGATGGTCTCTTGGGTCAGCCTTCAAGTTTTGCTTTTTATACTTAATAATTGCCTTGTGGTAGTCTTGAAAAATTTGCAGTATCTTGAAGCCTCAAATTTCTTATCTGTGACTGGTGATAATACTTTGCATTTGAGATTGCTTCACAGATTAAGTGACATAATATATAAATCACAAAGCACAAGCTCCGCAACAATAAATGACAAATATTTGCTGGCCAAAGTACTCATTAATACATTAAATCAAATAAATTTTATATAAATGAAACATCCAAATTTCAGGCAATTCTATATACTTAATTTACTGATAAGAGAAATAATGAACAATGCTGTTTCTCAGAGTGTTGAGAACTTTGCAGGAATGCTAGTAATATAACTAGATATCTCTATAACTAAATATCTCACATCTCCACATCCCCACTGGCTTGCACCTGCCCATGGTCTGACCTCTGCACTGAAGCAGTGATCTCAAAATGCAAATTTGTTCAAGTTACAGACTGGTTAGCCTATACTTCGTTGAGTTTTCATCACTTTTAGGACAAAAGCCAAAAGCAAGCCCTGGAGGCCTTTCTCCTACTCTCACGTTGACTACCCCTAGCCTGGCCCTCTGCCTCACTGGGGCTGTGGCCCTCTTCAAGGTTTCTAAAGCCCAGTGTTTATTACTATCACAGCATTTCTCTCTGAAATATTCTTCCCCTGTCTCTGGCCTCCTCATGTCCTGTGAGCCCTTCAAGACAAGGGGAGCAATTCCTACTCTTTCCTTTTTACTCTCTTAATCTTAATAGCTACTTTTGGCATACGTAGTGATGAAGAGCTTGTCTCCAAGTCTAATTAATCAGTTAACTCACACTGATATTGTAGGTGTGAATAAGGGTGAGTGTAAGTTTGAGTCTTCCATTAGGTGATCAGGGCAGAGATTGCATCTACGTTTCCCATTGGAAATCCTAATGCTTCTCTCCTACAAATGAGATCCTGGGACTCATTCTTCTGCTTAAAATCCTCCAATGCTTGAAAATCACACTGAGAACCAAATCCAGATTTTCACTAAAGGCCTCCTTGGTGAACCACTTCCTGCTACTTTACTGACCCATTCTTGTTTTTTGTCTCTTTCATGGTTTGCCAAATTAACTCTGAAGTCTGAGTTTTTCATTTGCTTTTCTTCCTCTTGGGTCATTTCTCATCAGATCATCATGTAAAGCTTCTTCCTCTCATCTTTTAAGTCTCTGTGTAAATTACTAGATCTTATTTTAATTTCATTTTTATGCTGTATTCTCCCCCATGTATTTTTTCCATCATATAAAAGTGAAATCTTCTTGTTTTAAATTTATTTTAGATCATCTATAACTATGCATTCTTGGTAGAAGGAATAAATTACAAAAGCCACATTTAAGAAACATTATAAGGTTGAATATGTTTTGCTAAGCCTTATTTTTAATTGTGTATGAATTTGTCACAAATGTACCGTTTAAAAATATCTACAAATTGGCTATTCTTAAGTATTAAATTTCACATGGTCTTTTATGTTAAATACTAAGGGAGATGATTCTTTGAAATTCAATTCCATTCCTGTGGAATTACTTCTCTGTGGACTAAATAATTCCACTTAAAAAGCTCATTGTAATCACACACACACAGATATAAAGCATATACACATTAAAATTCTTCCTTTACTGTGTCTCTCACAACTTTTTACCTCCTTTATTTCACAAACTACATTTTCAGAGAGCAGAGGATACTAATTATAAAATCCACACTTCTAACCTAAATATCACAATGGATGATTTTTAATAGAAAAAGAGACTCAGGAAGGGAATACACTGCAGATTAAAACTCACAGTACAACTTTTAACCCTGCAAGCACTTGGAAGGCACTAGAATGAATGATATGCCTTTATCTCTACACCAGTTTTCCTCAATATTATAAAGTGTTTTAGTCTGGATAATTTTTTTCTTTTCAAGGGTGTTCTGGGCATTGTAAGATGATTTGTGGCATCCTTGGCCTCTACCTACCAAATGCTAGTATAAAACTCACCTCCAATTTTGACACAGAAAATGTCTCCAGATCTTACCAACTATCCCTTGGGGAAGTGGGGTAAAACCACCTCAATACACACACACACACACACACACACACACACACAGACACGTATATTTATATGTATTCTTTGTTATAGTTCCAGAATTACATTTTAAATGATTCATTTCTCATTTTAAGAAAAATACTTTTTTAATTTATTTGAAAGACAGAGTTACAGAAAGAGAAGGAGACAGATAGAGATGTTCCATTTGCTGGTTCATTCCCCAAATGCCTGTAGCAACTGGGACTGAGCCAGATTGAAGCCAGAAGCCCAGCACTTCTTCCATGACTTCCACTTGGGTAGCAGAGGCCCAAACACTTGGGCCATCTTCTGCTACTTTCCATAGGCCATTAGCTGGGAGTTGAACTGACACCCATAAGGAATGCTAGAGTCACAGGTGAAGGCTTAGCCTGCTTTGTTACCACACTGCCCCCTCATTCTATTTTTCAATTTTCTTTATCCATTTTTTTCTTTTAAAAAAGTTTTATTTATTTATTTGAAAGAAAGAGTGACATAGAGAGGGAGAAATAAAGATCTTCCATCTATGGGTTCACATCCCCAAATGACTACAACAGCCAGAGTGGGACAAACTGAAGCCAGGATCCAGGAACTCCATCATGATCCACCATGTGGTGGCAAGGCACTAAGCACTTGGGCCATCATTTGTCGCTTCACAGGCCCATTAGCAAGAAGCTGGATTGGAAGGGGAGCGCAGGGAAACCAACTGGCCCATCAATATGAGATACCAGCATTGCAAGTGTCAGCTTAACCTACTGCACTATATCACTGGCCCCCAAATTACCATTGCTTTAGAGTTCCTGGTTGTCTTCTACCTTGTGTCATTTTTCTCTTCTTGAAGATACGGCCAGAATTTTTATGTGACTCTGGATCGTCATTCATTTTCTTTCATTCACTGGGGTATATTTGCCATCTGAATTTTGAATCGTAAGGAAAAGGCCACTCAATTCCCAGCCCAACATCCACAAAACAGAAGTGTATTGGAAACAGACATTTCATTGGAATCATCTCAAAGATAAAAACATACCTTAAGCTTCACACAGGTTTTCTGACCTGAGAAGTCAGTTTGTACATAACTAAGGTAGTCCAAAAAGAGTTGCTGACTCTATTTTTCTGTATAGTTATAAATTACTTCACTTGTTTCTAATTCAGGATCTCCAAGAAATACTGGCTACCTTGACCCCCAGGTTGGCTCTCTAGAGCCCCAAGCTGGCTATCCAGGGTCCCAGGCAAGCTATCCAGTTCCACCAGCTGACTATCTAGTTGCTGACCAAAGTAGCATTCCTGTCTCAGATCAGCCAGGACATACTCAGCCTGGTGGACCTGCAGGGGTACCATGGATGCCAGCTCCACCACGTCCATTGAACTGCCCACCTGGACTGGAGTATTTGACTCAGGTAATTTCAAATACATGGAACAATCATAACAGCAAGACTGTGCTTCCAGTTTACTTAACAAGAGTAACAAATTAATAATTTATCAAATTCAAAATACTGTAATATTTTGTTAATAAATGAATTGTTCATTTCATTTTTTCATCAAAACAAAAATGTCTTAGAAAATTGTGTTCTGTGATCTTGAATACCATTTATGATAATAGCCAACAGCCAATATTTATTAAACGAAATTTTCTAGTCTTTATCCTATGCAAAATACATGTAATCTATAGAACATCTGGGTGGTTAGGAACATGACACCATTTGAACCTCTGACTGAGCACTTTGTGTTCTCCATGTGTTTTTTAATTTCACTACTAAATAATTCATTTGAAACTTGGAAAAAGAGTTTGCATGAAGTTTGCGGTTGAGTTTCCTTTTTTTTTTAAAGATTTATTTTATTTATTTGAAAGACAGAGTTACAGAGAGAGGTAGAGACAGAGAGAGAGAGGTCTTCCATCTGTTGGCTCACTCCCCGAGATGACCGCAACAGCCGTAGCTGCGCCGATCCAAAGCCAGGAGCCAGGAACTTCTTCTGGGTCTCCCATGCAGGTGCAAGGGCCCAAGGACTTGGGCTATCTTCTCTTACTTTCCCAGGCCATAGCAGAGAGCTGGATCAGAAGAGGAGCATCCAGGACTAGAACCAGCACCCATATGGGATGCTGGAGCTTCAGGCCAGGGCTTTAACTCATTGCGCCACAGTGCCGGCCCCACTGTTGAGTTTCAATTATTGATAGCAAATGAGAAGTTCAAATATTTTATGCTACTTGACTAATGTTTTTACTGTAGTTAATTTATTGTAGTTAATTTTATCCTTGGCAGGCTCCAATTTTATCAGTTTCATCAATAAGGGCAGGAAAAGTTCTGGGTTTTTCTGTTCTACATGATAGTTAATGTTAGCAAGATGAAGAGGTAGGTGAAATAGCAACATGAAATTCTGTATACCGTTCTATAAAGAAATATTTTTATGATAGCCAACCAGTTTTGATAAACCAGGAGTCTGTCTTCTATTGTCTGTATCAGTTCAATTTCAGACAGAAACGCTCTGATATTTAAAAATCAGGATGTCAGAAAACATACAGAAGTTATCACCAATTACAAGTGATGTCAGATACGCTTTAAAAATTCTTGACATTTGCAGGAAAAACTCTTTAAATTAACAAAAAAATGATCAGCATTTCTTGAGCCTCTTTTAGAAGGAACATAATTTTCTAAGGTTCATAAGGAGTCACAAGTCAGTTTAATTTTATCTAAATTTTCCCTGATCAGTAGTGAACACTTCTAGCAGTTTTTTAATTAAAAATATTGCTATTAGTTTAACACTAGAAGGTAATAAAATTGGTAATTGATTGAATGTAGTTTTTAAAATATAAACACATAGATTTTAATTTGCTTGATTTAAGAAACATTGTTTTGACACAAACTTAATGCTTAATTTTGTCTTTCCTGGAAGATAGATCAGGTACTGATTCATCAAGAAGTTAAGCTACTAAAAGGTACGTATGCATAGTTTTCATATTTCTAGAAAGAAACTAAGGTTATGCAGGCAAACACATGTTAACCATCATAAATATATCACTATTACCCAGGGCCAGTTCACCAAGTTATTTACAAACTCTGCCTTCAGAATAATGAAATTATGAACAGTATCAGCAATTTACAGTAAAATTCTCAGGTGGTGATTAGGATTTTGCTGGGCATCTTTTCTTACAATGCAGACATTAACTTAGAAGGAACACAATCCAAACTTATTTTCACTTCTTCCCCTACAATTGTAGCTTCACCTGTTTTCTCCCCAGTTTGTGATCAATCTGAGAATGGGTCAGAGCAACATGAATAGTTTGGCTACCTTAGTACATTTCTGAAAAAAGTAATCAATTTGAATCTGGCTGGGAATTTTTGGAAAATTATTGCTTGTACCCAAATTTTCTCTTGGGAGTTCAGATGAGCCCTGTTAGACTTTTGTCCCCTGGGCTGTGGATTATCAGCTTATATGCAGGGGCACTGCAGAGTTGGAGGATGCTGACCAGCAGGTTTGAGGCTTGGCTCCCAAGAAGAACAAACCCACTCCTGCTGAGTGGGTGGGACACCATCCTGTGTATGTTGGTGCCATGACCTCCTGGTGCAAGTACAACCTCTGGAAGCCAGTCTAGATTCCAGCACAGCTGCCCATGGAGTGAGCCTTTGAGTGGATTCCTGAACAATAGTGTCTCCATCTAGATAAAAAGGGTTAAATGACTGCTGGTCTGCAACATACATCTGTTACGTCCATCTTCACCTGTCTGCAGAGGTTTTTTCTTTGATAGAAATTAAAGCTAATCTTTCCAAACAGAGTAATATATTTAATTAAAATATGCAATTGTCATTTCTTATATTTACATTATTTATAATGTACACTGAGATATTTGTAATGGTTTTACCCAAAAAATGAGCTCTTCATTATTTGATCATTTATATTCTGACTTTTCAAAATATGCTGAAGAATACTTATTAAGGTTATAAAATCCAAACCAGATATTATACATTATATAGCACACTATTTGTTTTTATAGATTTACAAACTTAATAAAATTTTTAAATATGTCTTAATCATGAAATATAAAATTAATTCCTAATTCTCTAGTCTTTAATTCTGTGGTTGTTTTAAAAAGGGACATCTTTAGTTTTTGCTCTCTTTGTACACAAATTGAAAGTTCGCTTGTTTTTTTCATATTAGAAAGGTGTCTCTTAACATTTGAGCATTTAAGCGTTAATAGTTTCTCTCATTTCAAAGCTTAAGAGATCAAACAGATATAAACAGAATTCTTTTGCTTTGTTTGGTTTCATTTTTAAGTAACCAGAAGGAAAACAGAGATTATGTAAACCCAGGTTGTTTAACAAATCAACAGACAACTTCGCTGGATAATAAACAGCCTCTCAAAATCAGTCTAGTTTTTTTCTCACCAAACATTTAACAGTGGCAGATGTTTAAGTCATGGGTCGGTCTTACAAATGCAGAGTCCCACCAAACACACTTAAGGGAATTTGCACTGACAAAGCTTGTGGAAGGCATCCTATCTGAACAAACTCCTGTCATTTTTACCTCCACATGTTTCTTTGAGTCAATTCTTGTTTTGTTCAGGGTCTGATATCCAATGACTTAAGCTACCACGCACTGTGGACAAATGGGGCCTTTGATTGCTCCTTCCTGACTGTAAACAAGGAGAGACGTCCAATGTGTGAGTCAATACAGGAAGCCGTTTGTGTTGTACCATGTGGGTCTCAGCACGTAGTGCCTCTGATAAGGTGCAGAGTTCACTCAGGAGGCCCCTGGTCTAGATGAAGCACTGGTTGCCAGGAACATTTCCCCCTTTCCCAGTACCCTTCCCTCCCTTCTAAGCAGCTGCTGCCATTTTTAACCATGGTACCTGGTGCCCAATATGGTGTTCTGGTTCACCTTCCATTTCTATTCTCTTTCTACACGTGTCCTTTGGAAATGAACCCTCTCATTGCATTTGTTCAAACAATGCAAAGGTTTAAGACTAATTTTGGTTTATAGAACAGTTTATCAAGCCAACTGATGTATTACAACATTTTATAGTGCCTAAGCATAGAAACCATCTCCTTATCTCCTCCATAACACACAACACTGTAGCATGTGAGTAGACATTTTGTCCACATTCCTAGCACTACCATGGGCACCTGCAGTATTCCCCCAACCCCCACAGTGGAGTTTCCCTTTCTGACGGGAGTCTGTGAAATCAGAAAGATCTGACTTATTTTCCTCTCTGTATTTCCCACAAGAACTCTCATAGTATCCTCTGCTTTTACTTTCCGTTTTGTGTCATTGGGGTCATCTCTAAATACCTTTCTTTTACCTTTTTTCTTTTCTCCCTGATGTAGTTGTGTGTTATAATATCTTCAGGTAGATTCAATGGGTCATTATGATTTCTTCTTTTTGTCTTAAAGTCTTAATAGGTTTTGAAACTCAAAACAAATATGAAATTAAAAACAGCTTTGGACAGAATATTTTCCTGGCAGTGGAAGATACTGATTGCTGTACCCGAAATTGCTGGGAGGCATCTAGACCTTTCACATTAAGGATTCTTGATAACACGGGCCGAGAAGTGATCACCCTGGAGCGACCACTGAGATGCAACAGTTGCTGTTTCCCCTGCTGCCTTCAGAAGGTCAGTGCACAGTCACCAGGGCAGGTTGTAAAGTCGCTCAGCGCTTTTCACCTCCTCATTGCACCTAAGCATATGATCATTATTACATTTATATACATTATTCTTCCTTGATAGATAGAAGTTCAAGCTCCTCCTGGTGTCCCAATTGGATATATAACTCAGACCTGGCATCCATTTCTGCCTAAATTTAAAATTCAAAATGAGAAGGAAGAGGATGTGCTAAAAATCTGTGGTCCATTTTTTGTGTGTAACTGTTTTGGAGATGTTGACTTTGAGGTAAGAGATGTCATGATGCTCTCAGAAGTTGCTTAATATAAAATACATGTTTTTAGTACAGGAAAACAGTGTGATATTATGTTATTAAATAATGTATACAAATATTTCAAGATGAGAATAATATAAGAGTAAGACATTGATAAGTACCGTATACTAGTATTTCAGGAAGAAGATAATATGCTCATATTTACCTTTGTTCCGAATGGTAGTTGTTACTGTGGTCAAAGATCAGTGTTTATTATGATTAATGGAATAAAGAGCAACACAGCTGATACGTCAAATAAAAACAAGCCAAATGGGGGCAGGTGTTTTGCCTAGCAATTCAGTGACTGAAACACCTGTTGAAATGGTTGACCCTCACACTACAGTGCCTGGGTTCAATTTCTGGCTTCACTCCATTTCTAACTGCCTGCCAATGCCTGAGAGGCAGCTGGTGATGGCTGGAAATAGCTGGGTCCCTGGACATACTGAGGAGGTTGAGACGGAGATACTGGTTTATTGATGGCGCACTGTCTGTCCTCCCCATCACTGTCACTAAAGACATTTTTTTGAGTGAACCAACAGATGGGAGCACTCAACCTCACTCGTTCACTCTCTCAAATAAAAATAAATAAATAAACAAATAGAGAAAGTTCGAGTCAGATTTTCCCTGGTGACTGGTCAAGAGCTCTACTATCAGGATTACAAAAATAAAAAAGCAAAATATCCAACCTTTAGATTTTCTGTGATGATGCTGTATATATTACCCATTTTATATAGAAAGCTAACTTAATTCTCTGACTGCTATCTCACATAGATCTTTTTAATCTGAAAAACAGGCTGTCAGTGCTGTAAGACATTTTAGAAGGTATGACTACTTGAGTTTCCACAAAATGCTCAAACATAGCTTAAAGCAATTTAATGTAAAAGTCACCCCTTATCCACAGTTTCACTTTCTGGAATTTTAGTTATTATGATCAACTGTGGTCAGAAAATATTAAATGGATAATTCCAGAAATAAACAAGTCACAAGTTTCAGATGGTGGGCAATTCCATGATTTTATGAATCCCCCCTTTGTCTAGTATATACATACTATGAAAAGCTACTTGCCTGTTATTCACTTACTAACCTTCTCAGTTATCTAGTTGATTGTCAATATCTTTTTCCAAGTAACTGTTATGAGCCTTTCCTCTTCCAGGACTCTTGATGGGGAAAAAATATGGCCACATGAACTGATATCCCAATCCAATCTTATTTATGAGTTTAAAGTCCAAATTCATACCAATGGTTTATTTCAGAAGCTGCAAAACATAAAAATTAATTCTAAATAGTGCTGTTAATTACAGGTTAAATGCAAAAGTATATGAGAAAAAGATGATAACAAAGGCTATCCTCTATTCCTACATAAAAATCCTCTATCTTCATGTGGAACAATTCAAAAATTATATAATGCATTAAGAACTAACTTACCAGAAAATAGTCAACACTTGAAAATAAAGCTTCATATAATAGAATAATCTGCAATGATCATTTTAAAAATACCTAGCCAAACATTAAAGAGACAAAGTAAAGGCCAGCACCACCGCTCAACAGGCTAATCCTCCACCTAGCGGCGCCGGCACACTGGGTTCTAGTCCCGGTCGGAGCACCAGATTCTGTCCCGGTTGCTCCTCTTCCAGTCCAGCTCTCTGCTGTGGCCAGGGAGTGCAGCGGAGGATGGCCCAAGTGCTTGGGCCCTGCACCCCATGGGAGATCAGGAGAAGCACCTGGCTCCTGCCTTTGGATCAGTGCGGTGTGCCGGCCGCAGTGCGCCGGCCGTGGCGGCCATTGGGGGGTGAAGCAAGGGCAAAAAGGAAGACCTTTCTCTCTGTCTCTCTCTCTCACTGTCCACTCTGCCTGTCAAAAAAAAAAAAAAAAACTAATAAAAAATACCATAACTTGAAAGGTTGTTATGAGAATTGAATCGCTTATTCATGAAGTCTTTCCATGCTGTGCAGATACTAAATGTAATATACAAGCTTTATTATTAAATAAATAACTTATGAGTAATCATTCAATTTGTCTTACACGTCATTATACTATACTATTTTGATAGTGTCTATGCTCTGTATGCTATTTCATATTTCAGTTTTTCTATTTATATTTGACATGTGGGATGTCTAAATTTATTAGAATGCTGTCACCAATTATTGTTAGTAAATCTGTGAATTTAAACATTTAACATTAACATGATATCAGTTTTTATGTCTACAGCTTGAAATTTATAATAGGGATTTCTTATTTTTGAAATTGTATCTTGGCCGACGCCATGGCTCACTTGGATAATCCTCTGCGTGGGGCGCCGGCACTCCTGGTTCTAGTCCCAGTTGGGGTGCCAGATTCTTTCCCGGTTGCTCCTCTTCCAGTCCAGCGTTTCCAGTCCAGCCGTAGTGGCCATTTCGAGGGTGGACCAACAGAAAAGGAAGACCTTTCTCTCTGTCCATCTCTCTCACTGTCTAACACTGCCTGTCCAAAATAAAAAATAAAAAAATAAAGAAATTGTATCCATAATTTAGCTAAAAATTGTCTAGTCCTGATGACTTAAGTTGATTGTTCACATTTCAAATTATTGCCACAGAAATTATGTATTTTCTTTTTGCATATTTATCTTGGTGAATTTTTCATTTCTTGTAGAATTCAAAAGAGAAAATAATAATATCTTTATCAATATGGGATTGGATTTATGCTAGATGCTAAGTTGTCATCAACAATTTTCACTAAAAACGATTTCAAAATTTAAATATAAAATGTAAGGTTTTATCAGTAGTGCAAATGCTTAGATGACAGCTGGCACATTGGCCTCAAGCTGCTCCAGGTACGTTTGTTCTGGGGTTGCAGCAGGAGGACCTAATTGGATCCTATTTTCTAATGGCTTATCACTGGAAAGCAAGAGCCAGGACGAACCACATAGCCATGTTGAAAGACAGTACTCCTGTCATGCCAGGTAACACCCCTTGTTCAAAAGCTCATATGGCTAAGCCCAGTTATCAATGAGCAAGAGGAATCCTGGGCCTATAGTGGGAGAGGGAATGAAATAGATATTTGATAGCGATCCATGCTCTCATAGTTCCATACTGGAAATTTGTTTCAAGGTTTTGAAGATCCCATCACCCCTACCCCCACCCAAATAAAACCAACCCACTCTTCAGTCTCCCCTGTGGTCCCTGGGGCAGGGCCTTCAGAGGGTATTGCTAGCTCATGTGGCACCTCTGCACATTGAAAAGTGCATTCCTCTGTCTCAGCGTACACAGCTCTGTGTGTATCTACCCTGGTCAGTGTCGGCTACATTCAGCCTCCTCCTGCCCACCTGGGGAGTGTCTGTAGTCTGCCCATAATGCATTCAATTTGTTCTGATGGCCCTGAGTTTTCCGTAGGCAGAGTTGTCGAATAGTAAGATCTTTACTTTGGAGTTTTCTTTATTTATTTTTCATAGTCCCATCCAGCTTCTTTTACTGCTCATGCTCTACTAGTTGTCCATTCTTAGCTGAACATTATCCAGGAGCATCCCAAACTGAATTATTCGATACTTTTCTTCACTCAGGCCTGCCAGTCTTCTTTTCTATGCTGTTCATATTTCACATTCCCTACTCACAGTGGTGGTAATGAGACTTCCCATTATATTGAAACTTTCAGCTTATCTAAACCCTGTGTTGCTTTTAGTTCAGAAATCACATGGGAATTATGTTTGCTACATTCATTCTTTCCAGCTTCTGGTCATGTTGTCAAAAATTTTCTTTATATCTCAGTCCTGCTCTGCTTAAATTTTGTCTTGATCACTCAACTAATTTATTACTATCTATTTTAATGTAAAATAAATGTTATAAGTTCTCTGTATAGTATGATAGCATTTCATACTTTGATAAATAGATACAGGTTCCTATGTGTATGAATGAAGGTAATGTGCTCATAATAACACATGATACATAATTTTAATATAATATTATTTAATTTTACACAAATTTTAAAAATAATTTTGCCATAAGCTTTCCATTAAGTTTTAGACTTTTCTCTTTGTTTTGGAATTTAGATTAAATCTCTTGATGAACAAAATGTGGTTGGCAAGATTGCTAAGCAGTGGACGGGGCTTTACAGAGAGGCATTTACAGACGCTGATAATTTTGGGATCCAGTTCCCTGTGGACCTTGATGTGAAAATGAAAGCTGTGGTGCTTGGCGCTTGTTTCCTCATTGTAAGTCCATTGTTACTAGTCTTGGTTATGGATAGTCTCTCCAGAATCTTTCTGAAATTATTCAGTAAACTGTATATTTTAAAATGATCTTCTTTTAGTTTCAAACAATTGCCTGTTTGATACTAGCTCTGAAATTCCATGTGATTCTGACAATGAATTTATGGGTCATCAGTTTTAGTTGGATGAGTCTGTGCATTTTCACATGGCAAATGAAGGACTTTATATATTAAGCAGAGGTCATTTTCGTACAAATTTATTTTAATTTTTTTGTGCTTTTGGGATATTGTTGAATCAGGGCTTGTGTGGAAAATCTCAGTGAAACAGAGAGAGCTCAGTTTGGCTTATTATTAAACTAAATCATCAAATGCTGGAGTATGAATTGCAATAACAGTATGCATCTAAATAGGCCTCTAGATCTATTAATTTATAGGAAATACATGGTTTAGAGTTGTGGTTTTGAAGATTTCAAAACCCCAGCAGCAGACCATAACCTAGTTCAACAAGTCAGAAATTCAGAATCAGAAGTTTGTATAGGTTTTCTGGTGATTCCAATATGTAGTCAAAGTTAAGCTAATACACAGCAGTCATTTTTAGCTCAACAACAGAAACACCTGGCTAACTTTTCAACTTCCCCATGTTCACATTGCCCCCAAATCTACTAAATCAAAATTTCTGCAGGTGGGACCAAATCGCCAGTCTATTTAGAGCATTTAGATGAGTTCAATGTGCATCACAGGTGTGAAACATTAGAAGTGCCTTTTAAATATGGATTTCAGGATGCAATTAGAAAAAATTAAAAGATAAAAAACAATAGCAAGGGGCAGTCATATGGAACAGTGACTTAGGTGATTGCTTGGGATGCCTACATTCTCTTCAGAGTACCTAGTTTAAGTCCCAGGTACTCTGCTTCCAATCTAGTTTATTGCTAATATGCATCTTGGAAGGCAACAGGTGATTGCTCAATTTTGAGTCTCTCCATTTTAATGACCAAGCACAGCTTTTAAAGGGCAGGCAGAAGGGGTGTAGCTAATTCAGAGCAACACTAATACTAAGGATAAAAGCTGATATTGGCGCTGCTATGCTTCTCCAATCAACTTGAAGGTCACATAGACTAAGGTAGGCTTCCTGATAGGCCTGGGCTACACCCTGGAGCAGGTCACCTGATTGGCCAGGGTGCAGGAACTGTGAATGGGGCTCCAGCCACCTGCCAGCAGTCAGGTTGTGGGTCCATCCGGGGAGGCATGGTGCGCTATGCCCTCTCAAACTCCTGCATGGGCTAGGCAGGTAGTCTCACAGGATCACCCTCAAAAATTAATAAATACACATTTTTATGAAATGAAAACATATAGCAAAAAGATTCCAGTTCCTTCAACAAATAAGTGGTAAGGAGAATATAAAGGTAAAATAAAGAGGAATACAGAGACTTAAAATATATCAACTAAAGGCCGGCGCTGCAGCTCAATAGGCTAATCCTCCACCTGTGGCGCCAGCACACTGGGTTCTAGTCCCAGGCAGGGCACTGGATTCTGTCCCGGTCGCTCCTTTTCCTGTCCAGCTCTCTGCTGTGGCCCGGGAGTGCAGTGGAGGATGGCCCAAGTGCTTGGGCCCTGCACCCACATGGAAGACCAGGAGAAGCACCTGGCTCCTGCCTTCGGATCAGCGCAGTGCGCCAGCCTCAGCAGTCATTGGGGGGTGAACCAAAGGCAAAGGAAGACCTTTCTCTCTGTCTCTCTCTCACTGTCCACTCTGCCTGTCCAAAAAAAAAAGTAAAGAGATATCAACTAACATAATTTGCATCTCATGTTTGAGTACCGATTTAACCAAACCAATATGAAAAAAATATTTGACAGAATTTAAAGGAAATTTGAACAGTATGAAGGACTTATTATTCTATATGTGATATCATCATTATATAAAAACAAAAGTCTATATTTTTAGAACCCCATAGAAGTCTATACTTTTAGAAGCCCAGACTGAAGTAATCCCTTATTGAATGATTTCATACCACGAATTTGCTTTTAAAACAGGGATGAAGTCAAAATGATCTAGGGAATGAAGTATTGGATTAACTGTGATCGATCACATAAACAATGATTGAATCTGGATGATCAATTTATGGGACCTATTACTGTTCTAATTTACAATATGCTTATTTTTTTCCTGTAATAAAGTTTAAATACAAGGATACTTCAAAGTTTATGAGAAATTAGAAATTAAAAGATGTTTATTTTGTTGCAGAAATATTTTAAATATATCCATATGTTTTTCATAATCCACATTTCCATGATTTTTTTGAAGATTCCTGATATATCTGGATTTCAAATTTTTTTGCACCTTCATTTTCCACAAAGTTTTTGAAGTACCCTTGTGTAACCAGTTATACATATGTAAAAGATTTTTTAATAACCATTCTTTAACCCCCCTCAAAATAAATTTAACCTTAACTTTGAGGGAACTATTTAAGCAAAGGCAAGGAATCTGAATGATATGATGTCTTTAGGGAAACAAAGCTGTCTGAATTATTTAGATATATAGGATATATATAGGATATATATAGGATATATAGGGGCTAGAATGATGAAATTATTATTAGAAAATGACTGTTGACTTCTTATAATCACAGGTTACTTCACTGAAAATTGCTAATTGCTGCTTTTTAAACTAGATAGTGTAAATTAATTATAATTTTTAATATATTTATTTATTAGAAGATCAGAGAAATAGAGAGAGAGGAATGGAGACAGAGTGAGTGAGAAGAGAGAGAGAGAAAATCTTCCATCAACTGGTGCATTTCCCAAATGACTGCAACAGCCAATTCTGGGCCAGAAGGCCAGGAGGATGCCAAGAGCCAGCAACTCCATCCTGGTCTCCCACATGGGTGGTAGAGTCCCAATTACTTGAGCCATATTCCATTGCCTTCCCTGATGCAGTCATAGGAAGTTGAATTTGAAGCAGAAAAACTAGGACTCAAACCAGCACTCCAGTATTGGATGCCATGTTGCAAGTGGCACATTAACTCACTGTGCCACAGCTCCAGCTTCAGTAATTATAATTTTAGAAAGATCAATACAGGTGAATAGGTGGGAAATGAACTGAAGAAAGATAAAATTGCAATAGTGCATCTCCAAAGTGTTTGGAGAGATAAAGGAAAATAACAGATGTAAAAGAAATAAAAACTATAGGATTTTACTGTAGTCATAGGGAGAGAGTCAAGTTAGATACTTGATGGAGTGAAGCCAACTGGGATCAGAGTATACATAGTGAAAGAGAAAAGATGAATAGCAGCCATAAAATACTAACTGTAATGCATCGTAACTCAAAGACAGCTGTCATCTTCTGAAAAACATTAAAGTACATGGAACTTGAGATACTGGAAAAATTTTCTTACTAGAAAAGAACTACAATGAGGAAGAATGAAAGAGAAAGATTATCAGAGAATTAATTAAATTCATTCTGGTGTCAATAAATGAATGGAGTTATAGAATTTAACTGCTATTAAAATGGAACACTCTAGGTAGAATTTATGTAGCTATGGATTTTTCCAAACTTACTTACTAGAGTTAATTTTTCTTGTGTAACAGATAAATTACTGTGTGTCATCAGATACCTTAGCATTTCCATGTCTGAGAATTAATCCCTGTTTTTGTTTGAAAACTCATTTCTGTATTTTTTTTTTACCTAGGACTTCATGTTTTTTGAAAACTGTGGAGGCATGGAGCCAATAATAGGTGTATGGTAGTGGTAATGGATTAATGAAAATATCCTCAGAAAATATATAATCTGTATATTGATTGGGATTATCTAATAAATGTGAATTAAAAAGTGTGATGCCTGAAGCTCCAGTTGTATGATTTTACTTTTCTAGAGTTTTTTTGACCACATCACTGACTTTTAAACGTTTTTATCCGTTATAGCAATGTTTACTGTGAACTTATGAGAAAAAACACAAACAGCTAAAATTTGAGAATCACTATTTAATCAAATGCAAGCATGTATTGGGTTGTGGGGATAGGCAATCAATCTCTTGCCTAAATGTTTTCTAGTTGTACAGGCCATGGTAAAATGAAAGTGAAGACAGTAAAAACAAAAACAGCTGTAACAGCTACAAAGTCCATGAAAAGATGAGGATATAACAGAGAGAGTAAGAGTTCAAGGAGGTTGAGGAAATGGAAAGAGGAAAGAGGCAATTGTGGCAACGGATTTTGCATGAAGGTCTTCGTGGAGAAGCCTATTCACTCACCCTCACTCACTGACCCCACAGAGACAATGTGGCACCACCTAGGCAAGACATGGGAGATGTTTACTTTGTAAAGCCCAAAGGTAAAAAATTGAGATTTAGAAAACAAGGTTCATTAGGAAAGGAGAGTTTGGGAAATAACATTGCCAATGAAAGGTATGGGATTTATATAACTCTGCTGCCTTTTCTGCAACGGGGAAGCGATCAGGAAGCAAAAATCCACAGAGTGGGGCCAGCGCTGTGGGACAGCGAGTTAAAGCCATGGCCTGAAGTGCCGGCATCCCATATGGGGCCGGTTCTAGTCCTGGCTGCTCCTCTTCCGATCCAGCTCTCTGCTGTGGCCTGGGAAAACTGTGGAAGATGGCCCAAGGCCTTGGGCCCCTGCACCCACGTGGGAGACCCGGAGGCAGCTCCTGGCTCCTGGCTTTGGATCGGCTCAGCTCCAGCTGTTGCAGCCATCTGGAGAGTGAACCAGCAGATGGAAGACCTCTCTCTCTCTGTCTCTACCTCTCTTTGTCACTCTGTCTTTCAAATAAATAAAATACATTTTTTTTAAAAAAATCCACAGAGTACCAGACATCTTTGTAAACCCTTTGCACAGTTGAACTCCTTTGAGCCTGTTAAAAATCCATGCAGTAGGTGTTGTTACTACCACCATTTCAGAGGGGGAAACAAAATCAGAGGCACAGACATTGTCAGGTGACTTTCACAAGGTCACAAAGATGGTAAGGAGAAGAGAAAGTGTTCAAACTCAGGGGCTGGGTTTTCTTCCCTCCTCTTCCCATCTTTTCTCAGTTCCTCATTCCACTTGGCTCCTTTCTCACCTCCTTTTTTTTGCCTCTTCCCTATCGCTCTTAGTAAGGTTGTAGGCTGGCCGCGGAAGTCAGCAAAGTTAGGGGCGGCAGAGGGTTAGGTTTCACTTCTGCATAAGCGGCTTGACTGGGGAGTCTGACGTTACTGTTGTAATTAAGAGTTTTAAATGAAAGCAGATGCATCTTTGGGTTCCATCCGTGTTTGTTTATTGCATGCCTCAGTGCCGGCTGCGGGCTGGAAAATGAAACGTCGGTAAACATACTACAAACATCATCTGATGATGAAAGGAAAGGAAAAGCAAGACAGTAGGAAAGGGCGGGCGCAGAGGAGCAAACCACCTAGGCACGGCGCGCCTCAGGAGCAGCAAGACTCTGAGGGGTGGAGGTCAAGGTTAGAGCACTGGACGTTCTCCCAGCAGAGGCCCCATCCCGGTTCAAGACTCTCAGTGCCAGGTGGTGTCAAAGTCTCAGTTCACAGCACTAGCGCCTCGGAGCCTCTCGGCCGCGCGGGCGGGCGCGGCGTAGCCCGAGGGACTGTCCCGCCTCCTGCGGGATCCCATTGTACACGTAAGATCCAGGAAATGAAACCGAGAGCCGCGGCGTCTGCGCTGAGGTCGCCGCAGGCTCCTTCCGCTCGGACTTCACCAGACACAGTGGAAGGACCGCGTCCCCAGCCGCGGGGCGCGAGGAGGCGCGACACCGCCGCCGGCCTGGGAGCAGAGGCTCGGCCGCCGCGCGCCAGGACCTCGGCTCGCTCAGACTGCGCGGGAGCGGCGGTCGCCACAGGTGGGGCGCCTCTTGGGGTCAAGAACTTGGGACCTGCTGGGTGTCCGCCGCACACTCAAGTGATGGGGGCGGCTCTGGGGGATGGGGACCGCCGGTTGTATTGTCTCAGGGGGTGGAGGTTGGGGCAGGGGTCGGAGAGGCAGCGGGAAGTGAGCCCAGAACTGGAACAGGGACTCGCAAGGGGACATCGCGTGCCCAGCAGAGCCCCTGGCCCGCCCCAGAGTCATCCCAGTGCCAAGATGTGTCCTGCCTGGAAACGCCACCCAGATGTGCCCTACCCGAAAATGCCACCAAGGTGTGTCTTACCTGGAAAGGCCACCAAGGCGTGACCTGCCTGGAAACCGAACTCTGCTTCCGCTTGGCTAGGCGACTTCACAGCTCAGAGCGCCCTCTATCCAGGCCAGGACTGTCAGCCCGCATAGTGGGGCTATTAGGAGCGACAACAGAGAGGGTACCTTGTGAGACTGAGTGCCAGTCAGAGGGGGTTATAGCCCAGTGGCTAAGACCCTCTGCTGCAGACTGCGTGAGCCCTGCCTCTACCACTTCCCATCTGTGGAATCTGAGTCATTTTCCTTGTCTTCCTGCTTTCTCTGCTCTCTGAAATTGTGTAACTGGTAGAAGAATTACAGAGAGTATTACGTGTATTAATGCCGTGCTGGTCAGGCAGGGACTGGCACTGTGGAAAGCACTCTGTGAAAGTTAGCTTTTATTAACTTCCACATATAACAAAGCCCCTATCTGGTGCCCATGTAGTTCTGTTGTGTGGTGTTGTCCTGACAGTCGTGTCATGGTCACTTAACAGTTCCAGTGACGTTCCTTCTGATTTAGCAACTTGACATAAGGGCTTGGCACACAGCACTCTTGCTGAGGGAGAAGTGTCAGACCGGCTGGGGATTCCTGTTTCTTTGTCGAGCTTCCCTGAGGACAGAACTTTCTCCTGGTGCCACCCACCCCGGCATTTACATCAATTGTAGGACTTTGGAGGATGAACAAATAGAAAATGAAGAGAGAGCTGATTTGATTTCAGCAGTTGGATAGAAAAACGGTGGGTAAGGTAGCTGGAATGCAGACCAAGCAGCCTTCAGATCTGTAAGGGGCTTAGAGCAGAGGTGAGGAGACAATAACCGCCGGAGGACCCCTCAGCACCTCCCTGTCCTCACCTCCGATGGCCTCCCCCTCTTCTGCGCTGTAACCTTAGAGAGCTTTCCTTTCTAGAATGATCCAGGCCCCCTCAGCCTCAGGACTTCTACCTGTGAGGCCTGCTCTGTCCCTAATGCACTGCTCACCTCCCCCCCCCCCCCCCCCCAACACACACTTCCATGGACTACTTGGCTGTGGATGTCCTTCAGGTCTCATTCTGACTTTCCTGACAACTCGAGCACTGCCTCCCTGTAAGTCAGTGGCCTAATACTCCTTTCTTGAAGCACCATCAGCTTTACTCCTAGAATTTAGGGTGTTTTTCATAATTGACTGCATTGCCGTAACTGTGCCCCCTAGTGCCAAGGAGCTGTACTGCTTTAGTGCCTTGAATGTCCTTTGCGTTCATTGAGTATTTTTTGAAAGCCTTTACATTAAATGAATATTTATATCAGCAGTGTTTATACATGTGTACATGCATGTATAGTGTGTACACACAATCTGGGGCAGTAGCATGTTAGTGCTAAATTTAAAAGCCAAACCATTCAGTCAATTACTTCTGACAGTTGTGTGCTTCTCATTCCAAATTTACACGAATAAAATGAAACTAAAGCTTTTTCTATCTTACATAAGTGAGTTGGGGACATGAGTGCAAAAGGAATGGAACATTTTAAATTCATCTAGTTACTAAGCTGTGTGGCTGTAGATAACGATTTTGGCTTTCTGGACTTAGTTTGCACATTTATGAGGAAAGAAGAAAAGAAATTCAAATTAATGAGGGAGCTCTGTTTTATAAGGAAAGGCTTTTCAGAACTAATAAAGCAGTCAAGTAAGAACAACTGACTTAAAGATTAGTTTTGATTCTTTTTGCCTCTTTGACTTACTCATTAGTCGCATGAAACATTTAGCCACTTCCAACTCTGTTGGTCCCAGTTGATGAGAGTGACTTATGTCTTGGATTAGACTCATTATGTTTGAGGAAATCCTTCATTGTACCAGTAAACGAGATCAAATTCAGGGAAGGCATCCACATGGTAGATGACTGTATTCACCTGGAATGCAGTGCCTTTCTCCAGTTAGCATGGAGGCAGGTACAAGGATCACTTAACATTTTGTGCCAGAATTTATGACGTACCATTTTCAATGCTTGAAATAGTATGTAATTGCTAACATTATAAAGCCTACAGTAAAACAGAGACCCAGATCTTATTTTATAATAGTTTTGCCCATAGCTGTTCATCCATACTAATTTGTATTTAAGACTCAAAATCAAAATTATGCTGCCAAGCAGGAAGAAAAAGCATGAGAACAAACAAATTGTTTATACTGTTTCATTTCTATCCCTTGATTTTCTTTGTAAGGAAGGAATGAACTTTGACCCTGAGGAAGATAAATACAGTGTGTTTATAGTTGATACTCATTTGGCAAGGATTTGAAAACTTACAGCATTCCACACGTAAGAGCTTCTAGCTGTTCCTAATATTTTGCATAGTGTTAGTTTATGAATTCCCTTTCTTGCTAATATGTCCTTTATTTTTGGTTTGCACTGAACTTCCCATTTTAAAATCTAAATTCTTAAAAACAAATATTAAAAAAATTAAAATAAATGTTTTTCATCTTATATGTATAGTTTTTTTTTTTAAGATTTGCTTTATTTGAAAATAAGAGCTACAGAGAGTGAGGGACACACACAGAGAGAGGGAGATCACTCCCCTGGTGGCTACAATGGCCAGTGCTGCGCCAGGTCAAAGTCAGGAGCTCTATCCAAGCCTCCCACGTGGTGGCAGGGGCCCAAACATTGGACATCTTCTGATGCTTTTCCCAGGCCATGAACAGGGAGCTGGATCAGAAGTGGAGCAGCTGGGACATGAACTAGCACCCATGTGGGTGCACCTGCAATGTTGCAGGAGATGGCTTTTCCCACCACACCACAACACCAGCCCAGATGTATAGATTTCCAATAAAGATACAATGAATTAATTTTGTCCAATTAAGTGGTTTGTTAACAAAATAAAAAATAAAACAAATTTGCTGTGTTTATCCTCTTAATATTGTTTAGGATTTATCTCTAGAAATTACTGTTTTTTTTGACATTGAGTGCAAGATGAGAATGACTGAAGAAATTAATCCCTTACAATTGCTATTAAAATTGGATAAAGGTCTTAGAACATTTTAAAACTGAGCATACTCATAGTAAAGGGTGGTGTCTTAAAAGAAGTAAGGGGTAGATAAAACTTTAAAGATGAGTTTCTCACAGTGTTCATTACGGAATCTACATCTACTTGTTTTTTTGTTTGTTTGTTTGTTTGCTTTGAGAAAAACAGACAGGCAAATAGAGAGAGCATGCTCCTATAGGCTGGTTCACTCCCCAGATGCCAGCAGTGGGTAGTGCTGGGGCTGGCAGCTGGGTACTCAGTCCAGATTTCCCATGTGGCTGGCAGAGACCTAAGTACTGGAGTCATCATCTGCTGCCCTCCAGGGTCTGCATTAGCAGGAAGCTGCAGTCAGGAGTGGGCGATGGGACTGAAACCCATGTACGCTGATATAGGACATGGGCATCTTAACCAGGAGCAGGCCAACTCTCTGCTCCTGTACCGTATTTTTTATCAGTATTTTAATATATTTGTTAGGGTTTTCTTGGTGTATTTTAAGAAACTATGTATTCCCTTTTGGGGGGGGGTATATACATTTTAATACATAATCCTTAAGAATGGAAATGTGATGTTGACAAAAATATCCATAACCTTTTGTTGTATGAGTTTAGTCTCCTTTTACAGTTCTTCAACTGGTAGAAGCTAAAACACTAATGCATTCTTGAAAATGTTTAGTCTACTTCAACCATGCCTGTTTATTAGCTTATTTTTTAACTTAACTGAGAAAGCAATATAAATGTTAATATTTCTGCCTTTGTGGCTTGAAGAGCTTCGCAGCAGTTAATTTCTGACCAGTTAATGCAAGCATGATTTCCTGTGTTCTGAAAACACCCAGGAAGTGAAGTTAGTAACACAAACCACAAACAAATTTGGGGGTTTATTACAGGACCAGGTAAATTCATCATGTATTATGCAGCCATTGTTGAACTTCATGGATACATATAATTAAGAGGTGACTGCAGTTGGAATGTTCTAAGAGATTTGATAGATTATTAGATTCGTGTTTTGAGTTGACAGTGATAAGCATTACTTTTGTAAGCGAGAACAAGGAGATGGTTACTTCTTGGGAGCACTAGATTTTAGTTGAGGATGTAGAAAGAGCAGGTGTCTTACTGACTACCCAGGACCGAACAGTAGGAGGAGTTAGTACAGGGAAGTGGACCTGGTAATGGGAAGAACTGAGTCATATTAGAAAGTGAGTATATGGGGGCCCACACTGTGGCTCAGTAGGTTAATCCTCCGCCTGTGGAGCCGGCATCCCATATGGGCACCGATTCTAGTCCCGGCTGCCCCTCTTCCGATCCAGCTTTCTGCTATGGCCTGGGAAAGCAGTAGAAGATGGTCCAAGTGCTTGGGCCCCTGCACCCATATGGGAGACCCAGAAGAAGCTCCTGGCTCCTGGTTTCAGATTGGCGCAGCTCCAGCCATTGCGGCCACCTGGGGAGTGAACCAACGGAAGGAAGACCTGTTTCTCTGTCTCTCCCTCTCACTGTGTGTAACTCTACCTCTCAAATAAATAAATAAATCTAAAAAGAAAAGAATATGAGTATAAGATAAAGCAGTTGTGGAACAAGGTTTTTACTTCATGTGTTTGTTGTGATTAACTTGCATGAAGGGGGTTGGGATTTGTGTTAGAGAGAGAGTCATAACTGGAATGTGGGAAGCCCAGGAAAGCAGAAATACTGAATTGAATTTTATTGTTTGCGTTTCTATAGAAATAACTAGGCACAAAGAATCACTTGGATTAACAATAGGCTGCAGCTGTGACTACCTCTGAACATGAGTCCTCTGATACAAAGCAACTCTTGATGCACAGAACACAGGGTGAGGTCCAGGTTGATCAGAATAGGGCCACAGGACCTGGCAAGTCAAGGGATAATCACAGTAATGGGACTGACAGCCTTTCCAGTTCCCCTGGGCTGAAGTCCAGCCTGGATGCTGGGAACTTGAGCAGCTTCCTTTGTGTTGTGGGTGTTCTAAAGGCTGCAGTTTTAATCTTGAGTACCATTTGTGGTCTTAGGGCTCACGTGGCTTTCTGCCTCATCAACCCTCTCCCCAAAGGTCTTTAGTCCACTGTCATGGGCTGACCAATCACTTCACAAGTCCTACTCAGACATGCATCAGGGGGATGACATTAAATCCAAAAGGTTTTAAAGATCAGGTAATGCTGAGCAGGCTGAATAGAGGGGAACATTCCATGAGTAAAATGGTATAGTATTAGAATATCTGATTTCAGCTGTTGTGTTTGACTTATTAATTATAGGCGACATATTAATGTCAAGTCTTATTTTTCAGATTTGTTTAAATAATGGACAAACCGGTAAGTAAGTTACTTTAAGTGTTCACTTTCTTTTGTATAATGTTAAATCTATTGTTAAGTTGTTATTCGTTGTAATATTTCTTTCATTTTCTAAGAGTATATGATTTTGAGTAAGTGTTAGTCATTGAGATATACACAAATATATCCTGTACTACTAATAATACAAAAATCTTAGGGACAGCTAAGAAGTTTTAGATCTCTTGGTGAATATTTTATGTAACTCATATAATTTGTATATGCATATAATGCATATACATAAAGATTATTCAACTTATACTAATTAAATGACAGTAGATTTAATATGCTAACTCATTGATGTCAAGTTGGTGCTTGAGATGCCTGCTACCATAATGAGGTGCTACTCTGCTTCTCTCATCCAGCTTCCTGCTGATGCACTTGGGAGGCAGCAGATAATGGCTCAAGTGTTTGGGTCTCTGCCACCCACATAGGAGATGCAGATGGAGTTCCAGATTCCTGGCTACAGAAAGGTTCTACCCTGGCTCTTGTGAGCATTGGGGAAGTGAATCACCAGATGAAAAGTCTCTCTCTGTCTCTGTCTCTCTCGCTTTAAAATAAAACTTTTAAAAATTTTGATACATACCCTAAAATATATTTCATAATATTCATGTGTGTATAGACTTAAATAAATACCATTCATTGCACTCTGTTTTGTTCCTTCAAAAAAACTTTGAAATAAGATGGGTATTTTTCAAGCATGTAATGAAGACTTTATCTTGGTAAAATTTAAATGTTCTGAAGATTATAATACTATATATTGGGAAAACATATATAAAACCAAATCCTGTTTCCATGAAATGATTTTTATTCTCCTTTATCTTTGCCAAATTGTCAGAAATAAAACACCTTCAGCACTAGACATGTTGCTTTTCCCATGTGAAGTTTTATTATCTTTTTCCTTAGTGACAACTGTATTCATTTAATTTTCATGAAATTCAAAGATTTTTAACTTTAAATTGATATACAGTTAAACTGTTTCACCTGCAACAAGCTTTAAGATGCTTCAGTTCAACTTAAGAAACATTCAAACGGCTATGATCATAATCACGGTTTAACTCTATGGTTCCCTCTATATAACTGTGTATGCATGTATATATATGAAACATACAGATAAAATGTGTATATGTAAATGAATAATTGGGCACAAAGTATATACATAGGTATGTATACTAGAAAATTAAAATTAGAAATAAAATATCTTCAAGACAATATGGTAGCCCTGTGATCTTTCTGGTTTGTTTTAAAAGATCAAATTTTCTTTGCACTATTTACTTAATTTTCTTTCTTTATTACATGATGAAAAGGTAAACATTAACCAAGGCTACCTGCTGAACCACAGATTTCAAGTTAATGGGGTATTACTTCCTTTAGAACGAGCCACATTGACGTAAGAAAATCCTGTTAAATCATTAAGGCATTTTGGACGGATGTGGATGCTCTCATAGTAGCAGGCACTGAATAAAATAATGCTAAAGGATTTCAGATAGTAGTAGTATGTGACTATTTTAAAGTAATTCAATATTACTTTAAAAGGCTTTCTTGGCAGGGATATCACTGGGTGTCATGATTTCTCTTTTCCTACCCTTTATTGCTCTTCAAGATTTCTTCCATTAACACTGCAGCCAGCAATCAACTGTTTCTCGCTGTCTCTCTCTCCCTTTCTCCTCCTCCTCCTTCTCCCCCATCCTCTTCTCCTTCTCCTTCTTCCTCTTTTTCTTTTGTTTAAACTTGATATATACATATATATATATGTATATATATATATCATACACACATACACACACACACACATATATATGGTCTAGTGGAGTGGGTCTACAGTCTTATACTGTACTATTGTGGACTGATTTCTATTTACATAAATATAAAGATTTCTTGGGCTTGAGGTATAGTTTACAATGACAGGGTTTTTTAAGTCTTTTTTTTAAAAGTTCTTTTATTTATTTGAAAGACGGGGCAGGGGGAGGGAAGGGGATGGGAGAGAGAGAGACAGAGACAGAGACAGAGAGACAGAATCTTCCATCACTGGTTCACTCCCCTAAAGCCTGCTTTGTAAGAACAAAGTCAGGGACCCAGAGCTCTTTCCAGGTCTCCTTTGTTGATGGCAGAGTCCCATCATCTGTTATGTTTACTAACATCTAATTTGTTATGTTTACTGTTATTGGTTCCCTCCCTGGTTCATTTAAAGGAGGCTGGATTGGAATGGTGGTTTAGGAGGGTAAAGCTGGTAGTCTTATATGGGATGTAGATGTCCCTAGTGGGGGCTTAATCCAGTAGGCCACAATGCCCACCCCTATAATGCAAGTTTTTATTTTATATTTAGTATCTTACGTTCTAAATATCAAGACTTTCAGAAGACACATTTGGCCCACATTTAGAAGTAAAATATCGACACTTAACTTTGGATTTATCTGAACTACTGAAACACAGGGGACACCAAAAACTGACCGGTTGGTCCTTTTGTGAGTGAAGCCTTCACATCATGGAATGAAGACAGACTAAGATTTTAGGAAGCAGTCCTGTGTTTTTCATGAACTATTTTCAGTTGCATTTCTAAGTGCAGAAATCAGCTGGTAGTTCATATGTGCTTTTTTTTTTTTTTTTAGAATATTTATTTGAAAGAGTTACACAGAGAAAAAGGAGAGGCAGAGAGAGAGAGAGGTCTTCCATCTGCTGGTTCACTCCCCAGTTAGCCACAATGGCCAGCGCTGTGCTGATCCAAAGCCAGGAGCCAGGAGCTTCTTCCAGGTTTCCCACGCGGGTGCAGGAGTCCAAGGACTTGGGCCATCTTCTACTGCTTCCCCAGGCCATAGCAGAGAGCTGGATCAGAAGTGGAGTAGCCAGGTCTTTAACCAGTGCCCATATGGGATACCAGCATTTCAGGCCAGGGCATTAATCCGCTGCACCTCAACACCAGCCCCTCATATGCTCTTTGGTTTACTTGACACCTGCTCATTCACTTATTACCTCTTTGTATGATTTCTTCCTGGAACTCCTGAAGCCAGGAACACTGCTGTATCAGAATCCCAGATCTGATTATAAACTCCTAGTTTCTTGAATCTCTGTGTTTCTGGGTATGTACCTGTCTGTATTTTCTATTGTTCAAACAGTTGTGCCTGTTTAGAGGTAGCAAAATGTGACATGTCAGTTAAGAACAGATCTTTCACTCATATTTGAAAAGTTTCCTTGATATTTATTCTGAGGTTGTTCCTGTTTGCAGTTCAAGTTGGGAGTGAGAGCTGCAGGAGGGAGAACAAGGGAGTGAGGCCATTCACCTGCAGCTGAAAGAGAAAAGACAATGGTAGACATGCAATAACTTGTGATATTTCAGAGCTGTGTCATTTGGGGTTTTCTTCCTCCTTCCTCCCTCTTCCTCCTTTCTTCTTCCTTCTGCCTTCTTTTTTTCTCCCTCCCTTCCTCCTCCCCCCCCTTCTTCTTCTTCTTCAATTTATTTATTTGGAAGACATAGCAACAGAAAGAGAGAGAGAGAGAGGAGTTTGTTCCCCCAATAGCTGCAGAAGCCAGATCTGGACCAAATAAGCCAGGTGTCAAGAACTCCATCCCTGACCTTTGTGGCCCTTTGGGGAGTGAACCAGCAGATGGAAGATATCTCTCTCTGTCTCTCCCCCTCTCTCTGTAACTCTGCCTTTAAAATAACTAATAAATAAGTCTTAAAAAAGAAAAAAGAACTCCATCCCAGTTTACCGCATGGGTGGAAAGTGCCAAATGTTTGGGCCATCTTCTCCGGCTTTCTGCATTTTCAGGCGCATTAGCAAAAAGCTGGTGCTGGCAGAAGCATAGCAGCTAGGATTCAAACCAGCAATCCAACATGTGATGCAGGTGTCACAAGTGAGGCTTAATCCCCTGCACCGCAACACCACCCCATTTCTGTGGTGTCCTTTCCCTGCGTTTACACAGTACCCACCAAGTGCGTTCTGCCAAAGTTACTATGGAACCAGCTGAATGGAGAAAAGGATTAAAGGAGTTACGATCCTCCCTTCCTGCTGAAACGTGATTAAATTTTCAGATTGAACATTGGGCCAATATATTCCTCTGTATTTGATGAATCTGTAGTTTTTTATTTTTTGGACAGGCAGAGTGGACAGTGGTTCGCCCTTCAATGGCTGCTGCGGCCAGCGCACCGCGCTGATCCGAGGCCAGGAGCCAGGTGCTTTTTCCTGGTCTCCCGTGGGGCACAGGGCCCAAGCACTTGGGCCATCCTCCACTGCACTCCCGGGCCACAGCAGAGAGCTGGCCTGGAAGAGGGACAACCGGAACAGAATCCGGCGCCCTGACCGGGACTAGAACCCGGTGTGCCGGCGCAGCAAGGCAGAGGATTAGCCTGTTGTGCCACGGTGCCGGCTGAATCTGTAATTTAAAGCCAGATTATCTTAATTTGCAGCTGGCAATTTAAAGGGAACAGAGTGGAAGGTAATTTAAGCATAGTGTCTGCTAGACCTTAGGTTTACGAAAGCAGAACTGTGGTGGCACCAGAGGCCAACCAGATGAGAATGACCCCAAAGATGTTCCGTCACTACTTGACTGGCTGGGCTGGATAAGAGTGACTGCAGACACATGAATGTAAAGTTATTGAGATTGCTCAAGCCATATTAACAGAGAACATTTAATATGTTCATTTTTATGATTAAATATATGGTTTTTCAGGACAAAATCAGTTAGGATTTTTGAAATTTCATATTCTATTGCATTCTTGTTGGTGTAGCTCTAGAGTAAACATAACAGATTAGAACATTAATGTACATTATTTTAAATATTTAAATAATTCTTAATAATAATTTTGATACCTTTATAATCACCTATAATTCTACCTTTACCATCCCACAATCAACCAGTTTGATTTATTGCTTTGTTCACTCTGTATGGTTTTAAACCTATCTTTCTACAAAGCATGAAACCAAACACTCATAAAGTCAAATCTGAAATCTAGAAATTCAACCTCAGTTATCTCTGCTGTCTAACTTTATGGAGTTTGAAACAGAGTGCTACCACAAATTAGCTCTGAAATTAACCTGAAACTGCTTACCTTAAGTGAAGAGTTCACTTCATCTCTTTCAATTGGCAAAAGACCACACAAGTAAAAATTATCTAGGGCAATGCATTTTTCATTCTTTTTCTTTTTTGACAGGCAGAGTGGACAGTGAGAGAGAGAGAGACAGAGAGAAAGGTCTTCCTTTGCCTTTGGTTCACCGTCCAGTGGCCGCTGCAGCCAGTGCACCGCGCGGATCCGAAGGCAGGAGCCAGGTGCTTTTTCCTGGTCTCCCATGGGGTGCAGGGCCCAAGCACTTGGGCCATCCTCCACTACACTCGTTGGCCACAGCAGAGAGCTAGCCTGGAAGAGGGGCAACCGGGACAGAATCCGGTGCACCGACTGGGACTAGAACTCAGTGTGCTGGCGCCACAGGCAGAGGATTAGCCTATTGAGCTGCGGCGCCGGCTGCATTTTCCTTTCTAATATATTTTATTTAAGCAAATGTGTATTTACCACTCTTTGAACTGTACACATGAAGATAAATGCTCTTCACCCAGGAACCATTTTGCAAGTTTGGTATCCCCTTTAGTATCCACCAGCAGCAATCCAAGATAAATTAATTGATCACTAAAGATAAATAGAGTAATCATCTGTTGATAGTCCCATGCATAAGAGACAGAATTAAAATGTTTGATTTATTTGAGTAATTTCTTTTCTCAAACTCGCAGTCATAAAATATCGGCAACATAGGTGTTTTTTACCTTTTTTAAAAAGTTTGTGTATTTTTCATCCAAGTGCTTTTTATCAATAGAGAATTGTAAAAGTATAAAGTGATACTAAGGACATTAATAATGAATTTACTGTTAACAAGCTACATGACAGTCAATCCCCAATACACAGGTATTAAGGAAAATATTTTAGTGATCTCCCCATCTGTTCTGAAAATTGTGATCCTGTGATCACATTTGAGAGATTTTCCCGTGATGTTTCATCTTTCCTTCCTTCCTTCCTTCCTTCCTTCCTTCCTTCCTTCCTTCCTTCCTTCCTTCCTTCCTTCCTTCCTTCCTTCCTTTTTTTCCTTTTTATTGAGGAAAGAGAGACAGACGGACAAAAAGATACAGATAATCAGAACTGCCGCCTGTGGTTTACTCAAATTCCTTCAATGTCCTGGGACTGTGGCTGCTGCCATAAGCTAGGAACACAATCCAGATCTCCCGTTTGGGTGGTAGGAGCACCTGAGCCATCACCATTATCTCCTGGGGTCAGCGTTGGCAGGAAACTAGAGCTGCAGCTAGAGATGGGGACTGAACACAGGCACATCTCTGTGAGTCACAAGCACCAACTGTTGGGCCAGACTCCCACTTGCGTTGATGTTTTTGAGTTCGTACTGCTTAGAATTAATGGTGTTCAGTGATAGGCACAGAAAAACAATGAAGTTAGCTTAAAATGGAAGCTACATGCATTAGAAATGTAGCTATCCAGAAACAATTTTCCTTTTGTAACATAAGTAAAAAAAAAAAAAAAAAGCTTGAATTTCTAAGAAAAATGATTGCAATACATCACTACATACCAGGCTATACATTTGTGCTTTTGAATCAATGCATAAAATAATTCAGAGATTTTCATTTAGAACAATGTAGTTATCAAAATTTCCAGAACTTTACAAATATTCAGAGTTTATCATGTCTCCAGATTTTCATGTGGGCAAGCTACCCACATCTTGAAAGAGATCTTGGGGATTTAGGATTCAAAGTAATCAGGTTTGGACAGAAGGGTGTAGCCAATTTATTTTCTTGTCCAGTCAAACAAATCTACTTGGGAGCCAAAAGGCCTGTTTGATTATCTAGCCAGAAACTTCCTTTTGGGTCCTGGCTCTCATCCACATGTTTTCATTAAAAGAATATGAGCTCAGTAAACTCCAGAGCTGTAAGGTGGTAGTTCTTAACCATTGCTTGGGCCATCCTGCATTCCCAGGCCATCAGCAAGGATGCTGGATAGGAAGTGGAGCAGCCAGGACTTTTACCTACCACACCACAGCAGCAGCTCCACTCTCTGATCTTAAAATTGTTTTTTACTTTCTTTGTTTTACAAATTACATTTTCCAGAAGCAGAGGATACTAATTGTAAAATTGTCCTTTCTTACCACAATGGATGTTTTTTAATGGAAAGGGACTTAGGAAAGGAGTACTCTGTGGACTGAAAGCCCAGAAAAAATTTAGCCATGCAAGTATTTGGAAGCACTAGAAGGAATGATATGTCTTTACCTCTATACGAGGTTTACTCAACAGTGCACTACAATGTTTTAGTCTGGGTGATTTGTTGTCAGGGGGCCATTCTGGGTATTTTAAGATAATTTACAACATCCCTGATCTCTACCCACTAGAGGCCAGTATCAACCTCTCCTCCAATTTTTGTGAAAAAAAAAATGTCTCCAGACCTTGCCAACTATCCCTTAAGGAGGTGGGGGCAAAACTACCCCCAGTTCTATACATATGAGATGTCCTTTGTTATAATTCCAGAAATACCATTTTAAAACAATTTTTTCTGTTTGCTTTTTTAATATTCTTAGTTCTATTTTAAAAAAGATTTATTTATTTGAAACGGATAGTTATAAAGAGAGAGGGAGAGACAGAGAGAGATAGATCTTCTATCTGCTGTTTCATTGCCCAAATGGCTGAAATAGTCATATCTGGACCACATTGAAGCCAGGAACCCAGAACACAATCCAGGTCTCCCACATGGGTGATAAGGGTCAAGTTCTTGGGCCAGCTTCCACTGCTTTCCCAGGACGTTATAAGGAGCTGGACAGGAAGCAAAGCAGCTGGGACTTGAACCAGTGCTAAGATATGAGATGCTAGTATCATGTAGACAGTGGCTTAACCCTCTGTATCACAATACTGGCCCTGCAATTAACATTTTCTACAGGATGCATTGGTCCCAAAAATATTGCTGCAAAACATTTATATTGGGTCTTCTACTTAACGCTATTTCTCTTTTCCCAAAGTCATCCCATAATCTTTATGTAAGTGACTCTGGGTCATAGTTCATTTTCTCTCAATTGCTCAGATACATTTTCCATCTGATTTTGAATGGTAAAGAATTAGCCACAAGTCACATCTGTCCACACTTTCTGAATAGAAGTGCGTGTGGAACAAACATTTCATTGGATAATCTCTGAAAAGTAAAAATATACATTCAGCTTCACACATGCAGGTTCTTGAGCTGAGAGGTCAGTTTGTGGGTAACTGGGATAGTCTTAAAAGGACTGATGACTCCATTTTACCATGTGGTTGTAAAATTATTTTACTTGTTTCTGTTACAGGGCCTCCAGCACATACTGGCTACCCAGGGCCCCAGGTTGGCTACCCAGGGCCCCAGGTTGGCTATCCAGGGCCCCGGGATGGCTACCTAGGACCCCAGGCCGGGTACCCAGGACCCCAGGCTGGCTATCCAGGGCCCCAGGCTGGCTATCCAGGGCCCCCAGATGGATATCCAGGACCCCAGGCCGGCTACCCAGGGCCCCAGGTTGGCTATCCAGGACCCCAGGATGGCTACCTAGGACCCCAGGCCAGCTACCCAGCCCCACCAGCTGGCTATTCAGCTGCCAGTCCAGGCAACTTCCCTGTCCAGAATCAGCCAGGACATACTCAGCCTGGTGGCCCTGCAGGAATACCATGGATGCCAGCTCCACTAGTTCCATTGAACTGCCCACCTGGATTAGAATATTTGACTCAGGTAATTTCAAATGTATAAAATAATCCTGAAGCAACCTGTTTCCAAATTACTTAACTAGAATAACAAATTAATAATTCATTAAGCTTGAAATAATAAAGTATTTTTATTAATGAATTCTTCTAAGTCAGTTTCAATTTTTAAATCAAGATAAAAATATCTTAAAAATTGTGTCTTCTATGATCTTGAATACCATTTATGGCTATAGACAGTAGTCAATTTTTATTTAACATGATTTTCTAGTCTTTATCCTAAATATAATACATGTAGTAAATCATGCAATCTTTATAGAAAATCTATGATGTTTAGGCACAAGACACTATTTGTCAAAAGAGACAGATGTTCAGAGAGGTTATGTAACTTGCTAAGGAAGTGGGGCTGATTTTTCATTCCTGGAACTCTGGGGCTGTGGATTATGTCTGAAATCTCAACTCTAAATAATTACATTAGAGTTTAGAAAAGGAACTCTACATAAAGTTTACTGTTGAATTTAAATTAGTGGTCCCAAATGAGGAGTTTTAATACTTTTTGTCATTTGACTCCCCATTTTTGTTATAAGTAGTGATACAGCTTGATGATGTTGCTTTCATCATTTGGAATATCCAACTTTATCAGTGCTGTCAATGAAGGCAGAAAATGTCTTGGATTTTCTTTTCTACTTAACTGTTAATGTCAGCAATATGAAGTATACCGTTTTTTGGTGTTAGAAATAAGATAGGTAAAAAAGTAATGTGAAATTCTGTGTGTCCAATATGTAAACAAATATTCTATGACATCCAACCAGCTTTTGGTAAACCAGTGGTCACTCTTATATTCTCTGTACCTGTTTCGCTTCCCACAGTGCACTCAGTAAATTCTTTAAAAGATTTTAGTCATGATTATGTTCTCCAAGAAGTACTCTGAGAAGTGCAAATCAACATCTCACAAAATACGTAGAAGTTATCACCAATTCCAAATGGTATTGGGTATACTTTAAAGCTTTTTCAGACATGCAGAAAATTCTCTTTAACAGAGAAAAAGTATCAAAGTTTCTTGAGCCATTTCTAGAGGGAGCATAATTTCCTTTTTTTTTATAACGCTTTTATTTAAAGAATATAAATTTCCAAAATACAGCTTATAGATTACAATGGCTTCCCCCCCATAACTTCCCTCCCACCCGCAACCCTCCCCTTTCCCACTCCCTCTCCCCTTCCGTTCACATCAAGATTCATTTTCAATTCTCTTTATATACAGAAGGTCAGTTTAGTATATATTAAGTAAAGATTTCAACAGTTTGCCCTAACATAGCAACACAAAGTGAAAAATACTGTTGGAGTACCAGTTATAGTATTAATTCACAATGTATAGCACGTTAAGGACAGAGATCCTACATGATATATATATTTTTAAATTGATTAATTTTCTATGCAATTTCCAATTTTGAGGGATCTGTCCTTAATGTGTTATCCAATGTGAAATAATGCTATTACTAGTACTGAAACAGTATTTTTACACTTTGTGTTTCTGTGTGGGAGCATAATTTTCTAAATATTTTTAGGAATTCACATGGAAGTCACTTTATTTGACATGGATTTTCCCTGCTTAGTAGTGAACACTCTGTTACTACTTTAACAATTAAATATATTATCTTTAGGAAGGTAACATAGACTCTGAAGTATTGATAAGATTAATAAACACAGATACTTGATTGTATGTAATTTCAGAAATATAAACACATTAAATATATTTTGCTTGATTTAAGAAAATTCTTTGGCATAAACTTATAGCCTAATTTTCTTTTTTGTATAATAGATTGATCAGCTATTGATTCATCAACAAGTTGAACTACTAGAAGGTATGTTTTCATCATATTCATCATATTTATAGAAAGAAAAGATATTTATACTGATAAATGCATATTAGCCACCATAAATATATCAATGTGACACACATGGGGCAATTAAATCAAGCTATTGAAAAAAGTCTCTCTTCACATTAATGAATTTATGAACAATATTGTCAATTCACTTTAAAATTCTCTCATGGTAAAATAAGGTTTTGCTCTGCATATTTCCTTACAATACAGACATTAACTTAGAAGGAGCACAATCAAAACATTTTTGCTTCTGTCCTACAAATCCTTTTACCTGACTTTTGTAGCTTCATCTGTTTTCTCCCCAGTTTGTGCTCAGCTTGAAAATGGGTCAGAGCCATATGCAATAGTTTGGCTGCCTTAGTTTATTTGTTTTCTCTTTTCTTTTTTTTTTTTAAGATTCATTTTATTTATTTGAAAGGTATTATTAGTACAGAGAGAAAGACAGAGAGAGAGAGACAGAAAGAGAGGTCTTGGGGCCATCGCTGTGGTATAGTTTGTAAAGCTGCCCCCCCCTGCAGTTCCAGCATTCCATATGGGCGCTGGTTTGAGACCTAGCAGTTCCACTTCCAATCCAGCTCTCTGCTGTGGCCTGGGAAAGCAGTGGAAGATGGCCCAAGGCCTTGGGCCCCTGCACCCATGTGGGAGACCTGGAAGAAGCTCCTGGCTCCTGGTTTCGGATCGGCACAACTCTGGCAGTTGCAGCCAATTGGAGAGTGAACTAGCAGATGGAAGACTACTCTCTCTCTCTCTTCCTCTCTCTCTCTGTCTCTCCTTCTCTCTGTGTAACTCTGACTTTCAAGTAAATAAATACATCAAAAAAAAAAAAAAAAAGAAAAAGAAAAGAAAAAGAAAGGTCTTCCATCCACTGGTTCACTCCCTAGATGGCCACAACAGTGAGGGCTGAGCCAGGAACTTCTTCCAGGTCTCCTACTTGAGTGCAGGGTCCCAAGCACTTGGGCCATCTTCTGCTGCTTTCCCAGGCACCTTAGCAGGGAGTTGGATAGGAACTAGAGCATCCAGGACACTAACCACTACCCATATGGGATGCTGTCGCTACAGGCAGTAGCTTAACCTGTTATGCCACAATACTGGCCCCGCCTTAGTACATTTCTGAAACAAGTGATCAGTTTAAATCTGGATGGGAATTTTTGGAAAATTATTGCTTGTACCCACATTTTTCTCTTGGGAGTTCAGATGAGCCCTGTTAGACCTTTGTTCCCTGGGCTGTGGATTGTCAGCTTATACGCAGGGGCACTGCAGAGTTGGAGGATGCTGACCAGCACGTTTGAGGCTTGGCTCCCAAGAAGAGCAAGCCCACTCCTGCTGAGTGGGTGGGACACCATCCTGTGTACATTGGAGCCATGACCCCCAGGTGCAAGTACAACCTCAGGAAGCCAGTCTAGATTCCAGCACAGCTGCTTATGGAGAGAGTCTTTGCGTGGATTCCTGAGCAATAGTGTCTCCTAGATAGAAAGGGTTAAATGACTGCTGGTCTGCACCATATGTCTGTTAAATCCATGTTCACCTGTCTGCAGAGTTTTTTCTTTGATAGAAATTAAAGTTAACCTTTCCAAACAGAGTAATATATTTAATTAAAATATGCAATTGTCATTTCTTATATTTACATTATTTATAATGTACACTGAGATATTTGTAATGGTTTTACAGTTGTTTAGTTTTTCTAAACATAGTTTTGTCCAGAAGAGAACTCCTTGTTATTTGGTAATTTTGATTCTTTGTAAAATATGCTATCTTATACTTATTAAAGTTATATAATCAGAACAACTTATTCTGTACATTATACAGCACAACAGGTTTTTAGATTTATAAGCTTTATAAATATATGTGAAATATGTGCCTTAATCATGGGATACAGAATGTGTTCCAAGTTTACTAGGATATCTTTAATTTCCTTGCTGTTTTTCCCCCAAATTGAATGTTTAGGGTTTTTTTTTTTATTTATAAAGAAGGTGAAGAATACCCAGTTTCTTTTAACATTTGAGCGTATAGAGCATTAACATTTTCTCTCATTTCAAAACTTAAGAGATCAAACAGACATAAACAGAATTATTTTGCTTTGTTTGGTTTCGTTTTCAAGTAACCAGAAGGAAACTTAGAGATTATGTTAACCCATGTTATTTAACAAATCAACAAACTACAGACTTTGAGAGTAAGCTACTTAATCAGATAATAAACACCCTCTCAAAATCAGTCTGGTTTTTTCTCACCAAACATACAACTGTGGCAGATGTTTAAGTCCTGGGTCCAGGGCATAAGTCCCACTAAACACACTTAAGAGAATTTGTACTGACAAGGCTTGTGAAAGGCATCCTGTCTGATCAAACTTCTGTACCTGCATACATCAGAAACTAGTTTTTACCGCCACCTGTTTTCTGAACCACTGCTGATTTTGGTCAGGCTTCTGACATCCTGTGTTTCAGGTTACTGGAGGCTATGGACAGACTGGGCCCTGGGTTGCCCCTTGCCAGCTTTCCAGTGTGTGAATGGTGAGGTGTCCAATGTGTGAGTCAGTACAGGAAGTCCCTTGGTAGGATAGCACGTAGGTCTCATCATGCAGTGTCTGTTTCCTGCATGCAGAGATTAACCTTGGTAAGGTGCAGAGTTCACTCAGGAGGCCCCTGGTCTAGATGAAGCCCTGGTTGCCAAGCACATTCCCCCCTGGCCCAGTACTCCTCCTTTACTTCTAAGCAGCTGCTGCTGAGTTAAACCGTGGTACCTGGTGCCCAACAGGATGCTCTAGTTCACCTTCCATTTCTGCTCTCTCCTTTTACACATGCGCATTGAAAGTAAGCCCTCTCATTGCCTTTATTCAAACAGTACAGAAATTTAAGACATTAATTACGGTTTATAGAACAGTGTACTAAACCAACTGATGTACTATAACATTTCATGGCATGTGAGTGTACCTGTTATCTTCCATTCTCCTCCGTAATGCATGACCCTGCACCAGGCTAAGGGGACATTTTATCCACACACATAACGCGACTGTGTGCACCTGCATCACTGCAGCAGCCCTCTCCACTTTTTCCCTTTCAGGTGGGAGTCTGTGCAATCAGGAAGATCGCACTTGTTCTCCTCTCTGTGTCTCCCTAGAGAACTCTTAATTTCCTGAACCTTAGTAGCCTGTCCTTATGCTTTCCCTTTCTCTTTGTCTCAGCCAGGGTCCTCTCTAAATGTCTTTCCTTTACCTTCTTCTTTTTCTCCCTGGAGCATCCTCTAACACTGGTGCAGCCATGTGTTATAATATCTCAGGGTAGATCCTTGTTTTTGCCTTATGGGTGATGATGATTTCTTCTTTGTGTCTTAAAGTCTTAATAGGTTTTGAAACTCAAAACAAATATGAAATTAGGAACAGTCTTGGACAGAGGGTTTTCCTAGCAGTGGAAGATACTGATTGCTGTACCCGAAATTGCTGTGGGGCATCTAGACCTTTCACATTGAAGATTCTTGATAACACGGGCCGAGAAGTGATCACCCTGGAGCGACCACTGAGATGCACCAGTTGCTGTTTCCCCTGCTGCCTTCAGAAGGTCAGTGCACAGTCACCAGGGCAGGTTGTAAAGTCGCTCAACGCTTTTCACCTCCTCATTGCACCTAAGCATATGATCATTATTACATTTACATACATTATTCTTCCTTGATAGATAGAAGTTCAAGCTCCTCCTGGTGTACCAATTGGTTATGTAACTCAGACCTGGCACCCCTGTCTGCCCAAGTTCACAATTCAAAATGAGAAGAAAGAGGATGTGCTAAAAATTTCTGGTCCATGTATTGTGTGTAGCTGTTGTGGAGATATTGATTTTGAGGTAAGAAATGTCATGATGTTATCAGAATGTGCTTTCTTAATGTACAAATATAGTTTTTCAGCATTTAATTACATTAAAATAGCATATTAATATTGTATACAGATGTATCACAAGGAGGATAATGTATTGATATAAAGGTAAAACATTCAAAACTATTATGTATAAACATTTCAAGAAAGAGATGATGTGCTCATATTTAACTATGTTCAAAATAGTGGTTATTACCTTGACCAGACATCACTGTTTATTATGATAAAAATAATAATATGAGCAAAGTCACTTACAAGGTGAAAATAAGCAAAATAGGGATAGGTGTTTGGCCTAGCAATTAAGTTACCTGTTGGAATGTCCACATCCCATATGGAAGTGCCAAGTCCCGGTTCCGCTCCAATTCTAAAGTCCTGTGGATGCGTGAAGACAGATGGTGATGACTCAAATGCTTGAATCCCTGGCCCTTTGAGGGAGATTGGGATGGAGATCCTGGCTTTGGGGTGGCTCAGCATCCACCATCCCCGCCACTGTCACTGGCATTTGTGGAGGGAAGCAGCAGGTGAGAGCACTCACAGGTACTCAGTTGTTCATGCTCTTTCAAAAAAATTTAAAAGTAAATAAATAAATACAGAAAATTGGAGTGAGACTTTCCCAGTAGCTGGGCAAGAGCTCTAGAAGTGCCAATATGAAAATAAAGAGGCAAAATTTCTTTTAGAGTCTTTCATGATGATGCTATATGTTATCCATTTTCAGTAGAAAACTGACCTTGTCTAAGTCTGATTGCCAAGGTTACAGATGCTTCTATTTGGAAATACAGTCTGGCAGCTCTGTAGGCTAATAAAGAAGGTCTAACACAATTGACCTCCTACAAGAAGCCCAATTAGACAAAGATAGTTGTACAAAATTTGGTATAAAAGTCACTCCTTACCCAGTTTCACTCTCTGTAGTATGGTATATCCATAATCCACTGTGGTCTGAAAATTTAGATGAAAAATTCCAGAAATAAATAATTTACAAGTTTTAAATTGTGGGCCATTTTGTGAATCATCTGTTTGTTCCTAATGCTATAAACTACTTACTGCATGGCTAATGAGTCACTTAGTAACTTAGTTATCAGATGTCACAGTTCTTCTGGGCTTTTGTTCAAGTAACCTTTGTCTCTCTGCTTCCCAGGACTCTTGGTAGGGGGAAAAATGGCCACATGAAATAGATATCTCAATCCAATCCTGGTGATGAGTTTAAAGTCTGAATCCATATCATTGCTGCAGTTAATAAATCTGAAAACAATGAAATTGATCCTGAGTGGTTACATACATGACAGAATAGATGCAAAAGCATATTAGAAAAAGACTAATCACCAAAGAGCATCCTCAATTCTTGCATAAAAATCCTCTATCTTGGGGCCAGCATTGTGACAGTGAGCTAAGCTGCTGCCTGCAATGCAGCAATGTATATGGGAGTGAAGGTTGGAGTCCTGGCTTCTGCACTTCTAGTTCCTTGCTAATGCATCTAGGTAAGCAGTGGAAGGCCCATGTACTTGGGTTCCTGTCTCTCATGTGGAAGAGCCAATGAAGCCTCAAGCTCCTGGCTTTGCTCTGGCCCAGCCCTGGCTGTTGTGACCATATGGGGAGTGGATCAGCAGGTGGAAGATCTCTCACTCTATCTGTCCCTGTCTCGATCACTCCACCTTTCAAATAAATAAATAAATCTTTAAAAACTCCTCTATCTTTACATAAGACAATTCAAAAATTACATAATGCTTTAGCATCTATTTCACCCACAAAGAAAATCAACAGATGAAAAATAGACAAGAGCTGCACAGATCTGTTGCCATGGTGCCTCAGGTTCAGAAAGTGCAATAGCTCCGGATAAGAAAAACAAGGACAGCCAGACATGGTTCAGATCAATTGTAAAATTCAGATTAATAAAGAAAACATGAAAGCAGGAAGGGAAAGGCAGGGGGAGAGAGGAAGGAGGAGGAGACTTGGGAGTTTAAGTGTTTTCATCTAAGCCTACCAGCCTTTGTGTTCCTTTGCATTGTCTGTTACATCCATACCCTTTTTATATATTTGTTTACTTTTTGCTTTTGAACTTATAAAAGTGAATTGTTTCTTGGAAAGATTGATCTTGCAGTTGTCCTTTGATAGACAGATATTTCCCTAAACCAACCCTTTGTTGTTAGACTTCATCACTCATGAGCATGTACACACACACACACATGGGTGTGTCAATGCAATACAAAAGTTGAAATTTGAATTAAAATTTTTGTATGGTCAATAGGGCCGAAAGAACATTTTTTCGTGACTTTTGATTGAGATTTTTGTTAGCATTTGATACCAAGGTTACTAAACAGCAGGCTATCATCAGCATTTTATTTTTGTGTCCTTGGACAAATTATTTAACCTCTCTTGTCTGCAGTTTTTTACATGAAAACTGTATAATCACATTTCTTACATGAGTGTTTGAGGATTAAATTTCTTATTTATGAATTCTTTCTGTGCTATACTAAATATTGTATAATGTTTTATTAGTAAAAAATGACCAATCTTATAATTAATGCTGTACATTATTAGAGTATATTCCTTTGATAGGGTCTATGTTCTGTGTTTTTTTCTTTCAGATTTTGTATTTATATTTACCTTGTGAGAAAATGACTATGTTTCTTAGAATTTTTTTCACTAATGACTGTTATTAAATTTATGGATTAAAATTTTAACATTAATGTAATACCATTTTCATTTCCAGAGGCTGAATTTTCATTATAGGGATTTCTTATTTTTAAAATAACTTCTAGAATATAGTTTAAAATTATTTAGTCCTCATGATTTTCAGTTGATTGTTCATATTTCTGATCCTTGCCACAAAATTATATATTTTCTTTTTTTGTATAAATTTTGGTAGATATCAGCAAGGTAAAATGGTGATGTCTTTATCAGTGTATTGGATTGATGGTTGCTAGTAAGATGCTATCTGCTTTTTTCATTTAAAAAATGTTTCACAGCACTCTGGCCTCAGAATCAGCCCTTAAGGCATTTGGATCTGGCTAAAAAGCCCATGAGAGTATTTCAGGCATGGAAAGCCAAGACACTCTGGCAAAAAAACAAAAACAAAAAACAAAAAAACAAAACCTAAATGAAAGATCTCTGTGAGTGAAATCCCAGCGGAAAGAACGGGCCATCAAAGAAGGAGGTACCTTTCTCCGAAGGGAGGAGAGAACTTCCACTTTGACTATGACCTTGCCTATATATGATCAGAGTTGGGGAACTCAAGAGGCTTCCATAGCCTTGGCAGCTCATGACAAGAGCCTTGAGTGATTACTGACATCATAAATAAGAGTGTCAAATGTTAAATCAACAACAGGAGTCACTGTGCACTTACTCCCCATGTAGGATCTATGTCCTTAATGTGTTGTACTATGTGAATTAACAGCATAACTAGTACTCAAACAATACTTTATACTTAGTGTTTCTATGTAGATGCAAACTGTTGAAATCTTTACTTAGTATATACTAAATTGACCTTCTTCTGTATATAAAGATAATTGAAAATGAATCTTGATGTGAACGGGATGGGAGAGGGAGTAGGAGATGGGATGGTTGCGGGTGGCCAGGAGGTTAATGGGGGGAAAAGCCACTATAATTCAAAAGTTGTATTTTGGAAATATAATTTATTAAATAAAAGTTTAAAACTATTTCAAAATTAAAAAATAAAATGTAAGGTTTTATCAGTAGTGCAAATGCTTAGATGACAGCTGGCACATTGGCCTCAAGCTGCTCCAGGTACGTTTGTTCTGGGGTTGCAGCAGGAGGACCTAATTGGATCCTATTTTCTAATGGCTTATCACTGGAAAGCAAGAGCCAGGACGAACCACATAGCCATGTTGAAAGACAGTACTCCTGTCATGCCAGGTAACACCCCTTGTTCAAAAGCTCATATGGCTAAGCCCAGTTATCAATGAGCAAGAGGAATCCTGGGCCTATAGTGGGAGAGGGAATGAAATGGATATTTGATAGTGATCCATGCTGTCACAGTTTCATACTGGAAATTTGTTTCAAGGTTTTGAAGATCCCATCACCCCTACCCCCACCCAAATAAAACCAACCCACTCTTCAGTCTCCCCTGTGGTCCCTGGGGCAGGGCCTTCAGAGGGTATTGCTAGCTCATGTGGCACCTGTGCACATTTAAAATGTGCATTCCTCTGTCTCAGCGGACACAGCTCTGTGTGCACGTAACCGTGTCAGTGTGGGCTACATTCAGCCTCCATCTGCCCACCTGGGGAGTGTCTGTAGTCTGTCCATAATGCATTCAATTTATTATGATGGCCCTGAGTTTTCCGTAGGCAGAATTGTCAAATAGTAAGATCTTTACTTTGGAGTTTCCTTCTCCTTGTACTGCTCATGCCCCACTACTTGTCCATTCTTACCACACATATTGACCTGGGCTATCCCAAATTTAGTTATTCAATGCTTTGCTTCACTCAAAACTACCAGCCTTCTTTTCCAGGCTCTTAGCACTCATGTTTTCCTATTGACAGTAGTGGTAATGAGAACTATCATATTCAAACTTCACCTTTGTAAACCTTGTGCTTCTTAGAAGGCAGAAGTCACTTGAGAATTCTGTTTACTAACTTCCTCACAGCTTCTAGAACTTTCATCAAAGAAACATTTCCTATTTCTATGCTCCTTGTTAGATTTTGTTTTGACCACTTGAAGAATTTATTACCGTCTATTTAATGTAAAATTGAAGCTGTTAAATATTTCAGTAAAACTACTTTCTTGTACATTCTCTGTAGAGTGTCTACTATATTTTAACATTTCCATGGATACAGAAGCTTATATCTGTCTAATGAAAGTAATATGTTCTTAGTAACATAGGATGCAAATTTTAAACCAATATTTGTTTTATTTTACACCAGTTTTTAAAACAGCTTTTCTTTGCTGAATTCTTTATTTAGGGAAGGATTAAGCCTGTGTTTATAAAGTAAGTAAGTTGAAAGTGTGTCCTTTCAAAAATTAAAAGAAAAGGCCAGCGCTGTGGCTCAATAGGCTAATCCTCCGCCTAGCGGCACCAGCACACCGGGTTCTAGTCCCGGTTGGGGCGCCAGATTCTGTACCGGTTGCCCCTCTTCTAGACCAGGTCTCTGCTGTGGCCAGGGAGTGCAGTGGAGGATGGCCCAAGTGCTTGGGCCCTGCACCTGCATGGGAGACCAGGAGAAGCACCTGGCTCCTGGCTTCAGATCAGCGTGGTGCGCTGGCTGCAGCACGCCAGCCGCGGCGGCCATTGGAGGGTGAACCAATGGCAAAGGAAGACCTTTCTCTCTGTCTCTCTCTCTCTCACTGTCCACTCTACCTGTCAAAAATAAAAATAAAAAGAAAAGAAAAGAAAAATAAGAAAGAAAAAGGAGAAGGATGAGAGCGAGAGAGGATAGGATGGTGGGAAGTATGATTAAATTCCTAAAACTGTATGTAAATCAGTTCCATTTATATTAATTAATTAATTGATTAATTAAATATTTATATAAAAGTCTACAGTATATTGCAAAATATGTGACAAAAAGTTTTGTTGTAACATTTCCAGAAATTTTTAAGACTTTTTTTGCACTTTAGATTAAATCTCTAGATGAACAAAGCGTGGTTGGCAAGATTTCTAAGCAGTGGACTGGGCTTTTGAAAGAGGCATTTACAGACGCTGATAACTTTGGGATCCAGTTCCCTTTAGACCTTGATGTGAAAATGAAAGCTGTGATGCTTGGCGCTTGTTTCCTCATTGTAAGTCCATTGTTACTAATCTTGGTTTTGGGTTGTTTCTCTAGAATCATTCTGAAATTATTCAGTAAATATAAATTTTTTCATTGACTATCTTGCATGTGTAGATTCCAAACAAGTCCCTTTATAATTCCAACTCTGAAATCCCATGTGATCCTGACAATGGATTCATGGGTGAATAAATTTTGTTTGGATGAATCTATGCATTCTAGTAGGGGAAAGAAGGATTTAATACATTAAGGAGAGCTATTAACTTAATGCAATTTGTGGATCATATTTGAATAAGCCATTGTGAAAAAACATTTATGAGGCTTTCATGAAAATTTGATCAATATTAAGGAATAATTAAGATTCCTTTAAAATGTGATACCATTTCTGTGAAAATTAACAGGCACACATTGAAGTATTTCATTAGGTGATTTCATCAATGATTTGCTTTTAAAATGGAGGTAAGTTAAAATAGAATAGGGGATAGAATATTGGATGACCTAAGACTGATTTTATTGATAACAGTTGAATCTAGATGAGCATTCTGAGACATTCTTATCCTATTATATTTAATTTGCTATATGCTTAACTTTTCTATAATAAAGTTAAGTTTACATATAAGGTTCCTCCAAAAAGTTTTTAGGAAAGTGGAAAAAAGATAATTTTATTTTTGGTGCAGAAATATTTGCAATATATCTATAGATTTCTTTCATAATATACATTTTTTTCCATGAACTTTTTAAAACTCTTTGTATACCTGCATTTTAATTTTTTTTGTGCTGTAATATGTCTCATTTCATTATTCACAAAGATTTTGAATGCCATTTATAATCTGAGTTGTATATAAAACATGTTTTCAATAAGTATTCATTTTTTACTCCCAAATAAAAATTTAACCTTAAACTATTTAACCAAAATCAGAGAATATGAAAGATATGTGTGTTTGGGGGAGAGAAGGCAATCTGGATTATTTGAATTAATGGGAAATGGGGCTGGAATGATGAAGTGATCATTAGAGAATGACTCTGGACTTCTTGTAAATACTGGCTAAGTCACTGAAAATTGTTAATTGTTTTTTCAACAGGGTATCCTAAAGTAATTATAATTTATGAAAATTTCATTTATTTGAAAGTCAGAGCAACAGAGAAGGAGATACAAATAGAAAGTGAGATCTTCCATTAACTGATTTACTCCCAAGATGGCCTGCTATAGCCAGGCTTGGGCTAGGCCAAAGCCCGGAACCAGGAAGGAATTCCATCCTTGTCTCCCACATGGGTGGCAATAGCCCAAGTATTGGGCCATCTACCACTGCCTTCCCAGATGAATTTCTAAGAAGCTGGATCAGAAGCAGGGAAACCAGGACTTGAACAGAGTACTCAGATATGGGTTGCCAAGATTGCAACTGGCAGCTTTACCTGCTGTGCCACAACACCAGCTTCAGTAATTATAATTTTAGAAAGATCAGTACTAGTGACTAGGCGCAAAATAAATTAAAGAAATATAAAATTGCAAAAGTATATTGCAAGCATTTGGCAAGAAGGGTAAAATTGTTTCTGTTGAAGAGATAAAGGAAAATAATAGATGTGAGAGAAATAAGAAATACAGTCAGATGATTTGACTGTAGTCCCTGGGTAGAGAGTCTAGTTAGACACTGATGGTATGAAACCAGATGGAATCACAATAGATACAGTGGAAGAGAAATGAGGAAAATGGGCTGAAAAATACCAATTGCAATTAATGCATCCTATCTCAAAGATAGTAGTCATTCCCTGAAAAAGCCTAAAATTGTACATGGAACTTCAGTTGCTATAGAAAAGCAATATGGGCCAGTGTTGTGGTATAGTAGGCTAAGCCTTTGCCTATGGTGCCAGCATTCCATATGGGCACCAGTTTGAGTCCCAGCTGCCCACTTCCTATCCAGCTCTCTGCTCTGCCCTGGGAAAACAGTGGAAGATGTCCCAAGTGCTTAGAGTCCTTGCAGCCACGTGGGGGATCCAGAGGAAGCTCCTGGCTGCTGGCTTTGGATCTGCCCAGCTCCAGTTGTGGGGAGTCAACCAGAGGATGGAAGACTTTTGTCTATGTCTCTCTCTCTCTCTCCACCTGTAACTGTACCTCTCAAATAAATAATTTTTAAAAAGTTATCTTACTAGAAAAGAACTGCAGAAAATTGAGGGAGAATGACCGAAAAAGATTTCAGAGGGCATGAGAAGAGGTGATGTTTAGAGAAATTAACAGGATTAATTACCTCATTCTGGTATCAGTAAATGATTAGAATTACAGAATTTAATTGCTGTTAAAAGGAAAAGCTGAACAATGAACTTACATAGCTATTGATTTTCCCAAGATTTACTTACTACAGTTAGTTTTTTTTTGTGTGTAACATATAGATTACTGTGTGTCCTCAGAGTCTTTAGTATTTCTATGTCTGAAAAGTAATCCTTGCTTTGAAAACTCATTTCTGTATTTTTGGTTTTTTTCTAGGACTTCATGTTTTTTGAGAAAGCTGGAGGCCAGGATCAAAAATCAGGAGTATGGTAGTGGATTAATGAAAGTCTCCTCAGAAAATGTGAAATCTGTGTATTGATTGGGATGATCTACAAAGTTAACAGTTTTTTTTCTTTTGTGACATGTGACTGAATTAAGCTGTGATGCCTGTAGTTCCGTTATGTGATTTTTGCTTTTCAGATTATAGAGTTTATTTTCTGTATATCTGGCTTATTAATTTTTTATATATCTTAGCAACATTTGCTATGAATTTATGAGAAAGGACATTTTTACATATAAAATTGAAACCTAATGAAAAGCTGTTTAGGCTATAAAATCTGTTTTCCATTTTTATAATAATTTAAAGCCTTATTAAAGTAATACTAACAAAGAATTTTAAATTATTCCATTAAATATAGTTATAGTTTTTTCACCTCACAAGTTAATATTATTTTGCAAATAGTATATATTCAAAAAGTTTAAAAAATAGCAGTTTCTATTGAAATAATACTCAATATCCACATTACCTAGGAAAAGTTAAATTTACTTTTTGATCTTCAGGAAATTTCACTAAATTTTACTTTTCCTATATGCTAATCCATTATGTAAAAAAATGTTTATAGGGGCCAGTGTTGTGGTATTATAGGTTAAGTCTCCACCTGTGATGCTGGCCTCCCATGTGGGTGCAAGTTTTCGTTCCAGCTGCTCTGCTTCTGATCCAGCTCCAAGCTAATGTGCCTGGAAAAACAGCCAATGATGACCCAAGCCCTTGGACCCCTGCACCCATGTGGGAGACCCAGATAAAGCTTCTGGCTCCTGGATTTGGCCTGGCCCAGCTCTGGCTGTTGCAGCCATTTGGGGAGTCAACCAGTGGATGGAAGATCTCTCTCTCTCACTCTCAATCTCTGTAACTCTGACTTTCAAATAAATAAAGTTTATGTTGACAGGATAATAAATTGCCAATTTTATATTGTTTTCTGTGAACAAAGAAGCATGTGATACTTTCCAAAAGACAGACAGAAACATTTGAAGAGTCACTCACTCTAATGTTGGGTATTTTGTAATTTCTGAACTTATAATTTTTACTGACAAATATTTAGCTTCTGTATTCTGTCATTCCCAAAACATAATAATTGTAATATTATTCAGATATTAATTAAATGAAACAAATATATTTCATAACAGAGTGTAAGTTTCAGAAGTAATCTACCAGGTTATTTGTGATAATAATCAACTATCTGAAATAAAAACATATTGCTATATATTTGCATATTTCATTTTCATTTTTAAACAAATATTCCAGGATGTATTTTGGGCACTCATTCAGTTAAATGAGGACACATTTTACTTTCCTTCTCATTCAAATTTCCTTAAAAAAAAAAAAAAGGCATATAATACCTCGTAGTGAAACTTGTACCAGCGTTGGAAACTAGGATGTCTTCCTTTGGTAACTTAAAGGAATGTTATAATCGGTTTTATAGGGAAGAGTGAATAGAGGAGGTGAACCACACACAGTTTGCCTCATAAAAGGAAAAGGTGTGCTTAGGAAATCAGATCAGGGACGAGACTCCCTTCCATCTTAAGAACTCCACTGACAGCCTCTCTCCTCATCCCAAGTGTTCATGGCAGTAAACCTCTGCCAGTCACCATAGCTCCAAGTGGTAAATGGTGAGAGTATTGATATTGAAGATGAACTACAGCAAGTGTGGACTTTCTAACACCTAAATAATCTACCAGATGCCAGATTCCAACAATAAGATGCAGTCATAGTACTCATCTAGCTAATGTGGGTAATAGGCAGCATGGCAAATGAAGAGGCGGTGTCCTGGTGTCATCAGTTATGCCAGTTAGAGAAAGAATGGGCTTTTTAAGTGTAAGGCACTCAAGCCATCTTAGGTGAGGCTCTGTTAAAACTGTTCCAAGTTATGGGATATGATTCCATGCACTAGCTCTTAAATTTAAGGTTTTATTTCTGAATTTTGGAATGACCAAAGAGACACAGATTTTGTGTTTGTTAAAGTAATCTATTATGTTCTCTTAATTTCTCTGTTAAGTTCTGATAGTTTAAAACAGCTGAATTTTTAATAAGAGTCATGGTTTGCTTAAATATATGCTTATTCTAAAACATTTGAGTAATCACCTTGTAACAATGTTCAAATCTGGTCTATATTATGTGATGATGTTAAGGGATCCTATTTCTTTCTTTCTTTCTTTTTTTTTTTTAAGGGATCCTATTTCTACAAGATATTTTAAACTTTCTTGGCATCCTTGACAGGCATTCTAAGAAAAAAAAAATTAAAGTTCCAAATGATTTGGTCTTTGGTATTCCTAGTTGGGACTCTGGAAATATCAAAAGCTGTATGTCTCTCATCTTGTAGAGATAATGTAAAATGCTATTGATACAAATGTCCAGAAGTTAAAAATCTAATGGTCTTGTGTTACCAGACATGATGGTTATTATAATGAGAAAGACCTAGAGGCCTAAAAGGGATAAATATTTTGTGAAATTGTACCATAGACTTTTGGTTTAGATCATCAAAGATTAGAGATGGGACTTGAGTATCCCCTTGACTTGCACCCTCTAAAGGGTTTCCTCTGGTCTGCTTTAATAGAAACCAGGGGATAGAGAAGACTGGGAAGCAAAAGCAATATTAAAAATAGGTGGCAGGCCAATTAATGGCTGCTCTACACAGTGATTAGCCATTAAGGAGATCCAACAGGCCAGTCCACTGCATTGGTTTATATGAAAAGCCAGGGCTTCAGCAGAAGTCAGCTTATGAAGAGTCCTGGAAACTCTGCCAGCCAAGAGTTGGTTCACTGGAAATGGAATTGCCCTGCAGTCAAAGGACACTCAGGTCAGAACCAGAGACATTGCTGGTTCTAAGTTGAAAAGCCCTTTGCTCTGCCCAGATTCCAAAATAACCACCACTGCTGAGGTGATGGCCAAGTAGGGTCAGCAACATTGCAGGCAGAACTGTAAATTTCCTGCAAGAGATGCCACCTGCATTTACCTGGCCAGCTCTTCTCCCAGACCAGCTAGGTAATGGAAGTCAACAGAGTGCCTTCCCCGAGGAGGTTCATACCTCCCTTATGATGCACCTCATGTAAAAAGAGATAAATAGGGCTGAGCCTCATGACTGACAATGCCTTAAAACCCAACTGATCATTATCAAGCCCCTTCTGTCAGTTTCTGTTTGCCTCTCCATCAGAAAACTTATTCATGGTTTAGACAGCACCTTTCTTAGGTCCTCTAATAATTACTCTGTCCTTTGTTCTAGACTCTGGCCCACTTGGGGTCTCATTTCTTTGTAACCATAACCTCTACTTTTACATCAATCGCTCTATTCTTGACTCATGTATATTGGTGGTCCACCCCTCCCCCCACTTAACATTGTATGATTGTCAAGAATTTCTCTACAGACAAACCCCTCTATGCACTAGAGATGAGCGACCTTTCTCTCAGTTTTGGTTGGGATCAGCTTTGCAGCCTCCCTCTCTTCAGTAGTGATCTCAGGAACAGTTTTGGGCCACAATGTTATCTCGACAAACTGACTCCAAAAACAACTCCAACAGTTACAAGAGGTCACTAGGTCCATTGAGACCCCAGCTGATGCCATCTGAGGTCTCCAAAGCCAAACCACCTCACTAACAGTGATTACAGGAGGTGATAATGAAGTGAACCAAAGCCTTCACCAACCAGGTGGTCAACCAAATGCTACTAAAGAGATATAATCAGCTTCCCACCCAGGACATCATGACTTTAGATATCGCTCCATGCCAACAGAGAAACTCGTCACCCCATATTAGCAGGAAGCAGCTCTAGAAGATAGATCATCATCCTTCCACCCCTCCTGGACTTTTGGGGCCAATGTAATCCTATGCAACACTAGATTTATGAAAACAAAAGGGAGGAATATCAGTAAAATGGTAAGGTCTTATCTGTGGTACCATCTTGGGCTCTGGCCCCATTGCCATTCTGTATAATAAGCTTCATTCTAAGCCTAGCCTGGCTTTGGTCAGGTGACCAAATGGTCCAAAAGCACAAGTGTCAGCTCCACCCCAATGGGATTTGCTCCTCCCACTTCTTTACCTCTGCAAAGCTATATAAGACCTGTTCTCCCAGTACAAGCTGCTGTTCTCTTGTGCACAGAAAGGCAGTCTGTCAGGTTTCCCCCATCCGAAAATAAACCTTTTCCCTTAAAAAAATGGGTTACTATAATTTTAGAGAAATTAGAAGGAACTCAGTTGAGCAATACTGCCATCATTTGAGAAAAATATGATCTAAAATGCTTGAGCACAATGAATTCCTGGGAAAGGGCAGAAGTGTGCATAGTTTCCCTCCATATCCTGCCCAACACCTGCCTTGACCTTCCTCCCCATGCATTGATGCCTATCCCCCGAGAATATTCCTGCACACGGTCCTATTTGTTTCAAGCTGTGTCTCTTGTCTACATGTCTCTTTCAAGCTCTGGTCATGCAGTATACAGTAGACCAGGATAAAAAGTAAAAAGGATTACATGTTGATAGTCATCAAGGAATTTCAAAAGACAGAGAAGTAGTTCAATCCAATGCAGAAAATTGGGGCTGAATTGGTTTTCAGTATCGTGACTTTGATTGACATGTGAAATTCATCATGAACTCTAAGATGAATAGTCCTCTTAGGAAAAAGAGGAAATCTTCACATAGGATGGCCAACTGAGAGATGAATTATATCTCACAGAAGTATGGATAGCCACCAGGGCACAGTGGTATTGACTTTCCTTTGTTAGCCTTATGGCTTCAAAATGTGGCAACCATTGGGTGAGGGGGAGCAAAAAAGTCTAGGTACAGGGGTGGGGAACATCTGGCCCACAGGCCATGTAAGGCCATGAAATCAGTTGGTCTGGCCCTACCAAGGCAACCAATCACAGGCTAATCTTTAACTTTATAATTTTGTATGGCCTGTGAATGATGTTATAAATGTCCAAATGACCCTGTTAGAAAAAGTATCCCCCACCCTCAGAGCATGAGATCAGATGAAATATAACTGAAAAACACAGAGTCTGAACACAAGACCATGGGTTTATGACCAGAGACAGCCATAGGATTATAGCCAACAAAGCCTATTGTCCACAGAACTCAGCAATTGTCTGTCCCCACATCAAACATTCATGTTAAGCCTCAATTTACTTCTAATGTTTGTATGCTAGAAAATAACCTATTCATGCTGAAAGATAGCTTAAATTTTCCCCAAATTGGAAGCTGACTATATTTGGAAAACTGATATTTGATAAGTCTGCTTGCCTATTGAGGACAATTTCTTTCTGCCTGTTTATTCTTTTTTCATGTCATTATATTTAGATTCTTCTGTCTGGCAGTGATAGGGAATAAGCCTTGCTATATTTCTGCCTGAAATAGAAGATACTTTCGAGAATAAGTTGCTAAGACACATTTCAACTTTAATCTAGCACTACAAATAGGCTTTAACCATCTAGAAATTGACCCAGTGAAACTCCCTGTTCCATAAACTATGCAGAGTAAATGCAATCTTAATGTACTATGTAATTCCTATCTTCATCCATTCCTGCTTATATAACAAAATATGTTATATTGGGTAATTTATAAAAATAGAAATTTATTTATTACAATTCTAAATAGTTGGGAAGTCCAAGATCAAGATGCTGGCAGGTTTGGTGTTTGGTGAGAGCCCAGTCTCTGTTACAATAATGGCACCTTACTGTTGGTTCCTCAAATGTTGGAAGGGACAGAAGTGCAAAATGGTCTATTAGCTTCCTTTTTTAAGGCTAGTAATCCCATTCATGATGGTTAAGTCCTCATGTCTTAATTACTTCCTAGAGGGCCCACTCTGTACTATCACATTGGATCTAAGTTCCAACATATGAATTTTGGAAATACACACATATTCAAATTAAAGCATTCTTTCCTTGATTTCCCAAAATTCATGTCCTTCTCATATATATTTATTCTATCTATATAGCCCTAAAATTCCTAATTTATTCTAGCACTAACTTCAAAGTCCAGATGCCATTGCAACAAAACATTATCTAAATCAGTTATGGACGATTCATCCTGAAGCAATTCCTCTCCAGTGTAGGTCTATGCAAAGAAGTTATGTGCTTCCAAAGTACAATCACAGGAAAAGCACGAGTAAACATTTCTACTGTAAAATGGAGAAATACGAAAGAGGAAACTGATAGTAGCTCCTAATTTCAAAACACAATTGTATCTTGAGACTTGAGAATGATCATCCTTGCCTCCATATCCTGCCTCTTCAATGTTATGCCCTACGTCACTGGACACAGAACACAGTGTAGCTCTCGGAGTTTGGAATCTTGGGCCTGTGACTCTTCCTGGGGAATTTGTACACTGGTGACTCTATATGTTGGAGGTTTTCAAGGCAGCTGTAGTCTCATGGCTTCCAGAGACTTTGCCCTTGTATCAGCCCTCTGTGGTGGTCCCAAACCCATGGTTCCATTTGACAATGCCTTGGTGGAACCTCTTTCTGGCGGCTCTGCCTCGGTCCTGTTCTTTGCCTGGTCCTCAAAACTCTCCAATAAATCCTTTGAAATCTAGCTAAAAGTAGTTATAACTACACAACCACATTGCACATCTGCAGAGTCAGCACCACATGGATGTGGCCAAAGTTACAATGCATGCACTTGAACCACAGCTGGGGCAGCTAAGGGGTGCTGCATCAATTTTGGGGAACAGAGGTTTGAAGCAGTCCTGGACAGAGAGCCTAAGTTCCACAGGCACCCTGTGCCTCCCCCCTCAAAAGCATTCTGTCCCAAGGACCTGGCACTCTGTGTAGATCTTCAAAGTGCTTTGATGAATAGCCCCAGACTTCTTCATATCCACATCAATCTATTTATTCAGCATTCTGTTGTTCATACCTTGTGATTCTTTTCAGTGCAATGTTTTTTCCTTACTTACAGGTTGAGAAGCTTCCAACGTTTTAACATTGCCTCTCATGATTCATTTTAAGGGGCAGGTGTTAGATGGTAGTTAAGAAGCCCATTTCACATATCAGAGTTCCTGAGTTCATTTCCCAGCTCTGGATCTAGGTCCTGACTCCAGCTTTCTGCTAATGCAGGCCCTGGGAGGCAGAAACAATGGCTCAAGTAATTGGTTTCCTATCCCCTGAGTTTGGTTCCCAGCCCAAGCCAGGCCATTATGGGCATTTGGATAACGAAACAATGGATGGGAGTTCTCCCTCTTCATCTTTCTGCCTCTCAGATTAATTTTTGAATTCCATCCTCAGTTTGTTTCTCTAGATTCTTTAGCAGTGAGTAGAAACCAAGCCACACCAGTAACACTTCCACACTATTAAGTTCTGCCTTCCACAAAGTATTAAGATACAGACACAATTCAGCCAATTTTTTACCACTTTGTAACAAGAAAAGTGTATTAATGTGTTTTTATTACTACAATGATATACCTGAGGTTGGATGATTTATAAGAAAAGAGATTTATTTAACTATTAATTTTGAAGTTGAAAATCCAGACAGCATGGTGTTGGTTGTGGCTAGGGCTCACCTGGCCATGTTACTTCATGATGATTGCATCACATGGCAGGAACAAGAGATAAAGGGAAAAACACACATGGGCAGACAAGTTACAAAGGAGGCTGGTAGTGGTCAGCTTTATGCATTCACAGCAATACTCTCACAAGAACTAACAAGGGACCCAAGAGAAATCTCTGTATTCCTTCTGATGGCATCTCTCCTGGTGACCTAAGGATTTCTACTAGGCCTATCTCTACTAGGCCTATCTCTTAAAAAATTTCACCACTCCTCAACATTGCCACACTGGAAATGAAGCTCTCAACACATGAACACCCTTAGGGAACACACTCAAACCACATTCAAATAATAGCAGATGGCCTTTCCTCTAGTTTCCAATACCTAGCTTCTCATTTCCATATGAGAATTCACAGAATTGCCTCCAGCTTTCGTATTTATGTCAACATCATGACCACTTAAATGATCTCTAAGATACAGGCTTTTCTGGCTGCTCTCTTCCTTTCTGAGCCCTCACCCTCACCAAGCAATATCGCTTATAATCCAGCCTCTATAGTCCATTTCCAAAGCTGCTGCAGTATTTCTGGGCATTTGTTACAGATATACATAGTTCTTAATAACAATCTCCATTTTGGCTTCATTTGTTCAGCTACATCCAAATATCACATAGTGAGTCATTTTTAATAGCATAATATTTTTTTGCTCACAGTTGTGGAGGCTGGAAATCTAGGCTGAAGGGGCCAACAGGTTTGGAGTTTGGTGAGGGCATGGTCTATGCTTCCAAGCTAGGGCTTTGTGGTACATCCTGATATGTCAGAGTGGAAGGACAACAGGACAAATGCTTGTGCTCATATTGTAGCATGCATGGGGTGGGTAGGGAGTGTCAATACCCCCCTCAAGTTACCTTGAGCACTTTTTAAGGGTAAAAAATCCATTCTGCTAATCCCATGGTACTAATTCCATTTATGAAAACTTACTGATCTTCTCTTAGTAATATCACCCTAGGTCTTCAATTTCAGCATAAGAATTTAGGAAGACACATGTGTTTAGACCATAACACTGGTAAGCACATTTCTGTTAAATCATACTCTCAGAATTCTCTCTGTTATTGTTATTCACAAACAAAAGAGGATTTGCATGCAACAGTTTTGCATTGTTCTGCCTTTTATTTTTTTTTTTTATTTTTTTTTTTATAAAGCTTTTATTTAAAGAATATAAATTTCCAAAGAACAGCTCATGGACCACAATGGCTCCCCCCCCACACAACTTCCCTCCCTCCCCCCACCCTCCCCTTTCCCGCTCCCTCTCCCCTTCTGTTCACATCAAGATTCATTTTCAATTCTCTTTATACACAGAAGATCAATTTAGTACATATTACGTAAAGATTTCAACGGTTTGCCCTCGCATAGAGACACAAAATGATAATACTGTTGGAGTACTAGTTATAGTATTAATTCACAATGTACAGCACATTAAGGACAGAGATCCTACATGATTTTTTTTTTAAAAAAATTGATTAATTGTCTATGCAATTTCCAATTTAACACCAAGATTTTTTAATCATTTGCAATTATCTTTATATAAAGAAGATCGATTCAATATATACTATGTAAGGATTTCATCAGTTTGCACCCACTCAGAAACACAAAATGTAAAAATACTGTTTCAGTACTAGTAATAGCATCACTTCACATTGGATAACACATTAAGGACAGATCCCTCATGAGACGTAAGTACACAGTGACTCCTGATGTTGATTTAACAATTTGACACTCTTGTTTATGGCGTCAGTAATCTCCCTAGGCTCTGGTCATGAGTTGCCGAGGCTATGGAAGCCTTTAGGGTTCGCCGACTTCGATCTTATTCCCTCAGGGCCATAGTCAAAGTGGAAGTTCCCTCCTCCCTTCAGAGAAAGGTACCTCCTTCTTTGATGGCCCCGTTCTTTCCACTGGGATCTCACTCGCAGAGATCTTTCATTTAGGTCTTCTGTTTTTTCCAGAGTGTCTTAGCTTTCCATGCCTAAAATATTCTCATGGGCTCTTGAGCCAGATCCGAATGCCTTAAGGGCTGATTCTGAGGCCAGAGTGCTATTTAGGACATCTGCCATTCTATGAGTCTGCTGTGTATCCTGCTTCCCATGTTGGATCATTCTCTCCCTTTTTCATTCTATCAGTTAGTATTAGCAGACACTAGTCTTGTTTGTGTGATCCCTTTGACTCTTAGACCTATCAGTGTGATCAATTGTGAGCTGAAATTGATCACTTGGACTAATGAGATGGCCTTGGTACATGCCACCTTGATGGGATTGTATTGGAAACCCCTGGCACAATTCTAACTCCATCATTTGGGGCTGTTCCGATTGAGCATGTCCCAAATTTTACATCTCCTCCCTCTCTTATTCCCACTCTTATATTTCACAGAGATCACTTTTCAGTTAAAATTTAAACACCTAAGTATAATTGTGTGTTAATTACAGAGTTCAACCACTAGTACTAGGATAAAGAGAAAAAAAAAAATACTACCATGGATAAAGTATTACATTGTACAACAACAGTCAGCACAAGAGCTGATCGAGTCACTGTTTCTCATAGTGTCCATTTCACTTCTACAGGTTTCCCCTTTGGTGCTCAGTTAGTCATCGCCAATCAAGGGAAACAAATGATATTTGTCTCTTTGGGACTGACTTAATTCACTCAGCATGATGTTTTCTAGATTCCTCCATTTTGTTGCAAGTGACCGGATTTCATTGTTTTTGACTGCTGTATAGTATTCTGTAGAGTACATGTCCCATAATTTCCTAATCCAGTCTACTGTTGAAGGGCATTTGGGTTGGTTCCAAGTCTTAGCTATTGTGAATTGAGCCGCAATAAACATTGCTGTGCAGACGGCTTTTTTGTTTGCCAATTTAATTTCCTTTGGGTAAATTCCAAGGAGTGGGATGGCTGGGTTGAATGGTAGGGTTATATTCAGGTTTCTGAGGAATCTCCAGACTGACTTCCATAGTGGCTTCACCAGTTTGCATTCCCACCAACAGTGGATTAGTGTCCCTTTTTCCCCACATCCTCTCCAGCATCTATTGTTGGTGGATTTCTGAATGTGAGCCATTCTCACCGGGGTGAGGTGAAACCTCATTGTGGTTTTGATTTGCATTTCCCTAATTGCTAGGGATCTTGAACATTTTTTCATGTGTCTGTTGGCCATTTGGATTTCCTCTTTGGAAAAATGTCTGTTGAGGTCCTTGGCCCATCTCTTAAGTGGGTTGTTTGTTTTGATGTTGTGGAGTTTCTTAATTTCTTTGTAGATTCTGGTTATCAACCCTTTATCTGTTGCATAGTTTGCAAATATATTTTCCCATTCTGTCGGTTTCCTATTCACTTTCCTGACTGTTTCTTTTGCAGTACAGAAACTTTTCAATTTGATGCAATCCCAGTAGTTAATTTTGGTTTTCAGTGCCTGTGCTTCTGGGGTCTTTTCCAAGAAGTCTTTGCCAGTACCTATGTCTTGCAGGGTTTCTCCTATGCTCTCCAGTAATTTGATGGTGTCGGGTCGTAGGTTTAAATTTTTAATCCATGTTGAATGAATTTTTGTGTAAGGTGAAAGGTAGGGGTCTTGCTTCATGGTTCTGCATGTGGAAATCCAGTTTTCCCAGCACCATTTATTAAACAGACTGACCTTACTCCAGGGATTGGTTTTGGATCGTTGATCAAATATAAGTTGGCTGTAGGTGATTGGATTGATTTCTGGAGTTTCTATTCTGTTCCATTGGTCTATCCATCTGTTTCTGTACCAGTACCATGCTGTTTTGATAACAACTGCCCTGTAGTATGTCCTGAAATCTGGTATTGTTATGCCTCCGGCTTTGTTTTTGTTGTACAAGATTGCTTTAGCTATTCGAGGTCTCCTGTGTCTCCATATGAATTTCACCATCATTTTTTCCAGATCTGAGAAGAATGTCCTCGGTATCTTGATTGGTATTGCGTTGAATCTGTAAATTGCTTTTGGGAGAATGGACATTTTGATGATATTGATTCTTCCAATCCATGAGCATGGGAGATTTCTCCATTTTTTGGTATCCTCTTCTATTTCTTTCTTTAAGGTTTTGTAATTTTCATTGTAGAGATCTTTAATGTCCTTAGTTAAATTTATTCCAAGGTATTTGATTGTTTTTGTAGCTATTGTAAATGGGATTGATCTTAGCAGTTCTTCCTCAGCCGTGGCATTGTCTGTGTATACAAAGGCTGTTGATTTTTGTGCATTGATTTTATATCCTGCTACTTTGCCAAACTCTTCTATGAGTTCCAATAGTCTCTTAGTAGAGTTCTTTGGGTCCCCTAAATAAAGAATCATGTCGTCTGCAAAGAGGGATAGTTTGAGTTCTTCCTTCCCAACTTGTATCCCTTTAATTTCTTTTTCTTGGCTAATAGCTCTGGCTAAGACTTCCAGCACTATATTGAATAGCAGTGGTGAGAGTGGGCATCCCTGTCTGGTACCAGATCTCAGTGGAAATGCTTCCAACTTTTCCCCATTCAATAGGATATTGGCCGTGGGTTTTTCATAAATTGCTTTGATTGTATTGAGGAATGTGCCTTCTATACCCAGTTTGCTTAGGGTTTTCATCATGAAAGGGTGTTGAATTTTATCGAATGCTTTCTCTGCGTCTAGTGAGATAATCATATGGTTTTTCTTCTGCAGCCTGTTAATGTGGTGTATCACGTTGATTGTTTTGCGAATATTGAACCATCCCTGCATACCAGGGATGAATCCCACTTGGTCTGGGTGGATGATCTTTCTGATGTGTTGTTGCAGTCTATTGGCCAGAATTTTGTTGAGGATTTTTGCATCTATGTTCATGAGGGATATTGGTCTGTAATTCTCTTTCAATGCTGCATCTTTTTCTGGCTTAGGAATTAAGGTGATGCTGGCTTCATAGAAGGAATTTGGGAGAATTCCCTCTTTTTCGATTGTTCTGAATAGTTTGAGAAGAATTGGGGTTAGTTCTTCTTTAAATGTCTGGTAGAATTCAGCAGTGAATCCATCTGGTCCTGGGCTTTTCTTTGTTGGGAGGGCCTTTATTACTGATTCAATTTCTGACTCACTTATGGGTCTGTTTAGGTTTTCTATGTCTTCCTGGTTCAATTTAGGTAGGTTGCATGTGTCCAGGAATCTATCCATTTCTGATAGGTTTCCCTGTTTGCTGGCATACAAGTCCTTGTAGTAATTTCTGATGATTCTTTTGATTTCTGTGGTGTCTGTTGTTATATTTCCTTTTTCATCTCTGATTTTACTGATTTGGGTCTTTTCTCTTCTTTTTTTAGTTAGTTGGGCCAATGGGGTGTCAATCTTGTTTATTTTTTCAAAAAACCAGCTCCTCGTTTGGCTGATTTTTTGTAATGTTTTTTTGGATTCAATCCTGTTGATTTCTTCTCTGATTTTGATTATTTCTCTTTTTCTACTAGATTTGGGTCTAGTTTGCTGCAAATTTTCTAGATCCTTGAGATGCATTGAAAGCTCATCTATTTGGTGCCTTTCCAGTTTCTTGATGTAGGCACCTATTGATATAAACTTTCCTCTTAACACTGCTTTTGCTGTATCCCATAAGTTTTGGTATGTTGTGCTGTTATCCTCATTTACCTCCAGAAAATTTTTGATTTCTCTTTTGATTTCTTCAGTGACCCATTGTTCATTCAGGAGCATGTTGTTCAATCTCCATGTGTTTGCATATGCTCTAGAGATTCCTGAGTTGCTAATTTCCAACTTCACTCCCTCATGGTCTGAGAAGTTGCATGGTATGATTCTAATTCTTTTGAATTTGCTGAGACTTGCTTTATGGCCTAATATGTGATCAATCCTAGAGTAGGTTCCATGTACTGCTGAGAAGAATGTGAATGCATTACTTGTAGGATGAAAAGTTCTGTAGATATCTGTTAGATCCATTTGGGCTATAGTGTTGTTTAAATCTACTGTCTCCTTGTTGATCTTCTGTCCTGTCGATCTGTCAATATCTGTGAGTGAAGTATTGAAGTCCCCCAGTACTATTGTGTTGGGGTCTAAGTCTCCCTTTAAGTTTCTTAACAAATTTTTTAAATAAACCTGTGGCCTGTAATTAGGTGCATATACATTGAGAATTGTTATATCTTCCTGTAGTATTGATCCCTTAATCATTATATAGTGCCCCTCTTTGTCTCTCTTAACAGTTTTTGTGTTAAAGTTTATGTAGTCCGATATTAAGATGGTTACACCCGCTCTTTTTTCATTTCTGTTGGCATGGTATATCTTGTTCCATCCTTTTATTTTCAGTCTGTATGGATCTTCGTTGGAAAGATGTGTTTCTTGTAGGCAGCAAATAGATGGTTTTTGTTCCTTAACTCAATCAGCCAATCTCTGTCTTTTAACAGGACAGTTTAGACCTTTAACGTTCAGTGTGACTATTGATAAGTGGTAAGTTTGCCCTGCCATTTGCCAGATATTTTCTAATGTATGCTTTGAATTCCCTGTGATCTTTTGCCGTGAGGTTCCCTTCGTTTACCTTCTTTCATGTTGATGGTCGTGTTTCTGTGTTTCTGTGTGTAACACGTCTTTAAGTATCTTTTGCAGGGCTGGACGAGTGGCAACAAATTCTTTCAATTTTTGTTTGTTATGAAAGGTCTTTATTTCACCTTCATTCACAAATGAGAGCTTTGCAGGGTATAATATTCTGGGCTGGCAGTTTTTCTCTCTAAGTACCTGGGCTATGTCTCGCCATTCCCTTCTAGCTTGTAGGGTTTCTGTTGAGAAGTCAGCTGTAAGTCTAATTGGAGATCCTCTGAGAGTAATCTGACGTTTCTCTCTTGCACATTTTAGGATCTTTTCTTTTTGCTTCACTGTGGTGAGTTTAATTACAATATGTCGTGCAGAGGATCTCTTTTGGTCATGTTTATTAGGGGTTCTATGAGCTTCCTGGATTAGGATTTCTCTGTCTTTCTCCAAGCCTGGAAAGTTTTCTGCTAGTATCTCCCTAAAAAGGCCTTCTAATCCTTTCTCCCTCTCCATACCTTCAGGAACACCTAGAACCCGAATGTTGGGTTTTTTAATAGTATCCTGTAAATTCCCGACAATATCTTTTAGTTTTCTAATTTCCTCTTCTTGTCTTTGGTTTGACTGTTTCCTCTCCTGTTCTCTGTCTTCTAGGTCCGATATTCTCTCTTCTGCTTCACCCATTCTGGTTTTAAGGCCCTCAAGATTGCTTGTCACTTGATCTATTGAATTCTTCAATTCATTAAGATTTTTTGTCACTATCGTAGCTTCTTGTTCTACTAGTTGTTTCATTTCGTTTTGATTTCTCCGTAGTACTTCATTCTCGCGAGAGAGATTTTCTATCTTATCCATTAAAGATTTCTGTAGTTCAAGAATTTGTTTTTGAGAACTTCTTAATGTTCTTATCAATTCTTTGAGATCTGCTTCTTGCATTTCTTCTATCTCATTATCTTCACAATCCTGACTTGGGGTGTCTTTTCCGTTTGGGGTCATCATAGCGTCTTCCTTGATCTTGCTCCCTCGGAATCTGTTTTTATTTGGCATTTTTTTTTTCCCCACACTCTTTCTCTGGGTTGTCAAGGTAACGGAGTTTGTGTGCGCGGTGTGTTCCCAGTTTTTGGATCCCCTTCAGGTTTCTACAGCCTCGGGTTTTTGGTTCCGTCTGCCTCAGTGATGGGCGGGCGGGCGGGCGGGCGGGCGCGCCTTGTCCCACTGCGTTTAATCTAGCTCGAATTAGCAGGGTGGGTGACGAGAGACTAGTGTCCGTGCAGGCTCGCCTCAATTGTGCTGTTTCCCCCGTGGGGGGTCTGCTTCCCCCCGCCAGTGTCTCGGGATCCCTGTATCGGCCCCCGTTCAAGCGCTCAGTTCCAATGGTGACTGTGTTCCGCCCGGCTTCCGGTTCAGCCGGCGGGCGCGCGCCGTCCCACTGTGTTCAGTCTAGCTTGAGTGAGCAGGGTGGGCAATGAAAGAGGCTAGTGTCCGTGTGGGCTCGCCTCAATTGTGCTGTTTCCCCCGTGGGGGGTCTGCTTCCCCCCACCAGTGTCTCGGGATCCCTGTATCGGCCCCCGTTCAAGCGCTCAGTTCCAATGGCGACTGTGTTCCGCCCGGCTTCCGGTTCAGCCGGCGGGCGCACGCCGTCCCACTGCGTTCAGTCCAGCTAGAATTAGCAGGGTGGGCAACGAAAGAGGCTAGTGTCCGTGTGGGCTCGCCTCAATTGTGCTGTTTCCCCCGTGGCGTCTGCTTCCCCCCGCCAGTGTCTCGGGATCCCTGTATCGGCTCCCGTTTAAGCGCTCGAATCCAATGGCGACTGTGTTCCGTCTGGTTCCCGTCCCTCCCGGCAGCTCCCGTGCCACTAAAGCACGATTTGCCGTTCGCAAACTTACTTTCCCCTAGGTCCTCTGCGTCTCATTCACTGGGTCCGGAAGAATTTCCACTGCATTTTTTTCCGTGAGATTTTTCCTGAGGCTACAGTAACTCTGTTTTTATTAAACTATCTTTTTGCGGACTGCTAGTGCGCGTCCTCACTATTCCGCCATCTTGGCTCCGCCCCATTGTTCTGCCTTTTAAATCTATGTGTTATTTGTGAAGATGACATTCAAATATCTATAATGTGACACTGGAATTGAAGAGAGAATAAATGCAAAAATGTAAAATTGATTGATTTAAGAGCTCTGCAGCTGATTGGCAGTAATTTAGCTAATATTTACAGAGCTATTACATCATGCCAATGGCTAAACTAGGTACATTAATCACAATAAATAATGAACAGAATTTTCCACAAAATACTTAAGGCCAATTATACACATGCAGAGTTTTATGATAGGGTTCAAGATAGTACAGAAGGAAAGGAGTAAGGACACTTAACTTTTTTTTAAGACTTATTTATTTATATGAGAAGCAGAGTTAAGACAGAGAGAGGGAGAGACAGAGATGGAGGTCTTCCATCCTCTGGTTCACTCCCCAAATGGCCACACCAGCTGGAGCTGGGCTAATCCGAAGCCAGGAGCCAGGGTTTTCTTCCAGGTTTCCCACGTGGGTGCCAGAGCCTAAGAACTTGGGCCATCCTCCGCTGCTTTCACAGGCCGTTAGGATGGAGCTTGATCAGAAGTGGGGAAACCAAGACTCGAATTGATGCTCATATGGAATGCCACAGCTACCGTCAGAGGCTTAACCTACCATGCCAGAGCACTGGCCCCCTACTAAACTCTGTTTTAAGGATCAGGCAATGTTTCTTAAGGTATGTGACCTTTTTTAAAAGTTTATTTATTTGAAAGGCAGAATGATAACTACAGTTAAGAATGATAAGAGCTAGAGATAAAGATAGAGATAGAGATGGAGATAGATACTGATACAGATACAGATAGAGAGAGAGATCTTCTATCTGCTGATTCACTTCCTAAAATACCCACAACCACCCAGAGCACAGAATTCCATTTGGGTCTCCCATATGGTGGGCACAGACCTAAAATGCTGAACCATCATTTGTTGCCTCCCAGAGTGAGCATTAGCAAGAAGTGGTCAGAAGACAGAGGCAGGGTTAAACCCCAGGAATTCTTATATGTGATGCAAGCATCCTAAGCAGTGATGCCTGCCCCAAGGTAAATGACTTTTGAACCAAGACAGGAAATGTTGTGAGCAAAAGGGAAGTAGAAAAAGTCGTTTTAGGCAGTGGAAAGAACATAGGCAGAAGTCACAGCAGAACTCAGTAATGTGGCTCAAGCATTGGCCTTCTATAGCTGTTTTTGCTGTAGGGAAAAGACAACGAGCTAGAGGAAAAAGGGAAGAAGGCCCAGATCTTGCAGGGCTTTGTCAGCCACATTAAGAAGCTCAGTATGTATGCTGTGGGCAGTAACAGAGGGTTTTAAGAAGAGGTAAATTTGGGACATGCTCAATCTGACTTGCCCCAAATGGTAGTTAGAAACGTGCCAGGGGATCCCAATTCAATCCCATCAAGGTGGCATGTACCAATGCCATCTCACTAGGCCAAGTGATCAATTTCAGTTCACAACTGATCATAAAGATAGGACTAAGAGTCAAAGGGGTCACATAAACTAGACTAGTGTCTGCTAATACTAACTGATAGAATTAAAAAAGGAGAGAATGATCCAACATGGGAAGTGGGATACACAGCAGACTCATAGAAGGCAGATGTCCTAAACAGCACTCTGGCCTCAGAATCAGCCCTTAAGGCATTTGGATCTGGCTGAAGAACCCATGAGAGTATTTTAGGCATGGAAAGCCATGACACTCTGGCAAAAACAAAAAAACCTAAATGAAAGATCTCTGCAAGTGAGATCCCAGTGGAAAGAACAGGCCCTCAAAGGAGGTGCCTTTATCTGAAGGAAGGAGAGAACTTCCACTTTGACTATGACCTTGTCTAACTAGGATTGGAGTCGGTGAACTCAAAAGGCTTCCATAGCCTTGGCAACTCATGACAAGAGCCTCCAGTGATTACTGATGCCATAAACAAGAGTGTCAATTGGTTAAGTCAACAACAGGAGTCACTGTGTACTTACTCTTCATGTAGGATCTCTGTCCTTAATGTGTTGTACAATGTGAATTAATGCTATAACTAGTACTCAAACAGTACTTTACACTTTGTGTTTCTGTGTGGGTGCCAACTGTTGAAATATTTAGTTAATATATATAAATTGATCTTCTGTATATAAAGAGAATTGAAAATGAATCTTGATGTGAATGGAATGGGAGAGAGAGTGGGAAAGGGGAGGGTTGTGAGTGGGAGGGAAATTATGGAGGGGAAAAGCGACTGTAATTCATAAGCTGTACTTTGGAACTTTATATTTATTAAATAAAATTAAAAAAAAAAAGAAGGGGAGTAAAACTAGGAATCTTAAGGAGGGGAGTGGAATGCAGCCTTCTGGAGTGGCCAAGCATCTCCCATGTCAGGACAGAAGCTCTGCTACATAAAATAAAGATATTTAAGTTCTCTGAGGATCAGAATTTACACCATGACTCCTATTAACACTCTTTTTTATAAAATGGCATATATGCATTGCCAATATTTTCTGCCATGATATAACTTTTATTTTAGCTGATGTGTGATATTCTTTTGTGCAAAAATTTTAAACGTCATATTTACCAATTCTTTTTTCACCATAATTTTATTTTTTACTTGCATGCTTTTGTTTTACAGGTTTGTTTCTCATAGGCAGACCATTTGTCTTCTTGGAAATGACTTTTTATATCATGGGAGTATACATACATATATATATATATATATATACTTTCATATATATAATTTCGTTATATAAAGCTAATTGCCTCAGCAAAAATGGAGTTCATTTTTTGCCCACTGATTTGCAATTATGTCTCTTTCCAGTCTCCATTCTAAATAGATTAGTGAGTGTGTTTCTAGGCCTCCTGTCCTGTTGAGTCATAGGTCTGTAGATAAGTGCTCAGTATTTTTATAGAAGCAATTTCACTCAAGTATTCTTGACAAATATTTCCCTTGAATATTAATTGATTTACTAATTGATTTTTCCCTTTATTTGATATAGACATATATATATTTATATAGATATATTTATCTATATCTTTTATCTATATGGACCATAGAACAGTTAAAGGGAAACACCAAGATATAGAGGTCACTTAGCATCCTGCTAAAGTGGATTAGCTGGACTTTATCATGTATCTGGTTAGTTTTAGTCTGGCTTTGTAAATCAGAAAATTACTTTATGGTAAGAAAGAAACATTGGAATGAAAATAAAGCTAGAAATGCATCCAGTTTTGTAAGGAAAATTGATAAAATAATCTAACATTTTTAACTATGTAAAATATATAATTTGAATTTTAAATCAATGCCTATTAAAGATTTATTTATTTTAGGCAGAAAGAGCTCCCATCTGTTAGCTCACTCACCAAATGCCCACAATGACTAAGGCTGGGCCACACTGAGACCTAAGAGCCTGATCAACTCTCACGTGGGTGGCAGGGATCCAACTACTTGAGCCATCACCTACTGCCCCCCAGGTTACACATTAGCAAGAAGTTGGAATTGAGGGTAGAGCCAATACTTGTTATGTGATGCAGGATACTGGTGTCCCAACTGGTCTCTGAAGTGTTAGGTCAAATGCCTGGCATTTTTTCTTTTATTTAAATTTGTATTTTGGGGGGTTGGCACTGTGGCTTGGTGGTTTAAGCCTCCAAACTCAGCATCCCATATGGGCTCCGATTCAAGTCCCTGCTGCTCCTCTTCTGATCCAGCTCTCTGCTATCGACTGGGAAATCAGTAGAAGATGGCCCAAGTGCTTAGGCCCCTGCACCCGTGTAGGAGACCCAGAAGAAGCTACTGGCTTCTGGCTTCAGATAGGCTCAGCTCTGGCAGTTGTGGCCATTTGGGGAGTGAACCAGAGGATGCAAGAACTCTCTCTGTTTCTCCCTTTCTCTGTAACTCTACCTCTTGGGTAAATAAATAAAGTCTTTAAAAATTAATTTTTTGTTTATGTTTTTAGAATTTCTATTTATTTACTTTTATCAATTTGAAATGAAAAATGACAGGAGAGAGACAGAGAGAGAGAAAAACTCATTCATCAGCTGGTTCATTCCCCAAATGTCTACAACAACCAGGCCTAGGCCAGGCTGAAGCCAGGAGCCCCAAACTACATCTGAGTCTCCATGTGGCAGGGGCTCAAACGCTTGCACCTTTATCTATTGCTTCTCAGGATGTGCATTAACAGGAGGCTGGAATCAGGCACAGTAGAGGGAGTCAAATCTAGGTGCTCCAATTTGGAATGTGTGTATCCCAATCAGCAACCTAACTGCTATAAACATCAACCCCTATTAAAGATTTTTAAGAGGATAAGAATAATGTAAAGTGAAAATGTTGAGTGTGCTGTTGAATATTTTGTGAGCCTAACAAATGACTACTATATCTGATTTATAAAATATTTTTATGTTCATAGACATAGTATATGTAAATACAACTTAAATAACTATTGTTTGATAGATACTTTTTTAAAAAGATTTTATTTATTTATTTGACAGGCAGAGGTACAGACAGTGAGAGAGAGAGATAAAGAGAAAGATCTTCCTTCCGTTGGTTTACTCCCCAAATGGCCACAATGGCCAGAGCTGCGCTGATCCGAAGCCAGGAGCCTGGTGCTTCTTCCTGGTCTCCCACGTGGGTGCAGGGCCCAAGCACTTGGGCCATCCTCTACTGTTATCCCAGGCCATAGCAGAGAACTGAACTGGAAGAGGAGCCACCAAGACTAGAACCAGTGCCCATATAGGATTCTGGCGCCCCAGGTGGAGGATTAATCCAGTGTGCCACAGCTCCAGCCCCTGATAGATACTTTTGATGCAAATGGGAGAGCCATTGTAGTGTTAAAAGTAGAAGTTATCAGTTTTATATACAAGTAAATTAAAATTTAATTAAGTCACACTAATAGTAAATACATTATCAAAGCTAATGTAGCCAGAGAGAAAAGTCAGACCAAGAATGCTTGCATTCTTGAGCCCACAGTAATGCAGGAAGGTTAGAATGCTGTGGAAATCTGGCCAAATGGAGAGAATAAAGAAGGAATCTGAGACATGTAAAGCACCTTGACCTGCATGCTGATGGATTCTAAATCCCTCAGGCCTCTATTTCACCTGTCGACTCAAGTCAGAACCAGTGTAGCTAATAATTCTTTCCTCTTCCACTGCGTATGGAACCTAGGCCAGGGAGGGTTATTTCCTGGTGACAGGTGTGCAACAGCTTGCAGCAAGAGCAGTCACAGCTGCCTCAAATTAAACAACTCTCCCTCTCCTCTCTGTTTACCAGTCATTTCAGGCCACCTGTGGATTGGGTGGATAGAGACAAGGAGTCTCAATTAAGGTGTATTATTAGAACAGTGCAGAAGAGAAAAAAAAAAAAACCTTGCATAAAATTTGCATCAGATACATTCAATGGCCCAGTTTCCAACCTGGTAATGAAAGCAGAAGATATATACCCTAAGGACTTGAATTCTCAGCAACTCTTGCTGATTCCTGTTTGTTTTATTGTTCTCTCATGCCAGATCACACTCTAGCTTCCAGGAAGAGTGTGTCAAGTTCCCACAGAGAAATTTCTCATGGGAGAAGGAGCCAGACATGATAAAAAGTAACCCCTGTACCAATGGGAGAATAAAGCAAAACTGTCCCATCTGTACTCGGGTAAGCCTTTGAGAGCTTTGGTTTGATTCAGATTTCCCTTCAAACTGAACCTGTTCACCAGGGCTCATGACCCGATTTTCTGCTAGATCCAGGTAAATAATATAAATGTGTAGTGCTGCAGGTGTTTGAGACATCTGGAATGAGGCAGGTCGGCTGACAGCCCTGCCCATCCTAGTGTCTCTCAAATTACAGCAAATAACCAAACTACTTTGCTGGCAATCACCCCCTTACAAACTGGCCTGATTGACTTTCAGATCTGTATTTGCACCCTTCTACCCACAGTGTTTTCATAGCCAGGAAGTACAGTTCATGGGCAAATGGTCCATGACTAAAATTTAAGTTTTTAAGGCAATTTTGTATATGCATCAGTGTTTCCCCATGATTAAGAGTGGCAACCATGGCGGGGCGGGGTGGGGTGGGGGTGGGGCAGTGCTGTGGCATAGCAGGCAGCCTACATAGGCACCAGTTTGTGTCCCATCTGCTTCTTTTCTGATCAAGCTCTCTGCTATGGCCTGAGAAAGCAGTAGAGGATGGCCCAAGTGCTTGGGCCCCTGCACCCACATGAGAAACCCAAAAGAGACTCCTGGCTCCTGGCTTCTATCTGGCCCAGCCCTGGCTGTTCTGGGCATTTGGGAAGTGATCCAGTGGAAAGATTCTCCCTTTCTCTCTCTTTCTCTCTCTCTCTCTCTCTCTCTTTCTCTCTGTGTGTGTGTGTGTGTGTCCCATTCTGTAACTCTGCCTTTCAAATAAATAAAATAACTCTTTAAAACATAAATAAAGAAAAACACTAAAATAAAAGCTTTAAGTCACTTAAAGAGAATTTATTTTAGATTAACTGTAGATTTATTGGCTAAACTGTTACAGACCAGGAGGAAATTAGATGAAATATTCAAAGTGCTGAAAGAAAAAACAAATTGCCAGACAAAAATATTCTAACCAACAAAGCTATACCCTATAAATGAAGACATAACAGTCTCCATGTCAAGAAAGCATCAGACTAGCTCCACAAGAAATGCTTAAGGGACTTTTATATTGGAGAAAGATGGGTCAGGCATTGTGGTGAAGGGGTTAAGCCTCCATTTGTGGTGCCAGCATCTTATTTTGGAGTCTATTTTGAGTCCTGACTGTTCCACTCTAGACCCAGCTTCCTACTAAAGCCCCTGAGAAGGAATCAGGAGATGGCTCAGTACTTGGACCTCTGACACCCATGTGGGAGACTGGGATGGAGTTCCTGGCTCCTGGCTTTTAGCCTGGCCCAGGCCTGGCTATTGTGGCCATTTTGGGAGTGAACCAATAGATGGAACATCTGTGTCTCCTCTCTCCTCTCCCTCTCTCCCTCCTCTCTCTCTCTCTCTCTCTCTCTTTCTCTCTGTCTCTCTCTGCCTTGCAAATGAATAAGTATTCAAATCTTATGAAACAGTCGAAGGATGATAACTACTCTCATAAAAACATGTGAAAGTAAAAATCTCAATAGCAGATGAGATGTTAGTTTGTTGATGTTTAATTTTTATTTTTATTTTGCCAGAGCTTTACAGTGGAATACAGGAGTAAGGAATGGACATAAAGGATGAAACCCAGGAAGACGTCCTGCCATGGATAAGCAGTGATTACATATAGGTGTGCCAGACAAGGACAAGTGGGTTAACTAGTTGTTTTGAGAAAAGTATCACATTTATGAAGTAATTTTTTAAATTATCAAAATGGCAACTTAGGTTGGGAATGTGACAGCAATGTTAAATGTCTTACACCTTTGTGTACATGATTGTTTATTGAGTGACTTTAATTTGATAATATATAATAATGATATACATGTACATTTAGACATAATTATATAAAATTTTTATTCTTATTTTCAAACCTTATCCCATATGCCAGAAACATAAAGCACTTTTATCCTAGACAAAAGGATGGCTTTCAAATTTGGTCTTAAGTGCCACAGTATCAGTATTGCATTATAACATGTTAGAATGCAGAGATCTCCTGATTCAGAAATTTTTTGGATAGGGCCAAAAATGCCTACTTAATCAATCTCCTTGGGGAATTCTGATATATGTTAAATTATGACAATGGCTATTGTGCCAAAGCATCCTTAGCTGATGAGTTAGGTGTACAGAATATATGTGATCTAAAATTTTACTAGAAATTATAATTTTAAGTATTTAAAATGGGCAAAGTGACTAAATAATTTTGGAAAAGATGAACTACAAAGCATAATAGAGTCAGATATCGTGTAAATAACAGACTTTGTCTCCCTAAAGGAAAAGATAATAGCCAGTGCTGCGGCTCAATAGGCTAATCCTCTGCCTGAGGTGCCGGCACAACGGGTTCTAGTCCCGGTCGGGGCAACGATTCTGTCCCGGTTGCCCCTCTTCCGGGCCAGCTCTCTGCTGTGGCCAGGGAGTGCAGTGGAGCATGGCCCAGGTTTTTGGGCCCTGCACCTGCATGGGAGACCAGGAGAAGCATCTGGCTCCTGGCTTTGGATCAGCACAGTGCGCCGGCTGCGGCAGCCATTGTGGGGTGAACCAACGGAAAAGGAAGACCTTTCTCTCTGTCTCTCTCTCTCTCTCTCTCTCTCACTGTCCACTCTGCCTGTCAAAAAAAAAAAAAAAAGGAAAAGATAATAACATAGTAATAGGTAACATCCTTGTGGAGCTTACATTCCACATGCCAGCAAAGTTGTAAGAACTTTTCATGTAATAACTCATTTAATTTTTGCAGCAAGCAAGAGAACTATATGGAATCTAGATGTGTGGCCACAGGTAGATGAATTGATCTCCTGTTAATTACCTAATTTAAAGATGAGGACATGGAGGCACAGAAACTTTAAAGAACTTGCCCAAAAGAAGGAGTTGGTTGGAAGAAACAAGCGCAAAGCTATATAACAAGGCAGAGCTGCATTGTTAACTCTAATTGGATATTTTCATAGCTCCCACTCTTTTTTCAAAAAACATTTTATTATTTATTTGAGAGGCAGAGTTACAGAGAGAAAGAAAGAGAGCAGGAGAGAGAGAGAGAGAGAAAGGTCTTCCATCTGCTGGTTCACTTCCCAGATGGTCACAATGGCCAAAGCTGTGTTGATCTGAAGCCAGGAGCCAGGAGCTTCTTCGGGATCTTCCATGTGTGTGCAGGAGCCCTTCTGCTGCTGCTTTCCTGGGTGCATTAGCAGGGAGTTGGATCAGAAGTGGAGCAGTCAGGGCCTCAAAAGGTGCCCACATGGAATGCTGGTGTCACCGGCAGCAACTTTATCAACTACGCTACAGTGTGGGCCCCACTCTCGATCTTTTTAGAATTCTCTCTTTATCATGCATTTTTTGACAGTTTCACTATGAAGAAATAACACTTTGGCAGTAGGGACTCCATTTTAGAGCACCTGAGACTCCATCTTGAGAAAGCACCCCCCCCCCCATCATGAGGCTCTGGTCTGAAACTATGATCTAAAACATTAACAGTCCGCTACATCCCACTTGTCAGAGTATAAAAACTCCCTAGCATAATCCTTCAAGCTTAAAAACTGGATTAATGATGAGATTGTTATTTGTCTATGCCCCATACATGATTTAGGTGGATACCTAGATTAACATCAAGATTATAATTGGAATTGTTAAGTTTGCAATTTGTGCTGTCAAGATTGTAATTGATATTAGTTTCACATATACTTTAGGTTAAGACTATAATTGGTATTGTCAAGATTATAATTGATAGTAGTTTTGCATAGGCCTTAGGTCACCTTGACCCTAGAACCATATTTTCCCTCAATCCTAACATCCATATATTCCCCTCCCCTCCTTATGGTTTTTACCTTTATAAACCTGTTGCTTTGAGCTTTGTGATTGGGAGTTCTTTAGGGCATGAGGCCACTGTGCACCGCCAGCGATAAAGGACTGTCAAAATTTATCAATGTGTGGTGCTCCTCTATTTACACTCACTTAGTTACAACAATAACATGCTTGAGAAAGACATGTTTTTTTATTTATTTTATTTATTAGGGAAAGAGAAAGAGAGAAAAACTTCCACTTGCAGCTTCACTCTCCAAATGACCAGAACATCCAAGTCTGGCCAATCTGAAGACAGGAGCCACGCACCCAATCCAGATCCCTCCACGTGGGACCCAACTTCTTGAGCCATAATGTACTACCTCCCCACGCTCATGTTAGTAGGAAGCTGGAATTGGGGGTGGGGTTGGGACTCAAACCTAGGCACACCTGTATGAGAAGCAAGTGTTCCAAGTAGAGACTTAACAACTAGGCCAAACACTTATCCTAGGGAAGATCTTTTTTGTCAAACTTATCAGAGGTCCCAAGATATGGCACATTTTCAGTAATTATTTCATTGACTGTTTTCTTTGCTTTTTCCATTCTCATCTCCTTCTGGAACACCTATGTGAATGTTCTCATTTATTGAGGTCTACTAGGTTTTGAAGGCATCATTCTGTTTATTTTATTTTTAAATTTGTTTATGTCAAGAGGTCTGTCTTGAGACTCAGAAATTCTTTCTTCAGTTTGCCTAATTCTGCTCTTGAGTCTCTATTAGCTTTTTATTACTATAATGAATTACCTGAAGTAACTAACTTATAAACAAGTAAAAGGTAATTGGGCTCACCGTTTTGGAGGTTCAGAGTGCAAGATCAGCAGACTCCATTGGTTTGGCCTCAGTTTCTTGTGCTCTTGCTGGTAAGTCCTGAAGTGGCAAAGAAAATCAAGTGACAAGAGTCAGGAAGCACATGTATCTTATGTATAATTTCTTATAAAGTCACCAGTTTTTAATCCTGGGGGCTCCAATCGAACCACTCAGTTCAATCACCTCCCAAAGGCCCTACTTCCAAACACTGAAATTGGATTAAATTTTCAACCTTTTTTTTATAAGCTTTTATTTAAAGTATATAAATTTAAATTTTCAACCTTATAGTAACATTAACATAAAACCTCGAGTACCATGCCCCTGAGATAGATAGGAACAAATATTCAAACTACAGAAGGCTGTCTACTGTATTTTAAAGTTCGTTTATTCAGTTCCTTGTTTTACCTTATTTTCTCATGAGTTTTGTACATCTCTGTTGTTTTTTTGCATCTGACAGGCCATCTGCTTCTATCAATTTTATAGAGTGGCTTTCAAGGTAAGAAGCACTGATGGTGATGTGTCCCCAGATGTGGGATGAATAGGCTGCTTTTGTTCCAGGAGCTCCAGAGGTTATGAGATTGCACCACCAATCAGGATGCAGAAGCTCTGGGCAAGGCAGGTTCACTGGTAATCATGGGTCGAGTGGGTACAACACATCCGGTTTCAGGTGTGGAGCTGCTATGTTTGCTCTAGTTGTGTAAGGTGGGGTCACCCATTTGGACTAAGGCGGGTACAGCTCAGAATGCCTACTACTGCTGGAGGGCACCTATCATTGTCTAAGAGCTGCACGGGTAACTTCACGGAACCTCTGTGGGCTGATCTGCCCACAATGGCTTCCTGGGGATGGTGGTGGGTGGATGAGGCGAGCAACTGAGGATAGGCTAGTTGGTTGCTTCCCAGAGTTGTAAGTCAGTGAGTGGAGCTGCTTGTTTTCTTCCGTGAGTCTCTGTGAGACCAGCTGCTCAGGGGTGGTTGTCTGGTTGCTTCCCATTGTGGGGGTGCCTGGATGAGACCACCCAGATGCAAGAGTATGAGTGGGACTGCCCAGCTGTTAATATGTTAGCATATTGTTACTACACAAATTACCTGAAGTGATTGACTTATAGAGTGAAGGTTATTATCTTCATCATTTTAAAGGTTCAGAGTCCAAGATCAGGTGGACCCCACTGATTTGGTCTCAGTTGCTTGTGCTCTTGCTACCAGATTCCTGAAGTGATACAGAACATTACTGACATAAGGAAGAAAGCATAGGTGTCTGTCTTTGTGGTCTCATATAAAACCACCAGGATTTAATCTTGGGGGTTCCAATCTAACAACTCACTTCAAGCCAGAACTGGGCCGATCCGAAGCCAGGAGCCAGGAGCTTCTGCCATTTCTGCCATGAGAGTGCAGAAGCCCAAGCACTTGTGCCATCTTCTACTGCTTTCCCAGACCATAAGGAGAGCTGGATCAGAAGAAGAGCTGCCAGGACAGGACAGGAATGCGTGTGGTCACTCTAATAAACTTAGAGTCTCCTTGTATCAGCTCTCCATTCTGGTATATTGACTGTCCAGCTTCAAGCAGCCCAGGCTAATTTTGTTCTGGTAACACCTACACCACACCCTTTCTCATTACAGTACTAAAACTAGGCACTATGGTTTCCCACCTGGCTTCCCTAGCTCTTGTAAAGGTAGAACAGTGCACAAATAATTGCTCAAACTGGTGTCTGTGTGGGGAGATGTTTAGTGGAGGATGTTACTCATTTTCTATTCCTTCTTACTCCACTCAAGTTAATGGTATTCAAGATTTTCTTTTAAAAAGTGATACTCCTTTTTGAAAAAGTATAATTAAAAGTGTGTTAAACTATAAGGTAGCTGACTTTTAAAAAAAGTATTCATTGCATGGTGGGAGTAAATAAGAAAGAGCAAGGGCAATCAAAGTAGTAATGAGCTTGGATTTCTTAATGGAGTTCTTCATACCAAAGTTGCATCCAAGTTAAAATGGAAGGTAATATGTGGAAGATTTCCTTTAACTTTCCCTCTGTTGTAAAACTGACAGTGAAGCATTCATTCAGGGGACTGCTGTTGTAGTTTTATCAGACATTGTGTGTGTGTATGTGTGTGTGTGTGTGTCCAATACATAGCATGCCTTTTATGAATGTGGGAGAGAATTAGGATTTGAAGTCTGAAAAACTTGATGCTCCAAGCAATAAAAACACATTTAAGCGCATTGTTGGTTTTATTATCGTGATCTTTCTGATCTTACTGAAAATGTAAGGTGTGTGTTAATGAAACAATCATATCCTTAAGTGAAAGAATTGAATCTTCATGGTTCATGTCTGTAGTATCACAAAACATTAAGTAATCCGGGTGTTATGCATCAAAGTTTAGAACACAATCTTCTGTAATTCTGCCAAGTGATCAGTGTTTCTAAGTCAGAGGGCACCATTCAAGACCACCAGATCTCTGAGGTAAAGGACATGGAGCTCTGAAGTTTTGTTTATCTAAAATATGGCCAATTTCTGTTTGCTCACTGCTGTATGTCACTGTCATGATTTATTGCACTGATTACAAAACTTCACAAGTCAATTCTGAAAGTTTTGTCAGCTGAAGAAATAAATGCCATGTTCACCTTCATGCCTCTAAAAGTTATGTTGAAAACTATTAGCCAACCCATTTTTCTAGTAACTGTTGATTTCAAGTATCATAGGACATTAAGAGTAAGTGGTGGACAGTTCAATTCATTCATATCATCAAAAGTAAAAAATAAGTAAAAGCATGTAATTTTTTTATTCCAAAATTCAAATATGTCCAGGATTTAATTTCAGGAACCTAAAATTTATAGTTTTGCAAATTTGAACAAAAGCTTCAATGAAGCCTTAGTGTTTTTTTTTTTGTTGTTGTTGTTGTTTTCTTACTTATAGAATGAGGTTAGTTTTTTAGAATAAAATAAGGACATTTTATAATTCTTATTCTTTTTTATTATTAATGCACTACTGATTCTCAACTCCACTTGGATGACATTACCATAAAAAGTATTTTATGACTTTCCGATGGCACAGGTAGTGTTCTAACTAGAATACTTTTCTTTAGAAGAAGCATAGTTTATTCTTTCTTGATATTGGATATATCTAATCTAACATTTTCCCTGCCGAGAAAACATATGCTGTCCTTTACAATGGTGTTTATTTGTGACTTATTTTTAGGTTTTGATTTTTTTGTCAATAAATGTTTGTATGTATATTTAGTTCCTCAATAATACACACAATCTGCAGTTTTTCCTCCAAATTTGGCTTTCTAAATGTAATTTTTTAAAAGTTTACCTCTAACTTGTGAATTCAAATTTTAATTCAGATTAGCATCTACTTGTGAAAACATAAAGGTACAGTCCAGAAATAGTATTGGATTGTATTTGTGCACCATAAATTTTATAGTTAAAGGAATCAAAGTTCAATTTATACATGAGAAACCTGAGTCTTTATTGTTAGTAAGTTAGTGATGAAACTCATGTTATGAATAATAGTTCTTAACAATTCTCCTTTATCTAGGCCAGAAAAGAGCAAGTGAGCCTCCTAGAACTATGCTCAGTTGGTCTCCAGTTATCTAGCCTAGAGTTTGCAGGAAACTGACATTAATAAAAGAAATATGGAACACATTTAAATCTAAAATCTAAAAGATCCAGAAGTTTGAAAGTATCATATTGTGTCACACATCTCTTTATCTAGAATTACCTTCTTAACTGACTTTTCTTTTAGTCACTAAGAGAATATGCTATTTCTTACTTTTACCAACATCATGAGACTATATAGAAATCTCAAGGAACACAATTGTTAAGAACAAGCTAAGCTGGCTGAGGGGTTTATGAAATTGCTGTTTCTCTTTCCCAGGAAGAAGTTAGCTACCTCAGGGAGGTGGTCCCTCTGGGACAGGCTGAGTTCAACTTTCACTGAGTTCCAGCCTTTATCTTATGTTCTTTCCACCGATGATGCCAATGGGCTCTTTTCTTTCCAGAGCAGCTTGATGCTGTGAGGTGCTCAGCCTCTGACCCTATCCCAAGAAATGTCCCCACAAGTGCTTCATTGACATCATGGGCAGGAAGAAATTACCTTCCACACCCACATCCCTTCACAGTAGTAAACACCCTCCTCTGGTTCTAGGGGATTGCAGCCATTCAAGACTAAGTATTGTCCATAGCTGAGGTTAACAAAAGGGCTTAGGTCCCTCCCATGCTGCTTCCCAGTTCTCAGATGTTGAAGCTGACCCATCTCTCTTCCACTGGAATAACTTTTGCTACCATGTTTAGATACCAAAGTCTTTACCTTCTCATTTTCCCAAAGCCTGTTACCAAAGATGGTGTTCTAGTTCACATTCCACTCAGTCTTCTCTTTCATAGATGAGAGGGAGATTTATTAAAAACATCCCCTCACAGAAAGTGCAAAAGCAGAAAGCAAGAACAGAGAGCAACATGCAATGGTCTTCAGCTATCCTGGGGCCATAATATAATTATTTCATTGTTGCCATGTCCATTGCTCATTACGGAATAATGAGGTATTTGCTGATGGGTACCTCCATCAGAAAGTGTCCTCAACTGGGTCAGTTATTTGATTGTTGGATATGTATTGCTTAGCATACTGTCAGGTGCTTCTTTAGCCATGCCAAGACCATAAAAGAATAATCACATTTATATTTTGGGATACTTGCAAGTATTCATAGAACTGCTTAACTTCAAAGTTCTGAATGGAATGTTTATTGTTGTGGTTTTTTTGATATGCCCATCTTAGATTCTTCCTAGCAGCAACTTTGAGGGACTGGATTATGGGCCAGAGAGAAGACCAAGCCTCTTCAACATGAGCTCTAGGGTAGGTGTTAGACTGATCTTGTCAAGATTTTATAACTCATACCATGTGTCTTAGACTATTGGGGGTTATTTAACAAATGCCTTAGACTGAAAAGCTTTTTCAACAACAGAAATTTATTTCTCATAGGAAGCTGGGATGCCTAAAATCAAGGTGCTAATAGAGTGTGTGGTGAGGGACTGCTTCCTTCAAGGTGGTCAAATTCTCACATAACAGAAAGGCTAGGTATCTCTCTGGGGTCTATTTTACATGAGTATCAATCTTAGTTTTAAGTGATCCTCCCTCATGAGTACCCATACCTTAAAAGCTCTATCTCCTAAACTTATCACCTTAGAAGTTGGTCAGCATATGAATATTTTATGCAGCTTTAATTTATTAATATAGAGAGAACAGATTTCATAGAAACAATTCTAAGAATATAACAGATTTTCTCACTCCCTCCCTCCATCATCCCTCCTTTTTTTTTTTTCTTTAAATCGTTTGCGATATCATGCTTTTTTTTCTTTTTTTTTTTTTTTTTTTGTGACAGGCAGAGTGCAGAGTGGACAGTGAGAGAGAGAGAGACAGAGAGAAAGGTCTTCCTTTGCCGTTGGTTCACCCTCCAATGGCTGCCGCGGATGGCGCGCTGCGGCCGGCGCACTGCGCTCATCCGATGGCAGGAGCCAGGTGCTAAGTGCTTTTCCCTGGTCTCCCATGGGGTGCAGGGCCCAAGCACTTGGGCCATCCTCCACTGCACTCCCGGGCCACAGCAGAGGGCTGGCCTGGAAGAGGGGCAACCGGGACAGAATCCGGCACCCCGACCGGGACTAGAACCCGGTATGCCGGCGCTGCAAGGCGGAGGATTAGCCTGTTGAGCCACAGCGCCGGCCTGATATCATGCTTTCATGCTTCACAGGCTTAATGCTTCTCCAAATAGAGAGTACAAGGGACTGACATTGTGGCATAGTAGACTAAGGCTCCACCTGGGGCACCAGCATCTCATATATACCCCACTTCATGTCCCTGCTGCTCCTCTTCTGATCCAGCTCTCTGCTGTGGCCTGGGAAAGCAGTGGAAGATTACCAAGTACTCGGGCCCCTGCACACACATGAGAGATCCAGAAGCTCCTGGCTTCTGGTTTTGGATTGGCCTGGCTCGAGCCATTGTGCCTATCTGGGGAGTGAACCAGTGGATAAGACCTTTCTGTCCTTCCCTCTCTCTGTCTGTAATACTACCTCTCAATAAATAAATAAATAAATAAATAAAATCTTAAGAAAAGTAGCCCTACAAGTAAAAATAGATTACTGTTTCTCAAGAACATAGACAAGGATTATAAACAATAATCAAATCATAAGACATCAATTTCACCTGACTACGTTAAGATTTCTTATTTATTTATTTAAAATATTTATTTTGATTGTCAGAGTTACAGAGAGAGGGGGAGATACAAAGAGGAAGAGGGATATTCTATCCATTGGTTCACTCCTCAGATGACCACAATGACCAGTCTTGGACCAGGCTACTGCCAGGAGCCAGGAACTTCCTCTGGGCCTCCTATGTGGGTGTCAGTGGCCAAAACACTTAGGATATGTCTTTTTCCTAGGCCATTAACAGGGAGCTGGATAAGAAGTGGAGCATCTGGGATTCCAACCAGTACCCTTATGGAATGCCAGCAACAGAGGCAATGGCTTAATTTGCTGTGCCACATTGTCATGTTCTCTTTTGGAGAGATTTTACATTTGCAAATATGTTCTCCCATTCTATAGTCTGCCTCTTCATTTTATTGAATTTTTCCTTTGCTGTACAGAAGTTTCTTAGCATGATGTGATCCCATTTGTCTATTATTGCTTTTGCCTGTGATTCTGGGAAGTTATCCAAGAAGCCTTTGCATATACATCTTACAGTGTTTCCCCACATATTTTCCTCTAGTAATTTGAATGTTTCAGGTCTTAGATTTAGATTCTTGATCCACTGTGAATTCATTTTTATAGGGTGTAAGGTAGGGGTCTTGTTTCATATTTCTGCATATGGAGACCCAATTTTCTCAACATTATTTAATAAGTAGGCAGTCCTGGAGCTGGCGCTCTGGTTAGTGGGTAAAGCCGCCACCTGAGGTGCCAGTATTCCATGTGGGCACAGGTTCTAGTCCTGGCTGCTCCACTTCTGATCCAGCTCTCTGCTATGGCCTAGGAAAGCAGTGGAAGATGTTCCAGGTCCTTGGACCCCTGCACTCTCGTGGGAGACCCGGAGGAAACTCCTGGCTCCTGGCTTCGGATAGGCTCAGCTCCAGCCATTGAGGCCATCTGCGGAGTGAACCAGCAGATGGAAGACCTCTCTCTCTCTCTCTCTGCCTCTCCTCTCTCTATGGAACTGTGACTTTCAAGTAAAATGAATAAATCTTAAAAAAAAAAAAAAGTAGACAGACAATTCTCCAGGGAGTGAAGCTCATTTGTCAAAGACTAGTTGGCTATAGATGCATGGATTAATTTTGGGGGTTTCTATTCTGTTTCTTTGGACTGCTTAAACAGACTAATGTCTATTTCTGTGACAAAACCAGGCTGTTTTGATTATAACTTCCCTATAGTGTGTCTTGAAATATGGTATTATGATGCCTCCAGCTTTGTTTTTTAAAAATTGTTTTGGCTATTTGGGGTCTCTTGTGTTTGCTTATGAACTTTTGGATCTTTTATCTACATCTGAGAAGAACATCCTTGGTATTTTGATTTGGATTGCATTGAATCTATAAATTCCTTTGGGTAGTATGGACATTTTGATGGTGTTAATTCTTCCAATCTATGAGCATTGAAGATTTTTTCCATTTTTAATATCTTCTTTTATTTCTTTCCTTAATTCTTTTAAAGATTTTATTTATTTATATGAGAGGTTGAGTTACAGACAGAGAAAAGGTGAGACATAGAGAAAGGTCATCCATTCGCTGGTTCACTCCTCAGTTGGCCACAAAGGCCAGAGCTGTGTCAATCCAATACCAGGAGCCAGAAGCTTCTTTCAGATCTCCCATGCGGGTGCACAGACCCAAGCACTTAGGCCATCTTCTATTGCTTTCCCAGGCAATAAGTAGAGCTGGATGGGAAGAGCAGCAACCAGGACATGAACCAGTACCTATATGGAATGCTGACACTGTAGGCAGAGGTTTAGCCTGCTATGCCACAGTGCTGGTCTTTCCTAAATGTTTTGTAATTTTTATTGCAGAGATCTTTCACATCATCGGTTAAATTTATCCTTAGGAATTTAGATTTTTTAGTAGCTTCTGTAAATGGGACTGGTTTTATAAATTCTTTCTCAGTCATGGCATTATTTGCCTTTGGTTTTTGATGTTGATTTTATATCAGCTTTGCCAAAGTCTCATATAAGTTCCAATAGTCTTTTAGTGTAGTTTTTTGGTTCCCCTATATAATGGGTTATGTTATCTGCAGACAGGGATAATTTGACTTCCTCTTTTCCAATTTGTATCCTTTTGATTTCTTTTTCTTGGCTAAGGACTCTGGCCAATACTTTCAGAGTTATATTGAACAGTAATGGTGAGAGTGAAGATTTTTGTCTGTTACCAGATCTTAGTGGAAATGTTTCCAGCTTTTTTTAAATTTAATATTATGCTGGGCATGGGCCTAAAAAAACAGTTTTTCTTTTCACGGATCCTTTTTATGTTTTTTAATTTAAATTTTGTTTATTTTTTCTCTAATTTTATTATTTCTTTCTTCTGATTAATTTTGAGTTGGGTTCGTTCTTGTGTTTTTAGGTCCTTGAAGTGCATTCTTTGATCATTTATTTAATGTCTTTCCAATTTCTTGATGTGGGCACTAATTGCTATGAACTTTCCTCTTATCACTGCTTTTACTGTTTCCCCTAAGTTTTGATATGTTTTGTTGTCATTTTCATTTGTTTCAAGAAATTCTTTTACAACTCTTTTGATGTTTTCTATGATCCACTGTTCATTCAGGAGCATGTTGTTCAGTTTCCATATGTTTACAGATATTCTAGAGTTGCTGGCTTTCATTTCATTGTTAATTTCTGGCTTTCATTTCATTGTGGTCAGAAAAGACAGATGGTATCAATTCAATAGTTTTGAATTTGTTTATTTTATGGCCTAGAATATGGTTTATCCTAGAGAATGCTCCATACATCAATGAAAAAATGTGTATTCTGGGGCTGTGGGATAAGATATTCTATGGATATCAATTAGGTCCATTTGATCCATAGTGCAGAGTAGCTGTATTATTTCTTTGTTGATTTTTTGTCAAGTGGATCTGTCCATTGATAAAAGTGGGATGTTGAAGTCTCCCATTGTGATTGTATTGGAGCATAAGTCTCTCTTTAGATCCATTAATATTTGTTTTAAATAACTGGTTACTTTACATTGAGTGCCTATACATTTACTATAATCACATCTTCCTGTCAAATTAATCCTTTAATCATTACATAATTACCTTGTTTTTTAATCCATTTAGTCACTACGTTTCTTTTAACTGGAGAATTTTGTCCATTCAAGATTATTATTGATAAGTAATCACCTGTTTCTGCCATTTTCCCATAAATCTTCTTTTTGCTTGTATTGGATCTCCTTTATACTACTATGACTAGGAGATTTTATGTTTTCACATTCTTTCATAATTCTAATTATTTTTATCTGTTTCTGTGTGTAGTACATCCTGAAATAACATATGTAAGGCCAGCTGGGTGCTGACAAATTCTTTCAATTTTTGTTTGTCTTGGCAGGTCTTTATTTCACCTTCATTCATAAATGACAATTTCATTGGATACAGCATTTTGGTTTTACAGTTTGTTTCCTTTAAGGACTTGGACTATATTTCTCCATTTTCTTCTTGCCTGTAGGGTTTCTAATGAGAAATCTGCTGTCAGTCTAATTGGAGGTCTTTTAAGGATAATCTAATGTTTCTCTCTTACACATTTTAGAATCTTTATGTTTCATTTTTGAAAATTTGAATATAATGTGTATGGTGAAACTCTTCTCTGATCATATCTATTTGAGGTTCCATGTACTTCCTGTACTTGGATGCTCATCTCTTTCTATAGATTGGGGAAATTTTCTGTTATTATTTCACTGAATGGGTTTCCCAAGTCATTCTGTTTTTCTTTTCCTTCAGGAACTCCTAAGATATGTGTATTTGGTTATGTAGTGGCATACCCTAGATCTGAAACAGTTCAGATTTTCTAAGCTTTTTATTCTTGTGTGTGTGTGTCTGATGGAGATATTTAAAGGATTGGTCTCATAGCTCAGATAGTCCTTCTTCTGCCTCAATGAGTCTGTTGTTGAGGCTTTCCATTGTGCTTTTTTATTTGTTGTGTTGAATTCTTCATTTCTATTATTTCAGCTTGATTTTTCTTTAATATCTCTGCCTCCTGGCAGAATTTTCCATCCATGTCTTTTACTGGTTTTCTTACCTCTTTCAATTGCTTCTCCGTGCTTTTGAGTAATCCTACTATCATTCTTTCAAATTCTTTTTCAGGCATTTCCTCAATCTCCTCATCCTCACAGTCTAATGTTGTAGGATTGCATTCCTTTTTGTTCATGTTCCATGCAAGTCTACATTTATTTTTATGTATATAGGGAAATAGTTATTGGTACTTCCTCTGAAGGCTGTGTTCTTGGAATTGTGCCTCTAAGGCTTAGTGGAATGCTCACAGTTTACAGCAGATATTTAGAGATGTGCTCTTGGTGGGGCCAGGGAGCTCTGGCCAGCATTTGTGGGTGGGGCAAGCCCAGTGAACACCCAAGTTGTGCATGGTGGATCTCCTTTATCCTCAGTAAAGGGTGGGGATGTTCACACTAGCTGGTTTGTTTACATCCTCAGGCCATCTCTGAGCCAAGGGGAACAACAACCTAAGGTAAGCTCATGGTGCTTGCACACTCAACCCACTCAGGTGGATGAATCACACAAAGGATCTATGCACTCCATAGTGTAAGCAGTGAGCATTCTACGAGTTCCCTCCCCAGCACTCAGGGAATTCTGAGCTTCTGGAGTAGGCTCAAGTGATTGCCTAAAGACCCAGCCACAACCTACGCCCTTTTCTGTTTCCCAGCCTACATAGAAGTCACACATCTGCAGGATTCCCACAGTCATAGGATGCAGGGCTCTCACAGTGTATCCTGTGAGCCTCCCTGTCCATGGGATGAGCCACCCACCCCCAGAGCCAGCTGCCTGCATGACAAAGGTCAACTGATGCTCTGCCTCAGCAAGCTGAGTCTGGTGTTTTAGTGGCTGGAAGGGAGGGAAGCGACATTCCCCTACTTCACAGAGCTAAATGGACACCCTGCCCTGCCAACTCTCCAGGATAGACTCAAAGTCAGTTGGAACCATGGAGCTCTCCCTCAGACAAATCCTCTAGTGGTGTGCAGGCCACCACAGCCTCCAGTCTCCTTACTCTAGGAAGTCAACATTTCTCCTGCTGACTTCTGAGTGCTTTGGTAGGAGAAGGGAAGAAAACAATGTGGCTTCCCTTCCCAGAACTCACTGGCTGCCCTACCTCCTAGCATCTCTCCAAGCTAGTCTCAAACACAGAGGGAACCATGGGTTCTCCCTCAGACAAGATTACCAGTGCTACGTGGGCTGATGCAGCCTGGTCTCACCTTGCTCTGATAAGATGACATCTCTGCGGCTGCCATTCACAAGGGTTATTGGGTAATGTCCTGCTAGCTGCTGTGTGTTTGTACACTGTGTTTGATTCACCAGAGTCTCTTCTCTTGTATATGATTTCCACTGAAAAATTCTCTCCGGTTGTCCCCTGGAAGGAAATCCCCCACTTCTGTTCTTCTGGTATCTTCCTGTGTCAAAATCAGCATATTTTTCACTATTCCACTGTCTTGCATCCTCCTCTCAGCAAATGAATTTGAGGAGGGAGCATAAGGTTTCCATCACATTAGGAAACCTTAGTCTCTGGGCAAGAAGATCCATAGCTTTTGCTGATGCTTCATTGCTGCCCATCTGATAAAAAAGAAAACCTTTCTGTGCTTATGGGGACACCACCTAGGATTTAGGGATTCAGAAATGGCTCCAAACTTTCAGTCTGATGTTCAGTATTCAAAGTAGGAAGCAGATATTTACATTTATATCTAGAGAAGAAAGAAGAAATGTCATATTTAGGTTATAACAAGGGCTCTGATCTCATCTTACTTTTGTCTATAAACAGCCATATATATGAAACACTAGTGTATCTAAATGGACCTCTTCTTTTCCTATCCTGACCCATATTCCTCCCTCCCACTTTAGGTCACAGCCATTTTTCTCTTTTAGGATAAGTGCCTCTCTTTTTAGCAATTCATCTAAGTGACATTACATCTCTGAGCTTCGTATTTTGATCTGTTATAATGGGATATAGGATGCCTAGGAAATGAACTAGCTATAAGATGTCACATTGAAACATGTACAAATCTCTTCAGGATGGGGTTGGCATTGTGGCATGGTGGGTTAAGTCACCACCTGAAATCCTGGTATCCCGTAAGAGCTCTGGTTGAAGACACAGCTGTTGCGCTTCTGACTGACCAGCTCCCTGCCAATGTGCCTGAACATATGGCAGAAGATGATCTAAGTATTTGGGCCCTTGTCACTCACGTGGAAGAATCTGATTGAGTTCCAGGCTCCTGGTTTTGTTCTGGCCCAGTCCTGATCATCCTACTTATTTGGGGACTGAATCAACAGATAGAAGATATTCTCTCTCTCTCTCTCTCTCCCCACCTAATTCTGCTTTTCAATAAATAAAATATATCGTGCAAATCTTTCAAGTGATATTTTATAAGTATGAAATTTCCTGAAGTAAAGTCAGAATTTTCCTCAAAATAAAGAAAGATACATATTCAACAGAATCATAAAGTAAGATGCATATTGTTTCTGTGAATGCAGGAGACTTTTCCAATCAATCTAATTATGTAGATTATGTAGTTACTCTTGCTCTTTAAGACCTATAATACAAGTAGCACTTGAATTGTCACTGTGTTTAAAAGCAATGTTTGTATTTTAGGTCCACTAGCAGCAATGTATTGTTTTTTCAGACTAGAGTTACTTATGAATAGGGAAACAATATAGCAATGAACTGCTTTCAGAAGACAAGCAGAAAACACCAAATTTATCCAGTGTGATTTGTTTGGTGATCTTTGTATTTCAAAATCAGCAAAATATATACACAGATACACACATATGCAATATGTGTAAACAATATAAAATCAACTTTCCATATCTACAGTTTCCATACCTGTGGATTCAACCAACTAAAAATAGAAAATGTTTGGGGAAACCTTTCCATGTGTACTGAACACATACTAATTTTAATTTTTCTTCTTATCATTATTCACTAAAAATACAGTATAACAACCATTTATGCAGCATTCACAATCTGTTAGATATTATAGGTGATCTTCAGATAACTTAATATATGTGGAAGAATACACACAGTTTACATGAAAATCCTACATTGTTTTGTACAAGGAATGTGGGTATTCACTGACTTTGGTACTTACAAGGTATCTTAGAACCAATCCTCCATGAATACCAGGAAATGCTGTACTTCTCAGAAACAGAAAAACTGTTATAATAAATAAATACTTGGAATTTAAAAAAATTATCATTCATAGTCTGAAGCATTTGTGTATTTACCAATGCACATGTATATTGCCTATGTTGATTTGTTTTAATTCCAAATTTTTCTGTCTATATTGATTCACGCATACAAAAAACAACTCAAGATAAGACTCCTGAAAATCTATGCCTCAGACAAAGAAGTCAGAGCACAAGTAAAAATTGTCAAAATCAAAATTTTCGGAGCTGAAAATAATTATTTTCAACAATCTAAAGAGCCTTTATTTAAAAAAAAAAAAAGCAAACAAATAGGAAAATCTCATGGAAAAAGTGACCTGTGGTGGTTCAACTTTACCCATTCCTATTTCTCTGTCACCAGTTCCACAGTAGCATTAAAAACCAGAAGCCTCGGGGTGGGCAATTGGTTCAGCAGTTAAGACACTGCTTGGGGTGCCCCGACTACATATTGAAGTACCTGGGTTTAGTTCCAGCTCTATCTCCAACTGTATCTTCCTGCTAATAAACACCATCAGAGGCAGCCAGTTATAGCTCAAGTAGTTGGATTCCTACTAAACTTCTGTAGATTCGGAATGAGTTTTGGGCTCCTGATTTTGGTCTGACCCAGCTCTGGTTGTTGCAGCCATTTGGAAAGTGAAATAGGGGCTGGAAGATCTCTGTTTTTTTCTGTCTCCGCCTGTGCCTCTGTCTTCCTGCCTTTCAAATAAATAAAAATTAATATTTTAAAACTTAAAAATGTATTCAATTTATGGCTGTCATAATAAACACACTCAAAGTTGTGCATATCATATTTCCCCAAACTGTGAGTATGCTATCACACATGTGATCACTCATATCAATATTATGTTTGATAAGAGTTATTTCAGGGACATATACTAGAGAGCATGAGTGTGCTTTTGATATCAAATCTTAATTTAAAAAAAAAACACTAAATGGACAATTCTGTTTTAAGTTTTAGCCATCTAAAGCACACACAAAATTCCTTTTATAAGATTCATTCTGGGGGCTAGAGTTGTGGCATAGAGTAAAATTACCACCTGTGACACCAGCATCCCAAATGTGCCTTGGATTGTTTCCTGGCTGCTCAACTTCCAATGCAATTCCCTCATAACGGCCTGGGAAAAGCAGTGGAAGGTGGCCCAAGTGTTTGGGCCCCTGCCACCCTCTTGGGAGAGAGACTGGGACAAAGCTCAGCCTGGTTTAGTGCTGGCTGTTGTAGCTATTTGAGGAGTGAACTAGCAGATGGAAGATCTCTCTCTGACACTCTCTCTCGCGATGTAACTCTTTCAAAATAAATAAATCTTAATAAATTAAAAAATTCATCCTCCATAAACTTTCTACAGTTTGCTCAGATCTTTAAAATTTGCTTATAATTTCCCTTGTTTCTTTGTGCTGGAACAACCTATCATTCTGCCTTTAGATAAAAATTTACTGTCTTTGTTCCTTTAACATTTTGATCATACAAGACAGTTTCTCATAAGAATTACTATTTCCTTTTTCAGCTTTCCTTACCAAAATTGCATACTTATGCCTACCTTTCTTTGTGTCTCTCTCCCCTACTTACTGATTCCTTCATGTCTTGTTTTTATTTGCTTTCTAAAACCATATTTTGAGAAAGGCTTTAAATAATATCTGAATAAGACAAAATTATTTTTAAACAGAAGCGTAACTTCATGCTTTTTTACCATTTTTTTCTTACCAAAAATACATCTCATGGAACAGAATAGAGTCCAGAAATTAGTTCACATACATACAGCAAACTATATTTTTGACAAAAATATTCAGACCATACAGTGGAGTAAGGATAGTCTCTACAACAAATGGTGCTGGCAAAACTGTATGTATATATGTAGAAGGACGAAAGTATATCCATACCTCTCACCATAAACGAAAATCAACTCAAGATAGATTAAAGACTTAAATTTAAGACCCAAGACTATGAAGTTATTAGAAGCAAACTTAATGGAAACTCTCTAAGACATTAGTGTAGGGGATGATTTCTTGGATAAGACCCCCAAAGCACAGACAACAAAAACAAAAGTAAATAAATGGGACTATAATATAAAGCTCAAAAGCTTTTGCACAGCAAAGAAAATTATCAACAGAGTGAAGAGACATCAAACAGAATAGGAAAAAATATTTGCAAACCACCTATCTGACAAAGGATTGAATGTTGTGAATGTATTAATAACTTTAAAAACTCAATACTCCACCCCCAAAAGAAAAAACAACCAATCCAGTTGAAAAATGGGCAAAGGTCTTTAATAGACAGTTCTCAAAAGAAGAAATACAAATGGCCAACAAATATATGAAAAAAACTCTCAACGCTATTAGCCATCAGGGAAATGCAAATCAAAACCACAATGAGATATCACTTCACCCATGTCAGAATGGCTAAAATCCAAAAGACAGAGAGCAACAAATGCTGGCAAGGATGTGGAGGATGTGCAACAGTTGTATGCTGGTGGCAACATAAATTAGTGCAGCCACTGTGAAAAACAGTGTGGAGTTTTCTTAAAAAAAACTAGAAACAGACCTGCCACATGATCCAGAAATCCCACTACTGGTTATATACCCAAAAGACTTGATCACAATGAGTGTACCAAATTTTATTGAAGTCACATATATTTAAAAAAGTGTTTGGGTTGGGTCTGGCATTAGGTAAACTCTCCACTTGCCATACCAGCATCCCATATGGGTGCCAGTTCAAGTCCCCGGCTGCTCCAGTTCAGATCCAGTTCCCTGATTGCCTGGGAAACAGCAGAAGATGGCCCAAGGGCTTGGTCCTCTGCACCCACACTGCTCCTGGTTTAGGCTAAGCTCTGGCCCTAGCCTTTTGTGGCCATTTGCCGAGTAAACCAGCAGATGAAAGATTCTCTCTCTCTTTCTCTCTGTAACTCTACCCTCCAAATAAATCAAATAATCTTTTTTTAAAAGGTGTTTGCATTAATTCTTTTTTTTCTGATGATTTTATAACATTTTCCCTTTAAGCCAATTAAATATAAATTAAAATATATACATACATTTATAGTATACACTCATTTATATTTTATATATATATAATATATAAATATTATATAATTTATATGTGTATGAATGTGTATATATATATGTGTACGTATATTATATATATATTATATATATATACACATACATACACAAATAGACTGACATACATCCATTACATGACTCTCACTTTTCTGATTGCATACTGGGTTTGATAAATCAAGACTCACTAATTGGTTCTTGAGCATGGGAAAAGATAAGTTCACCTGTTCATATGGCTAAAGGTTTTTCATTTTTCAGTTTCAAAGTGGTGCTTTGTTTTTCTTCCTTTTGGAATATCAGTCTTTCAATTGATTGACTATTCCATTGACCTTACAACTATTATCTAGGCAAATCTAAATAGACATTTTCCAAAACAATGACTCTCAGGTGTCTAAGTTGTTGGTTGTCATGGAGCTGCTTAATATGAAAGCCCTCTTTTTTTCTCTGTCTTGGTGCAATGAAAATCTTCTAAGTGGCCTTGAATTGAATAATAGACTCATCTTTCTTTTGTTTGATAATCTGGTTGCTTGATTTTCAGTGAGAACTGGTAACAAATTTCAAAACATTATTTATAGTGTTTTTCTTTTCATTTTCCTGGCCTATATGGCAGACAAAGCTGTCTGTTTTTCTTCCTTTTTTCTATTTAACCACTAACATAGTTCTTTCCTTGGATATCTGTGTTTTAGCTAGGGCTGATTGGATTAGCTAGAAGGTTGTAAGAAAAAAACAAAACCACCAAGCAGTCTTGAACTCATCATTTTTCTTGTTTTAATTTGATTTGTAAGACATGGGCGATTCTAACAGTGCACTTTATCTTAATACTAGTGAAAAAGTCAGCAATTTCAGTGCAGGCAAATAAATAAGATATGGAGAAATTAGAAACCTCTGAGAACAGTTGGATATGTGTCCCATCATGTTGTTTAAACCTATAGTTGCAGTCTTCTAATTTAGCTCTAAGGAAAATAAGTTTGGGCAATTCTAATAATGGCTATTTGAGTGCTTAATTTTCCATGGCATAATTTCTCATCAGTTAAAAATGTTGACAAGATTGGACCAACACTTTTGAACATACATTTGGCTAGGTTTTATATTTTTTAACCAATGCACAATAAATTATAAAATAATCCCAGATTATTAAAACAATAGTAGTATAACATTCTTAACCACTGGTTTGAAAAGGTTAAAATAAAGCGTGACAAATTTATGTTTGAAGCAATACTGATACAATAGGCATTTATTTCTCTTTATATTTTTTCTTTTCTTAAATTTTAGTTCTAAAATATGAGAGAACATACAGTATTTGTTTTCCTGTGTTCAGCTTATTTTACTCAACAGGATGTTCTCAAGTTGCATTGTTTTGCTGCAAATTGTAGAATTTCATTTTTAAGCTGAATAATATCCCACTGTGTATATACCACATATTCTTTATCCACTCATCTGATGATGAACATCTTAGTTGATTCCAAATTTTGGCTACTGTGAACAGTGTTCCTATAAACATGGTGATGCAGGTAACTTTCTGAAATAATGCATTCATGGCTTTTGGGTATACACTCAGAAGTGAGATTGTTGGATCATGCGGCAAGTCTGTTTCTAGCTTTTAAAGAAATCTCCACATCGTTTTCCACAATGGCTGCACTAATTTATGTTGCCACCAGCATACAACTGTTGCACATCCTCCACATCCTTGTCAGCATTTGTTGCTCTCTGTCTTTTGGATTTTAGCCATTCTGACATGGGTGAAGTGATATCTCATTGTGGTTTTGATTTGCATTTCCCTGATGGCTAATAGCGTTGAGAGTTTTTTTTCATATATTTGTTGGCCATTTTTTCTTTTGACAACAGTCTACTGAGGTCCTTTGCCCATGTCTTAACTGGATTTCTTGGGATTTTGTTGTTCTGACAAGAAAATTGTCTTGGCATACTTTAAGAATTTAAAAATCTCCTGTTTCTTAAAAACTATTTGTATAAAGAAAACAAATTTCATATATAGTTTTAAAAACATAATGATACTTCACAGCCTCCTTCCCTCCTTCTTCCTTTGTTGTTTTTCTTTTAATTTTTGTGGTAACAAGCTTTCAGTTTGGTTTATAATCACATTTAATCCTGTACTAAATAAATAAACAAGTAAAAAATAAAAAGACCATTGTTCCTTAGAGTATACACAAAGGCTATAACAATTATCAAATCTCAAGCTGTCAATTTCACTCATATATTACATATTTTGTACTCTATATATTAGTTACCATAGAACAGAGGAAGCATGATATTCGTCTTTTTTTTAAAAGATTATTTATTAATTTGAAAGTTAGAGTTACAGAGAGAGAGGAGAGGCAGAGAGAGAAAGTGAGGACTTCCAGTCGATGGGTCACTCACCAGATGTTCGCAATGGCCAGAGCTGCGCCAATCTGAAGCCAGGAGCCAGGAGCTTCTTCCGGGTTTCCCACGAGGGTGCAGAGGCCCAAGGACTTGGGCCATTTTCTACTGCTTTCCCAGGCCATAGCAGAGAACGGGATCGGAAGAGGAGCAGCCAGGTCTTGAACCAGCACCCATATGGGATGCTGGCACTTCAGGCTAGGGCTTTAACCCGCTGTGTCACAGCATGGGCTCCAGTATTTGTCTTTTTTAAGGAAACCTTTTATTTAATGAATATAAATTTCATAGGTACAACTTTAGGAATATAGTGCTTCTTACCCCCATACCCACCCTCCCACTCCCACTCCCATTTTCCCCCCTCTTCCCTCTCCCATCACATTCTTCTTTAAGATTCATTTTTCATTAATTTTATATATAGAAGACCAACTCTGCACTAAGTGAAGATTTCAACAATTTTTATCCCACATGCACACAAAGTATAAAGAACTGTTTGAGAATATGTTTTACAGTTAATTCTCATTAAGGTCAGAGGTCCTGCATGGGGAGTTAAATGCAAAGTGACTCCTGTTGTTAATTTAACAGTTAACACTTTTATGTATGACATCAGTGATCACCCGAGGCCCTTGACATGAGCTGCCAAGTCTATGGAAGGCTTTTGAATCCACGATCTCCAGCAGTGTTTAGTCAGGGGCATAAGCAAAGTGGAAGTTCTCCCTTCAGAGAAAAGTATATCCTTCTTCGACGGTGCCTTCTTTCCACTAGGATCTCACTCTCAGAGATCCTTCACGTGGATCATTTTTGCCATAGCATCTTGAATTTCCATGCCTGATTGCTCTTATGGGCTTTTCAGCCAGATTAGAATGCCTTAAGAGCTGATTCAGGGTATTTGTCATTCTGTGAATCTGCTGTGTGGACTGCTTCCCATGTTGGAACATTCTCTCCTTTTTAATTCTATCTATTGTTATTACAATATACTTGATCTTATTTATATAATCCCTTTGACACTATATGATCAATTAATATGATAACTGTAACACATAAGATGGCATAATTATCACCCAGATTAATGGGACTTGGAGTCTCATGGCAAGTTTTTAGCTTTCCCCATAGGAGTAAGTCCATGGGAATGTATGCAAAACTATACAGCTCCTCCCTCTCTTATTTCTACTGGGATGTATTTTCAATCGACTTTATACACATATGATTAATTCTACGTTAAGGCCGGCACCATAGCTCACTAGGCTAATCCTCCACCTGTTGCGCCAACACCCCAGGTTCTAGTCCCGGATAGGGTGCAGGATTCTGTCCCAGTTGCTGTCCCATTTAGAGAGTGAACCAACGGAAGGAAGACCTTTCTCTCTGTCTCTCTCTCTAACTCTACCTGTCAAAAAAAATTTTCTATGTTAAGTGAAGAGTGCATCCAATAGTATTAAGTAGGAAAAAAATAAAAATAATAATAAACAAAGAAAGAACTGTTCCTTGGCAGTCAAGACATGGGCTGTTCAAGTCATTGCCTCTCATAGTGTCAATTTTGCTTCTATAGGTTTCCTTTTAGATACTCTATTGGTTATCACAGATAAGGCAGAACATGTGGTATTTGTCCCTTTGGAACTAGCTTATTTCACTAAGTATGGTGTTTTCCAGCTTCATCCATTTTGTTGCAAATGGCTGGATTTCATTTTTTTTTAACAACTGTGTAGTATTCTATAGAGTACATATCCCACAATTTTGTTATCCAGTCTTCAGTTGACAAGCATTTAGGTTGATTCCATATCTTAGCTATTATGAATTGAGGTGCAATAAACATAGGGGTGCAGATAACTCCTTTATTTGCTGATTTCATTTCCCTTGGGTAAATTCCAAGGAGAGGCATGGCTGGGTCATATGGTAGGACTATATTCAGATTTCTGAGTTATCTCCAAACTGTCTTCCAGAGTGGTTTTACCAGTTTACATTTTCATTAACAGTGGATTAGGGTCCCTTTTTCCCCACATCCTCATCACCATTTGTTGTTTGTTGATTTCTATATGAAAGCCATTCTCACTGGGTGAGGTGAAATATCATTGTGGTTTTGACTTGCATTTCTCTGATGGCTAGTGTTTCTGACCATTTTTTTCATATGTCTGTTGGCCATTTGGATTTCCTCTTTTGAAAAATGTTTAAGTCCTTGACCCATTTCTTAACTGGATTGTTTGTTTTGTTGTGGAGTTTTTTGATCTCTTTATGTATTCTGGTTATTAACCCTTCTTCGGCTGCATGGTTTGCAAAAAATTTCTCACAACTCATTGGCTGCCTCTTCACTGTCATGAGTGTTTCTTTTGCAGTACAGAAGCTTCACGATTTGATATAATCTTGTTTGTTAATTTTGGTTTTATTGCCTATGCCCCTGGGGTCTTTTCCTGGAATTCTTTTCCTGTGCCAATGTTTTGTAGGGTTTCCCCAGTGCTAATACTTTGATGGCATCAGGCCAGAGATTTAGGATCTGTCCATTGCTTAAATTGGGGTGTTGAATTCCCCCATTACTATTGTGCTTGAGCATATATCTTCCTTTAAATCCCTTAAATATCCAGGTGCCCTGTAATTAGGTGCATATACATTTAAAATAGTCATATCTTCCTGTTGAAATGATGCTTTAATCATTAGATAGTGTCCTCCTTTGTCTCTTTTAATAGTTTTTGTTTTAAAGTATATTTTGTCTGATATTAGGATGTTTTCTGTTAGCATGGATTACCTGTTTGCATCCTCTCACTTTCTTTCTGCATGCATCTTTGTTGGTAAGATGTGTTTCTTGTGTGCAGCAAATAGATGGGTTATTTTTTTAATCCATTCAGCCAGTCTGTGTCTTTTAACTGGGGAGTTGAGACCATTTACATTCAGGGTGACTATTGTTAAGTACCGACTTTGGTCTTCTGTATTTCTGCAAGCAGTCCTATTTTTGTATTTTGTATTTCCTTTGCTTGATCTTGTTCTTCTGCTGGATCATTTTCTGTGTTCATATTCTCTCATAGTGATGTTCCTGTTTCTGTGTTCCTGTGTGTAGCACATCCTTGAACATCTTTTGTAGGGCTGGCGAGTAGTTACAAATTCTTTTGATTTCTGTTTGTTGTGGAAGATTCTTATTTCTCCTTCATTCATAAATGAGAGTTTTACAGTACACAATGTTCTTGGTTGATAGTTTTTTTTCTCATAGGATTTTGAAAATATATCTTGCTATTCTCTTCTTTCCTGTAGAGTTTCTGATGAGAAGTCTGCAGTGAGTCTAATTGATTTCTTCTGAATGTAACTTGGCATTTCTCTTGTGTACATTTTAGATTTTTTCTTTATGTTTTACTGTGGAGAGTTTTATTACCATGTGTCGTGGTGAAGATCTTTTCTGGTCATGACTATTGGGAGTTCTGTGTACTTCCTGTACTTGTATGTCTCTTTCTTTCTCCAGATTGAAAAAGTTTTCTGTTATTATTTCATTAAGGAAGTCTTCTAATCCTTTCTTTTAATGCCACTTGGAATTCCTAGGATCCATATGTTGGGTCATTTGATAAAATATTGTAGATATCCAACCATGTTTTTTTTAATTTTCTAATTTTTTCTTCTTTTATTTGGTCTAATATTTCCAGAAATTTGTCTTTTAGTTCCAATATTCTTTCTTCTGTCTCACCTATTCCGTTGTTAAGGCTTTCCACTTCATGTTTTCAAAGATTTTATTTATTTACTTGATAGTTAGAGTTACAGTGAGAGGGAGAGATAGAAAGAGAAAGGTCCTCCATCTGCTGGCTCACTCCCCAAATGGTTGCAACAGCGAGGAGCCAGATGCTTCCTCCTAGTCTCCCACGTGGGTGCAGGAGCCCAAGCACTTGGACCGTCCTCCACTGCTTTCCCAGGCCACATTAGAGAGCTGAATAGAAATAGGAGCAGCTGGGACTAGAACTGGTACGCATATGGGATGCCGGCACCGCAGGCAGAGGGTTAACCTACTGTGCCATGACACCAGCCCCTCCACTTCGTTTTTTATTTGATCTATTGAATTATTCATTTCTAGTATTTCATTCTGACGTCTCTTCTATATCTCAATTTCTTGGGAGCACTTATTTGCTTCTTATTGCTCCTAAATAATCTGGCAATTAATTTTCTGAATTCCATTTCTGGCATACCCTCAATCTCTACTTCTTCACCTTCTGTTATTGAAGAGTTGTAGTGTTTCTTTAGGGGGCTCATAGTGTCTTTCTTATTCTTATTTAGGGTTTTTCCCTTGTTTTTCAGCATTTGTGTATTTTTTGGTCTAGTTGCTTTTCTCTTTAATTTATCTCTTTGTGCTTGTGGTGAGATTTTCCTCTGCTATGAGTTGCTGTGTATCTGTCTATTGCAAGTGGAATCATTCAGCCATGCTTCCTGGAGTCCAGCTCTCTTCTCAATTGTGTTGGGGGTGGGTATGAACTCTGGTGCCCTAGCCCTGCCTACTGGGGCCCAGCTGGCTTCTCACTGGCACATGAAATGAGCTCGATTTTTCAATATTCAGGACTTCTCCTTGTTGTACATCTTGCATGGTCGGAGAAAATTATTCTGAAAAGTTGTGGTCCTTGTTCCCAGGTGGGGGGGGGGTGTGGTGAGGTGGCTCCTGCAATTGATGGGCATGTACATGTGAAGCAAATGAAGTAGCCCCCTGCTTACATTTGGAAATGTAAACAATCAATATGGCTTCTCCCAGCCAGCTGCAGGTCCAAATGGGGAGAGGAGAGACATAGATGTACAGGGGCATGCCCAACTTCTCCATTTGTTCCCCTATACGTTCTCTTTTCCTATGTGAAACTTCAAACACAGTTTGCCAAGTGCCAGTCCCTCCTCTCTCCTTTTTTATTTCTCTTTTTTTGCCCTGCATGACTCAGATCATCCTGTTGCTATATCACCATCTTGCACTCCCTCCCTGAAGTACTTCCATGATATTTGTCTTTTTGGTATTAACTTATTTCACTAAGCACAATGGTCTCCAATTGCTTCCATTTTGTTGCAAAAGACAGTATTTCATGCTTTTCTATGGCTGCATAGTATCCCATTTTCTTTATCCAGTCATCAGTTTATGGACATGTGGATTGATTCCATATCTTAGCTATTTTTAATTGAGCTGCTATAAACATGGGAGTATAGATAACTCTTTTATATGCTGATTTCATATCCTTTGGCTAATCTTCCAGGAGGGGGATGGCTGGGTCATATGGCAGATTAACTGTCAGATTTCTGAGGGATCTCCATACTATTTTCCTTAATATTTGTATTAGTTTACATTCCCAACAGCAGTGTATTAGGGTACCTTTTTTTTTTTTTCACATCCTCACTGGCATTTGCTATTTTTTGATTTTTTGATGATAGTCCTTCTAACTGGAAATCTCATTGAGGTTTTATTTGTATTTCCCTGATGGCTAGTAATCCTGAGCATCTTTTTCATGTGTCTACTGGCCATTTGTATTTCATTCTTTGAAAAATACCTGTTGATATCCTAAGTCCTTAACTGGATTGTTTGTTTATTGTGGTTGAGTTTCTTGAGCATCTTATAAGTTATTGATATTAATCCATATTCAGATGCATAGTTTACAAATATTTCTCCCATTTTTTTCAGTTGCCTCTTTACTTTGTTGAGTATTTCCTTTGCTGTGCAAAAAATTTCTTAGTTCGATGTAACCCTATTTATCTATTTTTGATTTTATTGCCTGTGCCTTTGGGGCTCTTATCCAAGGACAAAAGAAAATAATACAAGACCTGTCAATGAATTTTAAGTGTTTGGAAAATTGTATTATTTTAACAATTGTGCCTAGTATAGAATACTCTTTACTACTTGCCGGATGACCTTGGTCCTGATTGCACAACCTGTGACCATTTTTTCCCTGTTGTAAAAAAATTTTTTTACGATTGGTAGGCTCCTGTGGTAATCTTACCTGTCCATGGCCAGTTTATCCTCACATAGGACACTTTATAAGGAAGAATTCACTAATTCAGTATACATGTCAATGACTATTAAGTGGTCAACATGTGCCTACCATTTATCTTTAGTGTTTACTCTCAAAGATATTCAGAAATAAGCAATGGAAGAAAAAATTAAAGACCTAAGTCATCTAGATATTCATAGTCAAAGAATGCACTCACAAGAATTTTAAACTAGGTAGGCAGAACAAGCACAATAATAGATCACAAATAAAGTCACAAGAGGGAGCTAGACCCACTGAGATTTTCTGCAGCAGTAGAAAAGGAGAGCTCAAAAAGCTCAGATACTGGTCCTAAGGATCGCATTATTAATTCCAGCTTAGTATTGCTTGAGATTCCTTTTCTGATGCTATATTATATATAAACCTAATAACATTGAGGAGAGTGGCTCTCAATAGCAAGAATTTTACTCAAGATTACATTCCTGCATGCACAGAATATGATGGCAAAAGTTTTTTTTTCTTTTTTAAGGAAAAGGGTTTATTGGGGGAAAACTCAGCAGACTGGAGGGAAAGAGCAAAGAGGGAAAAAAGGAGAGTAAGAGAGAAAGAGGGGAGTGAGAGAGGAGAGAAGATAGAGCAGAGAGAAGATAGACTAGAGGAGGAGAAGAGAGCAGATGAGAGGAGCCAAGATAGCAGGAGAGAAGAGCCTAGAGAGAGCACAGGAGGGAAGAGCCAAGAGAGCCACGTGTTCGGGAACTGGTCCTTTTAAAACTTTGCCCGAGGGTGGGCAGGGAAGCAGGAGTAGTGAATCCCATTAGGATGGGGGTGGAGCTTGACAACAGCAGTTGGGCCATGTGGCCACCTGGCTTCCAGCAATGGCTGTGGGAGCCAGAGCCTAGGATGTAAATCAGGGTGTACATCACACCAAGATAAAACTGCACCAGTTTCCTAACATTCCCCTCTTTTGTTTTTTATAAAGCAGGCATTGTATGGGATTACACTGGCCCAAAAGTCCAGGAGGGGTAGAGGGACGATGATCTGTCTTTAGAGCTACTTCCTGCTGACATGGGGCGATGTCTCAAGCCACCATCTCCTGGGTGGGGAGCCGAGTATATCCCTGCAAAAGCATTTGGTTGACCACCTGGTTGCTGAAGGCCTTGGTTCATTCCATTATAACCTGCTGTAAACACTTAAACAGACACTGTGGTATAAGAGACAGGGTGAGAATAGTAACCAATGATCCTAATAATAACATTAACTGGGTAATGAGAGGATTTCATAGAGGAGAGGAAATGGGGGGGTGTCTCTGGACCTTTGTGGGGACAATTTGATGGATGTGGCTTAACGCTGATTCCAGCAAAGACTGGGAGAAAAACCACTCATCTTTTGTGGGTAAAAGTCTGTAGAGAAATTCTGAACAATCATACAACATTAAGTGTGGGTGAGGACCATCTGTACACACATGTTGGGAGTAGAGCCATTGGTGGTAGAGTAGAGGCTATGGTTACAAAGGAATGAGGCTCAAGTGGGCTAGATACAAAGGACACAGTTGTTATTAGAGAACCTAAGAAAGATGGTATCTAAGCTACAAATAAGTTTTCTGATTGAGAGGCCAGTATAAACTTACAGAAGGGGCTTGATAATAAATCTGGTGGGCTTTAAAGCCTTTTAAATTATGAGGCTCAAGCTCATCTATCTCTTCATAGGGTACATCCTAAGGGAGGTGTGAACCTCTTTGGAGAAGGCACCCTGTTGACTGCCATTATTTCGCTGGCCTAGGAGGAGAGCTGGCCAGGTAAAGGCAAGTGGCAACTTTAACAGGAAATTTACAGTTCTTCCTGCAATGTTACTGACCCTACTTGGCCGTCTCCTCAGCTGTGGTGGTCACTTTGGAAGCTGGGCTGAGTGAAGGGCTTTTCAGTGTGGAGCCAGTAAGATCTGTGGCTCTGACCTGGTCATCCTTCGACTCCAAGGCAGGTCCATTTCCAGTGATCCAACTCTTGGCTGGCAAGGCTGCCAGAGCTCTTTGCAAGCTGACCTCTGCTGAGGCTCAGGCTTACCACATTGAAAGCCACTGCAAGTAGACTGGCCTGTTTGGTCTCCTTGATGGCAGATCACTGTACAGAGTTACATTTAATAGGCCTGCCACCTATCTTTACATTGCTTCTGATGCCTAGCTTTCTCTTTATCCTGGGTTTTGTTAAAGCAGACCAGAGGATGCAAGTCAAGGAGGTACTCAAGTCCCATCTCTAATCTTTGTGGCCTGCACTAGAAGTCTGTAGTCACAGGCATGTTATGGTAGTGGTTTTTCTGAGGTAGACAGTGCCCATAAGGAAATCTATGTTCTTACTTTAAAATTTTCTCTCCCTTTGGTCTGAAAGGGAGGTTTTGCCTGTTTACTGTGCTGATGGTGAAGTAGATCTAGCTGCTGAATTATAATTTAAGCTCTCATTTTGGCTATACTATTATTACAGAAAAGGTTATCCATCCTTTTTATAAGATATAAAGTTCAAATTGTGCATCTTAGAGAGTCCTTTAGAATACAATTAGTTTCCTACCTTGAAGAGAACAGAGAAATGAAAGAACAAGTTGGGCTTAGAAATGAGGGAGCCAGTCCCAGATCACTTACTGACAATAATAATATCAAATGAAAACTTAGCAAACAGTTTTAACCATTAGATACCAACTAAAAAAACATTTACCAGAAGGTCCAATACTTTCTATAAATTTTAAGAATACATGTATTTGGAAACATCTTTAAATATCTAACATGGTGTAGCTTATTTAAACAACAAACTCAAGCACAAGCATATAAAATCTTTCTAGTTACTTTCTACCAACAAATGTAAAACATCTGATACAGAGATTTAGGTCACACAAATTAAAATATAACCTTGATTAATTTTAGTCATTTAAATTTATGGGCAATCTTATCTAAAAGACAATTAAAATAAAACTCTTAATAAATTTTCCCATGTAGGCATACAATATGTATACACATATAACATAATAGAACAATATAGCAGTTTTAATAGCTTTTTTTTTTAAATCTAACTCCTTTTTGTAAATTATCAATTGATTTGAATTACTTTCTGTTCTTAGTAACCTCAGTTAACCATACTTTCTCTCAGTTGGTACCTTTAATACATTATTGGCTTCATTGGTTTATGGAGTCATCCCAAAATACTGAATACAATAGAAGTGGCTGGAAAAAGTCCATTGGAACCTATAGGAGGACAGCTAAACAGAGAACCAACAATGCTTTAGTTTTATGAGCAGCAAATCATATATAAAACTGTGGATGACAAAAGACTTTAAGTTGCCACGTTTAAAATTATAAACTCATTAACCAACAAGAGGCATTTGTTTACTTCACAGTAGTTTTGAAAGCACCTGTAGGATTTTACAAAGCATTTAACCCTTTAGGCCTCTGGGGCTTTCTCATCAAGATAACTATCATGTCTAGTAACACAAGATTATTAGACTTTTTAATTCTCAGTCATTTGTATCAATAGCATTTTATATTATAGAAACTTAAAATTTAGCACCACTTCACATCTTGACAGTACTTCTAATATAATCCAAATAGCCTGATTAGTTGGTGTCTCTCCAAGATGAGACACATATATGTCTTTCGATTTTTTTTTTTAGTTGGGCCCGAACTGGAAAAACTGAAGTCCAAAATTTACTGGAAATTTCAGAGTCCAAATTCTTTGAAACTTTGATTTTTGATTTTTTGAATGCCTGTCAAGAATGCCAAGAAGGCTCAAAATCCAAAATATCTGGTTGAAATAAGATTCTTTAACATCATGACATAATATGGACAAAATTTGATCATTGTTACAAGGTGATTATTCAAATGTTTGAAAATAAACACATTTAAAAAACCCATAGCTCGTAATAAAAACTCAGCTGTTTTTAAACAATTAGAATTTAACAGAGACATCAAGAGAACATAATAGATTACTTTAACACATTGCTTTAACAGAGGATCAGATTCTAATTTTACATCAAAGAGGTATAGATTAGTATACTTGTGATGTTTTCCATCTGCCAGTGTGCTTGATTGACATTTCAAAATAACCTGTTAAAAGTCTCCAGAGTGAGATTAAGGCAACACATCAAATTTCAGCCTGAGTTACTTTAAACAGTGTTGAACTATTTTCATAGACAGTTTATAAACTAACATAAATAGTTTTTATAGACTATAACATGCTGAGTATACAAAAGTTTACATTTAGAAACATTTTCATTTGCCTTTACCCAATTTAAATTAGCAGTTACACCTAAATGACTTAGGATGCTGATATTATTATCATATATCTAACTGAATTTGATTAAAATTAAAATTGCATCCATCTAAAACAAGTACTAATTACCCATTGCTATTTCATTGAATACTGATTACCCAGAAACCTATTAAAATAAATCACAAAAATAAGTTCAGCAAGTTACAAAGCAATATTTTTAAAGGTAGTGATATTCCTAGATTCAAAGAGAAATTAGCTACAGTGGGCCGGGTCGATGCAGGAAACTTGATTTTTCTGTCTGGCTTGCTCATGATAAAAAAAAGAGCCATCAGAAGGATGGGATACCTAATTTGTTTCTCAAGAAGCAGGGAGCCCAAAAGGATGGGATTACCATTTGATGGCAAAAGTTTTAAGAGTAACTGAGCAAAGTTACAAAAGTTGCTTTGAAACAAATATCATTGACTACTACAATTATCAGTTCACATTTGAGCACAAAGATGTTGGGTAGTCATCCTTGTCAAAGTATATTTTTTGTGTAAGGTGTGAATTCTAGCTGAGCCACTCATTAGGGTTCTTGTTATCAGGCCTTTCCTTTACAGCCTCCTGACTTCTTTTTATTAGATTCTCACACAAGTGATTCCAGTTTGATACTGACAACTTTTATACTCCCCAAACACATGTAGACCCCTCCTTGGCAGAATCAAGAGGTATATTGGTACATGAGTGAATATCAGTGTTCTTTAAATAAAAAAAAAATACAGATAATATAATTAATTAAAGGAAGTCATTACCAAACCAACTATAAACACTAAAAATAATCACTAATGAGACAAATCCTGGGAGAGTGAAAATATACTTTCCTGAGTTGTGACATGGTATTATTAAAAATATTTAGTTTTCAAAAAATCATGAAAAATATAAAGAAATAGGAACATATGTCCTATATGCAAGATTCAAAGATGGCAATAGAAACAACCCTGGGGAAAATATTTAAATTACTTCTTATAAATATTTAAAGTAATAATTGAAAGCATATTGCAAGGCCTAAGGGAAACTATCGGAATGATTTCTCACCGAATAGAGAAAATGTCCATAGTTAAGTAAAATATGTATTTTATTTATTTTCCTCATAGCTTTTTTTTTGTCTGATTTAAACACAACTCTACAAAGTAATAATAAGTCTATGCAGGTGAACACATAATGTATAATGATATATTTGGGATGAAACTAATTAAAAACAATTGTAGAAAATATGATATATATAATATTTATGAAGGATTATAACATAGAAACATATTTGGAAATAAGAGCCTAAAAAGATGAGTTTGAGCAAAGCTATATTATTGAAAAATCCACTAGAATAAAAAAAATTTAGTAGAAAATGAGGAGGTTAATATAACAAAAATCTATAAATACAAGTACATATGAGGAATATCAAAAGTTCATGGAAAAGTAGAATTAAAGCTAAATTTATTTTGTGCCAAAAGTACTTGAAACCAATGTAGTGTTTTTCACAATAAACATTTTCCATGAACCTCTAGAACTCAGGGATTTTGAATGCAGTATGTTGTATCAAAATAAGTTTGTTTTTAATACCATTTTCCAAAAACGTTCTAACATGTCATTATACTTGATCTCCTCTCAGACTCTTTAATGGCATACAATTATAAAAAGCAATAATCATATCAATGTACTGCTCTGTTTGTAACATATATTGTTGAAATACATGTTGGAATAATAGCTCAAAGGAAGAAGGAATGGTGTATAAGGGTTTATCTCATTGGATTTAAGTTAGTATAAATACAAACTATATTCTGATAAGTTATATATATGCTAAACCCTAGAGCAATCACTAGAAAAATCTGATAAAAGCATAGTAAAAATACAATTGAATATGAACTAAATAATGCAATCAGAAGGCAGATACAGGCTGAATAAATGAGGACACATTATCTGTTTACTGTCTATAAGATGCACACTATAGCATCAAAGGTACAATTACATTGAAAGTCAAAGGAAGAAAAAAAGATGTGAGAGAAAAATAGTGACCATAAAGTGTTAGATAGCCATAGAATGATTTCTCTTTTTTTCTTTTTAAAAAAGCTTTATCAATTTATTTGAAAAACAGAGTTACAAGGAGAGAGGGAGAAAAGTAGAGAGAGAAATATCTTTCATCTGCTGGTTCACTCCCCAAATGACAGCAAAGGCCAGGTTGAGCCAGACTGAAGCCAAGATCATGGAACTTCACCTGGGTCTCCCATGTGGGTGGCAGGGAGCCAAGTGTTGGGCCATCTGCAGCTGCTTTCCCAGGAGTATTAGCAGGGAGATGGATAGAAAATGGAACAGTTGGGACTTGAACCAGTGTTCATATGGGATGCCAGTATTGCATGCGGCAGCTAATCTGCTGTGACACAACCCCAGCCCCTTTTCTCCTTCCTCACTCCCTCCCTCCCTTTCTTCCTTCCTTCCTTCTCTCCTCTCTTTCTTTCAACATTTTATTGAAATACATTATATATACTAAGAAATGCTCATAAATGTACAGGTACAGTACTTTCTTTTAAAATTCAGAGCACACTCATAACCAACATCTGAATTAAAAATAAAACATTATTAATTACCACCAAGATTCCTCACTATGTTCTCACTCTCCATTTCTTTTCATCTTTCTCTTCCTCTCCTCCTCCCCCTCCTTCTCCTCCCCTCCCCCTCCCCTCTGAAATCGCCTTCTTCTCCTTCTCCTCCTCCTCCTCCTCCTCCTCCTTCATCTCCTTTTCCTTCTCATTCTCCTCCCTCTCCTCCTTCTCCTCGTTCTTTTTCCTCCTTCTCCTCCCCCTCCTCCACTACCATTGGGAAGAGAAGCACATTGTCTGCAGAGGTCTATGATAGAGTTTTCTCTAGTCCAACTTTCACCTTAAATGCCTCTCAAAAATGATGTAGGGTACAGTAGTCCTGTTCTGGGAAAAAGTCATACTCTCTGTAGAAGTACTGTGTGCTGTACATGGCTGAAACCATAAATGACAAAGTACCCAGCAAAGGTACCCATGAACACTTTGCACATGTTGGCAAGACAGTCAGGAGCATTCATGATTCCCCAACCCCAGCTCCAGATCAGAAATATTCCTACATTCACAGCCATAAATGTCTTCATGTCTATGAGTGTGTCTGCATGGTGAGATATATGATCATGTGTGCAGAACACTAAAATTATGATTTCAATAAATAAAAAAACAATGAAAGCATGCACTGGTATGGGAGGAGCCAAAAGGAAACATCAGGCATTGAAAAAGTGCCCATTTCACAGCTTTGTCTAATTTTTAGAGACTAAGTGATGGCAGTGAATTGTGAAGACTGCATTAGTGACAACATGAATGTCTGAATTTGCCTGAATATTTTGATGATCCCTGGAAGAAGGCTGGATTGAGTGATCTAATGATTTTTTTATTTTCACCTAGAAATCCACAAATGGGTGTTTAAGACTAGAATATGTGCTGTTGTGCTTCATTGTATGTGTATTTGTGTATTTTTATCTTAGTGAGGGGAACAATAAAAAGAATATGCTCTTTTTCTATATTAAAGCTCTTATTCTATACTAAAAGAAATGATGTATTTCACACCATAATTCTGCATAGCACTAAGAAAGTGAGCTGAATAATTCTTCATACAAGAAATACTCTACGTCACAGGTTCAGTAGTTATACTCTAGTATTTAATTCCACTATTTATCCTAAAGTCTTCTGTCTCAAATTAATCAGTTATTTGCACTTAGAAAGATGTAAAACCAATTTTTTTTCATGCAACACTTGGCAATCATCCTAACTCTTTAAACCAGTTGTCAGTTTCTTTATATAACATTGGTAAATTTTTGCTAAATTGAACAACTTCTATATACAGAATCACAAAATAGAATTCTTAACTATAAAACCTCAAAATTATTCAGGGTAGTTGAGACATAAAATAAATGTATTAAAGGATATTAATTCACAGAGGTAAGGAAGGCCAACGTCTGGTTGAGGGAGAGGGTCACACAGTGAGAAACAGGGCCCAGATCCTTTGAAGACCTCTCCAGAATGCAGGATATGTGTGAAATTGTTGGATAAAGAAAACCTAGGAAGGAAGTAAACATTCATAGAAAAGATGTGGTAGCTTTGTTAGAGAGGAAGTTAATGCACCAATGTCAAGAAAATTCTGCTGTATTTTTCATCCATAAATTTGACTGTAACCTTGGTGCCTTTGGAAAAAATTAAGGTGGAAATAAATCATAAGCATAAGACAGTAAAAGCAAAATGTAAAGAAGAAGCCACAGATTCAAGAATGCAGATGCAACTGCTCTTTTGACAGTATCTATCTGAAGGCTCCAAGTTTCAACTCAATCCAGTTAATTAATGATGTCTCTGAACATGTGGTTTATTTGTTTGGGTTGTAATTACAGTTTTTATTAGCGTTTAAATGATCCAATCTACCTAGAGACTGGAATTGTTGCTTTATTTGTAACAGACACTGACTAAACCTAATGATCAGATAGCCCAGAGCAGCAAAATGCACACATATAATTTCTAGTATGATGATTTAAATGGAGATGTATTTATGTACATATTGTAAGGAGGACTCAATCTTCTTCAGAGCTCTCAGCTAACAGTAAGAAATGATGCAATAATAAGACCCCAATGTGGAGTTCCTAGTTTGTCCTACAGTAATCATAATTCCAGCAGTACAATTTATCTTATGATTTACTTATAATTCTTTTCTTTGGGAACAGGAAATGCAGGTTTTCTGTATCTGAAATCTTTCTAGCATTTGTTATTTGGTGAAGACAAATGGGAGCAATTATTTAAAGTTATCATCTTAAATCAATCAATTTCATTGAGACCTCTCACAACTATTCTTCAAACTGATTGATGCCTTGGGGAAGATCTATTGTATTAAGTTTCTCCAAACAAAAATACCAATAGAATATACATTTGTAGGAACATTTAGTAGAAGGAATTTTGTGCTGATAACTGCCACCATCAGCAGTGTGTGAACTGGAAACCTAGGAAAGCCAGAGATGTAGTTCAATTTGATGCCTGAGAATCAGGGGATCCAATGATATATATTCCAGGTTTGGTATCAAATTTTGAAAATCAGAATAAAGCCCAAGCAATTTGTTAGGAAAGGGTGAATTTCTCTGTCTTCCAACTTTTTCTCTTTTTCAGTCCTCAAATAAACAAGTGAAGCCCATCCATTTTGGATAAGGCAATCTAATTATTTCAGTCAATGGATTCACATGCTAATTTCATCCAAAAATACCATTTAGACTTTTTTTTAAGTTTTTATTTAATGAATGCATTTTTATAGATACAACTTTAGAAATATAGTTGTTCTTTTCCCCATACCCACCCTCCCACCTCTACTCCCATCCCACCTCCCTCTCCCTCCCACCTCCTTTTCATAGTTGATTTTTAGTTTGATTTTATATACAGAGGACCTACTCTGTGTTAAGCATAGATTTCAACAGTTTGCACCCACACACACTCACAACATATAGAGTACAGTTTGAGAACAAGATTTTCAGTCAATTCTTATAGTACAATTTATTAAGGACAGAGGTCCTCCATGGGAAGCAGGTGCACAGTGACTTCTGTTGTTGATTTAACAATTGACACTCTTATTTATGATGTCAGGAATCACCCGAGGCTCTTGTTATGAGCTTCCAAGGCTATGGAAGCCTTTTGAGTTCACCAACTCCGATCTTATTTAGACAAGGCCATAGTCAAAGTGGAAGTTCTCTCCTCCCTTCAGAGAAAGGTACCTCCTTCTTTGATGGCTCGTTCTTTCCGCTGGGATCTCATTCACAGGGATCTTTCATTTAGGTCATTTTTTTGCCACAGTATCTTGGCTTTCCATGGCTGAGAAACTGTCTTGAGCATTTTAACCAGATCTGAATGCCTTAAAGGCTGATTCTGAGGCCAGAGTGCTGTTTAGGACATCTGCCATTTGATGAGTCTGCTGTGTATCCCGCTTCCCATATTGGATCAGAAAACTATATTTTAGTTAAGAATGTCCAGAGACAAGTTGACTTCCTGACTAGGACTGTATAGTAGGAAGAGTTAGTAAAAGGACTTAGTAATGAGAAGGCTGAGTCACATTAGAATGCGAGTACAAGATAACTCTCTTCTCTTTATATTAACATATTTTTAAAAAGATTTATTTATTTATTTGAAAGTCAGAGTTACACAGAGATAGAAGGAGAGGTAGAGAGAGAGAAAGAGAGAGACAGAGACAGAGAGAGACAGAGAGAGAGAGGTCTTCTATTCACTGGTTCAGCTCCCTCCCACCCCCAATTGATTGTAATGGTCAAAGCTGCACCGATCTGAACTGGGATCCAGTAGCTTCTTCTGTGTCTCCCACTTGGGTGCAGGGGTCCAAGGACTTGGGCCATCTTCTACTGCTTTCCCAGGCCATAGCGGAGAGCTGGATTGGAAGTGGAGCAGTCAGGACTCAAACCGGCACCTGCTATGCCACAGCACTGACCCCCTTAACACATGTTTCTAAAATTGGTAAATCAGTTGGGCAATAGACTTGATGTAGTCATTGTGATTGACCTCTGAGAAATGGGTTAAGATTTACAGTGGAGAAAGAAAGTCATAGCAAGAACATGGGAAAGCCTACTATGGGATCAAGGTCATAGAAAGCAAAAGTTCTGAGTAGCACATTGGGTTTTCTGTTTGTTTTTGCTTTCAGTTTTGATTTTTTTTATACTTTTTTTCTTGTAAAAATAACTAAGTACAAAGAGTCATTTGGATAGTCAGTGTGCCCTGGCTGTGACCATGGGTTCTCTGACAGAAAGCAACTCTAGGCACAGAACAAATCCTGAGTCCAACTATCTGTCCCAAGTTGGGCAGAACAGGTCCACAGAACCTAGAAAGTTCAAGATTAATCACAATAATGTAACTGACAGCCTTTCCTGTTCTCCTGCTGGACCACTGCTTAAGTCTAGCCTGGAAGCTATAAATTGAACAAAATTCCTTTAGATTTTATGGGCTGTAAAGGTAGCAGTTTTTATCTTGGTTACCATTGGGGGGTCTTAGGCTCACAGTGCTCCTTCATGATTGTCTGCCTCATTAGCCCCTCTCCTTGGAAATTTTTAGGAAGTGTCCACCATCATGGGCTGACCAATCACTTCTTAACCCCTACTCAGAAATGCAACCCGAAGGTCTCATTGAGCCCAAAGAGTTTTAATGACCAGAAATGTTTGCACAAGATGAATAAAAGGGAACATCCCATGAGTATGACTGTATAGTTTTGTAATATTGGGTATCAACAATTGTATTTGATTTATGAATTATAGACAACACATTAATATCAATTTTTCTTTTTCAGACCTGTTTAAATCATGGAAAATCAAAGTAAGCAATTTGCCTTAGAGTTTGCTATCCTCAATATAACAGAAAATCTGCTGTTCACTTTGCAATTCCTTCAATACATGCAAGTCATACATGGAATAAAAGCCAAAATCCTCATGGAAGGCCCACCAGATGTATTATTTCCTACTGCTTTCCTAACAGCCATCCCTCTTCTTTTTCTCACTAATGATGTTCCTAGTTCTTCTCAAACATGCTAATGTGATACCTCCAGTTGATGTCATTTATTAGAATTCCAGAATTATCATGCTTTACAGTGCTCTTTGATCCTATGAGTATTGCCACAAAGGCTTTATTTTTGACCTTCTCTCCAATGCCATCTCTCTTTTGCATGAAAACATTTCAGAATCTATGTAGATAACTCTAAATCATTGTTTGTTTTCTTTTACTTTCTCATATATCAAAGCATTTTTTTCCATCTTTCTTTTGAACAGTAAGTTTTAAAAGGCTGTGCAGCAACTCTATTCACAGCCAATTACCTTCAAAATAGAAGTGGCTCTAAAGCCACAGATATTTCACTGAAAAAAATCTCTGAAAGAAAACTTTTTATACATGCAGAATTTCTGAGCTGATGGTAAGTTTGCAAACAGTAGATCAATTGTGAAACAGTTGATGATGCCATTTTTTCTGTGTAAGTACAAATTATTTCGCTTGTTTCTTATTTCAGGACTTCCAGGAGATACTAACTACTCTGATTCCCAAGCTGCCCATTCAGAGCCTCAGACTACCTTTGCAGGGACTGAAGATGTATATTCAGATTCCCAGACTGCCCATTCAAAGCCCCAGGCTGCCCATCCAGATACTCAGCAGGCCCATTCAAAGACTAAGGATGCCTATCTAGAATCCAAGGCTTCCTTCTCCGAGACTGAGGATGCCTATGAAGAACCCCAGCTTGCCTATGCAGATCTCTACCCTGACTCAGCCGGCTATGCAGGCACTGGCTCTGCCAGCTTTCCTATTCAAAATCAGCCGGGATGCAGTCTGTCAGATGAAACTGGAGAGGCAATAGGGATGCCAGAACCATCACATCCATTGGACTGTCCACCAGGATTGGAATGCTTAAGTCGGGTAACTTTACTTTCATAATTATAATGCTTATAAAATATAAAAGTTATTGTAGACTTTTATCATTCTGTCCCTTTTTTGATGAGAGTAAAAATATCCATCTACTGTTACTGTTATTTGCAGATTTTATTTTTTGATGGTAACATTCTATCCTCATGACATTATTGCAATCAAAATGGCTTTACATTCTTAGCTTTAGTAGGTATAGAAGAGAGTGAATTACCATCTATATTGCTGTACTGTGTTAAGCAGTATATGCTAGCAGAATCTAGTTTGTTTCAGGTGGAAAATATTCTTTGAGTTTCCATTCTGAATGTGTTTGGACTAAACAAATAATAAACTACTGATGTCTGTAGCATTGATCTATGTCCATAAATTAATTTGTAGTTTTTAATATTTCCAAATATTCTGGTTGCATTTCATAAAACCTTAGTAAAAATAAGATCCCCAGTTTGAAATTACATATATCAGTTTATATATATATATATATTATATAGTTATATAATACTATATATTTAATAATAATTAATTGTTATACTACATATTGAATATAATATTGAAAATATGTTATATATATGTGTGTAACACTTGAAGTTTGCTTACCAAGTTAATTATAGTTAAGTACTTAATTTAGTGCTGTGGTTAGGATGTGATTGAAGATGTCACCCAAGTTTTCATGTGTTGAAATTGAATCCCCATGTACAGTACTAAGAGGGTGGAATCTTAATACTAATCGTGGTGTTTAGAGGTGGGGTCGTTGAGAAGTGATTAGACTCCTATTTTAAGTCATCAGGGTGAACCATCCATGACTGAATTATGGGCGACTTTGTAAAAAGAGTGAGAGAGACCAGAGCAGGCTCAGACATATACATAGTACTTGTCTCTTGCCATCTGTTGCCCTGTACCCTCTCAGCAAGGAGAGCATTCATTGTGAGATGTGGCCCCTCAGCCTCAAACCGGAATTATGATCGAAAACAAATCTCTCTTCTTCATAATTTACTCACCCTGTTGTATTGTGTTATTGACAAGAGTCAATGGATTAGTATACTTACTATTTATTAAGGTCAGAAGTGCCAAACAACACATTCAAATAATAGATCACTCCAATGCTTCTAGATTTGTTCATGCTTCAGGTAAAACATGAAAGTCTTGGAAAATTGTATTTTCTGTTTTTTTTAACAGATTTATTTATTTATTTGAAAGTGAAAGTTACACAGAGAGAGAGAAAGAGAGAGAGAGAGATGTCTTTTATCTGATGGTTCACTCCCCAGATGGCCGCAACGGCCAGAGCGGCACCGATCCGAAACCAGGAGCCAGGAGCTTCTTCTGGATCTCCCATGTGGGTGCAGGGACCCAAGGACTTGGGCCATCTTCTACTGCTTTCCCAGGCCATAGCAGAGAGCTGGATCGGAAGTGGAGCAGCCGGGTCTCGAACACTTCACCCATATGGGATGCAGGTGCTTCAGGCCAGGGCATTAACCCACTGCACCACAGTGCCGACCCCAGTATGATATTTAATATAATCTATGAAAGCAGTGAACAGCAAACATGTGTTAAGCTTTGTCTTAAGTATAATACATCTATCAACTCACTTAATCCTTACAGAACCTCTGTGATGTGTAGGTACTAATTGTTTCATGAAGCAGATTTTTGACTCAAAGCCATTATATAACTTTCTCAGGGTTTAAAACCTAAATGAGACTGTCTTTTTAATCCTGGTATCTTGATTCTGTATTCTGCATGATTTATCTCAAGTTAGTAATTTCCTGACATTTGAAAGAAACTTCTAATGAACTTTATAGTTCAATTTCAGTAAATGATACCAAAATAAAAGTTAATATATTGTGTGTAACATGACTCACTGTTTTCTCATATTAATAAAATCAGTTTTTCAAAGTGGTGCTTTTCTTCTTTGAAAAACTCAATTTTACAAATGCAGTTTGCAAAACTCAATTTTTTCAAAGTCCTGGATTTTGCTATAGTAGATGATAGCTTATCTCAAGAATGTGAGGTTGGCCGGCACCGTGGCTCAACAGGCTAATCCTCCGCCTTGCGGCGCCGGCACACCGGGTTCTAGTCCCGGTCGGGGCGCCGGATTCTGTCCCGGTTGCCCCTCTTCCAGGCCAGCCCTCTGCTGTGGCCCAGGAGTGCAGTGGAGGATGGCCCAAGTGCTTGGGCCCTGCACCCCATGGGAGACCAGGATAAGCACCTAGCACCTGGCTCCTGCCATCAGATGAGCGCGGTGCGCCGGCCGCAGCGCGCCAACCGCGGCGGCCATTGGAGGGTGAACCAACGGCATTGGAAGACCTTTCTCTCTGTCTCTCTCTCTCACTGTCCACTCTGCCTGTCAAAAAAAAAAAAGAAAAGAAAAAGAATGTGAGGTTGAATTACAGATTTCTATATGTCCAATGTACAAATAAATAAGTACATGTGGTATTCAACCAGTGTCAGTAACTGAATTCTATTTATTTTATTTTATTTTTTTGGCCAGGCAGAGTTAGTGAGAGAGAGAGAGAAACAGAGAGAGTTATAGACAATGAGAGAGAGACAGAGAGAAAGGTCTTCCTTCCGTTGGTTCACTCCCCTAATGGCTGCCACGGCTAGCGCTGCGCCGATCCGAAGCCAGGAGACAGGTACTTCCTCCAGGTCTCCCATGCGGGTGCAGGGCCCAAGCATTTGGGCCATCCTCCACTGCCCTCCTGAGCCACAGTAGAGAGCTGGACTGCAAGAGGAGCAACTGAGACAGACCCCGGTGCCCCAACCAGGGCTAGAACCCAGGGGGCTGGCGCCACAGGCGGAGGATCAGCCTAGTGAGCCGCAGCGCCAGCCTGAATTCTATCTCTTAAACTCTTTGTAATAACAACTTCTTACAAACTGCTTGGACAGTACGCATTGTAATAATGTTCAGTACTTCAAAGTTCTTCAAGAAATGTTTTGAAGTAGATTATTTTTAAAATAAGATATCACAAAAGGAATTTATCATTTGCTACAAATTTTGCTATTAATGACACTTTAAAAGAATAATAGTTTGAGGGCAGAATTATAAAATTAAAAGTGCAGATAAGCTATTTACATATTGCTATAAAGTATTTTTAAAGAGATACATACAAAGAAGCTATTGTATACATGAAATATTTAATTTTTTTTCATCCTGAATGCTAGGAATAAAAAAAAAGAGTAGATGCATTTAACCGGTTCATCTAACAGCACAAACTTGCATTTCATTGTAGTTTATCTGGTGATGTTGTTGATCACTTGTTTTATCATGTGGGAATACACCATACAGATAAAATATAAGATTTTTGAGCTAATACTGATTCAAATTGTGTTGTCTTATCATAACGTTTTCTCAAAGTGTTGAAAGTAGAAAAAGAAGCATTTTATTTGCAAACCTGTTTTGAAATGCTTGCCAAAAGTTTGGCAATATTTTTAATAAAAATATTTGTCTACAGCAAAATATATATTATTGTAGGAAAAGTTCTTTAAATGAATGAAAAGTCTTCATATTTCTTAAACCTATTCTAGAATGTTCATTGTTTTATAATTTTCATAGAAATTACAGAATAAACCAATTTTATTTGACTTAAATTTGCCTAAATTCATAGTGGATACTTTCAATAGATATATCTGAATTGAAAACATTAACTTTAGTACTGCACTAAAGAACAATATAAACTATTATAACATTTGATAATGTTGTTAAATGTTGATATTTGATAATATGTGCTAGTAAAAAATAAAACATGAGTATTAATTGTTGGAAGAAAACAATATCTGACATACCTAAAAATTGTTTTTCTTTTTAATTTAGATGAATGAAATGTTAATTCTCCAGGACATTAGACTTCTGGATGGTATGTATTTATTGTGATCACCACATTTTGAGAAAGAGATGAGGTTTATGTAGAAAAAGACACATCAACCACAACAAATATAAAATTCTGAATGATGTGATAGCATAAACCTAATTATTTATAAGTGTTTTGCTTCACAAATAAGGAAACAATGGAGACTTACTTTTGCTCCTCTCTCTCTGCAAATAAGTTGAAAAGTTTCTGTCACTTTACCTGACTTTTGCCACTTCAGTCATGTTTCCCATTTGTGATTACCTTGAAAATGGTACAGAACCATCAGCCGAAGTTCAGTTATATTAGTGCATTGCCAATGAAAAATCTGTTTGAATTTGAATGAGGATACTCATGCCCACAGTTTCTCTTGGATGTTCATATTAACCCAAGAAAACTTTTGTTCCATGGGCTGTGGATTGTCAGCTTGGATGCAGGAGAGCTGCAGAGGCGGAGGGATGCTCACCAGCAGGTCTGGAGACTTGGCATCCCAGAGGAGCACACTACTGTGGAGGAGCATCACGCCTCCTGATCTTTCCAGGGGTCCTGGGCTCCCAGGCCCAAGAATAAACTCAAGAAGCCACAAGATGCTTCACAATAGCTCATTCTCACAGGAATGAAATTCTAGGTGGATTCATGAACACTGATGACTTTCTTCTAGATACGAGCACTGTGAAAGCCTGGCTATTTTGTAGAGTATGTTTGTTAAATTCATCTTCACCTCATCTATAATGTTCAGAAATTCAAATGTGAATTGTTTAAGCACAGTAATGGATTGCCAGTCATTATATTTGAGTTATTTATAGTGTACATTATTAGCTAACTCTAATGTTCTTGGCTTTATTTGGTTTCTCTAAGTTTGCTCTGGAAAGCAGCACTTTCTTCTTTGAAAATTTGTATTCTAATTTTTAAAAAACATTTTATTATTTGGTATATGAATATATTGTTAGTATTATAAATCCAAAAAGACCAGACACTATGCAGTATATAGCATGCCATTTATATTGCCTATATTTATATATTTTATATATCTGTGTAATATATATGCTTATCACAAAATATGAAGTTCCACATGTACTAGATTTCATTTATTTAATTATTTAAACTTTTTATTTCAGAAAAGTTTTACGTTTACAAAACAAATATTGTGGAGCTGTACAGAGTTCCCAAATGCTCTATATTCAGTTTATCCTATTACTATCATCTTGTATTAGTAATATATATTTGTCACAGTCTCTAAACCGCACTCATCTTCTCCAATTTTTTCTTTTAATCCGAATTCCTTCTATCTGCCCCAGGCTTCCCAGACTCTAGTCATCAACATTTTGTGTTCAGATTGAGGTGTGTGTGTGGGTTTTATTTTTTTTTTCAGCTCCCAGATTTGAGGAAGACATGATATTCTCTAGTTCCATCTATTTTTTAGATTTTTTTTTAAAAAGAGATTCTTAAATTTTTTGTTTTTTTTTTCCATTCACACTGAATTATTCTTTAACATGTGTAGTATGAAAAGATAAAGATTGCTCAGTTTACCATTAGTGTCTGAGATTATAGCACACCATTATGCCAGTAGATGCTAAAGATATAACTGTAGACTCTTTTGTTTTGTTTGTTCTCATTTTTCAAGAAACTGGAAGGAAACTTCAAGACTATGTGAGCACCCTGATATTATTTTACAACAAATAAATTCAAATCTTGGAGATTAAGCTACAAAATAACGCAACTAATTGAATAGTGGATGTATTCTTAAGATCCAATTAAATTTTATTTTAAATTAACCTTTACATTTGTTCAAAAACTCTTGATCGTGGCAGACATTAAAATCAAAGGTACAGATGCCAGGGGCTAACTCCCACCAAAGACATTTAAGGGAGTTAATGGTGTTATCTGACCATTGTTCGCTCTTTTCTGCTCTAAACAAGGAGAGATACACAATGTGTGAATCACTGCTGGACATTCACGTGTCACCATGCAGTGTCTGTTTCCTTCATGCAGAGAGTATCCTGGTACTGTGCAGAGTTCACTCAGGAGGCCCATGGTCTAGATGAAGTCCTGGTTACCAGGCAAGTTTCCCAGTACAGTCCTCACCCCAACCCAACCTGCATTCCCTACTCCTGAACTGGCTTAAACCATGGTGCCTGGTGCCCAACATGATGTTCTAGTTCACTTGCCATTTTCACTCTCCCTTTTTACCCATGTGCATTGGAAGTAAGCCCTCTCATTGCCTTTGCTCAAACAATGCATTAATATAAGATGAAAGTCTGGTTTATGAAACAATATGTTAAAACAACTGATGTACTGTACCACAACATTTCACAGAGCATAAACTTAGCAATCATCTTCTATTCTCCTCCATAATACACAAAACTGTACCAGGTAAGTGGATATTTATCCAAACACATAGCCCCACTGTGTGCACTCACAGCACTGCCCCAGCCCTCACAGTGGAATTTTCCCTCCTGAGAAAATCTGTGGAATTGGGAAGATTGTACTTGTTTTCTCCTGTATGTCTGTCATAAGAACTCTTAACTTCCTGGCCTTTGGTAGCCTCTCCTCTTCTTTTCCCTTTCCCTTTTGTCTCAGCTAGGGTTTTCCTGTATATATCTTTTCTAGTCCTTCCTTTTCTCCCTGGAGCATCATCTAAAACTGCTATAGCCATGTGTTATAATATCGTAGGGTACATTCCGTGTTCTTCCACTAATGATGGTTATTATTTTCTCTTTTTGTTCTTAGTCTTTGCAAATTTTTTAACTAATAACAAGTATGAAATGAGGAACAGCCTTGGACAGACAGTTCTCTTTGCAGTGGAAGATACTGAGTGGTATTCACGAATTGCCTGTGGGACATACAGACCTTTTACCATGAAGATTTTTAACAATATGGACCGAGAAGTGATAACTCTGGAGAGACCACTAAGATGCAGCAAGTGTTGTTTCCCATGGTTCCTTCAGGAGGTCAGTGAGTGGTTACCAGGGCAGTTTTCAAAGTCATATGTTTAAGATTTTATTTATTTGAGGGGTAGAGTTACAGACAGTGAGAGGGAGATACAGAGAGAAAGGTCTTCCCTCTGCTGGTTCACTCCCCAGATGGCCGCAACGGCCAGTGCTGCACTGATCCAAAGCCAGGAGCCAAGTACTTCTTCCAGGTCTCCCCCCCAGGTACAGGGGCCCAAGAACTTGGGAACCTCGACCACTTTCCCAGGCCATAGCAGAGAGCTGGACCAGAAGAGGGGCATCTGGGACTAGAACCCGCACCCATATGGGATACTGGTGCCACAGGCAGAGGATTAACCCACTGCGCCATGGTGCCAGCCCCTCAAAGTCATTAAACAACATTTTCCACCTTTTTATTGAACTCATATATTCAAATGAGATTCAAAGGAAAATGGACCCAGTCAATTGTAGAGGAAGAAAACTAGGTGAATGGTTAGTCCTGTAACCCTGAGTGATCTGCTTTGTGTGACTGACATTAGAGTCCCTGACATTCATGGAAACACAGGGCACTTAGGGCAAATCCTTTATCATAAATTACTCTGAGAGGCAGAAGGCAAGCCAGTTGAGTTGTACCAGTGAGACTACCCAAGAATACATTTCTAAGAGCACACAGATGAAAAATTAGGTGAAAAACATTCATCTCACAACTTTTTTCGCACAATTCTGGACAACCTAATAAATGAGAAAGGGGAGACATTTAAAAAAAGAAAAACTCATCTCCTGTGTTTCCCACTTCTCCCTTATTAAGCAACATTTTGTATATTTGTGCCCTTGGCAATAGTGATACCCTTTGTGGGAGTATCTTCAGCTCTGTAAGGACCAGCTGCTTGTTTCACATTCCTTGACAGCCTACTCAGACAGAATAAGGATTTCAGGAGAAACAGGCACAGAGACTTTATAGGAATATTGGCCTTGCTTGCATCTCATTGGCCCAAGACCAGCTCTCCCTGAGTAACCATTCTTCCACATGGGTTCTGGGGGAGCACGGCACAGAGAGAGGTACAGGCAGTTGGTTATTTGCTGTCTAATACTATACTCACTTTGAGAGAATGATTGAATTTATTAATAATGCATTTCTTTATTTTCCATATAAATTAAGTTAGGCATAATTTTAGATCCATGAGAATATCCGAGGAAAAACAGTTTGATGGCAAATGCTCTACAGTCTGAAGAACACATTAACACCCATTGTACTTTTTGATGTTTCAAAATGGTCCTAGGAAATCCTCATTTTCAGATGAAGTTAAGGCAGTATCATGACTGCCTACCTAATGAATAAGAGAGCCAAGATTCTAATCCTCATTTTATTTTCATTATAGCATCATTGACAATTATATTTGAAAACTGTAATAGTGATCAAGGCTCTGCCCATATTTATACCTCATATAATTGTTAAAGGAGTTTAGAAGGCAGTTCCTTAATGATTTAGGCATTTTTTTTAGGTACAGAAATATATATATTATATAATGCATAAAAATATATGAGGACAGTAGATCAGTGCTTAAGGGCAGTGAAGATGATTAGAACCTATCCAAGTTTCTGCTCATCTGTTCAACACAGTAGCTGAGGAGTTTGACGCAAATTAATTTACCTCTGTTCCTTAGTCATGTCCTATTTTAGAAATAGGAGAGGTAATACTATCAATTTAGTAAGGATGTGTTGTGACTTAGAACAATGGCATTTATTAAGTGCTTAATAAATGAGAGCTATATTAGACACAATAATGATAATGATAATTACATGTATTTATGTTTTGTAGCTAAAAGTCCAAGCTCCTCCTGGTGTACCAATAGGTTATGTTATGCAGATCTGGCACCCTCGGCTTCCAATGTTTATAATTCAAAATGCGAAGAGAAAGAATGTGCTAAACATTACTGGCCCGTGTAATACATGGAACTGTTGTAAAGCAGTCAATTTTGAGGTAACAGATGTGATAAGGTTTATAGGAATTGCTTTCCAAATATAAGTAGAATGAAAGTTTGCAAGATATTTACATACATTAAGCAAGTATTTGTGTCTGGATATCTCAGGAGGGAAATAACGTGGTAAGACATTTACCATAGGTTAGAGAGTAATTTTTACTCAGATTCAAGTTTAGTGTTGATTTACTAAATGAGAAAAAGAGAGGCAGAGTCATGTTAAAAAAAAAAAACAACAGAATATCTAACACTTAAATATAGAGTTCTGAATGATGACACTGTATGCTATCTATTTTAGTAGAACACTAACTCTGTCATCTAAGTCTGATTCCCAAGGCATGTGCATCTATCCATAATCTGAAATGCAAGCTGAAGATTCCCTAGGCTGTGTTTAGGACATCTGTCATCTTGGAGTTCCTAGAAGAAGCTCAAATATGAAAAGACAGTTTTAAGACAGTTGGTAAAAGCATGATATATACTGCCCAATGACACTTCTTTGTGGCCCCTCTTTTATTCTTGTATTAAACTGGATCATTGGAAATCACGGTATGTCTGTATATTTATTTCTTGGAGGAATTTCATTACAACAGTTCTCCAACAAATGGCCTGGCTTCATAATACTCTTTCTCTAGTTGCAAAAGTTTAAATATCAGAAGATTGTGTAACTTAATCTTGATTTCCTGATTCTCTTGAAGAACTTAGATACGCTTGACCACATTTCCACAGAAGAAGCAAAAATCTCCCAGAGATGAGTATGGCTTCTCCCATATGATAAGAGCTGTGGACTCTGACAGTATCCCCCATCTTCCCAAGGTTTTCCTCTCTTCACCTTCATTCTGCTACTGCCTACCTTCTCTACTCATGATTTTTCAATTCCTCTGTCAATATCCGGTTAGATAAAATTGAATTCTTTCCCTTTTAGACTTCGTCGTCTAACGACAGAGATGAACAAGCATTTAGGGACACATGTGGATGTATGAGCATATAGTATATGTGGATAAAAACTTTATAATGGGGTATACATAATAACAGTTCTCCCTGAATGAGATGGCATGCCTAGGAAGAATCCAAACAAGTGAAAAGTTACTTCTCCTTCAAGCAACTATATCAGCAGGAATTTAGCTGGGGCCAGAGTCGTGGCACAGCAGGTTACACCTTCATTTACAACTCCAGAGCTACAGTTCGAGTTCCAGGTGCTCTGTTTCCTATCAGCTTCCTAGAAAAGCAACTGCATATGGCCCAAGTACTTAGATACTGCCACCTGTGTGGTAAACCAGGAAGAAAGTTCTGGCTACCATCTTGGGCCTGGTCCAGATCTGGCTGTTACTGCCACTTGAAGAGTAAATTTTTGGATATGTGAGATAATCTCTCTCTTTCTCTCTCTCTCTCTGGTACTCTGCCTTTTAAACAAACAAATATATAAATCTTTTTGAAAAAGAAATTTAGCTGACATATGATTTATTTTGGGGAAATGTGAGTAAACACAGAAACTATTGTGAAAATTATATGACACCATGAAACTCTCTTGCTTGATCCTAAAATCTTTTTTTAAAGATTTATTTATTTATTTGCAAGGTAGAGTTACAGAGAGATAGAGAGACAGAAAGATATTCCTTTTTCAGGTTCACTCTCCAAATGAACTGGAGAATCTCGGCTGGAGCTGGGACTGTCTGAAGCCAGGAGCCAGGAGCTTCTTCCAGGTCTCCCACGTGGGTGCAAGGACCCAAGCTCTTGGGCCATCTTCTACTGCTTTCCCAGGCCACAGCAGAGAGCTGGATTGGAAGAGGAGCAGCCGAGTCTCCAATCAGTGCCCCTATGAGAAGCCTTCACTGCAGGCGGCAGCTTTACCAGCTATACCATGGCACTGGCCTTGATCCTAAAACCTTTACATGTCAGGGTAGACTTCTGGATTTAGCTGTAAGATGCCACACTGGACAGGACACCTGAATCCATTTGGGAGTTCCTGAGTGAATTCCGGCTGCCCTTCCAATTACAGCTTCCAGCTAATGTATACACTGCGAAGCAGCATGTGATGATGGCTGTTACCTGGCTTCCTGCCACCGATGTGGGTGATCTAGCCTGACTCCCAGGTTCCTGGTTTTGGCCTGGCCCAGCTCTGGCTATGGCAGGCATTTGGGGAATGAGCAAGTGGATAGAATATATCTCTGTCTGTCTCTGTATTTAAAGAATAAAATGAAAAATAAATTTTTAAAATTAGATTTCATCTTGCATCTCTGTTAAAAAAGTCTCAAAGCCTCCCATTTAGTAATAAGTTTATATCTCTCCTTTGACTCTATAAAGATGATATATATGTATAATCTTTTTTTAAAACTTTCTTTTAAAGATTTTTTATTTATTTATTTGAGAGGTAGAGTTACAGACAGTGAGAGGGAGAGAGAGAAAGAGAAAGGTCTTCCTTCTGCTGGTTCACTTCCTAAATGGCTGCAACCACTGGAGCTGTGCTGACTTGAAGCCAAGAGCCAGGAACTTCTTCTGGGTCTCCGATGTGAGTGCCGGAGCCCAAGACGTGGGCCATCTTCTACTACTTTCCCAGGCCACAGCAGAGAGCCGGACTAGAAAAGGAGCACCTGGGACTTAAACCGGTGTGCATTTGGGATGCCAACACCGCAAGCAGAGGATTAATCCATCAGGACGTCAGTAGGCATGGAAACCTGGGGAGAAATAGCTAAAAGAATAAACTACAGCAAGGGCAGGAATTATTGTAAAGGAAAGAATAATTTAAGGAGCATTCTGTAAGTACACTGAGTGGGACTGATTCATGGAGTTGATGTCAACTGAGTATGAAAGAAAATTTGGATGATTCTGATATCTTCTCATTCTAATGTCAGATGTTTAAGAAACAGAATGAATAATAATACCAATGGCCAAAAATATGAATCGTATAAGAGAAACAGTTGATTTGTAGGAAGATAGTGGTTTGTATTTGGTCATGTTAGACTTTAGTTATATAGAGTTTAGAGAGATTTCATCATACAGATGGTAGTTGAAGCTGTAAGAAAATTGTTCCACAATAAGTTGAAGAAAACTAAGTATGTTCTCTATTCCATGTCCTTCATAAAGGAGCTTTTCCCTTCCCAGGTCCTTTGCTAGGGGGAAAATATATCCACATAAAACTGCTGATATTCCATGTTGGTCCCCTCTATGAGTTTTATGTCTGAATCTATATGACTATAAAATTCAGGAATCTCAAGACTTTGTAACTGATCCTGAATGATGATACAGATGATACAGATAGCAAAATTTATTGCAAAAGCACACTATGAAGCTATTGATCACCACGAATACATATTACTGCTACACAAAAAGCCTATCTTCACAAAAATGAAATGAAAAACTGCATAACACCTTAGGAAATAATCTACCAACAATGAGTCAATATTCAAACCAAATTGCAAACTACAATAAATCATAAAAAGCTAAATAAATATGAAATATACAAAAGAATGACAAATCCTATAGGGAAAGAATGAGACTAAATAAAGATGGAAAGATTTGAAGACAAGCCAATAAAACCTCTTACATGAGGAATAGTCATCAATAAAAAAATTCATTTAATTGGGAAAGTTGAACTCCAAATTAGATAAAGATGAGGGGGAAATTAATATACTGGATGATCACTGTTAAGAAAACACAGAGAAGGGAAAAGAACATAAATTTGTAGGAAAAACATAGGTAGGAATATAGAAGCTGGAATAAGTTATGCCTGCATATGTAAAAGGTGAGTTACAAGAAAAATGAAAACAGAGAATATGCTTAAATAATATTCAAACAGATAAAGGGCTAAGACTTTAAGCCATGAATACTCAAATTCAGGAAATGCAAAACGTTCTGGGCAATAAAATTAAATCACACCCAGATTCAGCAAGATCATTTGCAAGCTTCAATCAAAAAAAGGAAATCTAGAGGCTGATGTTTGGAAGGGGTTATCTTTAAAATTCTCTCATTTTTTTATGAAGCTTACTAGTTACTTATATTTTCTCTTCCTTGCATTGTATATTAATATCCATTGTGTTTTAAACTATTGGATTATCTTGTCTTGTCAAAATACAAAAATAATTTGATTGTTGGGAGATATTTACCTTGCATCTATCCTCAGATTTACAATATTTTTCCTAAATAAATGTTCACCTTCGCTTATGGATACACACATAATAGCGTGTTTATCTTATGTGTGTATGTATTTGCTAGACATAAATTTTCAATCTCATGTAGTCAAGCATATCTACTTTAACAGTTTGTTTCTCTTAGTTACAAAGACTCTTCCATTTTATCTACTCTTTTTATATTTATATTTAAATGTTTAATTCATCTGGAGCTTTATTAGTATTAGATAGGCACATAGTTTATTTTCTTTCAGATAGCAAGGTAATTGACATCTCTATTTATTTAAATAAATTGTTCTTGCTAAATTGAAATACCTTTCTTACCATATGGTGATACCAACACTCACAGGATGTGTCTCCAGATTTTCTCCTTTGTTTCATTGATTTAAATATACTTTTATAGAAATGACTTACGGTCCGGTGCCGCATCTCACTAGGCTAATCCTCCGCCTGCAGCGCCAGCACCCCAGGTTCTAGTCCAGGTTGTGGTGCCGGATTCTGTCCTGGTTGCTCCTCTTCCAGACCAGCTCTCTGCTGTGGCCCAGGAAGGCAGTGGAGGATGGCCCAAGTGCTTGGGTCCTGGCACCCGCGTGGGAGACCAAGAGGAAGCACCTGGCTCCTGGCTTCGGATTGGCGCAGCGCGCCGGCTATAGCAGCCCTTTGGGGGGTGAACCAACGGAAGGAAGACCTTTCTCTCTGTCTCTGTCTCTCTCTCTCTCGCTGTCTAACTCTGCCTGTCAAAAAAATGACTTATGATTATGCTATAGTGATTAAATGTTATATAAATTCATAAACCGTAACTTAAAATAAATCTGCTACCACTCCTAGGTTCATTTTTGTTATATAAATTTTGCAGTATTTTATTGTACTATATTCTTTTGGCACTGTTTGATTTCAAGTACTCTATCTGAACTTTTTACATTATAGTTCATTGTAAATGAGTTTTTAATTTTCATTTTAGAATATATTTACCAATTATTGGTATTAGGTTTATAGACTTGTAAATTTAGTACTAATATAATTCCTTTTATTTTTTTATTTTTTTAATTTATTTATTTTTTGACAGGCAGAGTGGACAGCGAGAGAGAGAGAGAGACAGAGAGAAAGGTCTTCCTTTGCCGTTGGTTCACCCTCCAATGGCCGCTGCAGCCGGCACGCTGCGGCCGGCACACTGCGCTGATCAGAAGGCAGCAGCCAGGTGCTTCTCCTGGTCTCCCATGGGGTGCAGGGCCCAAGCACTTGGACCATCCTGCACTGCACTCCCTGGCCACAGCAGAGAGCTGGCCTGGAAGAGGGGCAACCGGTACAGATTCCGGTGCCCCAACCAGGACTAGAACCCGGTGTGCCAGCGCCGCAAGGCGGAGGATTAGCCTATTGAGCCACGGCACCGGCCAATATAATTCCTTTTATACTCACAGTTTTGACACCAAATTTGACTATTTCTTTTTCATACCAGCAAATTCTCCAACTCTCCAGACACCAACTGAGTGTCCTCCAACTCAGTTCAATTCTGACACTCTCTGAAGTTAACACAAACCTCCACTCTCTGAAGTTAACACAAACCTCATAGATTAAGGTCTCAGTCCCACCTGAGTGTCTTCTACTTAAGAAACCACCAATCACATATACAGTACTTCTAGCCAGTCAGCTATAAATCAGGTTTCCCACAACCTCCTCCACGTTTTCAAAATTGGCTCATTTTAAAATTCAGGAACATATTCCTTCTGTTTGCCAGTGTGTTATAAAGGATACAGCTGAACAGAAGAGATAGTGTGAGTTCTGGAAGCATCTTGAACAGAGGAGCTTCAGACTCCAAAGATTTGGGACCAGCCTCCCTCATGGTGCATGGATGTGTTCACCAACATGGAAAGTCTTACAATCTATCACTGAGAGTTTTGGAGAGGTTTCATTATATAAGCATAATTAACTAAACCATTAGTCAATTAACTCAATCCCCAACCCTTCTCTCATTCTTGGAGGTTAGAGGTGAGACTGAAATACCCAACTCTAACTTTACTTTGTTTTTCTATTATACAGGCCCCATACTGAGGCCACAAGGAAGCCCCAGCCACCTCTCATTTCATTTGCATTTGAGAGACTTATCACTCAGGAGATGCCAAGGATGTTGAAGCTGTGTGCTGAGAATCTGCCAGGATCTGTGTGTTAGGAATCTTGGTCAAAGATTCAATCTTACAACACTCAGGAAGTTAGAGAGATATCATGCATAGTCCTGTGTCAGGAAGCAAGACTAGAACCAAAATATATATTATTTATTATATCACAAATAGCAACTGATTATTTCCAGAGATTAAAATAAAATAATTTTACTACTACAGGGATTTTTTAGTTTTAAAATGTTACCCAAAATGTGGCTTAAAGCTCTCTAGACTTTATAACTTTTCAGATGTAGGTCTTTATTTATATTTCTGATCCTCCAAAAGTATGCCTTTTCTTCTTGTATAAATTTTGATGAACTTTAAAATATCTTGCTGGTAGAAATCAAAATTGGAAAATATTAGCATCTATGAAATCTAGAAGTGTGTTTATGGTAGCTGATAAATTATATTCTGTGTTTTTAATTTTTTAATATTTGAAAATTTAAATAAATTTTAAATGTAAATTTTCATTCTTAATTTCATATGCTCAGATGACATCCCTGAGCACAAAAACACTCTGATGTACAGAATAGCATTTTTCTTAGTCTTCTTTGCCTCAGTAGTGTTGCATCACACTTAATCTCTAAAATTCAGTGACTTGAATCAGCAAACATTTGTTCTCATGTGTAAGGGTTTGCATGTGTGTCGGCAGTTATACCTAAGGTCCAGATAGCTGGCTCTAGTTTAGGGCTACAGATAGGCTCACTTTGGATTTGTAGCAGTAGAGGCTATGTGGATCACACTTCCTAGTGTCTGTTCATCCAAGAGCAAGAATCAGACCAAACCACTTTCCCTGTATTGCATCTGTTAACATTTCGTGGCTCAAGCAAGTCACAAGACAATGTCTAATCATCCAGGCACAGGGAAATTCTTCAGCCACAGTGGGAGGAAGAAGTATATGAATAGTTGATGAACAGTAAATGTAAACCAAGTTATAATTTCACCTCAGATATTTATTTCATAGTTTTTTACAGGCAGAGTTAGAGAGAAAGAGAGACAGAGAGAAAGGTCTTCCTTCCGTTGGGTCACCCCCGAAATGGCCGCTAAAACCGGTGGCGCTGAGGCTGACGCACTGTGCCGATCCGAAGCCAGGAGCCAGGTGCTTCTCCTGGTCTCCCATGCGGGTGCAGGGCCCAAGCACTTGGGCCGTCCTCCACTGCACTCCCGGGCCACAGCAGAGAGCTGGACTGAAAGAGGAACAACCGAGACAGAATCCGGCGCCCAGAACTCTGCAGGCGGAGGATTAGCCTAATGAGCCTTGGGGCTGGCCTTTTTCATATTTTTAAAGAATCCATCCACCAGCATGCAAATAAAAGTACTCAGCTATTTTTAGTTTTCCCATATTTACTTCATAGTTCCTAGCAAGGGCCTCAAAGATGTTGCCAGCACAAGCAGTACCTTGCACAAATTTGAAAAGGACACTGTGCCCTGGTTGTAACTCTATGTGAACATAAGTTTGGTGAATGTCAACCACATTCAACCCCTACCTGCCCGCTCAGATAGGTGCTTTGTTTTGTTTTCTTAAAGGTTTCTGTATTTATTTGAAAGGCAGTGTTACAGAGAGAGAGGTCTTCTATCCACTGGTTCACTTCCCCAGTGGTCACTATGGCCAGGGCTGCACCAGGCCAAAGTTAGGAGCCAGGAATTTCATCTGGATCTCTCACGTGGGCAGCAGAGTCCCAAACACTTATTCCCTCTTCTGCTACTTTCCCAGGAACATTAGTAGGGAGCTGGGTTGTAAGCAGCACAGCCAAGACATGCAGTGACTTCCATATGTGATGCTGGCATTGCAGCCACAATACCAATCCTTGGGCAAGTAGTTTTGTCTGGCTCCATTCGGTTCAATTCTGTGTGATGATGCTTCAGCTTTTGTCAGGCAGAATTTTTACAGTTCTTTTTTTTTTTTTTTTACAAAAATAGAAAACCCTTGCATTAGCGCTTGCTGTCTATATATAGACCTTCCTTTGTTGTTCATACTTCATCTGTCATTCAGTCATACCCTAAAACTTGGCCTGGGGGCATCGCACCAAGTTACTTAATCAGTACATTCCCTCACTCAAAACTGTCAATCTTCTTTTCCATGCTCGTAATATTTCATTTTTCCTTACTGTGAGTACTAATGAAGTCTCCCATCATATTTAAACTTTCAGCTTATGTAAACCTGTGCTTCTGTTAAAGCGGAAATCACACTGGGGCTCTGTTGATCTTCTTGAGAGTTCCTAGAAATTTCATCAAATAAACAGTTCATATTTGTTTTCTCTTTCACTTAAATTTTGTTTTGGATCAAGGCATATGATTTACTGCTGTGTTTAGGAAAATATATATTTCAGCAGAACTACTTTCATATAAGTTCTCTGAACAGGGGCAATTTTTTTTTCTTCCATAAATAAGTAGATACACAGCCTGTATTCATTAAATGAGAATTATAATATTCATAGTTATGCGTGGTACATAAATTTAGTTGAAATTTTCCTAAATTTTCTCCAACTTTGAAAGTAGCTTTATGGGGCTGGTGCTGTGGCACAGAGGGTTAATCCTCTGCTTGCAGCGCTGGTTTTAGTTCCAGATGCTCCTCTTCCAATCCAGCTCTTTGCTATGGCTTGGGAAAGTAATAGCAGATGGCTCGAGTCCTTGGGCCCCTGCACCTGTGTGGGAGACTGGAAGAAGCTCGTGGCTCCTGGCTTCAGATCTGCACAGCTCTGGCCATTGCGACCAATCAGGGAGTGAACCAGCACGTGGAAGCAGCTCAAGTCATTGCGACCATTAGGGGAGTGAACAAGCAGACAGAAGACCTTTCTTACTGTCTCTCCCTCTCACTGCCTGTAACTCTCTCTCTCAAATAAATAAATAAAACCTGTAAAATTTTTTAAAAAGTAGTTTTATTAGTTTTATAGAATTCTTTAAGGCTATTTTTGTTTGTTTTGTTTTGTAATTTAGATTAAATCTATTGATGAAGATAGTGTGGTTGGTAAGATTTCCAAGCAGTCATCTGGTTTTGTGAAAGAGTTTTTTATAAATGCCAGTAGCATTGAGATCCAGTTCCCTAAAGATCTCAGCGGGACAATGAAAGCTGTGGTGCTTGGCGCTTGTTTCCTCATTGTAAGTGTATTATTACTGATCTTCATTATAGATACCTTCTCTAGAATCATCCTGAAATAATTCAATACATTGTACATTTTAAGATTACCTTCTTAAACTGACAGGTTTTATAAAAGGGTTCCCATTGAAACCTAGCTTGAAATTCTGTTAGATACTGACACTTTAGTTTCACAAATGACTAGTTTTGGTCCCAGGAGTCTATTCATTGTCACATGGCAAAAGTAGGAATTTATGTCAAGAGGTGGTCCTGATTGGGGGTTGGAGAGAGCAAATGGAAAAAGTCAGTTAAGGGTCCAGCATTGCAGTGCAATGGGCTAAGCTGCTGCTTGCATTGCATATGATTGCTGGCTGGAGTCCTGGCTGGTCCACTTTTTTTTTTTTTAAAGATTTATTCATTTATTTAAAAGGTAGAGTTACAAAGAGGCAGAGGCAGAGAGAGAGAGGGAGAGAGAAGCCTGCCATCTGCTATTCCACCCCACAAGTTGCCACAATGGTCAGAGTTGAGCCAACCCGAAGCCAGGAGCCAGGAACTTCCTCCAGATCTCCCACATCAGTGCAAGGGCTCAAGGACTTGGGCCATATTCCACCACTCCCCCAGGCCATAGCAGAGAGCTGCATCGGAAGCAGAGCAGCTGGGACCCAAACCGGTGCCCACATAGGATGCTGGCACCGCAGGCAGCAGCCCTACCTGCTACGCCACAGTGCCAGCCCCTGGTCCACTTCTGATCCAGCTTCCTGCTAATGTGCCTGGGAAAATGATGGACTATGGCCCAAGTACATAGGTCCTTGACACCCATGTAGGAGACCCAGATGAAGCTCTTGGCTTCTGGGTTTGGCCTGGTCCAGCCCTAGCTATTGCAACCATTTGGTGAATGGAGCAACAGGTGGAATAACTCTGTCTCTCTCTCTTCCTTTTTCTCCCTCTCTGTAATTCTGTGCCTCAAACAAATAAATAAAATTTTGTAAAAATATTAAAGTTGGTGCTAAGGAAAACATCTTCAACCTAGGCTGGCTGAAATGGATGCAGATTTCATCTGTGTCTTTTTTTTTTTTTTTGACAGGCAGAGTGGACAGTGAGAGAGAAAGACAGAGAGAAAGGTCTTCCTTTGCCGTTGGTTCACCCTCCAATGGCCGCTGCGGCCTGTGTGCTGTGGCCAACATGCTGCGGCCGGCACACTGTGCTGATCAGAAGGCAGGAGCCAGGTGCTTCTCCTGGTCTCCCATGGGGTGCAGGTCCTAAGCACATGGGCCATCCTCAACTGCACTCCCGGGCCACAGCAGAGAGCTGGACAGGAAGAGGGGCAACCGGGACAGAATCCAGCGCCCCGACCGGGACTAGAACCTGGTGTGCCAGTGCAGCAAGGCAGAGGATTAGCCTATTGAGCCGCTGCGCCGGCCGCATTTGTGTCTATTAAAAGTCAAATTACCCAATTTAGGAGTACATATTTCAGTAAACATATATATCCAATCAGCATCTTTCTCTACTAATTTATAGAAATCCATGGAATAGATTAATCATTCTGAGCTTTTCAAAACCCAAGTACCAAACCATGTTCCAGTTCAACAAGTCATAAATTCAGAACCACAAGTTTGTACAGCTTTAGGTGATCCCAAAATGTAGTCAAAGTGGAGCATTGTGGAAACAAAGCAGCAATTCTCAGTGTTACCTAAACATTAAAAATACCTGAGTGCCTTTTCAAACTCCTCAAATCCAGAGTGCACTCACATCTACTGAACTAGAAAATCAGTACAGGTGGAACCAAACCATCAATCTGTTTAGAACTTTCAGGGGATTCCAATGTGCAACAAGGTTTAAAAAATTTAATGAGTATCTTAAACATTGATTTAATGATGTAATCAAGATAAGAGATATTTGAGCAAAAAGGGCTCAATTCCTTCAATAAATAAGTGGCAAAGAAAATAGATAAACTAAAGAGAGATATAAAAGATGCCAACCTATTAAAGTTTGTGCATCATGTTTGGATAGCACTTTGAACTTAACAGTGTAAAAAAGCATTTATGAGGAATTCAAGGAAGTTCAAACACTGGCTATGTTTACTCCTTCTGGTTAGGTATTTCTTATTTGATGATATGTCACTGTGTTTTATCAGACCCCTTAGTATTTCTGCATCTGAGAACTGATCTGTTTTGTTACTGAAAACTCATTACTGTATTTTTTATCTAGGATTTCATGTTTTTTGAAGGTAGAGGCTACTTTCAGCAAATTGTATTTATATAACTGGATTATTGTTAATCTCCACTAATAATTGAAGCCTGTATATTCACATTCATTTAAAAATATGGTTTTCCTTATTAAAATCACTTGTACCTGCATGAATTAATCTGTGCTGCTATACCTCCAGGTATGTAATTTCATTTTTTAAAAGTATAGAGCTTATTTTCTGTATTACTGGTTTATACTATTTTTATACATTTTCTTTGATTATTCAGTGTATATTTGAAAGAGAGGACATAAGAATGTTTATACTGAAACATAAAACTTCCTTTAAAAAACCTTTTTTAATTATAGTCTGATTTTCCACTTTATTGAACAATTTAGTCAATTAAATAATTCTAATATAAAATTATATTATTTCATTAAATCTAGTTATAATTTATTTTAGAAGCAAAAACAAATATACAAACATTGTATATTTTAAAACTTAAAATTTATGTACTTTCAGTTTCTTTTAAAACTATTAAATATCCAACATAAATATTGTCAAATAATAAATATAAATGTGTTTTTTAATCTTTGGAAAATGACAGTATATTTAATTTCTTATAAATAATAGTTTCATATTGAATGTATGATGAATTACCAATCTGCGATGATGGTTTTCAGTGAATAAAATTAAGTCTGTCCAAAATAAGGACACATATGAAAGAGTTACTTAGCTCGAAAATCGAGATATTTTTTAAAGCTTTTAGTTATCCATGAATTGATTAGCCCCTTTATTCTATCATTCTCAGAATGCAGTAAGTATGAGGTTCTTCAGGAATTAATTGAATAGGACTTATGTATACCTTTCAAGAGTATACTTTATTAATGGTCTCAGGTTATTTTTATCAATAAACATACACCTAAAATAAAAATTTATGGAGATATTTTTGCATATGTGATTTTATATGGATAGTCAAGTCAGGTGTTATATCAGAACTTGCATATTTACATTCCTCTCCCTTCAAATTTTCTTTAAAAACAGCAAAGGCATATGCTCACTTGTAGCAAAACTTGTACCAGTGTTGGAAACCAGGATTTCTACCTGTCATAAACTTAAAGGAACATTAAAATCTGCTTTATAGGGAATATTGAATTGAGGAAAGAGTTGACCAACCAACAATTTATTTCATGCAAGGAAAAAGTGTGCCTAGGAAATAAGAGCAGGGGACAGACTCTCATCTTCGGCAGGACTCCAGTGACAGCCTCTCTCTAAATGTTCATGATAGCAAATCTCCACCAGTCCCAGTGCCTCCAAGTGGTGAATGATGACAATGCTATTATGGAAGAGGAAGGAACTCTATGGAAAACAAAGTTTAGAACCTTTCCAACTGACTGAAGTCATCCTCTAGGTGCCATATTTCAATGATGGGATGCAGTGTTACCTAAACATTAGTAAGTGCTAAACATAGTACTCACCTCTAGTGTGTATTGGGAGTGGGCAGAAGGGCACGTGAAGAGGCGCTTGCATGGCTGGATCCCAGTGGCTTCAGTTACGCCTGATAGAAAAGTTGAGGGCTTTCCAACTGTAATTTGCTCAGTGCAACCCAGTTGAAGTTAGAAGAACTGACATTATCTCTGTGACAACTACATCTTGCTTTACCCATCCTTTGCATACAATTCTGGATTTCTCGCTAAGAAAAGTAAAGCTAAAATTGATCTAAATACTACCTTCTTTCTTCAATTATGCAAGTAATATTTGAGGAGAAACTGATATACTTTCTATGGAACCCACTTAAGTTCAAATACTAAATAGATATATTCTTATTAAGTATTATAGAAAGAAAAATTATCAAATATGAAAAATCAGAAACTTTTCAAATCTTTTAATTTCAGAATAGTTTTACATTTACAATACAAAAATTTGAAGTAGTACAAAAAGTTTAATTTTTTAAACACCAGAAACTGCCAAAAGGTGTCTTAATTTGTAATCTCAATGTGACTTGAGGGAATGATATGTATTTTTTCCTACAATAGCAAATAGAGATACAGGAACATTCTGATGTGTAAAATCTTAATAAAATTGTAAAACATGATGACCACATTGTGAAGTATGTTGAATAAACTTACAAGTTCTCTCAGATGTCAGATAGACACCAAGTGTAAAAAGACCTGAGAAACTAATACATCAATTTCAGTTTTTCAATTTAGGTATAAGTACTACAGAATCGGAAATCAGATGGAACCAAGAGATGAACAAACATTTTTCATAGAAATCTTTTATTTAATACATATAAATTTCATAAGTACAACTTTTGGGTTATAGTGATTCTTCCCCCCATACCTGCCCTCCCATCCCCAGACCATCCCACCTCCTACTCCCTCTCCTGTCCCATTCTTCACTGATTCGTTTTTAATTATCTTTATATACAGAAGAAGATCAATTTAGTATATACTAAGTAAAGATTTCAACAGTTTGCACCCACACAGACACACGAAATACTGTTTAAAGACTAGTTTTACCATTAATTCTCATAGTACAACACGTTAAGGGCAGACGTCATACATAGGGAGCAAGTGCATAGTGACTCCTGTTGTTGATTTAACAATTGACACTCTTATTTATGACATCAGTGATCACCCAAGGCTCTTGTCATGAACTGCCAAGGCTATGGAAGCCTCTTGAGTCCACAAACTTCTATATTATTTAGACAAGGCCATAATCAAAGTGAAAGTTCTTTCCTCCCTTCATAGAAAGGTACCTCCTTCTTTGATGGCACCTTCTTTCCACTGGGATTTCACTCACAGAGATCTTTCATGTAGGTCATTTTGTGACACAGTATCTTGGCTATCCATGCCTGAAATGCTCTCATGCACTTTTTAGCCAGATCTTAATGTCTTATAGGCTGATTCTGAGGCCAGAGTGCTGTTTAGGGCATTTAACAAACATATTTTTAAAGTTAATTTGTGACAAAACAAAAAACAACACTTAGCTGTTTGCAGATAACAAAGATAAAATGTAGCAGAATTGTCATTGTTACCCAGGTGAATTTTATTGTCCATAAGCAAAATGGGCTGCATTCTCTAGATTTTGAGCTAAATAATGGTCAAATGGATGTTTGAATCTAGATATAGCCTCAAATTAATGAAAATGCTGCAAAAAAGTTTGTTTGCAGTGGCAACCAAGAGAAATTGCAATTTCTGGGTAAATGGATTTACCACAAACCAGAAAAAAATGAATGAAAATGACCTACTTATGATTACTTATTCACAAAAAATATTGCAGTATGGCTGGCATCATAGGCAATAGTACCGTGGTTTCTGTGGTTTAACTTCATGGTATCCTCAAAATCTTGCTCATTTTTTCTTATCCCATCAAATGGATTCATTAAAACTCAGCACACTTTATTAGTAGCCATTTGAAAGGACTAAAGAATATAGATCAAATTGGTAAATCCTATAGAGATGCTTTCCGCCTTGTCCCCCAGGGTTCCTTACCCACCATTGAGTAGAGACATTGCCACTAACTTCCTCCTTCTGGAAGATGTGCCTCATTCAGATACAATGTATTGGGCTCATTCTGCATAGGTACTCTCTCTGCTCATCTTTCTCTCTTGAAGAGAACACAAAAAAGCCTCATTCAGCCCATTGTCTTCTTCCCATTAAGTCCCAGATCTGGACTTCTTGATTGTACTCTCCATTCAGGAGAATAAAGTCCTTTAAGAAATGGTTGATGCCAGAATCATGGCAAGAAACTATCAGATGAGTTTTTTGTAACTTATGGAACAAGGAAGTACTCAAGGAATGATGTCAACATGTCAAAAGGATGAATAAAGCTACTTAAAAATGTTCCCACCAGCAAAAGTAGAGATTGTTACCTACTAAAATAGGACTAAAATAAGACACCAAACATCCATGCAAAGTAACTTCAGAAAGTTCATGGAAAATATATATTAGTTAACAAGTATGTATGGATTTTCAAAGTTTGCACTATGGCAAATGAACCAGTGCCCATATGGGATGCCAATAGTGCAGGTAGTTACTTTACTTGCTGCACCGCAATACAGGCCACAGTAGTTAAGTTTAATAAATGTTTTCAAATAATCTAACATAGTTTCCATAGAAATAGTTTCTTTTTAGGTAAATATTTAATCAAATTCATAAATAATATTTTAGCTCTATTTAATTGATATAATAAATACATTTTATGAAGACATAAAATCAATCATAATAGGTGTAGAACATAACTTGTGATAATAGATATACCCTAGGAATAAGAGAATCAATGGAGACTCTTTTAATGAACTATCACATGTATTCATGGACATCATTAGTAGATTTTATAGAGATTTTATAGAGATTGGAGATATCAGTCCAATGGTAAATAAAAATCAGGAAAGATAGTTTCTATCTTGACTTCATTTGACAGTTATTTTCTCACAATGGAAATAATAGTTACCATCAAACCTATATCTATAACAACAAAACATTTTTATATGATTTTAAGGCTCACCTAAGAAATTTTCTGACCCCAAATTTGAAGATATGAAGGAAGGAAGGAAGGAAGGAAGGAAGGAAGGAAGGAAGGAAGGAAGGAGAGAGGGACAGAGGAAGGAAGGGAGGGAGGAAGGAAGGAAGGAAGGAAGGAAGGAAGGAAGGAAGGAGAGAGGGACAGAGGAAGGAAGGGAGGGAGGAAGAAAGGAAGGAAGGGAGGGAGAAAGGGAGGGAGGGAGGGAAGGAAGGGAGGAGGGGAGGGAGGGAAGGAAGAAGAAAAAAGACAGAATGAATCCTTCCAAATTCAAGTGCTGAAACTCTAAGTTCGATGTGATAGATAGCAGTTGAAGACAGAGCTGCTAATGTAATGATTAAGGTTAACTAAGTTCATAACGAAGGTGCCCGATCCCAGAGGGTTAGTGGCTTTATGTGCAGAGACCCCAGAGAGCTCACTCATTCTCTGAGCATAAGCGCAAAAGCCCAAATTAGGAGACAGCAAGAAGGCAACCAAATAATGTACAAATCAGGACGAGAGTGCTAACCATAAACTAACTATGCTGACACCTTCACTTCAGCCTTGCAGCCTCCAGATCTGTGAGAAAATGAATTTCTGGGTTTAAATTCCTCCAATGTATGCTGATTTATTTTGGCATCCAGCACAAATAAATCAAAGGGTTAAAATCAAAGTATTAGAAGAATTTCCTTCTTTCTAGAGATACTAGGGGTGATATGTTTCTTGATATTTTTCATCTTTTAGGGACCAGTTCAGTTGCTTGCTTTGTGTCTTCCTTCTACTTTCAAAACTGGCACATGCTTCTATTGTAGTATTACCATCTCTGACTCCAATTCTCCTACTTCCCTTTCCACATCTTCATGGGATTACATGGGATCCGCCTGGATAACCTAGGGCAATCTCTATTTTAAAATGATTTGATTAATTTTATCTGAAATAGTTTCAGGAATGTAATGATATTAAAGCTCTTTAATAGAAAAAGTGATGAAAAGCGAAGTTTTGTTTTGAGAGTGATGTTGGAGTATGTTTTGTGGATCAAGTGGATGACTATATTATGATTCATTGAGTAATCTTCATTTAACAGTTAATTTTGTTGTCATATATAATGTGATTGGAATGTAAATAAGCATTGTATTATGGATAGTATTGATAAATTGGGAAACTCAATATTATATAAAAGTAGGAAGGTTATCAATTTTACTTGCAATTTAAAAGAGTTAACTTAGCTAAGTTAATAGTAAATCCATTATCCATAAGAATATAGCTATGGGTGGGGGAGTAGAACCAGGAAAGAAAGGAGGCAATGTTGAGAATGTTTATATTCCTGAGCCCATAACAAGGCGAGGGAAAGCCTGATCACACTAAGGTTAGGTCTTGGTTACAAATGAGACTGTGCAAGCCCCCTTATGTGGATCAAGAGAACAGAGATTCCACCACACAATTCTGACAACTAGAGTGAAAAATATTAGACTATTACAAATCCTATAAAGAATATATGGATCTCTAATGCCTGCTTTATCTAAAGGGTAGTTCATTTGGTTTCTTTCTTCATTTGTAGTACTGTCCTGTTTTATTGTACAAGTTACAACCTGCTATTGTGCCAAGTTTACCTCCATGATTCTATTTTATGGAATTTGACATATGAAGAATTAGGTGGACTGAAGTCAAGAATCTTTAGAGGTGTAGATACACTTGAAATTATTGGTGGCCCATGGTAAAGAGGGAGAAAATATTTGAGATATATAAAGTACCTCGACCTCAGGCTCACTACAATTACAAGTATCTCAGAACTCTTGTTTTCCCTGTTGACTCAGTCAGAATTGGCATAGCTAGAGAAGAGCATTGAACTTGGTAGCTAGAATGCTGATTCTTTAGACATCTATGTCTTATGTAGGGATGCTCAGCTCCACTTCCAATTCCAGATTCCTGCTAATGAGAACCCAGAGAGGCAGCAGACAATGGCTCACTTAATTAGATCTCTGCAACTTATGCTGAGGATCTGGATTGAGAGCCCTGCTCTTGTCCTCAGCCCATGTTCATCCTCAGATATTACAGGCATTTGGAGAGTGAAACAGAGAAAAGAAATATGTGTGTCTTTTCATCTGTTTTTCTCTCAAATAGATAAATAATTTTTAAAACTCTTTAGAAAGACAATTAGCATATGGTAAATCATGCCAGTGTATCATTGTTTTAGTTTTCTGTACTAAAAGTTGTTAACCTATTTCATCATATGGGAAACCTCAAAACATATGGGGATGGTGGATGTTTATTTCCTGGTAACTGTGGAAAGAGCTGTCATAACGTCAGTTTGACTTTTTCTAGTTATCGATAATTTCAGACACCTGTGTGTTGAAGGAGTGGAGAACAGGGAGTTTCAATTCACATAAACAGTTAAAAGAATACTCGGCATGAGATCTGCTTCAGCTATATTCATTAGCCCTCTTTCTGATCTATGATTCAAAATAGAAAATATATAACTTGGTGACATGAATTCTCAAGCAACTCCTGATGAATCCTGTTTGTTTTTTTGTTCATTTTTTACTCCCGCCAGATCACACTCTGGCTTCTAAGAAGAACAGGACATTCTCATACAGAAATTCCTAAATGTGCTCAACTGTTAAACATGTTGCCAACAGAAGAATAAAGACATTTCCCATCTTTGAGAGATTTGTTTTAAAACTAAGCCTTTCAAACAGGACTCATGCCACAACTTCCTGTTGGTGCTAAGTAAGTAATAAAAATGAGAGTTTCTGCAGATATTAAGATCTCTGTGAAGGAGAGTAAGTAGACTGAGAATATAGTCCAACTTTGGTCTGTTGAGTAAAGACAAACAAGCAAACTATTTTGCTCACCAAAACCTGATTTATAGGCTGGTCTGATTAGGCATTAAGGTCTCAATTTGCACCAAATTACAAATGACTTTTTCATGCCCACAAAGTATTCTTCGTGAGCAAACTGTCTATGAAAAAAAATTTCCATAATCAATATATTTTTATGAGCAATAGTAATTCCTCATAATTAAAAGTCGGGACTATGGAAGTGTTCAGTTAGACTTGGTATCCCAGCTTTGCCTTGTTTTAGTTCAGTGCCCATTTCCTCTAAGTCACTCTGTTTTTTGGAAAGTTATTTAACACCAATTAGTCTACATGTAGTTACACATCTTAATGCCCTCAATGAATCCTGATAGGGTTTTGTGAGAATTAAATGAGATATTATATGAAAAATTCTTGGACCCATGTCTGGCATATTAATAGTAAACATCACAATGATTTACCTAGTATTATGTTACTAGATTTTCCTCTTTCAAGTAAGAGTTCTGCTTTTTAACTTGTTATCTAGTATTGACTAACATACTTGATTTTTAATTTTTCTGAAATGATTTAATGCCTTTTAAAATGATTTTTGCCTTTTAAAAATATTTAAAAATGTAATTTTTCTTACAATTACAGAAGAGTTATCAATTATATCCATTATCCCTAACCCTAAGACCCTTTTGAAGCAGTAGTTGCTGTCAAACTATGCACAAGGGTATTTCGAAAAGTTTTTGATGGGTGAGGACATTTGCCATGATGGTTGACATCAGGTGGGACATCCAGGTCACCTATCAGAGTGCTATATTCAGGTTCAAGTCCTGGCTGTACTAAAAAATCCAGTTTCCTACCAGTTCACACCATGGGGGTCAGCAAGTGATTACTCAATGACCAGCTTCCTGCCTCCTACATTGGAGACACAGATTGAATTCCCAGTTCTCATCATCCACTTGGGCATCTGAGGTTGACACAGCGGGTAGGAGCTCTCTCTTTGTTTATCTTTATCCCCTCCTCTCTGTCTCTCTAATAAATTAAAACAAAAAACTTTTTAAAGTTTATGGAAAATTAAATTAAAACACATTTATTTGTGGAAAAAAATTTGAAACCCATGGCGTTTTTTCCATTAATAGGTATTTTCCATGAACTTTTTGAAGACCTCTCATATGTGCATTAACTCTACAACATGATAAAAAATAGATTGTTGGGCCCATCCACAGAGTTTCTGATACATTAGATTCAGGCACTGCCTGGGCATTTGTACTCCAACACTTTCTAATGTCTTATTGATACTGCTGATTTGGGACCCTGACTTCAGAACCACTGCATTATTAATTGAAATCTAAGGTTTGTTGCAGAATATTCATTATAACTGTGTATATACATACATACATGCATACATACATACATGCATACATACATACATACATACAGATCCACATTTACAATTAATTTTTAAAATATTTATTTATTTTAAATGGAGAGAGAGTGAGAGGAATCTTCTTTCCAATGGTTCAGTTCCAAAATGGCCACAACGTCCAGGGCTGGGCCAGGCTGAAGCCAGGAGCCTGAAGCTTAACCCAACTCTCCCACATGAGTGCAGAGGTCCAAACAGTTGAGTCATCTGCTGCTTTCCCAGGCCCAGTAGCAGGGAGCCAGGGAAGTGGAGCAGATGTAACTTGAATCAGCATTCAAATTGGATGCCAGTGTTGCAGGCAGCAGCTGAACCTGCGGGGCCACAATGCCAGCCCAACAACCACAGTTTAATAGATACAAAACCGTTAGCATCATTTACTACACAGCGAAAATATAAGTCTTATTAAATAAAAATCATGTAACACAAATATGTAGGACATTTAATGTTCGTGTAACTTTCCTGCCTAGGTTATAATTGTTGGAATATTGTTTAAATACTGTTGTTAGTAAAAATCAAATTTTTCTTTTCTAAAAAGTACTAATTAACCCATGCATTCCCAGCATCCAATCCCCTTGGTGAAATTCTGGTAAAATAAAAATAAAATAATTAGTGAAGAATAATCATTTTCTTGCTTCCAGACATGTTATCCATGTATGTGTAGATGAGATTCTCTGGAATTTTCTTTTAATGGATGATATTCCTTTTAACAAAAAATAATTATAAAGTATGGTAAGCTATATCTTCCTGAAGCTGAATAATTTAAGGAACAAAAGAGCCATCAAACAACAATGAGCTTGGATTTTGTAACTGAGTTTTCTTACCTAAAGTTGTACACAAAATAAAATAAGGGGTCACATGTGAAAAATTCCTATAACTTTCGTTCTGTTTTAAAGCTTGGTTAGGTCCTCACTTCCTGGTAGCTGGGACTCTAGTTTCCCCACATATGGTACTTTTGTTATCAATATTTATCATTTGTGGGGCCAGCACTGTGGCGTAGCAGGTGTGGCCACCGCCTGCAATGCCAGCATCCCATATGGGCGCTGGTTCAAGTTCCAGCTGCTCCACTTCTGATCCAGCTCTCTCCACTGGCTTGGAAGGGCAGTGGAAGACGGCCCAAGTCCTTGGGCCCCTGCACCTGTGTGGGAGGACCCAGAGGAAGCTCCAGGCTCCTGGCTTTGGATTGGGCCTGCTCTAGCCATTGTGGCCATTTGAAGAGTGAACCAGGGGATACAAGACCAACCTCTCTCTCTCTCTCTCTCCCTCTCTCTCTCTCTTTCTTTCTCTGCCTCTGCTTCTCCGTAGCTGTTTCAGATAGATAAATAAATTTCTAAAAAAAAATCATAATTTATTTTATGAATATTGGAGGGAACCAAGATTTGAAATTTGAAAAACTGGATTCTCCAAGCAATAGAAACATATTTAAGACCATACAAATTGATCACATTTTCTCATCTTAAATTGAAGATGTAGGTGTGTGTTATTGAAGCAATCCCCTCCTTAAGAGAAAAAATTGAATCTTACCACTCTTTGTTAGTATTAAAAATCTCCTAGGATATAATATACTATACGAGTATGCATGGATTTTATTTTTTTTATATTAGGCACAAATCTGTTGTTTAGTAGGTTCACCTCCACCCTCTTATTATATGGACTCGATAGTTGGATTATTGTTAGTTAAACCCTTTGCTTACACAGTCTCTTGAAGTTATTTTTCTATTCTTCAAAATTTAAAAGTAAGTAGTAGAAAATTCAATCATGGCCGGCACCGTGGCTCAACAGGCTAATCCTCCGCCTTGCGGCGCTGGCACACCGGGTTCTAGTCCCGGTTGGGGCACCGGATTCTGTCCCGGTTGCCCCTCTTCCAGGCCAGCTCTCTGCTGTGGCCTGGGAGTGCAGTGGAGGATGGCCCAAGTGCTTGGGCCCTGCACCCCATGGGAGACCAGGAAAAGCACCTAGTACCTGGCTCCTGCCATCGGATGAGCGCAGTGCGCCGGCCTCAGCGCGCCGGCCGCGGCGGCCATTGGAGGGTGAACCAACGGCAAAGGAAGACCTTTCTCTCTGTCTCTCTCTCTCACTGTCCACTCTGCCTGTCAAAAAAAAAAAAAAAGAAAAAGACAATTCAATCATATATCAGATATGAGAAACAGGTAAAAGTATATCACTGCTTCTTAAACCCAATTACTGTCAGGATTTTACTTCAGGCTCCTGAATTTTGTAGCTGTGTGAGAACACAAAAACCTTCAGATTTCTACCCTTCAGATTTCCCTTTTTAATAATTAGGTGAATAGGTAAGTCCTACTTTTTAGAGCTGTTGTTAAGATGAAATGAATATGTATGGTTATTGTTGTTATTTTTATTACTAATGAACCACTGATTCTTTACTTAGATAGATAACATCATGTAGACGTTTAAGAATATACTCTAATTGGGAGATTAATATTTATAAAACAATAACAATTTCTTCATTCTCCGTATTAAATATTTTTAAAGATTGATTTATTTGAGAGTTCCGGAGAGAGAGGGAGAGACGAGAGAGATCTTCCATCAGTTTATTCATTCCGCAGATGGCCACAAAGGCCATGGCTGAGCAAGGCTGAAGCCAGGAAGCAGGAGTTTCCTCTGGGTCTCCCACGTGGTGGTGGGAGTCCAAATATTTGGGCCATCTTCCACTGTTTTCTAAGCACATTATCAGGAGCTGGATCAGAAGTGGAACAGCCAGGACAGGAGCTGGTGCCCATACGGGATGCTAGTGTTGCAGGAGGTAGCTTTACCCATTGCACCATAATGCTAGCCCTAGGGATTACATTTTCGAGAACCCTGAGAAATATTTGCTAAATGAAAGTCAACCTTAACCTCTTATCCATAATACATATGCCAATTTTCTCTTTATATTTATCTCCACGAATATTAATAAAAGCTTATATGTAGATTTGTTTGCATGATGTAATAGTGAATATATTTTGTAAGCTTCATCTGAATACACACACACACACACACACACGTACACACATATATCTCCTCAGATTCACTAAAGGTGTTTTTATTTATTTGGAAGGCAGTATTACAGAGAGACAGACGGGGGGAGATATCTTCCATCTCTTGGTTCACTCTCCATATGGCCAGAATCATAGGAGTCAGCTTTACCCACTACAGCACAATACCAGCCCCTGTATATTTTAATATAGAATACACTACCTAAAATGAGGAAAAGTTGCTCTTTGTGTATATTTGTGACATGACTTCAAGTTTTGATATAGGATTATTAACTCAAAAAATTAATACATATGTGTGTGATTATTAACTCACACATTGTCCAGGTTTTTTCTAATTTTAATTTTCCAAATCTTAGCTGTCTTGAAATTTTATCTTAACTTTGAACCTCTACTTTTGAGTCAATGTAATTCTGCATAGCAAAGCTTGAATACTTAACCTTCCTTCAGAATTTAAAAAAGTATTTAAGAATAAATACATAATCACAGAATTGTATTAACTAGAGAAAACTTTAAATCATAATACTTATATGCGAAACTGAGGCTCAAATACCACTAAATTAATAATAAGGGTCATGGTGTAAATATTAACCTTTAACAATTCTGTTTTTTGAGATTTCTATAGGACCTCATGTTTCTGGTAGAAAGTATGGCCAATAACATACTATCTTCAGTGACTGAAATTAACAAAACGCGTGAAGAGTTCTGGAGAGAGATGTGAGAGGCTGTAGTTTTGTTTTTCAAAAGTCTGCAGATACTAGATTTTGGGATGAGACTCAGTGTATCTATGTCTTTCAATTGCTTATTTATGTCAGTTTTCCATAACCTATAACCTGTAATTAGGAGCCAAGAGAGCACAGGTCTAGGAGGCTCATTTGGTCTTTTCTGGCCCAAAGGAGGGTTTGAGCAGGCTGGCTGAGGGGCTGATGAGATTGCTGTTTGTCTTCCCCAGGGGAAAGTTATCTACCTCAGGGACATGGGCCTTCTTGGAAATGCTGAGCTCATTTTTCACTGAGTGCCAACGTTTATCTACCTACTATGCCCCTGGGCTCCTTTCTGTCCTGAGCAGCTATTGCTGTGAGGTGCTAAGCCTCTGTCCCTTCCCAGGAAAAGCCCTGACCTGTGCCTCAATGACAAGTCAGGTAGGAAGAGACTGCCTTCCATGCCCACATCCCTTCACAGGAGTCCAAGCAAGTCCTTCTGCAAACTGACGGGGGTTGCAGTTGTCTAAGACTGTGTCATCCAAAGCTGAGGTCGAGGACAGGAATCAGGTGGGGGCAGCTCTCCATAGTGCCTCTACCACTCTGCTTCCTGGTCCTCGTGTGTTGAAGCTGCTGCAAAAATCTTCCATTTGAATATTTTTGCTCCCATTTTTGGATGTGCAAAGTCTTGATCTTTTCTTTGCTCAAAGCCTGTTACCAAAGATGATATTCTAGTTCACATTCCATTCAGTCTTCTTCTCTTTCATAGATTATTAATAGCATCCCTCTCACACAAGTGCAAAAACAGGAGCCAGTAACACAGGACAGCACATGATACTCTTTCATATGAGAATGATATAATTTTTTAAAAGAATTTACTTATTTATTTAAGAAACAGAGTTACAGACAGGGAGAGAGAGAGAAAGAGAGACAGAAACAGAGACAGAGAAACAGAGATAGAGAGAAAGGTCTTCCATCCATTGGTTCACACCCAAAATGGCTGCAACAGTTGGAGCTGGGCCTGTCTGAAGCCAGGAGCCAGGAGCTTCTTCCAGGTCTACCAGGCCAAGCACTTGGGCCACCCTCTGTTGCGTCCCAGGCCATAAGAAGAGAGCTGGACCAAAAGAAGAGCAGCAAGGACATGAATGGAATACTGGCACCACAGGCAGAGGCTTAGCCTACTAAGTCACAGTACTGGCCCCTGGAATAATATAATTTTTTTAATATATAAAGCTTTTATTTAAAGAATATAAATCTCCAAAGTACAGCTTATGGATTACAATGGCTCCCCCCCCCATAACTTCCCTCCCACCCCCGGAATAATATAATTTTTAAATGGTTTTCCTGTTCATTGCTCTAGAAAGAGTGGTAAGGCCTTCTGCTACCAGTATATCCATGAGAAAGAAGCCTCAACTTTGCCAATTATTCAAATTCAGAGTGTGCAGTTCTGCATTCCTCCTTATTCCTCTGGTATAATTTCAGGTCAGCAAATAATATCAGCTTTTTGTCCCAGGGCACATGTTAAGTTTTCACAGAACTAATTACCTTCAAGGTTCTGAATGGAATCTTTATTGTTGTGGCTGCTTGGTTCTGCCCATTTTAGAGTCCAGCTAACAGCAACCTTGAGAGACTGGATTCTGGGCCAGAGAACCAACCTCTTCCAACTGACATCTAAGTTAGCCATTCACATGCGGTTTCGAGACCAATGTGCTACAACTGACTTCTCCGGCCTCCCCGTGACTCATCCGATCCAGATTTTTTTTAAACTCATTTAAGGAAATTGGAGTCTTCAGGCAAAAACACCCGCAACTTTAATGGTACCTCTTTGCTCCTGGTCTAATGTAAGAGATACTTTTGCTGCCTTTTCTTAGGAGATTTGGTTTCTAGGTTTAGTACGGACTGCTGACTGTCCCCTACAGGCTTCAATATCCAGAGTAAAAGTGGGCTTTCCCGTTTTTATCCAGAAATCAAGAAACAGATAACATAGTTACACAGTAAAAGAGCCTCCAACGTCATCTTCAACTTACAGTTAACCATTCGTGTAAGATGTGTGCCACCCCATGGGCCACCTCTTTCCTGCCCTGACACATTGTTCTCCCTCCATGTTGCCCCTCTCATTACATGGCCCATATCAACTGCAGCTCCTCCTCTTCTTTGGGCTATGTGGGTTGTTCCATTAAAAAAGCTAAGTGACAAAAAACACTCCTGAGGCTGATAAGTATGATCTGTGAACCTAAGATGACAGTTGAATTAAGAATGATCTTTAAGCTCCCACACTAAGCCAATTTCAAATCTCTTCTACAGATAAGCATATTTTTTTGATACATAGGGTCACATGGAGTAAGTCAGAATGTCCTAAAGCATCAATAAACCTGCATATTTGGCTGAAGCATAATATAAGATACATATTCTCTCTAAGGATTCAGGTGAGCAGTCCATTTTTTTTTTAACTGTATGCTTATCACTGTCCTTTGAAGACCCATGACTTAGAAAGCATTTAGATTGTGACAGTTAAGATCAGTGGCAAAACATATTGCTTTAAAAAATTGAAAATAATCTAGAATAGGGCAACAACTTCAGGTTGAATTTCTCTGAGAAAATACTCAAAATATCACCAATTTATCTAGCATAATTGTATCTTTTTATTTGATGATGTGTGTTCAAAAATACAATATATGTATATTCATTAACAAATGTTAAACATTATTTATATACACACAAAATTATACAAAACATTATTCTAAAATGTAGTTATTGAAAACAAAGTTGTTATTTTAATAATTGAAAAATTTTAAGTGGTATATTTGTCATTTATATATAAAACATAAAATTTACATATAAAAACTCATTACTGGTACCCATAAAGAGTATATTTTTATTTTTAATTCCAAGTGAAAGTCTTTCTTTCTATACTGATTTTTTTCTCAAACCCCCTCCCACCCTGCCTCTCCCCACACACACACAGCTACTCACCAATTACAGAGTAAGGGCTCTTGGAAATCTGACCCTCAACAAAAGCAATCAGAACACTAGGAAAAATTGTCAAAATCAATTTTTTTAGAATTCTTAAAATTAACCAAAGATTTGTATCAAGCTAAAGAGAACTTATTCAAGTAAAACAGGAAAATCTCAGTAAATAGAGCTAGCTCTATAGCATTGCTAATTGTCTTATTCTCATTCCTTTATCCCCAGCCTCACAGAAACTTTGAATATTGATAGTTCCTCATCACAATAGGCATGATGTGATTGACAGGATAATATATGGCAAAGGAGAGTATATCATAATCTCCAAATACTGTGATCCTGTTACTTTACCTGGCAAAAGGATCTTTGCTGATTTGATTGAATTAATGATCTTGAGATGGAGAGCTTATCCTATAATATAGACATGGTTCAATATAATCATGAGTGTCCTTACAAGAAGTAGGTAGATGCAAAAGAGGAAAAGTCCTATGTTGACTTTGAAAATGGGGGACAGAGGCTAGAAGCCAAGGAAAGCAGGTAGCCTCTGGAAGCTGGCAAGACATGCATTTTTCCCCTAGAGCCTCCAGAAAGATCAAGGTCCTGCTGATGCAATTAGACTTCTGGACTTTACAACTGTGATACAGTCAATGCTAAGTCACTAAGTTTGTAGTGACATTGCTCCTTGTGAGGCTCAGAACAAAATAATGAAGATATCAAAAACATGAAGAATGAAGATTCTTATTAAATGAAGACAATGTTTAGCTAAATTGTGTCCTGAAGTTATATGGAAAGAGGGATTTATAAGCAATGAACTTGGATTGTAGTTGTGATTTCCAAGCAAAGTGTTGAAGCTGTAGCCTGGTTTCTTCTTATTGCTTACAGTACAATGTAAAAAGAAGGAGAAAATTGAAAGAAGAACCTTTAAGTGAAAAGGAACGAGATCTTGATGATTTAAGAAAAATTCTTATCCTTTCTACAAGACACTAATGTTAAAACACTTACTATCGAGAATACTGTGGGATAACGGGTAAAGCCACCACCTGCAGTGCCGGCATCCCATATGGGAGTCTGTTTGAGTCCCGGCTGCTCCACTTCTGATCCAGCTCTCTGCTATGGGAGTCTGTTTGAGTCCCAGCTGCTCCACTTCTGATCCAGCTCTCTGCTATGGCCCGGAAAGCCAGTGGAAGATGGCTGAAGTCCTTGGGCCCCTGTACCCGCATGGGAGACTTGAAAGAAGCTCCTGGCTCCTGGCTTCAGATTGGTGTATCTCCAGCTGTTGCAGCCAACTGGGGAGTGAACCATCAGATGGAAGACCTCTCTCTCTCTCTCTGCCTCTCCTCCTCTTTCTGTGAACTTTCAAATGAAGGAATAAATCTTTAAAAAAACAACAACTTACTACCAGAAAAGTGTGCCCTGGAGAGGAGGGAATGGTTGAACAACCTTTCTCTAGTATCTCTGAAGTAGCAACTATTTCAGAAAATTTAATCATATGATGGGGTCATTGAAAAGATTAGGTGTGTGACTTCTGGATCTAAAACAGGAATGCAAATTGGATTATCAAGGAAATACAAGAGGAGTAGTCTCTTATCTACTGTATCAAACCATGCAGCATATATTGGAGAGCCATAAGTTCTTAAGAACGTTAGGTTAGCAAAAACAATGCCAGCTTGGATTGGAAAGGATAGAGAAAGAAAAAATGAAATACATTTACTGGAAGCACAAAATTCTACTGGCATGAAACTGCCTAATAAAATTATTCAGCTGAAGTACCTTGGTAACCTTTAATAAAAACGAAGCATAATGCTAAGGGCAGAGCTGCGGGACCAGAAGGCAGAATCCTGGATGCAAATGCTGAAACTGAAAGCCACGGGGAATCATTCCAAGGCTTTGCTACCTGGCAGAATTTGATGTGCTGGATTTCAAAATTACTGGGGTTGATGAGTGCTCCTTTCTATTTTCTCTCTATTTGAACAAAAATGTTTCTATAGGTGTCCTATTGCTTTACTACCACTATAGTATGAGAAGAGTAACGTGTTTTTCTTATTTGGGGAGAAATTTTGACTGGATAGATCATACCTACAGTAACAATCAAAATGTGATTTACATGATAAGATTTTGCACTTTTGAGTTTATGAGATTTTTGGACTTCAGTAGATACTATAATAAATTGAATTTTTAGAGACTTGTTCAGGGGTGAAAATACTTTTCATAGGGTGTATATGAATCTTCAGGGAACATAAAGAGGTCTTTAGCAGATAAAACAATGGTCCTTCAATGATTCAATATAATCCTCAGAATAAGTAAATATGCAACCTATATAAAGCAGATGTTTTTCAAACCTGATTCCATTAAGGATCTTGAGATGGGGAGATTTCCCTGGGTTACTGAGGTGGGCCCACTGTAGTCACCAGGATCCTTAGAAGAGATCATAAGTCTGAATATCAGAAACTGGTAAGAGCAGGTTAAAAGATTCTTCCTACAGCCTCTAAGTCAAGGTAGCTGACAGGATTCATTTCTGGCTTCTGACCTTGAGACATGTAACACAATTCTCTTGTCTTCATTTAAATCACTGCCTGTTGTAGATTGTTACAACAGAAAACCAGCAGCCTTTCAATAAATCACTGATGAGAAGAGTCCTTCTACTTCCCTGTAGGTTCCACCCTTAGAGAATTGTTGTGAATGAAATGATCTGGAATTTGCCTTGAATCTCCTTGCAGAGCTTGTCACATATATAGGTAAAACTATACACACACTCAAAAAAGACTTGAAATAATCTTTCACTTCGGATAGACCTTAAAGCTCTGTGCAAGCAAGGACTGAGAGCTGTGTCAGTGTTGTAAATGTCATACTGGATCACTGAAAACTTGTTCTCTTCCTTACCTCCCATCATTAAACACACATATAACCCTTTGCAGAGACTGGAAGACACTGGCATAGCGTTGTGGGCATTTGAGAAGCAAAACAATGAATTAAAGATCTCTCTCTCTCTCTCTCTCTCTGTTCGTCTTTCAAATAAAAAAAAAAAAAAAGAAAAGAAAATTCCAGAAAGGATCAAAGATACAAATGTAAGAGCTAAAGCTAAAACATAAATTTGAATAACATAGGCATAAATCACTGTAGTCTTTGAGCAAGTGTATAGTTTTTTAGATATGACATCTAAAGCACAAGAAACAATTAGGACATAATAGATAAATTGAACTACATAAAAATTAAGAACTTCTGTGTTTAATAGAAATCAAGTGAAAAGACAACTCACACAATCAAAGAAAATATTTGCATATCTTATAAGAAAATTTTGACCAGAATACATGAAAACCCTTAAAAATTTAGCTATGCAGAGAAAGCACAAAGAAAAACATTTAGAAATAATATGAATGAGGAAATACAAATGATTCATTACATGAAAAAAGCTGCTCAAGAACATCAGTTAATAGGGATTTATAAATCAGAACTAGTATAGATAAGACTTCTCACCATCAGAATGTTTGTAACTTTGGAATGCAAATCTACTCTTTAAATTGTACCCTTGTTTTCTAGTGAATACTTTCAACATTCCTCTTTAAAGTGATTGGTGTTTGTCTCTGTACACAAATTGTGTCCTCTTATTTATTTGACTTTTTTATATCTGTATGAAGATCAGTTTCAGATTAGTCCCAAACCAATGTGACAAATGCTACAATACCTTCAGTGTATTTCTAGGACCTGTCTGAATCATCTTCTGAAACTGAGCTAGCAGAAGAGTTTGCACTTTTATTTTACCTGCATCATTCTAAGTAACCTAATGAAAATATAGAGAATAATGAAATCCTAATAGGGACCAATAAGAACATTTTGGTTCTATAGAGAATTTTTAGAGTCGTGGAATTGCAGACAGATACCTCCTGAAACTACATATTTTAAAACAATTTATCTGTTCTCTACTGAAGACAAAACGTTCTCATGTCCACCATGATAACTCTTCCTTCAAGATTGGTGAGATGGGAGGCAGGGATAGCAGAACTTATCCAGTCATTTGAAAAATGATTCTGAAACTTTATGATTTAATTTTATCAAATTAGATTAAGGTCATATGGGTATGTGTGTAACTATTTACACTTGGCTCATCATGATGGCATTACCTGGGACTTCATGTATTCTCAAGATTTCTTTTTGGTTTTAGTTGGGAGACAGACTTCATATATAAAACCACAAATATTTCTACATAAAACAATAAAAATTAGGGTATGGGTGATATTTATACCATTAAAAGAAGAAAAGCCAAGCCAGAAGTTGAAATCGAGTCACATCTCTAACTAGGATACCTAGTTCCATCTCTATATTGTTAGATTTTAAAAATATAACATTGAATCTGCAATTTGTCATTCTAGGGCATTTATGTAATCTACATTATGAGTTCTTATGATATGAAACCTACAATACAATGGATGTGTACACCAAGGAAAACATCCAATTGTCCACCAGGATTGGAATATTTGGCTCAGGTAGGATAATGTATGTATTAAATTACTTGATCCATAATAATATGAACTTAGATTTTTCAGAATATACTTTCTGCCATAAAACATTTTGACTGTCAACTAAAATATTATAATTTAAACATTAAGATCTTTATATTTTAATTTAAATTTTAATTTTTGAGGTAGTAAACATGTTAAATGCTGCAACAATGTTACTTCCAAATTTATTTCCTGGGGAACCCATTTAAAGATAAACACCTAGGCCAGCGCTGCAGCTCACTAGGCTAATCCTCCACCTGCGGCGCCGGCACACCGGGTCCTAGTCCTGGTCGGGGTGCCAGATTCTGTCCCGGTTGCCCCTCTTCCAGGCCAGCTCTCTGCTATGGCCCAGGAGGGCAAGGAGCATGGCCCAAGTGCTTGGGCCCTGCACCCCATGGGAGACCAGGAGAAGCACCTGGCTCCTGGCTCCTGCCATCAGATGAGCGCGGTACACCGGCCGCAGCGCGCTGGCCGCAGCGCCATTGGAGGGTGAACCAACGGCAAAAGAAGACCTTTCTCTCTGTCTCTCTCTCTCACTGTCCACTCTGCCTGTCAAATAATAATAATAATAATAATAATAATAAGATAAACACCTACTGTTTAGAGTAGAAAATTCAATTTCAAGAGTGTAATTTAAAATTTACTTCAGTAATCCTCATTTCATCTAGTGCTTGTTACAAGAAGCTTCAAATGTGAATGTGAAATATGGAAGCTGATTTAAAAATGTCTCCTGAATCAAATGTTATAAGAATAAATTACTATTTGTTCATGCTACCCATTATGATTAAATTCTCTGTTGTACTGTCCCAGAATAATTAACTTTGGCAATTCAGACGTCTGTAATCTTTGGCCACATCTTATTTTGTAACATTTAAAAAATGAAGCACGAGTGTTTCTTCTTGAAAAGATGGTTGACATTTTCAAAACTGAACTACAAACTGGTGCCAATGATGACATGAATTGGACTAATAGCATTTTTTAGAATTTGGTAAAAACTAAGATTTTTATTTCAAATTACACTATAGATATTTCTCTCTGAGTCTCAAAAATCTAATAAAAATTGGTTAAAATTTATGTTAATCAAAATATTGAGTACACTACTAACAAGATAAAACCAATTATAATCCAATAATTGTGCATTTTTCTATTTATAATGTAACATATTATAATGTAATATTAGACTGTTATAATATGCAAGACATGTAACAGAACAAAAAGCAGAAATGTAGCTAATGAATCATTTACTTTAAATACTTTACATGTAAAGTATTCATTTGTGTTGATGCATTTAAATTTATTTTGAGTACTTCATATCTAATATCTTTATTTTCTATTCTAATAGATAAATCAGTTAGTAGTGTGTCAACGTTTTGATATGGAAGGTACGTACCAAATACACTGATATATCCATCGTTGACAATATACTTTGATTGCTTTAGTTAGTGCTTTTGTTAGTTAAAGTGCTTCTTGTATCTGAGGGAAACTAAACCATGGACGCATAAAGAGGATGTAGAGAAGGTCTTCAGATGATGAGAAGGTAAATGCAGCAGTTTTCTTCTGATAGGAAAGGCTCCATGATCATTCTTGAAAATTCTGGCCAGCACTTTGAGTTTTGCTAAACGTAGGTCTCACTGATGAAATGGTTTTTCCATCCTGAATTCCTCAGAGGTTTTTCTGAGCCCAGATTCTTCAGTAATTCTGCTGTTAGAAGCAGAACGCAGCTAAGTTTCTGAGTAGTCTAATTCTTCTCTCCAGTCTGGGAAATTAAACTGTCCTTTAGAGTCCCACTCTTTGTGTTTATGCCAGCTTAGTACAAGTTTTTCCCTCATGTCAATGAAACTAAAGTATGCAAACAAAAAGGAACGTTTAGTTTGTAAAATTGTATTATCACAATGGATGAGCTTCCTTATATTTATTAGTGGTTGTAGGATTAAAATAGGCATTTATGATTTAACTCACAAAAGCTTTTCGATTTAAACATATTATAAAATAACATTTTCTCTGGGTTTTCATGCTGCATGTCACTGCAACATTATATTTTAAACATAACAAGATCACTTACTCATGCATGTGTTCATTGTACGTACACAATCAAAGAGGATTCTAATCTGAGCTCACCCTGAAGCGCTTGCCCTGAATTGTGAGGCACTAATATACTTAGATAAAATACTTATTGGAGGGGGCGGTCACAAAAGTCATGAGATAAGTTAAAAACTAGTCTGAGAATTCAAAGGAGAGAAATAGCAGCAGTTACTCATAATTTAAGAAGTCACAATATAGTGGGAACTATATCTACATACAGTGTGGAAGGAACTCGTTCTCCAAACCAGTGATTCTCGAAGTGTGTTGCCTGAAATGGAAGCAGAAACATCAACTGAGAATATGTTAGAAATTAAAACTCCCAGCCTCCATCACAGATCCACCCAGTCAGAAAACTGAGTTATAGTTCAATAATCTGCACTTTATCAAGCCCACCGAGTGATTCTGATGTAGACTAAAATTTTAGAACTGCACTACATGATTATAATGTCATTTAAATCAAAACTACTCAATTATTTCAAAGAATAACATAGTTCTGTTTTACTAAGAAGAATATTTCCAAAGTATATTGCTAAGTGTTAAAAACTATTTGCAATGCATTGCAGATAATAGTGTGTGTTTGTGGGTGTTTGTATGTGTGTGTGTTTAAACCACAGAGAGATTTGGGATATGCTTGGAATATTTCTGGGAGGTATACATGAACTTATAGATGGAAGAAAACTTTCCTCCATCCAACTTATAGATGGATAGAAAGAAAAAATTATTTTTTCTTGCATGCTTTTTTGGAATTTTAAAAATTTGTGCCAGATCTATGCGATTCTTATGCATAAAAAGAAATTAATTTGAAAAGGCATTCAGAAAATACCTTCATAAGTTTTGAATCATGATTTAGCTTTCATTATCAAGTAAAAATATATGCTTTACAAGTGTATTGACCACAAAATAAAAATATAGTTATATTCATATGCTGGTGAAATCATTAAAAAGTGAGGAAAATACATAATTACCTATTTCAAAGTTTAGCAGTGAAATGAGATACTAAATGTGCACTGGAATAACATATACTACTCATGTAAGAAGATGTGAAAAATTTCAAGAAGGAGAAGGAAAAAATTATCCATGCACAGCTATTGACACATTTTTTTCTAAAGGCTTCTTAAGGTTACCATTTTTGTGAGATTTAAAAAATATCACTTTTAATCATTTTCCATGAAATTTGTATCTTTTCAATTTTTATGTTTCCTTATCATAAAAATCTAGAATTTAATTAGCTACATAATAATTCTCAAGATGGGGATACAGCAAGTTGTTTTTTTGGATGCATACTTTGTTTCCACATTCTACTACAGTAGTGAACATCTGGTGCCTTAAATTTTAGGATTAGTTTGTTTTTATAATCACCAAAACAAAATATTTAGAACAAATGATAATACTTCCTTTTGCTTGCAGACGAGTTGAATTTAATTATTATCTTATATGAGTAACACGAGAGTGCATCCCACCTCTCTCAATTTAGCATAAGTAAACTATTTTTACTTTTATTATCTTGTTTGGAAGGATAAGACAAAGAGCAGTAAAATTTAACATAGTTCAAAACATAATGTGTTTACATCACTGAAATTCAAAATAATACAAAAGAACTATGCATAAAATTTTAGCAACGAAAGGAATAAGAGTGATAGCAAACCCATCTCTTCCATTTTCCTAGTTGGGGACACTAAGATAAGTGAAAGCAAGATACTTAAAGCCAAGTAGTTTACTATCCAATATAAGTTGCGTATTTCACAGTCCTTTGATATGCAATTTATACATCTTATATAAATATGACTAATAAATCACCATATTGTTTCATTCTTTAGAACTCGGTCATTGGGAAATTAGTAAAACATACGAAGTCATGAATAATCAAGGACATAGAATTTATTTTGCAGAAGAGAAAAATAATTGGTTCCTTCAAAAGATTTGTGGGACTGTAAGACCTTTTACTATGACAATTTATGACAACGTAGGTCAAGATGTAATTACTATACAAAAAGCTCTGAGATGTAGCTCTTGTTTGAGTAGCTGCTGTCTACAAAAGGTCAGTAAATATTATTTACACAATATGATAGAATACATTTGAGTTATTTCAAAATAGCCCTGACACTAGGCAGTATGACAAATTCAGATACGAGGTTTGGCTACAAAGGGTTGTCTGGAATGAAAATTGCTTGAGAGAGTTAAATTTTCATACCATGTAAGGTGAAACTCATGTACCACACATGTCATCTTTTTCATGAGCAATGTTTGTAAGATCTTTTCTGTTTTAATACATCTATGAATCTACCCAAAGCTTGATTTTGACCTGTGTCATTTGTGATCGAATAAGTGACAATAAGTGACAATTGAGGCTTCTCAATTGTATAGTTCCTGAAATGCTTCTTTACCATTGTTTTGGATTCTTTTGTAAGACAGTCAGTCAAGTATAACCAGAAGGATACAGGAGAGAAACAGGGAAAGAAAGTATAATTACACACAGGTCCTAGAGAATAGAGTTCAGGAGCCACAGCGGGACCATATGAGAGGCCATCAAGAGAAGGCACTCAGCCAAGCGGGTGAAGAGTAGAGAAAGAGAACTAGGACCAATGGCAGGTGTTATTATATTTTTTCATCTATCTATCAGCCTACCTATTCATTCATCCAACCAAACATTCATCCACCCAATCATCCAATTCATTCTATCTATCTATCTATCTATCTATCTATCTATCTATCATCTATCTATCTCTCTATCTTTACACAGCAGTGGAGCAATGGAGGAGAGAGACTCCAGAAATTGAGCCAATAGATGGAAAATGTCTTTCATGTCTCTCCCTCCTTCTCTCTCTGTCAGTTTGCCTTGCAAATAACTAATATTTATTTTTTAAAAAAAGCTGCCAAGACATTTAATGGGAAAAGGAATGTTCTGCACTGTGTGTATAGTATACCTATCTTTGCACTTAGGTCTTCTTTAATATTTCCAGTAATGACTAGTCATGTTCAGTGCTTAGGTCTTTCACATATTTTCATAGGGATAAATTTTTTTAGTTATTTCATGTTTTTAAAAACAAATGTAAACAGCATTTCTAATTTACTTTTTCCATTTTTATTATTCAAATTGCACATCAAATTTGTCATTGTATATTGAACCTTTACTCTTTGGCCTTGTCAAAATCACATGCATTCTAGTGGATTTTTTGATAGACTCATTAAAGTTTTATATAATTATGTAATATGAATATACAAAGTTTTCTTCTTTTGCCATCTTGTATGCACGAATGCAAGTAATTATTTACAGCCTTTTGTGCTAGTTGAAAACTGAATTGCAGGTATAATGTTCAATATAAGTAGAAAAGAATAGGAAAGAAGAAGGGAGTTGGTGTTGTGGCAGAACCCATATCTGAGTGCCAGTTCCAGTCCCAGCTACTCTACTTCTGATCCAGGTCCCTGCTAACGAGCCTGGAAGGGGAGCAGAGGATAGTCTAAGAGCTTCACCCCTGCTACTCATATTGCAGATTGGTTTGGAATTCCTAGCTCCTGGCTTCAGCCTGACTTAGACCCTGCTGGTTGGGCCATGTACGGGGTGAACCAAGGATGGACGTTGCCTCTCTCCATTGCTCTCACTCTCACTCTCTTTCTCTCTACTTTTCAGATAAATGAAGAAATATTTCTTAAAAATAAAAAAGTAAGAAAGAAGATAGGCCTTTCTTTCAGTTTAAAAATAAGGGTTGTATAATTTTACATGTTAAAAACTAAAGAAGGTTTCTTCAAAGTTGGCTAATTCAGATATTTTAAGAAAGAGTCATGCCAATGGCTTGAAATAGAATTCAAAATACAAGAAATTTTCTTAGTTTTTTTGTCTTGTGGTATAAAGATGGTTATTGCTTTTGTGGGTGTTCCTTGGATAGCATGGTATTGGCAAAAAGTGAAGTGAGATCCTACTTTATTCCCCATTTTTAAATTTTTTTGCTTTATTTATATTAAGGAAACATTCCATAGGTTTCACATATATAGTTTTAAGGACATATTGATACTTCACACTCTACCTTCTCACCCTCCCTTTATTGCACTCTTCCTCCTCTTTCCTTTATTATTCTTCTTTTAATTTTTCAATGCCATACATTCAATTTACTTTGTAATAACAAGCTTCATCCTCTACTAAGTAAAGAATTCAACAAGTAGTATGTAGAAAAACCACTGTTCATCAGGAGCATAGACAAGGGCTATAAGCGATAATCAAATCTCAAAATGTCCATTTTACTCATACACTTTTTTTGCATGCTATATATTTGTTACTGCAAATCAGAGAAAACATGTCATATTTGTCCTTTTGAGACTCACTTATCTCACTGACCATAATGGTCTCCATTTTCATCTATTTTGTTGTAAAAGACAGGATTTCACTTTTTATGGCTGAATAATATTGCGTACATATACCAATCATCAGTTGTTGGACAAATGAGTTCATTTCATATCTTAGTTATTGTTAATTGAGCTACTGTAAACATAGGAGTACAGATAACACGTTCATTTTCTGGTTTTATTTCTTTTGGGTAAATTCCAAGAAGTGAAATGGCTGGGTCACATGGTAGATCTATTTTCAGATTTTTGAGGAATCTCCATACTTTCTTCCATAATGGCTGTGCTGGTTTACAGTCCCATCAACAGTTAATAGGGTACCTATTTTCTCCACATTTACACCATCATTTGTTAGTTTTCGATTTTTTAGTAATAGCCATTTTTACCTGGTGAGGTGAAACCTCATTGTGGTTTTTATTCATGTTTTTCTGATGGTGAGTGATCCTGAGCATATCTTTTCATATGTTTCTTGGACAATTGCGTTTCATCTTTTGAAAAAAATGCCCATTCATAGCCTTAGCCCACTTCTTAACTGGATCGTTTTTGTTTTTTGTTTTTGCTGTTCTGGAGTTTCTTGGGTTCATTATATACTCTGTTGGAGAAGATTCAAGCTTTATCATTGTGTATTGTTTAAGTTTTTAAAGCTATCTTTCATTAGATTTAGGAGCACCTCATCTATTTCTAATATTCTGTTTCTTATTATAAAAATTTTTTTGTAGTTGATCAAATCTCCCCCTATACACACATACATGCACATACACACTCATTTGTTATTCTATTTTTTAAAGATTTATCTATTTTTTGAAAGTCAGTGTTACACAGAGAGAAGGAGAGACAGAGAGAAGAGAGGCGTTCCATCCATTTGCTCACTTCCCACTTGGCCGCAACAGCTGGAGCTGTGCTGATTCAAAGCCAGGAGCCTGGAGCTTCTTTAGGGTCTCCCATGTGGGTGCAGTGTTCCAAGGATTTGGCCATCTTCTACTGCTTTCCCAGGCCATGGTAGAGAGCTGGATTAGAAGTGGAGCATCCGGGACTCGAAATAGTGCCCATATGGGATGCCAGCACTGCAGGTGGTGGCTTTACCTGCTATGCCACAGTGCAGGCCCCTCATTTGTTATTCTGATCATGTTATTTCCCCCATTATTCAAGTATGGTACCTGTATCACCTATTTTATTCAATGTTAAAGTAATCTTGCATTCCAGGGATAAATCCTACTTGAACATGTTTGCCAGTTTAAAAATATTTTGCTGGAATTAATTTGCTAAGGCTTAGGGTCTATGATTATAATATATAGGTTGGTCGTTTTCCTTTAAATCTTTGTATGGCTTTGACAATGGGATAACGTTCGTTTCATAAAATGTTGGCAGTTTTTCCTAATATGTTTTTCTGAAAGAGTTTGTGCAGGATTTTTATTTTATTTTTCTTGGTTTATTGTATTCAACACTGAAGGGATGTGTGTGTGTGTGTGTGTGTGTGTGTGTGTGTAGGATTTTAGTTTTAAATTCCAAACTTCTTTAATGGATTTAGGAACATTCAGGTTTTCTATTTTGAGACCATCTTTTTTTTTTTTTTAAAGGCAGAGTGGACAGTGAGAGAGAGAGACAGAGAGAAAGGTCTTCCTTTGCCTTTGGTTCACCCTCCAATGGCAGCCGCGGACAGCGCACTGCGGCCGGCACAAAGCGCTGATCCGATGGCAGGAGCCAGGTGCTTCTCCTGGTCTCCCATGGGGTTTTATTTGGTTTTAAATAAAACTTAAAGTGCCCAGTCAATTATTGCAGAGCAGACAGTACAGGGTGAATTTGGAGCTGAGAAGTAGTAGTTGATAATTGACAGTTATTTAGAGATCTATTTTTTGACTTCTATTTTTTAATCTTTTATCTTCCTGTCACTTCTCATTTAATTCTATTATAACTATAGAATATACTATGTATTACTTCATTTTTTTTCAAATTTGCCAAGAATTAGTTGTTGGGCCAGTTATATGGTCTACATTGTTAAATGTTACTTGTGGACGTGGAAAAATGTATATGTTGCTATTGTTGTATGCAATGTTTTATAATGTCAATTAGATAGAGAATTTTATTAGATAAATCATATCTCCTGTGTCCTCCCTAGTTTTCTGCCAATATTCTATGGTCACACACACACACACACACACACACACACACATGCACAATTGTGTAACAATTTACCAAAAACTTAATAAGCTTTGAAATTAAAAATAAGCTATGTTATATTTTCTGCAATCATAAATTAGTGAATGCTTAGCTAACTGGTCTCAATTCATGCTTTCTCATCGAGTTTCAATTCAAATATCTGCTGTGGTTACAGTCATCAGAAATGTCCCAAGATAGGTCACTCAAATGACATTGGAAGAGGGTCTCACTCTCTTGTTAACTACTGGTGGTGAACCAGTATGTGGTTTTTCTTTATATTCATCCTGCTTGGCAATTGATGAGCTTCTGGGACCTGGAAATGTGGTGATTTTCACCAACTTTGAAAATGGTTTCTCATTGTTTATTCAAATATATTTTATTTCTCTATTATCTTCAGTTATAGATAAATTAAGGTGATATTTTCCAGAGACTCTGAATCAGTGTGCATTTTTAAAATTTTATTTATTTTTATTTTTTAAAGCTTTTACTTAAAGAATATAAATTTCCAAAGTACAGCTTATGGATTACAATGGCTCCCCCCCCCATAACTTCCCTCCAATCCGCAACTCTCCCCTTTCCTGCTCCCTCTTCACATCAAGATTCGTTTTCAATTCTCTTTATATACAGAAGATCAGTTTAGCATATATTACATAAAGATTTCAACAGTTTGCCAATCAGTGTGCATTTTTTAAAATTTTATTTAATTACACAATAACTATTGATCTGTCTTACAAGTTCACCGATTTGTATTCCAGTATTTTATTACTTATTACTCTCTTTTTCAGTTCCAGGGATTTTACTCGGTTCTTTAAAAAACTTAATGCAGATCTTCCATGTGGGTGGTAGGACCCCAAAAACTTCAACCATCATATGCTGCCACCTAGGGCACACAATAGTAGGAAACTAGAATCAGGAGCCAAAGTCAGGAATTGAGCTCAGGTACTAGAATTTGCGATGTGGGCGTGCTAAATGGCATCTTAACCATTGCATCAAATGTTCACTCCTTATGTTTTGATTTCTTTGCTATGACATCTCCCTCTTCTTTTATGATGGGTGGTCAAAGAATCGCCCAAAAATGAAAGACAAATAATTGAAACTGGAGAGATCCATCCAACACCAATTCACACTGTTAAGAGGGCTCTCCCTCACCTTCCACCTCTTTTTATAAGGAAAGGTGTGATATGCCAGTTGGGTATATAAATTGGGTGTAGTCTGAGCATGCACCCTTGTCTTGGATGCAGCAGGTGCATCCTGTGAAGATGGGCATATCCGATCAACAATTAAAGGGATAGGGCTACATTGCAGGGGTACAACAATTCAAGCTTATCTAGATTTTAACTAGTTATACCATATCAAGGTGTTCTTCCAGTCCCTCTCTTCAGGTCTAATATTTTATATTAGAATCTTTTCCCAACAGGGTGGTGTTCCCTGACCAGAGCACTGGGGTGAGAGCGGCATCAGCTTCTCTCTCTCTCTCTCTCTCTCTCTCTCTCTCTCTCTCTCTGTTGGTTTTCAAAGTCTCCATGATGTTTGTAGTTACTGTAACTTCTTCACTGAAGCTTTTCCTAAGACAATCTTCTAGAAATGCAGTTGTTCCCTGCTGTTCTGAAACATTTTCCTGGCTGACATAGATGTACAACCTCCCTACTCAGCCATCTTGATCTCTCCTGTCTCAACCAGTCTCTCTTGATTCTAATGAACTGGGTATTAAACAAATGGAGACAATTAAATGAATTATTTGTCTTGTCAAAGAGGTATGGAAGTGCTTGGCATATTTGGTAATAAAACATTTGGTATTATTGGAGTTTAAGAGATATCTCACATTCATGGCAGTTAAAAAAGTGATTCTCATAAGTGGCTAAAGGTGATTATCACCCCACATCTGTAAACAGAATGTGAATTTCAGAGACTTTAGTTGCTTATCCATATTTCAAGCAGTAATAAGCAACATGTCTTAAGGCAGGGGTTTTAAACATAAAAACCTCAGCTCAGTAGGCTAATCCTCCACCTGCAGCGTCGGCACCCCGGGTCCCTAGTCCAAGTCAGGGCGCCGGATCCTGTCCTGGTTGCTCCTCTTCCAGGCCAGCTCTCTGCTGTGGCCCGGGAGTACAGTGGAGGATGGCCCAGGTCCTTGGGCCCTGCACCCGCAGGAGGAAGCTCCTGGCTTTGGATCAGCACAGTGCTCCGGCTGCAGCACACCAGCCGTGGTGGCCACTTGGGGGGTGAACCAACGGAAAAAGGAAGACCTTTCTCTCTGTCTCTCTCTCTCTCACTGTCTAACTCTGCCTGTCAAAATAATAATAATAATAATAATGATAATAATAAAGCCTCAGAATTTTTCACTTATATGTCTTTTTCCAAATATAAAGATGCCTTAAAAACAGAAAATTCAGTTTAAATATACAAAATTTCACTAAAAAGGTAGCACATCACTAAATACAGGATTATAGATCTAAGATATCTCATTGGATCAATGTTATAATTTTTAATTTTTTATAGCTAAAAGTTGAGGCTCCACCTGGTAAAAAAATTGGATATGTTTATCAATATTTTCATCCATTTTTACCGAAGTTCAAAATAAAAAATGAGAATAAGGAAGATGTCATGAAGATCAGAGGGCCATGTTTGATTTCCAGCTGTGTGAGGAACCTAAATTTTAATGTGAGTAATTCATAACATTTAAAGATCACTATGTTCAAATTAGCTAATTACTTTATTTTTATAACACACATAATTAATAAATGTGTTTAAAGGCAAAAACATTATAGTGTTTGCCCTTTTAAAAACTTTAAATCACTAATTCATGATATATGTTTGATTAAGCCCTACAAACTCATGTTGCTTATACAGTTCCTTAAATTATCTTCTAAGTCTATAGTTAACAAATAAGACGTTTGGTATTTATGATTTTCAAGAATATTAAAAAAGAAAAAGTATAAATTGAGATGTGGATAATTATAGATACTGTATTATGATAATACTAATATTAAAGTTTATGCATTTAATAAAACTTTGAAGCCTGTATGATATAATGTTTAAAAAATTGGTTGTATTTACTAATTAACCTTTCACATTATGGGACAATAACTGCTAACTATGTAGGTAATGAGTAAAATTAATGAAACTAAATAACTCATTACATACATTTAAATCTAAAGATTCCTAAGAATATTGTGCTGGTTTAATAACATATTACATGTGTTCCTCAAACGTTCATCAATGACATCTTTGTGTGTGTGTGTGTGTTTGAAGATGTATTTATTTAGTTGAAAAGCAGAGTTAGAGAGAGGCAGAGGCAGAGATAGGGAAAGAGAGGTCCTCCATCTGCTGGTTCACCCCCCAGATGACCACAAGGACCAGAGCTGGACCGATCTGAAGCCAGGAGCCAATAGCTTCCTCAAGGTCTCCCACGGAGGTGCAGGAGCCAAAGAACTTGGGCCATCTTCTGCTTTCCCAGGCCACAGCAGATAGCTAGATCAGAAGAGGAGCAGCTGGGACTCAAACCAGTACCTATATGGGATGTCAACACTGCAGGTGGTGGCTTCACCGGCTCTGACACAGCACAGGCCTCCTTTGTGTGTTTTTAATATCTAAGATGCCTGAGAAGAAATTTGCATGGAACCTAATATGCTACCTTATTTTCAATCTTTCCCTAGAATTATGTCAAATCAGCTTAGTAATAAGGATTCTGATTGTCACCTGTATATACTGATAAAGTAAAATATCCCTAAGCAAATTAGTTGTACCAATTTGTTTAGTTCGGAAAATAATAAAATGAGCACATAGAACTCAATTTCAGGTGGAAATCAAAGTAACAGAGTGTTTATGTATAAAACTCTGGAGGCCAAGACTACTTTGGTTCATTTTCACTGACATCAAATAACAAAGTCTTTTGTGTACATTGTTTTGTATCTCACAATTTGTGCAGCAAGTTCCACTTTATTCTAATTTCTAAAAAAAACCTACTATTTATTCTAAAGTTGAAGCAAAAATAATTTTAAAGCTGGCCTTGTTGTGTAAGCTTTAAGAATGAGGAACAAGAAAGGGAGCATATGATTTTATGATCTTGTGCTTGAATGCAAGCAATCCTTCAAAGCTTCTGCCTATGGAAAAAAAAAAAAGAGAGAGAGAGACAAAGTAGCAGCTAGTTATAGGGCAAAGAGTGGCAACTGAGTTTCTCATTCATCTCATGTCCAAAGTTTAAGGGGGCACCAAAATCATTACTGATTAAGGCAAATGATCCCTAAATGAATAGTTTTTTTTTTAAAAAAAGATTTATGTATTTATTTAAAAGTCAGAGTTACACAGAGAGAGGAGAGGCAGAGAGAGAGGTCTTCCATCCACTGGATCACTCCCCAAATGGCTGTGATGACTGGAGCTGGGTCAGACTGAAGCAAGGAACCATGAACTCCATTTAGGTCATTCACATGTGTGGAAGAGGCCCAAGTACTTGTTCTGTCTTGCACTGCTTTTCTCAGGTGCAGTAGCTGGGTGCTGGATTGGAAGTGGAGCAGCCAGGACTCGAACTGACACTTAATATGGGAGGGATGCTGGCTCACAGGTGGTGGCTTAACCTTCTGTACCACAACCCAGCCCCAGTAAGCTGATTTTTCTTTTACAAAGAAGAGGCCAGATGAGAGGGAAAGTGTGAAGATGCAGCAGAGGTTAAAAATTTGATAAATCCAGTTTCTTATTAACTTGGTACCGGCCCTTAGACTCAACAGGGAATTAGCCTCAAGGGGGCAGAGAGGTGGCCCATTCTTCACAACAGGAAATGGTGATATGGATGCAATAAGCATGTAGGGCTGAACTGGGAGTTCAGAATGTTCTTGGCTAGTAGATTCTGTTTTCTCAGTAATGTAAGAGATGAGACGCTTTGATGAGGATGAGGAGGAATGGCATAGTCACAGAGCTGAAAAAAAAAGTGGAGAAGTCTAGACATAGCTTCTGAAAACTCTTACAAAATTCTGTGTCCCCAAACCCCTTAACACTGCTTACCCAGCTGTGTGCTACCTTACCTTGCATAACCCTAGCCCATCACTCACTGCACTGTAGTTACTCTCTCAGCGCCCTTTTCTGTGTTGTTGATCCCCTCTGTGGTGCTCCCCAGGTCCCCTATTCCTTGTGTCACTAATGCCTTGTGATTCTCCAGCCCCTGTGCTTCATGATATTGTCTCCAAGATGCTTTCACTAAAAGGAATACCCCAATTTATTTAGTCTGATAATTGCTTCTCTATTGTAGTTCCATCACATCACACCACCTTTTCCCTCATAGCACTCATTACAAAGTGGGGTGTAACACAGTTTTCTTATATTTATGTGAGCATCTCTTATGCTACTTGGTATGAAAAATGTGTTAGAGAATCTAGATGGGCAAGGAAGAAAAGAGGATGTGGAAAAGAAGAAAGATCCAGACATCACTTATGAAAAAGTTAACAGAGTAAGAAGCTGAAAATCCAGTGGTTTTCATTTTGGAATTAGATTGATTCTCCTATGAAATTTCAGCAAAGTATATACATTAAGTGATGGGTGTGTAGCACAGACATACACACACAATTAATTGCATATAAATTGAAAATCTACTATTAGGAAGAAATTGTCTATTTTCCTAGACCGCTATGTGTCTGTGTTGCATATTCATTTAATTGTAGGTTATACTCATTATTATGACAACTCATAATTTTTATCTATTAAATTGATGTAGGACTATATTCTAATCTTATGGATTTTTCTCCCAAAATTATATGTTTTTTTCTCTTTTAGCTGTTGTCTCTGGATGACGAAATGGTTATTGGAAATATCTCAAAACAGAGCACTGGGTTTGTGAAGGGACTACTAACTGATGCTGGTAAATTTGGGATCCAGTTTCCATATGATCTTGATGTTAAAATTAAGGCGTTGATGCTTGGAGCAAGTTTTCTCATTGTGAGTCTTTTTCTTTTATGTCTTTTATTTATTCAAGAGTCAGGGACAGAGACAGACAGAACTCCCATCTGCTGTTTCACTCTGCAAAAGTCCACAGCTAATGGAAAACACCTCTTCTATGGTATACACAATAATGTCTGCTAACTTGAATAATTTGGTTTTACTTTATTTATTTAAGAGACAGACACACAGGAAGTGCTTCTATTTACTAGTTCACTCCCCAGATGGCTGCAATGGCCAAAACTGGACTGAGCTGAGCAACAGTTGGTCTCTGACCAGCGTGACATGGACACAACTATTTGTGCCACTAACTGCTGCCTTCCAGAGTGTACATTAAGCAGGAAGCTAGAATCAGGAGTCATAGCTGAGAATCAAACTCTGGAACTCTGATATGGGATGCAGGCATCTTAACCATCAGGCCAAATGCCCACCGAAAACTCATTTTATTTTGAGAGTATTTTGCTGAAAATTACATAATACAAAATCTCTGGATCAATTACACTTCTTGACCTAATCTTCAGTCCCAAATTCATGTTATGGATTCAGTATCCACATTGCAAAGGAAACAAAATCAAAAGTGTCCTATAAAGGTGATCACTGAAGTTTCAGTCCTTTGCCTTGATAATATATTATACTCTTTGAAAACAGGAACCAAATGATGTATTCCATGTGATGATTATTTCTCACAATTTAGAGTTTTATTATTATGAAATTTTTGTTACATTTTATTTTTAAAATAGCATATTGATAATTTGAAAACTGCAAATGGCTTAGTCTGGAAAAATCCAAGACCAATGTTGCAGAATGTTTGATGTCTGGAAAAAGCTGGCTCACTGTTTCCAAGATGGTGCTTTCAACATGGCATGCTTCGGAAGGGGTTAATATCACACCTTCAGCTGGTCAAGGGACAGAAAGGCAAAAGGGTCAGCTAGTTCCCTTGAGCTCTTTTAGAAGGGCTGTTATCCATTCATGAGGCGGGGAGCCCTGCAACAATGCCTACAGACTTCACCTCTTAATTTGATTGCACTTGAATCTAGTTTAAATTTGGTTTAGAGGATATAAACATTTAAATCACTGCAGAGATGTAAACATTATTAAGAAAAATGTCACTCTTCATTAAAATTGCATCCTAGGAACAAAACGGATATACGAAACTATACTCCAGGCTCAATAGGCTAATCCTCCGCATTGCGGCGCCGGCACACCGGGTTCTAGTCCCGGTCCGGGAACCAGATTCTGTCCCGGTTGCCCCTCTTCCAGGCCAGCTCTCTGCTGTGGCCCGGGAGTGCAGTGGAGGATGGCCCTAGTGCTTGAGCCCTGCACCCCATGGGAAACCAGGAGAAGCACCTGGCTCCTGCTTTCAGATCAGCGCAGTGTGCCGGCCGCAGCACGCCAACCGCAGCGGCCATTGGAGGGTGAACCAAAGACAAAGGAAGACCTTTCTCTCTGTCTCTCTCCCACTGTCTACTCTTCCTGTCAAAAACACAAACAAACAAACAAAAAACAACAACAAAAAAGAAACTATACTCCAAACATTATGAAATGATAATAAATGGCAAGAGAAGTATGCATGGCTGGGTCACACATGGCTAATAAGTAGTATTAAAGAATTTAGGAGAAGAGAAAAATAAACAGGGTAAATACAAAAATCAGACAGCTGAAAAAAAATTAGTGAACTAGAGATATATTTAAGAAAGCTGTTTATAATACAGTATTGAGAGAAGAATTTCAAATAAAGAAAATGGGCAAAATAGTTAATAAATAACTGAGAAGTGTAAATTTAGTCATTCAGAAAGGACTTCATATCCCAACTGTGTAGCTAGAGATAAGCATCTATATAAGTCAGAACAAAAGAGCAGAACTGTTAAGGAAAACAAGCAATCAAAAAGTAAAGATACATCATCCACAAGCAGACAATTAGACTGACAGCTCCCAATATGACAGAAACAGTGGGAACCAGGAGATAGTATAATAATATCTTTAAAGTATAATAATATCCTGAAAATATTGTTTTAAAAAATTAATTCTGAAATTCTGTTTTCTTTAAGAACTCTCTTAAGAATTAGAGTAAAATTAGGACATTTACATTGTTAAAAGTTTTATGCTATACAGGTAATTTCTAAAGAAAATGCTTCAGGAAAAAGGAACATGATTTCAAAATTATCTAAAATTCAGTACAATTTGAGCACAAATGTACAATATTTACAATATTTGTGGATGTAAATATATCTTAAAATAAAGTAAAAAGAAATGACTAATTTGTGAGGTTAAAAACAAGCAAAACTAAAATGCTATATAGAAAATGTGTCTAAACTATGATAAGAAGATTAGAACATTGCTCCAGTGGTGGATTAAATGTACATGTTGAAATTTCATAGATAACAACCAAAAACAACTACATAGATTTCACACTAGAAGATAGGAAAATGGCAATAAAATATAAGCAAGAAAACAAGCTAACCAATGAGGGAAATAAACAAGAAGGATAAAATAGTACAAAAAATAAAACTTTAAATGTTTAAAATAATACCCAGCTAGTTATATCAAGGTGAACTATGTATCCTATGAAAACTTTCAAAATAACCACAATAAATGTAAACAGGAAAAAATCACCAATTAAAAGATGAAACATTTAATTTGATTTTTTGAACTGCCAATAGGCTCTTTAAAATGTAAAATAATGACACAAAAATGAAATAAAGCAAATTTGTGTAAAATTTAACAGGAAAATATTAACCATAAAAAATATAGACGGGCTAAATTATTACCAGAAAAATATAAAAGTAAACTTAAAAAAGAAATCTATAAACAGAGACAGAGAAGTTAACTACTTGGTGTTAGTGGTTCTGTTCAAACAGGAGATAGTAATTCTAGCCATGTACACACCTAATATCAACCTCAAAATATAGAGAAATGTAAAAAATTAGAATGAAAAAATCCCATAGTAGGAATTATATTCATACCTCCCAATTTTCACTAAATATATGAAAGAGAACCTTAGTACACTTACTTTAAGGTTTTTATTTATTTCATTTTTTAATTATTCAAAAGGCAGAAATATGAAAAAAGAGACAGAGGCAATGATCCTCCATTCAATGGTTCATTGATCAAATGCCCATAATAGCCAGGGCTGGGACAGACTGAAGTTGGGTGCTCAGGACTCCAGCAGTGTCTCCCACATGGATGGCAGGGACCCAAGTACTTGAACCTCACTGTGGCCTCCCAAGGTACACATTAGTTGGAAGCTGGAATCAGTGGAGTTGGAATATCGAATGTGTGTGTCCCGATTGGTATCTTAACGACAACACCAAATATCTGCCCCCAGTCAATTAAATTTGAACAAAACTAAATGATCAATATAATGGGTATATGTGGAACTTTGTACCACAATTTTAGGTAGCACAAGTGTTTTTCAGATAAACATCGTTCACAAAAACTGATCTCACAGTGGGCCAAGAAGCAGGTCTCTCAAATTCACAGACTCAGTATCATTCAGACTTTAGCATCTGGTCAAGTTAAACTAAACTAGACATTAATAGCAATAAACATCTTACAATTTACATTTGGAAATATGTAAATAACTCAAGTACATAAAAGACCAGTGAACATTTTTATGTATATCAAAATATAAAATAGTACATGTCAAAACATTTGATATATAGCTCAAGATGTTAAACAAAAATGTGTTGTTGTAAAGGCTTATTAGAGTAAAGAAGGAAAGTGATCAATTAATAAGAATATTAATTAGCTAAAACTAAAAAGTTGGTAATGAAGGAAACAGGCAGAAGCTGCACCTGGTCTTTTGAGGGAAAAGGTCTTTAACAGCAAGGCAACAAAAATCCCAAGGTGAGTCTAACTGATAAATTCAAGCATCTTAAAACTTCTGCAATCAAAACTAATGAAAATATTAAAATTAAAAAGCATACAAAATACATGCTACAAACATGTTCAAAGAATAACATGCTTATGCTAGAGAAATTTTATTTACATGAGAAGAAAAATATCAAATTTGCAATAGAAATAGAGAATCTAAAAAAATTTCAAAAATCCATTAGAGAATCCATATAACAAATAAATATAAGAAAATATTTTCAAAACACCCAAAAATAAGTGAGAGAGAAAAACACAAAATGTGGAATACCTTCTTTCATTTATCATATAATAAAATTTTTGTCTCTAATGATGAACACTCAGCACTGATGAAGGTTTAGAGAATCAGGTGCTCATGAGCTATAAGTACGGGTTGAGGGGAAATAAATTTAAAATAACTATCAAAAACTTAATATACAGGGCAGGCCTTTGGCCTAGCAGTTACGATGCCCATATCCCACATCAGAATACCTGAATTCAATCCTTACATCCAGCTCCTGACTGTAGCTTCCTGCAAATGCAGATCCTGGGAGACAGCGGTGATGGCTCAAGTAGATGGGTCCCTGCAGTCCACATGGGAGACCTAGACTGAGTTCCTTGCTCCTTTCTTCAGTCAGGCACAGGTCCAGCTCAGGAAGTGAACCAGAAGATGGAAGCACTGTCTATCTGTCTGCTTCTGTCTCTCTGTCTCTGGTTTATCTGTCTCTCCTTGTCTCTCTCTTTCTCACTCCCAAATAAATAGTGAAATTTTAAATTTTAATGTACATATTCTTTAATATACAGGAAAATAGTTATATATAGTCTTTATAAGGAGAAATGTAATCTCTGCTACAAACTTCACTGAAGTAAACAGCAAAGAATTGAAGCAATCTAAAATCTTAAAATATGAAACCTATTAAAATATTTTGAGACATTTCTGGAATACAATGTTAGACATTAAAACAAATATACTAAAGGCTCAAACAAAAGGTTTTTAAAGACATTTCATGTCATGAATACTCGGATATTTTATACAATGAAAAAAAACACAGGATATAGGATATTATAATACCAATTTGTCTGTGTCTGAAGGAATTTGAGCCAACATATTAACAGAAGATTTAGGAAGATTGAGAATATTACACATTCTCTTTTCCTTTCATCTAGTTTTCTTTAATGAGAACACATGAACGAAATATATGTATATATATATATATATATATAAACACACATGTGCAAATGAGATCAAATTAATTGCCAATTTTAAAGGGCCTATACACCTGAATTTATTATTTTTATATAGTTTAGATCAGACTATTATTATTCCATTAGAAGTTGATTTTTTGTAAATATTTTATTTATTTAAATGGTAGAGTTACAGAGAGAGGTAAAGACAGAGAGAGAGGTATTCCATCGGCTGGTTCATTCCCCAAATGATCGCAATGGCTGGAGCTGAGTTGATCCGAAACCAGGAGCCAGGAGCTTCCTCCTGGTCTCCCACATGGGTGCAAGGACCCAAGGACTTCAGCCATCTTCTACTGCCTTCTCAAGTGCATTAGTAGAGAGCATGATAAGAAGTGGAGCAGCTGGGACTTGAACTGGTGCCCAAATGGGATGCTGGTGCTGCAGGCTGGGGCTTTAACCCATTGCGCTACAGAGCTGGCTCCAAAAGTTGATTTCTAATGGGCTGATCCTCACAATTCTGTTTGTTCATAAGTTTTGTAAGCGTATTATCACAAAACGGGACCTTAAAAGCACAGTTATGTGTAATACCTGCAGGTTTTTCTAGTATGAAGCCACTCTAATTGTATTTACTTTTCAATTTCATTCTAGGACTACATGTATTATGAAATCTGTCCCTAAGAAGCAGCCTGAAACACTGTGCCAAAAATGACTTGCATTAAGTGTTGCCAGTCCTCAGCAAAATAAAAACAACTTTCAGTGAAAACATCAAAATAAAATTTTGCCACTAAAATTACTTGTATGAATTTTTCTGCATAATAAGTTAAAAACAAAATTTAATACATTACAATTTTGACACGAGAGGCCTTCATAAAGTTGACATTTTTACAATGGTACATTGCAAAATTTTTTCTGCACCAAAATAAACTTACTTGTGATTCATTTTTCCACTAACATTTGGAAGTACCCTTGTCTTTAACTCAGGAGTCTGCTGTTTAGCATGTGCAACTAATTAACAGATTTACTGAGGACTGTTTCATTCCAGATGTCTTCATTCATCATGACATCATGATGAATATTTACAAACTAAGCAAGAAAGCAAGTTCAAATGTTCAAGCTCATTACAAGCTTTGTCTCTAACACACTGACAAATGTCCCATTGGCCAAAACAAGTCACATAGCCAAGTCCAGATTCAAGGGGTTCAAAAAGTAGATATCACTTCTCACCCTCCAGTCACAATTATTTACATTATGCCCATTTGCAAAACGTTTTCAGTGCTATAAGGACTCCTAATTTTTTTTAAATTATGGCATCAGACTCAAGTCCAGTAACTTGAGATGTGCATCTTGTGTGTGTGTGTGTATGTGTGTGTGTGTGTATGCAAGGGAGGATACTTGAACGCAACTGCTTTCAAAATTCAGAAACCTGAAGACTAAAAATTCTCAGCCTACATTCATTAGTGAGCCAACATCAAAGTAACCACAACAAATGGAATCTACATAGTAACCACAGGTCAGTAGTAATTACAGAATTGAGATGGGCACATGTTTTCAGTTTCTCTAACTCTAAGGACAGAGAATATTCTTCGTGGAAATCACTCTCTCATCCATTGCTCTAATTCTTCCTTTGCTATTTTTGGCTCTTCCATTAGAGACCTTTTTCCTTTCCTCAACTAAATGGCCACATTTTTATCCAAATAGCTTTTAGAGCCTTCCTCCTGCTTCCAAAAAAAAAAAAAAAAAAGGAAACATGGTCCATTTTTCATTTTAAATTTTCTCAATCTCTCTTACTCTGTACTTATACAATTTCTTTTAAAACCATGTGGATTGCCATGTATCAAATTTAGTACACTGTACTGGCAAAAAAAAAAAAAAAGTTACAGCCTCTGTTTTTTTCAAGATAGGCTTTTCCCTCTCTGGCCTTGTTTAGAACTAGCCTATCTTATTTTGATGATGGCTAAATTCCAAAAGCAGTAGAAGAACTCAACTTTGTACACTAGTAATTCTTTATTTTGATTTTTACTTATTTGCGAGAGAGAGAGAAAAAAGGAGGAAGAGGGAAGAGAGAGAGAGAGAGAGAGAGAAATTCTAGAAAGAGAGAGATTCTTTCTACAGCTTCACTCCCTAAATGTCTCCAACAGCCAGAACTGAACCATGGCCAAAGCTGGGTGTCTCACCTGGATAGCAAGAAGTGAATTACTTGAACCATTATTATTGCCTTCCACAGTTTGTACTGGCAGGAACTTATAGTCAGGAGATTGAGCCAGGAATTAGACTCAAGTACTCAGATGTGAGATTCATATGTTTTAACTACTAGGCTAAATACCTGCTCCACAGTCACTTTTCAAGCTTCCATTTGCAATGTATTTGCTAATACCACATTGACCAAATCAAGTCATGTGAATAAATCCACATTCAAGATTTTGAAAGAGACCTCACCTCTTGATGGAATAGAGCTGTAATGTATTTTGTGCATTTTTTTCCCACAACCCAGCAAAGTATATGCTGCCTTCAAAGAATACACAGAAATTGCATCATATGAAAAACCATGCATGGATCTCAGGGTTTCTTGGCACTAAAATAAACTCATGCTTACTTGCTGTAACATCTGACCAGGATCTAGTCTGAGGCACTTAGAAGAGAAGATATTAGTTTGAAAAGAGGTCCTACTAGAACAATGTGAATTCTGCTAAAGTTAAATCAAGAAAAAACATATTTATGATGAAGCATCAGTGGAAGAATGGTGAAACTATTGATGTTTTAGAAAAAGTCTAGTGGGACAAGACTTCTAAAGAAATCAGCAGTTTACAAATGAATAATCCATTTTAAAAAGGGATGAGACAATGTTTAAAATGAAGCTCACAGCAATAGACAAACCCAATCAAAGAAAAAATTAATTTTGTTGATGCTCTAATTGAAATGGACCGAAGATTGTCAATAAAAGTATTATGTGACACCATGGATGTTTTAATTGGTGCAACTTAAACAAAATGGGCTAAACGTTGAGATCCATGGATGCCAAAACTGTTCTGCCATATCAGTTCCAGACAATAACAGAGATTTCAATGGAAACTTTAAATAAGTAGGTCTAAGATCCCAAAACATGTCTGTGAAGAATTGTAACAGGAGATGAAACATGACTTTACATTGTGATTCTCAAGACAACACACAATCAAAGAAATGGCTACTGGGAGTTGGGTTCAGTCTGAGCAAAAGTGGCCCAGTCAAGAACAAGGCTTGTGGCAACAGTTTTTTGGGGATGCTCAAGGTATTTTTCTTGTTAATTTTCTGGAGGTTCAAAGAAAGATAGTATCTTCTTATTTGGAGAGTGTTTTAAGAAAGTTAACCAAAGCATTAGCAGAAAACCATCCAGGAAGGCTTCACCAGAGAGTCATTCTCCACCATGACAATGCTCCTGCCCAATCCTCCTATTAAACAAAAGCGACTTTTCTGCTGTGTTCTCATGGGAAACAACTGGGTATCTCCCTTACAGTCCTGATTTGGTTCCTTGTGAATTTTCAGACTTCTACATCCACAAGTTACATTCACGTATGTGTGTAGCACACATTAGCCCAAGAAGCAGAAGAGTTTAGCCACATTGATTCTAGCATTTGTTTCCCATCTACAAACCAAGAAATATAAATGCCCTCATATCTGCACAAAAGCAAAGATGACCTGCTTGAAAGTAATAATTATCTTTGAATAGTTGAGAAACACATGGGTTATAAATGTATGGAGTATCAACCAAACTGAGACAGTCCAAATGAAAAACAGCTCTTAGTTATATAGTGTTTTGATTTTGATATTTTTACCAGAATCATCCTGCACACTTTGCATACAGAACAGATGCCAATGGGCCCACTTGTGTTTCTCCCTTCACTGGAAATGAAGATTCTTACAAATGATTGTGGAACAGTTCTGAAAATACAGACCTTGAAGGAAGAAAAGCCAGCAAAATTAACATTCCACATGCACATTAAAAAATAACAAATATCAAAATTCTTGGCAGAGATAGGGAAATCCCCAGTGGCAGTGATGACAGGGTGAGTTGATATAATTGCTATGATCTCATTAAATCAAAGATACTTTGTGTAGTATCTACATGAGGGTCTCCAGCCCTGCTGCTTGTAGATAAGGTTATTTGGATGATTCTAGTGGTTCTCTAAAACATTTAGTAAGCTTTCATAATGTGCTAAGCTTGGTATTGTCAGCCACACACAGAATTATGGGTGTAATAAGGTAACTTGACCCAGGGCCAAGATTCTCAAACTGTGGTCCTGATCAATAGCAGAAGTACAAATTGTCAGCCTACCCAACACCTAGTAAATCAGATTCTTGGAGAAAGGGATGCAGTGATCTTGGTTTTAAAATTCTTCTAGAATTTTAAAGTTTGAAGTCCAGTTTTTTTCAGTAAATGGCCAGAAATTAAAAGCCAAGAGTCTCAGAGTTTCAAAAAAATATCAGCATCTGTCTTCTGGTGGATTATTTCCATGGATGACTCAGAAAATATTTTCTAGCATGATTTAATTTTCTCAGAGAGAGATGTGATGTCATGTCCACATATACAGTTGTTGAGACTACAGGGACATGCATTTTTATGTAGACTAGCATCTTATTTTGAAGTGTATTTTAAAATTCCATTTATTCTGTTCTAAAAGTCAATTGGAATAGTTTTATAAGGTGATTAAAAATATCATTTGCCTTTCTTAACAAAAGTTTCATTGGATGATCATCTTGGAAGCATAAAATAAATACTTCAAGAAGTTGTGGGAAAGTGGGAGTAAAGTATGTTTATCTTGGTGCCAATAGCATTGAAATTCGTGCATATGAGGGGTCTTTCTATTTCTCCAAACTATTTGAGGTACCCTCATATGAATCCTCATTCATATTTAATAACTGAACAAAAACAAATGAGACTAACAAGATTAACACTGCTTCACAGTTTCACATTTAGAAACCAATATACAGCAAAACCTCTTCTCTTTGAGTGGCTGTGATGGTTCCTCAATAACTGAGAAAAATGAAAGACTCTTTCAAGTATCAGCAACAGCAGTAATAGTTTGTGTTCCAGCTGCTCCTCTTCCAATCCAGCTCTCTGCTATGGCCTTGGAAAGCAGTAGAAGATGGCCCAAGTCTTTGGGCCCCTGAACCCTTATGGGAGACCTGGAAGAAGCTCCTGGCTCCTGGCTTCAGATCAGCTCAGCTGTGGTCATTGCAGTCATGTGGGGGAGTGAACCAGCAGAATGGAAGATCTCTCTCTCTCTCTCACTCTCTCTGTCTCTCTCTCTCTCTCTCTCTCTAGCTCAACCTCTCTCTGTAACTCTGACTTTCAAATAAATAAAATAATTCTTTTTAAAACAGTACATGTTCCCCATGAACTACTGAGATTTTTATCATTCTAACTTTAATTAAATTATATATCTATTGATAATGTCATTTGTCTTTTCTACTTGTTCTATAAGCAGGTGAATTGCATTAACTGATTGTGGTTTATTTAACAATACATTTTTTTTAATTTTTTATAACGCTTTTATTTAAAGAATATAAATTTCCAAAATACAGCTTATAGATTACAATGGCTTCCCCCCCATAACTTCCCCCCAACCCGCAACCCTCCCCTTTCCCACTCCCTCTCCCCTTGCTTCACATCAAGATTCATTTTCAATTCTCTTTATATACAGAAGATCAGTTTAGTATATATTAAGTAAAGATTTCAACAGTTTGCCCTCACACAGCAACACAAAGTGAAAAATACTGTTGGAGTACTAGTTATAGTATTAATTCACAATGTATAGCACATTAAGGACAGAGATCCTACATGATATATTTTTTTTAAAAAATTGATTAATTTTCTAGGCAATTTCCAATTTAACACCAAGATTTTTTTTTTCATTTTTAATTATCTATATACAGAAGATAGATTCAGTATATACTAAGTAAAGATTTCATCAGTTTGCACCCACACAGAAACACAAAGTGTAAAATACTGTTTCAGTGCTAGTTATAGCATTACTTCACGTTGGACAACACATTAAGGACAGATCCCACATGAGAAGTAAGTACACAGTGTCTCCTGAAGTTGATTTAACAATTTGACACTCTTGTTTATGGCCTCAGTAATCTCCCTAGGCTCTAGTCATGAGTTGCCGAGGCTATGGAAGCCTTTAGGGTTCGCCGACTTCAATCTTATTCCCACAGGGTCATAGTCAAAGTGGAGGTTCTCTCCTCCCTTCAGAGAAAGGTACCTCCTTCTTTGATGGCCCCATTCGTTCCACTGGGATCTCACTCACAGAGATCTTTCATTTAGGTCTTCTTTTTTTTCCAGAGTGTCTTGGCTTTCCATGCCTAGAATATTCTCATGGGCTCTTGAGCCAGATCTGAATGCCTTAAGGGCTGATTCTGAGGCCAGAGTGCTATTTAGGACATCTGCCATTGTATGAGTCTGTTGTGTATCTCGCTTCCCATGTTGGATCATTCTCTCCGTTTTTGATTCTATCAGTTAGTATTAGCAGACACTAGTCTTGTTTGTGTGATCCCTTTGACTCTTAGACCTATCAGTGTGATCAATTGTGAACTGAAATTGATCACTTGGATTAGTGAGATGGCCTTGGTACATGCCACCTTGATGGGATTGTATTGGAATTCCCTGGCACAATTCTAACTCCATCATTTGGGGCAGTTCCGATTGAGCATGTCCCAAATTGTACATCTCCTCCCTCTCTTATTCCCACTCTTATATTTCACAAGGATCACTTTTCAGTTAAAATTTAAACACCGAAGAATAATTGTTTGTTAATTACAGAGTTCAACCAATAGTACTAGAATAAAAAAATTACTAAAATGGATAAAGTATTACATTGTACAACAATAGTCAGCACAAGAGCTGATCAAGTTACTGTTTCTCATAGTGTCCATTTCACTTCAATAGGTTTCCCCTTTGGTGCTCAATTAGTTGTCACTGATCAGGGAGAACATATGATATTTGTCCCTTTGGGACTGGCTTAATTCACTCAGAATGATGTTTTCCAGATTCCTCCATCTTGTTGCAAATGACCGGATTTCATTGTTTTTGACTGCTGTATAGTATTCTATAGAGTACATGTCCCATAATTTCTTTATCCAAATGTATGCTTTGAATTCCCTGTGATCTTTTGCTGTGAGGTTCCCTTCGTTTACCTTCTTTCATGTTGATGGCCGTGTTTCTGTGTTTCTGTGTGTAACACATCTTTAAGTATCTTTTGCAGGGCTGGACGAGTGGCAACAAATTCTTTCAATTTTTGTTTGTTATGAAAGGTCTTTATTTCACCTTCATTCACAAATGAGAGCTTGGCAGGATATAATATTCTGGGCTGGCAGTTTTCCTCTCTTAGTACCTGGGCTATGTCTCGCCATTCCCTTCTAGCTTGTAGGGTTTCTGATGAGAAGTCTGCTGTGAGTCTAATTGGAGATCCTCTGAGTGTAATTTGACGTTTCTCTCTTGCGCATTTTAGGATCTTTTCTTTCAGTTTCACTGTGGTGAGTTTAATTACAACGTGTCGTGGTGAGGACCTCTTTTGGTCATGTTTACTAGGGGTTCTATGTGCTTCCTGTACTAGGATGTCTCTGTCCTTCTCCAAAACTGGGAAATTTTCTGCTATTATCTCACTAAAAAGGCATTCTAATCCTTTCTCCCTCTCCATGCCTTCAGGAACTCCTAGAACTCGAATGTTGGGTTTTTTAATAGTATCCTGTAGATTCCCAACAATATTTTTTAGATTTCTAATTTCTTCTTCTTTTCTTTGGTTTGACTGTATAGTTTCCTGTGCTCTGTATTCTAAGTCCGATATTCTCTCTTCTGCCTCACCCATTCTGTTTGTAAGGCTCTCTAATGTGTTTTTCATTTGATCTATTGAATTCTTCACTTCATTATGATTTCTCGTCAGTATCACAGTTTCATGTTCTACTAGTTGTTTCATTTCAGCTTGATTTCTCTTTAATATTTCATTTTCATGAGAGAGATTTTCTACCTTGTCCATTAAGGATTTCTGTAGTTCAAGAATTTGTTTTTGAGTACTTCTTAGTGTTCTTATCAATTTTTTGAGATCTGCTTCTTGCATCTCTTCTATCTCATCATCTTTGTAATCTTGAATTGGGGTGTCTTTTTCATTTCGGGGCATCATAGTGTCTTCCTTGTTCTTATTACCTCGGTTTTTGCGTTTGTTGTTTGGCATATTGGTTTCTTCACTGTGGTGTTTTTTCCTTGTTATACTATGACTCTATATTAAGTGGACTGTCTGCTTTTGATGGAGCCTTAGAGGCTTGAGATGGGTGTGGCCTGAGAGCTCTGTTTGGTTCCTCAGGGTTGAGGGTGTGTCAAAGGAGACACTCCCAGGTTAGGCGTGGTAAATCTCTCTCTGTTAGTTTTTTTTTTTTTTTTTGGTTCAAAAGGGAAGTAATTCCACACAGCTGAATGGAATTGGGGGTGGTTAGCAGGCGAATGATATACCCACAGGAGCCAGAGATCGGAAGCTCTTTCCCAAGGACCAGAGAGGGAATCTTTGCGGCCCTTTGTGTGGGCTGAGATTCTCCTGTAGGCTCCCACTGGGCTGCCAAGGCTACTGAACTGTAGCGTCTCTGGAGAGTACTCACATGAATTCGTGATTTCCATGAGTTCTCTCCCCCACCGTCTCTTTTTTCACAGTCTCAGTTCATTAGCAACACACATTCATTAGGTTCTAATCTCCTGTTATTTCACCCCTCCCTCCCAGAGTCAGGTTTTTCTGCTAGGCTCGGGGCAGGTGCCGACCCGAGGTCGCCCTGCTTATGACGTATGTCCAAAATGGCACCTGCTCTTTGTCTTGCTCACCTTTGAGAGGTGAGCGGAGAGAGAGAAGCTCGTGTCCGTATCGGTCACTTTTTTCTCTCTCTCTCTCTTCTAGTTAGTCTGGTGAACTTTTCCCCGCAGGGTTTCAAGCCTTGTTCGCTCTAGGCTCCCTTTTCCGCTTCCCTGCTGGTAATTCGGGCTATTGATGTTCTGCTCACCTCACGTTCCAGCGCTGGTGTGTTGAATCTGCTGCTGGTGTCCCAAACTGCGGGCTCCCACGCTCTCCACGCAGGTCCACTGTGAATCTCCAGTTCCAGAAGGGTTTTCTCTGCTGTATCTTCCCCTACTCTTCCTTGAACCTGCAGTATCTCCACTTTTATTAAACTGTCTCTCCCCAGACTATCGGTGTGCTCCCTTCCTATTCCGCCATCTTGCCGCTCTCCAACAATACATTTTTTAAAATATCATGTATGTTTCCATACCTCTCATGACAATGACATTTTGTTTTTGTTGAGTTGTACTACTTGGATAAAGATACATATATCTATGTTCAAGAGTGATATGGGTCCGTGATTTTCTCTTCTTTTGATGTCCTGATTGAGTGACAAAAATCAAGATTTAATCTGACCCAGTGGGATGCTGGTAAATGTTAAATTACTGGGTCTCTATGATAATAAAAAGCCTTGTTTATAGTGTCTGGTGATTATCTTGGCATATAAAACTCTGCCATGGCTGATTTCAATGTGCCACGCTATGTCACTGAAAGCAGAGTTGGGAAGAGATGCTCACGATTGGCTCTTAGGAACCTGGGAAAGTGGGCCCAGCATGCCTGGTCCTGACCTAAAAACACAGTTTGGAAATTGTTCTATCACAATTTATACTCTGAATTAATTGTGCGATATTAGTGTTACTAATTCTTCTTCAAATTGCTGTTAGCATCTACAGGGCTTTAATGAATGATTTTGATCTTGTCACTCCTAAAACTAAATATAATTATAAAAATATATAAGACAATATAAATTTAAATATTGTATTACGTATTTTACATATTGATAGATTAATATATGTATATGTTATAATAAAATATTATATATTGATATATGGGTATTTTTATATATTGACATATAATTACTTAATGTAGAAACATGTTCCTCTTTTATAAGGAGGATGGGCTCCATCAGATTGTGTCTTTCAGGAGACACACTTATTTTAAAATGTGAGTGCTATATCCCATGAAAAATAATATTAAATGACTAAAAGGCAAAAGCAATCTCATGATCCTGCTGCCTTACACACTAATTGTACTTAGCTGGATAAATAGCAATGGTTTTGTCAAATGCTATTGAGAAATATATTTTTGCTAATTGCAATTCACTTTATCTTATGCTAAGACATTAATTTATTAAGTGAATCACTTTCTCTTTAGCTAAATCATTAGCTAAATTACACTGAAGAAATAAAATCCAGATGCAGAAACTAATTGGAAACATTGCTTTAAGGTGATGAAACATTTATATATCTAATTTGGGGAATCATTAAATTTTAGTTTAGCAAAGTTTTCACGTAACTCCCTGATATTTTTAATTTTGATCAAAATATATTGTGCCAAAGTCATTGAATAAAGTCATTGAAAAAGTCATTGAAACCTTGGCATTTCTTTTCATTTATTTTAATAAGCACTCCAGTTTTAGGTGCTCAAAGATAAAAAGAAAGATGATCAAAGCAGTAATCTACTCCTTAAGGAGTCCAGTACAGAAAGAAGAAGACAAAACAACAATCACTCTACCAACTGATGCGTTATGGAAGAGATTTAAATAAGGTGCTAGAGCAACACAATAAGGGAGTGACACATTCATTCTCGACAAAGCCAATTTAATGTTTCACCCTCCTCTTCTCCCCTCTCCCCTCTGCCCTCTCCTCTCCCTCCCCCCTCCTCTCCTTTCCCCTTCCCTCCCCTCCCCTCCCCTCCCCTCTCCTCTCCTCTCCTCTCCTCTCCTCTCCTCTCCTTTGTTCCCAACAAGCTAAGAATCAAGTAATATAGATACATAATTGTATCTTTCTGTGTGAGGATAATGATAGCGGAGACACTGGTGAAGTCATAGAGTATATAACTCAACACAGTGAAGGGAGGATGGCAGGAAGTTTGAAACACTTTCAGAGCAAAGCCTTAAGCAAGCCTTAAGTAGGAGTTACCCAAGTAATGGGCAGGAATAGAAGCTGGAAGGTAGAAGGGTATTCTAGGAGGGAAGGATGTGAGCAGAGGAAGAGATATGACAAATAGTGTGCTATATGAGGAGTTTGCTAGAAGTTGTGCTCTGATGAACACAGTTTTAGGAAGAGTTGGGAGAGAGACAACAGAAGCAGAAGTACCACAAATGTCTTCAGGTTTCATTTTATCCTTTATCATGGAGTCACTAAAAGATTGAAACAGGGGACTTGTGTGGTTAGAATCATATTTGGTTACATAACAATGGCTGTGTATAAGGTGGAGACAGTTATCATTCCTTGGGATTTAAATGAAAAACAAGAGAGAAATCATTTGAGAAGAATTTGAGGAGCATTCTCTATATAGCACAGCCTATAGCAACTGATAAGCTATTAATTAGTTAAGACAAGAAGCAGTGAGGAAGACTCCTAATACTAGCCAAATAGATTGCGAGCCACTAATTAAGAACAGTTTTGTTTTGTTGAATGTGAGGCAGTATATGATAGTGAGATGGAAATGTTCAGTAAGTAAATGTTCAGTAAGTAGAGTTTGTGAGTATGTGCTGAGGACAGATCACTGTGGGAGTAAGAGGCTAGATTTTATTGTTTTTTTAAATAATAGTTATTGAAAACATCTGAGAATCCCTCTGGCTGTCTGCTGAGCCGCCCAGCTGGTCTGGCCAGGTGTACTCTCTCTCCACTCTCCCCACCCCACCCCCCAGTCTCTCAGGCTCTGTCTGGAGAGGTGCCCAACCGTCCTTACGGATGTCCCTTCCCTAATAAACCTTGCTATTTTACCTCCGACTAAAAAAAGAGAAAAGAAAAGATCTAAGAATATGAGATTAGCCAACAAGGAATTACCAAGTAGTACATCATACTACTAATATTCAAGAGTTATGTGGGGAAAAATAAGTTCTTGAAAGATATAGGAAAAAAATTCAAAAGTACCGAAACCAGGAGAGTTTGATGTTAGGGAGTAAAGGACCATGGAAGCCAGTAAATAAAGACTAAATTATTTCTATCAAATTTTGAAAAAAGAGGTCTTTGATGAGTTAAGTCGGAGCTACCTTAATGAAGTGCTTGAATTTGGAAAGAAATCCATATTGCATATAGCTGAGAAACAAATGGGAAATAAGAAGGAGGAAATACGTAATAACAAACTAGTTTTTTAGTCATCCAAACTGAAAAACAGAGAGATTACATGGGGGCTATAGTGAGCAGTAGAAAAATAATAGATGACTCTGTTTTAAATATAACCTTGAAATTTTAGCTAAGGTCGAGAAATCCAATTAAAGAAAGAAAAACTTGAAGAAATATTTCATATGATCAATGAAATAAGAACATGAAACATCAAAGGTGGAAGGGGAAGCAAGACACATGAAGTGAGCAGATCTCATCTTTCGCAGCTAGAAAAAAGGTGGGAACAGATGTGAATGTTGGTAACTGTGTGTAGGTAGGACAGGCAGTTAAAGGAGCTCACTCTTGATGGACCCGAGTCTCTTCATAAGGTGAAGTCACTATTCCATACTGACTATCCATTTGTTTACCAACCAAGTTGATCTGATAGCGACAAAGTATTGGTTAAGAAAGGAGACAGGGTTTCTACTTGTACCAAGTTTCACAGTCCAGTGGAATTTAAAGTTGTATAAACAAGCAGTAACAGTACAACATAAGTACCACCATATAGAAGGTAGAAATTACAGGAACTCATAGGAGGTATACCATCAAGATGGTCTATTTCATTTGACTCTATTATGAAAAACTATGATTTTAATTATATTCCACTGCTTTGCTTGCATATTACTTTTGAATTTTTCAGAAGAAGTTGGCTCTCACGTTGATGAATTAAACTGTGGTGAGGGACTGGCACTGTTAAAGCCCCAGCCCACAGTGTCAAAATCCCATATGGGCACCAGTTGGAGTTCTGCTACTCCACTTCTAATTCAGCTCCTTGGATTTAATGTGCCTGGGAAAGCAGTAGAAGATGGCCCAAATGCTTGGGTCCCTGCCACCCACATGGGAGACTCAGAAGAAGCTCCTGGCTCTTGGCTTCAGATTAGCCAAGCCCAGTTGCTGAGGACATTTGGGGAATGAACCAGTGGATGGAAGATATCTCTCTCTTTCTCTATCACTCTCTCTCTCTCTCTCCCTCTCTCTGTATCTCTAGTTTTCAAATTAATAAAAATAAATCTTTAAAAAATTGTGGCAACTGCAAGGTACAGGCACAGGCAAAGACTTCTTGGAAAAGACCCCGGAGGCACAGGCAGTCAAAGCCAAAATTAACAACTGGGATTACATCAAATTGAGAAGTTTCTGTACTACAAAAGAAAAAATCAGGAAAGGGAAGAGACAACCAACAGAATGGGCAAAATCTTTGCAAACTACGCAACCGATAAAGGATTAATACCAAAATCTACAAAGAGATCAAGAAACTCCACAACAACAAAATGAACAACCCACTTAAGAGATGGGCCAAGGACTTCAATAGACATTTTTCAAAAGAGGAAATCCAAATGGCCAACAGACACATGAAAAAATTTTCAGGATCACTAGCAATCAGGGAAATGCAAATCAAAACCACAATGAGGTTTTACCTCACCCCAGTTAGAATGGCTCACATACAGAAATCTATCAACAACAGATGCTGGCAAGGATGCGGGAAAAAAGGACACTAACCCACTGTTGGTGGGAATGCAAACTGGTAAAGCGACTATGGAAGTCAGTCTGGAGATTCCTCAGAAACCTGAATATAACCCTACCATACAACCCAGCCATCCCACTCCTTGGAATTTACCCAAAGGAAATTAAATTGGCAAATAAAAGAGCTGTCTGCACCTTAATGTTTATTGCAGCTCAATTCACAATAGCTAAGACCTGCAATCAACCTAAATGCCCATCAATAGTAGACTGGATAAAGAAATTATGGGATATGTACTCATTGGAATACTATACAGCAGTAAAATAAAAAACAATGAAATCCAGTCATTTGCAACAAAAAGGAGGAATCTAGAAAACATCATGCTGAGTGAAATAAGCCAGTCCCTAATTGACAAATATTATATGTTCTCCCTGATCGGTGACAATAAACCGAGCACCAAAAAGGAAACCTGTTGAAGTGAAATGGACACTATGAGAAATAATGACTTGATCAGCCCTTGTCCTGACTGTTGATGAACAACTTAATATTTTATCCCTTTTAGTATTTTTTTGTGCTACTTAATACTATTGGTTGAACTCTTTAAGTAACGCACAATTACTCTTAGGTATTTAAATTTAACTGAAAAGTGAGCCCTGTTAAATATAAGAGTGTGAATAAGAGAGGGAGGAGATGTACAGTTTGGGACATGCTCAATCGGACTTGCCCTAAAGAGTAGAGTTAGAAATGTGTCAGGGGATTCCAATTCAATCCCATCAAAGTGGCATGTACCAATGTCATCTCACTGGTCCAAGTGATCAATTTCAGTTCATAATTGATCATAATGATAGGATTGTGTCAAAGGGATCACATAAGTAAGACTAGTGCCTGCTAATACTGACTCATAGAATTAAAAAGAAGAGAGCAATCCAACATGGAAAGAGGAATACACAGCAGGCTCATACAATGACAAATGTCCTCAACAGCACTCTGGCCTCAGAATCAGCCGTTAAGGCAGTCAGATCAGGCTAAAAATCCCATGAGAGTATTTCAGGCATGGAAAGCCAAGACACTCTGGCAAAAACAAAAACAAAAACTCTAAATGAAAGATCTCTGTGAGTGAATCCCAGCAGAAAGAACGGGCTATCAAAGAAGGAGGTAACCTTCTCTGAAGGGAAGAGAGGACTTCCACTTTGACTATGACCTTGTCTAAATATGATCAGAGTCAGCGAACTCAAAAGTCTTCCATAGCCTTGGCAACTCATGACAAGAGCCTCGGGTGATTACTGATGCCATTAACAAGAGTGTCAATTGTTAAGTGAACAACAGGAGTCACTTTGCACTTACTTCCCATGTAGGATCTCTGTCCTTAATGTGTTGTACAATGTGAATTAATGCTATAACTAGTACTCAAATAGCACTTTACACTTTGTGTTTCTGTGTGAGTGCAAACTGTTGAAATCTTTACTTAATGTATACTAAATCGATCTTCTGTATATAAAGATAATTGAAAATGAATCTTGATGTGAATGGAAGGGGAGAGGGAGAGGGGAGGGTTGCAGGTGGGAGGGAAGTTATGGGGGGGGGGGAGCCACTGTAATCCAAAAGCTGTACTTTGGAAATTTATATTTATTAAATAAAGTTTAAAAAATAAAATAAAATAAAAAATAATAAATTGTGGTGAAATCACAGTGCTACTTATACAGAAGTAAAGATATTGATATAGTTCTACATTCAGTTAAAAACATGTTCTGTACATAGTATTGAGTGAAAAAAAAACACACATTGCTAAATTGCATGTGTTGGATAATACTTAAAAGTAAATCATAAACCAATAAATTAGAAAGAAATGATTGTACATGATGTATCCATGTTATTATTCTAATTTAATAAGTATATTAGGATAATATTTATGTTTAAATAGGGGGTTCCAAGATGGCTTAATAGGGACAAGATATGCTGATTCTGACCAGAGGAAGATACCAGAAAAAAAAGCAAAGGAAGTATACTCGCAGGGGAGAGTTAGGGAGAAATTCACAGTGGAAATACTATAGCGGGAAGAGGAATGCCATGGAGCAATGTGGAAAGTGCAGACATGCAGCAGGGAGCAGGGACACCTCAGCTAGAGGTTGGAGAAGTGTTCTGAGAGCGATGTGAGAACAAACTGCAGCAACTGCCATCACTGGCGATACTGCCTGAGGGAGAGCCTTGCATTGTCTTTGAGTCTGGCCTGTAGCCCCAGTAGTGTACCCTATAATTCAGGTAAGGAAAAACACATTTAATTCTCCCCATACCCCAAGCAGGGGGCCTGGCAAGCGGAGGGAAGAAGACGTCATTCTGACACAAGTAGAGGCTGTGGTGGCTCTTGTGTGTGTGACCAGGGAATTTTAGCCCAAGGAAAAATCTGTATTTCCCACTGCCTTTGAGACTGGCTGGTAGGCTTGACAGGGGACAGGGCGCTTACTTAGAAATATGAGGTGCCCACGTCCTCTGAACCTATCACAAGCTCCGGGGCTCAAACTGCCAAGGTGGAACACCTACAGGCACCTACCTGGTTCTGGAAAGGACTCTTCTCTCTCCATGGATAGCACAGGCTCATACCTCTGCACCCCTATGACTGTGATCACCAGAATTCCATATGGTCATTGGTTTGTGTACCAGCTGCTCCTCTTCTGATCCAGCTCTCTGCTATGGCCTGGAAAAACAGTGAAAGATGGCCAAAGTGCTTGGGCCTCTGCACCCATGTGGGAGACCCAGAAGAAGCTCCTGGCTTCGGATTGGCCAAGCTCCTGCTCCTGAGGCCATTTGGGGAGTGAAGCAGCAGATAAAAGGCTTTTCTCTCTGTCTCTTGCTCTCTGTCTGTATATCTGTCTCTCAAATAAATAAACAAAATCTTTTAAAAAGAGAGAGAGAGATTGAGACTATTGAAACTGAAAAAAGAATTTGGTAAAGTTTCAGGATATAAAATTCACACAAAAAATCAATAGCATTTGTATACAGACAATTCCATGGCTGAGAAACTACTTCTAAGATCAATCATATTCACAATAGCTACAAAAAACTTTAAATACCTTGAAGTTAATTTTCAAGAAGGTGAAACATCTCTACAATAAAAATTACAAAACACTAAAGAAAGAAAAAATGAAGACACAAAAATGGAAAATACTGTTTGTGGATTGGAAGAATTATCATCATCAAAATACCTGTATTACTCAAAACAATTTACAGATTCAAGGTGATCCCAATCAAAATACCAATGACATTCTTCTCAGATCTACAAAAAAACGGTGCTAAAATTCAATGTAAACACAAGAAACCCTGAATAGCTAAATTAATCTTTCAAAAATGAAGCTGGAAGAATCACAATACCAGACTTCAAGACATAACATGGCAATTATATAATCAAAACAGAAATAGACAATGTGGATCAATGGAATAGAATAGAATCCCAGAAATCAATCAATGCATATATGACCAATTAATCTTAGGATAAAATCAACCCTTGGAGAAAGGACAATTCTTCAACTGGTGCTGGGAAAATTCCATTTCACATGCAGAAGTATGAAACAAGACTTGCACCTTTTACCTTATACTAAAATCAATTAAAATGGATTGAGGATCTAAATCTACAATCTGATATCATCAAAGTACTAGTGGAGAACATTGCAGAAAATCTGCAAGACATTGCCATAGGAAAAGACTTTTTGGAAATGACCCTAGAAACACAAGCAATCAAGGCCAAAATACACAAATGGAATTACATCAAGCTAAGAAGCTTCTGCACTGCAAAAGAAATACGAAGTCAAGAGGCAACAGACAGAATGTGAGTAAAAATTTGTAATCTGTGAATCTGAACAGATAAAGGATTATATCTAGAATCTATAAAGAGCTCAAGAAACTCAACAAAAATGAAACAAACAATCCAGTTAAGACATGGGCAAAGAATTTTAAAGGACATTTTTGCAAAGACAAAATTCAAATGGTCAACAAATGCTCAGGATTACCAGCCATCAGGAAAATGCAAATAAAAACCACAATGAGGTTTCACCTCGCCCAGTTAAAATGACTTTCATACAGAAATCAGAAAACAACAAATTCTGGTGAGAATGTGGGGAAAAGTTTCCCTAAGCCATGGTTGGTTGTGATGCAAGCTGGTATGGCCATTGTGGAAAAGAGTTTGGAGATTCCTCAGCAAATTGCAAATATATCTCCCATACAACCCATCAATCCCACTCCTGGGAATTTACTCAAGGGAAATGAAATCAGTATATGATAATTATCTGTACCCTTATGTTTATTGGGGTACAGCTCAATTCACAATAGCTAAGATATGGAATCAACCCAGATGCTCATCAATTGATAACTGGTTTTAAAAAATGTGGCACATATACACTATGGAATACTACACAGCAGTAAAAAAGAATGAAATCCTGTATTTTGCAACCAAATGGATGCAACTTGAATCCATCATACTGATTGAAATAAGCCATTCCAAAAAAAGACAAATATCAGGTTTTTCTTGATCCATGGTAACTAATAGAATACGAATAATGTAATATATAATTATTTGCATTTCAATCCCATAAAATTATTGTTCTGAGGAAATGGCTTAAAGTCTAAATGGAGTTAATTATTACCTTATAATCACCCAGGAAATATTTAGATGTTACATTGTCATTGGTTGTATCTCATTGAAAGAAATTATGAATGACTGACCAAAAAACTGTATATGCATTAAATAGTCATTTACACATTCAATTCTTATATATAGGCATTGTCTATATTCCCAATAAACTAAGGTCTTTTTGCTTTTTACTTGTTAAACTTATTTGGTGAAGTTTTAAGCCTTTTTACCGTAATATAAATTTGTTATCTCAAAAACTAAAAAAAAAAAAAATACAGAATAAAGGGTAGAAGGAAGGATGGAAGGAGGAAGGTAATATCATTATGTTTTTAGGCATGTATCTACAAATCATATTGAATCTGTTAGAATTAATTAAAATTAAAACAAGAAAAAAGAAATGGACACTGAAGGATTCAAAATTAAAACAGTAACATGTTTGCAATTTAATTCTTCATAAAAATGATTATATGCACACACATACATAGAGACTGAGACAGATAATGATCAAGTGAATGTGAAAAAATTCTAACGATTCTGCCATGGTAAGTGGAGATTCTATGGAAGCTTTTGTACTAGTTTTAGATGATCTAAACTAGGTTAACAAAATCAAACAATGTAGTTTGGCACCTGAAAGAGGAAAAACAAAACAAAGTACATTTTTTTCCTTTAGCAAAACAAATTCTAAAATTATGCTAACATTTGAACTATATTAACCCCCCAGTTGTAAAGTAACAATCTTTTCATTTGTTATGTTCAAGTAACCAAGGTAACCAGAACAGTTAAGAAACAGCTGCAATGGAATTGCACGCCTCCTGGAATATCTACTTCCTTTTGTCTGCTCTGTGAGCCCCTAATTTCTCCTTCCTTTTTTTTTTTCTGCAGCAGAAGTGTGCTAAACTGTGACTCTCATCACATGCCCGAGGTCTAAAGATTACCTAAGCCCAAGATGAAGAAGATCCTAGAAACTGAGAGACATTTGCAAATATCAGCACAAAGGACAAAGGTCTACCAGGACAAGGAAGCAAAATCTGAAGAAGAGTATCTGGTGGACACTCCTAATTTACAAAGGAAACACTCTGTCCAGGAGCCGGTGATGGGCACAATGTGTTGCTTTGCCAGAGGACTCGATGAAATGGACTCATCTAGTCCAGAACGGCTCACCCAACTGACACACATTCTCAGAATTGCCTCTTATGTTTTGTATTTAACAAATGGGATTCTGAAATTAAAGATAGAGTGCAAGCTTTCTTGTGTTTCATAGATTTATGTGTTTGTGCTTTTGCTGGCTTCTTCTTTCTGTGTTTTCTCCAAGATTTATAGCATGCATAAATCACTATTACATTTAGAAAAAAATTAGATCTTTTTATAGCATGTTATGGTTAATTTCATGTGTTAACTTGGCTTGGCCTCTTAGTCACCCCATAATTTCTCATAAATTATTCTAGATATTTCTGTAGTGGTCTTTTTAGTAGACTTTGCGTGACAATTACCCTCCATAATGTGAATGGGTCTCATCTAATCCATTGAGGAACTTAAATGAGTTTAATAGAAAAAAGTCTGACCTTCCTAATAGAAGAAGGAGTCCTGCCAGCATATCATCCATGGACTCTAATTCCAGCATCAACTCTCTCTTGCATCTCCAGCCTGCCCACATACCCTGCAGATTTTAGACTAGCCACCAAATTTATGTAAGCCAATTCTTTAAAATAGATCTCCCTATCTGTCTATTCTTTCATCCATCCTGTTAGTGCTGTTCCTCTGAAAAACCCTGACTAAAACATAGTAAGAACAAAATGAGAATGGATGGGCTAGAGAAGTGAAAGGAAAACATGGCAGCCAACTTCAATGAAACGAAATTAACAGGGTTAATTTCTTTCTAATATTAATATAGAAGGCTTTAAATCTACAGATTAAAACACGCTAAGTCTGAAAAAATGTTGACAAATGTTGGTGAACCAAATTAGATATCTTCATTATTCAATTAATTTTTGCTGTTTGTTTCTAGAATTTAGACTAAAAATTTCTACAATTTCTAAAACTTGAAATTTTTGTTTTCCAAATTGAAAACATATCATGAAATAATAATTGGAAGAAATACACTATACTTGAACAAAAGAAAACTATAAAACAGATTAGCAAAACTTCTAACAATTGTCATATATTTGAGTACCAAAAAAAGTTGCATTTTGAAAGCTAAAAGATAGTTTCAAAAAATGCTTTCTTTTGTAGACTCGCTGATGTGAAAAATATTGACATTGTTACTTTGAGTTATTATTTAAATTATATTTTCCATATGTTTCCCTATTTTGTGGTACTTTTTTCCCAATATCTGAACATTGTTGGTGTTTTTAAAAAATATTGTTATTTTTCTATGTTAAATTACTGCATTAATTTTGCCTGAATTGAATTTTCTTTATCTTAAATTATCTGTTCCAAAACATTGGTTACATATCAACATTCATTAAGATGTTAGTGTCTGCCTCATGAAAATCTTCCTTTTAAAGTTCTTGGGGGCTGCGCTGTGGAGCAGCAGGTTAATCAGCCGCCTGCAATACCAGTATCCCATTTGGGTACCAGATCAAGTCCCAGATGCTCTACTTCTGATTCAACTTCCTGCTAATGCTCCTGAGAATGCAACAGAAGATGGCCTAAGTGGCTGGAACCTTACACCCACATGGGAGATCTGGATGAAGCTCCTGGCTCCTGATTTCTGCCAGCCCCAACCCTGGCTATCGTGGCCATTTGGTGAGTGAACCAGTGAATGGAAGAGATCACTCTCCCTCCCTCCCTCTCTGTAACTCTGCCTTTAAAATAAAAGAAATAAATCCTTTTTCAAAAATGTGTCCTTAGATTATAAAATAATTTCTGTTATACACAGTGGGTGTTTTTGAAATTTTACTTTCCTATTTATTATTGCAATGATATATCAATTATAACAATATTATAATGTTCACCATTTTGCTTCTTGGGCTATCTAGTTTTTTTTCTTCATTCCCAGCTGTATTCAACCAATCACAAAATTCTGTTTTAAGAAAAAATGTTTTTAACATTTAAGTAAAAGCTGTGTATTTAGGATTACGAGCCTATCATATGCATTATCAATTCTGCATATTGTGTTCTTCATTGTAATCTTTCACCATTAATTTTCTGTTTTCATAAATAGATTAACATACCCTGCTAATAATTGTGGAGTGTCGCTCACTTACATTTTGACTTTCTATCACCTACTGGAAAGCTGGAGGGCTGGTTTTTTACTGTGGAGCTGTCTGTGTGACCTGGCAACCTTTGTCACTGTATCCTGGTGCTGGATTGCTGGATTTTCCCAGCACATCTTTCTGAAAATGTCAACAATGTTGTACCTATTCCCCCTGAGCGAGATCACTGCTATGCTTACTCCACTACAAAGAGAAAGCAGCAGGGGGCAGAGTATCTCTGACAGCTTGCAGTCTCACATCCAAGTGCATGTTTCTAGCATATTGCAAACCAGGGAAGCCCATGCTCCCGGTGACCCTCTGCCTGTGAGTTCCTGCATGCATTTTGTGATGCTTGCTGTGTGCCTCAAGGCTTTGCAACTGAAACCTGATCAAACATTGCAAGTAAACAAGAACAGCATTTTAAAAAGTTGTGATAAGAATATTTAATATGAAATCTATTCCCTTAATAAAAATGTAAATGTATAATACAGTATTGCCAACAATACACATAATTTCATACAGGCGATCTAACATTTGTCTTGCAAAACTGTAACTTTCTACTCGGTGAATAACAACTCCCTATTTCCTCTTCCCCATCCCCTAGTTTTCCTGTGTGTCCATTATACTCCTCAAATAGCTAAAATCATGGAGTATTTGTCCTCCTGTGACAGGCTTATTTCACTTAACATAGCGTCTTCAAGGAATTATTAAACTCATTTTACTGGAAACAAAGTCCGATGGATGAAGCACATTTCCAAGATCACAAATCCAGTTATTAAAATTGCTGTGCCATGGCCAGCGCCGAGGCTCAATAGGCCAATCCTCCACCTGCGGCGCCAGTACCCCAGGTTCTAGTCCCTGTCAGGATGCCAGATTCTGTCCCAGTTGCTCCTCTTCCATTCCAGCTCTCTGCTGTGGCCCTGGAAGGCAGTGGAGGATGGCCCAGGTCCTTGGGCCCTGCACCCTCATGGGAGACCAGGAGGAACAACCTGGCTCCTGGCTTTGGAAGGGCGCAGTGTACTGGCTGCAGCACGCCAGCCGTAGCGGCCATTGGGGGGGTGAACCAACGGAAAAGGAAGACCTTTCTCTCTCTCTCTCTCTCTCTCTCTCTCTCACTGTCCACTCTGCCTTTCAAAAAAAAAAAATTGCTGTGGCATTTGACTTTTTTATTCTCAGATAAATCATCAGCGATGTAGGCTTCTGGAAAAAAGTAGCTAACATATTATTTCGTTTATACAAGACCCTCTCACAAGAACTGTACATTTACTGACATATTTAAACCCACAACAAATCTCTAGAACAGGTATTAATGTGACCCCTTTGTTATGGTGAAAGAGGCAAATCGGAATTTGGTGGAATCCCCAAAGTCACATGACTCTTGGTGAGTTGGAAAGCTGGAGTTCAATCCAGGTGGTCTGGGTCCAGAGTCCACACTCTCACTTTAGCTGCACTGTGATCCACATACAGGCCCAGAATCACCTTCCCAAAGTTGGGAGAGCTGCCCAACCACACCTGTTCCTGACCTCAAAAACAGTTTATCCTTGGGCAAGAGAAGAAGTATCTCCCATCAGGGATCAGGTGGGCATGTAGAGTGTCCCCAGGGTGGTAAGGCAGGGATTGTGGCCCAAGTCATCAGTTAAGGCAGGTATAGGCCAAACACAGCAGAAATGTGGAGAGCTGTTGGGATAAACAAATTGTCTTCAAGCTCTCAGACTTACTCAACATGGGATTATACATAGTTTTATGACCTCCTTTGGCACTCGAGGTCATGCAGGGCACCATGGATCCCGTGCAAGACCGCCCAGTGCACTGGGAGGAGGTCTAGCATCTTTGCCCTTTCGGTGCTAGGAAGATCCCTATCCCAATGACAGCCACAAATGCTCCCTCACACACACTCTCCCATTTCCAGCTTGAATTCCATCAATTGTTCCTTCTGTGCTGAGAATCACAATATGAATCCCTGAGGAGTCATCTGGAATCAAGACTCACAGGCAGTTGATCTGTGCTTCACTGGGATGTACTTCATACCTTGACGTTCTTGGCTTTACAGACATTTGAAGAGATTCCCCAATTCCTGAGAGCTTTCACTAAAGTTCTCCAAAACAAGTACTCTATTTTTCCTTCATTTTCAAGAGAGATTCTGAGTTTGTCCATGTCACTCTAGCTTCATCAGGTACTGGATTTCAGGAAACAAAAATTGAAAGCAAAATATTTGAAACAGTTACCTGGCTGCAGTGTTGGGGTGGGCTTTGTCCATGTGTAGATTGTTTAAGAAGACCAGGGAACTGTCACAAGTAAACAAAATGAGAGAGTTGTATAGCACTCTGCAGTTATATAGCACTACAGTCTCTAGCAGATTGTCATAAATCAGAGGTACAATACAAATTCTGAGTTTCCAGAGCAGAATTAAATGTAAATTTTTTAAAAAAAAAAAGGATTTTCAAGTCAGGAAACAGATGCAGATAGAATTTAAGAGACGTAAGAGTTAACAGGCCAGAAACAGAAGCGGAGCGATGATTTGGGATGTTGGCCAGACTATTGTGTTTGGGGCAATTATCATTGCTCCGTGGTGATGGTTGCACAGTTCTCAGAATTTAGCAAAAACCATCAAACTACACAATTCAAAGGTGTAATTTTATAGCCAGAAATTATATGTCAGTAATGCTGTTATATTTTTAAAGTATATGTGTGAGATAGACTTACTAAACAAGAATAAAAAATAGGACAAGAATTTGTGTACATAATATTTCCAAGGTTCTTAGTTGCTATTTCAAAATGTTTGTGTAGGTAGTAAGTATCTAAAAATTCAAAGAGGGGCTAGCGTTGTGGTGTAGCGAGTAAAGCCTCTGCCTGCGATGAGAGCATCCCATATGGGCACTTTCTGAAATCCTGGCTGCTCCACTTCTCATCCAAGTACCTGCTAATGACCTCAGAAAGCAGCAGAAGATGGCCTAGGTACTTGGGTCCCTGCTGTCAATGTGGAATATGCAGATGAAGTTCCCTGCTCCTGGTTTTGGCCTGGCCCAGTATTGGTTGTTGTGGCCATCTGGGGAATAAACCAACAGATGGAAGATTCTCTCTCTCCCTCTCTCTCTCTCTCTTCCCTTGTCTTTCCCTCTCTCTCTCTGTAACTGTGATTCTCAAATAAATATCTTTAAAAATTCATATAAAATGTATATTATGAGAAAAATGTGCATGGATTTCAATGTTTAAACTCATCTTTTAATTCCATCCCCCCACACACAATTTTTTTCATCTAAAACTGAAAGTAAAAGAGCAACTCTATGGCTTTTGGCAAAGTCAAAAATTGTGAGAATAAGATATGATCTATCTAAAAAAGCAGCAGCAATGGTTTAGGGTTTTTTTTGAAATTTATGTTATTTATTTTAAAGGCAGAATGACAGACAAAGAGGAAGAAGCAGAGAAAGAAATTGTCTATCTGCTGTTTCACTCTCCAAATGTTTGCAACAGCCGGAGATGGGCCAAGCAGAAGCCAGGAACCAGGAACTACAACTGGACTTCCCAAATGGGTGACAGGGACCCAAGTACTTGAACCACCTTCTGCTGCTTCTCCAGACTCATTAGCAGGGAGCTGGATCAGATTAGAAGCAGACAGGATTTGGAACAAATTCTCCAATATGGGATGCTGGTGTCACAAGCAACATGTTAACTTACTGAGCCACAATGCTGGCCCTGCCACTCATTTTCTTGATCTAGAAAGTGTATTAGAACATTTTGGTATGGGAAAGTAAACTTATTTTCTATTCCTAGACATTCAAATTTACCAGGAATAACAAATATATATTCAAAATATCAAATTTTATGATTTTAATGATAGGATTCATATACAGTATTTTAACTTTTTTTCTTAAAATGTTCTTGTTTTGTAACTATTGTAAAATACATATGCATTGTAGCTGAAAACATATCTCCTGTTTTACTTATCAGTTTTAAATTCAGTCCTGTCTTGATTTAGAGTTGGCTATTTATGTTAATCATTTAAAACTTAACACAGCCATGGTTAAGCACAAATAATTATGAAGCGTAAATAAATATTTAATAGATACTATTAAACCATATGCAGGTCATGGCTAACTTTGTGCTAGATATAATAACATTATTGTATTTGTTCCTTTGTTATTTTTTAAAATGTTTATTTCTTTTTTATGTGAAGAGCAGACAGAGAGAGAAAGGACATTCTAATTTTATTGAAAACATCTTCAGTGTAAAGAAACAGGAATGCTTAAACGTAGTTAAATAAAACAATGGCTTTAGCTTCCTCTTTGGAAGTGTACCATAGAAATACAGAAAATATTTCCACACCCATTGACGTGGAAACATTTAATTGAACAATATTTATTCAGTATATTGTTAATGTATTTTCAAGCTGCATTTAAAAAATTTTTAGATCTTAATATAATTAAAAGAAGATGAAAAACGAGCAAAATGGAACAAACATTTATTAATGGACACTTTCTGTGCTGCTTTCCTTTTACTCAGTACGCCCTAAGTAATTATTCAAGAATTCTGATAAAAGATATGATGCATTTGTTCATTCAACATATGTGTTGAATCCAGTCATGTGCCAATCACTGTACTAATGGTGCCAACCAACATGAACACAGTCTCTGCCCCCATCAAACTCAGAGTCTATTGGGAAAATAGATGCATAAATCTACAAAGCTAATTGTAACATATTATGCAAGGACAATGATAACGGGAGGCACTGTTAAACTCTTAGGAAGAGTATTTAACCCAAGTAAGTGATGGGAGGATGACAAGGAGAAGGAGTTTGAAAGGCTCTGGGAGCCAAGCCTTAAGGAAGAGTTACCCAGGTAAAGAACAGAAACAGAGGCTGGGAGTTGAAGAGATTCCAGAAGGAGGAGATGACATGAATAAAGGAATAGATCTGGTGTGTAAGGTGAGAGTTTGCTAACAGTTGGGTTCTGATGAACATGATGTTAGGAAATGGTAGAAGAGAAGGTGACTTCTCTTCTTGTCACTTATGTTATCCTAGGAGGTTGGGCTGTATCCTGCCTGTGTCAAACACTGTGTCAATCAAACAAAGGACAAATGTGGTTAAATGATATTAGTTACATCATTTGACTGTACATATATGATGAAGCAAGTTTGGAATTCCTTTGAATATTAAGGAAGAAAAACATACAAATCATTTGAGAAGTATTGGGAGGCATATTCTGCACTTTGTGGTTTATAACAGCATTCAGGCATCAAATTATAGCTAGATATATTATAGTGCCATGAATCAAGAATATTCTAGAAGACATCTGGAGAGTAAAACCAATTTGGTTTTGACTCGTTGAATTGAGATGTCATTTGATATCCAGATAGAAATATCCTGTAGGCAGTTGGATCTGTGAGAATGTGGATTTGTATGGGAACTAGAGGTTTAGGAATTTAGAATATGAGAGTAATCACTGAAAATGTATAAGGAGATGAAATTATAAATTAGGGTTAATCAAGTAATTCACCCTAGGGAAGAACACAGACATTTAAGGGATGTGTGAAAAGCATGAGTCATAAAAGAGGCAGAGAATTATAAAAAGTATAGGATTTAGAGAAAATGATGCCCAGGAGCAGAGAGCCAGAGTCAAAAACTGTTTTTCCTGAACTTAGAATTACAGCAGTCACTGGCGCCCTATGCCAAAGTCATTTCTGAGAAGAATTAAGACAGAAAACAAAGAGCAGGCACTTAGCCTAACAATTGAGATATCTGCATTCGACATCAGAACCTGGGTTCAGTTCCCATCTCTGGCTCCTGAATCTACCTTCCTGCAATGCAGCTTCTGAGAGGCAGTACGATGGCTCAAGTAATTGGGTTCCTGCTTTCAACGTGGGAGACTCGAATTGAGTTCCTGGTTTGTGGCTCCAGCTTATTCCCAGCCCCAGCCTTTGCAGTGTTTTGAGAAATGAATCTGCAAATAGACATGTTCTTTTTCACTCTCCACACTTCCCCTTCTCAAATTAAAATAGTCAAATAGTAATCAATTGAGAAACGAATGGAAGCTAACAGAATAAATGCTTCTTATTTAAAAAAGAGAGAAAAGACAATTGATGATGGATATAGGGCAAAGTGGAGACAATAGTTAATCTTAGATGGGAAAGAAAAGCCTAAGTTTTGCGCATGGGAAGTAAACACCAAAAAAAGAAAGAAATTGTAGAAATAGAAGGTGGGAATTTCAAATAGATCCATGTGGAAAGGACAACAGGATTGCTGGGGCAGAAGATAATGGAGTTGGAAGAAAACAGATTGTGTCTAGTGTGTTTTCTCAGTGAATAAGGCAACATTTATAAGTTCAGGTCCCAGAGGTTGGCATAGTATGTGGGTGCAGGTTGTTTCATTGAATCTGCAAATAATTTTGGATAGTATGCACATTTCAGCAATATTCATTCTTCCAATCCATGATCATACAATGTCTTTTCAATTCTTTCTGTCCCATTAAATTTCTTTTCTTTAACTTTTATTTAATAAATATAAATTTCCAAAGTACAGCTTTTGGATTATAGCGGCTTTTTCCCCCCATAACCACTCTCTTACCCACAACCATCCCATCTCCCACTCCCTCTCTGATCCCATTCTTCATCAAAATTCATTTTCAATTATCTTTATATATAGAAGATCAATTTAGTATATATTAAGTAGATTTTAACAGTTTGCACACACAGAGAAACACAAAGTATAAAGTTCTGTTTGAGCACTAGTTATACCGTTAATTCACATTGTACAACACATTAAAGACAGAGATCCTACATGGGGAGCTAGTATACAGTGACTCCTGTTGTTGACTTAACAATTTGACACTCTTGTTTATGACATCAGTAATCATTGGAGGCTCTTGTCATGAGCTGCCAAAACTATGGAAGCCTCTTGAGTTTGCCAACTCTGATCTTATTTAAACAAGGCCATAGCCAAAGTGGAAGTTCTCTCCTCCCTTCAGAGAAAGGTACCTCCTTCTTTGATGGCCTGTTCTTTCCTCTGGGATCTCACTCACAGAGATCTTTCATTTAGGCTTTTTTTTTTTTTTTTTTTTTTGCCACAGTGTCTTGGCTTTCCATGCCTGCGAAACTTTCATGGGCTTTTTAGCCAGATCTGAATGCCTTAAGGGCTGATTCTGAGGCTAGATTGCTGTTTAGGACATCTGCCATTCTATGAGTCTGTGTATCCCACTTCCCATGTTGGATTGTTCTCTCCATTTTAATTCTATCTATAAGTATTAGCAGACACTAGTCTTGTTTATGTGATCCCTTTGACACTTAATCCTATCATTATGATCAATTATGAACTGAAACTGATCACTTTGACTAGTGAGAAGGCATTGGTACATGCCATTTTGAACTGGAATCCCCTGGCCTGTTTCTAACTCAACCATTAGTAGTAAGTCCAATTAAGCATGTGTCAAACTGTACATCTCCTTTTGTTTTCATTGTAGGGATATTTCATCTCTTTAGTTAAATTTATTCCCATGTATTTTTATAGCTTTAGAAGTGAGATTGTCTTTTGATTTCTTTTTCAGATGATTCACTACTAATTTATAATTTATTGATTTTTTTAAAAGATTTATTATTTATTTGAAAGTTAGAATTACAGAGAGAAGGAGGGACACATACACAGAGACAGAGAGAGAAAGAGGGACAGAGGGAGAGACAGATACAGAGACAGAGAGATTTTCCATCTGTTGGTTCACTCCCTAGATGGCTGCAATAGATAGGGCTGTCCCATGTCAAAACCAGAAGCCAGGAGCTTCTTCTAGTTGTCCCAGTACTTCCAAATGGGTAACAGGAGTCCAAGCCCTTGGGCCATCTGCTGCTGCTTCACCCAGGCCATTAGTAGGCAGGTCCTACATTGGTCACAACTGAGTCTTATAGTCACAGGTCCTGTGCAATCTTGGGAGTGCACACCAAGTCTACAAGTGACGAATGGTGGCACACTACAAAACAAGTCTGTCTCACCAGGACACAGACCTCTGCCTGGTACTAATACAAGTCTAGAGCCTGTCCACAAGCACTGGCCTTTGGATAAAAATCCATTAAGTTCTGCCTAGTGTTGTACTTTATCAGCCCAGCACTAAGTCACAAGACACAGTCGTGTGGCCTCTTTCTGTCTTCTCAAGGTTGAAGAGTGATAAAGGCCAAAGGCAGCCCTCTGGCCACCCAGATTGGCCCCAGAGTGATTATGCCTGGGTCCCACAGTCACAGATCCTTACAATGTTGTGAGGTCATCCACCTGCCCACCAGATATTGGCAGTGACACATGCCAAATGAGTCTGACCCTCTGGAGCACAGGTTTCCCCTTGATGCCAAATAAGTCTGGAGGATTAATGTCATGCACAGAACTGTGACGAGAGGCCTTTGGGCTTTATTGGGGGTTGGATATAGTCATCACAGGCCTAGTTCTGAGCACCAACACAAGGTCCTATGCTCCCTTTCCTAGCCTCTCTGTGCAATGGAATTTCAGGGGCCCAATTTGCAGGGGCCCAAGCCCTCGGGCCATCCTCCACTGCCCTTCCAGGCCACAGCAGAGAGCTGGACTGGAACAGCAACCAAGACTAAAACCCAGCACCCATATGGGATGCCGGTATCGCAGGAGGAGGATTAACCTAGTGTGTCACGGCACCAGCAATTCATGGATTATTTTTAATCCCTTTCCTTTCCTGTGACTAGTAGAGATGATACTCTTAAGGAGAAGCAGAAAATAAATTTAATAAATGCATTCAAAATGTAAAAATTTTAAATAAGACATTTGTGTAGTACTTGAGAAAGACAAAAGGTGCAACTATTGCAAAGACTCTAAGGTGGGGGAGTTACACTGAAGGAAAAATAAATAGATGCTAGTTTGGCCAGAGTTAAAGCAAGAGAGTAAGAAAAAAAATGAGAGAAATGATCAGAGTGACTGGAACATGTGGGTCATTGTGAAGATTTATCTTCTACTCTGAGAAAACCTGTTAAAATAAAAAAAAGTATGTCAACCATTCTTTTTTGAGACACCAGAAGAAAAAGCTTTGGGTGGCCCAACTGATGACTTAGATAGACCTGTTCACCATGCCCAGGGCAAAAAGGATCTGCATGTGCTTCATTTCATTCTTGACTTTTTGTGTGAATCCTGGCTTCCAGGAACTCACCAAGAGTTTATGGTTCTGCCATCGTACCATGGTCACCATGAAACTCAGTGCCTTATTTGCTCACAGACACCAGTTGACTCAAGAGGAATAGACATGTAGGAGTTGGTGATTGAATTCAGAATGACTTTCTAGTCACCAGTTTTCCAGAATCTTCTGATCGAAGATGAAAAATTATATAGATTTATGATGATCCAATTCTACAATAACTTTTTTCATTTATAACTTGTTTTCATTTATACATTCTCATATCACAAAGAAAGCAATAAACATTTATTTGTTTGTTTATTAATTTGAAAATCAGAGATACAGAAAAAGAGGGAGAGATACAGAGAGAGATCTCACATCTGCTGGTTCACTCCCCAAATGGCCAAAATAGCCAGTGCTGGGCCAGGCCAAAGCCAGCAATCATGAGCTTCTTCCAAGTCTCTCACATGGGTAACTGGGACCCAAGCATCTGGGCCATTTCCACTATTTCTCCTCAGACATTAGCAGAGTGCTGAATGGAAATAGGGCAGCTAGGACACAAACCAGGGCCCATATGAGATGCTGTCATTGCAGGCAGTGACTTTACCCACCACAATGCCTGCCCCAAAAAGTCGCTTTTAAAATGAAGGTATTACAAAAGGTACAATTTAGGTAAACTATTTATTTGATCTTTTACAATTAACATTATATAATAACAGTTACTACTGTTCAACTGGTCATAGTTTACTATAGAAAAGTGTCAGACCAACAATCCAAAAAATCTTGGCTGTGTACAACAAAGCTGTAGTTCGTTTCTTCACAGAATTATCTATGATATAGAATTACATTGTCTTGAAAGAAGTAGTATGCATCAAATAAAATAACAAGAGCATACATTTTTCAGGATTTACTATTTTATGTATATTTTGTTAAAACTTTTATTCATATGGTTTTCTCATCCCTCAAAGCTTCCACTATGGGAAGCATTGCTGACCTTCTACTGTTACAGAGGAGGACATACTTACAGACACACACATGTGAAGTGATAGAGGCAGTCTTGTCTGACTCCATACCCAGGAGACCTAATATCTAGTCATGGTTTATAAAACCACCAAAATGGGTACAAATATCCCAAACTAAAGGATGCCAAGTTTTTGTAAACATGTAAAGTTATGTGCCAAAATCCTCAGTTCCAATTGACCTGTTGGGCAGTTCAAGACTTGCTTTAGTGAGCATCATACAGTTTTCAATGGAGTTGCTCAAGAACAGCTGTCTAATTTAACATCTGCCAAGATGATGCAGGCCAAACTCACAACCTCAGCGCCAGGGCACAGTTTCCCTGCAGAGTCGGCTTCTACACTGAGGGCATTAACTGAGCCACTGACTTTCAGTCTGTCTCCTGAATACAAATGGTATTTTGAAATAATAAAGTATCTCATACTAATTTGAATTACTCATTAAAAATTAAAGAAAAAGGGCAAAAGATTAAATGAACCATACTTAACCCCAAACATGTAAAAAACTATGATTTGCATAATTTACTATTATCATTATCATTTTAGACAAACTCTTTCCATTATTAAAGTATTGGAGACAATGTCTCACACTAAAGAACAAACCTTTATGATGTTTTCTTTTCAAGTTAATGTGCTGGGGCCTAGGAAGGAACTATACAGATCTAGTCTCCTGTGCAAAATACTTCATAAGAGTCCTGTACATGGTGTAATGTTTTAAAGCATATGAAGAGCTCTAATAATTAGAAAATGCAGCAGTAAATGAAAAGCTATTGTCATTTCCTGAAAATTATACTTCTTGTTTTAAGCTGACCACATTGAGATGTCAAATTATTTCTAAGTCATTCTTCAAATACTTCAAAACAATAGATTCACTCATCCTCTTCCCTAAATCTTCATTTTCTGGACTAAATATATGCAGTTTCAGCTATTTTTCCAAAGAAGCCATATCTAAATAATCTCTCAAGCCAATGATCATTCTTTAAGGCACTTCTACTTTTCACAATTCCCTTGAAAAAAAAATCCCAAAAATTAAATGATATAATGACATAACAGACACATTCTTGTTACTGCAGAATATAATAAAATTATGCAACCTTTTGTGGTTAATGCAGACTAGGTTTGCATCAATTTCTTTGATTACCACACAAGATGTTTGAATCATCCTGAGCACAGAATTGACTGACTCATTTTTATATTTATTTATTTATGTGTTTATTTATTTTGCATGATTGTTGCCAATTATTTATTAAGATTTCAATTTTGTGCTTGTTCTGATGGGAACAACATGACATAGTAAAAAGGGCTTTGGACTTAATGTTAGCATTTGCATGTTGAATCCTTATAACAGCTATGACTTCATTCAACAGCTTTCAGTGAAGTCATAAATTTATTCTTTAACTTCTCTCAGTTTAAGTTTATTTATTTTTACATAATGAAACTTAAGTTTTATTGTGGTCAGAAAAATTGAAGACAAAATGTTAAAAGAGTTTGTAAAAAACTGTTAATCATTAGTCTTTTTTTAAGATTTATTTTATTATTTTTATTTGATAAGCAGAGTTACAGAGAGGTAGAGGCAGAGAAAAAGAGAGAGAGAGAGAGAGAGAGAGAGAGAGAGAGAGACATCTTCCATCTGCTGGTTCACTCCCTAGATGGCTGCATTGGCCAGAACTGTCCCAATCTGAAGCCAGGATACAGGAGCTTCTTTTGGGTCTCCCATGCTGGAGTAGGGGCCCAAGGACTTTGGCAAGCATCGTCCAAAGCTTTTCCAGTCCATAGCCGATAGCTGGATCAGAAGTGGAGCAGCCAGGACTCCATATGGCACCCATACGAGATGCCAGTACTGCAGGTGGTGGCTTTACCCATTGTGCCACAATGCTGGCTCCAGTCATTATTTTTAAAAGTTTAAATAAGCCTGTTTTGTGGAGTAACTGATTAAGTTGCCATTTGGGACACTGTCATCCCAAATGGGTACCAGTTCATGTTCACTTCTAATGCAGCTCCCTGCTAATGACCTGGGAAAAGCAGTGGAAAATGGCCATGGTGTTTGAACCCCTGCCACCTATATGGAAAACCTGGAAGAAGCTCCTGGCTCCTGGCTCCTGGCTTCAGTCTGGCCCAGTGCTGGCTATTTCAGCCATCTGGGGAGTGAACCAGAGGATAGGAGATCCTGCTCGCTCGCTCTCTCTCTCGCTCGCTCTCTCTCTTTCTCTCTTTTGTCTATTCATTTCACTCTAACTCTGACTTGCAAAAATAAATAATTTGTCAAAAAATTTTTTATTTGTAAAATGGGAATAAACTTCATTTATTCCATATATACAGTTTTAAGATCATAATGATATTTCCTATCATACCTTACCTTGCTCCCACTCTCTCTGCTTTTTCTTACTATTCTTTCAATTTTTACAATGACATACATACTCCTTCTTTGATGACTTCTTTCCCCTGGGGTCTCATCCACTGAAGTCCTTCATGTAGGACAACTTTTGCCACAGTGTCTTGGCTTTCCATGCCTGAAATGCTCTTATGGGATTTTCAACCTGACCAGAATGATTTAAGGGTTGATGCTGAGGTCAGAGTGCTATTTAAAGGGATTGTCATTCTATGAGTCTCCTGTGTCAATTGCTTCCAATGTTGGAGCATTCACTCCTTTTCAACTCTATCTATTATTATTACCAGACACTTATCCCTATCCATATGATCACTTTATCACTTAGTATGGTATTTTTACCACCCAGCTTAAGGGGATTTGGGATCCCATGCCTTTGTACTTTTCATAACTAGATTGATACTTTTGTTGTTGTTGGATTTCTTAAGCTCTTTATATATTCTGGATATTAATTCTTCATCAGTTGCATAGTTTGTAAATGTTTTCTCTCATTCTGTTGGTTGCCTCATGACTTTGCTAAGTGTTTCCTTTGCAGTGCAGTGTAGAAGCTTCTTATGATAAAATCCCATTAATCTATTTTTGCTTTGATGGCTTGTGCTTCTGGGATCTTTTCCAAGAAGCCATTGCTTATTCCAATACCTTGCAGTGTTTTGCTTATGTTTTCCTCCAGTAATTTTGTGGCCTCAGATCTTAGATTTAGATTTCTGATCCATTGTGAGTTTACTTTTGCATAGGGTCTAAGGTAGGATTCTTGTTTCATACTTCTTCATGTATAGATCCAATGTCCCAGTACCATTTGTTTAAGAGACTTTCCTTTCTCCAGGGGTCTATTTTACCTCCTTTGTCAAAGCTTAGTTGGTTACAGATGTGTGGATTAATTCCTGGGGTCTCTAATTTTTCCATTGGTCAATGTGTCTATTCTTGTAGTACTACCAAGCTGTTTTGATTATAATTACTCTTTAATATGCTTTTAAATCATATATTGTGATGCCTCTGGATATTTTTTATTGTTGAGGATTGCTTTAGCTAATCAAGTTCTCTTGAGATTCAATATGAATTTTAGGGTCATTATTTCCAGATATGAGTAGAACATTGAATCACATTGAATCTGTAAATTGCTTTGGGTGGTATAGACTTTAAGATTTTATTTATGTATTTAAGAGATAGAGTTAGAGAGAGGGACAGACAGAAAGATAAGTTTTCTGTCAGCTGGTTCATTCTCCAAATGGCTGCAACAATCAGAGCTAAACCCATTCAAAGTTAGGAGCCAGGAGCTTCTTCAGGGTCTCCCACATGGGTGCAGGGGCTGAGAAACTGGGCCATCTTCCACTGCCTTCCAATGCACGTTAGTAGGTGGCTGGATCAGAAGTGGAGCAGCCATGACTCAAGGCATTGCCCATATGGGATGCAAGCACAGGCCTAGCCCACTACACCACAGCATTGCCTCCTAAACTTTCCTCTTAACATGGCTTTTGCTATATCCCATAACTTTGATATGTTGTTTTATAATCTGCATTTGTTTCTAGGATTTTTTTTTTACTTTCTTTTGATTTATTCTATGACTCACTGTTCATTCATGAGCAGGTTGTTCAGTCTCTATTGTCCAAAAAGATATATGCTGTGATTTCAAATTTTTTATATTCGCTGAGACTTGCTTTATAGCTAACATATATATCCAAGAAATATCTATCCAAGAAAATGTTCCATGCATTGATGAAAAGAATGTATATTCTTCAAATGTGGGATGAAAGGTTCTATAGATACCAGTACGGTCCATTTATCCCAAGTTAGATTAACTCTGTTGTTTCTTTGTTGATTTTCTGTCTAGGTGATCTGTCAATTGATGAAAGTGGGGTGTGGAAGTCTCCCTTTATTATTATATTGGAGTCGATGTCTCACTCTAGATCCATTAACATTTATATCAAATAGCCAGGCATCCTGGCATTGGGTATATATAATTTATGATGGTCACATATTCCAGTAAAGTTCAACCCTTAATCATTACATAATGCTCCTTGTCTTTATTTAACAGTTTTTGTCTTGAAGTCTATTTTGTCTGACATTGGGATGCTTATTTCTACTCATTTTTCATTTCTGTTTGTATGGGATATGTTTTTCCATCCTTTCACTTTCAGTCTATGTGTATCTTTCTTGGTGAGGTGTATTTCTTGCAGGTAGCAAGTCAATGGGTCTTATTTTTTATTCATTCAGATGGATAATTGGAGAATTTAAGCCATTTACATTCAAGGTTATTATTGATAAATATCAGTTTGGCCTTGCGATTTTCTCTAAACATTCCTATTTTTTTGGATATGCCTGATACTTTTACCAGATTTCCTCCCTTCACATTTTTTCATGATGATGGCTACCTTTTTCATCTCTGTGTGTAGCACATCCTTAAATATCATTTGAAAGGCTGTATGAGTGGTGATTATTTTTTTCAATTTCTGTTTGTTTTGGAAGGCCTTTACTTCACTTTTATTCATAAGTGAGAATTTTGCTGGGTGCAGTATTCTGGGCTGAGAATTTTTTTTTAACTGGACTATATTTCTACATTCTCTCCTATCCTGTAGGGTTTCTGGTGAGAAGTCAGCTGTGAGTCTAACTGGAGATCCTTTGAAGGTTATTTGGCATTTCTCTGGTGCACATTTTAGGATATTTTCTTTAATTTTTACTGTTTAATATTTGACTATAACATGTCATAATGAAGATCTTTTCTCATCATGTCTATTAGGAGTTCTATGTACTTCCTGTATTTGAACATCCTTATCTTTCTCCAAATTAGGTAAGTTTTCTAATTTTATTTCATTGAATAGGCCTTCTAATCCACTCTCTCTTTCCATACCTTCAAGAACTCCTAAGACACATGTTTGTTCATTTGATGGTATCTCATAAATCTTGAACATTATTTTTCTTTTTTTCAGATTTTATTTATTTATTTGAGAAGAAGAGTTACACACAGATAGAGGGAGAGACAGAGTGAAAGGTCTTCCATCTATTGTTCACTCCCAAAATGGCCAAAATAGCTGGAGTTGGGCCAATCCAAAGCCAGGAGCCAGAAGATTCTTCTGGGTCTCCCACCCAAGTACAGGGGCCCAAGCATTTTGACCATCTTCCACTGCTTTCCCAAGTCATTAGCAGAGAGTTGGATGGTAAGAGTAGCAGCTTGTACATGAACCAGCACCCATATGGGATGCTGGTTTAACTGATATACTGGCTTTTCTGTGTTTTTTTAATACTCTTATGATTGTTTTTTCTGAATACCTTTTCAGACATTTCACCAATATCTTCAACTTCACATTCCAATATTGTTGTATTCATTTTGGGACATCCTGTTGTCTTCCTTGTTCATATTTCTTGTATATCTACATTCATTTTCTGGCATTTGTGGAAATACTTTTTAATTTTCTCCTTCGAAGTTTTTTTTTTTTTTTAAGATTTATTTATTTATTTATTTATTTATTTGAAAGGCAGAGAGAGAAAGAGATAGAAAGGTCTTCCATCTGCTGGATCACTCCCCAAATGGCTGAACCAACTGGAAGAGGGCCGATCTGAAGCCAGAGGCCAGGAGATTCCTCCAAGTCTCCCACATGGGTGCAGGTGCCCAAGGACTTATGCTGCCTTGTACTGCTTTCTCAGGCCATAGCAGAGAGCTGGATAGAAAGTAGAGCACCCAGGATTTGAATCGGTGTCCATATGGGATGCTGGCACGGTAGACGGTGGCTTTGTCCACTATGTCACAGAGCCAGCCCCCTCTGAAGGCTTTTATCTTTGAAACGTTCCTCTATGGTTCAGTGGAGTGTCGGCTCCTTCAGATGATATCTAGAGGTGTATATTAGGTGGACTAGGAAGCTCAGGTCAGTGCTTGAGCTTGGGACAAGAGTCCAGAGAGACACCATAGTGGGGCTTGATAGAGTTCCTCTATTGTCAGCAGCAGGGAGTGTTTGATCATGTCAGCTGGTATGATCTCAGCCTCTCTGCCACGTTGAACCTACCATCCAGAGTGAGCCCACAGTGGTTATACAGCCCACTCATGCAGATGCAAGGACCACACATAGGATATGTGTGCTCCTCATTGTGAGCACAGAACCCTCTGCAATGACCCACCACAGGAACTCAGAACTCTGAGCTTCTGAAGCCAGACACAGCGATTGCCCAGAGATCCAGCCACATACCACATCCTATTGTGTAGTCACAGAATTCTTGCACACAGAGCTCCCACAGTCATTATGGAGCAGGCGAGCCACTCACCCCACAAACCTCCCCCATCTCCAGAGACAGTTTACCTATTCCTGGAGCCAGCTGCCTGCCTGGTGGTAGTTGGTCAATTCTCACCCTTGACAGGTTGAATCTGGGTGCCACTATAGAGTGAGGGGAGGGGAAGGTTCACAGGCTTAAGTGGGTACCATGCTCTCTGTCCACCCTTCAAGCCAGATTCAAAGTCAGTGGGGACCACAGATTTATCCCTCTGATAAAATCCCCAGTCATGCTGGGGCTTCAGCAACCTTTACTCACCTTATTAAAATGGCACTCCCCAGGCTGGCATTGTGACATAGTAGGTAAAGTCATGGCCTGTGATGCTGGCATCTCATGTGGGTGCTGGTTTGAGTCCCAGCTCCTCCACTTTCAATCCAGCTCCCTGCTAACATGCCTGGGAAAGCAGCAGAAGTTGGCCCAAGTGCTTGGGTCCCTACACCCACTTGGGAGACTCAGAAGCTCTTGGCTCCTGGCTTCGGTCTGGCCTAGCCCTGGCAGTTAGACATTTGGGGAGTGAACCAGCAGATGGAAGATCTCTCTCTCTCTCTCTCTCTCTCTCTCTCTCTCTGTCTCTTACTCTCTCTGTGTCTCTGTAACTCTGATTTTCAAACAAGTAAATATTAAAAAAAAATGGTACTTCCTCCCTGCTAGTCACTGGACACCCTTGTAGGGGACTGGGGAGAAAGCAATGTGCTCCCCCTTCATGAGGTTAGCACAATAGCTAGGCATGGTCCAGGCCAAAGCTTGCTGCTGGTAACTCAGACCAGGTCTCATAGGACTTGAGCCATCACCTGTTGTTTTCCAGGCTGCCTTCCAGGGTGTGTATTAACAAGAACTTGGAATCAGAAGTAGAGCTGAGACTGAAACCCAGGCACACTGATATGGGATGTGAGCATCCAAAAAGTTGTCTTATCTGTTAACTCAAATGCTTTCCCTCAGAACTCAGTCTCTTGATAACTATCTCACCCCCAGTAGCAACATTAACGCATTCATGAAAACAGAGCCCTCATGACCCAAACACATTTTTTAGGGCCTATCTCATAACAATGTTGTGTTAAGGAAGAAAATTAACTTTGGAGGATGTATACAAACCATAACAATGGCAATGAAAATCATATAAAAATGGGAAATAAATACCATCTTTTTTTTTTTTTTTTGACAGCCAGAGTGGACAGTGAGAGAGAGAGAGAGAGAGGTCTTCCTTTACTGTTGGTTCTCCCTCCAATGGCCGCCGCGGCTGGTGCGCTGCAGCCGGCGCACCACGCTGATCCGATGGCAGGAGCCAGGTGCTTCTCCTGGTTTCCCATGGGGTGCAGGGCCCAAGCACTTGGGCCATCCTCCACTGCGCTCCCAGGCCACAGCAGAGAGCTGGCCTGGAAGAGGGGCAACCGGGACAGAATCCGGTGCCCGGAACGGGACTAGAACCCAGTGTGCCGGCGCCGCAAGGCGGAGGATTAGCCTATTGAGCCACGGCGCCGGCCAATAAATACCATCTTAAAGTCATATTTTGATCAGGAGGTTCAAAGAGAAATCTATAAGATACTCCTAATATGTGATTTTTGTAACCAGAAGTTTAAATAAAGCAAGGTAAAAGTAAAGCTTTCTAGTCCCACAATTAAAACATATAACATATTTAACTGTATTGCTTTAGTAGGAGTTTCAATATCACACTTTTCAATATTCAGTATTAAAAATTGCAATTTTTTCAGGCCAATACTTGCTTCCTAAATGTGATGTTTTCCCAGATGTTTATGAAAATTATATTTCTAGCATCTCCATCAATAAATTTTAAGAGTACACATTGCTTTTCTCTTTATTTCTATCCATTTATGAGATGGGGCGGGGGGGAATCTTCCATTTGTTAGGTCAATCCTCAAAGGCCTGCAACAGCCAGGACTAGACCAGGATGATGCTGGAAGTCTTGAACTCAATCTAGATCTCCCATGTGGGTGGCAGGGATCTAAGGACTTGAACTGTGACCTCTAGCCTCCAAGGGTGTGCATTAGCAGGAAGTTAGAATCAGAAGCAAAGCAAAGACTCAACCTGAGACACTCCCATAGAGGATACAAGCATCCCAAGTCACACATTATTTTTCTGCTGCACCAAATATCTGTCCCTCTCTATATAGTTTAAATCAGAAATATATAAGTGTTCTATATTGGAAACCAACAAAGACCAAGGCAGAATTAAGACATGGGAAGACAAAGTGGGATTAATGAGGGAGCATGGATAATTAGAATGGGATAACTAAACAAAATATTTAAAATCCAAAGGCTAAGGAAAGTACACTTAATGAACATTTTGATTAAGGAAGTAAAAATTGCTATGACATCTCTTGTTGTATTTCTTTCTTTTTTTGGGGGGGGGTGCTTTTTTTCATCTTTAATAACACAATTTTACTGTATTTTTTTAAACAAATGTTTATTTTCAAGAATTTAAGGGAAATTTAAAACAGGAAAGAAAAAGCTTTTAAGTGGTACCATTGTCTTACTATTCTTTTTAATTTAGGTAATTTATAGTTGAGTTAATATAATGTGGTTGCTGATTTCATGGCAAATTTTTCCCTAAGCAAGTTGTCCCAAGTTGGCTATGATTGCTCCTCCCTACTTCTTACTTGGAAATATTCTTTCCTTTGCAAATAATTTGGTGCCAGTAATGTGTCTGGCACTATAACTGGCTTCACTCAAATTTCTTCCAAGTTAATTAAGGAATCAGCACAGATTTTCTGGAGCACACCAGCTATTCTTTCTACTAAACCTTTCACCCTAGTTTTCACCTCTTGAAATATCTGACAGGTAACTAAACTGAATGGTGTAATTTTTAAATCCATTTTTATGAAGCTATATTTTTCCTGTTTTGTGGTATTGTACAACATAATTCTCACGAATCAGGAAATCTTTGTGCTTTGGCCCAATATACATATATCATCTCGTACTCCATTGTAAAAATCATTGCCCATTCCCTTTAAAGCCTTTTTTACACAATTCAATGCACCCATCAATTGCTAACTTAATGAGACTGATTTTCTTGAAATTATAGGCCATATTTATACTTCTGTGTGAACATTGGCCCTTTGAGATGTTTTATCACTATATATCACAGGACAAACATGACCATTGTTCAAGATCCCCTGTATTACTTTCCTTTCCTGCTCCCAGTATGGCAAGATTAAGGTATTGTTGAGAAATGAAAGGTAAGAACAACCATAATTCTTTAATTTTTCCTATCTAGGTCAAAGATAATTTTATTTCTATGTTCAGATATGATTTGTTCATTCAATCCCTGCAGTTTGACAAGTGGATAGGAAAGTATTCCTATGAAAGAGTGTGAAACCTGAACTAGTAGCACAAATGGACAGCATACTGGAGTCCTGAGGTGCTGCTGTAGGAGCACGTGGCAGTGAAGGAATGAGCAGTAATTACAACCTCATTAAAATCATGGAAGAAGATCTATTACCTGAACCCATCCCAGACCTTCTTTGACACTTGCCTCCACTGAAAGTGCACATGCTCTTGAATTAGTTTTTTTGTTGTTGATTCTTCTTTTAAATTTATTTAAGGTATGTAGCTTTCATGTATTTCATATACACAGATTTAGGAACACAGTGACACTTCCCTCTCTACCCTCCCTCCTGCCCATGCTCCCACCCTTCTTCCTCCTCTCTCTCCTATTCCTACTCTTAATTTTTACCAAGATCTATTTTCAGTTTACTTTATACTCATGAGATTAATCCTCCAGTAGGTAAATAGTTCAACAAATAGTATGAAGGAAAAAAAAACAAAAACACTGTTCATCAATAGTAGAGACAGATTTCAAAGAGAACTCTTATTTTTTGTTTGTTGTATTAATTTTTTGTTACTGCAACTAACCACTAATAAAAGCTACTTATGAAGGAAGGAAGTTCATGTTGGCTCACAGTTTTGGAAGTTCATGGTCAAGATATGGTAGACCCCATTATCTCAGTCATCTAGTAAGCAGGAGATGACATGGCAGATTGAGGAGAAAGAACCGCACTCTGAGCCAGGAAGTGAAGACAGCAACTAGGTTCAACTTGGTTTTAATAAGCATCTTTCTCACTGCAACTACCTTCCACAGGAAATCCTCAATAACCTAAGGAGCTCCTAGCAGGCCACCCTTCTAGATACCATAACAAGATTAAGTTTCTACCCTCTTATAAATGTATGACCTTTGAGATTAAACAGCTACATGAGTACTTATCCCATTCGAACCATAACATTCTGCCACTGTCTCCCAGAAACCCATATTCTTCTCACATACAACGTATCATTTCATAACATACATACAACATTCCATAATTAATACATACAGTCATTCCATAGCTAATAATTCTAAACTCTAACTCATATGAGACTTAAGACAAATATTTCAGCTGTCAGCTTCTATAAAATCAAAAACATATCACAGGGCTGGTGCTGTAGCACGCCCAGTAAAGCTAGCGCTTGCAGTGTTGGCATCCCATATGGGTGTGGGTTCAAGTTCCAGCTGCTCCATTTCGAATCCAGCTCTCTGCTATGGCCTGGGAAAGCAGTAGAAGATGACCCAAGTCCCTGGGCCCCCGCACCGGTGTGGGAGATCTGGAAGAAGTTCCTGGCTCCTAGCTTCAGATCAGCACAGCTCTGGCCATTGCAGCCAATGGGGTAGTGAACCAGCAGATGGAAGATTTCTCTCTCTGCCTCTCCTTCTCTCTCTGTGTAACTCTGGCCTTCTAAAATAAACAAATCTTTAAAAAACAACATATTACATACTTCCAAGATGTAATGATGGAACAGGCATAAGGTAAACATTTTCATTCCTAACATTGGGGCAGTGCTAAGGCCAGAGCCAGAAACTGAAGACACAATCTGAACCTTCCATATGAGTGGCAGGAGCCCAATCACGTGAGACATCATTTTTGCCTCCCAGGGTCTGTACTGGCAGGGAATCAAACCCACGTGCTCCAATGTGAGTTGACATAAGTGTCTTCATCTTTAGGCTAAAATACACTGTCCAAAGTTTTAACTTGTACCAGCAGCAACTGAAAAGCCTAAGTTCCAAAGTCTCAACAAAATATCATAAAAATTAGATATGGATGAGACTCAAGGTAGGATACAAGCTGAAGCAAAATGCTTTGCAGCTATGAAATCAAGCATGTTACGTGCTTCAAAATAAAATGGTGAGATTTGCACAGAACAGACATTGACAAAATCTTGGGGCAGTGCCAGACAGTTGGTGCTGAGCTCTTATGGGTACCTGAGATTCCTTTTATGACACAGTTGCATCTTCCATGCCTTGGCACTCTGGTACTTTGACAAGAGAGGCAGCACTGAAAATACTTTTTTAAGATTTTTATTTGGGGCCGGCACCATGGCTCATTTGGTTAATCCTCCGCCTGCGGCGCCAGCATCCCATATGAGCACCAAGTTCTAGTCCCAATTGCTCCTTTTCCAGTCCAGCTGTCTGTTGTGGCCTGGGAGGGCAGTGGAGGATGGTCCAAGTGCTTGGGCCCCTGCACCTGCATGGAAGACCAGGAGGAGGCATCTGGCTCCTGGCTTCAGATCAGTGCAGCTCCGGCCGTAGTGACCATTTGGGTGGTGAACCAATGGAAGGAAGACCTTTCTCTCTGTCTCTCTCTCTCACTGTCTAACTCTATCTGTCAAATAAATAAAAGAAAATTATTTATTTATTTGAGAGGTAGAGTTACAGACAGAGAGAGGGAGAGACACAGAGAAAGGTCTTCCATCTGCTAGTTCATTCCTCAAAATGGCTGCAACTGCTGGAGCTGGGCTGATCTGAAGTCAGAATCCAGGAGCTTTGTCTGGATCTCCCACATGGTGCAGGTGCCCAAGGACCTGAGCGATCTTCAACTGCTTTCCCAGAACATAGCAGAGAGCTGGATTGGAAGAGCAGCAGCCGGGACTAGAGCCGGCGGCCATAGGGGATGCCAGCACTGCAGGCAGACGGTTAATAGCACCAGCCCCAGTTTTATAACTTTGTACAATACGAACAGGCTGAGAATTTTCAAAGTTTTAAAGTTGTGGTTCACTTTTTATTCTAAATTCCAACTTTAACTAATTTCTCTTTTCCTGCAATATACTATAGGCGGTCAAAAGAAACCAAGCAGATTCTTCCACACTTTGCTCAGAGATTTCTTTCACCAAATATCCTACTTTATTGCTTGCAGCTTCTTCATTACATAAAACACTAGGAAATGAACAAAGTTCAAGCAAGTTCTTTGCCACTGTACAAGAATGATCTTTACTCCAGTTTCCAATAATATGTTTCTCATTTTCTTCTGAGACCTCACAGTAATGGCTTTTACTATTCATATGTCTACCAACATCCCCAACACGTTAATCTTTAGGAGAACTTTCTCTGCAGATCTCTAGTGGGTTTTCACTAGTGTGTGGTAAGGACAAGCTTTCTGTCATGTCCACACATGAAGAAGGGGTGAACACTGTGTCCTCATATGGCAGAAGGGACAAACGCTGTGTCTTCACATCGTGGAAGCCAGGGATACTCGGTGCAGTATTTTTATAATGGTGTTACTCCTACTCATGAAGGCATTGCTGCTTATTTTTTTTAAGATTTATTTTTATTAATTTGAAAAGCAGAGTTATACAGAGGGACACACACACACACAGAGATATTCCCTTTGCTGGTTCATTCCCCAAATGGCTGCAAAAGCCAGAGCTGTGCCAGGCTGAAGCCAGGAGCCTAGAACTTCTTCCATTGCCCAAGCACTTGTGCGATCTTCTGCTGCTTCCCCAGGAGCATTAGCATGGAGCTGGATCAGGAGTGGTACCCATATGGAATGTCAGCATCGCAGGTGGTGGCTTAACCTGCTATGCCACAATGCAGGTCCCAAGGCCTCATCTCTCAATACTATCACACTAGGTATTTAGGGTCCAATTAAGGGGGACACTAACATTCAGACCATGGCAATATCCATATTCAGGTATGTTCATATACAAAGGTGCTTCAAAAGTTCCTGGAAAATGGAATTAAACTTTAGAACTATGACTCATCATATTTTTAGTGCAATTTAATTTCAAAATAATTTAAGGACTTTTATTTTCTTTTTAAGCAATCATTTCCAATGATGCTTCTTGAAGTGATATTTAAATTATTTTTGATAGGAGTATCTTGTGTTCTCCAAACACTTCAGCCTCTCTTTTATTATTCTCATGTTTTGGAGATGCAATTCATTTTCCACTCCATATATAGAAATTATTTTGATCCAGATAATAAAAGTGAGTTTAAGCTTTTAAATTGTATAAACTACATCCACAGGGACAAAATATTATGAAAATATCTATTCAAAAGTACTAGCAATTATCTTTTCCACATCACAGAATATGAAGATTCAGAAAACTAGTGAAAGGTAAACTCTGTCCCAATTTTCAAAAGGAAAAATAAAATTGCATTTTAGGAATTACACTTTAACTCTCTCTCTCTCTCTCTCTCTCTCTCTCACAAACACACTATGTATTGGTTTCCTAGTGCAACCATAATAAATTATCCTAAACTAGATCACTTTAGACAACAAAATTTTGTTCTACCATAAGTTTAGAGTTACAAGACTTAAAAAAAAAAATCAGTAGTGTTGGTTCTTTTGTAGAGCTCAGAGAAAAAAAAAGTAACTCTTCTATAGCTCCAATGATTACAGGCAATTACTTGTGTGGACATATGCCTCTAAGATCTGACTACATTGTCACATGATATTCTCCTTGTAGGTCTGTCTTTGTATCCAAATTCTCTCCTCTTGTAAGGACAGTTGTTGGACTAGGGACAACCCTAATCTAGTATGACCTCATCTTAACTGGATCACATCTGTAAAGACACCTATTTTCAAATAAGTTCATATGCATAGGAACCATGGATTAGAGATTCAATACATATTTTGGAAGACAAAATTTAACCTCAACACATGGCAATATCAATTTCATAATTGGATGTGAACATTCATTGAAGGGAGTAGTAAACAGCATTAACAATTTTTTAAAAGATTATCAAATTGCATATGACAAACTCTAAGGAAAAAAATCTAACATGATAGGTAAACAGAACAAAGATTCAAATTAATTTTAACAGGCCACATCTGATTTTAATCATAAATCCAAGAAGTTAATTGGTTTGATGAAGAAGATGAACTTAAGTAGTCACAATCTAAGTTTCAATTTCCAAAATTAAAAATTAGTTGTCTATTTGGAAAACATATCTTAACTTTCAAGTGCTAGTTTGTCAAGACTGACTAATCAAAACTCCCCAGATTTTTTTTAAAAATTAAATTTCCTTCTTATTTATTTGTATCTACTTAAAAAGCAGAATGACAGAAAGAGAATAAGGAAGCAAAAACAAACAAAGAAAAAAAACTTCCATCTGCGGGTCTACCCCTAAATGCCAGCAACAGCCACAGCTGGGCTGGTCAAAGCCAGGAGGTCAGAACTCCATCCAGGCCTCCTAGGTCAGTGGCAGGGACAAATGCAGGTGAGCCATCATCCACTGTCTCCCAGGAAGCTGGAGAGAAGTGGGGTGGTTGGGACTTGAACTGCCACTATGACATGGGAGGCAGTTGTCCCAAGCAATCGCTTAACTCAGTGCAGAACAATGCCCACTCCCTATATTGTTTTCTTTTTTTTTTTAACGCTTTTATTTAAAGAATATAAATTTCCAAAATACAGCTTATAGATTACAATGGCTTCCCCCCCATAACTTCCCTCCCACCCGCAACCCTCCCCTTTCCCACTCCCTCTCCCCTTCCGTTCACATCAAGATTCATTTTCAATTCTCTTTATATACAGAAGATCAGTTTATTATGTATTAAGTAAAGATTTCAACAGTTTGCCCTCACATAGCAACACAAAGTGAAAAATACTGTTGGAGTACCAGTTATAGTATTAATTCACAATGTATAGCACATTAAGGACAGAGATCCTACATGATATATATATTTTTAAATTGATTAATTTTCTATGCAATTTCCAATTTAACACCAAGATTTTTTAATCATTTGCAATTATCTTTATTAATGCCAAGTCAGTGCATATGCTTCCGAAAAGCACAGAAAACGTCCATGGTAGGCATTTGCTATGACTTGAATGTTGTTTGTCTCCTAAAGCTTCACATTTGGAAATTTACAGCACAATGTAGTGGTGTTGAGGTCTGAGAACTTTTATTTTCTAAAAAAGGCTTATTCATTTGTTTGAAAGGGAGACTTACAGGGAGAGAGAGAGAGAGAGAGAGAGAGAGAGAGAGAGAGAGAGAGAAAGAGAGAGAGAGAGAGAAAGGTCTTCCATCTGCTGGTTCCCTCTCCAAATGGCTGCAAGGGCTGGTACTGAGCCAATCTGAAGCCAAGAGTCAGCAGTTTCTTTCAGGTCTCCCACACTGATGCAGGGGTCCAAGCACGTGGGCCATCTTTGACTGCTTTCCCAGGCCATTAGCAAAAAGCTTGATCAAAAGAAGAGCTGCTGGGTCACGAATTAGTGCCCATATGGGATGCCAGAGCTGCACACAGTCACTTTGCCCACTATGCCACAATGCCAGCCAGTAGAGGAACTTTTAAGAGATGAGGCTTAGTGGAAGGTCTTAGGATCTCTCCCTCATTAATGGATTAATGTAGGTCTCCCAGAAATGGACTAAGTCCCGCAAGAGACTGTGAAGCAAGTCCATAAGCCTAGTCCCATCTGCTGTTGGCCAGGCCCTTTTCCAATAACCCATAATATTATCATGCAGTCAGGAAGCTCTTGCCAGAATACCAACAGCAGGCCATTTGGAGTTCCAGTTACCAGAATCGTGAGCCAAATAAAATTCCTTTCTTTATGGAGTAACCAACCTCAGTTATTTGCCAGATCAAAACAAAACGAATGAATATAATACTCTAGAGAGAAATAATTTCATTATAAAACAATTGGTTCTAGTGATTTTCCTGAAGAGTAGGCCAGAGGAGTTAGTTTGTAACATGAGTCCATTTCATTTGGGTCAAGTCCATTCATGAGGAGGAATCTGATAATGAGGCACTGCACCCTCAAACACACTGTTGTGGGCAACATGTTCCTGTCTAATATAGTGCACAAACTGATATGTGTCCCATTGTTCAAATACTCTTCCCATGCAAACTGGTTAAAAGACAGGTGGCCTATGAGAAAAGGTATGATCATTGTGTAATCCATAGAGTGCTTGGAATCCCAAAACTTTGAGGAGAGCATAAAGTATTAGCACTGAAAACAATGGCTAATTTGTTTGTTTTACTGATCAACAATTCAATACTATGTCACTAGGAAAAGCCTCTCTCCCACTATGCTCTACTCTATCCACTCCCAATTTAAGATTGCTATTGCTTCTTACTTCTATGCAATTTTTTTGCTAAAAATTCAATAAATTCTATTTTGCTTACCCTTAACCAGAGAACTTACTATACATGAACAACTGAGGTCAGGAAATAAAAGTACATCTACCAAATAAAAGTACATCTACCAAATATTAAGTCCTATAGTAGTGAGGTAGTGAGTGAAGGAGGGAGGGTAGCAGGGGAAGTGTCACTATGATCCCTCATATGTACACATGAAATACATGAAATTTGCTCCCTTTACATAAATTAATAATTTTTTTTAAAAAAATTAATATTGAGGGGCCAGAGTTGTGGCATAGCAGGTAAAGTCACCACCTGTGAAACTGGCATCCCATATGGGCAACGAATCACAACCCAGCTACTTCATTTCTAATTCATCTTCCTGCTAGTGGCCCAAGTACTTGAACCCCTATAACCCACGAAGGAGACCCAGAAGAAGCTCTTGGCTCCTGGCTTCAGCTTGGCCCAGCCCTGGATGTTGAGGCCATCTGGGGAGTTAATCATTGGATGGAAGATCTTTCTCTCTCTTTCTTCTCTCTGTAGCTCTGAATTTCAAATGAATAAAAAAATCTTTTTTAAAAGAAGTTAAAATTTAAACCAATAATATAGTTTCACCTAATAAAAGCAGAGGTCAAAGTTATTGGAGAATAAAAAAGATGTCCACCAAGAATTTGACACATATTGGAGATAGTTATTTTGAATGAAAATAAGATAATATTTTCTGATTTCAAAAAAGCTGCAAAAATTTTCCCTGCAGCTGTTCTTCACTACAAGAAATACTAAACGAAAGTCTCCAGCTGGAGTCACAACCATAGAACTCAGGTCTACAAGAAAATGAGGGATACATGAAGCTGTGTGTATGTAAGGTAAATGCAATAACGACCCACAAAGCCAGGTTCCAGTCAACAACAGACTGCAAATATGATGGTGGGTCCATAATTTATAAGGAAATTGATGAGTTCCAATTACCTAGTGAATACACACAAACCTGAAGAAGCAAGAGAAAGGGAAACTGTTGAAGAAAAAGAACCTCCAAGAAAATTCACCAAAGTTCATCAGAATCTTTTATAGACTTCAATAAGTTCCTTAAAAGTTTGAAAACATGGTTTTCATTAGTAGAGAGGAATGCTCATGGTGCATTATCTGCTTACAAAAAAAGTCCATGATTAAAAAAGAAACAAAGCAAGCCACAGTAGACCAATTTCCAAATAGCTTGCTACCTCTAGGAAGAGACACACAGGGCTTTCAAAAGACATTCCAGAAAAAAAGGCACTGTTATCACAGGCAATGACAGCTGCATGTGTAACTGCCCCTGAAGACTTCTCAGTATGGTAACAGAGGGAGAAGACAGGACGTTGGTTATTCAGACTCTGTGTAAGCCCAGGCTAATGAGTACATCTGTGTTTTAGTTCTGTTGTTGTTGCTGTTGCTTTTCAAAGATTGATTTATTTATTTGAGAGGTAGAGTTACAGGCACAGAGAGAGAGACAGCGAGAAAGCTTTTCCATTCATTGGTTCACTTCCCAAAGGCCACAGTGGTTGGAGATAGGCAGACCAGAAGCCAGGAGCCAGGAGCTTCTTCCGGGTCTAGTCCCACGTGGGTGCAGGGGCCCAAGCACTTGGGCCATCCTCCGCTGCTTTCTCAGGCTGTAAGCAGAGAGCTGGATCAAAAGAGGAGCATCTGGGACTCAAACTGGTGCCCATATTAGATGCCGGCACTGCAGACGGAGGCTTAGCCTACTATGCATGTTTTGATTTTTAGCAAACACTTTCAAGTAGTAAAAAAGAAATAAAGAAATAAATTTAAAAGTAGAAAAAAATCTATCAAAGAAAATAGATTGTACAATTATATAGTGTGCTTTAAACTTAGTTAATACAAGTAAGTCAAAAGTTAAAAAAATGAAAAAGTTTATAAAGCAAAAATTTTACAGTAGGCTAAGATTAATTTATTATTGAAGAAATAAAACTTTTTAAAAAAGATTTATTTGGCCGGCGCCGTGGCTCAACAGGCTAATCCTCCGCCTTGCGGCGCCGGCACACCGGGTTCTAGTCCCGGTTGGGGCACCGGATTCTGTCCCGGTTGCCCCTCTTCCAGGCCAGCCCTCTGCTGTGGCCCGGGAGTGCAGTGGAGGATGGCCCAAGTGCTTGGGCCCTGCACCCCATGGGAGACCAGGAAAAAGCACCTAGCACCTGGCTCCTGCCATCGGATGAGCGCGGTGCGCCGGCCGCAGCGCGCCGGCCGCGGCAGCCATTGGAGGGTGAACCAACGGCAAAAGGAAGACCTTTCTCTCTGTCTCTCTCTCTCACTGTCCACTCTGCCTGTCAAAAAAAAAAAAAAAGATTTATTTGAAAAGCAGAGTTACCGAGAGGTAGAGGCAGAGAGTCTTCTATCTCCTGATTAACTCCCCAGATAGCCGCAATGGCCAGAGCTGGGCCAATCCGAAGCCAGGAGCCAGGAGTTTCTTCCTGGCCCACATAGGTGCAAGGACCCAAGGACTGCTTTCCCAAGCCATAGCAGAGAGCTAGATTGGAAGTAGAGCAGCCCAGACTCAAACCAGTACCCATATGGGATACCTACACTGCAGGCGGCTGCTTCATCCGCTATGCCACAGTGCCGGCTCCAGAAATAAAACTTGTAAAGTGGGGCTGGTATTGTGTTATAGCGTGTAAAGCCACTGCCTAGGATACCAGCATCCCATATGGGCGTTGGTTCGAGTCCTGGCTGCTCACTTTTGATCCAGCTCCCTGCTAATGTGCCTGGGAAAGCAGTGGAGGATGGCCCAAGTGCTTGGGCCCCTGCAAGCATGTATGAGACCTGGAAGAAGCTTCAGGCTCCTGGCTTCTAACTGGCTCAGCTTCGACCACTGTGGTAATTTTGGGAGTGAACAAGCTGACAGAAGACCTCTCTACCCTCTCCAACGTCCTTGTAACTCTGCCTTTCAAATAAATAAAATAATTTTTAAAAAACTTTTAAAATAAATGTATCTTAAATGTACACTGGGTAGTTCAGGCCTTACTACTCACCACTCACTCACAGACTCACTGAGAAACCTCCAACACTGCAGAGATGTGCTATATTTTTTATCATTATATCATATTTTACTGTACCCTTTCTATATTTAAATGTTAAGCCACACAAATATTGTGTTACAATTGCTTACATTAATCAGTGCTGTAACCCGCTGAACACATTTGTAATCTTGGAGCAACTGGCTATACCACAGAGCCCAGTTGTGTATCATACTACACAGGTGCATGCAAGTACAGCCTATGACACGTGCATATTTCTAAAACTACGTCCTCATTGTCGAGCACTTTACGACTGTGAAAAAAGTATCATATAGTCTTATTTTAATTTCAGGAAAAAACAACTGACTGCTTAAGCAACACTGATTACATTTTCTTGAATAGCATATAATTCACATGTGTATTTTTAAAAAACAGCAATGGCTTAGAAGATTGAGGAAGTAAAAAGTGCTGTTGCAAAGTTCTTAGTTTATCTTTGGTGGTAACGTGCTCTTTGTGACAACATAAGAGCAACCAGTAAAAAGGAACTAATACAAGGAGATATCGCTGAGGAGTAACAGACAGTGAAAGAGCGTTAGTATCAAAAGCAGTGACGGCACCATTCCTGGAAGTATTAAAGTAGGAAGGTCAGGTCAGGAATTTCAGAAAGATATGGGTTTGGATCATTCCTCTTCCTGTCAAAACCTGTGATTTGCAGTCTATGACACGGCTTCCGTGATCTGCTCATCTTCACACGCCTGCTTTTGCTCTTGATTCTTGTGACCACATTAGACGCTCAAGTTCATCAGTTTAATTTTCTGTGTCTCTCTCAAGCCTTTAAAACCATGTGAATACATACTACTATATTTTGCTCTGGCTTGGCATCGGTTTCTCTGGTTTATGTTTTCAATTAAATGTCATTTCTGCAGTTGAGAAATGTCTAAGTCAATTATTACAGAGAAATACAATACGAATTTTAAATCTATTCTCACACAAATACAAACAGCATGCAAACACGTGGAAATGGAAAATTCTACAACTCCATCCCACATTCTCCTACTCAAACTTTTCCCACAGTGGAGCAGTACCAAGTCCTCTTCTGGGCTTAATCAGATTTACTTCTCTCCAGTTCTGAGTCTTTAAAAGGTCAGAGGACATTAAGGTTCTCCCACTTCCTGCTAGGGTTTTGTTCGTCCTACTTGAATCCCACTATTATGAATGAAGTATTTGTGCCTACCGAGAAAAACCAACAGTGCGCATTTTCCTCTCAACGTCAGAAAACACCAGCAACCTTGCCTTCCACTCCCCTTTCCTGGCGTCGCTCCCACCCTCCCTCACTCCCACATCGAATTGGCCTCCCCCGATTCTGTGGAAAAGAAAACAAAACGCCTGGGCCCCTTGCCCAGTGTTTCCAGCCAGCACTTCATCGCCACGGCCAACTTTCCAAGCCAAGGGTCCGGGGTGGGAGCAAAGGCAAAGTAAAAGGCTGTTGCGTAAGAGCGCTTTCTCGTCCCTCCTAGGGCCCACGGCGCGGTTAGCAGAGCTCTGCTGGGTTCTGGAACCTCCTTCCCCCCGCGGCTGCAGGCGATGGTGGGCTGGCCCTTATCTTTCTCTTCCACCTGGCGTTAGGGCTGTGCCTTGTTTTCCTGTGCGCTTCCTTCCCGGTATTTCGCTTTCAGCCGCCCCACCCCTTCCCGGACCCCGCACTCGCAGGCAGCCGCTGTCCCAGCGCCGCGTCCTGAGCGCTCCACCGGGGAGTGTGCCGGGGAGCCAGGGCCGCGCCCCTGCGCCCCGCGCCTCGCCCGCCCCTCCGCCGCACACTCTGGTTTTAATTTGAAAAATCCTCCTCTTCCGTCCGCCTTCCCCGCCTCTCATCGCTCCCTTTCCTCCGCGGATAACAGTGGGACTCCGCGTCTGGCGTAGCTGGTGCGCATCGGGCGGGCGGTGAGTGTGGCGGGCCAGGTGGCCGAGGCCTCGGAGCGGTGGGCGCGGGGAGCGCGGGCGGCACCGCGGCGTCCTGGGCGCGCAGGCCCTGGCCGGCTCCGCTCGGCCGGGCATCCTCAGGTGGTTGTGGAAGTTTCAGGGCGGCCGACGGAGGGATCGTGGCGCGTTTGCTGGCAGCGAGCGGTTTCCAGCCCTGGGCTGGTGGTGGCCCGCCCTGGAGGTGAAGGTGGCGGTAGAGGCTCGGGTGCAGGCTCTCCGCCCGCCAGGCTCCCCCAGCCTGAAGTGACAGGCGCTCTGGGGGAGGCGGGAGCCCTTCGCCCCGTGCCCTGGCTGCCCACGCGTTTCTGTCTCGTGGGTCACGTCCCGCCTGACTGGCTCCCCTTGGCGCCTCTCACGGCGTTGGGCCCGGCCACACTCGCAGGTAAAAACGGGTTACAACTTCTATACAGGTTTGGCCAGGTGGGGGGTCCATCTGAGCAAACAGGGAAACGTAATTTATTTGTAAGGGGAGGAGGAGCACATGTCCTGTTTATAAAAAAAAAAAAAAAGTATTTCAAGACATTTTCTTTTATTTTATGGCCTGTTTATCGTCTTTTAAGATCTGCAATTTAGTTATTTTAAATTTTATGTTAGCTATTTAAAAGTGGAGCCACTAAAATTAGTGGCGATGAAGGTATTATGCAGTAAAGGTGGCTAACCAACTTTTTAAAGAGCTGTTGATTGACTTATATTCATGCTACTATCATAGAAATGGATAGATATAGATAGATGATAGATAACCTCCATTTAGCTGTCTGCTCTCAGGGTTAGGCATGATGCTCAAGCATCCTTCCACGCTCCTTAAAAGATAAGGAGGCTTAGCATCAGTCTGTAACTTTATTGTGAATTGTTACTGGCCAGTAGCATCATGCAGAAGAACACATTCAGATGGGAAAAGAAGACAAAGATTATCTGTCTGTTTACCAATAATGAGTTGTCTCCCAGGACACAATCACAAAGCTCCCAGAAAGGAGAGTTTAGCAGAGTTTCCAGTTGCGTTTTACTTAATTTATAGAAGTCAATCAATTGGTGTCCTGTACATAAACTAAAAAAATACAGTAAAGCAAAATGAACTTCAGATTGGCAGGAAATAATGCAAAATTGTAAAAACCCATTTTTAAAAAGATGTAGAAACATAAGAACTTAAATGAAAATATTTTAAATGTATATATATATGAATCCAATAAAATGCATGGCATTAATCTAGGTAAGTATAAAATCACATATAAATTAAATAGAATCCTAACTGAATATCCAGTTAAATATCCAGATAAATATCAATTAAAATGTGTGTGCATTTATGTGTGTGTATATGAAACTTTACTATGTCATAAAATATATTTTAAAGCTATAATGACTAAGACAGTGGAACAGATGACTATTAGACACATTAATGAAACTGAAGAACCAGTTTAAGAGTAAAAGAAAAACTCACTTGATAGGCAGACACTCGAAATATGATCATGGAGGAGAAATTAATTGATCTTGCTTGTACAGCCAGATATTTATTTGGAAAACTAATAATAAATATGGAATCCATTACTCTCAATAAACAAATGTAGTATGGATGGCCCACGTATACTAATTATATATATAAAAACTAAAAATAGGGCCCGGCTCTGTGGCTCACTTGGCTAATCCTCCGCCTGTGGTGCCAGCATCCCACATGGGTGCGGATTCTGGTCCTGGTTGCTCCTCTTCCAGGCCAGCTCTCTGCTGTGGCCCAGGAGGGCAGTGGAAGATGGCCCAAGTGTTTGGGCCCTGCACCCGCATGGGAGAGCAGAAGAAAGCGCCTGGCTCCTGGCTTCAGATCAGCCCAGCACCAGCCGTAGTGTCCATTTTGGGGGTGAACCAACCGAAGGAAGACCTCTCTCTCTCTCTCTCTCTCTCTCACTGTAACTCTACCTTTCAAATAAATAAATAAAAGAAAAATCTTAAAAAAAAACTAAGAATAAAAACTTGAATGTATATTTGTGCACATGAAATGTGAGAAAAGCATTTCTAAGCATATACAGAAACCTGGAGGGGGCTGACATTGTAATCAGCAGGTGAGGCCACTGTTCTCTATGGCATCCTGTATTGCCAGTTGGAAACCTGGGTCCTCCGCTTGGGAGCCAGCTTCGTGCTAGTGGGCTTGGGAAAGCAGCAGAAAAGGTACCGAGTCCTTGGATGCCTGCCACCAATATGAGAGACCAGGATGGAGTTCCTGGCTCCAGGCTTCAGCCTGCTCCACAGCTTGCTGTTGCAGCCTTTTGGGTAGTGAACCAGTGGCTGGCACATTGCTGTGTTTCTCCTCTGTCTTTTCCTCTATCTGCCATTCTGCCTTTCAAATAATTAAATAAATCTTAAAAAAAACAAAAACTCATGTAGGGACATGATTTTTATGAATATTTGCATGCAAAAATAGATACCAAACAAAAGAATATTGCTAATAGAAAAGATAATTTGGATAATATGTCTAGAATCTGAATGACCTTTAAAATCAGCAACCTAATTGAGGATAGTCCATCAAAGCAAAAGAAATGCAAATTATAATCATAATGAAGAGCTTCAGCCAAACTAATTATCTAAACAATGCAGTTAAAGACAGAAATTTTTACATGCTTTATTAATTTTGAAACTGTGATACTACTCAGTGTTGATAATTCGATGAAAGAAATGTACTTTTACAAACTTGTTGGAAATTGGAATTCATACAACTTTTCTTAACGGCTATTGAAATTTTCAAATGATCATTTCTTATTGGAATTTATCCCACAAAATGTAACACCAAATTGACAAATAAAAATCTGTGTCAGAGATGTCTATTGTAGTACAGTATGTAATCTAGAAAAAATGCACACAGTATTACAACCAGCTAATGAGATTTAGTTATATAATTTATAGTGCATTTAGAGGGGAATAATATATTGTTAAAGACATCAAGAGGTCGAAACAGTGCAGCATGGATACAATGTGTATTGTAGATTAAATAAGAATGAAAACAAGTTCAAACAGTATATATGTATACATCTATAGTATATATGCCTACATATGTACAAAGGCATAATGTTATTATGAATAACAATTTGAAATAGACTGAATTCCATATATTCAAATTGATTCTGTATTTCTGTAATACATGCACATTTACAAGGAAAAGGGGATTTCACTATAATAAGAAAAATAAAGTTCCTGATAAAGCTTGTGATTAGTAATTTTTACAGAATTTTCATCCTGGATAGATGAGTTGTAACTCCTATGAAAGAAATATTTTATCTTCCATATGTATTCCATATTGTTGTTTTTTCTTTCTCTTTGAATGTCCTCTTTTAACTTCTTTGGAAAACCCATTACTTTTCCCCCTTCCTTTATATTGATGGTTATGATGTTCAACGTAGGTATAGAAGTGAAAAATTTTACAGGAAAGATTTCATAACCTGTTAATTTTCTTTATAAACAGAAAATACGGGAATGTTATATGCATGTTTCACAAGCATTGTATTAAGCTTCACCTTTACAGTATGTACATATGTAGGTACATATGCTTTCCTTTAACAAGGAAGATACGGAAAATAGATTATAAAAATGTTTAATTGCATGGCAAAAACACAGTAAGGCCAAGCAAGTGGCAGATTTTATGTTTTTGTATTCAGTTTTATTTGTTTGAAAGGCAGAGTGACTGGGGGAAAGAGAAAGAAAGAGCTTCCACACGCCAGCTCATTTCCCAAATGCCCACAAGAGCTGGGGCTGAGCCAAGTTGAAGCCAGGAGCCAGGAATTTCATGTGGGTTTCTCACTTGTGTGACAGGGACTGGAGCCATCACCTGCAGCCTCCAAGACATGTTATTAGGAAGCTGGACAGGAAGCAGAGGCAGAGGTGGCCTGGATTCCAAGCACTCCAATGGGATGTGAACATCCCAGGCTGGAATTTAACCATCTTAGCGTCAGAACCACACCTAATGGCACATTTTAAAAAATGAATATTCGCCTAAGATTTTACTCATCATATGAAGAATACACACACACACACAGATTGAGAGGAAGAGAATGAACATTTAGCCTAGCAGTTCCAATGCCCACGTCCCACATCTGTTTTCTTTGATTTGGTTACTGGCTCTGGCTCCTAACTCTAGCAGCTCTCCAATGCAGACTCTGGGAGATAGCAGTGATGGCTAAAGTAATTGGGTTCTTGCCACTGGTGTGGAAGACCTGGATTACATTCTTGGCTCTTGGCTCTGGACCTGGCCATTATGTAGGCATTTGGTGGGTGAACCAATGGATGGGAGCTCTCTCTTGCGTGCGGTCTTTCTCTCTCTCTCTCTCTCCTTTCTGTCTCTCCCTATCAAATAAATAAGTAAAAACCCACAACCAGAGAAAAGGACTAATGGCAAATAGGCAGGTCACAAAAATGAGATTCAAATAACCTCTTAAAGTTTTTATTTATTAGAGAGAGAAACAGTTCTTATCTGCTGATTCACTTCCCAGATTCTCAAAGTGACTGGGGCTGGGCCTGGGCCAAAGCTAGGAGCTGGGAATCAATCCAGGTCTCTCAGAAAGGTGATAAGAATGCAGTTACTTGGGTAACCACTGATACCTCCCAGTTTCTGCTTTAGCTGGAAGATAGAGTCCAGATCCAGAGCTGGTTATCAATGATGTAGGAATTGGCATCTTAACTACTAGGCTAAACATCTGACCCAGAAAAAGACTTTTAAACAGATAATAAAATCTGCTAAACTTCCTCATGATAAGATATAGAAAAAAATAAAACATTTTTTGACCTACTGGATTGACAATGACAAAAAATTTGGCACAATACTATATTAGAAATTAATTTTTTGTTTGGTATATCAAGTGATGCAAATACTTAGAAGTATAATTTGACATTATCTGTCAAAAATTGCACAAAATATTGATCCAACAATTGTGCTTCCTGAAATTTAATGCATAGATACACAAAAATTATATAAGTTTTTTGCATCACTATTGCATATCATGCCATAAATTTGGAAATAATTTAAATTTTCATTATTAAGCAAATACATTATAGTATAGTCATTAAAAAGGTTAAGCTTTTATGAACTTAAATGTACTGAATAATACTTGTCAGTGAGAAAGGGAATATGCAGAAAAGTATAAAGAACACCTATTTGTTTTAAAAAGCTATATGTATGAGTTTGTATATGCTTAGAAATTCTCTTGTGGGAGGATGAGTTGAAAATGAGGTTAAGGTAGGCGTGATCTTTTTATGATGTGATGTAAATGTGTGTATTGCTTCAGTGAATTATTATTTGTAGATAACACATATTTTTTTATTTTTTTATTTTTATAATGCTTTTATTTAAAGAATATAAATTTCCAAAATACAGCTTATAGATTACAATGGCTTCCCCCCCCCAAAACTTCCCTCCCACCCGCAACCCTCCCCTTTCGCACTCCCTCTCCCCTTGCATTCACATCAAGGTTCATTTTCAATTCTCTTTATATACAGAAGATCAGTTTAGTATATATTAAGTAAAGATTTCAACAGTTTGCCCTCACATAGCAACATAAAGTGAAAAATACTGTTGGAGTACTAGTTATAGTATTAATTCACAATGTGTAGCACATTAAGGACAGAGATTCTACATGATATATATATTTTTAAATTGATTAATTTTCTATGCAATTTCCAATTTAACACCAAGATTTTTTTTCATTTTTAATTATATTTATATGCAGAAGATTGATTCAGTATATACTAAGTAAAGATTTCATCAGTTTGCACCCACACAGAAACACAAAGTGTAAAAATACTGTTTCAGTACTAGTTATAGCTTTACTTCACATTGGACAACACATTAAGGACAGATCCCACATGAGACGTAAGTACACAGTGACTCCTGATGTTGATTTAACAATTTGACACTCTTGTTTATGGCGTCAGGAATCTCCCTAGGGTCTAGTCATGAGTTGCCGAGGCTATGGAAGCCTTTAGGGTTTGCTGACTTCAATCTTATTCCAACAGGGTCATAGTCAAAGTGGAGGTTCTCTCCTCCCTTCAGAGAAAGGTACCTCCTTCTTTGATGGCCCCATTCGTTCCACTGGGATCTCACTCACAGAGATCTTTCATTTAGGTCTTCTTTTTTTTTTTTGCCACAGTGTCTTGGCTTTCCATGCATAAAATATTCTCATGGGCTCTTGAGCCAGATCTGAATGCCTCAAGGGCTGATTCTGAGGCCAGAGTGCTATTTAGGACATCTGCCATTCTATGAGTCTACTGTGTATCTCGCTTGCCATGTTGGATCATTCTCTCCCTTTTTCATTCTATCAGTTAGTATTAGCAGACACTGGTCTTGTTTGTGTGATCCCTTTGACTCTTAGACCTATCAGTGTGATCAATTGTGAACTGAAATTGATCACTTGGACTAGTGAGATGGCCTTGGTACATGCCACCTTGATGGGATTGTATTGGAATCCCCTGGCACAACTCTAACTCCATCATTTGGGGCAGTTCCGATTGAGCATGTCCCAAATTGTACATCTCCTCCCTCTCTTATTCCCACTCTTATATTTCACAGGGATCACTTTTCAGTTAAAATTTAAACACCTAAGAATAATTGTTTGTTAATTACAGAGTTCAACCAATAGTACTAGAATAAAAAAAAAAACTAAACTGGATAAAGTATTACATTGTACAACAACAGTCAGCACAAGAGCTGATCAAGTCACTGTTTCTCATAGTGTCCATTTCACAACAGGTTTCCCCTTTGGTGCTCAATTAGTTGTCACTGATCAGGGAGAACATATGATATTTGTCCCTTTGGGACTGGCTTAATTCACTCCGCATGATGTTTTCCAGATTCCTCCATCTTGTTGCAAATGACCGGATTTCATTGTTTTTGACTGCTGTATAGTATTCTATAGAGTACATGTCCCATAATTTCTTTATCCAAATGTATGCTTTGAATTCCCTGTGATCTTTTGCTGTGAGGTTCCCTTCGTTTACCTACTTTCATGTTGATGGCCGTGTTTCTGTGTTTCTGTGTGTAATACATCTTTAAGCATCTTTTGCAGGGCTGGACGAGTGGCAACAAATTCTTTCAATTTCTTTTTGCAGTGAAAGGTCTTTATTTCACCTTCATTCATAAATGAGAGCTTTGCAGGATATAATATTCTGGGCTGGCAGTTTTTCTCTCTTAGTACCTGGGCTATGTCTCGCCATTCCCTTCTAGCTTGTAGGGTTTCTGATGAGAAGTCTGCTGTGAGTCTAATTGGAGATCCTCTGAGAGTAATCTGACGTTTCTCTCTTGCACATTTTAGGATCTTTTCTTTCTGTTTCACTGTGGTGAGTTTAATTACAATGTGTCGCGATGAGTATCTCTTTTGGTCATGTTTATTGGGGGTTCTATGAGCTTCCTGTACTAGGATGTCTCTCTCCTTCCCAAAACTGGGAAATTTTCTGCTATTATCTCACTAAAAAGGCATTCTAATCCTATCTCCCTCTCCATGCCTTCAGGAACTCCTAGAACTCGAATGTTGGGTTTTTTAATAGTACCCTGTAGATTCCCAACAATATTTTTTAGATTTCTGATTTCCTCTTCTTTTCTTTGGTTTGACTGTATATTTTCCTGTGCTCTGTATTCTAAGTCCGATATTCTCTCTTCTGCCTCACCCATTCTGTTTGTAAGGCTCTCTAATGTGTTTTTCATTTGATCTATTGAATTCTTCACTTCATTATGATTTCTCATCACTATCACAGTTTCATGTTCTACTAGTTGTTTCATTTCAGCTTGATTCCTCCTTAATATTTCATTTTCATGGGAGAGATTTTCTACCTTGTCCATTAAGGATTTCTGTAGTTCAAGAATTTGTTTTTGAGTACTTCTTAGTGTTCTTATCAATTTTTTGAGATCTGCTTCTTGCATTTCTTCTGTCTCATCATCTTCGTAATCTTGAATTGGGGTGTCTTTTTCATTTGGGGGTGTCATAGTGTCTTCCTTGTTCTTGTTACCTTGGTTTTTGCGTTTGTTGTTTGGCATATTGGTTTCTTCGCTGTGGTGTTTTTTTCTAGTTATACTATGACTCTAGATAAGTGGACTGTCTGCTTTCAATGGAGCCTTAGAAGCTTGAGATGGGTGTGGCCTGATAGCTCTGTTTGGTTCCTCAGGGTTGAGGGTGTGCCAAAGGTGACACTCCCAGGTTAGGTGTGGTAAATCTCTCTCTGTTTCTTTCTTTATTTTTGGTTCAAAAGGGAAGTAATTCCACACAGCTGAATGGAATTGGGGGTGGTTAGCAGGCGAATGATATGCCCACAGGAGCCTGAGATCGGAAGCTCTTTCCCAAGGACCACAGAGGGAATCTCTGCAGCCTTCAGTGTGGGTTCAAATTCTCCTGCAGTCTCACCACTGGGCTACCAAGGCTACCGAACTGTAGCGTCTCTGGAGAGTACTCACGTGGTGAATTCCGTGAGTTCTCTCCCCCACAGTCTCTTTTTTCACAGTCTCAGTTCATTAGCACCACACATTCATTAGGTTCTAATCTCCTGTTATTTCACCCCCATGCCCAGAGTCAGGTTTTTCTGCTAGGCTCAGGGCCGCTGCAGACCTGAGGTTGCCCTGCTTATGACGTATGTCCAAAATGGCGCCTGCTCTTTGTCTTGCTCACCTTTGAGAGGTGGGCGGAGAGAGAGAAACCCGTGTCCGTATCGGTCACTTTTTTCTTTCTCTCTCTCTTCTAGTTAGCCTGGTGAACTTTTCCCCACAGGGTTTCAAGCCTTGTTCGCTCTAGTCTCCTCTTTCCGCTTCCCTGCTGGTGTCTCGGGCTATTGAGGATCGGCTCACCTGGCGTTCCAGTGCTGGTGCGTTGAGTCTGCCGCTGGTGTCCCGAACTGCGGGCTCCCACGCTCTCCTCAAAGGTCCACCTAGAATCACTAGTTCTGGAAGAGTTTCCTCTGCTGTTTCTTCCCCTACTCTTCCTTGAACCTGCAGTATCTCCACTTTTATTAAACTGTCTCTCCCCGGACTATTGGTGTGCTCCCTTCCTATTCTGCCATCTTGCCCTAATCCAGATAACACGTATTTTAAAGTGTATCTTAAATGTAAAGTTTCTTACCAGTGATTTGGCCGGCGCTCAGCTCACTAGCTAATCCTCCGCTTGCGGCGCTGGCACCCCAGGTTCTTGTCCCGGTTGGGGCACCAGATTCCGTCCCAGTTGCTCCTCTTCTAGTCCAGCTCTCTGCTGTGGCCTGTGAGTGCAGTGGAGGATGGCACAGGTCCTTGGGCCCTGCACCCGCATGGGAGACCAGGAAGAAGCACCTGGCTCCTGGCTTCGGATCGGCGCAGCACGCCAGCCACAACGCGCTGGCTGCAGCGGCCATTGGCGGGGGGGGGGGGTGAACCAACGGAAAAGGAAGACCTTTCTATCTCTCTCTCTCTCTCTCACACTAATTCTGCCTGTCAAAAAAAAAGTTTCTTACCAATGATTTGATTATAAGCCACATGACATCCTGTTCTATAATTTTTATTACTAAAAAATGGGCCAGAAAATGACACAATAAGGCATTATTTCATAATCTTCCAAATCATTGGTGTGGTAATGTGTTCCTTAAACGTGTTACATAAACATCATGAGACCGTTGTTCTTCAGATAGCTTTTATACTCCAAGTAACAAAAATATTTCCCACTTGAAAGTGTAGGAAGTACCCCCACCTGCCCACTCAAAGGATGGACTAGGCCCCTAGAATCAAAGTGAAGCAAAACTTTATTAATGATCTTGCAAGATATGTTGCAAGTTCTCTTAGTTTTTTTACTCCATTCTTTCTTTCTTTTTCTTTCTTTCTTTTATTTTATTTGGTCTGGCTAAACAGGAGAGGGAGAAGGAAGACGGGGGAGGAGTGAGTGGGAATGCAGGTATGGTGGGAAGAATTACTATGTTCCTAAAGTTGTATTTATGAGATACATACAAATAAAAAAGATTTGTTGTGGCTAAAGCAACTGCGAGATTGGTGCAGTTAAAGCATGCAAGTTTATTCCCTAGCATGCAGGTCTCTCCCCCAGTTCCTCACTGGCCAAGTACTGTGGGGTTACAATCTTCCCAGATGTCACAAAAGTTTTATTATCTCCATCAATTTTAGTTTTGTTATATTAGCCACCCCTAACATTCTATTTGCTCAACAGCTTGTTTGCTTTGGGACTTCCCAGGTGCATTTCCTTTGCAGTTTGTAACCTAGCTGTTATGCTAGCAAGCAACTTGTAACTTTCCACACATTTGCAAGCTGTTATAGGAGCTAGCTGTTAGTAATTTTCTACTCACAGCTGAACACCTTACTTTGAAAATGAACCAAATGCCTTTATTCCTCGTAGAAACTAAAATGGAAAAACCTGGTAACTCTGTTATGCAGTTTGAAATAATTTGTTTGATTAAAGCTATCTATTGACTGCCTATCAGTTTGCTTCCATTTAATTTCATCTTTTATTTAAAAACTCAAGTCAAATAGCCAACCTTCAAAATCTTTAACATTTGTCAAAAAGAAGGAAATATTCTGTCATGTACATCTTTGGAACAATTCATAATATGAATAAAATATCGATATATTTATATGGGCTATGAAAATAACACTTCAGGGAGCAGGGATTTAGCCTCACAGTCAAGAACACTTGTATCCAGTACCAGATACCTGTATTCACTTCCTGGCAATGGCTCCAGATTTCAACTTCCTGCCAACAGACTGTGGGAGGCAGCAGTGATAGCCGGAGTAATTAGATTCCTGCCACCCACGTGGAAGATCTGGCCTGCATTCCCAGCTCCCAGCTCCAGCTTCGCCCTGGTCCCAGACTCTGTAGGAATTTGGGAAGATAACCAACAAATGGAAACTATCAATCCTTCTATCTGTATCTCATGGCCTCTCAAGTAAATAAATGAAAAAATTTTGAAACACTGTAATGTTAATAGATTTTTCCGACGTTTTCAGAGTTGTTCATATGAGAGTTAATTGCTGTTTCCTGTGGAATTTGTTTTATGCAGAGGTACAACTGTGCATTATGTGTATCTATATCTAATGAAAGATTTTGTTTGTGTGACATTTCTGCCATATTTTATACCAACAGACCTAAGTGTAACTTATTAGCACAAGTCTCTGTAATTGCTTTTTGAGTTGGATTGCTGTTCTGTTCCCAGCCCATGTGACAGCAATTTATTAAGCTTCCGTGGCATAAAACAGAAATGACTGAATCCTTCACTGCCATTGGACTTTAATACATTCATGTTGAGCCCACTCAACTGTCTTGTTACCTGGAAACCAAGAAACCCATAAAACTAATCAGCACAATATACCGTAGTAGCCAAGAATTTGGATTAAAAGTTCTAAAGACAATTGGAAAGATATGCATAGACCTTTCAGATTTGATGAATTTTGAAGTCTTTTTGGTTCTAAGTTCACTACATAAGTCAATTTTATTTATTTTTATTTTTTAAACCTCAGATTATGAGATTTATTATATATTTTAGAAAATTTAAAGAGGAGATATTTATATTTTATTTCTTTTAGAGTTTAAAAACTTTACTGTCATAATTATCCAGATTATAATTGTTGTAATTTTTATAAAAATATTTGTTGCAGTATTTTTAGAGGAATATGGTTTTTTATAAAGATTTTATTTATTTATTTATTTGATAGGTAGAGTTACAGACAGTGAGAGAGAGAGAGAGACAGAGAGAAAGGTCTTCCTTCTGTTGGTTCACTCTCCAAATGGCTGCTACGGCTGGTGCTGTGCCGATCCGAAGCCAGGAGCCAGGTGCTTCCTCCTGGTCTCCCATGCGGGTGCAGGGGCCCAAAAACACTTGGGCCATCCTCCACTCCCCTCCTGGGCCACAGCAGAGAGTTGGACTGGAAGAGGAGCAACCGGGACTAGAACCGTCGTCCATGTGGGATGCTGGCGCCCCAGGCGGAGGATTAACCTAGTGTGCCATGGCGCTGGCCCCAGGAATATGATTTATCATAATGTTTCACTATGATGCATTTACTTAAACATTATGCTAGATTTTTGTGTAGTTTACAATTACTACTAGTTCAGTTCTGTGTTTCAGTAAGAATGAGAAGGTGTCACTTAAATCAAAAATTTTATAGTATGTTTTGGGTGGGGTTTTTTTTTTTTGCATTTGTTTAGAGGAAATTTACTTTTGTTCACAAAAGAGGCTTTTTTAAGATTTATTTTACTTATTTAAAAGCCATAGTGACAGAGGCAGGAACAGAGAAAAAGAGATCTTCTATCTGCTGGTTCACTCCTCAGATGGCTGCAATAGCCAGAGCTGGACCAGGCCAAAACCAGGATCCTGAAACTCCATCTGGGTTTCCCACATTGGCAGCAGAAGCCCAAGTAGTTGTGCTTTTCCAGATTCATTAACAGGGAGCTGGAATGGAAGCAAAGCAGCCTGGACTTGCTTTAACTGGCACTGTGATATGAGGTACAGGTGTTGAGTCTTAACCCATGGTGCATGCTGGCCCCAGAGGAGATTTTAGAATGAATTTAAATAAGTACTTATTGCTAAAGTTTTTTGCATATTAATTTTGTGTTCTGCCTATTGATGAATTTTCTTTTAAATTAATTATTTTATTTGAGGGCCAGCAAGAAAGAAAAACATCTCCCAGTGGCTGCTTCATTCCCTAAATGCTTGCAACAGCCAGGGCTGTGTCAGACCAAATTCAGAAGCTGGGATGTGAGTTTGGATCTCTCACATGGGTGGAAGGGACTCAAGTACTTGGACCATCACGTGCCTCCTCCAAGACTGTACATTAGCAGAAAGCAGGAGCAGAGTCAGGACTTGAACCCAGGTGCTCCCATGTGGGGCATAGACAGGCAATCCAATATGGGGCATAACTACTATGCAAAATGCCTGCTGTTAATTCGAATAGTTTTTAGTGGATTCCTTAGAAACTTCTATACACAAGAAATGCCACACCTCTTCATTGCTGTTCTGTATGCCACATTGCTTTTTTCTAATATCATTCTGCTAGAATTTCAGTACAATACTGGCTAAAAGTGGGACCGTGGATACTCTTGTCTTTCATTTGGTCTGAGAAGTCTGTGGTCAGTCTTTCTCCCTTCCGTAAGATGTTAGTGTAGCATGCTTTGTAGGTGCCTTTATTAGATTAGGAAATTTGCATTTCTAGACTTCTGAATATTGTTTTTATTAAAAGAGTACTCTGGATTCTGCCAGGTACTTTTTCTGCAATCCATTAATATGACATGTTGGTTTTGTCCTTTTTATTATTGTATTTTCGTTGATTAAAGAATTGTATTACTAGTGGTAAATTATGTATTATCCTTTTTATGTTTCTGGATTCGGTGTTCTAGTCTTTTGTTGATGCTTTTTTAATGGCATTAGTGTAGCTTTTCTTGTGATGTCTTTAATTTTGATATCAGAATCATAGTAACTTGATGAAATAAGTTGGCGTATATTACCTCTTTTATTTCTTAAAAGTAGGAAAGATTGATATTCATTTTTTAAAAGATTTATTTATTGATTTGAATGTTAGGGTAACACAGAAACAGAGAGGTGTTGCACCCACTGGTTCACTCTCCAAATGCTTGCAACAGCCAGGAATAAACCAGACCAAATCCAGGAGCCCAGAACTCAATCTGCAAGTCTGGTGTGAGTGGAAGAGACCCAAGTACTTGGGCCATCACCTTTGCCTTTTAGGGTGAGCATTAGAGGGAAGTTAGAATAGGAAGCAGAGGAAAAAAGACCCAAAGTACCCATGAATATTGGTAGTGAAGGAAGGTCCAGGAGGAAAAGGTGGGCAGATGGCCCTGTTGAGCCCCGGTCAGCTCAGCTCAGCTCAGTACCTCCTTCCTGAGACCAGGATGCGTCCTGTAGCTCAGGAAGTTTTGCTCCAGACCAAACCTCACCTCTGTTCCTCCTTGTGTTTGATAGCAATGCCTAAAATCCCATGACTACACCCAGCAGGGCCAGGATCTAGGAAAGGTAATGTTTTGTTACTGCATTTTTCAATTCAAAGGAACAATTTCCTTTGTTCATTTCTGTCTTTTATTTTTTTACTGATACTTTCAATCTTTTCTCCTCCTCCCCTACTTCTTGGAGCATTTTTTAAAAAATCACTGCTTTTAAATTTTTTTTTGCTGATAATTTCACTGTCATATTGGCATTGGCATCTTTTCATTTTATCTGCTTCTCCCCACCCATGTGTACAGATATTTCTGATTCTTTATGTACTGTAATTTTGTGTTTTATCCTACACATTTTAAATACTTTTTTGAGATTTTGAGTCTGGTTTAAATGCTATGGAGAAAATTGACTTGCTTTTTTTTTTTTTTTTGGCAGGCTATTGATCCAGTTGGGTTCAAGCCAGTGTTCTGTGTGATTTCAATGTCTGTTTCCTTTAAAAAGTCTATGCTGTGATATTTGGTTCTCTGTTACATGTATACAAACCAGGGCCAGTCTGAAAGCAGGAGAGTGGTCTCCTTTTATTTCAGTTCTCAGCATCTTCATTTGGTTCAGATTCATACTTGCACCACTCAGAGATGCGTCCAGGAGTTCACAAACAATTTTATGGGTACGCTTTCTCAAGCTGCCCTCTCATGGTCTTCTTGCTATTTTCCAGTCTTCTAGGCTTCTCCTTTCTTGTTTTCCATCCCACAAAATGAGGTTTTATTTGTCTGTTTCTGCTGTGTACTTCCCACAAATTCACTTGCATTCAAAGCCCAGGCAGAGACAGAAAAGAAGTGAAAATGGTTCACCCTATCCACTTGGGACCACGGCTCTTTGAAACAAGAGAAAGAGTCCCCTTCCTTAGTGTTTTCCACCACTGTGGGTATCCTCTGATATTTACCACTTTATTCACAGTGGGATTGTTACGAGCTGAAACATGACGGGTGGAGAAAAGGGAGAGATACTGAAGAATTCTCCAGTTCTCTCTGAACTTTATAAAATCCTTCCCTTGTGCTCAAGCCAGAATGGGAGGGCTTCTTGGAGATATCCTTGCAACTGATGCCTACTAGTGTGTTTAGGCTGCCTCAAAACAGTACCAGGCCAGGGTTACCAAAGAAAAAATGCCAAATTGATTCTGATTTGATTGTATTTTTTCTGGTCATCTTCCCCTATGCCCCTACTACTATAATCAGAAATACACACACACACACAAACACACACACACACACCCCACACACACATTATTATAACTGTTTAGCTTTTTTCCTAAGATTTATTTATTTATTTATTTGAAAGGCAGAGTTACAGACAGAAAGGGTGAGACAGAAGTCTTCCATCCACTGGTTCACCGCTTAAATGGCCACAACAGCTAGGGCTGGGACAGACCGAAGCCAGGAGCTTCATCCAGATCTCCCATGTGGGTGGCAGGGGCCCAAGCGCTTGGGCCATCGTCCACTGCTTTCCCAGGCACATTAGCAAGGAGGTGGATGGAAAGTAGGACAGCGGGGATGTGAACCTGTGACTATATGGAATATGGTATCACAGGTGGTGGCTTAACCTGTTGTGTCACAATGCTGGTCCCCTTTGGCTGCTTTTTCAATAAACTAAGGAAACTACTGCAATTTAGGCCTGACAGTAACTACTCAGAGTGAGCACAGACTGCCACTTTAAGGGCACAATTCCCAATAAGACTTCCCTCACCTCAGACACCAACCACGTAGAAGTTCTCCAGGTCACTCACATTTCTAGAGAATTCAGGGATTCCTAGTACCTGCTCACATCTGATCATTTGCTAGAATGACTCACTAAGCTCATCAAAGTGCTCTACTCATGATTAAAGTTTTATTATATATATTATATATAATTATATATATAATATATAATATATATAATTATATATAATATATAATATATATTATATATAATATATATTTTATATTTTATATATAATAAATATAATAAATATATAATATATTTATATATAATAAATATATATTATTATATAATATATATAATATTATATATTATATATAATATATTTATTATATATATTATATATGATAAAAGTCAGGATCCTTCAAATACAGAAAGGCATAGGGTGAAGTCTAAGAAGGTCCCAAACACCAAGCTTCCATGTCCTTTTGTGAAGTTAGGATGTGTGGCCCCCCAGGAACATTGAAGCCCACCTGAGCCTCAGTGTCCAGAGCTTTCCTTGGGCTTTCATAATGTAAGCATGATTGCTTGAGTTATTGGTCACATGGCTGAATTCAGTCTGCAGCCCCCACCTTCTGGAAATCAGACTCAGGTGAAGCTGCTGATAACATGGTGGGTCTTCCTCACAGGAGCAGCCTACATTCTGGGTCATCCTAGCATCAGCTGAGATGAGGTCCAAGGCCCTGCCAGGAACAACAAAGATACTCCTCTCATTCAGAGATTCTTAGGGCTTAGAAGATGTCTACCAGAATCCAGGACAAAACTGGGAAAATGTTTTTTGTTATCCTACACTAAGATTCATGTCACAACAAAAATTAAATAGCTGTCACATTCTATGGAGACAGAAGAAAATAATTGATTTGAGATCATTAGCAAAAGCTGATAGATAATCCTTTTATTTAAAGTAAATAATATTTTTTCTTAGAACTATTAGCATACTAACCATACAAACTTATTTTCACCTAACTTGGATCATTGTGAAATATGAAATTGTTAAAATTTGAACATTTGAAAACTACCAACTATTTTTATGTGTTAAGAGTGTCATCATGGCTTTCAAGTAACCAAATGCAATATTCTAATCACATACACATATAAAATTATACTTAAAAATTTTATGAAAATTTGAATTAAAAGGCAAGTTTACTTTGATGCAAAATTTTTTGTGTGGTTTTTTCATACTATGCATTTTCCATGAAATCTTTGAAGATTCATTGTATGCATAAATTTCACTTTTTTGCTCCAAGATAAGCATGTTTCAATTCCATTTCCCACGAACTTTTTGACTCTTATTATCTCATTTGCATTCATACAATGAAGTATTATACTTTTTAATTTTATGTAAGTTATACAAGTTTCATATGTTTCATATATCCAGACTTAGGAACATAGTGGAATCCCCCGTCTCTTCTGCCCACATTCCATCCCTTCTTCCCTCTCAGATTCCCTTTCTCAATTTTGACAATGATCTACTTTCAGTATACGTAATCATATGCTAATATTAATCTAATACTAATATTATCTAATATTATAATCTCTATATAAAATCTATATAAATAATCTAATAATATACTAATATTAATTTAATACTAATATTAAATATGCAATATTTTCTAGTGTAGGATTATAAAGAACTTCAATATTTACTTAAGATTATAATGAACATTATAATCTTCTAATTTTTAGAAGAGTTCCTTACTATAATTTTAATTGTCTGCTCTGAGTCAGTTATAAGATAAATCTATTCATGTGAATAATATAATTAATGTCACTATCCTAAAATGAAAGCAAATCCTGTAGACAAGCTGTACTCTCACTCATTTGTCTTTCATGTAGCTGAAAACAGGAAGAAGCCCTTCAGCACAGTGCTCATTTTTTCCTCACGGTTTTTTTCACTTTGAGACTCATTAGACATTGTTTATGAACCGTATCTGGGAGAATCTTACTGGCAGTGGAAGGTGGATGCTAGTGGTGTCAGTTTAGAAGCCAGCATGCAGTCCTGCACGTGGATGAGCGGCAATGCATGCAGAATGGCTCACTGGCAGACAGCCTTTGTTTATATCACCTTTTCATAGACATTCAGGTTTTGGATCTCTTCATCAGCTGGTATTTTTTTTACCAGTGGAATAATAGTAATAATGTGAATTTATCAAGGATTTGCTATGCCCCAGGCACTCTTTAAGTGCTATCAAGATGTAATATTTCTGTGAAACTGATGCAACTGGCAGCACAACCATGATGCACAGAATAACCTAAGAGCAGACAGATCACTCAAGGTAACCCAGCTACTGGGGATGGATCTGGGATTCGAGAGTACTTCTCTTGTGCCTAAGAAGCAGAAGGAATTGTCTAAAAAGGGACTTGCTCTATTTTCTATCTGCTCCTTGCTGAAGGCACTGGACACAGGTATGACCAGAGTTTTGGACTACAGATGTAGGTGTCCAAGCCTTGAATCCAGAGATTCTCACATGGCCATAATTGTCCTTGCTGCAAGGCCAAGACTTAATCCAGGAAATGCCTGTGAAGAGCTTACTTCCTTCTGGATTTTGTGATTGGATTAAAAATATCCCTGCTGTGGGGCTTTGGAACTTGCAGTTTGACGGGGCTCTGCTAGTGTGTCACCATTAACAAAAGTAAAATTGAAGAGGAAGCATAGAACACAGCTACCATCTTGGAGGTAGCAGGTGGTACCCATGACTGCTTTCCCTCTTTACTGCTTTCTAGTCTGCTTAGAGTCCCCTGTGGGCATCCTGAGACTTGAAAATGCAGAGGCCTCTGTAATTAAGGGCCCCCTGGACCAGTCATTCTGATCCATAGTCAAGACACAGCTCACCTTTCTACTCTGGTTTCTGTGTAATAGAAGGCAATTGTCGGCTGGCACTGCGGCTCACTAGGCTAATCCTCCGCCCGCGGCGCCGGCACCCCAGGTTCTAGTCCCTGTCGGGGCGCAGGATTCTGTCCCGGTTGTCCCTCTTCCAGGCCAGCTCTCTGCTATGGCCTGGGAGTGCAGTGGAGGATGGCCCAAGTCCTTGGGCCCTGCACCCCATGGGAGACCAGGAGAAGCACCTGGCTCCTGCCATCAGATCAGCACAGCACACAGGCCACAGCGGCCATTGTGGGGTGAACCAATGGCAAAAGGAAGACCTTTCTCTCTGTCTCTCTCTCTCACTGTCCACTCTGCCTGTCAAAAAATAAAATAAAATAAAATTTCACAATAAAGAGAAGAGAGAATATAGAATGGAAGGAAAAAAACTAGTGACTCAAAGGAGAAGGAAGGTAAAAGACTCTTTGAGCAACTGCAACTTGTGAGGCAAGGTATAGGTATGTTTTCCTTTACTGATTGTTATTTTTTCACTTGTTATTCAACTTGAATCATACTTGGATTCTTAAATCCTGCCAGGCATCATTAAGAACTATTTTCCTTTACATTTTATCAGTTTCAAGCATGCTTAATCATAAGGATCACTTGGGACTGTGTTAAAGATTACCAGGCCTGGAATTCTATATTTTTTTCCATCAAGTTTTATTTTAGAAATGAGAGATTTTTCATTTATTATTTGACAGGTGGAATTATAGACAGTGAAAGAGAGCGACAGAAAGGTCTTCCTTCCTCTGGTTCACTAGGGCCGGTGTTGCACTGATCTGAAGCCAGGAACCAGGTACTTCTTCCTGGTCTCCCATGTGGGTGCAGGGCCCAAACACTTGGGCCATCCTCCACTGCCTTCCCGGGCAGAAAGCTGGACTGGAAGAGGAGCAACCAGGACTAGAACCTGGTGCCCATATGGGATGTCAGCGCCGCAGGTGGAGGATTAACCAAGTGAGCCACAGCACCGGCCCAAGAAAAGAGATATTTTAAAGATTCATGTATTTATTTTGAAAGTCATAGTTACAAAAGAGAGGAGAGACAGCGAGAGACTTCTCATCCACTATTTCACTCCCCAAATAACCACAGTGGCTAGGCTGGGCCAGGCTGAAGCCAGGAACCATGAAATTCATCTGGGTCTCCCACATGAGCGGCAGTGGACCAGGCACTTGAGTCATCTTTGGCTGCTTTCCCAGGCTATTGGCAGGGATATGGATCAGAAGTGTAGCCTAGACACTATGCGGCATCTATAAGGGACTCTGACATCATAGGTGGTGGTTTAACCTGCTACCCCAAGAGCCATCCCCAAGAAATGAAATATTTTAAGAACAGTGATACTAAAATCTGCCTTTATGTAGATTCAGTAGTGTAGTGACACTACACTTACACAATTTGTCATTTTAGGTAGCTAAATACACGATGGAGGAGTGCATGGGTAGATAATTTGGCTCTTTTATGCTACAGTAGTTGATAATTTGTTTTGACTTGTGTTTACTGTTGTTCTGGGACAGTTTTCCATCTCTAAACTCACAGTAGAAAAATACGAACAATAAAACTGTAGTTAGAAGAAGCCACATTCATCATATAACTATCATGTAATTCTAGTTTAGTGTGATACACTGTTATATGTATAAAAGTACATATTTAAACATATTTGTACCTTTTTGAAGACTTATAATGCATCATGTTTACATCACCCTGACACAGCTAGAATGTTCAGGAATTTAGAGTTCATTGTGGACTACTATTAAATATTTACCCCTCAACTATCTCCCTTACTTGAAGCCATTTTCTTGAATTTTGTGTTATTTGTTCCCTTGTATTTCAGGTGGTGTTTTGTTTAGATTTCCTGCTCTTGAACATTCTTAAGTAGAATTACAGTACATGTGTTCTCCACTGATTTGCCTTTCCTATTCAGTGCTATAATTTTGAGATTTCATTATTAATGTGTGTGACTGTAACTTGCTTTCACCATTGTGTACTCCTGCATCATATAAATATTCAGATTTTGTATATCCAGTCTAGCATTGGTGGATATTAGGGAAGTTTTCAACTTCTTTTAGTATGAACAGTGTTATCAAGAACATTCATATGTGTGTCCTATGTTCATGTGCAGGGTCACACAAGTGCATATATGTGGGAATGCCTGGGATCTAAAGTTCTAGACAAGTGGACTCACCCTCACTGATAAGTGGGACCAGTTCTTTGAACACTTTGGTCCAGAACTAGGCCTGCCTTTTTTGTGCACCTCAGGATTTCTTTCTTTAGCCTCTCAAGACACAAAGGACAGTGTACAACCAGCTGCAGCTCCAGAGTTGAGTGGAGATGGTCTCAGAATGAATTCTGGGGCATCTTGACAAGGAAATAATTTGAGATGGGGCTCTCCATACTGGCCCATGCCCTGACAGTTTTCACAGAGTCAACTCAGGATCCTGTGATGCCACATTCATGCGGTCCTCTACTGATGGTTCTTGTACCTGCTCTAGGTTGATGGCCTTTTACTCAACTTGGATAACACAAATGACCACATCCTCTGCTCTGATAACAGATGTCATATGGAAAGTACATGGACTTTGGATTTAGAAGTACTTGCCATTAGCAAGGTTGCCTATTTATATATTAAAAAGATGTTATTATAATAGAGATAATCAATAAAAAAGTCTTGGGCTCTTTGCTATCACTCAGTAAGCATTCAATTATAGCCTTTGTTGATGTTGTTTGCTTTGTTAGTTGTCATCATCCGGAACTCAGAAATTCAGAAATACGGACATTCCTTTGTCTGACAATAACTTGAATTTATTTTTCCCAGTTTGAATCCAGGAAACTTTATCCATATCTCTTGTTTAAAATACCATTTTAGTTTCTCTGTTTCCTCCCCTGCATTATTCTTACAACGTTTACATGTACATATTCTCCATTTAAATGCTTCATTTAACTTCTTTGTCAATTCTTAATGAATCCCAGTTTTCTTAGATTCCTGCTTTGCAGTGCCCACCATCATCTCTCTAGTTTAATAAAGGCATCACCAGCACCTCAGTCACCCAGGCCTACAAACTGAGATCCATCCTTGACTCCTCTCTGTTCCTTAGTCCATCAGTCACTCCTACAGTGTCACCCAGGCCTACAAACCGAGACCCATCCTTGACTCCTCTCTGTTCCTTAGTCCATCAGTCACTCCTACAGTGTCACCCAGGCCTACAAACCGAGACCCATCCTTGACTCCTCTCTGTTCCTTAGTCCATCAGTCACTCCTGCAGTGTCACCCAGGCCTACAAACCGAGACCCATCCTTGACTCCTCTCTGTTCCTTAGTCCATCAGTCACTCCTGCAGTGTCACCCAGGCCTACAAACCGAGACCCATCCTTGACTCCTCTCTGTTCCTTAGTCCATCAGTCACTCCTGCAGTGTCACCCAGGCCTACAAACCGAGACCCATCCTTGACTCCTCTCTGTTCCTTAGTCCATCAGTCACTCCTACAGTGTCACCCAGGCCTACAAACCGAGACCCATCCTTGACTCCTCTCTGTTCCTTAGTCCATCAGTCACTCCTACAGTGTCACCCAGGCCTACAAACCGAGACCCATCCTTGACTCCTCTCTGTTCCTTAGTCCATCAGTCACTCCTACAGTGTCACCCAGGCCTACAAACCGAGACCCATCCTTGACTCCTCTCTGTTCCTTAGTCCATCAGTCACTCCTACAGTGTCACCCAGGCCTACAAACCGAGACCCATCCTTGACTCCTCTCTGTTCCTTAGTCCATCAGTCACTCCTACAGTGTCACCCAGGCCTACAAACCGAGACCCATCCTTGACTCCTCTCTGTTCCTTAGTCCATCAGTCACTCCTGCAGTGTCACCCAGGCCTACAAACCGAGACCCATCCTTGACTCCTCTCTGTTCCTTAGTCCATCAGTCACTCCTACAGTGTCACCCAGGCCTACAAACCGAGACCCATCCTTGACTCCTCTCTGTTCCTTAGTCCATCAGTCACTCCTACAGTGTCACCCAGGCCTACAAACCGAGACCCATCCTTGACTCCTCTCTGTTCCTTAGTCCATCAGTCACTCCTGCAGTGTCACCCAGGCCTACAAACCGAGACCCATCCTTGACTCCTCTCTGTTCCTTAGTCCATCAGTCACTCCTGCAGTGTCACCCAGGCCTACAAACCGAGACCCATCCTTGACTCCTCTCTGTTCCTTAGTCCATCAGTCACTCCTGCAGTGTCACCCAGGCCTACAAACCGAGACCCATCCTTGACTCCTCTCTGTTCCTTAGTCCATCAGTCACTCCTGCAGTGTCACCCAGGCCTACAAACCGAGACCCATCCTTGACTCCTCTCTGTTCCTTAGTCCATCAGTCACTCCTGCAGTGTCACCCAGGCCTACAAACCGAGACCCATCCTTGACTCCTCTCTGTTCCTTAGTCCATCAGTCACTCCTGCAGTGTCACCCAGGCCTACAAACCGAGACCCATCCTTGACTCCTCTCTGTTCCTTAGTCCATCAGTCACTCCTGCAGTGTCACCCAGGCCTACAAACCGAGACCCATCCTTGACTCCTCTCTGTTCCTTAGTCCATCAGTCACTCCTACAGTGTCACCCAGGCCTACAAACCGAGACCCATCCTTGACTCCTCTCTGTTCCTTAGTCCATCAGTCACTCCTACAGTGTCACCCAGGCCTACAAACCGAGACCCATCCTTGACTCCTCTCTGTTCCTTAGTCCATCAGTCACTCCTGCAGTGTCACCCAGGCCTACAAACCGAGACCCATCCTTGACTCCTCTCTGTTCCTTAGTCCATCAGTCACTCCTGCAGTGTCACCCAGGCCTACAAACCGAGACCCATCCTTGACTCCTCTCTGTTCCTTAGTCCATCAGTCACTCCTGCAGTGTCACCCAGGCCTACAAACCGAGACCCATCCTTGACTCCTCTCTGTTCCTTAGTCCATCAGTCACTCCTACAGTGTCACCCAGGCCTACAAACCGAGACCCATCCTTGACTCCTCTCTGTTCCTTAGTCCATCAGTCACTCCTACAGTGTCCGCTTCCAAACTGTGTCATACCTCTGGCCACTTGTCACCCTCCCATGTCTAAGCCAGCGTCAGCTCTCGCCTTAACTCCCAATGCCCTTGTCACGGCTCCGTGCTTCTACTCTTCGCCTGGAGATAACAGCATAAGTCAGGTCTGATCGCTCCACTGATGAAAATCCTCCTCCTCCAGATACTTTCCAGTTGTAATTGCAACAAATTCCAAACACATTGCTGTGACCTTCAGCGGGGAGCAGACCTCTGTCTTCCTCTCATCACATTTTCTTCATGCACCGTGGTCCAGTCACACCTGGCTTCTTTCTCATTCTCTTCCTTGAATATCCCAAGCTCATTACCATCTCTGTACCTTTCCATTTATCTTTATGTCTTTGTGATATTCTGTAATTTTAATGTAGTGCTTTCTTTCATTGTTCCAATAGATAAAAAGTCACTTTATGTAAGCATTTCGATCCATTCTTAAAGAAAAAAGCTTTTATTTTGTTTTCTTCCTAACTATATCTAAATGTAAGCATAATTGTTGACTTTTCTAAAAAAATGTCATCCAACTAGAATATAAACAAGCAGAGTGGGCAACAGAGTATGTATCTGGTTTATTTCCATATTCTCAACATCTGTAACATTGCCTTGTGCATAAGAAGTACTAAGTATTTGTTGAACTACTGAAAACATATATAGAAATTTAAAAAGTCACACAGTATGTAATGTCTGTCATTAAGTAATGTGCATAATAGTAACTACGTTGTGCATACATATTTTAAGCCATTAAAATGTTTTATTTTTAGGATTAACTGGAATTCTTCAAAATGTCAGGTAAGCCTTTATGAATTAATTTGAATATGCTTTATTTTAAAAATGTGAATTGTGTTAATGTTTTCCTTAAAAATGGAATTTCCTTTGTTTTGAAGTTTTTCATTTTGCATTTGGAACTTACATGAGTGTGTGAATATATATATATATATATGTATATGAATACATATATACATTTACACATAGAACATTTCTATCTATCTGTGTCCAAAAAGAACTTAAAGGAGACTTATATTGGCACAAATCTATGGAAAGCTCTCTAAGATATGTAGGGTAAATTAGGAAAAGGCAGAGTATGGATGTGGAAGGAAGTCTGAAGTCTGCAGAGAGCAGTGACAGTGATAAAAAAATAAAAGAGCCTGCGATGACACCAGGGCTTGATGGAGGAGAGCTGAAAAGAGGTGTTGAGTTTTCTAGTGATTTAAAGAGAAACACTACAATTATGCAGTTTGTGTTTTCTATGGAATAAAAGTCAACCAGTTGGTTAGGAAACACAGAGCTTTTCCTTATAGTGTTGTCCAGAGAGGAATTTCTCTAATTTAACAAAAACACAAGGTGTAACATCCTAAAAAGTGACTGTATTAATGAGCTTTTTGCTACTACAGTAAAGAACTGAGATGACGAAGGTACAGTTTATGTAACTGACATTTTTGGAGGCTGAGAGGATAAAAGGTTTTATACAGGCTTTGACCAAGGTGCTGTAACAGATGGTTAAGCTCCTGCAGAGGGAGGGTCAGACAGTGAACCAGGAAGCAGGGAGTGGACGGGGCCAAACTCGGGCTCATCTGACAACTCTCTTCTGAGATCTAGCAGGGAGTCCCACCAGCACTACCTTCTGAGACCATCTCCCTGAAGGTCTAAGGACCTCCCTCTAACCTTCCAGAATTCTCATACCTCCTAATAGCACCTCCCCAGAGACCAAGCCTCGAACACTCATGCCTGTTGGAACCCTCCCCAACAATATGCAAACCATAGCACTTGCCCTGCAGCAATTACTGTGACCTCGGCTACTTTTGGAAAGGATACAGTAAAAATGCAAGTCACTTGGTGATACAGACTTAAATACCTCAAACAGACTGTTGTGTGGCACTTCTGGTTTTTAAACCATTAACTATTTATGGTGTTATCTTTTGAGTTTAATTTCGATAACACTTTCCTCAAAGGCTTAGGGGAAAATCAGATTTTCTCCATCGATGTATGCCTGTGTTTTCCATATTTTATTCGTGTAATAGTAAAAGACCTTTTGCTACTTGTTCAGGGAATTTACCATGTAGGTAGGAATGAGCATTGGGTCAGCTGAATGACTAGTCTTTGGTTTGCTCGCAAGCACAGTATAAGCCTTTAGTTTTTATTTTTTAAATCCATGTTCAGCCTGAAACGATGTAAAATTTAATAACAGGTTGATGCCTGTCATATGAAGAGTTATGTTTTTATAAGCAATATGAGTGTGTTTCATCTTGATTTATTCTTTGATGCTTAACAAGTTACAAATGTGTTTCATTACCCTATGATCATGTCCTCCCTTCTCTGCCAACGTGTAGTACCTACAGCCTCTGAGAAAACTGAGGGTGAAGTGGAAAATCAGATGAAATTGCCAGACCCCACGCCTGCTGCTCCTCCTGACTACAATTCTCATTTTGTACGAGGTAGGTTCAATATTCAGACAGGACCTTTTCTCCCTCAAGAAAACCATATTAATGGTTAAACTAACTAATGAACTGAATGATTACTAAAAGTGGAGTGTCATAGCATGATAAGTAGTTTACCATACGTTGATTAGAATATACCCCTATCTACCTAGAATGTATGGGCAACCAAACAAAGAGGCCGTACACCTGCTGATGGCATTCTCCATGGTCCACGGTGGAAATAGGAAGAGAATGCTGTACGGGTGCAAAAATGGCACCCCATCCAGTCCAGGATTTGAGAAAAGCCCTGATTAAGAAAATCAAATTTTGCTGTCACAACAAGAATTTTGCTGTCAAAAGGAAAGGAAATGTGCCTTGCATAGAAAATCCTGAGTCCAAAATCATTTGGTCACAAGCGTCTGGCAAGTGGCCTGCCTGGCACAGATGTCAGAAGCATTGTGGAAAAATGGAAGTGAATGGTCTTGGGTGCTGATTAAGGAGCTTGTCTTTCTTCCGGGTGTTTCTAGAAGTCTGCAGAAACTGCTGGTGGTGACAGAGCGGTGGGTACTCACACACTGTTCACGTAAATCTGAGTGGTCGTTTTCTTTTCTAGGAAGCCCTTTGGCAATGTGTAAAATTCTTAAAATTAAAGTACATTTGATTTTGACTAAGGAAATTGTTCTAACTGGTATCTTAGAAAAAGCACATTTTAATGACTTAGAAAAAAAAAGCATATAGTATAGTAATGTTTCCTTAAGTATATATTTAAGGGAATGTGTAGAGGTGAAAGCCACTTTATTAACTCTAACGGGGCAAAAGAAATCCTGGTGTCCAAAAGGTGGTGGCAAAGATGCATTGACTCTGAACATATGACCCATGGAACTCAGCCTGGTTTCCTTTCCCCTGTGCCTGGTGTGTGGGCATGCTGTTCAGATAAGATCTCATTATAGCTCTACTGGTTCAATCTTTCCTGAATCTAAGGTATTGACAATCCTAAATTATTGTTTCGTGTTATCTAAACATTTCTTTCTGTTTTACTGCAGTGACTTTCAACATAATGTACACCATCCATCGGTATTCAACAATTAAGAATCTGTATTCCATTTCAATAGAAACTCTGCCATTTTTAGGGAACAAACACTGATTGTAAATCATATTCTGATTATTTGGGAAATTATCTTCTGTTTATCAAAATATTAGCACGTGAGGAGATGTCTTTTCAAATTAATTGACAAGCTTAGTTGAAATAGTGCAGAACATGAGTTTTCCTTTATAAACTATAGTAAAACTGCACTGTGACTGCCACCTAGTGGCTGGATTATATAATTATAATTGTATATGTGCTGTTGAAGCAAGCGCTTAAAATTGATCTTAGCCAAGATGGATAATATACTAATTTTTAAAGATTTTTATTTATTTTTTGAAAGGTAGAGTTACAGAGAGGCAGAGAGAGAGAGAGAGAGAGAGAGAGAGAGAGAGAGATCTCTTCCATCCACTGGTTCACTCCCCAAATGGCTGTAGCATCCCGCGCTGAGCCAGTTTGAAGTCAGGAGCCAGAAGCTTCTTCGGCATCTCCCACATGGTTGCAGGGGCCTATGGACTTGGGCCATCTTCCACTTCTTTCCTAGACCATAGCAGAGAGTTGGATCAGAAGTAGAGCAGGCAGGACTTGAACCCACGTCCATAAGTGAAGCCAGCACAGCAGGTGGCGGCTTTACCAGCTATGCCACAGTGCCAGCCCCCAGTTATATACTTATGACAACTGTTGTAATTCACATTAAAAAATACTATCCATGAATTATTTGGTTTTTAATTAACTTATTTCAATCCAATTAGATAAATTTCCATTAGAATGATATTACTGGATATGTGTTCACATTGAAAATCATTCTGTCCATTAACCAGAGGGCTAGGTAAAAAAGAAGTCATTATTATAGGTAATCTATTTAAAGGGAACTTGGCATGATTTCTTGAAATTAAAAGGATGATAATGCTAAAGTAACTAAGACAACTCAAATTTCTTTTTTTTTTTTTAACTTTTATTTAGGATATAAATTTCCAAGGTACGATTTATGGATTACAATGGGTTTCCCCCCATATTTTCCCTCTCCCCCCACAACCCTCCCCCCTTGCCCGCTCCCTCCACCCTTTTGTTCACATCCAGATTCGTTTTCAATTCTTTTTGTATACATGTGATCAATTTAGTATGTGTTAAGTAATGAATTCGTCCCTTTGCCCTCATATAGTAACACAAAGTGAAATATAGTCTTTGAGTTCTCATTTTAGCATTGAGTCACATTGTATAGCACATTAAGGACAGAGATCCTACATGATATATATATATATATATATATATATATATATATATATATATATATATTGAGACTGATAAATTTTTTTGATGCAGTTTCCAATGTAACACTGAGTTTTTCTTTTCTTTTTTTTTTTTCCCCCTTTTCGATTATCTTTATATAGAGAAGGTCGGTTCAGTATGTATTAAGTAAGAATTTTCATCAGTTTGCATCTACACAGAAACACAAAGTGTAAAAATACTGTTTCGGCACTAGTTACAGCGTTACCTCACATTAGATAACATATTAAGGACAGATCCCACATGGGATATAGGTACACAGTGACTCCTGGTAGACAACTCAAATTTCTTTTTTTTTTTTTTTTTATAACGCTTTTATTTAAAGAATATAAATTTCCAAAATACAGCTTATAGATTACAATGGCTTCCCCCCCATAACTTCCCTCCCACCCGCAACCCTCCCCTTTACCACTCCCTCTCCCCTTGCTTCACATCAAGATTCATTTGCAATTCGCTTTATATACAGAAGATCAGCTTACTATATATTAAGTAAAGATTTCAACAGTTTGCCCTCACATAGCAACACAAAGTGAAAAATACTGTTGGAGTACTAGTTATAGTATTAATTCACAATGTATAGCACATTAAGGACAGAGATCCTACATGACATATATTTTTAAAATTGATTAATTTTCTATGCAATTTCCAAGTTAACACCAAGATTTTTTTTTCATTTTTAATTATCTATATACAGAAGATTGATTCAGTATATACTAAGTAAAGATTTCATCAGTTTGCACCCACACAGAAACACAAAGTGTAAAATACTGTTTCAGTACTAGTTATAGCATTACTTCACATTGGACAACACATTAAGGACAGATCCCACATGAGATGTAAGTACACAGTGACTCCTGATGTTGATTTAACAATTTGACACTCTTGTTTATGGCGTCAGCAATCTCCCTAGGCTCTAGTCATGAGTTGCCGAGGCTATGGAAGCCTTTAGGGTTCGCCGACTTCGATCTTATTCCGACAGGGTCATAGTCAAAGTGGAGGTTCTCTCCTCCCTTCAGAGAAAGGTACCTCCTTCTTTGATGGCCCCATTCGTTCCACCGGGATCTCACTCACAGAGATCTTTCATTTAGGTCTTCTTTTTTTTCCAGAGTGTCTTGGCTTTCCATGCCTACAATATTCTCATGGGCTCTTGAGCCAGATCTGAATGCCTTAAAGGCTGATTCTGAGGCCAGAGTGCTATTTAGGACATCTGCCATTCTATGAGTCTGCTGTGTATCTCGCTTCCCATGTTGGATCATTCTTTCCCTTTTTGATTCTATCAGTTAGTATTAGCAGACACTAGTCTTGTTTGTGTCAGACCTTTGACTCTTAGACCTATCAGTGTGATCAATTGTGAACTGAAATTGATCACTTGGACTAGTGAGATGGCCTTGGTACGTGCCACCTTGATGGGATTGTATTGGAATTCCCTGGCACAATTCTAACTCCATCATTTGGGGCAGTTCCGATTGAGCATGTCCCAAATTGTACATCTCCTCCCTCTCTTATTCCCACTCTTATATGTCACAGGGATCACTTGTCAGTTAAAATTTAAACACCTAAGAATAATTGTTTGTTAATTACAGAGTTCAACCAATAGTACTAGAATAAAAAAAAATTACTAAACTGGATAAAGTATTACATTGTACAACAACAGTCAGCACAAGAGCTGATCAAGTTACTGTTTCTCATAGTGTCCATTTCACTTCAATAGGTTTCACCTTTGGTGCTCAATTAGTTGTCACCGATCAGGGAGAACATATGATATTTGTCCCTTTGGGACTGGCTTAATTCACTCAGAATGATGTTTTCCAGATTCCTCCATCTTATTGCAAATGACCAGATTTCATTGTTTTTGACTGCTGTATAGTATTCTATAGAGTACATGTCCCATAATTTCTTTATCCAAATGTATGCTTTGAATTCCCTGTGATCTTTTGCTGTGAGGTTCCCTTCGTTTATCTTCTTTCATGTTGATGGCCGTGTTTCTGTGTTTCTGTGTGTAACACATCTTTAAGTATCTTTTGCAGGGCTGGACGAGTGACAACTCAAATTTCATGTGGCAGTGTGTCTCACACTCTCATTGGCAGGACAATGCTTCAGAGCTCCATTGCACAATAACTTACTTAAAGAACTCTAAGATACTTCAGTTACAAGATGTTAAGCTTGTGCTATTTTCTTTTCTTGTAGAACTAATCAGAACACTTAATAGCAATTTCAGAGCTCAGAAGGGAGTATAATATTCCAGTTTCCTCGTAAATTACTTGGTCATTTTTTTCTCCTTCACTTTTTTTTTAACTCTAGATAGCATATACGTATGATGATAATCATTCTATAACATAAAGTTGTGTACATTTTTCTTAGAAATATTATATATATACATATATATATCTGTATGTATATATACAGAGAATAGCCCCGTAATCTAAATTGTATTTCTCTTTCTGGCTCTTTTGACCCTCAAACCTTATTATATGAGTTTCTTTTGTATTAAAAAAATAGTAAATTAATCATCACCTTGGTAAAGTTTCTCCACTTTCTGCTGCTTTTGCCAAAAACCAAACTCGCTTTCCATCTGAACCCTTATCAGTACCTCCTTCCTAATCTTATCTCATTTATTGAGTTGTATGAATGTGACACTCATCACTCCACTTTCCATGCAGAGTGTAAGGTCTTCTGTCATCTTTGCTCCCTGCTGTCTTTCTCTCTAACTTTGTCTACTAACTATACACAACCTTTACTCCTTGCAGTACCAAACCTCCTATGTGTACTTGCTCATTTGGTCTGTTTTCTTGTAAAACCTTTCCCTATTTGGGAGGTGCTGGCTTGGTCTAATGTGTTAACACTTCTATCATTTTTTTCTGTGTACCTTCTTCTTTGCGTAGCTTAAGTGCTCCGGCTTTCTAATCCATTCCCACTTAAAAAGATAATGCAAGGTGGGCACTGTGGTGCACTGAATCAAGCCACTTGTGATGTGGGCATAGCATATCTGAGTGCTCGTTCAAGCCTCAGTTGCTTCTCTTTTGTTCCAAGTCCCTGATAATACAGATGGCCAGAAAGCAAGTGATGGCCCAAGTATTTGGATTCCTGCCACCCATGTGAGAGATCTGGATAGAATTCATGGATCCTGGCTTCAGTATGGACCAGACCTGGCTATTGCAGCCATTCAGGAAGTGAACCAGAAGGTGGAAGATTCTCTCTCTCTCTCTCTCTCTCTCTCTCTCTCTCTCTGTCTCCCTTTAAAATAAATAAATAAGTTTTTAAAAAGATAATGCACATTTTCATGAGCTTTTAAAATTTTGTTTTATTTGAAAGAGAGAGAGAAAGAGATCTTCCACCAGAGGGATCACTTCCCCAGATACCTGCAGCACCTGATTTTGGGCCAGGCTGAAACCAAGAGCTGGGAACTCAATCCAGGTTTTTCACATTAATGGCAGGGACTCAAGTACTTGTCCCATTACCTGCAGCCTCAGGTGCACATTCGCAAGAAACTTGACAGGAAGCAGAGACAGGACTTGAACACCTACACTCCCATATGGGATATGAGCATCCCAAGCTGTGTCTTAGGTGCTGCACTCAAGGCCTGCCTTGTAATCTCTTAAAGACAGTACACATGCCCTATTCTTCCATCAGTTATTTGCTTCATGATAACCATTCACTTTGTAAATCTGTGTCTCCTCCACAGAAGTGGATGCCCTCAGAAACATGCATGGGTTTGTACATCTGTCTGACAATCAGCATAAATAGCTGGCCCTTGAAATGTGTTTGAGTAATGCTTCCCAGATAAAGGAATGTTAGGCTTATCTCATAGTGTTATCATAAAATATTATTAGCAGAATTTGTTTTGCAGTTTATGACTTTTATGAATAGGATTTTATGTGGAGCCAAAATGTCCCATATTTGATCAGCTTCAAGGCTTCTCCTCTCTTTCACGTCCACATCATAGAGTGAGGCTCTGAGCAGTCTGTCCTGCAGAAACTGGCATGTTTGCTCCACTTCTAACCCTGAGAACTCCGGGGAGTCCTGAGGAACCTCCCTTCCTAGGGGTGCCTGGATCTCTCAGCATTGGTTGACTCTAGACCACAGTTTTGCCCTTCTGACGTCTCCTGGAGGTGGGGATGCAGAACTTAAAGATTTAAAAGTATCTGCAGTTAGAGCTGCTCTTCTAGTTTACAGGTCCAGAGCCCACTGCAGCACCCCCTCTTGGGAGTTCCTCCTCCTTGCCTCTGATCTAGAGAGAATGTTCTCGTAATTTAGTTAAGGGTGCCTCTGTATTCAGAATGCTTGAATTGTAATCCCGGTTCTGCTGCTTACTAGCCAGGGATCTTCAGCAGGTTGCTTAACCTTCCTGTGCCTCAATTTTCCTCTGAAAATTAAGGATTATAATAATGTTTACCAAATAGGATTGGGGGAAATTTTATAATATTCCATCATTGCAAAATCGCTGGAGCAGTGCCTGGAAGATACTAGGAGCCCAGCAGTGGGTGTTGGTGTAACCAACGTGGGCGTAACCAGCGTGGGCTTCTCTAACATGAGCTCCTTCCAGATCTGCATGGTATGCAAGACCCATGTCTCTAGGGGGGGTGAGAAAGAGAGCATGGTCTCCCCACTTCCCCCACTCCCTCAAGTCTTTTTCCTTATGAAGGAATGACTTCTGAAAAAACAGCTACCAGTGCAACTGTTCACATTTTTGGGGGTTATCAGTACCATACAATAGCTGTGTGGCATTGTCCTTTGATTGATAAAAGACACCAGATTCCCTAGCCTCGACAGGGGGAACTAAGGGCACCACAGTGTTCAAAACCGGGCATACTAAGTGAAACCGAACACCATTGTTATTTAACAGCCCAGCCCGATAGGGGCTTCTTCTGTCCTAGTCGTGTTTCCTTTTCCATCCTCAGTGGGACACAAGGAGAATCTCAGCTTCTGATACCTTCTTTCTGTCATCTAAACGGACAACTCCATCGTTTTTGAGCAGATATACAAGGAAACATACTATGTGCGTAAAACATTACAAGAAAATATGGCAATTTTCAGAAAGACACTGGAATTTAACTTTTATTTAGATAGAATTTGTTTTGTTTTTTTTTCCTCAAGAAGGAAAACTTAAAAGAAGGAAGAAGAAAATCTGCTGAGAACTAACCATGGTGAAAACAAGCTCTGATGTGACGACTATGGACCCTGGTGAACGTTGTCTCTATCTTCTCCATCCCTGAATAGAAGTTTCACTTTCTTTATATTATTTAAATCATTGGCTTTCAAATATTGTTCATTTGATCTATGATAATCCACAATAAGCAACGAATACATTAATGTGTTTGTTTATGTGAATATTTATATACAACACAAGTTTTACTAAGGAATGCTCAATACAGTGAGTATATAGTATACTAACAATGCAATTTGACATATTCTGTTTTGTTTCATATTAATTAATTTTACTTTTAAAATTGCAATTTGAATCATTAAGTTGTACAGCTTACAAATGTATATTCAGTTTGTGGCCAGTGCCACGGCTCACTAGGCTAATACTCCACGGCTCACTAGGCTAATCCTCCACCTTGCGGCTTCAGCACACCAGGTTCTAGTTCCGGTCGGGGCGCCGGATTCTGTCCCAGTTGCCCCTCTTCCAGGCCAGCTTTCTGCTGTGGCCCTGGAGTGCAGTGGAGGATGGCCCAAGTGCTTGGGCCCTGCACCCCATGGGAGACCAGGAGAAGCACCTGGCTCCTGCCATCAGATCAGCGCAGTGCGCTGGACACAGCATGCCGGCCACGGCAGCCATTGGAGGGTGAACCAATGGCAAAAGGAAGACCTTTCTCTCTGTCTCTCTCTCTCTCACTGTCCACTCTGCCTGTCAAAAAAAATTGTATATTCAGTTTGTAAAAGATCGTCAGAGCAATATTTCTTAAATTTACTAGCTGATAAAGATTGATGAAGAGCTATACTAATAACAAATAAAATTTACTTTCAGAGAAGAATTGCTATTCAAGGTCCATTAAGAATACAGAACAATTATGTGTACATTTATTTAGATACATAAGGTAGACATAAATACACAAAGGAAAAATGGATAAAAGTGAAAGAAAAAACAGATAATATAACAAATGATAGTTGAGACTGAAATAATACATAGACTTAGAATGACTAAGCAGAGATTCAGAAATGAGATAGAAGACTTGAACAACATGAGAAGTCAAAAATAGACATAATAAATACCTAGAGAACACTCCACCGAAAACAACAGAACACAAATTCTTCTGAAGTGTACATGGGGCATTCTTCAGGATGTACTGATTAGGCCATAAAACAAGTCTTAAAATAACTGAAATAACACAATTTAATAAGATTCAAAATCAGTAATAACAGAGGAAAATTGCAAATATGAGGGAATTTAACAGCATTTATAGGGCCTAAAAGTCACAAGGAAATTTAGAAGAAATATTTTGAGATGAATGAAAACAAAATACAATATAACCAAACTTATGAGATTTAGCAAAAGCAGTACTTAGAAGGAAATTTAAAACTCTGTGCGGCGGCCAGCACCATGGCTCGCCAGGCTAATCCTCTGCCTGCGATGCCGGCATCCTGGGTTCTAGTCCCGGTTGGGGTGCCGGATTCTGTCCCGGTTGCTCCTCTTCCAGTCCAGCTGTCTGCTGTGGCCCGGGAGTGCAGTGGAGGATGGCCCAGGTGCTTGGGCCCTGCACCCACATAGGAGACCAGGAGAAGCACCTGGCTCCTGGCTTTGGATCCGCGCAGCACACAGGCCATAGCAGCCATTTGGGGGATGAACCAACACGGAAGGAAGACCTTTCTCTCCGTCTCTCTCTCTCACTAACTCTGCCTGTCAGGGAAAAAAAAAAAAAAAAAACTCTTTGTGGCACTTTTTTTTAAAAACAAGTGCTCAGTGAAAGATCAGTAACTCCACCTGTCACCATAAGCCATAAACCAACAGTAGAGAGTAATAAAAATTAGAACAGGGGGAAAAAACAGAAATAAATTAAATAGAGGGGAAAAAATAACTAAGGAACCTCTCATGTCAAATTTACTTCAAAGAAAAGAACTGACTCAAATTGCTAAGATCAGGAATGACAGGATTTTACTACCAATCTTACAGACATCAAAAATATTATAAAGGAATACTATAAGCAACTGTATGCCAATGAATTATAAAATCAAAGTGAAATGGAAAAATTTCTAGAAATACACAAACAATTGAAATACATCCAAGAATAAATACAAAATCTGAATAGATTTAGATAACAAAAAATATTGACTTGGTAATTTAAAAATTTTCCACAAAATAATTCTTAGGCCTAGATGAATCACTAGCGAACTCTACTAAACACCTAACAAAGTTTTAATCAAAGAAATATAAGGAAGGTGAACTTTCCTAACTCATTCTATGATGCTTGCACTACCAAATTAGCAAAAATTAGACAAAGATATTACCAGAAAAGTAGAGATCAATATACCTTATAAATATAGATGCAGAGATGTACAACAAAATACTCGCAAACCAAATCCAGCAACATGAAAAATGATTATATACCATGACCAACTGATGAAAAATTGGTTTACTAATGAAAATCAGTCAACATGTATGCTGTATTGAGAAACTAATACAAAAAGCACTTGATTGGCCGGCACCGCAGCTGACTAGGCTAATCCTCCACCTGTGGCGCTGGCACCCCGGGTTCTAGTCCCGGTTGGGGCACCAGATTCTGTCCTGGTTGCTCCTCTTCCAGTCCAGCTCTTTGATGTGGCCCAGGGAGGCAGTGGAGGATGGCCCAGGTCCTTGGGCCCTGCACCCCATGGGAGACCAGGAGGAAGCACCTGGCTACTGCTTTGGATTGGCGCAGAGCGCCATCCATAGCAGCCATTTTGGGAGTGAACCAACGGAACGAAGACCTTTCTCTCTGTCTCTCTCACTGTCTGTAACTCTATCTGTCCAAAAAAAAAAAAAAAAAAGCACATGATCACATTCATAAATACAGAAAAAGCTGAAAAAAATCCAACATACTTCATAATAAAAACAATCAAAAAAACTCTAGGAATGGGAACAGACTTCCTGAAGCTGATACAGGGCATCTTTGAAGAGCTCCTAGACCACTTGATACTTAATAGTAAAGACTGAAGCCATTTCCTTTAATATCAAGAACTAGACAGGATGTTTTCTTCTGTTGCTTTAATACAACTTGCGCTGGAGGTGCTAGCCTGGGAAATTAGGCAAGAAAAGAAATAAAGTCATTCAGATTGAAAGGAAGGGGCTACAACTATCACTACTTGCAAATGACCTCATCTCATATATGTATATTATATATAATATATATAAAACATCTTAAGGAATACACATGTACATATACATATAAATAAACAACACTAAGACCTGAGTTCAGTTGTGTTGATAGGGTAGAGGATTAATATAAAAAATTGTATGCCTATACTCTAGCAGTGAACAATCTGTTTATGAATATAAAATTGGAATTCTGCATATAGTAACATAAAAATAATACAATACTCGAATAATTAAGAGTATAAAACATGGACATTGACAGCTACAAAACATTGTTCAAAAAATTCAAGAAGACAAATAAATGGAAAGGTATCTCATGTTCACAGATTTGAGAAGTAAATACTGTTAAATATTGTTAAATGGTGATATTCTTGAAGTGAATATTCTTGAATCGAGATATGATGGCATTTTTCTAAATTTCCCTGTAGGCTTACTGGTTTTTTGTGTGTATTTGTTTATAAAAATTGTCAAGCTGATCCTCAGATACATTTGAAAATGTAAAAGACTCAAACAATCTTTTTTTTCTTCTGTAATTAACAACACTTTTATTTTAATTTCAATACTCCAAGTTAGGAATACAAAATATTTGCATCATTTTCATCACTCTATAATATTTTGGTCATATAGCATTTTTTAGCTTTTATTTAATAAATATAAATTTCCAAAGTACAGCTTATGGATTACAATGGCTTTTTCCCCCATAACTTCCCTCCCACCCGCAACCCTCCCCTCTCCTGCTCCCTCTCCCCTTCCATTCACATCAAGATTCATTTTCAATTATCTTTATATACAGAAGATCAATTTAGCATATATTAAGTAAATATTTCAACAGTTTGCACCCACACAGAAACATAAAGTGTAAAATACTGTTTGAGTACTAGTTATAGCATTAAAGCACAATGTACAACACATTAAGGACAGAGATCCTACATGGGGAGTAAGTACAACAGTGACTCCTGTTGTTGACTTAACAATTTGTATATGGCATCAGTAATCACCCTAGGATCTTGTTAAGAGTTGCCAAGGCTAAGGAGGCCTTTTGAGTTCACCAACTCTGATCATATTTAGACAAGGTCGTAGTCAAAGTGGAAGTTCTCTCCTCCCTTCAGAGAAAGGTACCTCCTTCTTTGATGACCTGTTCTTTCCACTGGAATCTCACTCACAGAGATCTTTCATTTAGGCTTTTTTTTTTTTTTTTTTTTTTGCCAGAGTGTCTTGGCTTTCCATGCCTAAAATACTCTCATGGGCTCTTCAGCCAGATCCAAATGCCTTAAGGGCTGATTCTGAGGCCAGAGTGCTGTTGAGGACATCTGCCATTCTATGAGTCTGCTGTGTATCCTGTTTCCCATGTTGGATCATTCTCTCCCTTTTTGATTCTATCAGTTAGTATTTGCAGACACTAGTCTTGTTTATGTGATCCCTTTGACTCTTAGTCCTATCATTATGATCAATTGTGAACAGAAATTGATCACTTGGACTCGTGAGATGGCATTGGTACATGCCACCTTGATGGGATTGAATTGGAATCAAACAATCTTAAAAACAATCCTAGAATAAGTATTTAGAGGATTCACACTATTCAATCTCTAAACTGTCAATGAAGCTGTAGCAGACAATACCATACAGTACTGGCATAAGAAGAGACTTGTAGACCCATGAGATAGAATATTTAGTCAAAAAACAAAAATAGAAATAAACCCAAACATCCATGGTCAATTGATTTTCAACAATATTGCTGAAATAATTTAGTGGGGAAAGACAAATGTTGCTGAGACAATTGAATATTAAGATACAAAATAGTGAGTTTGAAATATTGTCTCTTACTGTGTACAAAAATTAACTGAAAATGTATCAATACTGATTGGAAAGCTTAAAACTTTTAGAAGATGTATATATACATAAATACTCAGGACCTTAGATTAGGTAACAGTCGGTTAGCTATGACACTCAAAACACAGCAACCAATAGAGACACACCTCAGAGATGCTGCAGGTGTGGTTCATGATCACCACAAGTTTCCTGAAGCACATAAAAGTATAAAGTTACACTGTACTAGTCTATTAAGTATGCATTAACATTATGTTTTAAAAAAGTACATTCCTTAATTAAAAATGCTTAATGTAAAAAATGCCAGTGATCATCTCAGCCTACAGTGATTATGCACGTTTCGGTGGTGGAGGGTGTTTCTTCCTTGTTGATTGCTGTTGACTTCTCAGGGTAGTGGTTGCTGAAAGTTGGGGTGGCTGTGTCAATTTCTTTTTTTTTACTCAAGATAAACAAATTTCTAGTAAATTCATACATCTAGATTTAGGAATTTAGTGATATAGATTTAGTGATATTTCCCACCCTACCCTCCCTCCACCCACTGTTAATTTTTACAAAGATCTATTTTCAGTTTACTTTACAGTTTTACTATAAGATTAACCCTACACTAAGTAAAGAGTTCAACAAATGGTAAAAAGAAAAAGCACTGTTCCTCAACAGTAGAGACAAGGACTGTAAACAGTCATTGAATCTCCAAATGGCAATTTCACTCCTATACATTACATTGTTGGTACTCTATTAGTTACCACAGATCAGGGAAAAATACGGTATTTTATGTAGATGTTGTAGCAAGCCATCCAGATCAATTTCTTAACGTGGGATAATAATGAAGTTTGCCACATCGATGGACTCTTTCTTTCGCCATGATAGGTAGAGGACTTTGCTTTTTGGTTTTAAGGAGAAGAGATTTAATTACAAAGGAAATTCCAGGAATTGTGCAGAAATACTGGTTTCTACACCATTCTAAAGAAAAATGAGGGTTTTTGGAGGAGAAAAAGTTATAAAAGTTGGGATCTTAATTTGTAAAATAAAAAAAAAAAACATTGAGTGTCGAAGTTCTAAAAGCAGAACTCATTTGTGCAATGAACATAAGGAAAGACTACTGTATAGTTTGTTTTTGTTGTTTTCTTTTAAATGAAGAAAGGCTTTGCTTAAGGGTTGCATACTTTTATTGGAGTAAATCTGAATGATCCTACTCCTTTGGAGTAAAACTAATGCTTACCAGTTTCCAATTGTATTTAGCTTCTGGTTGGAATTTGAAAAAAAAAAAATGAAAACCTAAATAAAATAGGTGAAAGTTCCCTGACTATTCAGGTGAATACACACACACACACACAAAGAAATGATTTCTCCATGGCACATGATGCTGTTTGATAGCATTTCACGGATAGAACTTCTTTCCAAATTGGAATTAATTCTCTCAAAGCATAATACTGCTTTGTCAATCAAGTTTATGTAATGTTCTGAATCCTTGGTTTTCATTTCAACCATGTTCACAACATCTTCACCAGGGATACATTCCATCTCAAGAAAGTGCCACCTTTACTCATCGTAAGAATTAGCTCCTTGCCCATTAAAGTTCTACCATGATGGCACAGGTATTTGGCTTAGTGGTGAAGAGGTCTCTTGGGATGCCAGCATCCTATATTGAAGGACCTGGCTCCATTCTTCATTCCCGCTTCCTACTAATGCACACTCTGAAGGCAACAGATGATGAATCAAGTAGTTGGGTTCCTGCCACACACATGGGAGACATGCATTGAATTTCTAGCTCCCAGCTTTGGCTGGCTCAGCCAAAGCTATTGAGGGTATCTGGGGAGCGAACCAGCAGATGGGAGATCTGTCTGTATGTCTCTTTGCCTCTAAAATAAATAAAATAAATAGATTTATTTTAAGTTGTATCATTAGATTGTACCAATTCAGTCACATCTTTGGACCCTACATTAAATTCTAGTTCTCTTGATATTTCTACTATGTGTGTCATGCCTTCTTCCACTGAATCTTGAGCCCCCTTCAGGTCACTCTGAGGGCCTGAGTCTACTTCTTCTGAACTTCTGTTAATGTTGATATTCTTGCCTCCTCTGAGAATGGTGAATCCTTTCCAGAAGGGTTTCAGTTTACTTTGCCCAGATCCATTAGAGGAATCATGATGTGTGGCAGCATGAGCTTTATTAAATATATTTCTTAAATAATCAGACTTGAACGTCAAAATTACTCTTTGATCTATGGATTACAGAATCAGTGTTGTGTTAGTAGCAATGAAAACAACATTAATTTCATTGTACATCTCCATCATCTCTTGGATAACTGGGTGCATTGTCAGTGAGCCGTAACACTTTTGAAAGAGGTTTTTTTCTGAGCAGTGGATTTCAACAGTGATCTTACTATAATCCAGTAAACCATTTCGTAAATAGATATGATGCCATATCTGATTCCACTTATAGATTAAATTAAATTAAATTAGATTTCTTTCCTGAAGGTTCCTAGGATTTCTGGAATGTTGAATGAATATTGACTTCAACTTTAAGTCACCTGTTGCGTTAGCTTATAACAAGAGACTCAGTCTGTCCTCTACATCTTTGACAGCAGGTGTTGAGCTCTTTTGCTATTAAAATCCTGGTAGGATCTTCTTCTGCTATAGGGATGTCCAGACTACATTCAAAATCTATTGCGTAGTGTAGCCACACTCATCAGTTGTGTTTGCTGGATCTTCTAGATAGCTTGTTGTGTCATCTTGCACTTGTGTGTTATGGAAATGACTTCTTTAACCTCATTAACCAGCTCTACCAGCTTTAAACTTTATTGTGCAGCTTCCTCACCTCTTTGAGCCTGCATAGACTTGAAGAGAGTCAGCAGCTTGCTGTAGAATAGATTTGGCTTCAGAAATTGTTGTGGCTAGTTTGATCTTCTATCCAGATCATGAAAACTTTCTCCATATCAGCAGTGTACTATCATTTTGCATTTATTTTAGCATTTGCAGATTCACTGGAGCAGAACTTTTAATTTCCTTCAAGAGCTTTTTTGTTGCATTTACAACTGCACTGCTTGGCACAAGAGTTATAGTTTTGGGCCTATCCAGGCTTTCAACATGCCTTACTCATTAAGCTTAATCATTGCTAGCTTTTGATTTAAGGCAGGGGTGGGGAACATGTAGCCAGCAGGCCGTTTAAGGCCTGCAAAATTATCTGGTCTGTCCCTGCCAAGGCAATCACAGCAGGACTCAAAATTCAATAAATCTATGGCAGGCTGACTTTTAAGTTGATGATTTGTATGGCCTGTGAATGTTATAAATATCCAAATGGCCCTTGGCAGAAAAAAGGTTTCCCACCCTGATTAAAGTAGAATACATGACTATTCCTTTCACTGGAACACTTAGAGGCCATTATAAGGTTACTAATTGGCCCAATTTAAGTATTGTTCTATCTCAGGGACTAGGGAGACCAAGGGAGAGGGAGAGGGCTGAAGGAACAGCAGTCAGAACACAAACCACAGTTATCAGTTAAGCTCACCATTTTATATGGCACCACAATATAATTACAATAATAATATCAAACAGCATTGATCACAGATCACCAAAACAGAGATAATGATGAGAACATTAGAAATATTTGAGAATTACCAAAATGTGAGACAGAGACACCAATTGAGAACATGCTGTTGGAAAGATGGCACCAATAGACTTGCACAATATAGGGTTGCCCAAACCTTCAATATGTAAAAAAACACAATTATCTGCAAAGTGTAATGAAGCAAAGCACAATTAAATAAAGTATGTTTTTTTCAAGGATACTCTCAAGAAAAAGAAAAGGCAGCTTAGAAAATGAGAGGAAATACTTGTAAACCATCTTTTTGGCAAGGGCTTTTCATCTTGAATGTGCTCATGTAAAGAACACTTTGAATGCAGCAGCAAAAAGACAAACAATTCAGTTTTACCATGGGCAAAGGATTTGTGTAGCTATTTCTCCAAAAGCATATATACAAGTAGCCAAAATATGAAAAGATGCTCAACATCATTAGTCTTCAGAAAATTGAATCACAATCACAGTAAGGTATCACTTCATGAGTGAAGTGAAAGGCAAGCAATAAACAAGTATTAATGAGGGTGTAGAGAAACTAGAACTCTTATACACTACAGATAGGAATGTGAGATGGTGATGTCCCTTTGGAAAACATTCTGGCAGTTCCTCACAAAGTTAAATACCCAAGCCAAGTTCACTCATGAATGAAAAACATATATCCACAACAAATCTGTACCTGGATGATCTCAGAAGCATTATTTGTAATAGCCCAAATGCCAATCAACTTGTTAAAGGATGCACTGGGAAAGACGTTTGGCAAAAAGATTAAGATGCCACATGGGATGCCCACATCCCATATTGGAATGTCCTGGTTGAAGTACTTACTCCACTTCAGATTCTAGTTTTCCTCTCATGCATACCTTAGGAGGCAGGGTGATGAAGTAGGTGAGTCCCTGACATTCATGTGGGAGAATCAGACTGAGTTCTGACCTCTTGGTTTCAGCCTAGACTATCCTTAGTTTTTATGTGCATTTGAGTAGTGAACCAGCAGATTGAAGATTTCTCTCTGCTGTCTCTGATTCTCTATCTTCATCTCTCTCCCTGTCTCTTCTGTCTTTGTATCTTTGTCTCTCTGCCTTTCAAATAAATAAATACAAATTTAAAAAATAAATGATATATAAAATGTTTATATACCCATATCATAAAATATTATACAGCCATAAAAAGAAATGTACTGGTATATACTATAACATAGATAAACACTGAAAGTATGCTAGCTTAAAGAACCTAGCCATATGCATTCTATGATTTCATTGTCATGAAATGTCCACATTAAGCAAATTCTTGGAGACAGTGGTTCCCAGGGACTGTGGGAAGGGAGGAAAGGGAATTGTTATTATTGTGTGTCCTTTCTGGGGTGAAGAACTTCTGAATTTAGATAGTAGTTTGGGTTCTACAACTTTGAGCATATATTAAAAACCACTTGACTCTGTGTTTTATAATAGAATCATTGAAAGAAGATATTTTTCTGCCTTAGAGTTTCTGATGTAGTAGAACAGAAAATGGACTAGACAGCTGCAGTTTTACTGACCACTTCACATTATTTTGGAGCAATTGGTGTATTGAGCTAGAATTTAGAAAGAGTATGTCGTTGAAATGACTTTTGTCTAAACTTAAGAGTAGTATATTCAAAATTTTGCCTTTCCATTGTTTCAAGTTCCCTCACGTACAACCAGCAAGGATTCATCATATTTTTCATGTTGGGTCTCAACTAGGATTCCCGGCTATTATAAGGCTGATTTTGCTTGATTTTAACCAAAACATATCAATATTTAAATCTTAATACCAGATAGCTTGTAATTAGTTTTTGCAAGACTTTCCATAAGACATCTTGTTTTTAAATGTTTGAAAGAAGAAAGCATTTTTTTTATCTGATTGTGGCCCTCCTGGCAGTTCAGAGAAAAGTGCTTGTGGGCTTCTTGTGGCTTTTCTATTCATAAGGCTTCAGCTGAAAGATAAGTGCTATGGTCTGGATATTTGTATCACCTCCCCTCCTACCCCCAACACACATACCCTCACCCAAATTCATGTAATTTAGCTCTAATTCCCCACACGACAGTATTTGTAGATGAGGATTTTCAGAGAGATTTCGGTTATGAGAGTAGAGCTTTCATCATGAGATTGGTGCCCTTAAAAGAGATAACATAAAGGAGAATCTCTGCCTCTCTACCCAGTAAGGACATAGGAAGAAGTTAGTCATCTGCAAACCCTGATGAGGACTCTCACCAGGTTTGACCGTGCCTAGCACTTGATTTTAGACTTCCTAGTTCTCAGAACTTGGAGACCAAATGCTTGTTTAAGCAAGTGCATTCTTGTGTTTTGTCATATCAGCGCGAATTTCTAAGACAATAAGCTTAAGAAATTGAATCTAAGATATCAGGATGTAAGCAACACTCTGAGAAGTAGATGAAGATACAAACAAGTGATTGAATCAAAGGCAGCCCAACATAGGAAGTAAAGTAACCCTGCTATCTTTGTGACCTTAAGCAATAACAAGAATGAAGTAACAAAACTCTACAGTGATAATTATGTGCTAGACCTTGTGCTACTCCCACTACAACCTAATAAAGTATATGCTATCTCCAAAGGAGGTACCTCATGTATTGGGAGAGTAACTTGTTACTTTGTGTTGCAAACCTTATTTATGCATTTCTGAAGTAAAAAATAACTATCTTACAAGGTTTAAGAGGACTAAGTTAATTTGTATGTAAATCATCCACTTAGTATGTTGTTGGGACACAGTGCATACTCAGAAAATGGAATAGCATATTCTATTCATGTATCTGTTTTTTGACCTACTTTGTCTCCATGGAAAAATTCATGTTAACTTTCAATATATTATAGTGATAATAATGTTTAGCACTTTCATTTGTTTTTGAACGCAGGACCCCCAGGAGAAGCTGCTCCCCTACCTACCAGCTACCCAGCAGGCTTGCCTATAGGATACTATAGTCCGCAGCAGCCCAGTACCTTCCCCTTGTACCAGCCAATTGGTACTGCTTATCCCATCCAATATCAACCTGGTAAATATCCTATGCCGAATCAGCTTGCTCCAATAACATGGATGCCAGGACCACCTCCTATTCCAAACTGCCCTCCAGGTCTGGAATACTTAGCTCAGGTATGGCATGCAAATCCAGATAATTTTCTTATGAAGGGTGACCATGGGGATCTGTAAATGCTGGGTAGCATGAGTAAGATGGAGCAGTGATGACAGATGTCCAATTTATGAGACTGTAGGAATGTATGAGACTTCTATTGTGGTACTAATTTCCAAAATGTGAAGAGGGTTGTCTTTAGTGGAATGAATATTGTTTTCATAAAGGATCCATGTTGAGTTTTATAACATTCAAGATGTATTTTGAAGGTAGTAGAAAAATAGGAATAGTGATAGCCATAGAGAAAAGGTGTCATGGATGCCAGTTCCTTGCAAGAGTTAACATGAAGAAATCAACATAAGAAAGAGCAGAGCACTAGACATTGGGTGAGTTATTGAGTGCCTTAGCCTACTGCTTTTCCCCACAACCCAAAATGTTCACCATCCACTTCTGCCACTCCCCAAAACATACCAAGAATACTACCAAGAATACTGCTTCAGGCCAAGTTCCAGAGACCTCCTTCACAAAACATGAATTTCTATCTGCAAAGACATTCTGATGCAAAAACCAGCGTAATGTGCAAAGTTGGGGTGCGAATGATGCTATTTGAAAACCCACATCAAAAACTAAAAAAAAAAAAAAAAAACCTGTATAATGAAAATAATGGAAAACTAGTGGCAGAAGTCCCTTTCTGAATCTCATTTTGCTTTTGGAAACAGGAAGTATTAGAAAACATCATAAGCTACTGGAAGGTTAGCAGAGGGAGTTAAGATATCTGTCTCACATTAGAGTGCCTGGGTTCCCTGCTGCTCCCACTCCTAACTCCAGATTCTCACTATTGCAGACCCTTGGGCACAATGGAGATTGTTCAAATAACAGGCTTCTTGCTTCCCATATGGGAGAACTGAATTGCATTCCTGGCATCTCTCTCTCTCCTCCCCTACCCCAGTCTCTCTGCCTTTCAAATAAATAAATAAGCCTTTCAAATAAGTTAATTAATTAAAAAAATATTAATAAAAACAGAGGTGCGTGTTTGGGGTAAAGGTTGGGACACTGCTTGGGGTAGCCTCACCCCTTATCAGAGTGCCTATGTTTAAGTCCTGGCTTTGCTCCTAATTCCAGCTCCCTGCTCATGCACACTCTAAGTGGCAGCAGATGATGGCTCAAGTTCTTGTGTGCTGCCACCCATGTAGGAGACATGGATGGAGTCCTTGGTTCCTGAAGATAGCCTGACACCATCCTGGCCTTTGCAAGCATCTGGGGACTGAATTAGAGCTTGGAAGAATCTCTCTCTCTCTCTCTCTCTCTCTCTCTCCTTGCCTCTCCCTCTCTGTCACTATGCATTTCAAATAAATGCAAATTTAAAAGAAGAAAAGAAAAACATCCTAAGCAGAACTTTCCAACTCAATACCTGTGTCCCCAGATAATTAAATATTCTATGGAGTTGACGCACTTCTCTTTTCAATTCTGTATATTGATAGGGAGGGACTCTGTTTTGTTCATTGAAATCCATTGGCATGATACTATAGTGTTGATGTATGAAAGTTAAAACAATGGATCTTCAAAAAATTCACGGAAATGTGCATTATCTTGTATTTCTCTTTTTGCACAAAGCTTTTGAAGTATGCTTACCAGTTAGATTAGAAAAACTTTGAATTTGGAGACCAGCATTGTGGTAGAGTGAGTAAAGCCACCACTTGAGATGCCCACATCCCATATGGGCATCATTTCGTGTCCTGGAAACTCGACTTCTGATTCAGCTTCCTGTTAATGGCCTGAGAAAAGCAGTAGAAGATGGTCCATGTGTTTGGGCCTCTGCCATCCTTGTTGGAGACCCGGATGAAGCTCTTGTCTCCTGGCTTGAACCTGGCTCAGCACGAGCCACTGCAGCCATCTGAGGAGTGAACTAGTAGATGGAAGATCTCTCTCTCTCTCTCTCTCTCTCTCTCTCTCTGTGTGTGTGTGTGTGTGTGTGTGTGTTTCCCCTCCCTTTGTAACTCTTTCAGAATAAATAAATAAATACATCTTAAAAAAAGAAAAATTGTGAGTTTACATTTGCCAAAAACTTAATTAAATTATTGTTTGGGCAAATTATTGACAAAATACAAGAAGCCAGCCACTCAGATAAAATGCTGGAATAAATTCCTACACTATTTCACAAAATTATGAAGTGTTTATGGTTAATCAAATTTAGAAAGTTTCATTATATACTTGTTGATAAATACAGAAATTACTCTTGGCAGTCTGATATCCTCAGCAATCATTTTTCTTTTAAAGATATGTAGCTGTGTTAAGTATTATAAAACAATTTCTCAGTTTCTTCTATTATTCTGATTGAAGTTAAATTAACATATTTAGTTCCATTTTTCCTTTCAGGAATATTTCTAATTAACAAAATGAAAAAGAAAACAAATAAAGCACATATTTGGAACTACACAAATGTGTCTTTTAAAAAAGATTTATTTATTTGAAAGAGCAACAGATCTTCCTTCTTCTGGTTTATTCACCAAATAGCTGCAACAGCTGGGTGTGGGCCAGGCTAATGCCAAGAGCCTGGAATTTCGTGTCTCCCACGGTGGTGGCAGGAGCCCAAGTACTTGAACTATCATCCCCTGTAGTTCCAGACACATTAGCAGGGGCCAGATTAGACACAGATCTGCTAAGACTTCAAACCGCCACTCCCATGTGGCATGCCGGCACCCAAGCAGCTTTTCAACCTGCCATATCACAACACCAATACCCAAACTAGGTTTTTAACCCTGTCTTCAGTACCTACTAACTAAAACCTTGAGTTTTAGTTTGCATTTCATCATCTATAATAGAGTACGGATAATACCTACATTATCAATTTGTCATTAATGAAATAAAACTTGCAATATTTTTGGCACAGTGGTCCTGAGTAGTAGAAGATAGTTGTGTAAATGTTATTGTTGAAACTCCTTCTTGTATATAAGACATGGAGCCAATAATTTTCCTCTGTCTACCATAGTCTTTTTTTGAGATCTCATACACGGATCTCATGGATTTTTTTGAGATCCTTAAGATCAAGAGTAGCAGAAGGATATTATTTCTAGAATACTGACTTTGCCTTTCTTTACTTTAATTTGTCCATGAACCACTCCTTGACAGGTGTAGGATATTATTGAGTAAACTTCTTCCATGTTTATAGGCATCACTTCAGAATATTTTCATCTACTGTGAATACTTTTTTAAAGTAGTGAATATTTTTATTTTGTAGTTCCAGATTTCAGTATCCCAGATTTTTAACAGGGACTGTAACATTTTGGTAGCCACTTTTATATTTTATGAGACATGTGTGTCTTCTCACTTGATTGTATTTTCATATAAGAAAGTTTTTAAGCATGGATTGTGACCTTCTACACCCTCCTCTAATTAATCTTATGACAAAACATTCATGTTTAGATATTTTTAAATTTTATTTAATCCCACATTCATGGATTTGTTATTAGTTAGTGTATACAATGAGTATTTTGTGAAATATGACATTTTAGGCCATATTCCAGACTCAGGGATTTGGGATGTTCTCAGGATCTAAAGTTAGGTAGAATTGATTGGTTTATCCTCAAGGAGGTTTATCCTCTTCTACTAGAATGTTCCCAAGAATAACAAATAATAGCCCCATCAACGTATCTTTAGAGTGATTCCTAAGTTAAGTCACAGATTTCTCTGGTAGTATTCTCATCCTCCCTCTACATGGATTGTTTTCTAAGAATGCTCTCTTCCTTCCCCTAAGTCTGTTCATGTGATTTCTGCCCTCATAGGCCCTTGCTCTGTATATTGGCCTCTCCCAGAGGTTACTGTTAAATGATTTCAGTGGACACTCCATGTGAACTCACCCTGGCTTGTTGGCTGTCCCTAAGTCACTGAGAGAGTTGCCTTCTCTCTGGTTTGTCCCTGTTAAATTGTTCTGAACTTGATCTTCAGTCTGGTTGGAATGTCAGTAGGGAATCATCTAGGAACAATCAATACAAATATGCTTCTTCAAGATGCTGTTACTATGGCAAGTAGACTTTTTTTTTTTTTTTGATATATCAGGCAACTTTTTTTTTGAAAGGCAGACTGAGAGAGATGGACAGAAAAAAGATCTCCCATCCCATCTACTAGCTCATTTCTCGTATGCCTGCCACAGTCATGGCTGTATGAAGCCAAAGCCAGGAGCCAGGAACTCAATCCAAGTCTCCTACATGGGTGGTGGGGTCCCAACCACTTGGGCCATCACCCTCTGTCTCCCAGGGTGGGCAATGGCAGGAAGCTGGAATTGGGAACGGAGCTGGGATCAAAGCCAGGTACTCTGATATTTGATGTTGGAGTCATAAGTGATGTCTTCACTGCTGGGCCAAACACCTGCCCTTCTTTTGTTTAATTTTGTTTTTAAGTGCAACTTAAGGAAAGTGTTTTTCTTGTCTGAATAAGTCCACTACTATCCATCTGATCAGATGTAGACAAGCTAATTTCACTTGATAATTGTTCTTTTCAGTTTCAAAAACATTTTGGTATCAATTGATTATTTTAATACTCATCTCATCAGTTTCTTTTCTAATACTAATTTGATTTAATTTTGTGATTTCTAGCTTCTAATTTCATTATTCTTTCCCAACAGTTGGACAACATACATGTTCTTCAACATTTTGAGCCTCTGGAAAGTATGTATGATTTTGTAGCATTCAGTATTTTAATCAAGTGGATGTTTGCCTTGTCTAATATCTAATTCTTTCTTTAGTTGATCACTTTTAGTAGTTTAAAGAGAAAAGACTATTCTTATTAACCTTTCTTTAAGAAATTAATAAGACACATCATTTTGAATAAGTTTATCTGTACATTTATCATTTTTTCATAAGCTTAAGCAGGACTTACATTTTATCTGGTCAATATCCCCCATGCTCATTCTTCCTCCTTGTAGTCACCTTTCATAGGGGAGTAAAATAAAGACTTAAGAGGCCAAATGAGCTAGCAGGGGCACTATAGTCTGCTAATACATGGCAGAGGAGGATTCAAATCTATAGCTGCTGAGTTCTGGTTCAGTGCCCTTGCTTTGGAAAAAAAAAAAAGAAATGATCCTGGTCAAAAGGATGTCTATTCTCAGTTTTTATTTATGAGATTTCTGACCCTCACTGTGCTGGCTTTACATATTTGTTTCTCCACCACATAGGGCCTTTCACTTTTTTTGGTTGGTTTTCTTATTTGAAATTAATGATGAAGCTAGTCATTCTGGCATACATTATGAGCTGATTAATCTATGGTCCAATTTGTAATTCCACTGAATTCCACTGATTTCAAATACTCCAGGAAGAGTGTCTCAATCTTTTCTTTTATGTATAATTGTTTTTAAAAATCACTTTACAGTGAATTTCTTAAGGTAAATGTTTTACATGTTCAGCATTACTTAAATATTTATAGGACCCTTTTTTTAGTGCTCTAATCAGTTGTATATTTTCAACTGAAATTTTTAAATTAAGCTCCTAAGAAATAACAGAGACTTGTGGTTGCTCATTTGTATTGTTCTAATTCAAGATGGCTTTTTTGCTTTATGTTTTAGTGATAACACATTTTGAAACTAATAACAGATATGATATTAAAAACAACGCAAACCAGATGGTTTACTTTGTAACTGAAGACACCGATGACTATACCAGGAATGCCTACCGGACACTAAGGCCCTTCGTCCTTCGGGTCACTGACTTCATGGGACGAGAAATTATGACGATGCAGAGGCCTTTCAGATGTACCTGCTGCTGCTTCTGTTGCCCCTCGGCCAGGCAAGAGGTCAGAGAATGGAAGTCTAATCTACTGTTTTCTTCCTGATCCAATTCTTCACAGAATGGTTTGCTCTTTCCAAACTATACAGGACAGGATTTTCAGTGGCTGTCACTTACAGCAAAAGAAGATTGTGAGGAAGAAGGAATTCAAATAATCTCACCAAGGAAATCACAGAGGGCTTTTTATTGTGGGTTCACATTCTTCAAGGGAAAGTCAGCGGATCAAGCACAAATTAGGGTTGTGTAGGGAATGGCAGAGATTCTATAAGTTGTGTCTACTGATTTAGAAATTTACAGAGATTGACAGTAGTCACCTACATTTTTCTAAAGGTACCTGTGTGTCACCAGATAAAGTAATGCTGAGTTGAAACATATGCTTTAAAATTGGCAGGGCTCATAGGTACCTTGCAACTATCCCATCCTCCCTTTCCTACAGGTAAAGAGCAGCTCACAAAGATTAAGAGCTTGAAGTAGGTGCCACATTTGGCAGATGACAGAACTGGAACTAGGATGTGGTTGTGTTAATTTACAGTTGGGTTGCTTTTCTATTACCTGTGAAGTTCTAAGAAAATTGTTACAGGGGAAAAACTGTGGAGAAGTCCAGCATGGTTTAGATTTCAGATACAGTGCTTACTCAAATCTAGGCAATTTATTTAAACTCTTTGATCCTTGGTATTCTGATTCATAAACTGGATAGAACAATACCACATAGGATTACTAGAATATGTCAATTATGTTCTCAGTACCAGCATTTACTAAATATTTACTTATAGCTATTTCTATGCCTGAATTGATTTACCTGTAAAGTGGAGATATTGATAGTACCTATCTGAGAGGATAACCTATTATTTAAGGGATTAAAGAGTAAATGCATGTCTGGAATATTGTGTTTATGATGTACTGTAAGTAGTATTATGCTCAATGAATGATATTTGTTCTCAGATATCTTGCTCCTTTATCCTTATTGTCTTTGCAATAACAAACATATTTAAAGTAAATCTGCACCTCTTATCTTTGATCATTTTAGAAATAATAGGCATTGTTCTTTATATTTGTGACTTGAGATTTTTAAATGGAAACCTACAAATGAAGCCTTCTGAGAATACAGAAAGCCAGGATAGTGTAAAGCAAATCAATATTACAAATTTATCCAAATTTATGAAACTTATCTAAGATATTATCTAGATTTTTTCATACTTATCCAGTTTTGCTTGTGTTCTTTTGTGCATGTGCTTATTTAGTTTTATTGGCTGTAACAATTTCTGTATCCATCACCACTGCCAAACAGCTTCATCACTATAAAATCCTTCTTTTCTGTTTTACATTCTTAATTATTTTTATTTGAAAGAAACAGAGATAGTGACAGACAGAGAGAGGTCTTCTTTCTCTGGTGTACATCAAAAAATGCTCACAACAGCCAGAGCTGAGTCAGGCCAAAGCTAGGAGCCTGGAAATCAATCCAGGTATCCCATGTGGGTGGCAGGGACCCAATTACTTGAGGCACCCTCTGCTGCCTTTTGGAATGTGCATTATCAGGAAGCTGGAATTGAAAGTGATCGGACTCAAACCCAGGCACTCTGAATGGGATGGGGCATCCCAAGCAGCGTCTTAACTGTATGTCAAGTGCACATCCCCAATATCCTTTTATTACATTACCTTCCTCCCTTCTCTTCATTGACATTTATTTAATATCTATATTTATTTAATATCTGTATTAATTTTATATATTCATATTATTTTATATAATATTTAATTATATTAATTTATGAAGATTATTTGTATATTGAATGTTTATTAATATATTCATTCCTTTTTATGGCTGAGAGGTATGATATGATGAAATTTTTAAAAAGTAATTTATTTTTATATAATTTTCAGACTTATAGGAGGTTTCAGTTTTAGGAAGCAATCAAACTTACATATTTGTGTATTGGAGTGAGTTTGTATCCAAGAATATGAACAATAATAATATCTTAGTTTGATAGTTCATGAAGTTGAATCATCCTGTCCCATGCCCTGGGTTGTCCTTTAATAAAATGCTTAGGAAAATATGTATAATAGCAGAGAAATAGTGAATAAAACTTTATTTGGAGCTTTTTGCCAAATAATTTAATCTTTATGAGTCTTGTTATTAAAGTCCTTCACAGTGGACTACTGTAAAGATGATTAGCTAAAACCAGATAGTAAACAATCCTCTAAAATTCTTGAAAAATGATTTTATATACCAATATACACACTCTGTAGTTTTCACAGTATATAATTTCCAGAAAGCCTTTCTCTTTTGTTTTCTTTTATAATTGTCATATCTAAGATTCTATTTCATCCAATTTAAAATCTAAGAAGCTGTCTTTTTACCATGTCATGAGTTGTGTTGGAAGACACAGGATCCTAGATTAGTGACAAGCGACATTATCACAGCACAGCAAGCAGCATGAACATCAGCATGTTAGTGTTGGCTCCCTGTGCTCCCAAATTCTAGGGACTGATGGGAGGAGTACTGGTGATGCTGGACATGTAGCTTAGAAACAGAACTTGGGCACCTGGATACTTTATAGCAAGCAGTAATACTGCCTGCTCTTTGTCCCGAAGGGAAACGTGAAACTCACCAATTAAGACCACTCACTGCAATACAACTCTTGGGATGGAACTGGTAAAATAGGAGACTTTCTCTCTCAGCAATAATTTCTCCAATCCGTGAATGAATTAAAAATACATCTAGGTTTTGCATGTGTAACTCTGTGGATTTGTAGATACAAGCTTCCTAAGCTCTTTCACTGTTTCACTTGCAGCTGGAAGTGCAGTGTCCTCCTGGGGTCACCATTGGCTTTGTGGCAGAACATTGGAATTTGTGCAGGGCAGTCTACAGCATTCAAAATGAGAAGAAAGAGAATGTAATGCGAGTGCGTGGGCCATGCTCAACCTATGGCTGCGGTTCAGATTCTGTTTTTGAGGTGAGCATTTATAAAAACATTGTTTAGGGGCCAGTGTTGTCACTTAGCATGTAAAACCACTGCCTGCTGTGCCTGCATCCCATAAGATCTCAGGTTCAAGTCCCAGCTGCTCCTCTTCCAATCTGACTCTCTGGTATGGCCTCAGAAAGCAGTATAACATGGCCCAAGTGGTTTGGTCCCTGCACCTGTATGGGAGACCTGGGAAGCTCCTAGCTCCTGGCTTTGAATTGGCCCAGCTCCAGCCATTGTGGCCACTTAGAGAGTGAACCAGTAGATGGAAGACCTTTCTCTCTGTCTCTCCCTCTCTCTGTAACTCTGCCTCTCAAATAAGTAAGTAAGTAAGTAACTCTTTAAGAAACAGCAGACCCCAGAATGATCTTTTCACATGAATGAAGAAAGTTGTATGAGGAAAGAGTTAGCAAATTGATGGTTTCCTGAATGTGAGCTACTTTTTTTGTGATTTCAGTGTTTGATGAAGATCAAAAGAAAGCATTTAAAATACTAAACCTTGAGAGTTGCTGCTATGACACAGCAGGGTAAACCACCACTTGGAATGCCTACAATGCAGTATCAGAGTGCATGGTTCAGTATCGTGGCTTCTCTGCTTACAATTTAGCTTTCTGCTAATGTGCATCCAGGAAGGCAGTATGTGGTGGCTCAAGTACTTGAGTTAAGTATTTGAGTCCCTGCCATGCATGTGGAGCACCTGGATGTAGTTCCAATCTCCTGGTTTCCACCTGGCCTAGACCTGGCTGTGGCAGGCATTTGGAGAGTGAACCAGCGGATGGAGCATTTCTCTCTCTCTCTGCTTTTCAAATGCCCTTAATTCTTGGCTATATTTAATTAGTCATTTTCCCAAAGATTTTCATAATGGGAATATAGGTTGTAGTTAATACAAGTGCTTAACACTTCTAAGGTTTTACAGATTGTTTATTTGCAGGATGGAAGTCTGTATGCATACTCAAGAAACAGGATAATATCGATAGCATAGGTAAAATGCATAACAAGTTGCATTTTATCTTTCTCTCAAGAAAAAGAACAATCTTTTGTTTTACCTTGTCTACAATGGGTACAAAATGGTTGTTATTACTTTATACACCTGGTAAAGAAAATCCCTAGTAATATTTCTTGGACTTCCTAAATACTTCTTGAGTACTCTGCAACTTACCAAGGCTCATCATCTACTAAGTTTCCTCTCTCTGATGATAAATCTTATGATTATTAAACATTTCTTAATTTTGATCACTGTATCGTTAACCATTTTAGAAAATGTGGATAAGCCAATTGCTGTAGTTATCACTGTGTGACAGTTCCTATTCCAAGTGACATTAGAAGTTAGTATTCAAGTGTTTTCCCTGTGGCAGTTGCCAGTATGCCCCTCTTAGAAGCTGAAGCCCTTTGCTACTCTGACATGTTAAAAGGACAGGGTGGCTTGGCCCACAAGAATTTGGAGTTATGCAGAGTATACAGTACCAGTCCCCTACTTTGGCACATAGGTTTTCTTGGATTGGAAGTGACACCTTCCTTTGCAACATGAAGAATCACATAATCTATTCAATTCATATGCCCTCTGACAAAGTCTCCTAATAATTTGAAGATGAAAACAGAGCACTAGCCTGAAAATTGTAAGGTATCCCAGCTTACGTATTAACCAGCTTTAAGGCCTTAACCCTTCTTGGCCATAATATCCTCATTTGTAATTATGTAATTATATGAAATATGGGATGCTGGTGTCTCCAGCGGTAGTTTTAATCAGCTCTACCACAACTGGATCCTATTTAATTACATTCTGTTCCTGCATTGTATTTATGCTAGCTCAGTGTAAACTGCTTCTGTGTAGCAGTCTAAAGCCTTACAGTTATACCTTTCAGTTTTCATGAAGTTACATTCTTAACATTCTAGGTTCAATCCCTTGACGGTGTATCCAACATTGGCAGTATCATTAGGAAGTGGAACGGTTTGTTATCAGCAATGGGTGATGCTGACCACTTTGACATTCACTTCCCGATGGACATGGACGTGAAGATGAAAGCTATGATTTTTGGAGCTTGCTTCCTCATTGTAAGCCTTTGGTTTTTGAATTTTCCTGAGAGGCTTATCTTTTTGATGACAAGCGATGTAATGCAGTGGAAAAGGAATAAGTTTTGAAACCTGGCCAATTTCTGTCTATGCCACTTACTAGTTGCATAATTTTGCAAAGCATTTAACACATGAAAAATGAAAAATCTCAGTTTTCTTATTTACAAAATCGAAATAAAAATAGGTTTTTCAAGGTTGTGAATAGTAACTATCATAAATAAAGTAGCCAGGAGAATGCTTGGAGATATTAGGTATTCAATTGGTGTAACTGTCATCATTACAAGTTATTTGCAATGGCTACTTATTCTCTTACCTAAAAATGCCTATCGTCTGATTCTTGTAATGAAATATAATAACTCTAAAAATGATGTCCTTTTCTCCCCTTCTTTACTCCCTCTCTGTCAGTGTATTCTTTGGTGTGGCATCAGAGTTATCAGTTTTTTCCTCCCTTTAATAATGGAATTTAGTTCATTGTTACTCAAACTGGATCACATTTTTTTCTACCAACAGTTCTGAGTTTGTAATTGTTGTTGGTCACATTAGGTCTTCTTTATAAAGATTTTATCAGATTTATTTTTTACTATAACAGATTTCCCTGATAAGATATGAAGAATGATATTGTATGCATTATACATAAGTATCCATTAATCTACATACATATACTTCTCTTTCTAATTTTAGGACTTCATGTATTTTGAAAGATCTCCACCACAACATTCATCAACCTAGAGAGACATGGCAAATCATCAGTTATGGAAAATATAAACATTGCATTAGGCTGAGAGTCAACCTCAATTACTTGCAAGTATAGTTCTCTGCTTTGCAGCCTATTTTTATTGGATGTTAGCTTTGGCAGATAGGCTAAGAGCTTGTGCAACAACATGATCTAAATATGTTTGAATTGAGTGTCCATTTGGGAGACTAGGAGTTCTTCATGAAAAGCTAAGAACTATTAGCCAAGTGAACAGACACATAAAATGTTATAAAGAAAATATAAGGGAACATGAATCCCCCCATAGCCCTGACTTGAATAGGTAGTAAATGGATCTTTGTTGGAACAGAGTTACATGGTTTTTGTCTCTTTCCATGTGAAACCCCTCTGCCCCTTCACCATGTCCTGTTAAAGACAAACTCAGATTTGGGTGAAAACTGTGATACTCTTCACCTTTAAACAGTGAGGAAGGCACACTAAAATTCTGTGTTTTATTGTAACAGGAAAATGTTACTCATACACATGCATCAAAACTTCATTCTGAACAGTCTATAGAAATTTCAGTGGGAAACCAGATTTTATTACAAAATAACATGTACATTCATTATTATTATAAGGTTGATATTTTCCATGCTTATTCCCTATTCGCGGGCATCAGACAATCAGGAAAGAACTGACCAGTGCCATAGCCAATCAAGATCTCAGAACAACTGCAGGACTTCGGTGCCCTTATATGAAGCTTGCATTAAATACACTTACACCTTTTCTGTGTAATAAACATCTCTTTGTCCCAAATCCCTTATATGTATCAATGTGTTTGGCATAATCTTTACAATTGCCTATTAACCCTTTATATCTCATTGCATTCGACATAGAAGATCATTGTTTATTTTATCAAGGAGATGCCTTGTGTTCTCCAGGACTGAAGTTACATATTTTGAAATGTGACATTTTGTGTAGCACTTTGTGACAGTGAAGGCTATAACAGCACTTTGCCACTTCTCAATTACATGATAGATAACTTTGTATCTACACAAAGAAAATAAAAATTACAAACATAACTACTTCTCTGTGATCTACAGTTTATCAGTACAATGATTTAAAAGTACATTGTATTGGCCAGCATCATGGTAGGTTAAGCTGACACCTGCGACACCGGCATCCCATAAGAAAGCTGGTTCAAGTCCCAGCTGCTCCTCTTCTGATCCAGCTTTCCCTGCCTGGGAAGGCAGCAGAAGATGGCCCAAGTACTTGGGCCCCTTCCACTCACAAGGGAAACCAGGATAAAGTTTCTGGTTCCTATCTTTTGCCAGGCCCAACCCATTCTGTTGCAATTATTTGGGAAATGAACCAGTGGATGGAAGATCTTTTTTCTCTCTCTCTCTCTCTTTCTGTCACTCTGCCTTTCAAATAAATAAATAAATCCTTAAAATCATTTTATGATAAAAGTTGTCATGTTCAGTTTTTTATAATGCCCTTTTTACATGCTGCTACTAGCTTTTTAAAAAAAATATATAAAGGCTGCTTTCTAAAATAATAATTGTCTTGTATTTTAAAATATAATTATAATATTAAACAGACATGTATTTCCTATAATGAGGTCTGACCTTTTATATAGAAAATCAGACAAATGGCATTCAGAAAGTTTATCCACAGAAACTTTACATGCCTGCATCTTTATCTTCTTAGACTACACAATTCTAAAATTTGTATGTATTTAACATAATACATAACATTTTAAATGTCTGTTCAAAGTTTTGGTGGTAGTGACATGTATTTTACAAGTACAATTTTTCTTTAAAAATAATATATGTCATATTTTTATAATATAGTACATGTAACTTCTATATTTCTTAATGGCATGTCATTGTGTTTGATTTATTGATTGAGTTGACTAAAAACAATAAAAATAAATAATGCTATTCTCTAAAATTTGTGTTTTCATGCTTCCTCATATAGTTTTGGCTCCTAAATAAATATAATATGGATAATAGTAAAATATATTTTGTTCCTGATTTGTGATTGAGTCTTTGACTGCTTTTTTCCCCACAGGAATTTTTTATGTAATTTCTAATAAACTGTGAGGTTCATTCTGGTACTTTGAGTTCTTATATATATTTAATGCTAATAAAATCATTTCTTTTTTTTTTTAAATTTTTGACAGGCAGAGTGGACAGTGAGAGAGAGAGAGAGACAGAGAGAAAGGTCTTCCTTTACCGTTGGTTCATCCTCCAATGGCCGCTGCAGCCGGCACGCTGCGGCCGGCACGCTGCGGCCACCGCACCACGCTGATCCGAAACCAGGAGCCAGGTGCTTCTTTTGGTCTCCCATGGGATGCAGGGCCCAAGCACTTGGGCCATCCTCCACTGCACTCCCGGGCCACAGCAGAGAGCTGGACTGGAAGAGGGACAACCGGGACAGAATCCGGCGCCCCGACCAGGACTAGAACCCGGTGTGCCAGCGCCACAAGGTGGAGGATTAGCCTATTGAGCCGCGGCGCCGGCAATAAAATCATTTCTATATTGTTGCATAGTGCTACTAGCTTTGTTATATAAATGCTAGTGCCTAATCCAGTTTTTTTTTTTTTTGACAGGCAGAGTTGAAGTGAGAGAGAGAGACAGACAGAAAGGTCTTCCTTTGCCGTTGGTTCACCCTCCAATCCAGTTATTTAACATGCATTTAAATTTCAAATATAATGTTAGTATCAGTATGTCTCACAACAAAACTTCTAGAATGTGGGGCCAGCCTGTTAAGTCACTGCCTGCAGCACCAGTGTCCCACGTGAGTGCCAGTTTATGTCCTAGCTACTCCACTTTCCATCCAGCTCCATGCTAATGTGCCTGGGAAAGCTGCAGAAAATGGCCCAAATACTTGGGTCCCTGCTCTCCTGTGAGAGACCCAGAAGAATTCTAGGAACCTGGCTTTGGTCTGGCCCAGCCCTGACTGTTGTGGCCATTTGGGGAGTGAACCAGCAGGTACAAGACATTTCTCTCTGCCTCTGCTTTTCCCTCTCTGTAACTCTGCCTTTCAAATAAATAAATCTTTAAAACAAACAAACAAAAAAAAAAGCTTTTAGAATTTGTAGTTGTCAGTAAAAGGTCCATATTTTAAGAAAATTATTTATTTATTTGAAAGGGAGAAATAGAGAGGGAGAAAGAGACACAGAGATAGAGAGAGAGCTCTTCCATGTACTGATTCACTACTCCAGATAGCCACAATGCCAGGGCTGGTCCAGGCAGAAACCAGGAGCCAGGAACCCCATCTGGGTCCCCAACATGGATGGCAGGGGCTCAAGCACTTAGGCCATCACCTGCTGCTTTTCCCAGCACATTAGCAGGGAACTGGATAGGAAGCCCAACAGTTAGGGACGCTAACCAAGGTTCATAAGGAATGCTGGAGTTCCAGGCTATGGCTAACCTGTTGTACCACCACGCCAGCCCAAAGGGTCCATTATAAAACAAGTTTTTCTTAATAACCAGACATTCCACAAAGTATATAAAGAAGCAAGTCACCAGACTGATTTGCCAGCTGAATTTTCCAACCAACTCCATGTTAAATGAAGTTTAAGTATAGAACCTGCAGGGTGAGTGATTCCAGGGTATGGCATCATTCCCTTATTGGACAACTGAGTACTTTTCAGTCTTTATTCCCTGATGTTTAATTTATGTTGAAAAAAACAAGCTTGAAAAACCCATAGATCTGGATTTAATAAAGTAATATCAAATTTAGCTGTTTGGCAAGGGAATAGCTAATATTTAAAATAGATCTTTTTCCATAACTTCACAGAATGCATTTCTCATTTGCATCTAAGCCTTTTAAGTTGCAAATCCCAGAAAAGAGAGTAGCAGAATGATACATTCCATCTGTATTCAAAAAGAGGCAGCACAATGTGCAACATGAAAACACTTGGCATAGTTAATTACAGTCATGATAGGCATTCACTCAGTGCTAAATAAATAAAACACAGTAAATGGATATGTGTTTGAAATACTTATTATAGCAGCCAGTGAAAATGTGGCCATGCATTCCATGATTTCATTCCATCGATAATTACTTTAAATTATTTACTAGATCTGATATAGAGCTATTTCTAAAGGCTGAGGGAAACATAACATGAAAAATATATAATTATTGCATTTAGGGGCTAGCAGATATGACAGATTTTTAAATAAACAACAAATGAAGCATACATCTGAAGATTACAATGGATACGTGCTCAATGGGATGTTGGCATATTCAGTAGAGTCGATGACACTAGCACTATATCAGGTGCTATACCATTTAATTGAACAGGCAAGGGAGGCTGGTTGTGTCATGCCCAGGAAAACTTCCTGGCACTGCTAGAGGGGAATAAGATGAATTTTATAGCCCTATCTGCAAGCTAAACACATGGTAATCACAATTGAAGAGAACAAGGTAGCAAATTTCATCAAGCAAAGTAGGAATTTATTGTTTATTACAGGAAACAATGACCTTAGGGCATGTAAGAACACAGTGAATATTTGATGAGTAAATGAGGGCAAATCCTAGTGTGTGTTTGATGTGCTGGGTTTTAAAGAGACATAAATACACAGTCCTGGATCCTTCTGCAAGGATAAAGCAAGAAAACACAGAACTGCAGTGCAAAGCTAAGTAATAATTGCATAGAACAAACACCAATTATTTTTGTTTGTTTGTTTAAAAAGTGTATTACTAGATTCTCACAACTCCATCATGAGGTGAACACCAACTCGATCTTTAGGAAAAGAACAAACTTCATAGAAGTAATAATAAGGAGAAGGGCTGCTATGAGGTTGCTTTCCCCTACTGCAATTGAAATGAAGGAAAATCAAAGGGCTGCATTAAAAGTGAATATCATTCTAGCTCCTGAAAAAGTTGAGCAGAACAAGGAGAATTTAGCTAATACAAGAGCTTGCAGAGCCACCCAGGTTAAAGTTTCCAACCAGATGTTTGGTTAGATCTATCATTCTAATCCTATTTCCGAGTTGCCCAGAAAGGGTTGACAGTGAGTGTGCACTGGTGTGTGTCGGGTGAGGGTGGGTAGGTACTGGGGCTGAGGTGGTGCCAGTGCTACTGCATATATCAAAAAAAAGAAAATTGTGAAAATTCTGTGTTCTATAATTAGCTAGCTTAATAGTTGCCCATTAAATTTTCCTGCAATTCTTAGTTCTGCTGCTTCAGCAAAGGAACCAGCCATATGAAATCATACAATTTTAAAATGGATAATTGCTGGGTTTACCTCATGGTTTAATTCCAGGCCAGCTGGATATGCATCTGGGCACCTAGGGAGAGGGAAAGCAACCTAACCATGGGCTAGGTGAAGCAAGGTGACCAGTTACCTAGAATAACCATGATGGAGATGATTATAGAACCTCCTAGCTCCTTTTAGCACTTCTTTTAAATGAGGCAGTGTTCTGCCTGGAGAACTTTCCATGTTTTAACTCATTCAGTTCTTACAATCCTATGAGATAAGTTACCATGATAGCTCCCATTGTACAGGTGAGAAAATGAAGCCACAAATATCTCACACAAAATCATCCAGCCAGCCATATATCCACCAACATTTTTTGTTGTTGTTGTTTAAGATTTTATTTATTTATTTGAGAGGTAGAGTTTCAGAGAGAGAAAGAGAGAGAGGGAGAAACAGAGAGAAAGGTCTTCCATACACTGGTTCACTCCCCAAATGACTGCAACAGCTGGAACTGATCTGAAACCAAAAGCCAGGAGCTTCTTCTGAGTCTCCCATGTGGGTGCAGGGGCCCGAACACTTGGGCCATCTTCTACCGCCTTACCAGGCCATTAGCAGGGAGCTGTATAGGAAGAGAAGCAGCCAGGACACAAACCAGCTCCCATATGGGATGCTGGCACTGCAGGTGGAGGTTCAATCTACTATGCCACAGAGCCAGTCCCACCACCAACATTATAGGAAGCTGTTTCCAAAGGTTACAACCCAAACCACTATGCCACATAACTTGTTTATCTCTGGGTGATTTTGATTTCTTAATTATTGACATAGAAATGCAAGGAGGGGCCAGCGCCTTGGCATAGCAGATAAAGCTGCTGCATACAGTGCCAGCATCCCATATGGGAGGCAGTTTGAGACCCAGCTGCTCCACTTCTGATCTAACTCTCTGCTATGGCCTGGGGAAACAGTAGAAGATGCCCCAAGTCCTTGGGCCCCTGCACCCATGTGGGAGCCCCAGAGGAAACTCCTGGCTCCTGGCTTCAGACTGGCACAGCTCCAACCATTGCAGCCATTTAGGGAGTGAACCAGCGGATGAAGAGCTCTCTCTCTCTGCATCTCCCTCTCTGTAACTCTGCCCTTCAGAATAAATAAATAAATCTTAAAAAAAAGAAAGAAAGAAAGAAAGAAAGAAAGAAAGAAAGAAAGAAAGAAAGAAAGAAAGAAAGAAAAAACAAATGCAAGGAGGCAGAGGAAGTGGAAGGAGGTGGCATACAAGGTCGTGTGTTTTCAGGTTGAGACAGGGAGGTTAACCATGAGGCTCTGAAGTCTTCTGCTGGTGCCTGGTGGTGCTGCCCACCTTTTATGTCATTCTCTCAGCTCTGTGCTTCCCAATTCATGTATGTCCTTTACATATGAACTCTATACAAGTAGAACAAATCTTGATTTCGAATTTTAGGCAAATTTTTACCTACAACTAGTGCGGACCAAAATAGTCAAACTTACTCTTAATCTCTGCTTGCCAGTGGGTTAATTTTTCACTCATTGCTCTTTGCACTACAGAGTGTCCCTTTGAAATTTCTCATTTTATTGAGGTTCTCTGTTCCAATGCTACACCTGGCTTAAGGCCAGGATCTCAATTCCTGCTTCCTTGTAATGGCTGAAATCAAAGCTTGTTATGAATGAAGATTGGTGACTCCTCCCTCTCTGGGAATCCAAAGAAAGGCCTATGAGAGATGCATCAGATTGTTCCTGATTTTCTGTCTGTATTAAATTCTCTTACTCACCTCAGGGCTGCACTTTGCATGTAAGCAGCTTTAGATTCTGCTTCAGAGATATTTTCCAGGTGTCTTATGGAAGAGGGATTTTTTGTAACAATGCTAGCAATGAAAGTGACCTATTTTTTTTCTTAAAAAGCAAATTTCTAGAATGAAGACATTTCAAGAAAAATGGTTTAGTATAAATATAACTAATTTTAACTTTAAAGATTACTATCTGTGGCCTGCGCCGTGGCTCAATAGGCTAATCCTCCGCCTGTGGCGCCTGCACACTGGGTTCTAGTCCCGGTCCAGGCACCTGGATTCTGTCCCGGTTGCTCCTCTTCCAGTCAAGTTCTCTGCTGTGGCCCAGGAGTGCAGTGGAGGAGACCAGGAGCACCTGGCTCCTGGCTTCAGATCAGCATGGTGCGCCAGCCGCAGGGCACCGGCCTCAGTGGCCATTGGAGGGTGAACCAACCAAAAAAGGAAGACCTTTTTCTCTATCTCTCTCTCTCTCACTGTCCACTCTGCCTGTCAAAAAAAAAAAAAAAGTTACTATTTGTTAAAGCTGATTTACAACTAAATATTTTCTATTTGAGATGACATTATCTTTCAATGAACGCATTTTTAAAATTTAGATTATCTTAAAATAAACAGTATTTCTAATCGTGTAGCTGAGTAAAAGACACTCATTTAATAGGTACCAGCACTTCCACACTCTAGACTCAGGTAAATTTATTTTCCGAAATTGTAGGAACTGACAAAAGTTTTTAAAACATTTGCTCAAATTGTGTTAACTGACATTAAACATAATTTGAGTTTTCCATTATAAGACATAAAACAGAACTACAAATTAAATTTTAAAGCTAAATTTTCCAGGAATAGGCAACAGGATGACAAAATATTTAGCTAGTTTTGAGGTCCCCCTCCCACATGAGAAAAGTTGAATAAAACAATGTACAATAGGGGGCAGCACTAGCTCATGGATTCCTTTATTGAATCCTGTGCTGTTTTCAGTCAATATATTAGTACTGGTATATATGTTTTAATGAGTAGAATGAAAGAATTTTTGAATTAGAAGGAGTATCAAGGACTGCCCACTCTAAGCTCCAATATGCAAATTCAGAAACTGAGAGACACCCAGGTTATGTGTCCAAAGTTACACCTGGAATTAATAGTAGAACAAGAACTAAAATACAGATTTCCATTATTTATTCCAATTTCTTTACCACCACACCAAAAGCTTAACAGAAATATCAAACATTTTAATGAAACAACATTTTTATAATGAGATTTTATCAGAAAAATGAAAAAGGTTCAAAATATTTTCAGAATCAAAATCATTTTTAAGCACCTACTCATAGAGTCTACCACAATAAACCAGACTAATTTCATAGAATTCTTCTAAGTATGAAGAATAAAATAAATTACAATGTTACCAAAGAAAAACAGGAACATTTAAATTACTTATGCTGGGATCAGTGATTTGCCCATGAGTGCAGAGACTGGTAAGGGTGCCTATTTCCTATTATCAGAGTGCCTGCTGAGTTTAACTCCTGCTCCCCACTCTGGACTCAGTTTCCTGATAATGCTGATCCTAGGAGAAAGCAGCGAAGGCTCAAGTATCTGAGTTCCTGCCACTGATGTAGGAGAACTAGATTGAATTCCTAACTTTCCTCATGGATCCCAGTTTGGCCCCAATTGATGAGACCATCTTGGAAGTGAACTCAAAGATAGGAGCTGTCTCCTTGCCTGTCTTCCTCTCTGTGTTTCTCTTTCTCTGCCTTTGAAGTAGAGAAATGAAAATTATGCCTATATGTAACCCTATATACATAAATATATGCAATATGTGTGTGTCATATGATAGATAAATGAGAAAGTTATCTTATTAGTACATATGAGTATACACTGATACACTTGCATCTTCTGTAACCCCAGCTCACATCCAAGTTCAAATTCTTTATAAAATGCATAAGGATAGCTCTTGCAGAAACTATAAGAACCTACTGCACATTTACTGGTCTCTGAAAATACCAACTTCAGCCGCCAGGCACACTGCCAGCATCTCGTGGAGACTTACTTCCACAATTAAGGGACTTGAGCTCTGCACTAACAGACAACACACAAAGTAGTTAATACTGTTACCCTGTTACCAAATAGAAAATTAATTTTACGATGGGAGAAAAATTCCGTAAAGACACAGCAGTCTAAACTCATCAGTCACATTCTTCTGGAAGAAAAAAAATCATGAAATTTATTGCATCCATTTCTTTGATAGTTTATCCTTTAATCTGGATTCAATGTGTGAAAGAGAAGATGACCTGGAGATTTGCTTTTCTTTTGGCTTGGCATCATACAGTTGCTACTTTGATAAGCCAAATTTACCTCTACGGGTTATGCTGTTTGGTTTCAGGTTTTGCAGGCAGCCCTGTTCATGGCTTTTGAAAATGAGAACATGTTTAAAATGCTGGGAGTTTTTACTTATCAAGACTAAATTGTCTACCATAAAAATACAAAATTTAGGGGCAAGCATTGTGGCACAGCAGGTTAAATTGGTGCTTGGAAGACTGGCTCACCATTCCATAGTGCCTGATTTGAGTCCCAGCTACCCTGTACTTCCAATCAGTTTGCAACCAAATTACTTGGGAGACAGCAGTAATGTATCAAGTACTTGGGCCCTTGCCACCTACATGGGAATCCTGGATGGAGTTCCTGGCTCCTGGCTTCAGCATGACCCAGTCCGGACTTGAGGGCATTTGGAAAGTGAACCAACAGATGGAAAATATCTCTGTCTCTTTCTCTTTGTCATTCTACCTTCCAAATAAATAAATCTTTAAAATACGTATGAAAACTTAAACAAAAACATAGATTTATGTGTGTGGGTAAAGCACTTCTTCTAATTACATTTCTTCAAAGCAGGAAATTTTATCAATACCTTCCACACAGAAAAATCTGAACACACATATTATAACAAATAATATTCCTACATCCCTATTCTTTTTGTCTATACAAAAAGGAATATCAGATGAGCAAAGATGAATCCAGCCATTACCTGAGTAAGGTTAAGGAAATACGGTTAATGGCCATGGAATAAAAGTCTGCCCTGACATGGCCTAGCATGAGTGTTGATCTGACAGATGACATACAACAGACAACGTGGCTGAGATGTGGGAACATTTATTTAGAGTTCAGGCAAATCAGATGACAGTTAAGTATGAAGATTATTCCTGCCCATGCCTGTGTTTATTCTATCCCCTTTCAATGGCCTCATTACTTTTTCTAGTAGTTAAAACATTTCTATTTTTCTGTTTTCTGTGTTTGCCTATGTCTCTCCATTCTTTATGGCTTTGTGCATTTCAGCTTATGAAGAGATCATGGTACATATTTGTGACATTGTCAGGAGACCAGCCTGGACACAGAAATCAGAGAGATTTTATGTTGTGTTTTCTTCACTGTGGCTCTGTAACTTCAAAGAGTAACTGTGTTTCATTGCTTGTGCTCCAAGATACTACATTCTGAATGAAGTCAATTGACAGAGTGACACAGGAGGGGAACAAAACTCATTTTTACTCTGATCTGACTGTTTTCAAAGGCATATCAGGTTCTCCCACAACAATAGGTTCACAGAACAATGCAGAACCAGAATTCCACCCCTAATCTGCCACACCATCTCAGGCAGAGCTCGGAAACCTGAGGAGTCCCCAGGGGAGGTTTTTCCCTGTAAAAGGTACCCCATGGAGGAGCTAGGAATGTATGCTCCCTAGAAACTGACAGTCTCCCCAAAGAGAGACAAAAAGAAGGGGCTGAGCCAGTCACGCCCAGTTTCTTCTTTCAAACTCATGAATTGGATGAACTTCCCTGTAAGTAAATGAGGGGATAGAGAGTGGTCTGGACTATTTTCTGACGTGGCAATTTCTACATGGAAATGTCAAGAGAGGGAAGGGACTGCGGTCAAGTTTGTGTTTGTTTGCTCAAGTCTGTTGTCCTGCTCTTCCCTGATATTATGGCTTCAGATTTCACTGATTCACAGTGAATGCTGGAATAAACACAGTATCCCCTTGTAGCTACATCTGGAGACATGACAGAGTTCTGGTCATCAGACGTGAGTGCCTCAACTCTATAAAAGATAACACACATATCTTTTGCTTTGCATTGATCATTTCCTTCTTCCTGTGGACACCACTGTGAATGTGTTCGCTGACACCCCTTTCTTGCCCTGCCAGCTGTTCTTGAATAGTAGAATAAGAGAGAAGGGACTGTGCCACTGAGGACTTCGTAGATAAATCTTTGTGCAGCCCATGATTTGCTCTACGATTCACAGTCTGCGCAATGACACACTCCCGTGTGAGACAGACAATGTCCACCTTCTCAGGGTCTTTGTTACTCCTAGCTAAACCAGGTAATAAAAGACTTACCTTCCATCATCGATGCTTTTTAATATACAAACCAGAAGCCAGATTCTCATTTAAAACTATGTATAAGTGTTGATGAATTTATTTAAATATAATAATCTAATTGATTATTTTTAAAGATGTATTCATTTATTTGAATGGTAGAGTTACAGAGAGAGAGAGGGAGAGACAGAGAGAGATAGAGAGATCTTCCTTCTGCTGGTTCACTCCCCAAATGGCTGCAACAGCAGGAGCTGGGCCAGGCCAAGCCCAGGAGCCAGGAGCTTCTTCCAGTCTCCCATGTAGGGTCAGGGGCCCAAGGGCTTGGGCCATCTTGCACTGCTCTCCCAGGCTCATTAGCAGAGAGCTGGATAGGAAGTGGAGCAGCCAGGACTCAAACCAGCACCCATACAGGGATGACAGCGCTGCAGGCTGCAGCTTAACCGGCTGCACCACAGCACCAGCCCTCTAATTGGTTCTTTATACTTTTCTATCTAATGTATATTCTTGTCAGATTTAAAGCATCCTTAGTTACCTGTCAATACTTTTCTTATAATTTGGCAAGGGGCTATACTTGACTCTTGGAAGGAGTATTCTTTTTGAAGGTTTCCAGTTATCCATTTCTCCCCTTCTCATTCACAAATGAACCAACTCTTCTGGGCCATTTTCTCAAAATGTAAGTGAATTTCTAAATCACTGTGATTAGATTGATTAGATTTTATCACAACAACGGAATTGATGCAGTGTCAGATTATACTTGAGTGCCTCAAGAGATATCAGCAAAGAGACTACTATTTAAAATTCATGAATAGTTACCCAATGAAACCTTTAGTGCACTAGATTTTCTCAGTAGCATACAACTGTCCCTAGTCCAAAATGCATGGTCCTATCACCAACTACTTCCTGTAAAGGCCAAGTGTGACAATGTGCAAGTGACACATTGAGCCAGTTAGGAGTGCTGGAGACGCTGGAAAACTGGAGCTCACCCATGGCCTCAAAATGGAGAAACTAAAGCTTAACACCTCTAAATTATCCCACTGGAGCATGTTGGACTTACGTGGACGGACTGCTCATCAGGAGAAGCTAGGCTGTGCCTTGGTGACTAGAAACCCCAAAGTCCTGTTGCCCTATTTGAACAAAGGGTGTGTTAGTTACTTACACTGTGTGTCAGATGCAGGTCATCAGGACATGTCTTCTCATCACTCCCACTCAGGGACCCCTGCTGGCAGACTCCACGTTGACCACGCTTCCATAATTGCAAGGCAAGGGCACCTTACAGACTGAGTTATAATGTATCTGTGCAGAAGTAATGCATCTCCCCTGTGATGACAATTTATTGGCCAGAGCAAGTCTTATAGATATAACTTACTTCGCTAGCCAGAAAATGCAAACTTACCACATTCCTGAAAGGAAATAAAATAGTTTATAAACAACATTAATGAATATCACATGTGGATCTGGCTTCTTTTTCTTCAAAAGAGCCCCAAATCCATATTACTATGTAATATGGATTTATAAATATGAGCAAAGTTACATTTTTAAAAAAAAATATTTGCAGGGTGATGCTTGCTGCCTTATTTATTATCTCATTATTTCTTTGGCAGTAGAGTAAGAGCAGTGAAAGCTCCGAGGGTTTTTATGGGGTGCAAGATAATGAAAATAGCATGCAGGAGGGTTGAAAGACATAGGAAGTGATTATTTCCTACTCTTGGGGAGAAAGCAACAGGCAAAGGTGCACAAATTTTTACCTACTTTAAAATTTACTGGTCCAAATGGATTAAACTTAAATGTTATTGAGGATGTATAGCAACTGGTATTCTCATAAAATGCTTCAACCATTTGGACGTTTCTACTAAAACCAAACATATACTTATCCTATGACCCAGAAATCCTTCTCTTAAGTATTTCCTCAAGAAAAGTGAACATTTTTACCACAGAACATGTACAATAATGTTCACAGTACCTGTATTTCTAGTAGTCCACAAATGCAAGGAGATTATGAATGAAATAAGCTAGATTGAACAAAATACTACATGATTTCTTTATGAAGTTGAAAGTGAGGCACAACTAATCTGTGATGATAAAGGTCCAAATAGTAGTTCTTTAAAGCCATTGTCTGGGATGGGCTGACTGGGAAGGACCATCTTGAGTGGATATAAGTTTTAAACCATCTGGCTGTGAATATATGAATTTGAGTGTAATATTTTAAAATAATAGGAATTATATGAAAGAAATATGCTTTTAGTGTTACAAGGCATAGTGGAGTAACTGCAATTGATTTGATCAGGAAACATTGAAGGCATGTGTTGGAATGCCACACTGTACTCCATAAATACATACAATTATTGTTAATTTTTTCATAAAGATGTATTTATTTATTTATTTGAAAGGCTGAGTTACAAAAAAAAATAGAGAGGGAGAGACAGAGAGAGAGAGAGAGGGAGAGAAATCTTCCATTTGCTAGTTCACTCCCCAAATGACTGCAAGGCCAGAGCTGGGCTAATCTCAAGCCAGGAGCCAGATCTTCTTCCAGGTCTCCCACGTGGGTGCAGGGGCCCAAGGACTTGGGCCATCCTCTACTGCTTGCCCAGGTACATTCTCATGGAGCTGGGTTGGAAGTGGAACAGCTAGGACTCAAACTGCCTATGGTTCCTTTACCCACTATCCCCTAATGTCTGCCCAATTATTAATTAAAAATTATATTTGACCTGCTTATTTAAGATTTGTGTATTTACAGTATGTAAATTAATCCTCAATTAGAAATTTTATAAATAATTTCCCTGCCAATCTGTTGATATTTATTGAAGTCAAGTCAGGAGTTGAAGAGGATTCATTATACAGTTCTCCATATTTTGTCAAATGCTTGAAAGTTTTATAATAGTTTAAAAATAGTATGCTTGCCATAGAAAACACATAGATCAAAGCCTTAAGAGTGAAGTACATGGAAGCTGAACTAGGTCAGTTTACCTTTCTTCAGAGGCTTCTGCACTCCTTGAATTTATAACAGTAAATATTAATTTTATAAGTTAAAACATTGAAGATAGGATTTGGCATTGTGGCATAAGTAAACACCTGTAATGCCAGCATGCCATATGGATACCGGTTCGAGTACTGGACGCTCTACTTCCAATCTAGCTCCCTGCTAATGCAACTGGAAAAGCAGTAGAAGGTGGTCTAAGTCCTTGCACCCCAGCACCTTTGTGGGAGACCTGGGAGAAGCTCCTGGGCCCTGGTTTAGGCCAGGCCTAGCCCCAGCTGTTGTGACCATTTGGGGAGTGAACTGATGGATGAAAGATTTCTCTCCCCCCTCCCTTTCCCTGTGTGGTAACTCTGCCTTTCAAGTAAAATTTTTTAAAAATCTTCCTAAAAAATCTTGAAGATAAACTTTTAAAAGTTCTCTATATTTGCAAATGCCTCTTCTATAGCTGGAAATACCTGAAAATGTCATTTCAGGCTAGAACTTATGATGCTGTAACAATGGAGTAACATTAATTGGAAAGTTTTACACAGTGGCAATATGAGAATCCTGCCCCTAGACATGCATTTAATTTCCCTGGGATGGAATCAGGGCATGAGTGTTATTCAAAAGCCCCCTATGTGTTTATTATGTATATGGCAGGTCAAGAACCTTCAGCATCAGTTACTGGCTCCTTGTTGCTGCACAAAAGATACCTGGAGTGCTTTGAGAAACCCCACACCCTGGCCAAATCCCAGAGCAACTGCACTGCCATCTGGAGCTCCTCACAGGTGATTCCAATGTGCAACTAAGTTTGGCACAGCTGTTACAGGCTGAAAGCCTCCAGGAAACTTTCCTCCAATTCTCATGCAAGCCAATACAACAAAATGTCTTATTTTGTCCATCTTTGCCAAGCAGCTAAATGAAACATAGGATGCCTGGTTAAATGTGAATGTCAGACACCAGTTTTAGAAACATATGTCCAGTGTAATATTTGAGACTTAGTCTCACACACACACACACACACACACACATTTATTGCTGATTTGAATATCCCTGAAGGAAATCAGATGTAATTTGGAAAGCTTCCTGAATTGTCTTGTATTTTCATTTGTGAAATCTGGCAACTGTACAACAAACCACATGGGATTCTCAAAAATCACTGGAGAACAGGGTAGATTTTCTCTGTTTGTATAGAAGCATTAAAGAGATTGAATACTCAAGGAGAAAGCAAAGAGCAGTCACCATGCTAATCCCCAAGAACTCAGAAACACCTCTTTCTTATCTCCCTTCCCTAGTAGTCTTAAACTTTGTAATTTGGTTTCCCTGCTGGATTCCAGGGCACAATTCAGTAAGCAAATAACTTCAAAACTCCACTCCTGTCTTTTAAGATTTTATTTATTTACTTGAAAGTCAGAGTTGCAGAGAGGCAGAGAGAGAGGGAGAGAAGGTTTTCTGTCCTCTGGTTCACACCCTAAATGCAGCAGGAGTGAGCCAATCTGAAGCAGGAGCCAGGAGCTTCTTCCAGGTTTCCCATGCAGGTGCAGGGGCCCAAGAACTTGTTCCATCTTCTACTGCTTTCCCAGGCCATATCAGAAACTGGATCAGAAGTGGAGCAGCTGGGACTTGAACTGGCACCCATATGGGATGCCAGTAATGCAGGCGGAGGCTTTACTGGCTATGCCACAGTGAAGGCCCCCCTTTTGTCTTTTAAATGATCTTTTCTTTCCTGAACCACACAGGACATGTGCTACTAGCAGGGTGGGGAGCATTTTTTTTCTGCCATGTGGCATTTGGATATTTATAGCATCATTGTGGGCCATGTAAAATTATCAACTTAAATATATATACTTATATATATTTAACTGCTATAGATTTATTGGCAGGGTCAGACCAAAGGCTGGGTTACTCAGTGTGTATACATATGTGTGTGTGTTTGTGTCTGTGTATCTCTGTGTGTGTGTGTGTGTGTGTGTGTGTGATTTCTGGGATGCTATTTCCATGTATAATGTGCTTTTATTCACATGGAAATGTAAGCATCAGTGGGTGTAGGTGTCACTGTTAAACTAGGAATTTTGGTCAATTTATCTCTTGAAGGCTGTTTTCAATGTCAATTTCAAAGATAAACCATGTAGTTTCCTCCTGTAAGGGGACTGAAGAGAAAGAAGGGCTATTATCACTGCCAACCTGCAAGCTCCATTTTTAAGAATTTTCAATTAACCACACAAGTTGCCACTCAAAGGTACGATAAGAGCACAACGCTTAGATCCTAGCAGTGTCTACTATTCACCTTGGGGTTGGAGAAGTCTATGTCTGGTAAGTACTAGATGTTTTCTACAGAGACTCTGAGATGTATTACCCAAGAGTGCACCAGACTTCATGGGGCCCAGACTTGGGGAAGAGTCCAGGCATCTACTTGCTCAGAGCTAAACATGCAGTTCTGTACTCCTCCACCTCTGCCTCTCTAAAATTAAAGTGATAATGCCTGAGTTATTCTGATACCAGTATTATTGGGAGAATCCAAATGAGATAATAGGTGTATGTGGATTATAATAGATTTTTGAAAATCTCAGCATTTTTTACTGGGTTAAAGGGGAAAACAGAAAGTGTAGAAACTGAACTCTACATAAAGTAACTTGGGCTCTTGTACAGTCTGCTATGAGTGATCAAAGCAAAGTGACCCAGAAATACCACAGAGGGATGAAGGAAGTATCTGGTTAGCAGGACAAAGAAAGGATGAAAAGGGCCAAGCCACAAGATTAGCCCTCTTTGAGGCCCTGGCATCCTAACCGGGGATGGTGGACTGGTTAAATAATCATGTCCCTTCCTTTGGTTGGATGGAAGCATTAAGTCATCTGAAACTGAAGCTGAGTCACAGGCAAACTTACGGGAAGATCCCCGAAGTCTGAACGGGAAAGGAAATGAAATGGGAAAAACTGTGTGTGGATACTATGTTTCCCTCTGTTAGGTAGCTAATGTTCCATTTAGGAACCAGAACCCACTCATGCTTTTAGAGATCATGGAGACAGCATTATTTGGGCTCTTCTATGTTTAAATATGAAGAAACTGTAAAGTATAATGTTACAGTTTTCCTGAAAAAAATAAACAATATATTAACCTTCTCAAAAAAAAAAAGTAACAGTGTTATTGACCTAAATATAATTCATATGGCCAATTCCCAGATAAATTAAATTGTTTAGAAATATTGATAGCTTTGGGATCCACACTTCTGGGGAAGAAAAGTCCTTGTCAAGGTCCCCACGGGTGCCTAAAGGTCAACCAATGAGGATCAGACCTGCCTCAACCTTTAACCCCCATGCCCGTATCTATAAAAGGAGCCCTCCCAACCTCTGATGCGCGACTTGCCCGCCCCCGCTCTGTTGGGACCAGGGAACCTCACCCGGGACAGAATCCCAATAAAAGCTTGTGAATTAATTGATTTGTCTGCCTGGGAAGATTTGTTATGCTCTGGACACTTTGCAATATAACTCTCTTTATGTTTGTGTGTGTGTGTGTGTATTCCCACAGTTAACAAGACACAGTAACTAACAACAAGCAGTGACTAAATAAATGCTGAATAAATACCACTGGATAGGGGCAAAACAATATGATAGCCTTGATGAACAAAATTTATTCTTAGTATGTCCTAAGTTATAGTGAGGTTGATAAGAGGCAGCTCTCAGGTCTCTTTCAATACACACAGTTTTGGAAATCATCTTTTAGAAATAACTCTGCATTCCCCAAACTACAAAACTCAACTTGTACTGTAAACTCTGTGACTCAGTTGAACCACTCACCACATTCACTCACTGATCTCAGGTCCACCTTTGGAGACTGACCAAACTGAATTACTCCCCTCTGAAATCCCCTGGTGGCTTTCCATTGACTCTTCTGCCATAAAGCAAGCCTTGCTTCCCTGGAGAGCCCTATCTTCCCTTATCTTAGGCTTACTCATTTTATCAGTCACCTCCTCAGAAAGGCCAGTCCTCCCAGGCTACTTAACTCATTCGCTCCATTTAGCACCATCAGCAATACAATGTGTTTGTTTGCTTATAGTAAGTACTGATAAGGCTGTGATTACCCTACACTCTCACTGCCTGCAACAGTGATAACAAGAAGCAGGGACTAAATAAATGTGGACTAAATGCCATTCAATATTGACAAAAAATATAATAGCCTCTATGAAGACAATTTTTTAAAAACACACCACGATTTCATTTTATTTTTTAAAATTGTATTCATTAATTTGAAAGGCAGAAGGGAGAGACAGGGAGACAGGGATCTTCCATCTGCTGGTTCATCTCCCAAATGCTTGAAGTACTAAGACCAGGAGAAATGAAAACCAGGAGTCAGGAAATCCACCCAGATCTCTCACCTGGGTGGCAAGAACCATCTGCTGCTTCCCAGGCACATTCCAGGGAGCTGGATTGGAAGCACAGATAGGAAAGGAATCTAGAAGAGTATAGATGCGGCTGACGCTGTGCCAGAGAAAATAAAACTGCCTCCTGCGGTGCCGGCATCATAGGGGGCACCAGTTCCAGTGCCAGCTGCTACACTTCCCATCCAGCTCCCTGCTAATGCATCTGAAAAACCAGTGGAAGATGGCCCAAGTCCTTGGGCTCCTGCCCCTACTATGGGAGATCTGGAAGAAGATTGGGCTCCTGGCTTGGGATTAGCCCAGCTCTGGTGAACCAGTGGATGGAAGATCTCTCTCTCTCTTTCTCTGTACTTCTACCTCTCTCCTTCTCTTTCTCTCTGTAACTCTGCTTTCCAAAGTAAATAAATAAGTCTTTAAAAGAGAAAAAAAAAAAAGAGTATGGATGATGGGAGTGTGCATTGTGACACAGCAGGCTATGCGCCTGGTTGGGATGCCTCCATCCCATATTGTAGAGTACCTGGGATGGAGTCCTATCTCCACATATCCACTTCTTTTTTAAAAAAAATATTTTATTTATTTATTTGAGAGATAGAGTTACAGACAGTGAGAGGGAGAAACAGAAAGGTCTTCTGTCCGTTGGTTCATTTCCCAATGGTGGCAACAGTCAGATCTGTGCCGATCCAAAGCCAGGAGCCAGGTGCTTCTTCCCAGTCTCCCACATGGGTACAGGTTCCTAAGGACTTGGGCCGTCCTCCACTGCTTTCCCAGGCCACAGCAGAGAGATGGACTGGAAGAGGAGCAACTGGGACTAGAACCAGTGCCCTTATGGGATGCCGGCACCACAGGCTGAGGATTAACCTACCATGTCATAGTGCAGGCCCCCACATCTCCACTTCTGATCCAGTTTCTTGATAACATGCCTGTGAGGCAGCAGGTGAGGGCCATAATAGCTACATTGAAGGAGACACTACTTATTTGGAAATATGCATTGGCCGTAAGAGAAAAAAAGATAAATTTTGCTTAAAAAATGCAACACACTATATATTCATCTTGATTCCCTACTCTTAAATTTTTTTTTAAGTCTTTTAGCAAGAAGAATTTAACTCCTGGCTAGAGTTTTGTCTGGGAATAAGTTTTCTCCTAATCAAATGGTTCTACAGAGCCTTCCGGTTTTGGAAGCTGCGTAAGACACCAACATGTGCCTTCCCTCATAAATATTCAACTGATTGAAACAGTCCCAGCCACCAAAGTGCACATATTCACGGGCAGGATATGGCCCTCGTGCTACATTGTGAATTAGCTCCAGCCTCATGGAGACATTATGTATAGGCTCTGGGCCCAACAGTGAGAGTGAAAGGGGCTCTGGACGAGTCCAGCTCTGTCAGGTTTTCCGCTACTGGATTTTTCCTGGCTGAAGCCCCAAATACAGAGGAGCTGAGCCATTTGTATGGTGCCCTGTATGAATTCCTGATGCCTGAATCTCTGAGTTTAATACAATGGTGGTTGTAAATGGCATCACCAAATTCAGGGGGAATTTGTTACATAGCAAGAGTAACCAAGACAGGAAACTTGAACTCACCTTGAGCCAGGTTTGTCACAAATGACAGAGAAGCCCAGGGCAACCGTTCTCGCTGGCTGGCATAAAGCTTTTCCCAAGGGTTCCCCCTGAAAGAGCAGCCTGATGCAAAACCTCCACTTTCTAACAGGCGGAAGGGATAACTAGAGATTCCTCTAAATAAATCATGTCCTTTTCTTAGGTCATGTACTTCACCTGTGAAACTTTTGAATCCTGGTATTAAAGGGCTCATTTACTTTGTCTCTCAAATTACCAAAGTTTTAACACCTCTTAAAAGGTGATCATGTTTGGCTGGCGCTGTGGCTCAACAGGCTAATCCTCCACCTTGCGGTGCCGGCACACCGGGTTCTAGTCTCGGTTGGGGCACCGGATTCTGTCCCGGTTGCCCCTCTTCCAGGCCAGCTCTCTGCTGAGCCCAGGAGTGCAGTGGAGGATGGCCCAAGTGCTTGGGCCCTGCACCCCATGGGCGACCAGGAAAAAGTACCTGTCACCTGGCTCCTGCCATTGGATCAGCGCGGTGCGCCAGCCGCGGCGGCCATTGGAGGGTGAACCAATGGCAAAGGAAGACCTTTCTCTCTGTCTCTCTCTCTCACTGTCCACTCTGCCTGTCAAAAAAAAAATTATCATGTTTTCTGCTTCTCCAATTTGGATTAAGCTAGTGATCTTAATCTGAATTTTTTTTTTTCCAGTCTTGACCTAAAGCCACATAGGCCCTCAGTATCAGAGGCCAGAGGAGGGGGCAAGGTGAAAGTAAAGAACATGGATACAAATGCAAAGCACAGGAGAACAATAAGAACTACTGAGAATCCAAAACAAAAACAAAACTATTATTTTTGGTCATTCATGTGTGCCAGTTACTTGTGGGTATCATGTCGGTATCAGCATAACTACAGTCTAATGATGTAGGCATTGTCCTCATACCCATGACAAATGCAGGGTATATAATGCCCAAGGAGGGCAGAGTTGAGAGTCATACATACCCTGTGACACTGTGACCCCGAGTCTGCTTTCTTAATCACTGTCTAGAAATAATCAACAATATTTTTACAGTTCTCAACATTATTTGTCTTTTTTTTCTTTAATGCATATTATCTACCAAGTGTGTGTTGGAATTTTCCCACTGTTATTTAGAAGACCTATATAGCTTAGTGAGCCAATATATTCCAAACTTGCAGTGCACAGTGTTACAAAATCATACAGGGATGAAAGACCCATTCAAAGTCCTAGATAGACTAATGGATTCTAATGTGACAGCGTACCAAGCATTCATTGTTCATGGTTTCAGATATCATGTGCTAAGTAGCCTCTCAGAAATGGCCACTTTTCAAATGTTGGCATGCCATCCAAAAGAATATCCATAATCACCTGAAGTGACTATTAAAATAACTGTCTATTTTTCTTCTGCATGTTTGTATGAGGCTGAGGTAGTTAGTTGGGAATTTTTCAAAGAAGCAGATAGATAGAAGGTGTTGGTGTAGTTATGTGTCTGCCTTGTATCCAGGAACCAAAAGATAAGAGATTGCATTGGTGGCCTTTTCCATCATTATGGAGCCATCTTTGATTGTTACATCCTTGTAGGAGAGGCTACATGTTTCACTGCTGACGTACATGAAGTAATTAGTGGTGCCATCAATGCCGTCAGGTTGTACTAGCAGAGCCTTGTGATGATATGGGGAAATTGCAGACCCTCAGGCCACATTCCACTACAGCCCCCTCACAGAGTCATGACACCAAAAGCAGCTTCTTCAAGTCATGCAGCCAAAAATCACATTCAATTCAAAGAACACAGTATTGATTCAGCTAGTCTTGATGATGACTCTAGGTACCCCATTTTCATGATTGTGTTTCCAGTAAGAATACGACTACATATCTTGACATCATAGTAAATTTAGAATCTGGACCTTTTTCAGTATTTAGGCTGTACTTTTAAAAAAAAATTTTTTTTAATTTGACGAGCAGAGTTAGACAGTGAGAGGGAGAGACAGAGAGAAAGGTCTTCCTTCCGTTGGTTCACTCCCCAAATGGCTGCTACAGCCGGCATGCTGTACTGATCCAAAGCCAGGAGCCAGGGGCTTCCTCCTGGTCTCCTATACTGGTGCAGGACCCAAGGACTTGGGCCATCCTCCACTGCACTCCTGGGCCACAGCAGAGAGCTGGCCTGGAAGAGAAGCAACTGGAACTAGAACCTGGCGCCCATATGAGATGCCGGTGCCACAGGCAGAGGATTAACCAAGTGAGCCATTGTGCTGGCCCCTAGGCTGTACTTTCTTGAAATGTTATAAAGAGCAAATTAATGTCAACATAAACAAAAGGGGTAAACTTTGTGTGAAGCTTCTCTCTTACATCAGTCTTCAAATCATTACAAGAAAACATCAAATAGAGTTTAGACAGTGGAAAACCTGATTTCCATTGGCTGTAAAGGTTTTGTGCTTGGGGAAACAATTTATTAAAAATTTTACTGAATTTGAGCCACTATACCTTTCAGTTAAAATTTGAAAGCTGAATAAAATTTATGTTCAAAATAATTTAAATGTGTTCCAAAGGTTTCTGAATATATAGATGCTGCTAAAAATTATGTACTATCCAGAAAATGTGTCAGTCATATTGCTTTCAATAACTGGATTTCAAGATGTGGTGACATCATTATACTAGCAAGGCACGTGTATAATTGATCATCCTACTCTATCCCTCACAAGACCAGTGAATGAACAATGCTACTCTGCACAGTCCCATGGTTCTCATTGTGTGGAGATTGGGAAGGCAAACTTACATATCATTAATAGCCCTTGAACTATAATAGCCCTTAACATTAACTGAAATTTATAGAATATGGAAGTTCCCTATTACTGTTTTATGATGTTATTGAAAAGAGTGAAACATTTTGTAATTAAGCCTTGAAATTTTGCTTATACAAATCTTAAATTTAAATATTATTAAAAAGCACTCCTAACAAGGCTATCATTTCACCTACATTCTTACATTTTAATTTTAAATGTGTGTACATTCTTATTAGTTGTACTGAAGCCACAAAATTTTCTGTTTCTAATGAGATAAGTGGATTTTACATAATAAATGCTCTGCATGGCTTTATTGTCTATAAATCTTCTTGGTATTAAGTCCACAAATTAGTATAAACATAAATAGAAAAATATTTTTGTTGTAAAACCCATTTTAGTAAGGCAGTTCTTACAAAATTAAATAAATAGAAAATGCTTTCCAATTCAACAATTAAGGAATCAGTGCCTCCATGTGAAGTTCACATTAAAAACAAATGCCACTTGGCAATGTCATATTTTCTAAGTTGGATGCTTCAATATATTACTCTTAATAAGTTTTTAAACATTACCAATAAAAATTGATCCACAATATTTATACCAATATTTAATCCTCAGCAATTATGATAATGGAAGCCTGAAGAAAGTTACATAATTATATTTATGCAATTACGTAGCTGTTTCTGAATGTATTTAGACAACATGCGTTGAACTTCTGCCCAGCATGGAGTGTGAAAGTTATTTCTATTCCGTTCCCTGTTGTAACTTCCTTTCTGTGATGGTAGATTATAACAACTATAAGAAGAAAAAAAGCCATTTCTCAAAAATATCACCTACTATAATGAAAGCAAACAGGTTTTTTTTTTTTTAAAGATTTTATTTGTTTATTTGGGAGGTAGAGTTACAGACAGAGATAGGGAGAGACAGATCTTCTATCTGCTGGTTCACTCCCAAATGGCCACAATGGTCAGGCTGGGCCCATCTGAAGCCTGGAGCCAGGAGCTTCTTCCAAGTTTCCAATGCAGGTACAGGGGCCCAAATGCTTGGGTAATCTACTGCTTTCCCAGGACATAGCAAAAAGATGAATTGGAAAAGGAGAAGCAGGGACTAGAACCAGCGCCCATATGGGATGCCACAAGTGGAGGATCAACCTACTGCACCACTGCATCAGCCCCCTGTTTTATTTTAATACTACTGACTTTTTTTTGAAGATTTATTTATTTATTTGAAAATTAGAGTGAGGAGAGGGAGAGAGAGAGATAGAGGTCTTTCATCTGCTGGTTCACTCCCCAGATGGCCTCAACAGCCGGAGCTGTGCCCATCCGAAGCCAGGAGCCAGGAGCTTCTGCCAAGTCTCCCACGTGGGTGCAGGGGCCTAAGGACTTGGGCCATCTTCTACTGCTTTCCTAAGCCATAGCAGAGAGCTGGACAGGAAGTGGAGCAGCTGGGTCTCAAACTGGCGCCTATATGGGATGCCGGTGCTTCAGGCCAGGGTGTTAACCCACTGCACTACAGTGCCGGCCCTAGTACTTACTTTTATGGAAGGAAATAAAAGATTTGTGTTATCTTTGGACCATATCCAAAAGGTAATATCTCCCCCAATTTCTTACCTACCTAGCAATTGGAATGATAAATTTCAATAGCAAATCTGATGATTATGCCTCTCTTCTAATAGGAACTCTTCAATGACTTTCAGTTGACATTGATACAAAGGCCACATCTCCTTCACCAGCCGCACAGTCTCTACCTGTGTCTTGTAGTCCCATCTCTCACACACACACCTTTGCCCTCTGTGGTCAGCAACTGATGTGTGTTCCTTTCTTATGACTTCCCCATCCCTGGAGGACCCTCTCCCTAACTCTTCCTTCATCGTGCAAATCTTGCACTTCAAGTCTTTGTTTAAGCGTTTTCTTATCAAAGCCTTCCCTGACTAGGATAGCTGTCCATGCCTGCCTACCTCTAAGGACTTTGTGCTTCTTACTCTATCGCATTTATCATGTTTGAAATTCACCTTTGTCCTCTCTGATAGATTGGAGGTTCCAGGAAGACTGAAACTGCTTTTGCTTAGTGTAATGCACTCTATGCCAGTACTAAGGATACACTCAGGACAGATGACTTTGCAAATAAAGTCACACAAGAACACTTGGCATTTAATAAGGCATCAAGATGGTTTAATAAAATATACTTTCTTCCTGGCCGTGCTGATTTAAAACCACTTTAGCACATTTTATTTCTTCAAAAAGCACCATGAATAAAGCAGGGTAATTTGGTTGGAAACACAAATCAGTCCTTATTAACAGATAAAACAAACATGGACTATCTAGTAGACTTATCAGAAAAGCATTTTCTCCAGATTACCAAACTCTCATTGTTCATTTTAAATTCTACTGCAATGTTTTTAAAAATATAAAAATGATTATCACCTCTGCCTGTCAAAAAATTATTTTTAAATACTTCTTATTCCTGCAAACCTCATGTGATATACTTTACTTACTTTAAAAGATTTCTAATTCCCTCAGTGCAATCACTTCTATTATCACATATAATGTGATTGTTAGAAGCACACCAAGAATGACTTATCTACACAATAAGAAGATAAGCAAGTGTTTCAGTATGTCCCAGCAGCCCCAAATCAATTTTTATTTAGTTCATCAAAACACACAATCTATTCTTAAAATTTTAAACTAAATATCCTGGAGAAGTGACAAACACCTTGTGATAAGCAGTGGATAGAAAATGAATGCTTTGGGGGCTGGCACTGTGGTGCAGTAGGTTAATGCCTTGGCCTGAAGTGCCGGCATCCCATATGGGCGCTGGTTCGAGACCTGGCTGCTCCACTTCTGATCCAGGTTTCTGTTATGGCCTGGGAAAGCATATGAAGATGGCCCAAGTCCTTGGGCCCCTGCACCTGCATGGGAGACATGGAAGAAATTCCTGGATCCTGGCTTCAGATTGGCGCAGCTCTGGCCATTACAGCTATCTGGGGAGTGAACCAGTGGAGAGAAGACCTCTTTTTCTCTCTCTGCCTCTCCTCTCTCTGTGAAACTCTGACTTTCAAGTAAATAAATAAATCTTAAAAAAAAAAAGAAAATGAATGTTTTCACAGGAAATTGACATGATAGCATGTTCTCAGTGATGCTCAGTCAGGACTGATTTTACACAGTGCTCCTATGCAGTTTCTCAGAAAAGAAAATGTCTTATAAACCAGTTATAATTCTGTGAGACATCCTGTAAAGTAAATTACAAAGAGCATATCCTCTTGTTTTCCTATTGATTTCTATTATAAATGAAGAATTTGATCCCATAGAAAACATTTTGGTTCTCATTATATATTATTATTTTAAATTTGATGATACCTCAAATTTATTTTTGAGTAATAAATTTTAAGTGCCAGTTTCTGAATAATGTTGATAATATTTACAGTAAGTCACAATATAATACTGTGGAGGGTCATTATAATTCAGTTACAATGAAATTGTAGAATTTCTCAAGGAAAAAATTATGATTGAACTGAACATATCTCACAGGACTGGAAAGGTGCGCTGTCTGGTAGTCACTCTTCCTGTCTGATACCACATAGAGGCAGGCAACATTTTGTTAACTTATGTAACACAAGTTTCCTAGCCTATGAAGCAGAAGAAAGTTGAGAAATAGAAATTTATATGCAATGATACAAAAGAGAAGAACAACTGAGGCCGGCGCTACGGCACACTAGGCTAATCCTCTGCCTTGTGGTGCCAGCACCCCGGGTTCTAGTCCCAGTGGGGCACCAGATTCTGTCCCAGTTGCCCCTCTTCCAGGCCAGTTCTCTGCTGTGGCCAGGGAGTGCAGTGGAGGATGGCCCAAGTGCTTGGGCCCTGCACCCCATGGGAGACCAGGAGAAGCACCTGGCTCCTGCCATTGGATCAGCACGGTGTGCTGGCCGCAGCAGCCATTGGAGGGTGAACCAATGGCAAAAGGAAGACCTTTCTCTCTGTCTCTCTCTCTCACTGTCCACTCTGCCTGTCCAAAAAAAAAAAAAAAAAATAGAACAACTGAAAATGCATAATATAATTATAACAATTTTTAAATTGAGGATTAGGAATTTAAAATTATTTAAGGAAAGTTAAAACCCTGTTTTATTAATCCAGGTATAATAAGTAAAGTAAGTATATACGAATCACTGAAACTCTTGTTAGGGGAAAACGAGAAAAAAAGTGAATTGAGTCTTTATATGTGCCAGCAGAAGGAAAAAAAGTAAATGAACTCATTCATTCATCAGGTGGTTATTACATGCCTGCAATTCTCAGGGCACCCTGCCAAGACGTTGGGGGAATACAAACATGAATCAGGCACAGCCCTGCCTGAACCAGGAATCCATGCCTTATGTGAGGAACTAAGCACACTCTGAGATATCAAGTGCCACGTAGGGATGTGAATGAAATGCCAGGCAGGGCCGAGAGGGAGGGAGCTTGCAGCTGCCAGGATTAGGGAAGCCCAATGGGGACACATTTATTAATTGCTTCCTTTTTGTTACAGAATATTGACACCACCAGACAGGTTCTTTAGTGATAAGTTCATTGTGATGCTACGATTTTAAAAGAACTCTGTTTATTGTGTTGACCACTCAGACCCTTTGTACAGTTTCAGAAAGATGAAATTTGAATGCTTGTAGATGATAATTCTGAAGAGAAGTAAAGAAAGTCTTGCTAGGGATGATATTTGGAGCTACCAAATGCCTGGGAATGTGAGGTGAAATGATAGGGCCAAAAGCAAAAGCATTGGTTTGAAGTTTGTATAGGAAGACTGTCGGCCTCAGATTCCTAGCCCCAATGGGATCGGCAAGAAACCTTCTATTCCTCTGAATCCAGCTCCCAATTTCAGGGAGATTTATTCTCCGCAGAATATGGAACAGAAGAGAGTAAACACAGGGACCCACAAGAGATGAGTATAATATAGAGCAACTCATAGAAAATATGACAGGGAGGTAGAACTCTACACACTGTACAGTAACACACACACATTAATGTGTTGCATCCTATGTCCCTGTAAAGCTAGGGACACTGGTGAAACAGGGAAGGTAGTGAGAAAGAGAAAGAGAATAGATTATAAATTCAATATTGGCTGACACTTTGTGATACTGGAGCAATCAATCCAAAATTTTGGAAAGAAATGTCATCCAGCCTAAACCAGCATTTAAGGCATAGGAGTGGATTGAAGGGCTTTCCAGGCATGTAAATTTCAAAATACTTAACTTTCATGCACTTTTTCTCAAATTTCTGGAGTTTGTGTTCCACCTATCCCATGGAATTAACCAGGAGACTAGGGATCTAGTACAGGAGATAGGGTAAGGGACTCCATGGACTATGGTGGAGAGATTCCATGCAGATAGAAAGCAACTCAGTCAGCCTAGATAGGAGAAGAATAGATGTTTGTTATTAGTAGAGGCATCTGTAAGAAAAAAGAAGCTGCTTGATGTGATTTACCACATTGGCTGAAGTTTTATAGTTTATCACAGAAAGTAGTTTTGGCATATAGAAAACTAAGGAACTGAATAAGGAATCTAGTGATGATTCATTGAATATTAACAAAGGAAAAATTTTTTTTAAAAAAAGCAGAAACCATACAAGAAAGGACATTAGGGGATGATGCTGTGGCACAGTGGGTTAAGCCACCATTTGTGATGCTAAGCACCCCGATCAGAATGCGGATTTGAGTTCTGGCTGCTCTACTTCAGACCCAGCTTACTGCTGATGTACCTAGGAAGGCAAAGGATGATGGTCCCTGAAATACACATGGGAGACCTGGATGGAGTTCTTGGCTCCTGTCTTCAATGTGACCCAAATCTGGCTGTTGTGGTCATTTAGAATGCCAACTTGTGAATGGAAAATGTGTGTGTTTGTGTGTGTGTGTATGTGTGTGTTTTTCTCCCTCTCTCTGTCCTTGAAAAACATTTTTAAAGAAAGAACATTAAATCAGTACAAATTACTTAGCTGAACAATGAATATTACTGGCACAGCCATAATCTTACAAGCCCTAGTAATTAATGCAACTGAAATCATGACACACATTGGGGGAATTGGAGACAGTGTGTGTGTGTGGGTGGGTGGGTGAGTTGGAGATGGTAAGAATACTGAATCCTCAACTTTCTTGGTTAAGTAGTTGAAAAATATATAATGTACTATATTGGTTACTCAGCTATTACACATTCTTTGTAATGGTCCTATATTTTGCTTATCTTCCAAAACTCTTTCCCATGTGATTCAGAGAAATGCGACTCCATCCTCAGCCCAGGAATAGATCTTGATGCACTAAACACGAGTGGCAATTGCTGTCACCTGGTATGAAACCAGATTGGCCTGAGTCATAGATCTGAAGTATGCATGTTACATTGTCATTGCTGAACTAACTTCAGGACATCCTTTTAAAAATGGGAATCAACTTTGTGACAGAGAAAGAAATTAAAGCATATGAAAGTTGGGTAGCCGGTAAAGCCACCGCCTGCAGTGCCAGCAACCCATATGTGTGCTGATTCCAGTCCCGGCTGCTCCACTTCTGATCAAGTTATCTGCTATGGCCTGGGAAAGCAGCAGAGGATGGTCCAAGTTCTTGGGCCCTTGTACCTGGTGGGAGACCTGGAAGAAGCTCCTGGCTCCTGGCTTCAGATTGGCACAGCTCTGGCCATTGCAGCCATCTGGGGAGTGAATCAGTGGATAGAAGACCTCTATCTCTTTGCCTCTGCCTTTGCCTCTCTATAACTCTGCCTTTTAAATAAATAAAAAATAAATATTTTTTTATAAACAATGTTGGATGATATGCCCTAATGATCAACAGTAAAGATTACAAAAAACTCCAATAACTATTTTTGTTATTTTATTCTTGCAAGAAAATATTGTTTATTACTAATTGGTTGCTGCTTTTTTTAGGTAGCTAATGTATCAAAATTAATTATTTCCTTGGTTTGTAGCACACTTTCTAAAAATGTTTCATACTGAGAATTGGCACGAAGAAAAAAATTACAGAAAAGCGCATAGATTACATAATTTTTGTCATTTAATTAACAATATCAAATACACTTTACAATTAGAACTACCACATGATAACAAAGTATTAGAAATATAATTTGAGGCCGGCGCTGTGGCTCAAGAGGCTAATCCTCCGCCTTGCGGCGCCGGCACACCGGGTTCTAGTCCCATGGGAGACCAGGAAAAGCACCTGGCACCTGGCTCCTGCCATCAGATGAGCGTGGTGCGCCGGCTGCAGTGTGCCAGCCGTGGCGGCCATTGGAGGGTGAACCAATAGCAGAGGAAGACCTTTCTCTCTGTCTCTCTCACTGTCCATTCTGCCTGTCAAAAAATAAGAAAAAAGAAATATACTTTGAATTATTATTGTATTTAAAACACAGAACATTTATTTTTTCTTTAATACATTTTAATTCAGATATAGTGTAGTCTAAAGAAACTTGTAACATGATCTAATTTATTATTTAGCACATGATTTGCTGATTCATATAGGTATTCAAAAAGAAAGAAATGTATATGGTGCTTTTGGTTAAAACTGAGGGTATAACCAAATGTACATTACTTTAAGAAAATCATGAAACAAATGAAGAGCAAAAGAGATTCCCCATATCAATAGTGTATTTTGGCCTATTTTGATGTATGGATACTAGTAGTAACCTGTATTTGTTTTGCGTTAGGCAATATGTTATAATCATTGAGAAACCAAATATTTCAAAGGTAGAATCAAAGTACTTAATCTGATGATATTGCCTGTTTTCAAAACTTTAAAATTTTTCAAGAAAAACATTCTTGTTTAAACAATTGTTCTATAAATGATCATTTGCCTGATACAGTTTGTTCTTAAAACTTTTCTGCTTGTTTGGTAAATAATGGTAATTTTTTGTACCTCAAGAGTGTTTTTACTTTGGGATAAATTGGTGTTATTGTGATTTTTAAGAATCACAATAACAGCAGGGGAAAAAAAAAGAGTCCCCACACACATTAAAAGAGTAACACTACATCAACAATTAAGAAAAATACCATGATTGAAGTAAAAGGTAGATTAGAGGGTAGTCACCAAATGACTGCGTTTTGATACCAGAGTGGTATGATGATCATGCAGAGCACTTTACAAAATATGGTGCCTACAGGAAGTCCACTGAACACTTCAGATGCAGTCAGCAAATGCACTCTGTGATTGTTAACTGTAATCTTCAAAAAGTATGAAGGGGTTCTGTGCATAATAGTCTGTGCCTATAATGTTGAAAATTATACCTGACGTAAACCATCCTTTTTGGAGACATGTAATGGAAAATATTACAAAGAACACATTAAAGAAGGCATTAAAAGTGGGAATGGCGTGGTTCGTTGGTCAATATCATGCTTTTCTCTATTTGAACACCTTTAGAAGTAAATTCTAATTTCAATTTTATTGCAAAAATATTTCTTCCATTGTTTGCCACAGAATGCACATTCTAGATTTTAGGAATGATAGATTACGAATAGTGCTTGCGGGGCCTTTCTCTCTGTATCTCTCTGTGTCTCTCTCTCTCTCTCTCTCGCTGTCTACAACTCTACCTGTCAAATAGATATATTTAAAAAAAAAAAAAAGAATAGTGTTTGCATTTTTATGGCATGCTTCTGGTTAACAGTCATTCCCCTAAGAACAAGCTTCATATTTTTACAGTATGTAATCTTTCCTTTTTACACTTATTCCAGTAGAGTTTCTTGAATCTGTTTTTATTACAGATTTTGTGTATTTTCTCAGGTAGGCTGTGCTTCATTTCAAGTTAGCATTCATTGAGAGCTAACCAAGTGGCACTATAATACAATCTTCAACTGAAAAGTATTCTAGTTGAATCAGATACTTGGAATCAATATATTTTAAGTTCACAACTGCCATGGCCAGCTCTGCCAACATCAGGATGATCAGAACCAGAAATTATGAGTCCTGAGGCAAGGTATGTATAAGACACCCAACAGCAGGTGGGAAGGTAGTGCAGGCAGGAGAGAGCTCAGTCTCAGTTCAATGCAGCTATCAGAGAGGATCCAAGACAGGGACTAAGATGCTTGAGCCAAGGTGCATAAGGAAGCACTTAGCCTAAAGGCAATAAAGTAACAAAACAATAGAAATTGGGTGTAGCATATAATAAGACATGACTGAGGAAGGTCCAATTCCATGCATGGTCCAGGAATTATTGATCATAAACTCTTGATATTTTCAACACTTATGGAATGACTTGGTTGGAGATTCTAGGAGTAGACAAGGAGCCATCAAATTTTAATGGGAGTTTAAAACTTATTTTATTCTAGATCTTTTTGAAAAAAGATTCTAAGAGTTACAAATATTAAATGTGATAGAGAAGTGAGTACTTACTTAGGGTAAGAAAAGAAACCTAACAATCACTGGATTCCTGGAGCTCAGGCTCTTTTTCCCCCTTGAAATTTCCATAGGCAGTCTCTGGGAAATTTTTTCTTAGTGGTTGTTCCTGATTACAAATTGGCTTTCTTCCCAACTTCTGCTATTATACAATGTCCAGCCACTCCTAACACTCACAGGGACCCTTAAACGTGAGGATCGCTAACACTTTGGCTTCATTAGCTTCAGGGAAAATGTGCCTCTGGGAAGACTGATTCCAGAGCAAGGAGTTAAATGGTCTTGAGATACAGGAGCATGAGGGCCTATAAGAGCAGAGAGCCTCAAAAGAATCGTAGAAACTGCTGTAGAATGAGAAAATGTGACAGTCTGTTGTGGTTAATCACCATAAATGCCATTCTCATGCTACCTTTGTCAACAGATATGTCATAGCATAGAACTTTGGTAAAACATGCTTGGAAGTCTGAATGCAGACACCACAAATGTCTGTTGCTGGCCCTGCAAGCTGGTGACTCATGGCCTAGACAGCTCTGTCCCCATCCTTTCGACCACTCACAAAACATCTGTTAGGATCATCTTCAGACTACGTGTGCGCTCCCTGGCTCTCTATGCTGTTCTGGCTTTCTCTTCTGACTTTGAACTTGGCTGAGTTTCGGTTTACATCTGACATCATTTTGCTAGGTACAAGGGCTTCACAGCTCATATCTTCCTAGGGAAGATTCCATAGAAGCATGCAAAGATGACTAAAACATACAGCAGGGTTTAAGGATTGGTATTTTGCCTCAAAGTGTTGAATGAGAACGAGGATTTATAAGTAAAGTATTCTTATCCTTTCCTGTAGAAGGATAAGAAGTCAGGGAGTTAAAAAAAAATACAAAACTGAGGAAGGTAGCTCATGCTCTTTCCTCACACAGTAAATAACTGGTTTTGTTGTTGAAGAATGCTATTTTGCATACTGTATGTTAAGCTGGTTATTTTTTTCTTACAGCTTCTTGTTTCAGAGGATATACAACTGCGAAAGTCACCTGCTAGGCCACACCCTTCCCATTATAGTTTAAAGAATTTAAACAGGATCTCGGCCCATGGAGTGTGCTCCAAGCCTCTCTTATATAAATGGCAGCTTCCCCATCGTGGCAACTTGATCACCCTGAAATTAGCAAGGTCCCGCTGACAGCTGCAGGAGAGGCCAGAATTAGATTGAAGGGGGACAGTAAGGAAGGTCTGCTTCCAGTGCCCTCCATGTGTCATCTTAATGCACTGTGGTTTCTGCTCCTTTCTAACGTTTCTACTTTAAACTTGTGTCCCCATGCTAAAATCCGTGGTCTTCTCTCTCCTTTTCTCCTATTTCCCAGGTCATCTTTTGGACATTTATTTCCCATTTGTCTGGCTCTACCAGTCTCCTTTGTCAAACTCCATTTTCTTTCCCTCCAAGGGTTCCATCTTCACAGAGTTTCAGCTCTTCACTGGTTGTTTTCCTTTTCATTGGTTTCATTTAACTTCCCCCTACTGCTGCTTTCTCCAAATCATTACATGTGTTCCCAAAGCTTTACTTCTCATTCACTCAACAAATATTCATTGAATAAATATTCTCTGACTCCTTTATTTTTTCTCTTACACCCACATTCAAGCCATCACATTTCCTTGGCTGTGCATTTAAAACATATCTAGACACAACTGACTCTTGTTAATTGCTACCAATCTGGTGGAAGCCATAATCATCTGTCTTCTGGATCACTGCATCAGCCCCCATATTTATCTCCAGGCCTTGCATTTCATTTTCCCCACAACCCTCCCATCTAACCTAGCAGCTAGACTCTGTGATCCTTTTAATACCCTACTTCAGATCATGCCCCTGCTCTGATTACAACCGTCCACAGGGCTTTTTAGTTCATGCAGAGTAAAGGACCAGGCTGTTAGCAGGCCCTACACTAGCCACCCCATCTTCTTACCTGCTTGCCTCTGTCCTGCTTGTGACTGCTCAGGCTTCATCTCTTGCTGTTCTTATTCATAATCACTGAATGTTCATGGCCTTTTTTTTTTAAGATTTACTTAATTTTCATGTGAAAGGCAGAGACACAGAGATAGAGAGATAGAGATCTTCCATCGGTTGCTTCACTTTCAAATGGTTGCAAAAGCCAGGGATAGACCAAGAAGGAACAAAGAGACAGGCACTCTGCCCAGGTCTCCCATGTGGGTAACAGGGGCCCAAATGTTCGGGCAATCTTCAACTGCTTTCCCAGGGGCATTAGTAGGAAGCTGGATCAGAAGTAGAATAGACTCCAACAGGAACTTTGGTATGTGATGCCAAGGGTCCCAAGTGGCAGCTTAATTCCCTGTACCACAACAATATCCTACATTTCCTTTGCACAATACTCCAGATATATTCTGGCCTCAGGATCTTTGCACTTACTGTCTCTTCTGTTTAGAACACAGTTTCCCCAAAGCATGGTTTATTTGTCCTTTTATCAATTTCAGGTTTTTGCCTAAGTGTTATCTTTCCAGTGATCCCTTCAAGAATCCACTAAAGGTTTATCATACCACTTCCTTCCTGGGCTGTCCTAGATACCTTTCTAGATTCGCTTTTTCTATACCACTTATTCCTCATGTTTATCATCTCATCCAGTACCTGAGAGTAAAATTCCATAAATACTGAAGATTTTACTTTGTTTCATTTATATATTTGCTCTAACCAATGTCTAGAATAGTGCCCAAGATATACAGCCACAAAGTCCATGTTTTTCAATGAATAAATGAATGAATGCATACTATGATGCACCAGTTACTTAGTATGCAAAATAAGAAAGAACTGGATCCTGCCCTCCATAAGCAAACTGCATAATGAGAACTGTCACAAAGGGAGGGGGATTTGCTTAAGGAGTCAGAGCATGACATAGATACACAATCTGGCCCAAAGTAGGTCAAGATACTCAGGTTAGACCTCTTGTAGGAAGTAGCATCCAAGCTACTTAGAAGGACAGGTTTGTCAGCTCATTTCAGACCAAGGGGGAACATGAACAAAGGACTGGCAGCAGGGCAAATGGTGCTGGTGCACCTGTCCTTTCTGTTTCTGAGCATGCCTGGCTGCTCATGGTCAAGACCTGAGTCGTCATTGAAGGGCTGCTATACCTTTGAGCATAGCAGAAGGGGGAATGCCTTGGAATGGAGTGGCCCTCAGCCCTTAAATCAATGACTGATATGTGTTGATAACATACAAATCCCAAGTTCTCTTGCTTGTTGCCAGGATATTTCTGAGGGCTGTATTATGCATCAGATTTGTGGACTTAAACTCATCACCCACTGTAGTGGATTTACATATGTACCTGTTGCTGGCTGTATTCCCTTTTCTGTGTTACTTGCACTCATCTACCTTGCTTCCTTGAAAATCCCCACAAACAGCTGGTCATGGAGTCTTGCCTCACTGTTGGCTTCTGGAGGAACTCAAGTGAAGACAATGACTCCTAGTCACACTCTAGAGAATAAATATGATAAAAAATTTGGTATGTTTTGGGAGATAATAAAGCAAACCATATTTGTCAGGTATAGAGAGTTTAGTTTCATCACAGAGGATTTTGCATTCTAGTTCAGGGAATTTGGATTGTTATTTATGAGATCTTTGAGTTTTGGGATGAAGCAATGAAAGGACATGAGTAGATGAATCTAGCTGTGAAAGATAGTAGTACTGTCCTGTCAGCACCAAAAGTCTATAGGGAACGTGGCCAGGAGGCTAACAATCACCGTAGTACCATTAGGGTACATTCAGCATTGCCCAAGTTAGTGAAAGGACAGTGAGAAGAGGAAGTAGTAGTTGGAGACACAATGTGAAAGGAAAAAATGACAAGATTTGGAATCTCGGTGAGGTGGTGGCTGTGTGGGCAGGGGCGGGGGAATAAACGTCTGCAGTCATGAGTTAGGGACCAGCAGTATCATTAATAGGAAGTTCTGAATGGGATAAGCAGTCGATGACTTAGACATATTGAGTTTATGCCAGTGGAACATCCAAGTAGAAATGTTCAGCAGACGGCTGGAAATACAAGGTGGCAGGAAGGACTTGGTTTCAGAACTGGAGAACTTTAGTCTGCAGCAGAAGTGTCTATTTTGAAAATTCCAGATGCACTTTATACAAGCCTCACCGTCCTGACCTTGTGACTCTAAGCAGAGGATGAAGGCTATCAAAGCAACCGGCAATTATTGGTGGATTTTGCTATCTGAGCACCTACCCTTTCAGCATTCATAGGGGGCAAGGGGGTGGATGGGAAGACACAAATCTGGGTGTTAGCCATGCAAATTCTGGGAAGTACTGGAGAACCCAAGAAGCAAGAAGTCCAGTTCAAAGAGTTTGGCAGAATGAGGTTGGGAATTCTGAGATTTGGCCAAAGGTCCAGCCATCCCTAGCAGAGTCCTCAGACCCCGAGCATCCATACTGTTTGCTTTTTGCCCAGCTGTATGGAGCTGAGCTAGACACCCATTCAAGGATGTTACATACGAATCCATCCTTCCACTTTTCTTCTTTAGACCAACGAATCTTATTTCATTCTTCACACAGGTCATACTTTCCGGTTCTTTAATTATTTGTTATTCTTTGAACTTTCTCCAGTTTTCCTTCTCAAAAAACTGGAACCAAACTTTCAAAACACAACATTTTGGACTCAGAAAATGACTCCTTTCCTAAAATGTCACACCCTAGACAAATATTTGTTGTTTTTCTGTTACTACCTGCTAGTGCTCTTCCAATCTTGATTGCATGATAATTTCAGACGAAATGTGATCATAATGGAATCTATCTTTTTCAATAAGTTTCTTGTTTAAATTCAAATACTCAGACTTAAAAGTGCTTTTGGCTCATCGAATTTTCCCTCCTCTCATTTGAGGCAGAAAATTCCAGAATACTCCCAGGCTGATTATCTTTCTCCCAGAAAGTAGTTCAAGTCATGGCATGTACGAGGCAAAACTGTTAAACTTTTGCCTTAATTTCTGTTTTGTTTCTTCTGCCCCTGCTCGCTTCAACATTTTAAACCCTGGGCTAGCTACAATGTGAGAAGTAACACAGAAAGGAATTTGCTTAGACCTTAAGTCAAAACTGGAAGGAGAGAGGGAGCCGCCAAGGAGCCCCGGAGATGGCGCAGACTGCATCCCTGGGAGTACTTTTCCATGTGGACTGGAGGGAGATCTTGTAAGGCACAGGCCCAGGTTACAGACGCTGGGCTCGGCTTCTGCAGGGTTTACACGCCTCATTACTGGAAAGAGTCTCCGGCTATCCTGGCACAGGCGGCGGAGGAAGAAATGTTCATTGGACAATAAAAACTTCGAGCTTACAGAGTGGGATAAAAACATGGCCTTGCTTTTACAGGGTGATAAAACCCTCTCCCCCTTCCCCGCCACTGAAATAGGAGGGCGCGACACAATTCCACGGCCCGGAGCGGCGTGGCCGCACCCAGCCAGGGTTGTTGCGGATCTGCAGGCACTCGGCGTTGGAGGCGCCTGGGACGCCACGTCCAGAGAGGAGCTCGTTCTCACCCTGCTCAGCTGCTGTGGGAGCTGCGGAGAGAACTCAGACGCGCGGCGACTCCTCCCCCCATTCCCAGGCCCACTCCCAAACCCAAGTACAGCCGGCTCTGTCCCACCCAGGGGCGCTGCGTGAGCCTCCACACGTAGCCGCAGACAGCTCCTTAAATAGGGTCGGTGGTGCGCAAACAACCCCAGACTTGGGGCCCTGGGCGGCGAGCGCAGACGACCGCACGGGCGCACGCAGCGGCGGGTCAGCCGGCGGCCAATAGCCAGGGCGCGGCCCGCCCCGTCGCCTCCCCTTTCGGGGAGCCTATAAGTCACCCCCCCCCCGGCGCCCGGGCGCCCTCCGCTCCGCGCCTCCGCCTGCCGCTGCGGGTTCGGCTCGCACCTCGCCTGTCCACTCCCGCCCCGCAGGCGCCTGCCCCGGGCGGATCAGGGGGCTCCTGCGCTCTCGCGAGAAGTGCTCCGCCGCTGGCGGTGGGGATCCCGAAGCCAGCGCCGGCCCTCGAGGGGGCGAAGATGGGGTGTGACGCGCCGAAGCCCCCGCCGCTGCTGCTGCTGCTGCTGCCGCTGGCGCTCGTCCTCCAGCCGTGGAGCTCCCGCGGGAGGGCGAGCGCGGAGGAGCCCTCTAGCATCTCCCCAGGTGAGCAGCCCTGCGGCCGGGCGGCGCCATTCATTCATGCGCTGGCCCTTGGCGGGGCGCTGCCCGCAGAGCCCGAGGGGGCCGGTCTGCTCCCAGGACTGCGGGGGTCTCCCCCGGCGCAGCGCTCGCTCGGACTCGGCTACGAGCGGGCGTGCCCGCCTTCCTGGGCCCCGGAGCCCCTCTTTAAACAGCGCGCCCCAATCTCCCTGCACAGCAAGTTGGGGTTTCTTTTTGGTCTTGCAGGTTCCTGGGCTCTCTCGGTTCCTCTCCTTTTCGGGAGTTGGCACGGTTTATCCGCGCCAGTGCTCGCTCTGTGACCTAAACACGGGGCTCAGTTTGCTGATTGATGGTGACACATTCCTCCCTCCCAGCGCCCCAGGAAGCAGCCTTAACACCGACCTCGGGCCAAGAACAACCGTCGGAGACCTGGCTTGTTTTCACGAAGGCTCCCGGCTACCGAGTCGGTCCCGGCGGCACTGTGCGCCCCCGGGGGTCTCGTCCACTGCTCCCCGCCCTGAGCCACCCTTTTCCTGAGCCTGGCTCTCAGAAGCCGGAACTGCACACATGGTTTAGTCAAGTTCGTGTAAAACAAACTTCTTACATTTAGTCAGATTAAAGGGAGTCTCACCACATGTTTTTCCAAACATACTTTGTTGCCAGTTGTTGCACACGAGAAATCCTTGGAGTTCTGTGCTTTTGTGTTTTGTGCGTAATTCTGAAATTGGATCTTGCATTTAAATCACCACTGATGTAGCTCTCTCTCCCTCTCTCCCTTCCTCCCTCCCTCCCCTCTCCCTCTCCCTTTCTCCTCCCTCCCTCTCTCCCCCCTCCCTGCATTTCCCCCTCCTTTCTCCCTCCTTCCTCCTCTCTATTCTCTCTCTGTCTCTGTTCCTCTCTCATTTTTCAGCGTTGCCTTTTCTTTCGTTAGGATCATTTTTGGCATTTTTTAAATTCTATAAATTAACAGAATGCTTCTCTTCTTGAACTTGAGTTAAGCAGAATGTTACTTAAGAACAGAAGTTTCTATCGCAAAATTACATTCAGAAGATGATAGAATCCAGGTTAGTTCATGTAGTACTCGTTTTGGCCTTAAGCGTTTGAGAAAACGCTGCCCATCTTTTGCACGTTTCTGCCAAACAGCGCTTGCTTTGTTTGAGACTCCTCCACACACAGATGGGTTTCTGTCAGTTACACGATGCTTTTCTTTCTTTCAGGTACATTTGACGGTTTAAAAATGGATTTCTGAGCCCGTATGATTCTCTAAATTTGAGTTGAAGTTTTTTATCCTTTAAAAATATTTCCTGTAGCGTTATCATCTAGAAAACAGACAAGTAAATACCTTCAGCAAACTTGGAAATGTAGACCTTTTAAAAAGTGTTTCTCCAGAAAGTGTCTTTGTTGAAACACCCAAGGAAACTTTTACTGGAAATAAAGTAACTAAGGGCTTCCTTATTTTTAGCAGTGTCTCTTTAACCTGTGTGTGTTTTATTCTTGATTCCCAACTCCCCTTACTTTTTATAGAAGTCATCGCTTGCAGATGCCTTGAAGTTTATAGTCAAAATTAGCTTCCTTTCCCACTCTGACTTTTACATTTCTTGGAGCTGGGCAGTAAACTTTTAATGAATTGTAAATCAGAAAAAAGGAATTTCAGATAGGAATGCTTTCTTCAGAAAGAGACCACAGTAAACCCACTTTTGAAATCTGAGGACACTTTTGGTAGGTGGGCATGGGGAATTCCTAAATGTGGGACTGTATTAGTTGGTGATAGGTGTAGGTGTGGGTGGATGTTCTTATAGCTTGTGTGATAAGCTACCTGATGTAAAAGGCATGCTGAGTGACAGCATGGCCAGAATCAGGACTGTGATCCATGTCAGCCCCTACATATGAGGATACTTCAGCAATCTCATGGGAAAATGGAGTTAAATTATAGTGTATATTTCCACGAACTTTTTGAAAACATGTGTTACAATGGAAAATTTTTATTTGAAGTTGTTTTATTTATATAAATAGGGTGTTCTTTTGGATTCTAAGTTGTCTAACATAATAGGAGTTTTATTTTTTTTAAATGTGCTTATCATTTCTATCCCCTGTATTTATCAGCCTGTTCCTGCCAGCTACAAAGAAATGGGTTAGATTAGAAGTTCTCTGCACTATTGACATTTTATTTCTTTGCTGTTGGGGGCTGTTCCGTGCATTGGCGGGGGGGGGGGGGGGGGTTGTTTAGCAGTACCACTGCCCTCCAGATGGGAGAAAGTCTGGCAATGCACTGTGGCCAAATGTGCCCCTGGGGTGAAAGTGCCCATTGTTGAGAATCACTGGATTAGTCAAATCTATGTACATATTTGAAACAGTGTGGTATTATATAAAGGTACTTCAAAGTTTTGGGAAAATACAAATGAAAGTTAAGTCTGATTTGGTGCTAAAGTTTTTGAAATACGTGCATGGTTTTTCCATATTGCACATTTTCTGTGACCTTTTTGAAGACCTCGAAATAGTGATTTTGGAATAACAACTCTTGAAAGCAAGTATGTATAGTGATTTTCCATTTGACCCTGTAGTAGGGAATGTGCTATTTGAATCATATTCATGGAGTTTCTCTTAGCTTGGATGCTATGTGTTGACCAGAATTGAGCCCACTGCTTTTTATTATATTGACTGAGAGTTCTGCTATGGTGCTATGTTGATTTCTTTCTGGTTGCTACTTTATTCTTAGCATGTAAAGAAACTACCAGAAATTTAGTTTAAAAAAACAAATTTCTCCTAGAATCACATATAGTAATTGTACTTGAAAATTATATCTTTATGGGAGCTTTTACAGACAGAACCCTGCTAATCAGTGTCATTAAATGATATTCACACCCTGATTTATCTTTCTTTGTAGATGAGAGTAGGAGGGGTGGCTGTGTGTATTCCTGCCAATTTGTAACCAAGGCCTCAGACCTGGATCAACATGATATGTATGTTCTGAGATACCTTGACTATTTTGTGATCTAAACTGAGCAGAAACCCAGTTTTGGGCAAAAATGAAGGAAATGGTTTCAGATGTTTCTGTCAAGACTAGTATTTTTCAACCATGTTCATTTATAAACTCTTTAATTTACTGTGGTGTATTCAAGGAGGAAAGGAAAGGTTTGTCCTCATCTGGTGCAAACCAGCAATTTACAGGGTGGAGAAGGAAAGAGCAAGACCCTAGAAAAACCACTGGAAGAAAGTGAGAGAGGCTTATTCTCTGGAATTTCTGTGTCCTGGGTCCAGCCACACTGGACTATGTACTGATCTTCAACAGAGTACATGTGAAAATGGACATCAAACAACTCTAGACACTATGGGGACAAAGAATGAAAATTGATTTGAGCATTCCTTCTTTCTATAATGTGGGACAAAACATTTAAGCATCAGATTCTGATTATATCAAAGAGTATGAGGATGGGACCTCTTAAACTGTGCTGGGAGCACTATGTCTTTGGAGAACAATGTAGTAATGCCTAGTGGAATTGAAAATACGCACATCCTGTAATCCTGAATAAATTCTATTCATGTGTAAGGCCTGGTCTCCTAAGAATATCTTCCCTTTATTGTCTTTTATTTGGCTTTCTAACTTCTTAATGAAATTGCTTTATGCAAATTATACTTGCTTTGTTTTATAAATTATTTGTAGTGAAAGGTTAAGCTTTATTTTTATGTTCTTTTTTTGTTTGCCCATTGAAGATTCATTTGAAAGGCAGAATGACAGGGAGAGATGGAGAGATAGAGAAAGAGATCCTCCATCCCCTGGTTTTCTCCCTAAATGGCCACAGCAGGCTGAAGCCAGCAGCGAGAGTGGTCTCCATCCTGGTCTTCCACAAGGGTGGCAGGAGCCCAAGGACTCGGTCCATGCCCTGCTGCCCTCCTAGACCTATGAGAAGGAAGCTGGATCAGACGCAGAGTAGCTGGCTTGAATCAGCACTCTGATAGGGGATGCTAGTGTCCCAAGCAGCGGCTTAACTTGCTATGCCACGATACGAGTCCATAACACTGTTATTTTCCGCAAAGAGATTCTGAGCTTATGTTGAATTTCTGTCCTACTCTGAATGTTATGTGCAATTAGATTACCAGTTGCTCTTTTTTCCAGGGCTTTGGATAAATTCCTTGAGCTTCCTTTCTTTAGTTAGGGGAGCGTACACAGCTGTGACTTAGTGCCTTATTAATGAAATGTCAGTAAATCCTTGTTTGCGAACTTTACTTGACAACTATTCTCCACAGGTGATATTTCCCCCTCTACTGACTTGGCTGGCATAAAGTGATCCCTTCACTATTACTTTCAGGTGATTGTGTGCCATGATCCTTTTTCTGTAGGTGGTAAAATGGAGATTTGAAAAGTTAGTAACTGGCACAGAATCACAGAGCTGGAAAGCGATAGTTGGAGGGCTATGTACCTTGTCTTCAACTGTTCTTTCTCTGTGTTTTTCCTGACCTCATTATTGTACTGTTGGATTTTGAGACCTGTGTGAAAGAAACAGAGACTGAGCTTCAACGACTTAGAGAAGCAAGGTATTGCCTTGCTAAAACGGAAAGAACATAGTTGCAGCCTTATGTAAATAAAAGGGGATGGAATGGGATAGAGTGAAGGAAAGCTGGGCCCAAGGCTAAGGTTACAGGCTATGACCCTCTGACAAACAAAGCAGGCCAAAGCCAACTACCTGTTTTTGTATGATCTGTGAGCTAACAAGGTTTTCTACATTTTTCAGTGGTTGAAATTTAATGTGTGTGTGTTTTGAGATTCATGAATATTATGTGAAATTAAAAGGTTTGTTGGCTCACAGCTGCATTCATTTATTTATGTATTACTGTGGCTACTTTGATGCTACAAGGCAGAACTGAGTAGTTCCCACCCAGACTCTATGTCCTGTAAAGCCTAAGGTAGTTACTCTCTGGCCTGGTACAGAAAAAGTGTTGCTCCTTGCCTTAGGAGTTGATGTTCCGACTTAAGCTGTGGCTGATACAAATCTGCTGGAAAGAGCTAGATTTTGGACAGTAGCAGCTGGCTCTGGGCACTTCAGAGGCCTGTTTCTCATTTTAGACTTTGTCAGTGACTCCTATGCTATTCTGAAGTAAAACTTAGAGTTTCTCAGTTACATCTTTTTGCACACAGCATTTGAAGCTAACTAGGCATGTTCTTTGGTATAATAGTCTCAGCATCAGAAGTGATTGGAACTCTCTGAAAGAAGCTGCCTGTTTCCTCTTCAGAGCTTATGTAGCAAAGGCACTAATTATGTTTATGAAAAATAGAATTTAAAAACTTCATTTTAGTGCAAATAAATTTGGAAATCTATGCATAATTTTTCATAGTCATCATTTTCCTTAAATCTTTGAAGACCCCCTTGTATTACAGAAATTTGAATATGAATTTGTGACTTAGTTCCTGGGAGAAATAATTATTCCCTTTATCAGTTCATATCTTTATTCATCTTTAACCAATGTTTTAAGTTATTCCAAACTGAAAAACTGGTGGCTTTTAAGCAACACTTTTTTAAAAATATATTATTTTATTTGTGAAAAGGGAGGGAAGGAGAGAGAGAGAGAGAGAGAGAGAGAAAGAAAGTGAGCAAGTTCTCCCATCCACTAGCTAGGACTGAGCTGGGCCTGGACTAGGCTGAAGCAGGAAGTTGGAAACTGAATCCCGTTCTCCATGTAAGTGGCAGGAAGACAATTACTTTAGCCATCATTATGGCCTCCAAAGTGTGCATTAGCACTGAGATGTAGTCAGAATCTGAAACCTGGGCAGTTCAGTGTGTGCTGTTGTCATAAGTTCCTCTTTATTGCTAGGCTAAATGATTGTTGCACATATTTTTTTTTTCATTATATTTTAGTAGTTTGCATTTGCTTTGAAATGCTTGTCTCACTAAACTAAACTTACCAAAGCTGTTTGTCAAAGCTATTCAAATTGGAGTTAGCCAAGAAATAGTTATTAAAAGTAGAACTACCAAGGCCATCTCACTAGCCCAAGTGATCACTTTCAGTTCACAATTGATCACACTGATAGGTCTAAGAGTCAAAGGGATCACACAAAAAAGACTGGTGTCTGCTAATACTAACTGATAGAATGAAAAAGGGAGAGAAAGATCCAACATGGGAAACAGGATACACAGCAGACTCATAGAATGGCAGATGTCCTAAATAGCACTCTGGCCTCAGAATCAGCCCTTAAGGCATTCGTATCTGGCTCAAGAGCCCATGAGAATATTTTAGGCATGGAAAGCCAAGACACTCTGGGGGAAAAAAAAAAAAAAAAGAAGACCTAAATGAAATATCTCTGTGAGTGAGATCCCAGTGGAAAGAATGGGGCCATCAAAGAAGGAGGTACCTTTCTCTGAAGGGAGGAGAGAATGTCCACTTTAACTATGACCCTGTCGGAATAAGATCGAAGTCAGCGAACCCTAAAGGCTTCCATAGCCTCGGCAACTCATAAACAAGAGTGTCAAATTGTTAAATCAACATCAGGAGTCACTGTGTACTTACGTCTCATGAGGGATCTGTCCTTAATGTGTTATCCAATGTGAAGTAATACTGTAACTAGTACTGAAACAATATTTTTACACTTTATGTTTCTGTGTGGGTGCAAACTGATGAAATCTTTACATAGTATATACTGAATCGATCTTCTGTATATAAAGATAATTGCAAATGATTAAAAAATCTTGGTGTTAAATTGGAAATTGCATAGATAATTAATCAATTTTTTTTAAAAAATCATGTAGGATCTCTGTCCTTAATGTGCTGTACATTGTGAATTAATACTATAACTAGTACTCCAACAGTATTTTCGTTTTGTGTCTCTATGTGAGGGCAAACTGTTGAAATCTTTACGTAATATGTACTAAACTGATCTTCTGTGTATAAAGAGAATTGAAAATGAATCTTGATGCGAATGCAAGGAGAGAGGGAGCGGGAAAGGGGAGGGTAGCGGGTGGGAGGGAAGTTATGGTGGGGGAAGCCATTGTAATCCATAAGCTGTACTTTGGAAATTTATATTCTTTAAATAAAAGCTTTATAAAAAAAAAACAAGTAGAACTATATATGGTTTTATTATTTTTTTCATACTGTGTTTGTTACGGTAAGGCCTGTATCTGTTGCAGTCTGTATTTGATAGTGAACCTTTAGCAGATGATATTGCAGTCCAGAACAGATTTCTACCCTCACTGTGTCATGAGGATGCCTCGTCTAAAAATATTCTTTATTGTTTCAAAGAACAGTATCTTCAAGTAAGCTTTAATGTTTTTCACTTGTGGTAATAAAAAAAGTTAAAGAGCAAAGGTATATTATTTTTATACAAAGAAGGAAGAATTTGATTACTTTTTTGTTAAAAGAGGGAATTCTACTTTTGTTAATTTTCATTTAATTTTTTTTAAAAGTCTCTTATGATTGATTCAGATTTTTCATTCCTTTAGTAGCATTTTGTGGCAGTTTGGGGAACATGGTTCATTTTTTTTCTATTCCTATTGATGTGTGGATATATTGCCTCTTCTTGAATTTAGTGATTGAGAAGATGCTTGGTTTCTCAGTGTGGAAATACACTTCACATTTACCACATTTACCACGTTTTTAGTTTATAGTTTAGTTTGTAGAGGTTTAGAGTTCAACCTTTGTGCAGCCAGGGGGAAGTATTTGTTACAGCTGGACAGTCTTGTCTGTCATTTGAAGCACAGTCCACACTGAAATCTTTGTTCCTTTAGTGCTCTGTTTGGTTGTTCCTGTTCTCACTGGAGAATGTCGGTACCTAAGCAAGTTTCTCTGAGTCACAGGGACCCGCCCCCCACCTTGTCCACACAGGCGGACAGGGTCGTCTACTTCAGCGAGTCCTCTCCCTGTGGGCTGAGGGCTTCTATTTCTGAAGAACTGTGTCTATAATCAAAATCTTCACTAGAAATGAAAAAAATTAAAATTGTAATACAGTTGAAAGAATAGTATTATTACTCTGTTTAATAACAAGAGTTTCGGTGAGTGTGCAGCTAAAATGAAGGGCTAAAAGATGTGAGATGGATGGGAAAAAATGAACGAGAGTTAAAATTAAATCTCGTTTGTTGTTGAGTGTTTATTGATTTTGGTGTTTCTTTCACTGTTTTGAATTCACAAGTCATCTAAATGTTTTATTATGTTAACTTATCACCTTTTCATTTTATTTAGGGTTATAGTCTCAATTTTTTAAATGGAAATTAAGAATTCTAGCTACTGCTAACTCGTTTTCGAGTTTGCAGAGGGTAGTAGAGATAGCGCTTTTTTCCTCTGATATAAATGCTGTGAGTACGTGGTCCACAATGTGCTGTGGACAAATATTCTTTTAATCTTTATTTTTATTTCATTTCATTTGAAAAAGAGACAGACAGTCAAACAGAGGGAAAGACAGAGAGAGAGAGAGAGAGAGAGAGAAAGAGAGAGAGAGAGATCTTCTATCTCTTGGTTCATTCCCTAAATGTTTGCAACAGCCAGAATTGAGCCAGGCTAAAGCCAGGAGCCAGGAACTCAATTCAGATCGCCCACATGGGTGGCAGGAACCCAAGTACTTGGGCTATTATCTCCTGCCCCTCTCTCTCCCCCAGTACATATTAGCAGACAGCTGGATTGAAAGTGAGGGGCTGGGACTTGAATCGGGTACTCTGAAGTGGGATGCGAGTATCTCGAGCAGAGTTAACCACCACGCTGAACACCGACCTGCACATTCAGTTTTATTGTCCTCATCGGTACTGTTGGTTAGCTCCAGACACTCAAGTGCACAAAGTGGATATTTAATATGCATCTTGCTGCACAGCTTGGCCCTCCGACATGCACAGTAGCTAGTAGAAGGGGTATGGAGATCCTGCCAGTCTTGGCATCCTGATACAGGGAATTGTTCTGACCTGGAAGAAGAAAAGTCCTAAAGCTGTATTGCGTTCTAGCCCCAGTGGACAGTGTGCCATTGACAAAACTCAGTCATTAATGAGTATTCTTTGACTGGTTTGAAGCCACAACTTTTATGGGGCCTTAGGGTGCTAATTACTTGTTGGTGCTACACACACTGTTAATAAGGGAGCCAGTTACTTTTGGAAACTTTAAGTACATTTTCTAAATTTTTTCCTTTTTGGTTTTGCAGCATATTAAACATCAACAGCTATTTTGATTGAAAAAACTGCATAAATAGAACTTAAATCATTTCTTTAAAAGAAAGAGAGAGGGAAGGAGGAGGGTAGAGAAAGGAAGGAAGGAAGGAAGGAAGGAAGGAAGGAAGGAAGGAAGGAATGAACGCGAATGGACTGGCTACCAGCTCTGCAGGCAAACTAAAACGACCACCCCAGTTCCATCACCCGGGGTGTTTTACAGAGTGGTTATGCAGATTTCTTAGATGGGATTTTCCAGTCCTGTACAAGCCAGGGCTGGGCCCCTTGTCTTCACAGGTCCCCTTCTCTGCTCTAACCCTGCTGGGTTTTCTCTGGCCTCCAGCTGGCAGCACCACTGTGACCAGAATGTGCTGCTCCTCCAGCCCCTCCGAATTCCTGTTGGCCACATTTAGAGGAGGACAGTTCTCCTTTTCTTCTTGGTTTGGTTTAGACAAGGCTGGGATTTTTTAAGCAGTGACTTTACTAGGTAACCAAGGACAAAACAAAACACAACTCCCAACTGGAAAATCACCAAAGCAAAGAAATGAACAGACATACAAAGTGGACTAAGAGTTCTTACTCTGTTTTCACTTGAGTATAGTTAGATTCCCAGACACCTGGTGCTTCCTTGGACGCTTATAATTCTGTGTCCTTGCTTAGCTTTTCTTTTCATTTTTGTTTTGTCCAGAAATATTTTTATTTACTATAGTAATTTACATGGTTATATAATTGCACATATTATATGTGTAATACTACATGCAGATTTACATTTTACATATAAAATTCAGTATTTGCATGCAGTGTAAAATGAGCAAATTAGGATAATTAGCATTTCTGCCTCCTTAAACATTCATCATTTCTTTGTGCTTGGAAACCTCAAACTCCTCTCTTGTACTTTATAAAACATATACTAGTTGTTGTTATCTATAGTCACTGTAATGTGCTATAGGACACTTGAACTTACTTCTTCCATCTAACTGTATTTTGGGTTTCTTGTCTTTCATTCTTCTTTCTCTCATTTCCTCTACCTTTCCTTACTTGTAATGACCACTATTCTGTTTTCTGCTCTTATGGAATTGATTCTTTTAACTTCTACAAATGAACAAAAACATGTGATACTTCTGTGCCTAGCTGTATCAGTAAGCATAATATCCTCCATTTCCATCCTGTTGCCACATTCTTTTTTATGAACGAATAATATTCCATTGTTGTCTACGTATTTTTATCCATTCATTCATTAATAGATACTTAGGTTGATTCCATGTCTTGGCTGTTGTGAATAGTATTGCAGTGGACATGGGGATGCAGATATCTCTTTGACATACTGATTTCTTTTCCTTTGGATACATACCCAAAAGTGGAATAACTGAATCATATAGTTGTTCTATTTTTATTTTTTGAAGAACCTCTGTACTGTTTTCCACAACAGTGGTACTACTTTACTATGCCCTCCCAAATGAGCACATGTTCCCCTTTCGCTGCATCCTTGCCAGCATGGCCTTTGTTTTTGGTCTTTTTGATGAAAACCATTCTAACTTGGGTGAGATGGTATCTCAGCACGGTTTTAATTTCCATTTCTCTGAAGATTAGTGATGTTGGGCATTTTTTCAAGCTTGTTTTTGCCCATGTTCTTTCTCCACTCTTCACTTCTTCCTACCACTTTCTTTTATGCAGATACTACTTCCCAGTGGTTGGAGTCCTTGAAGTCCATGAGTAATTGATAGCTGGTAAGATGGCATAGGTATTTGTAGTTTTAAAAATATTTTAATTGATTTATTTGAAAGGTAGAAAGGTAGGGAGAAACAGAGCAACAGAGATCTTCTGTTTGCTGGTTCAGTCCCCAAATGCCGGCAACTGCTGGTGCTAGGTCAGGCCAAAGCCAGGAGCCCAGAACTCATTTCAGGTCTCCTACTCAAGTAGCAAGGCCTCAAGTACTTGAACCATCACTTGTTGCATCTAAGAGTGGATATTAGCAGGCAGCTGGATCAGAAGTGGAATCAGGAGGCCAGCTCTGTGGCACAGTGGATTAAAGCCCCGGCCTGAAGTGCTGGCATCCCACATGGGTACCAGTTTGAGTCTCGGCTGTTCCACTTCCATTCCAGCTTCCAGCTGATGAACCTGGAAGAGCAGCAGAAGATGGCCCAAGTACTTGGGCCTCTGCACCCATGTGGGAGACCCAGAGGAAGCTCCTGGCTCCTGACTTTGGCTCGGCTTAGCTCTTGCCATTGCGGCCATTTGGGAGTGAACCAGTGGATGGAAGACCTCTCTCTCTACCTCTCTCTGTAACTCTGTCTTTCAAATAAATAAAATAAAATAAATCTTAAAAAAGAAAAAAGTGAAGCCAGAGTTTGCTCCCAGGCACTTCAATATGGGATCCAGGATCTTAACCAAGCCTGCTCCTATTTGTAGTTTCTTGGGAACATATCACCTTTACCCTAGCCATAGGTGAAAATTCTTATGTTTCTGTTCACATTCTGTTCATACCTTTTTTTGTATTGCCTTCATTCTTTTCAGTTTTTTTAAAAAATATTTATTTGTTTATTTGAAAGTCAGTTACATAGAGAGGGGGAAAGAGAGAGAGATTTTCTATCCACTGGTTCACTCCCCAGATGGCCTCAATGATCAGGGCTGGGAAGGCCAAAGCCAGGAGCCAGGAGCTTCTTTCAGATCTCCTGCATATGTTTCAGGGGTCCAAATACTTGGGCCACCTTCCACTGTTTTTCCCAGGCCTTAGCAGGGTGCTGAGTGAGAAGTGGAATAGCCGGGACTTAAACCAGTGCCCACATGGGATGCTGCCTTTGCAGGTGGCAACTTCACCCCCTGTGCCACAACACTGGATCTCATTCTTGGTTTTGAGTAGTAATTTGCATTTGATTGTATTAATCCATGTAATTTAAAACATCTACATATAATTAACTAACATTCAATTTTTTTTTTTATTTTGTAATACACATTCTCTGGTGGTATAAACCAGAGTATAACTTCATAGACGTAAATGTATGCCAAGAATAATTCTCATTGTGTAATATTCTGCAATGTGACAGTGTTTCAATATATCATGTATTTATTGAATGAATAGTCTTTGCTCTGTTGCCTTGTGTGGAGGAAAAATAGAAACAGAGAACAAGATGAATACCCCAGAAACATGTTCTGCAGTGAAGTTCTCAGATCCTAACAGGGTAAATGATACATAGGTAAAAGTGAAGAAATCAAAGTGCTAATGGTGAAGCAATTGGACTACAGGGAAACGCACAGACGTCTGGCACCAGGAAGTCTGCATCTGAGGCCCAATTAATCCACCCAACACCCCTGAGCCATTTAGTGAGCCTTTTTAGACTTTAAGGTCTTTCTAGCTCTGTTATTTGATACTTTTTGGGTTCTAAGTATCATGGTTAAGTGGGCAAGATAGTGCTGGAGGAATCAGAATAAATGACCTCAAAGAAACTTAGCATTCATTTGTTTGTTAGGCTGAAGGAAACATGAACACCAGATAATTTGTATTTTGATTTCTAATGTCACTTCTAGTTCTTGTATCAGGAACTGACCTTGACCAGAACTTGATACTGTTTTTATCCTAATTAGCTTTTGATTTGGAAGTAAGAAAGTAAGGCCAAGAATAATTAGAATTAAATTTCCACTTAAAAGTATTCCATTTTTTGAATATGAAAGGAGTAAACAAATCTGATGTTTATATGAAACTATTTTCTGTCTTCTGAGGAATAATATTCTCTTCAGAACATTTTAAATATTGTAAGCAGTTTTAAAAATAAATTTATGTTCCTCTACTTGCTATTTTTTTTTTAAGTTTATTTAACAGGCAGAGCAACAGAGAGAGGGAGAGATATAGATGGAAAGACAGACGGACAGGTAGATAGATGTCTTCCATTTTCTACTTTACTCTCCAATGCCTGCAATAGCCAGGGCCCAGCCAGGCCAAAACTAGGAGCCTGGATTAAAGATTCTTTAATGTCATCTAATACCTATATAAATTCACTTTTACCTTCTTTTCTCAAGGATGCCTTTTTGTGATTGGTTGATTTGATGCAGATCATGAATTTCTCTTAAATGCTCACCAAGCTGCCCTGGCCTAGGTGTTAGGACTCTGGCAGCCTGATAGACAAATCCAGCCTTATGTGTGTTTCAAAAAACTTAACCTCAGTGCTATGCTTTTACGATAAGGAAATTTGGCATAAAAATCAGTGTTTCCTTGGATGAACCAAAAAAAGAAAAAAAAAAAGAAAGGAAAGTCTGGCAGTCCTTAATTTGCTTCCCACATGGCAGCAACAGCTGGCTGACTGTGGGCAATGCTGTCCTGTAGGGGTTGCTTGTGCGTTCCTGGTCACCATCGCTCCCACCTTGCCTCTTCACTGGTGACCGTTTGCAACCCAGGCCATGGCATGTACCAAGTAAGATAATTAGTTCTTGAGTTATTTCTCTTGTTTCATCTTTCTAGAGTGGTAGATGCCTCTGGCATCCTGAGTAGAGGTCAGGGATGCTGCTCAAACACCCTCCAGTGCACAGCATGCCCCCTACAAGGAAGAGTGATCTGGCCCCAGTGCGAATTTGCTGAGATTGGGAGCCAGCTCCTGTCTGAATAGACATTTCTACTTTTACTTCCCTTCTTCCAGTGCCTCCCCCATTTCCAAGTGTGTTTATAATTATTTTCATGTTTAATATTCACATCAGGCTGGCACCGGGGCTCACTAGGCTAATCCTCAGCCTGCGGCGCTGGCACCCTGGGTTCTAGTCCTGGTTGGGGCACCGGATTCTGTCCTGGTTGCTGCTCTACCAGGCCAGCTCTCTGCTGTGGCTAGGGAGTGCAGCGGAGGATGGCCCAAGTCCTTGGGCCCTGCACCCACATGGGAGACCAGGAGAAGCACCTGGCTCCTGGTTTAGGATCAGCGCAGTGCGCTGGCTGCAGCGGCCATTGGGGGTGAACCAACGGAAAAGGAAGACCTTTCTCTTTGTCTCTCTCTCTCATTGTCCACTCTGCCTGTCAAAAAAAATTCACATCAAATATATTTATATATATATATATATGTACATATATTTATTTATCCTAGGCTACATATAAGGCAGTTATCCTCCCTTTTTGGTAATAGTTCAAAGTCTGACTGTCAAAATCCTACTTACCATTTTCAAGGCCCCCTTTAAGCCCACTTGTGAGACTGTTTTTTTTTTTTAAGATTTATTTTATTTATTTCAAAGATAAAGTTACAGAGAGAGAGACAGAGAGAGAGAGACAGAGAGAGAGAAAGGTCTTCTACCCACTGGTTCACTCCCCAAATGTCTGCAACAGCTGGAGCTTGGCAGATCTGAAGCCAGGAGCCAGGAGCTCCCACAAGGATGCATGGACCCAAGGACTTGGGCTGTCCTCCGCTGCTTTCCCAGAGGCATTAACAGGGAGCTGGATCTGAAGTGGAGCTGCCAGGACTCAAACTGGTACCGATATGGGATGCTGGTGCTGCAGGCAGTGACTTAACTGGCTGCGCCATAGCACCGGCCCTGTGAAACCATTTTTGATGCTACGTGATCATATAGTATTTTTCAAGAGCCATTTTATTAGAACTTGAAATTTTCTGTAAGATCTATTTTACCGTTTTTCTTCATTGCAGTCCCTGCTTCTCCAACCCAAGACAGGAAGATTCGAGCTTTCTCCTGGTCTCTTGTTCTCCCCTCCCTGAACCTCTGCAGCGTCTTGTGGTCATATGTAATCTGTGATTTCCTGAGGGATGTAGTCGGATCTTCTCAGTCTTTTCTGTGAATTAGCTTCCTGCTTTTGGCTGGATTGTTAACCTGGAAGAGGGCAGAGCCAGCATCTCTTACTGTCGGTTAAGAAGCCTGTGAAGTGCTGTGCTTTAGGGAAGCTTCTGGAAGCGTCACTCAGGTCACCCACATCACATAATGAGAGGTGTGGACACCTGTATGGGGCAGGGTTCCATTTAGGAAAAAGAATCCACGTTAGATAGGTTGAGCAGAAGGGGATTTAATAAAAGTGATCACAAGCTCACACAGGTATTGAGAAGGCTGGAAGAGTGGGCTTTCTGCTGGGCCTTCTGGCAGGGACTTAACACAATAGCTGGGAGGGCTGCCCAAACAAGGAGGATACAGTGTCTGGCCCTGGTGTGGGGAAGCAGATCAGGAGACACTGTTAGAACCACTGAAATCACGAAGAGGTATAATCCAGGGATCAGGAGGCTGCGCCCACTGACTCCTTACACCCATGGGCTGTTGACTGGACTCTAGAACTCAGAATTCAACAGCTGCCTCTGGTATGTGTTTATCTATGTTCCCCTCTCTTGCACCCTGTGTCTTCCCCTTTCATTTTCCTCAACACTCACAAAATGAGACACTGACCCTGAATACGCTTATCAATAGGAATGACCATGAATGGGTATGGGTGGCAGTGGGTAGGGTCCTCTGTCTTTCGTATCTCACAGGAGTACATCTGAAAGGAGGAGCACAGATGAGGCTGCAAAGGAGCTGGAGAAAAACAGCTTTATGACTTTGTCAGTAATTGATCTTCTTGAAGCTTGATAAATCACTCAGTGATTTTAGAATTTTATGGGTAAGTCTTTTTGACAATTAGGGGCTTAGGTGTGGGCTCACTATTACACAGAATGCATCTTCTACTTAATAACGTGGGCCCAAATTATAAAGTTCTAAGATTATTGAATGTTTTGTCAGGTTTTGAGAAGAAGCATTGTTGAAGAAAGTAATGGGAAAAATCAAGTGAAACTGTAGAACAGAGGTTAACTATAGGAATTTCTGTCTCCTCACTCCGTTTTTAGGCTCACAGATCATAACTTATGCGGGTGACAGTGTGTGCAGATTATCCCTAATTACAGTTTTATGGTGTTTTGACTTTCCACTATTCATTTTATTATTATCTAATGCTTTCATCTAGTACAGTATCCTGTTAGCTTTCAGTAAATTCTCAGCTGGCTGAAGTCACTTTTCTGAGATGAAGCAACTGGAACTTTCTTGAGGCTTCTGGAATTTGAAAAAGTCAAAAGATAACAGGAGAAACCAGGCTCATTCTTGAAGGAAGGGTTTCATCTGACTCAGCCTCTGAAACATTCAGGAGAGCAGAAGTACAAAGGAATAAGTGGTGAAATATCATAACTGTACTTTGTAATAAATTAATTTCTAGTGATTTTAATTGAAAATTTGCTTTTGATGCAACTTTTTTTTACATGTGTCATTTCTTTGTTGAAGCAACTATCAATAAGCTTGCAGCCGAAACTCCTGCTGAACAATTCTATAGAGGAGTGTCTTGCATTAGAATTATAGCGTTTGTCGTCCTCACAGTGTTTGGGGTTGGCGCTTGCAATGATTATTTCATTTCATTTGGACTTTCTGGCTTTCTGCAATTCACTACACATGGCATTTATTTATTTTAAAGTTTTGTTTGTTTTATTTTTATTTGTGAACAGTTCCAGGTGGTAAGCAGACATATATACTTCAGTATTAAAATGAACAAAGAAAACTAGTTTGGGAAGGATACATTAGATGAATAAATTCATATATTGGTTTAATATGCTGCCCTGCACATTTTAGTTCTGTGTGTGAGTATGTGTGTGTGTGTGTGTGTGTGTTTACAGTAGACATCTGAAAAATGTTTACTTTCATATTGATGAAGATTAAAATAGATGTTTGATGAATCTGGATTTATTTTGATAGCATGTGCCTGGTACAGCAACATGTGCCCTGTGTACGGTCAGTTTCACCCATTCTAATGTTTTCACATGTAAATCATTCTGAAAGCTCTAGTAATAAATGACAGAGCTCTTGTAAGAAATGTTGAAGCAAAAGCAGGAGTTAGTAAGAACTAGGATATATCAGATTTAATAAAGATAGTGTAGCTCCATTTAAAAATTAAAGTTTTTGGTTATAATGAAACCAGTGCTTATAAATAAAAATAAGGACTGTTAAGAATAAGTTAAATTTGTCTATGATCCTACTCTCAACTAGTAAACCATGTAAAACTTGGTGATATTCTTCCTTTTTTTGTTCTTATACTTTCATATATCTTCAATATAAAATTGGGACACAAATGCTATTAACAGTCATTAAGAAAAACTTTGTTTTCTTCCTTATTTACAAAACACTATATTGTAATCATTTCCCCTGGTATTGAATTCTCCCCATGTAATTTTAAAGTAGTATCTTGAGATCTGCTTAGGGATTATACTGTAATTTGTAAATCATTACCTGACTGCTGGATATTACTTTACACTAATGGAAATAGTATAAGGACATTATTGAAACTAGACTTTGATTTCTGTTTTTACCTATTTTAATAGGATATATTGAAGAAACAAAATAGTTAATTCAAAAATATGAACTCTTTACTATCTCTTCTTAGTTATTGTGTTGTTTCCAGAAGGTGGTATGGCTGTTCCTTCTGCCAGCAGTGTACAAGATAATATGTTGTGTGAAATTACTTTTTAAATGTCTCTTTTCTAGTTTTAAGGGAGAATGATAACTTCTTTTTAATCTTCCTCTTTATTTCTTAAATGCACAATGTTTTATTTCTTTACTTGCTAAAATAAAAGCTCTTCTTACCCTCCTCCCATTTCTTCTCTGCTATTTCCTCTGCAAGTTGCATGTTTATATCAATGGATTGTACATTCTAGTGGAGTGAGAAAGGATGAGGCACAGATATTTTGGGTGGCCACAAATCCTAGGAAGAAAAATAAAGTGGGATTGGAGCAAGAGTGATGAGATTGGGGAATGCCATTTTCGGTATAGTGGTTCCCCCTTATCTGTAGTTTCTTTTTCCAAGTTTTCAGTCACTGGCCCTGGACCACAGTCCAAAGTTGTTAAATGGAAAATTCCAGCAGTAAATATTCATAAGTTTACAGCTGTGTGCCCTTAGTAGCATGATGAACTGTCACAGCGTCCAGCTGGGACACGAATCACCCCTTTGTCCAGCATATCTGTACTCTATATGTTAGTCACTCTCTTGGATTTTGGATCAACTCTACATGTTGTGCTTGCATTCAAGTCACCCTTATTTTACTTAGTAATGGTCCTAAAATGAATGAGTAGTGATGCTGGAAATTCTGATATGTAAAAGAGAAGGTATAAAATGCCTCCTTTACATGAAAAGGTGAAAGTTCTCAGTAGGGAAAGAAAAAAATTCTATATTTAGTTTCCTAAAATTTACAGTAAGAATGAATCATCTATCCATGTCATTGTGCAAGACAAAAGAAATTTGTACCAGCTTTACTGTTGAGTGTAAATTACAAAAGTTGTGGCCACAGTATGTGACATGTGCTTATTTGCTCATCCCCCTGCATCTCATCACACAGGCCTTGTCTCATGTCATCACAAGTCTGATATGATAGAGTAAGACATTTGAAGAGAGAGACCATGTTCATTTAAAACACTTATTGTTTAAATTATTATTTTAATTTTATTTAAAACACATAATTGTTCTGTTTTATGATTGTTAAACTTTATCATATATATATTTATCATATATATATCATATATATTTATCATATATGTGCAAATATATATATTTGCATATATATATGCAAAAATCTTACCAAGGTTAGCTACTATCTAGGGTTCCAGGCTTTCACCAGGGGTCTTGGATAAGGCAGCTGGAGGAAGGAATGATCCAACTTTCACATCTGGTCATATAAATATATTTTTAAGATATATTTTTAATTTATTTGAAAGACAGAGCTACAGAGATAGATAGGGACAGAGAGAGAGAAGGGTCTTCCATCTGCTGGTTCACTACCCAAATGGCTGCAATGGTAGGAACTGAGCTGATCTGAAGCCAGGAGCAAGGGGCTTCTTCCATGTCTCCCACATGGGTGCAAGGGCCTGAGGACTTGAGCCATTCTCTACTGCTTTCCCAGGTGCGTTAGCAGGGAGTTGGATTGGAAGTGGAGCAGCAGGCCTTGAACCAGTGCCTAAATGAGATGCTGGCACTGCAAGCTGGGGTTTCAACCCAATGCACTCAGCACCAGCCCCTTTATTTTTATTTTTATTTTTTTTAAGATTTATTTCTATATACTTAGAGAGAGAGAGAGAGAGGTAGGGACACAGAGTATTTGGTTATTTTTGAACAGGACTTGAAGGAGAGGTTGCTTCTGGGAGAGGAGGGTTGTAGGCAATAGAAACCACAATTACAAAGACTCTTAGCCACCGATGTGCTTGGTGTAGCTGCAGTGCAACCAGAAGTTCAGTGTGCCTGGAATGAGGTCACGGAGTAGACAGGGGTTGGAGAGATCTGACTGCCATTCAGGACCAGGTTACTTAGAGACTGTGGTAATGAGTGTGCATTTTGTTGAAGATGAGGGAAACCATTGGAAAAGTTTAAGGAGAAAAGAGACAAGATCTGTTTTGCTTCTGAGTTAGAATAAGTTACTTTCTCTCTAACTATGGTTGATGAACATAGTTCAGGCTGGATTTGAGCCTCATTCTGCTCCCTAATGGGTGGGCCTGTGCAGTACAATTGCCCAGCTATACATTGTGTCCCCGAGTTGGCATGGTGTAGCCATCCCAGTCTTGCAGCACTGTGAAGAACAGATCAGAGACAGCAGGGGTGAATGCAGGGAGGTCCTGTAGGACAGGATTTCAGTAGTCCAGGCAAGAAAGGGTGGCTTTGATTTTAAAGGTTAATTTATTTCTTTGAAAGGCAGAGTTACAGAGAGGGAGAGAGCTTCCATTTGGTGGTTCACTCCCCTGAAGAGCTGTAACAGCTGGGGCTGGGCCTCCTGAAGCCAGGAGCCAGGAACTCCATCTGGATCTCCCATGTGGCAGGGGCCCAAACAGTTGGGCCATCTTCCAATGCTTTCCCAGCACAATAGCTAGGTGCTAATGTGGAGCAGCCAGGAATCAAACTGGCGCTCATATGGGTTGCTGGTATTGTAGGCAGTGGGTTAGCTCTGTGCCACAAAACCAGATTCTGGTAACCAGGTTTAAGCCACACAACAAAATGGTCAGGAGAGGCTAGATCCTGCAATGCTAATAAAATTTCCAGACAGATTGGATGAGGAATGTGGGAGGAACATAGGTGTTACGAAGGACTCTGAGATTTATTCATGACATTTTGTATGTTTTGAGTTCACACCGGTTAGGTGTATACTACACTCGCCGTTTTATAGATTCTCACTCATTGCAATTGATCACAACTTCTTTGAGGGACTTTGGTGAATATTTTACATACTTCGTTAATCAGCATTATTACATTTACAGTCTGTTTTGTGTCTCTGATGTGATCCAAGTGAAAACCAGGCCCCTGAAGCAGAAATCTTGCAAAGGAGGGTGCAGCAAGAAATCCCAGGAAGAAGGCCAGAACAGCTGCTGTGATTCATTGAGCTGTGAATTTGGGAGAGAGCACTCTGCAAAGCATTAGTTATTGTGCTGAAAAATTACAGAGCAGCTTGACGCAGATTTTAAAGTTTACCAGAAATTGACATAAAATCAAGGCAAGGAAAATGGGGACAAATGGAGGAAAGTGTCTGGCTGCAGGCCTGTGAGGTCAGTGCTGCTACAGAGGCCCTGAGTCAGCTGCGGTTGGTACCCAGGCATCAAGTCTATTTGATCTGACAGGAGGTTGGAATGTGCTGATGATGTCCCTTCTTAAATAATCTGATGCAATATATTAATTTAAAAGCTTTATTTTATCTTTTGTCGATGTTTATTATGCTTAAGTTGTGTTTAAAGTAAAGCACTGTGAGATTTATGTGGAAAACACTCCTCCCTCACCCCACTTGCCATTTAGTTCAGTGGGAAAACTCAGCCTGCAGTCGAGGAGGTTTGAGTGTCGCGGTATTTAACTGACCTCTTTCACATAAAATCGCAGCTACGCTGTGGTTGGAAAAGGGTCCTTGGTGCTTTTGATAAGTGCCCTCCTGAGTTTTCAGAAGCGGATGAAGGAACAATAGCTAGAAAAGAGCCTTAGAATGAATAGTCTAAGAAATGACAAAAAGGGAGAGAAACAGATTCGTGCAGCTGAGAATGTGGCACTCTATTTTCTTTTGCTTACTTAAACAAGGAAATTTGTTGGATTACATAATTTTCTGTTTACTAAACAGAACACATTGATTTAGGCAATATTTTTCTTGGTGACAAAAATCTGCATAGAAAAAAAATTAGTGACTTAAAAGAACCTTAATAGTGATTTCATTTTTCTTTTTTTTTAGAGATCGTTTCTTCATCATCTTTTTGAAAATAAGGGATGGTGTTAAATTATAACTTGGCATTTCCTTCTCTGACTTGACTATCTGGTCAGTCATATTATTTCCAGTCCTGTATCCTCTAGGGATAGAAATGGGAAACTCCAGAATGTATGGCAAAGTTGGGGCAGGGTGGGGGAGTCCTGAGACATCCGTGTTTCTGGCTTATTATAACTCTCATCCTCCTACACACATTGCTTCATTTGGTGAGCTCATATCTTTCCCTCAGCCTTAGTTTTACTGTAAATTTTTCAGAATTCTTTCTGAACCTTCCTAGTTGAAAACAGCTTCCTCTTAAAAATCCCTCATCTCATTCTTGTTTTCAAATCTGTTTTTAGCAATTTCCACTTCTACTTGTTTGTGCAGTTATTTGCTTGCCGTGTGCCAGCCACAGTATGCTGTAAGGTCTATGAAGGTAGAGACTGATCATTTCAAAAGTGTTTGCTGAGTGCCTCCTGTGCGTGTGGGATGTACTAGAAGTTTTATTCCGTATCACAAGGCCTGGTTCATGTCCTGGCTGCTTCACCCTTCCAATCCTGATTCCTGCTAATGTTTGTGTGGGAGGCAGCAGTTGATGGCCTAAGTACTTGGATTCCTGCCCCCAGAAGAAGTCCTGGATCCTTACTTTACAGCCTGGCCTAATCCTGGTTCTAAAGCCAGGATTGTGAATGTGGGCATTTGGAGTGAAGCAACATATAAAGGTTGATCTTGCCCCTCACCCTGCTGTTCAAGTACATACATACATACATATACTTTATATTCTCCTAAAATCTAATGCTTGCTTTGTTTACCATTACATGTAGCGTAGTCCTGAATCACAGTGAACATCAGTATTTATTCAAAGAATGAAGATGAAAGATGTTTGGGCATTATTTCTACAGCTTAAGGATGGAGCAGAATCAGAAGTTAAATCCAGGCCAGTGCCATGGCGTAGTGGGTAGAGCCACTTCCTGCAGTGCTGGCATCCCATATGGGCACTGGTTCAAGTTCGACTGCTCCACTTTTTTTTTTTTTTGGTACAAATTACAATTTCGTTCCATGTGATTTTATTTTATTTATTTATTTATTTTAATTTTTGACAGGCAGAGTGGACAGTGAGAGAGAGAGAGAGACAGAAAGGTCTTCCTTTGCCATTGGTTCACCCTCCAATGGCCGCCACGGTCGGCGCGCTGCGGCCGGCGCACCACGCTCATCTGATGGCAGGAGCCAGGTGCCAGGTGCTTTTCCTGGTCTCCCATGTGGGTTCAGGGCCCAAGCACTTGGGCCATCCTCCACTGCCTTCCCGGGCCACAGCAGAGAGCTGGCCTGGAAGAGGGGCAACCGGGACAGAATCCGGCGCCCCGACCGGGACTAGAACCCGGTGTGCTGGCGCCGCAAGGCCGAGGATTAGCCTGTTGAGCTACGGCCGACTGCTCCACTTCTGATCCAGCTCCCTGCTATGGCCTGAGAAAGCAGCAGAAGATGGCCCAAGTGCTTGGGCCCCTGCACCTGTATGGGAGACCCTAAAGAAGCTCCTGGCTCCTGGCTTCGGGCGGGCCCAGCTTCAGCCACTGTGGCTATTTGGGAAGTGAACCAGGGATGGAAGACTTCTCTCTTTGCCTGTGCCTCTGCATCTCTGTAACTCTGGCTTTCAAATAAATATGTAAATCTTAAAAAGAAAGAGAAACTAAATCTGTACATGAAGAACACAAACTTCTCCCTGGCGGGGCACTCTTCTTGCACAGGCTGACATTTCCAAGCGCCCCTGCTCCAGGGTCATCCCTAGTATGTGAGTTTCTGTGTGAACACAGTGGTCTTCCTTTCTGAAAAGAAAAATAAATTTATCTCAGAGATTCTTAATTGATGAGAGGTGAGTCCTGGGCTTCCATAGTGAAAACAACTTTTGTGTTTGTGTTACGCATTCAGGGTTCAGATTTGCAGACTAGAGGAAGAAGAGTATGCAGTTTATGTGTAGAGTCTTCTCTTCTTAAATGCTACTTGTTTTATTTTGGCCAAGGAATTTATGGGTACAGCATAAGTATAGAAGTGTTTTTGTTTCCCCAGAAGTTTTGAATTTTTTCCATGCCATTCTAATGATTATAATTGTAGCATCATTTTTCACCAGATACCATGGACAGTTGAGGTATTTTTCACTGCTTCTGTCTTTAAGTGTTTTAGGTTAGCTTGACTTTGCTTTTTCAACAAGAACTGGAACCTCTCTAGTGTTAGAAACATTTTATAAGTTGAATTTGGGAAGTGTATGAAATATTGCTGAACATTTGTGGAAAACAGTGATCAATATTAGTTTAATTTCCTACTTTCTCAACCATAATCAATCTACACATCCAGTCATTTTGTATTTTACTTGTGATTAAAAATGGGAAAGGCAAGTATTGACTTTATTTAATAACACTGTATGAATAAGTGAGTTTACCTCTCAATACATATTATATTACAGAAATTGTAAGGGAGCAGGGAATGAAGAAGCATGCAGTGTTGTTGATGGAAGCAGGCGGGCTGACACTCAACATTAAAATAGAATCAAAATTGGTGCCATGGCTCACTAGGCTAATCTTCCGCCTGCAGCACTGGTACCCCGGGTTCTAGTCCCGGTCAGGGTGCTGGATTCTGTGCCAGTTGCTCCTCTTCCAGTCCAGCTCTCTGCTGTGGCCAGGGAGTGCAGTGGAGGATGGCCCAGGTCCTTGGGCCCTGCACCCAATGGGAGACCAGGAGGAACAACCTGGCTCCTGGCTTTGGAAGGGCGCAGTGTGCTGACCACAAGGTGCCAGCCGTAGTGGCCATTTGGGGGGGGGTGTGAACCAATGGAAAAGGGAAGACCTTTCTCTGTCTCTCTCTCTCATTGTCTAACTCTGCCTGTCAAAAATAGAATCAAGAAATTAAAAATCTGAGGCAGCATGTGGAAAACATTCTGTTTGGGGCTACTTTTAGAGATAAACAGTTCTGTGTAATTGGATGCATTCCAGGGTATTTCTGTATCACTGGAAAGTGCAGGAAGCAGTGATCATGAGTCCTCAAGAAGAGGTTATATTGATGCCTTGACTTTAATTACAGTGCTTTACAGAATGATTTCTATTAAATAGTGTTTAGAGATAGATCAAAGGCACTATAGCTTAACTGAAATATTGTAGGACTAAAAATGCAAAAGAATTTGAGAGTTTGAGAAACCTTTTCTATTCTCATTTTAAGCCATGTTGGATATTTGTGAAGTAAACACATATAGTATAGTTTAATTTAGAATCTTTGAGCTCTAAGTTTTTAATGGCATACTAGTTTAAAGTTATTGTGAGTTTCCTTCTACTTTGAGAGATTCTGAAATTAGTAGTGTGAGAAGAGGGTTGGGAGAGGTCATTGATGCTGAGAAAATCCTAAATATTTACCCCTGCTTCTAGGTCATGGTGAAATCAGACTCCGCTGGGGAGCAGTTACATAATGAGTCATGTCCTGAATGCTTTCAGCAGTAGGACTGTCTTGTTCGGCTTTGTAGTGCATAGGCATCTTGAGCGCTTGGATTTTCAGGGTTCCTCAAAGGAACTGACCCCGCTGTGGAATTGTTTGAGCTTTCCAGTAAGGGAATCCTTACTTCTTACTACACAAGCTCTCTGAATAGCTGCTATTTCAGATACAGCCTGGCCCAATACACGGGAGCATCTTGCCCTTTGTGGGTTTATGCTGCTGAGATTAGATTGCATTCAAAAGAGCTATTTTATGAACAGCTACTTTAAATGAGTGTCTTGGTTATGACCAATTAATGCCTTGCTTTGTTTCTGTGGAGTTGTCATAAGTGTTGAAGAACCAGTTGCTGGCCCATTCATTTCTAATGTGTTGCAAGTAGGAATTAATTGAATATGAGTGTACAAGTCACAGGGAAAGAAAAAGGGCAGGAGCTAGAGAAGAGTGAGCAAAGGCAAGGTCCACTTTTTCACAGCGACTTGAGAACAGTGCTGTTAGCCTGATAACAGCTAATATTTATTTCCCACAGTTGATTTTTAATGTAGACATTCTAATCTTTGTAACATTTTTTACTGGTAACTTAATGTAATGGCATTTATACAGAAATGTGCTATAGCTTATTCTATAAATTGTATAAAAAAGAGAAAAACTAATGTGTAATGATTTCTTCTTAACTCCAGTGAAAAACCTAAATAAAATGTGAAATGTAGAAAAACTTCACATAGTAGGGTGACCTCAATCATTGTTCCTCTTTTAGATATTATAATAAAATCTTTAATATAACATTTAGTTTATCTGCTAGTTGATGTCCACAACTTTGTCAACAGCGAATGAATATCAATATAAGAGAAGCTTTAGGGACTGTGTTCCCTTCAGAATTGAGTCACAGTAATTATTTTTAATGTAAGCATTTACTTATCCAGATTTTATGCATATTGCAGACTTGTCTTTTTAAGATAAACCATTTTAGAAGACTTCTTTACTCCTCTTTTTGCAATTCCATTTAGTCTGTCAATCTTGTTTAATCTGCCTTTGAAACAAAGCCAAACTGGTGACTTTTAACTTCCTTCACTGCTGCTCTGTAGCCTAGCATATTGTTACAAATACTCTTGTTAATTTTGCCTTAGACTTCTTTCAGTGATAGCAACCAGTGTAATCCAGTTATGAGACATACAGCAGTCAGGTCCACCCACTCTAGAGCAGGGCTATTTTCAAATCTGGGCCCTACACTGAAAATATATATAATTGTAGACACCTTATTTAAGTAGAAAATTAAATGAGCAGTGGTACTTGGATTTAACATTTCTCTGGAAGATGTTATTTTCTGCAGCTATTCTTTGCTTAACATTCTGTCATAGTTTCCTATTGCACTTGGAGCAAAAGCCACAGTCTGCAATGATGTTCTAGCCCAGCACAGTCCATTCACTGTGACCTCTGCACTCATCTTGCTTTCTCTTGTTGAGCCTCATCTGGCACTCTGGATGCCTGTTCTATCCACCCTTCTCTCTCCTGCCAATACATGAAGCCCGAGACTTACCACATTCTTTGTATTTGCTGTTTCCTCTTGCTGGAAGGCTTTCCCTCAGATAGCTGCATAGCTCACTTCTCTGCTTCCAGGCCACCCTCTCAGCAAATCTTGGTTATGAGAGCCAAAATTTCAACACAGCCAAGACTACCTGTGTTTCTCTCTCTCTCTCTCCAGCCCTGAAAGATCAAAAGATAGACTAAAATATTTTGTTTAGCTTTTATTCCCCAGTGTTAGAATATAAATTCCATGATAGTAGAAACTAACTTTGTTTCTTTTATTCACTCGGAAAAACTGAGCCTAGATCATTTTCACATAGTAGTTGTACAATAAATATTGAAAAATGAGAGTGAACACCTTAAGGATGTTAATTTTCTACTCAAACCTCATGTGGTAGCATCTTTCCCTTACAGATCCTACTGGTTAGTTCTCTTTATATGGTCTCTATGGTTTGTGTGTCCATGGCTTCTATCCACTCCCTCAGAATTTTTTTTAAAGATTTATTTATTTATTTGAAAGGCAGAATTACAGAGAGGCAGAGGAAGAGGCAGAGAGAGAGAGAGATCTTCCATCTGCTGGTTCAGTCCCCAGATGGCCTCAGTGGCTGGAGTTGTGCCAATCTGAAGCCAGGAGCCAGGAGCTTCCTCCTGGTCTCCCATGCAGGTGCAGGGGCCCAAAGACTTGGACGATCTTCTACTGCTTTCGCAGGCCACAGCAGAGAGCTGGCTCAGAAGTGGAGCAGTCGAACTTAAACCAGCGCCCATATGGGATGCCAGCACTGCAGGCAGAGGCTTTACCCACTGTGCCATAGCACTGGCCCCCCACTCCCTCACAATTTTAAATGGTGATGAAATTAACCATTTTTTGTCTTTTCTGAATCCTGAGAACACCATTGTTTCTGTTTCATTTCTAAGTAGCCACATCTTATTATTTGGGATCCACTTGAAATGTTTTTTCTTTTGTGATACAACCCCAAATAATGACACTTTTCTTTCTAATCTGAATTATTGTTGTGCTTAACTGTTTACCCTCTTCATTGATCTGTAATCTACAATCAGAGATACCTAGTTGTGTATATTCATTGGCTTACCTGGGATGATAATTCTTATAAGGTGATCACTGTCCAGCATCATCAGTGTCTCCTGGCACTGATGTCTAATGCTGAGAAATCTCTGCCCCAGAAGTTGTCCATGCATATGGCATCAGAAATTCTGGGGATGTGATCCAGCAATCCATTTTAACAAGGCTTTGGGTAGTTCTGGTACACAGCAGTGTTAGAGAGCTGCTGGGTAAGGGTATTGGTATGATGGACTAGCCTTCTGAGATTGAGAGTCCAGTTGAATCTTCAGGCTTCAGTAATTCTAAGGGTTGGCAGGAAGTAAAGCAGGAGTAGGGAGCCAACCCTAGAATGTTCCATGAAAGAATGAACGAAAACATTTCTGCGAAATTTATCACACACTGGGAGTCTGCCTACAGGGTAGGGGATAGTGAAATGGAAATCTGTTAGTTAATGCTCAAATTATGATTCAGATTTACTTCTTCTGAATATACTTTGAACAGCAGATGGTTAATAGAAGTCTGAGAAGCTGTGAGGATTAGCACTGAGTAAATGTTGAGGATGGTGAGCCTTGGGAAAGCTAAAGCACTATGTATGCCCTACTGTGGGTAGTGAGTGAGTGGAGCACTGGCTCTAAGACTGTAGTTAAACTGTGAAGGAGAAGGTGCACAATCTGAATCTCGTCATTTGTTGAAAGACTGTGTCGTCAAAGAATGTAAGTGGTGCTGGGGAAAAAGGAGAGGAAAGGATGCACAGTCATTAAATGAAGGTGTCCATCTCTGTAGCACAGCCTGAAACTGGAAGAACCCAAATTCTGGGAACAGGGTTAGTGTGTTGCTCTGAATACGATTAAATGACCTCAGGTGTGGTGATTAGAGGCACAAAAAGGGAAGGTTGTCACATAAATCATTAAAAGCAACAACCAAGGTGTCATTTTGATCAAATGTTTGACTGGAAGACAGGTTATCTACCCATTATACACTTTTCTCTCTCTTTGGTACCTAAACGATCAAAGATTAAAATATACTGCTTTAAAAATATTTATTTATTTGAAAGTCAGAGAGAGAGAGAGAGAGAGAGAGAGAGAGAGAGAGAGAGAGAGAGAGATCTTCCATTCACTTGTTCACTCCCTTGGAGCTTCATCTGGTCTGTCTTCCACTGTTTCCCCAGGCACATCAGCAGGGAGCTGGACCAGAAGTAGAGCAGCCGGGCCAGGAACCAGTGCCCATGTGGGATGCCAGTGTTGCAGATGCTGCCCAACTGCTTGTGCCACAGTAGTGGCCCCCAAATCCAACACTTTAATAACTTGCTGTTTATAAGTAGTAATTTAATTTCTCTCTGTGTGTATACCAAGTGTTACCAACCTCCTTGATGTTTGCCCCCTTAATTTTGGATTTGGGTAAACCTGTACTTCACACACTCTCCTGCTGGACCTCAAGCCTTCTGACTCCTTTGTTGAGGTGCAGGCTTACTCAGTCCACTCCATCTCCATCTCATGGAATTGGCTTAGGTCTGGGAGTCTGGTCCAGCCATGCCTGGGGCGACTGAGGCTGTAGAGGGGCATGGTTTTCTCAAAGTCCGTAGGTTAATCAGACACAGGACAGGCTTGCTTAGCACTGACTTGTCCGTAGGAATGACTCATGTGAGTCTCTTTAACATATGACTTCATTTGGATCAAGGGAGTCAGTATTGAAAAGTGAGGAAGGAAATAAGAATGGAGGAAAATCAGGCATTTGAGTCAGGGGTCATTATTTCTCAGAAGTTAGAGTTGTTTGTTTAATCAGAATAGTGCTATATAACATCAATTAATTAAGGGGAAGAACAAATGGGATTGTATTATCTTCCTGTTATTTTTTAGTGTATTTAGAATTTGTATACATTTAGATATCTAAAATACATTTTGGTTAATTTTTTTAATCAATCATCTTAAAATTAATGGAAATAAATAAAATTTCTCATTAAAATGTTAACATGTGAGTGTGTAATTCTGAGTAAAACGTAAGGACTTCATTGCTTGGGATAATACAGGCAAAGCTTCAGCATATTCAGTATTTCATTTATTCAACATCACATGATAAAAGAATCTACTGTTTAAAAATGGAGCTATCACAGTACTAAAGGAAAATAAAGCAGGGTCATTTCACAATTAGAGCATGTGGAAAGTCTAAAGTATGAGGCAAAATATCAAGAAGGAGAATTAATGGCTGATAAAAACAATGCCGTCACTTAGTCAAAAATTGAATCATAAAGAAGGAAAAATAAGTTTTGTGTATGAATCTGTATTTTTAAACTTTATCGTGGCACACCAAATGCTAGGATGTTTCTTATGTTTTCTGGGAACTACTCCAAAAGAAGATAAGATATCGTACATGAAGATGAGTGCTTACGATATTTGCATTAGAAGTAAATCATGCTTTGATGTCTGTAATAACTCATAGGAGATTACATTTGTAGTTGACTCCATCAAATCATATACATGTCCAAAAAAGTATCTAATAAAGCAGATTCGATTTTCTTCTAATATCTTATGGCAACTTCCATTTATTGAATAATGTGAAGAGCTAGCAAGTTTCTTGGGGAGCATTCTGAGCTGCCAAAATAGACGCCATCGGAAATTTAAGGCTGTGTGAGGATGGGTTGCCATTCAGTTTAACATACTCATTTTTGCACAATGTAGATGGAAAATACCCCTATTACAATATTATAATATGTTCATGGCAATGTGGGGTAGAAGAAGCAGATATTTCATTGTAACTGAAAATGACAGTTGAAAGTTTTAACTTTTCTTTCATTCCCATTTCAGTCATACTCACTTTATCAGGTCTGCTTTTAATTTTCTATCCTAGATTCATTTATTTTCATTCGTTTAGGTTAGGTAGTCTGGGACAAAAAATTTTTCTTTTCTTGTGGAGAAGTAAAGGTTATCTTTGTTCAGGAAATGTGGCTTGCCTAAGCGCAAATCTCACGCAATGTGGCCTTTGCCCAAGGGGGACTTTGTTTTTATCTATCTGAAAGGCAGAATGAGGGAAAAGTGAGAGACAAAGCAAAAGCAATTTTTCCATCTGTTGGTTCACTTCCTTAATAGCCCCAACAAGCCTCTGGTGGGCCAGGCTGAAGCTAGGAGCTAGGAACTCCATCCAGGACTCTCACGTGGGACTTGGGGCCATCTTTTGTAGCTTTCCTAAGAATAGTAGCAGGGAACTGGATGGGAAGTGGAGCAATCTGGATTTGAATTTGTGCTATATGGGATGCCTGCATCACAGCCAAAGCTTAACCCAGATTTTTTTCTTATTCTGCATGAATTAATAGAAATATATTATTTCAACCTTTGCAGTTTTGTCCTGGTTCCTAACTTTACTGTTGATGAAACTTGCACCAACAACATAAGTCTAGAGAGTATTTTTAGTATTATGAAAAATAGAGGATAAACAGTAACAGATCAAATGTGTTTCAACAAACTTTATAACCTTGCTACCAGATTTCTGGCAGGCAGTTCATAGTCTCTGATACAGCATTTGGCCAGCAGATTGGTTATCCCATCCCATTAAAAGGAGATTTTCATTATGTCTACATCTTTCTGTTTTAGAAGTTGTTGAAATCTTTGAATCTTTGGAATTCAACAGATTAATGTCCATTTTGTGAAGGGGAGAGATCTTTTCCTTTTTGACATTAAAATTGTATTAATGTATAATTTCATGACATTTAAGCAGAGTAAATTTGCTTTCCAAGTCATACTTTCATGAAAATGATATCATTCTCTTTGCTTTGACATTTATAAACATAGGAAACCTAATTGGCTTTCCAAGATAGTCCTTTCATTTTGGATGTATTTGCTTGTACTTTGCATAAAATCTGTGTTGTCTCAATTACTTTTTCTCACCCTACCCCAGCCAGAAATAATATAGATGGCATCTAATTTTTTTTTCTATACAAATGTGACGAGTGTGGTAGTACTGAATTGTTTTTTTCAGGTGGGAAAAACAATCTTTCAGCCTTTCGTATTCAATATATTCATATTCAGTATGTGAACTAATTGTCTGACCATGGGTTGACTCCATGATTGTCCAAATTCCCCATCATATGTTATGCCAAGTGTCTCATAATTTTTCCACACAGATTACAGTGGGGTCCTCACCTCTCTGGTTAAGATTGTGTTGGCCAGCTGGCTCATATATCGGCTCATGTGTGAGCTTATATTCAGGTGTGGTACAGAGCACACTTTGTTTCTTACAGTAATTTTAAGTCAAGTTTTACTTTTATCTTACTTGATTGCAGTGTCTGATGGCATGGTCTGTCTTTCATGTGTGGATTTACTTTCCCCTTCTGAACTCTGGAAAATATTTGCTGGAACTCAGTGTATAGTTCTTGGCTGCCATCCAGTTCTTGCATTTTTGTCCCCATTTTTTGGGGAGGGAATTGGCATGGATGTGGAGGAGTGAGTCCCTTTTGTTTTCTTTTTATTTCTTACTACATTTTGGTTGAATTCTTAACACTTAGGTCATGGGTAGTTGTTGAGAGGTAGAAATGGGGATGTGTACAGCTGGTGAGGAAGAGAGGGGTGCTGCTGAAGATAGTTTGCAAAGGGGTTCTGGACAAAGCAGTTTTTCTATATTGAATAAATTATATGGTTCATATGATATTAATTTTCTTTTTTAAAAAGATTCCTTCATTTATTTGAAAGGCAGAGTTATACAGAGAGAGGGTGAGGGAGAAAGAGAGACACAGAGAGTGAAAGATCTTTCATCTGCTGGTTCACTCTCCGAATGGCAGTAATGGCTGGGACTGGTCCAGGCCAAATCAAGGAGCCAGAAGCTTCTTCTGGGTCTCCCACATGGCCCATCTTCCACTGACTTTCCAGGTACATTAGCAGGGAGCTGGATTGGAAGTGGAGCAGCCAGGACCTGAAGCAGTACTGATATGGGGTGCCAGCACTGCAGGCACTGGTGTAACCCACATAAGCCACAGTGCTGCCCTGATATATTAATTTTCTAATGGATGCTGCTGAGATTAGGAGTATATAATTTAAATGTGTCGTTGTATCAAGGTTTTCTCATTGTAGCTTTCTTGATCAATGATTGCTATAATTATGGTTGTGAAATGGTCCACAGTATTTTATATTAAAAATTATACCTCATAGTAGGAAAGTTGAGACTATTTTAAAATTTAATTTTTGCCTAATAAGTTTTATTGACTATAAATACACTAATTTTGCTATTTGTTGCAATTTATTTCTCTCTCTCTCTCTCTCTGTGTATTTGTTTGTGTTTAATGCGTTTACACTATTATAACACTGAAAGCAGTTAGCTACCAGGAGTTCTCAATCATAGCATTAGTATCCTTTTTGTATTTGTATTGAAATTTGTCTTCATTCAATATTAGGTTACCTAATAGAAGAACTCAATGTGTATATGTGACAAAAGGGGAACCCTAATGAAAGAAAGTCTTTCAAACATTATTGATTTTAGCATGTGTACACTTTTTATTTGGAAAAAAAACATTTATAAAGCATACAGAAGGTCATAGGAACTGCATATTATAAACATCTACGTATGTATTTAAAATATTTGGTACCATAATATTCAAAATTCAATTGTCCACAATTTTGTTAAATTCCCCTGGTGTTACGATTTGAAGTATTTGTGAAGATGGTTTCAGTGTACCTTACCTTGCTCTTTTAGGTATCTATCACCTTTGAGAGTCTTTATCTGATCCTGCTTTATTTGCTGTCTTCTAGAACCTTTTGGTTCTAGAAGAGTCTATCTTAATGGTTCCTTGTCATCAGCCTGTCTTTAAATAACCAAGACACTCACCACCTCCAGTCCTGCTGCACATACTGCAATGGTGACCAAATCGATCTGGTTTGACCAGGACTTTCCTAGCTTTACAGCTGAAACCCCAGTGTTGTTGGAACCTCAGCCCTGGGCACAATGGGATGGGTGATCACCCTACATACCATCATTTACCCACCCAGCTTACCTCTGCATTTGCTATTTGGTTGTACATTGTCCAGGGTGGGCCCAGACTTCCATTGGAATGCTAACATCTGTTAATATGCCTAGTGTGTAGCACATGTGGTTGGAAGTTATCTTTTTTTTTTTTTTTAATCATTCCCTTTTCTCCTCCTTTTCCAAAAAAACAAAAAAAGAAAAGAAAAAAGCTAGAGCATCCCCAATGTCTCTTTGACACAACCTTTTTAGGTTTTCTTCCTTGTTGAAATTGTGACGTGGATTCCTCTTGAGCAATTTTTGTCTTGAATTTCTTTCAGTAATTTCACAAAATATAACTTGTTTCCTTGCCACCTAGACTCTATGATTTCAGTTTGTCAGAGTGTTTGGGTGACTCATCTCTTAATAAAGCAACAGAATTGCACTAGGGAAACCGAGTTTTCTGGTGATTGTAAATCATGAAATGATCCTAGATTGGTTGTTACCTAGCTTGCTGCAGGATCCTGGAGAAGTCTTGTTTTCTCTGTAGATCTTGGTTTCCTCCTTTATGGAAGAAGTGGGCTTTGCTAGACTGTCTCTGAGGTCATACTTCACAGTACAATGATATGATTCTCACTCAGTAGAGGAGCAGGGTATGATTTCCTTATATACCACTGTATTCTTTCTCTTCTGGAATCTACTGGGGAATTTTTCTGCATCTTTCAAGCCTCACTCCTAGCTCAGAATCTATACCCAGTCCTATGTCACACACATGGCCATTTAATCTGAGAGTGCCTCTTTCAAATAAAAACTTGCTGCTTAGAGCTAGAGGCATAATATTTCAAGCATCCCCAAGATCATATCCAGGTTCAATGATTCACTAGAACTGGCAGGATTTAGCATATAGTTGTATTTATGGCTATTACGACAAAACAGTGTGAAGAAAAATTAATGGAAGAAAGACACATGAATGAGGTTTGGGAAGACGAGGCACAGCCTTCTAGTGGGTCTTTCCTGGTAGAATCATATATATTGCTTAATTCCCCCCAGAAATTGGTTGTGACAACATTGTGAATTGTTGTCTATCAGGGAAGCTCATTCAGGACTCAGTGTCCACAGTTTCTAGTGTGGACCCATCACATAGGCAGCCTGTGTACCAAACTTCTGGACTTCCAGAAATAAAGCAGGTGCTTGGTATAAATTAAATTGTCCAGTTTAGGCACAGTGAGCAATCCTTACCATGGAGTGCTGGGAACTTTTCTTATTGGAAAGCCACCTGGAAGCCATCTGGAAGTCCACTTTCCAGAAGATGGCCTAGGACCAGCCCTGCAATCAGGTCTTTCTGAGGATGAAGGTTTTGGGCTTGCTGTGTCTTTTCTGCATACCTAGTAAAACTCAGCGTTTGCTTCTAGACCCTTGACCTGTTGCCAACAAGTGAGTCCACAATGAGATATTGGAAAAAAAATAGACTTTGAGGATTAGCTATGAAATTCCACTCTTGGCTCTGCTGGTAACTTATTAGGTGATTTCACTAAGTTGTTTAAAAGATTTAAATTTTACTTTCTTCATCAGTGAATTTTAGATAATGACTCTGATTATATAGGGATTTTGTTGAAAAATTATTTTGTACACACATATACACTAGACATAGAGTATCACTTGTCCCTGAATCCACTCATTTGAAAATGTTTATTAAGAACCTACTATATGCTAAATGCTGTGAAAACCCTGGTATTCTAATGGTGAACAAAACAATGCCCTACCTTTCTAGAATTTATGGTCTAATTTGGGAGAGAGACTTTAATCTCAAATAGTAACTGTGCAAATTAATATATAGTTACAGTTGATGGTAAGTGCTCTGAAAGAGAAGTAGAGAGTTTAGTGAAAATATATAGTGGGTACTGAACCTATTCTAGTAGGTCAGAGAGTGCCTCCTTGAAGATATGACATGTGTGACACTCAACTTTATGTAGGCAGTGGTGAGATCAGGAGATTAGGGAGGGGTGTTAGATTATGGTCTTGCATAGGCTTATCTCTTTGGGTGATAGGAAGCAGGCTTTGTTGGAAAACTGAAACAAAACAAAACAAACCAGTGAAGCAGAGTTTCAAGGAAAGAGATATTATCAAGCAACATATTGTGGTAGTAGAATTTGGCCTCTATCCTGTGAGCAGTGGAAAGCCATTTAAGAGTAGTTGTCAATGGGGTGACAGGATCAGATAACTAACTGTTTTGGAAAGATTTCTCTGGCTGCCCTGTAAAGATATGAATAGAGTGGGCAGAGTGAATTTAGGAGGCTATTTATTGCAGAAGCCTGTGTCAGCGATTATTCGAATTTGAGTTAGCACTCTAACTTGCTTGGAGATGTAGATACAAAATTTTGAGAAGGCCATTTACAATTCTGTGCTAAATTATTTCAATAAACAGGTTCAACACCATTTTTACAGTTTTTTAGTTCCCAAATTCATACGAAATTACAGAAGATCCTGACTAGCCAAAACAATGTTGAGTAAAAAGAACCAGTAAGAGTCTTCACGATACCTGACCTCAAATGCTACAAAGCTATATTAGCCAAAAAAAAATGCCCTTGGCATAAAAGCAAATACACACCAATGAAACAGAGTAGAGAACCCAGAAATAAATCCATGCATTTGTAACAAACTAATCTTCAAGCATGGCACCAAAAATGTACACCAGAGAAAGGACAATTACTTCAATAATTGGTTCTGGGAAAACTGCATATCCATGTGCAAAAGATTGAAACCAGAAGCTGTCTCACTATATACAAAAAAGCAGCTCAAAATGGATTAAAAGCCTAACTAAATGTAAAACTTGAAATTATTAGACTAGAAGAAAACATAGAAGAAACATGTCAAGACACTGGCTTAGGAAGTGATGTTTTAATAATACCCACAGGCACTAAAAACAAAACCCGACAAATGGAATTACATCAATCAGCAGAGTGAAGACATCTTGAAGAATGGGTTTAAATATTTGCAATGTATTTATTTAACAAGGTGTAAGTATTTGGATTATGAAAAGGATTCTCACATTCAGCAGAAATGGAACAGATAATTCCCTCTGATTTATATAGAGGAAGAGGGAATGGAATGCAGGCACTTTTTACTGCTGGTCACTTCCACCCTGCTGGTTTGTTCCCAAGTTCTAGGACAGTGTGGTTCCTCAGAAGAGATCAGAACTGAGTTCCAACAGGCTTGGTGTGCTCATGCCTCTTCAAAAAAATTGATTATAAAATGGGCAAAATATCTGAATAGATATTTCTCAAAATAAAATAGACAGGTCAACAGGTATATAAAAATACTCATGATCATCAGAGAAGTCCACATCAAAGCAACAAGAGATCATCTCACCCTAGAAAAATGGCTATGATTAAAAAGACAAAGAAGAGACCAGATTGTTGGCCAGGATGCATATACATTTTTGTTGGGAGTGCAAATGACTGTAGTCATTAAGGAAAACAACATACAGAGTCCTCAAAAAACCAAAAATAGAACTACCATATGATTCAGGAATGCAGTTTCTGGGTACAGATCCAAAGGCAATAAAATCAGTATGTTGAAAAGACACCTGCACTATTCATGATAGCCAAGATATGGAATCAAGCTGACAATGTATGAATAGATTAAAAAAATAGGACATGTGTGTGTGTGATACATATTTATGATACTCCATTTTATATATATATAATATATATATTATATAATAGAGTGTTATTTAACTATAAAAATTATGAAATCCTGGATAGAAATGAGTGACATTATGTTAAGTGAAATAGGTCAGACACAGAAAGCAAATATTGCATGTTATTGCTCAAATGTGGATGCCTATAAAAGTTGCTTTCTTAGGAATAGAGAGTAGAATAGTTATCTCCAGAGGCTAGGAACAATTAGTTTTTTTCAAATCAAGACCCCTACAGCCCAGGACTGGTATTGAGTTGCAGTGTCTGCTAATTATATTAATAGGACCTGCATTGTGATGCAATGAGTTAAGCTGCCACTGGTGATGCTGCATCTCATGTCAGATTGCTGGTTCTCACCCCAGCTACTCCACTTCTGATCCAGCGCCCTGCTAATATGCCTGGGAAAGCAACAGATGATGGCCCAGGTGTTGAGCCTCTGCCATGCGTGTGGGAGAGCCAGATGGAGTTCAAATTTTGTGGCTTTGACCTGGCCCAGCCCCGGCTTCTTTGGCCTTGTGGGACAAGAAACAGCATATGGAAGATTCTCTCTCTGTCACTCTGGCTTTCAAATTAGTAATAAATAAATCGTTAAAAATAATTTTAATGTTCTATAACTTTCCTTCCTTTTTTAAAACTTTTCTCATCGATTCTGTAGGTTATTTGTCCTGTAGAATTTCCCTGTCTGGATTTTATTGATATGTCTTTCTGTCACTTTAAGTTTTTTTTTTTTTTTTTTTTTTTTTAAGCTCACTTGGCTAATCCTCTGCCTGCGGCGCTGGCACCCCGGGTTCTAGTCCCGTTTGGGGCGCCAGATTCTGTCCTGGTTGCTCCTCTTCCAGTCCAGCTCTCTGCTGTGGCCCTGGAAGGCAGTGAAGGATGGCCCAAGTGCTTGGGCCCTGCACCCCATGGGAGACCAGGAGGAAGCACCTGGCTCCTGGCTTCAGATTGGTACAGCGTGCTGGCCGTATCGGCCATTTGGGTGGTGAACCAACGGAAGGAAGACCTGTCCCTGTGTCTCTCTCTCACTGTCTAACTCTGCCTGTGAAAGGCACAGTTACAGAGATGCAGAGGCCGATAGAGAGAGATCTTCCACCCGTTGGTTCACTCCCCAAATGGCCACAATGGCCAGAGCTGTGCCATTTAAGTTTTATTGTTTTAGTTATTTAAAAAATTTGTTAGAGAGTTGGTTCATAAGAAAGCCAGGAGCCAGGAGCTTCCCCTGCGTCCCTAATGTGGATACAGGAGCCCAAAGACTTGGGCCATCTCCACTGCTTTCCCAGGCCATAGCAGAGAACTGGTTTGGATGAAATGCTGACACTGCAGGTGGCTGCTTTACCTGCTATAACACAGCACCAGCCCCGCTTACATTATTTTGATGCCTTATTTCTAGTATTTGTAGAATAAGTTGTAGTGAAATCTGAAGTGTTTATCAAACTTAGGTAAAATTTTTTGAGATGGATACCTTATAATCGTAAGAAAGCTGGGTTCTTGAATTGGTGATAAAAGGTTGTTTAGTGGTATATGTCGGCAGTTTCTTCTTTTACTTTCTCTAAGCTTTGTTGCTCATCATAATGATGATAGTGAATAGTAGGTAATAATGAATAGCTGTTTTTACACCACGTTCCTGAGCATACATTTCAACACGATGCGTCTTCAGGTTTGTTTGTTCTGTTCTAGTGTTAGCAACCATACTGAAATAACAGGAGTCCTTATTTGGCCTAGGATTGCTAGACATTGTCAGACTACACATTTTTTTAAGCTTTGGTTACTGAGTCATTGGATTCAGTAACATTTTTGTCAACCGAAAGGCCTGGCCAACATTGCTTTTCCTATTAAGGATGATGAAATCTTGTCTTTTAATTTTATACTGAAATTGGTAAATGTAGATCCATGCAGTCCAAACCCAAACCTGTAGTTATTCTTATAATTTATGTAGGAAAATTATGTCAGAAAGTTATCTTTAAATAGCCATGTTATAACAGAGAAAAGATTTTAGAAAGTTTACTCTTTTATATGGTAAAATCTAGTAGTACTTACTTTTGAATTTGTTATGAAAGTTGAACATTTTCTTAGTTAAGTCCTGTTTGAAACTGTAACAAATATTTTTTCTTTTTTAAAAAAAAACAGTTAAGTTAAAAATATTCAACAAATGTTATTTACTTGAGACTTGACAGCTTTAATGAAAATGGCTTTATTTTTCCTGAAATAATTTTCCCTAAATTTATGATTCTTAAATTTATGATTTCTAAAATTATGATTTCTTACATAATTTTTGAAGAAATTCTTCTTAAAAAAGATTTCTTTTTTAATTTTAAATTTTTAAATTTAAAAATTTAAATTTAAAAAAAATTTTTTTTTTTTTTATTTTTGACAGCCAGAGTGAACAGTGAGAGAGAGAGAGAGACAGAGAGAAAGGTCTTCCTCTTGCCCTTGGTTCACCCGCCAATGGCGCCATGGGACAGAATCTGGCGCCCCGACCGAGACTAGAACCCCGGGTGCCAGCGCCGCAGGCGGAGGATTAGCCTATTGAGCCACGGCGCTGGCCTGAAAATCGATTTCTAAGGATATTAATGTTTATCTTCATAGAAATGTTTTATTGCTTGACCAATGTGTTTTCACTTATTGTTTCTTTAAGGGTAGGACACTTATTTAAGTTTTATTGTTTTGGTTATTTTAAAAATTTTTTGGAGAGTTGGTTCATAAGAAATTATTATGTTTTTTAATTTGAGAGGTAGAGTTATAGACAGTGAGAGAGAAAGGTCTTCTTTCCGTTGATTCACCCCCCAAATGGCGGCCACGGCCGGCACTGCGCCAATCTGAAGCCAGGAGCCAGGTGCTTCTTCCTGGTCTCCCATGCAGGTGCAGGGGCCCAAGCACTCAGGCCATGCTCCACTGCCCTCCCGGGCCACAGCAGAGAGTTGGACTGGAAGAGGAGCAACCTGGACTAGAACCCGGAGCTCATATGGGATGCTGGCAGGCAGAGGATTAACCAAGAGAGCCATGGCACCGGTCTTTATAAGAAATTATTTTTGATTGTCCTATTGTATTGAGGCTGTGCCACTTGACTGTTGCATCTGGGGACGCTTTACACCTGAATTTTTTCTTATTAATAATGGTGAGATGAGGACCAAGTGACTGAGGGAGCCTCAGTAAGTTTGTGGAAAAAATTAAGAGATAAATTTATTTTGATGTACAGAAATTTTGAAATCCATGCAGTATTTTTTTAATGTTATTTCCCATTTTTTTTTATTTAAGATTTATGCATTTGAAAGTCAGAATAGACAGAGAGGAAGAGTGAGTGGGAAAGCAAGAGGAAAAAGGAGAGATACAAAGAGATCTTCCATCTACTGTTTCAGTCCCCATATGGCCTTAACAGCCAGGCAAAAATCAGGAGCCAAGAGCGTCATCTGTGTCTCCTGTTTGGCTGCAGGGGCCTAAACACTTGGGCGGTCTTCTGCTGCTTTCTCCAGACCATTGGCAGGGAGTGGATTGGAAGTGGAGCAGCCGAACATGAACTGGCACCCTTATGGGAGGCTGGGCTAGCAGGCAGCAGCTTTACCCTCTGTGCTACGATGCTGGCCCCTCTCATAGCTTTTTGAAGAACCCTTGTGTGCATGTATATTTTCTCCTAAATAAGCATCTTTTCATTTCATTTTCTGTGAAATAATTTGAAGTATCCTCTTATAACTCAATGCTCAGAATGTTGAAAATTTTGAGTCAAAAAAAAAAAAAAAAGGTCCTAGCCCTTTGTCAATTGCTTGTATACTTGTTTCATTTATGAATCTTCTGAAGTGCCTTTTCCTGAGAATCATTATCCCTAATAGCTTCTCTAGGTAATTTAAGATAAATCTAAGTCTACCAACTTCTACCCACAGAGACATTATATTGGATTAAAAACAATAGTTCACTCTAAACTGGTAACTAAAATGTGTTTTCCTATTAGGGCAGTGTTGATTTTGATTCCATTTGTCTTTAAAGTGAGATGAAAGAATAAACAAATGATATAAATGCCAGTGGTCTTCAAAAGTTCATGGAAGTGCATATTATTAAAAATTTATGCATGCATTTGAAAAAATTTTGCCCCAAAATATGCTTAACATTTAATGCTATCTTTCCATGAAATTTAAAGTACCTTCCTATTATAGTTTTTAAGTTTTTATATTTGGGGCTGGTGGTTTGGCACAGTGGATAAAGCTGCTGCCCGCAGTGCTGGCATCCCATATGGGCATCGGTTTGAGTCCTGGCTGCTCCACTTCCAATCCAACTCTCTGCTATGGCCTGGAAAAGCAGTAGAAGATGGCTCAAGTCCTTCTGCCCCTGCACCCACGTGGGAGACCTGAAAGAATCTTCTGGTTCTTGGCTTCGGATTGGCGCAGCTCCAGCCATTACGGCCAATTGGAGAGTGAACCAGTGAATGGAAGACCTCTCTCTCTGTGTCTCTCTTTCTCTCTCTATGTAACTCTGACTTTCAAATAAATAAATAAATCTTTAAAAAAAAAGGAGTTCTATATGAAATTTTTTGAATTGAAGGAAAACACTAAGATTTCACTCTACATATTTGATTCAAAAGAATATTCCCTTTTTTCCAATGTATTTAAATATGTATATATACTTGAAGGAGAGAAAGAGAAGAGAAGAGGAGAGAGAGAGAGAGAGATTGATTTCCTGGTTTTCCTGATTCACTCTTCAAATACATGCTGCAGTGAGGGCTGGGCCAGGCCCAGGCCACAAGCCCAGAACTTAATCCAGATCTCTCAAGTGGATGTCAGGTCTGCAACTATTTGAGCTATCACCTGCTGTCTCCCAAGATGTACATTAGTAGGAAATTGGAATTGTAAGCAGAGGCAGGACTTGAACCCAGACACCCTGATAGGGGATGCAGGCATCCCAGCTGGCTACGTAACCAGTGCACCAAATACCCACCCCAATCTGATAAATGCAGTATACTGTACAACCTCACACATGTGTATCATAAACCAAGGATGATTTATAGGTGACAGTGAGCTTGGCTAGTTAGATGATATCTAGGAGAGTCTTAATCTTTACAGCTTAAAAATGTGAATTTTACTACCATGGATAAAGTATTACATTGTACAACAACAGTCAGCACAAGAGCTGATCGAGTCACTGTTTCTCATAGTGTACTTACGTCTCATGAGTGATCTGTCATTAATGTGTTATCCAATGTGAAATAATGCTATAACTAGTACTGAAACAGTATTTTTACACTTTGTGTTTCTGTGTGGGTGCAAACTGATGAAATCTTTACATAGTATATATTGAATCGATCTTCTTTATATAAAGATAATTGCAAATGATTAAAAAATCTTGGTGTTAAACTGGAAATTGCATAGACAATTAATCAATTTTTTTAAAAAAAATTATGTAGGATCTCTGTCCTTAATGTGCTGTACATTGTGAATTAATACTATAACTAGTACTCCAACAGTATTATCATTTTGTGTCTCTATGCGAGGGCAAACCGTTGAAATCTTTACGTAATATGTACTAAATTGATCTTCTGTGTATAAAGAGAATTGAAAATGAATCTTGCTGTGAACAGAAGGGGAGAGGGAGCGGGAAAGGGGAGGGTAGGGGGAGGGAGAGAAGTTGTGTGGGGGGGGAGCCATTGTAATCCATAAGCTGTTCTTTGGAAATTTATATTCTTTAAATAAAAGCTTTATATAAAAAAAAAACTCAAAAAAATGTGAATTTTATGAAAATTTTTTTGTTCTTTTTGTTCTACTTAATACCACTGATTGAACACTGTAATTAATACATAATTATTCTTAGGCGTTTAAAATTAACAGAAAAGTTATCTTTGTTAAATATTGGAGTGGGATTAAGAGAGGGAATAGATATATAGGTCGGCACATGCTCACTGGGACTTATCTCCAATGGTAGAGCTAGAAATGTGCCAGGGGATTCCAATTCAATATCAAGGAGGCATGTACCAATGCCATGTCACTTGTTAAAGTGAGAAATTATTGTTAAAGTGATAAGTTTAAGTACATAATTGATCAAAAAGACAGGGTAAGTGTCAAAGAGATTTCACAAATAAGACCAGTGTCTGCAAGTAATGAAGGATAGAATTAAAAGGGAGAATGATTCTGCAGGAGAAGTGGGACACACAGACTCATAGAATGGCAAAGGCCCTAAACAGCACCCCAGCCTCTGAATCAACCCTTGGGGCATTAAGATCTGGCTAAAAGGCCCATGAGAGTGTCACAGACATGGAAAGCCACGACACGGTGTCAAAAACAGCCTGAATGAAAGGTCTCGGTGAACAAGACTCCAGCAGAAAGAACGGACCATCAAAGAAGGAGGCACCTTTCTCTGAAGGGAGGAAGGAACCTCCACTGTGATACAGCCTTGACTAAACAAGTTCAGAGCTGATGAACTCAGGGAGCTTCCATAGCCTTGACAGCTCATGACAAGAGCCTTGGGTGATTACTGACGTCATAAATAAAAGTGTCAATTGTTAAATCAACAACGAGAACCACTGTGCACATACTCCCCTGTAGGATCTCTATCCTTAATGTGTTTTACTACAAGAGTTAACTATAACACTACAGTTGAACAGTACTCTATATCTTGTGCAGGTGTCTGGGTGCAGTCTGTTGAAATCTTTGCGTAGTATATACTAAGTTGATCTTCTGTATGTAAAGATAATTGAAAATGAAACATGATGAAGAGTGGGATGGGAGAGGGAGTGGGAGATGGGAGGGCTGCGGGAGGGAGGGAGGTTGTGGGGGGAAGCCACAACAATGGAAAAGATGCACTTTGTAAATTCACATTTATTAAATAAAAAAAGAAAAAAAAGAAAGTTTTTTTATTTATAAAATTGAAATACTCCAGGATAACATGCTTTTTTCCTAGAAATTAATGTTTTTTTTTTAAACTGATCATTTGTTGGATTCATGATTTTGCAGTAATCAATTTGAAGTGCTTGGTTTTTTCAACAGCTTTTTAAAAAATTATTATATAGATTAACAAACCAGAACATTCCTATGGATTTAATGTGGTCTCTGATCACTATACTGAATTGTAAATTGTTAGCATTTAATCTCTTGGTAAGTCTTCTTATGTTATTTCTTTCCATCTTTGCAGATAAATTGTTAGTCATAACTGTAGCAACCAAAGAAAATGATGGATTCCATCGATTTATGCAGTCTGCCAAATATTTCAATTATACTGTGAAGGTATGGTATATTCTTTAATCTGTGGAGATGTTAGAGATATTAGATTATGTGCCTAAATATGATTTTTATAATAGAGACAGCAGCATATCTGTAATTCTTATAAGGATGATAAAGTTTGGTTTTATTAGTTTTAATGCTTAGTTTTAAAGCTAAGTTTTGGTCATAGTAAGACTGCTATTCAGACAGTAATTTTTTTTAATATTTGCTAATGCTTTATATAAACATTTTGGAGGGCCTTATACTCTCAGTATAGCTGAAGTTCAGTCGTAAACTTTTGTGAGTAATTTTTCATCATGGATTTGTATGCCATAATGTTCCTTTGCTTACAGAAAGTTGTAAGTACCACTGTATGACTGTGAAGGTCCCTTACTGAGAGTTGCTTTTTCTGTTTTCTGTTTGTTTTAGAGGAATTTGTAAAGCTATGAAAGGGCTTTAGAAGAGTTAGATACAGGGGACATTTTACTGATAAATCAGCAGAGGAAACGCAGAAGTTGAGACACCTATTAAACTGAGCTGTGGGAGGCCTGCCATCATTACTTATTTTTTTTTTTTTTTGATAGAAAAAGAATCTGTCAGACAATACTTAGTATAAATAAGAGAATGAGGAGGCATTTAGGTAGGAAATTAAAAAAAAACCTTAAAGTAGGAAAAAATATTGCTTCCTGCTTGCGGAAAAAATTGGATTGTTCTGGTATGTTATGTAGAAAAAAGGTAGGATTCATTACATAACCACTGGAATGCCAGGTACAGATGTTACCAAAGGGCAACTAATAAAGAGGCTAAAGTTTGCTGGCTAAGAGATCTAGTAGTAACAACTAGCTGCTTAACATGGGACAAATGAAAAATATGTTGGGACTATGTTAGGATAGGTAATGAACATAATAGCATGTACTGATTGGAGATGCTATAGAAGTAATAGACACATTAGGATAAAGTGATGCTGAAAGCTTTAGGGAGGATTTTTAGGATTCAGACCCAAGAGACAGGGACTATTTCTTAGAAACAGCCACTTGGTTAGGAACTTTAGATATGGTGTGCAGTTGATTCATTAGCCATGGAGGGTAGATAATGCTTTGTTTATGGGTGAGGAAAATTTGTCCCAGGGGGCACAGTGAGGAAGTGTCAGATCTTGGACCCCAAGCACCATTTTACTGACCCTAGAGTTTATGATCCTCCTGCTGTCTTCCTGCTGTTTAATGTAGTGGTTTCTGAAGTGTGGAATCAAAATCACCAACATCTGCATCTCCTAGGAAGTAGAAAGGAGAATGCTCAGACTCCACCTTAGACCAAGTGAAGCACAAATTCAAGACGTGGCACCAGATGTGTGTTTTCAAAAGCCCTTGATGTGTTTCTGATGCACACTGAACTCTGACAACCACTGGTGCAGTATAGAGAACAGAGTGATGGTTGATGTAGTGCACTGCACAGAGTAGTAAATCTCTCATACGTGCTTGGGGGCAGTACAGTTGCAGAACTGGAGAGTCTAGAAGGGTTCTGGCACAAAACTCAGAGCCAGAGGATACCACATTTTAGGGCAAAAAGGATTCATTCAACCAGAGGAGCCCCAATTTAATGTCCAAAACAGCCTCTGTTCTCTTGGGTCACATTTATCTTACAACCTTCAGGATAGCTGTCCATGAAGCCAAGAGAGGAGATTGCAGGCTGGGAGCCCCACCGACCTTGCCAGATAGATTTGTATTTGGCTCAGTGTGAAATGAAATTGGAACTAATAGTATTTATTCTCTAAATGGATTTTATCCTTTTCTTTTGCATTTGCTTTTAATTTCATTCCTTCTCTTTCCATACTCTGTTTTGATGAAACCAAGATAAATGTTGTGTGTGAGGAGGCATGGCGTGTATTATATGTACTTCCTGCTCCTCAGAGGCAGGTGTGTCAACAGTGTATTTCTGATTTAGGAGGCATCTGTTGAGCTAAGGCAAATAAAACTATGAGGACACAAGGGCACAGGCTTAGTTCTCACTGATGATGTATGAACAATTTCTTGCATTGATAAATTCTTACTAAGATTTTGAGGATTGTGTAAGTTTAAGATTCATAATCTAAAGAAAATGATTTTTGTTTTTTTCACTTGATGCCCTCTGTATGGCCCTGAACAATCCAAATTTGCTTCAGGGCCCAATTCAGGAGTCACTGAGATTCCAGAGATTTCAGTGCTCATCATACAGATTTCCTGCCAGACTGAAAAAAAAACATGATATTGAAGGTTTCTTCATTTTCTTGTTCATTTTAGTCTTCACAAATAGGAATAAGATAACAAAGTATGATAAATACCTTCTGAATCCATCTACATGGATTAAACTCAACTATTGAAATCATATAATAGAAAATAGCATTTTTGAGATGGGTAACATTGAAGATTTATGACTTGACCTAGGTCTCTACATTTTTTTTCTTTCTAGCACAATGATTTGATGAAACATTAAAGTACATTAAAGAGTGGTTAGGATGCAATGCTGTTCAAGTTGCTGATGACTCTGTGTTTTATGGTACCATTAATTTGAGTTTTGCTTAGGGATAAAATGTTGATCTCATTTATAGGTACTTGGTCAAGGAGAGGAGTGGCGAGGTGGTGGTGGAATTAATAGTATTGGAGGTGGCCAAAAAGTGAGATTAATGAAAGAAGTCATGGAACATTATGGCAATCAAGATGATCTGGTTATCTTGTTTACAGAGTGGTAAGAAAAATATATGATGGTCTTCTAAGTTTATATTAATTTTTTAAGATTTATGTATTTATTGTGTTATTAAGAAAGAAGAACCTTTCTAATGTAGAAGTATCTTTTTGTACACTTTTTCACTCTCCTCATTACTTTGAAGTATCTGCTGTTGTTATTGACCATCGTTTTACATTTTTATGTTAACATCAAGTTGTCCTGAATTACGATTTTACCACTTCCTTTCTTCCATTCTTTGTCTTTTCTATTTTTTTCTCTTCTCTCTTTTCTTTCTGCCCCCTCCCTTTTGCCATTGGTTGCTTATTTCAGATGCCATTGAATTTTTCCCTCTACCTTATGACAGGATCCATAATAAATACACCTTTAGAATTCTCTTGGTGTTTCCTAGACAAAGATACTAAGTTACACTTGTAGTTACCTGTTCTTGCAAGATGTGGTGTGTGGGGCTTGCATACTGTGAATTTTCACATATCATTTGTACTGTGATTTTTTTTACCTTTAGCAAAATATTAGGAAGTTTGTAATAATTGGGTAGGGGAAGCTACTATAATGAGTATGTATTTGTTTAAAATTACCACGGATTTCAGCAATCACATTAGTCAACCTGGACTTGCCACATGTGGATTTTGACTTTGATTCTGGGGCACATTCAGTTTTAAAAAGTTAACCACATATGAGCCAACAATGCTTTTAGATTCTCAAACCTCCTTTTGGGTTTTAGGAAGAACTGCTTTTCTCCACTCTTACTCTTCCATCCCCTGCCGTTTCCCCTCAGGCTTTGATTTAGTCTTGCAGGAACAGGTGTATGAGAGGCCTGTCTGTAATGAGAAAGCTATAGATACTGTGAGATATCTGGAAGTTTTAATGGACGGCGTAGCATCCTCCAGGCACTATGAGTGTCTGAATATATTAGTGACAACATTTTGTTCAAGATTTATTTATTTAAAAAATTTTTCATTTATTTATTTGAAAGCTAGGGTTACAGACATTAGAGGGAGAGACAGAGAGAAAGGTCTTCCTTCCGTTGGTTCACTCCCCAGATGGCTGCAATGGCCAGAGCTGTGCCCATCTGAAGTCAGGAGCCAGGTGCTTCTTCTTGGTCTCCCATGCGGGTGCAGGAGCCCAAGCACTTGGGTCATCTTCTACTGCTTTCTCAGGCTATAGCAGAGGGCTGGATTGGAAGAGGGGCAGCCAGGACCTGAACTGGCGCCCGTACGGGATGGCAGCACCACAGACAAAGGATTAACCTACTGTGCCACAGAGCCGGTCCCTAAGATTTATTTTTATTTATGTGAAAGGAAGAGTGACACAGATAGAGGAAGAGATGGAGAAAGGGATTTTCCATCCACTGGTTCACTCCACAAATGGCTGCAATGATTGGGTTGGGCCAGGCTGAAGCCAGGAGCCTTGAACTTCAAGGCTCAAGCACTTGGTCCATCTTCTGTCGCTTTCCCAGAAGCATTAGCAGGGAGCTGGATCAGAAGTGGAGCTCTGGGGCTCTAGTGCTCAGATGTGGGATGCTGGTGATCAAGTGGAAGCTTAACCTGCTGAGTTAAAATGCCAGCCCTAGTGACAGCTTTTCTGACTGTTCCTCCTGTTAGAAGAGCCAAGTCATTTTTCTGTAAGAACAAAATTAGGATTTTCTCCATGGTCATGCACAATGTCTGTTCTTGGGAAAAACTTAGGGATTGTGAGAATGTAAGAGGGGTAAACAGTTGGTGCCAACTGGAACTTTTTTCTTCTCTTATTGTATTTTTTAAAGGTAACACTCTTCTGCTTTTTTTTTTGTTGTTGTTATCTTAGGGAGTGAAATTTAGTTGAAAATCATAGGTAACCTAAAGCCTAGGGCAAATGAATTAGGCTGGTCATAAATTATTTGAATGTAATGCCCATTCTATAATAAAATTGCTAGGTATGCTAATTACATTTACCTCTGGCCAAGGACCGGATGCATTCATTTTAATAAAGCAAACAAATTACTATTCAGCTGTAGTAATTAGTTCTATTGATGCATAAGTCACAATGGTAAATCAACTTACACAATTTTATGTACATACTACTTTAGATAGTCTATTTTTAAAAAAAATTTATTGAAGTAAAATTTACATAATATGGCATACTTAAAGTATAAAATTTAATAATTTTTATTAAATTATACTGAGTTGCATGTCATCACCACTGTTCAGTTTTAGAACATTTCCAATATCCCATAATGATACTTGTGTCCACTTAGAGAGTCTTTTGTGAATTAATTGAGACAATTTTATAACATTGCTTCCCTGGGAATATATATTCCAAATTGACTTCTGGAACAACATTTAAAGTTAAAGACTGGATGCTTATAAATATACTTTTTAGGGTAAAATTGATCATATTTGATGTATATAAAAATAAATGATTGCCAAGGTTTTGGATTTTTTTCAAAACAAAACGGAATTGAATATCTACATATGGGAAGGTGCCTTTTTTCAACTATTTTATACAATTGTGAGTGCATGGACATGTGTATGTCTGTGTGTGTTTCCTTTTAATTAGTATGACTTATAAAGCTTCACAGTCTCCTATTGATTAGAACAACTATCAATAAATAGAATTAATTTGATGAGTTTTAGCAGATGAGTTCTTTTGAAATAAGCTAATGATAATTTGGGGACAAATATTTTAAGTTGGTGATGGTAGATTTCCTTATGGAGCAAAATGATTCTATGATGCTTCATAATACATTTCAATCAAAGTGAATGAGTATTTTGAGTTTTATAATAAGATAACTTTTCATACTTTCAGAATTATAATATAAAGCAAGCATTTATTTTACTGTAACATGTTGAAGACAGGTAGTCACACATAATTATTATTTGTTGACCTTTGTTTTTTGTTTTTTTTTTTTTTTGGTTGTTGTTTCTTTTTGCTCTTTCTTTTTTTATAAAGGATAATATATTAACCACAAGGAAACAAGCAATGATTTTGTTCTTAGGAGTGAACTTGATGCATGCTGAATATCTCCACATAATTTGCTGTGCTGGATAGAGTGAAATATAAACCAGGCCCTAAAGCACATGGTAGAATAATTTTTCCAGATTTTGGAATATCAGATAAAGTCATCTAATAAAAATTTTGGCTGTTTTTTTCTTTTCTTTTAGACTTAAGAAAATTATTTAGAAGGAAGCTATTTAGAAGTAAAGTCAGAATCATTGAGCTTGGGACAGAGAAGAAATGTACAGTAACAATGACAGCACTGTGTATGATTTGATTAATTAGAATACAGGTGTGTGACATTATAAAGACTTGCAGTTTATACAATAAATGAAGGATAGATTCGGTGGTGGTTATTGTCCCTACAAAGAAGGAATACAGATGTTCCCTGACTGAATGATGATCCGACTTCCACTTTTTTGACTTTACAAAAGTGTAAATGTGATACACATTCAGTAGAAACTGTACTTCAAGTTTTGAAGTTTGTTTTTTTTCTGCGCTGGTGATGTGCAGTACCTTACTCATGAGACTGGGCGGCAGCAGCCAGTAGCAGCCATCAGTCAACTCCATAGTAACCATGAACTGTTACTCTACAGTCGACTGTGTTGCTAAGTCATGGTGTTTAATATTGCATGCATTTCTAGTTTATGATAACTACAATTTAGGATGGATTTTTTCAGGAGGCAATCCCAGTATTAATCAAGGAGCACCTGCATTTTTAAATGAATATATTTACTGAAATATTTTGGTGTATAGAAACTGCCCAATGTGTTAAGGAATTTATTTAAAGGTGATTATGATTTTGAGGGTAAGATAAAGGAATTGACTGTTGTCATCAAAAGATAACAGTAAGGAAAATTAAGCTTAACAAAAACCAGAATGGTATTCATTGGCTCCCTGCAAAATTTGGTAGACATAATTCAAATGATATAAAGGGAAGTCTTTTTTCAGCAGTTTTCTAGGTTGTTGTAGTCTTTGATATTAGTCCAAGATTAATAAATACTGGCAAAAAAAATCAATGTAGGGCCCAATGAGGGCCCACTGCCCTCCTCTACAAACCTCTGGCTGATCAGCACAACTGAAAAAGGTCATTTTCTTCCTCTTAGTTCCCACAGCTCTTCTTCTCTTCCCTTTCAATGATCATTTCATTGGCTGTTCTTCTTGCTAAGAGTGTCAATCTTAGACTATGTTGTATGTTCTTCCCTCATAGGCTAGTGTCCACATCCTTATTCATCTTTTTATGCTGAAGATAATCAATAATTATGTGCTCAACAAATGAGTGAATCAATGAGTGAATGAATCATCTCAACATGAAGCAAAAGCTGCTGAGTAGCAGAAAGAAAGCAGCTCCAGTGTTCCCTAACTTTGTTATTCTTCCCCCATCCAATACTTTCTTCATCACGGGCAAAAACTCGAGTAAAAACCTATCATCATCCAAACTATTAGCTAGTTTCTGAAAGCCTGGAAAAAGTCAATGAAACTGAAGAACAAAAGTCCACCCCTCCTGATTATTCATTCATCACATCTCTACCTCAATACATATACATATTTCCAGACAAAAGTAACACATCTACCTTAGGAAACAATCAAAAAAAGCAAAAACAAGCCGGCGCCGTGGCTCAACAGGCTAATCCTCCGCCTTGCGGCGCCAGCACACCGGGTCCTAGTCCCGGTCCGGGCGCCGGATTCTGTCCCGGTTGCCCCTCTTCCAGTCCAGCCCTCTGCTGTGGCTCAGGAGTGCAGTGGAGGATGGCCCAAGTGCTTGGGCCCTGCACCCCATGGGAGACCAGGAAAAAGCACCTAGCACCTGGCTCCTGTCATCGGATGAGCGCGGTGCACCAGCCGCAGCGGCCATTGGAGGGTGAACCAACGGCAAAGGAAGACCTTTCTCTCTGTCCCTCTCTCACTGTCCACTCTGCCTGTCAAAAAAAAAATAAATAAAAAGCAAAAACAAAATAAAGAAGAAACAAAACTTCAGATGCCCACCCACTCAGTTTATCTTGCAGAATAAATTAGAAGAGCATTACTGAAGAAATAACCAAATTTATTTTAGGGATTTGGTGGGGGGAGGAGCTCACTGTTATAATGCAGGCACTATTTTAAGAACTAAATATTACTTGAGAGATTTTTCTCTGTAAGTGATACATAATTTCATTTCACTGTGGGTAGAGGTGAGAGTCAATGAGGGCACTGTCCAGCTATAGGGTCATTTCCTCAAGACCATTTTCTGACAGTAGCCTAAGTGTTAGAACACTAGTATAGCAGGAGAGCAAGAGGCAGAGATGGAGGGCAAGCTGCACAAGCCATCAGCTAACCATTGGCACTTCTTTCTTGGTGGGTCAGTCTATTTATGAAATGATCTAATAAATTAAATAAAAATGTATGTCTAGTTTTTTAAAGATTTATTATTTATTTGAAAGTCAGAATTACACAGAGAGAGAAGGAAAGACAGAGAGAAAGAGGTCTTCCTCTTCTGGTTCACTCCCCAACTGGCTGCAGTGGCTGGAGCTGCACCTATCCGAAGCCAGGAGCTTCTTCTGGGTGCAGGGGCCCAAGGACTTGGGCCATCTTCCACTGCTTTCCCAGGCCACAGCATTCAGCTGGATCAGAAGTGGAGCAGCTGTGACTTGAACCAGCACCCCTATGGGATGCCAGCGCTGAAGGCAAGGGCTTTACCCGCTATGCCACAGCGTGGGCCCCTATATGTCTAGTTTTAAAATGACAGTTAAGTATATCTCTGCAACACATGATCTGTCAATTCTCACACACTTTTGCACAAGTATTCATTTAAGCAATGAAGAAATAAAGTTAAAAAAAAACTCTAGCATTTCTTATGATATAAGTACACTGTGACAAATAAAACATGCAAAGCTGTTGAAAGAGAAATGTATCCAGAGTGCAAGGTTTCTGTCCTAATCAGCTCCCAAACCACAGCAACTAGTACCAAGCTTTGCACATAACAGATACTTAAGGTATGTTCATGGAAAAAAGAGTAAGGCGCAGGAGCAGACAAGCTGACTTGGGAATGAATACACACATTCAGACACACACACAAAAGTCAGCCGAGTAATCACACAGTGCAGCACCTGCAGACAACCAATCTGGACACTGACTTGCATGAATACCCAGTGCTTCCTTTGTGTATCTCCTTCTTCACCTTTCTTCCAGCATTCCTAATAATAAACTCCGTCAACACTCAGTAAATACTAACAATAAAATGTGAACAATTCGAAAAAAAATCACTCGTTTTGTACTTAATTCCTACACACATTATGCATTATTTCAGATGAGCCAGAAGGCACAGCAATATATTTAAGTGTCAGTTAGTAAATTCAATCTTTCCTTCAAAAAAGAAAGAAAGAACTGCCATGGAATCTTGGAATCATGATGTGTTTTGGCTTTCCTTCATCCTAAAATAGTGAAATGTTGCCTGTTGTTAATGACTGTGTTCTTTGTGTCTGCCCACTCAAACTGCCATCGGCACCAGGAAGGAGGAGATCATCAAATAAACCTGGCACTGTTAGATAAAATTATAGATGTCGTATTTGAAAAGCTTTTCTTTCAGGAAATTTTTACTCTGGTTTCTGTAAAACTATGTATGACAATATAAAAGGCAAAAATACTAGGTATGTAATCTGAGTTCTGAGAGATGTAAAATGCTTATTTCATGGAACACAAGGTAGGATCTATTCATCTTTAGAATAAAGCAAATAACACTTCCTCAACAATAACAACGAAATCAGAAAAAAGTACTGTCACAAATTACTTGCTATGTGACCCAATAAAACATGCCTTTTCGTAATTTTCTGAATGCACATTGTTCTGAAGAAATGATTCCCAGCACTCAAGTTTTTCGGAAGATGTGCATTCCTCTTCCACATTCGTTCACATTAGTTCATTTTTTTTGTTTGCAGAATCAGTGTGATATAAACTAGAAATCCTTGAGGGCAGGATATGTTTCCCTCTCTTTCTATAGTGTTCAATGCCTGCAACACATTTTGTGCTCAATAAATGCATACTGGAAACACTGAAAAACCTGCCCCCGATCTTACTTTTTCAGCAAAAATAATGTTCTAGCAGAAGCCAAAAGAAACAAACATTTGCTGATACATGAAAGGTCAAAAGGAACAGTATCATATTCATAGTTGCTAACCAAAATTCAACTTTTAGGTAATTTCAAGGTTTTTAAATTCAAAACAATTAGATATCTTCCTACCTTTAGAAGTCACTTTCTCTCCCAATGAACAAAGAAAAATAAGTATGAAAAGTAATTTCAAAGCATTCACTATGATTTTCCCTCTTGTTTTTTTTATATAAAGCTTTTATTTAAAGAATATAAATTTCCAAAGTACAGCTTATGGATTACAATGGCTCCCCCCCACACAACTTCCCTCCCACCCCCTACCCTCCCCTTTCCCGCTCCCTCTCCCCTTGCATTCACATCAAGATTCATTTTCAATTCTCTTTATACACAGAAGATCAATTTAGTACATATTACGTAAAGATTTCAACAGTTTGCCCTCACATAGAGACACAAAATGAAAATACTGTTGGAGTACTAGTTATAGTATTAATTCACAATGTACAGCACATTAAGGACAGAGATCCTACATGATTTTTTTTTAAAGAATTGATTAATTTTCTATGCAATTTCCAATTTAACACCAAGATTTTTTAATCATTTGCAATTATCTTTATATACAGAAGATCGATTCAGTCTATACTATGTAAAGATTTCATCAGTTTGCACCCACACAGAAACACAAAGTGTAAAAATACTGTTTCAGTACTAGTAATAGCATTATTTCACATTGGATAACACATTAAGGACAGATCCCTCATGAGACGTAAGTACACAGTGACTCCTGATGTTGATTTAACAATTTGACACTCTTGTTTATGAGTTGCCGAGGCTATGGAAGCCTTTAGGGTTCGCCGACTTCGATCTTATTCCGACAGGGTCATAGTCAAAGTGGAAGTTCTCTCCTCCCTTCAGAGAAAGGTACCTCCTTCTTTGATGGCCCTGTTCTTTCCACTGGGATCTCACTCGCAGAGATCTTTCATTTAGGTGGTCTTTTTTTTTGTTTTTCAGAGTGTCTTAGCTTTCTATGCCTAAAATATTCTCATGGGCTCTTGAGCCAGATCTGAATGCCTTAAGGGCTGATTCTGAGGCCAGAGTGCTATTTAGGACATCTGCCATTCTATGAGTCTGCTGTGTATCTCACTTCCCATGTTGGATCTTTCTCTCCCTTTTTCATTCTATCAGTTAGTATGAGCAGGCACTAGTCTTGTTTGTGTGATCCCTTTGACTCTTAGACCTATCAGTGTGATCAACTGTGAACTGAAAGTGATCACTTGGGCTAGTGAGATGGCCTTGGTACATGCCACCTTGATGGGATTGTATTGGAATCCCCTGGCTCACTTCTAACTCCATCATTTGGGGCAGGTCCGATTGAGCATGTCCCAAATTGTACATCTCCTCCCTCTCTTATATTTCACAGGGATCACTTTTCAGTTAAAATTTAAACACCTGAGAATAATTTTGTGTTAATTACAGAGTTCAACCACTAGTACTAGGATAAAAAATACTAAAATGGATAAAGTATTACATTGTACATCAACAGTTATTGTACCTCGAACATAAGTTAAGTCAGGCACAGACTCAGCTCCACTGTGTGAGACACAAAATTTAATTCAGCAAAATAGCTGAAGAGAAGCTAGCCAGATAAAACCAATCTGAGCAGGCACACAAGCAAATAGCAGAGATGTGGCAGTGGGCCTTGGATGCGAATGGTTTGGAATTGATTGGGAAAAGATGTGCTAAGCAGGAATGACTTCATGACTGAAGAAGGCATAGATGGCAGACGAAATAATCCATTTTGGCATTAGACCATGTTATTTAATGGAAGCTTATTAATGTCAGGTTGATTCATTTAAGCTTTATTTTACAGGACTGGGGTCAGTAACTATGGCCCAGCCCACTGTCTGTTTCTTGGTAAAAAGTTTTGTAGGAACCCAGCTCTGTTCATTTGTTTACATATTGTCTGTAGCTGCTTATGCACCACAGTGGCAGAGTGGAATCCCTCAAAGCCTCAAACTTGCTTTAGAAGGGCAGAGAGTAAATATTTGTTGACTTCTGCTTCAGAAAACCCAGTGATTCAGTCTGGGGACTGCCATAGAGTGGTTTTCAGGGGCGTTTGTCAGACGGTCCCAATTAGAGGAGGGGTGGAGCTGAGTAAAGAGGAGGTCTGTAGGGCCCCTAGGGTTTTTGAATGAATCTATGCCAGGGACTTCTAGTGAGACTGGAGAGACTGGAAAGGACGTGAATGCTAAATAGATTAAGTAGATGGAATCAATAGAATTTGACAAAATATTTGATGAGAGAGGAGATGGAACGGGAAGAGTAGAAGCTGAATGAAAGATTTTAAACCTGGGTGACTATTCGGTCAATGGTGCCACAGAAGCAGAAAACACAGAAGGACAAACACTTGTAAAAATCTCGATGACCTGTTGGAGATAGAACACTGACATGTCTGGTAGAGACCTCAATATGACCACATAGGGTGGGATCTTATGGTTTTTGCAGGGCCTAGGAAAATTCACGAGTTAAGTGTGGAAATTTTTATTTTATACTTAGCATTTAAAGGTATTGAATTCCTATGAGAATTATTTTTATGACCTTTGTGCATTCTCTTTTTTTTTAAATTGACTATTAGAATTTTTATAGCCAAAATAATTTTAAGTAGAAAAACTTGCTTGCCCTTTGAGAACTTTTAAATAAGTTCAAAAGAATTTTCTAAAGTACTTAAACATAGATTTAAGAATGCTAACAGAATGAAATGGGAAACATTTCAGTAACCTTAAGATTTTATTCAATGTCAAATTGTTTTTTATTTTAGGTTTATGTACTTATGTGAAAGAGTTTCAGAGAGAGAGGGAGAGATAGAAAGAAATTTTCTATCTGCTGGTTCACTCCCCAAATAGTCGCAATGGCCGGGGCTGGGCCAGGCTGAAGCTGGGAGCAAGGAGCTTCATCTGGGTTATGCATGTGGGTAGCAGGGACCCAAGCACTTGGACCATCTTCCGCTTCTTTTCCCAGGCCATTAGAAGGGAGCTGGATCAGAAGTGGGACAATCAGGACATGATTCAGTGCCCATATGGGATACCAGTACACGGGTGGTGCTTAACCCACTTGCTCTACAACATCGGGCCTTTAAAGTCAAATTCTTACTGAATTATGCAAATATATTGTTTCCCTTCACCATCTGCCTTAAAATAAGTTCATTTTGTTTATAAATGAAATGCATATGCTTATGAAATAGTAAATTCTCAATGTAAAAGTTGATACAGCTTTTCTTTTTCAAGCTGCTGACTTATTTACTAATTGTTCAAGATTTACCAAGTATATAACAGTATCCTGCACTCAGATAGAAAACAAACTGCATAGCTTTGGAATATGAAGCTTCCTGTAAACTTTCTGAATCATGTCAGCTTCTGTTTCCGTCATGTGATTCTCTGACATTAATAGGATATCTTCTCCACCTCTAGACAGTATATAGGAGTTCCTCTGACAATCTCTCTCTGAGGGTTTGGTTTATTTGCCTGACTTCTCATGGCTTTATTTCCTATTATTTAACATTAAAGAAATTATCAACAACTAATAGCTGGAGGAAAAATGCTTCTTTGAAAAAAATAATATTGAAGAATTTAGTTGTACTTAGAAGAAAAGGAGAAACTTAATAATGTTTTGTGTTATCAGATTAATGAAGTTTTTAAAATAGAAGTGAAGAAGTTGGCTTGAGATTTTAGTTGGAACAGTTTTATTCTGTCTTAAAGGGCTTTTTAAAAAATAATTTCTCTGGCTAAAAATTATTTTAGCTTACATTTCGGTAAAACTTAATAGTGAGTTATTCCCCATATCTCTCTTCCTAGCTGTCCTTTACCTCTAGTTAATAATAATCTTGGTTTTTGTTAACTTTGTTGAGTGCTGAGAGTGTGCTTCGTGTTATTAATTTTTAATTTTGATAATAACTTGATATATTTTGTTTTTCATTTTGTAAAGAAACTAAAACACATAGAGGTTAAATAACTTGTCTTAGATTATTCTGATAGGAGCTGGCAGAATTGGGGTAAGTCACCCAATTGGCAAACTTCAGATTGTGTGCTGTGAATGAGTTGAAGATTATGTTACAGTTTCTTGCAATTTATTGTGGAAGGGGAAAAACTAAGTAGCAACATCTGTTTACATACTAGATATAGATTTATGTTTATGTTTTAACTTTGAAGTAGTCTTCTTAATAACTGAAAACAGATCGAAATAAAAAAGTCTGTATCTCTCTGATTCCAGACCTATTTTTTAGCTTAGTTAAAAAAAATAGTTGTTTAATTAGAAAATTTAGCTGTGTGCTGTCAACATTGTAACATTTTATTTTTTAAAAAAAGATTTATTTGTTTGAAAGGCAGAGTTAGAGGAAAACACACACACACACACATACACACAGATATCTTCCATTTTCTGGATCACTTCTCAAATGGCCACTATAGCCAGGGATGGGCCAGGCAGGATCCAGGAGCCTGGAACTTCATCCAAGTTTCTCACGTAGGTGGCAAGGTTCACTCTTCCTGTATTTTCCTTGGTGCATTAGTGGGGAGCTGGATCAGAAGTGCAGTATATGAGATTTGAACTAGTATACATATGGGACGCCAGTGTCACACACAGGCGATGGCTTAACCCACTGCTCCACAACACTGGCCCCAGTCCTCTTGTTTCTCTCTCTCTCTCTCTCTTTTTCTCTCTCTCTCTGTGTGTGTGTGTGTGTGTGTGTGTGTGTGTGTAACTTGAAGTGTACTATATGGTGAGGGTATAAATTGTGATTCATGATGAAGGGGACAAAGAGAGAAGGAAGAAGCAGAGAACAGACAATTTCCTTTTTGAAGGTCAGGATCTGGAGTTAAATACACCTTGTTTTACTCACATTCTGTTAGGCAGAGCTAATCGTGTCACACCTCAAGCTTCAGAGTAGCTTCTAAGTAGTAGAGCCCTGTGCCCAGCTAACACTGGAGCAATACATTATTAAAGTAAAGAAATGGGAAGATGTAGGGGATCAGTTGGCATCTCTGCTGCAAGTCCAAATAATAGCAGTATTCTTGTTAAAGTAAAAAAAAAATCTGTAGGCTTTTTACCAACATAAGAGATGAGCAATAGGGGCTGGCGCAGTAGCATAGTTGGTGAAACCTCTGCTTGCGGTGCCAGCATCCTGTATGAATGCAGGTTCTATTTCATACTGCTCCATTTCTGATCCAGCTCCCTGCTGATAACCTGGGAAAGAAGCTGAAAATGGCCCAAGCACTTGGGCCTCTGCACCCACGTGGGCACTGGAAGAAGCTCCTGGCTCTTGGCTTAAGATCGGCCCAGCTTTGGGCAATGTGGCCACTTGTGGAGTGAACCAGCAGATGGAAGACTCTCTCTGGTTCTCCTTCTGTCTGTAACTTTGCCTCTCAAATAAATAGTTATTTTAAAAGGTGATTAGTAGTGGGTTTTGTTTTGATAAAATAATTCATATAAAGAAATGTAATGAATCTTGCCTGGTGTTTAGTCACTGGCCTGGCTTGCTACTACTTCCTTGAGAGTGAATTTAGGAAAAAAGGCACCTTGTGCAGCTTACTTACTTCCCTGGTCAGAGATCACAGCAGTGACTCCAGTTTCGACTATAGGAAGATCTAGGGGCTCAATTCAGGAACATTAATTATTTACCATCTGAGATGGTTAGTCACTAAATTATTTTCTGTGTAAACCTTGGCCCTGAGGTACACAGAAGTGAACAGAAAAATGTTAAAGAATATGTGTTTGTAATAAACTGAGAACTTATTGCCAGTTGGAAACATTTTAGATGGTGGCTTTGACACTTCATATTTTGTTAAGTGATTATAAATTTATGAGTGAATTTTGAGGAATAAAGTCTGTGGAATCAGTGACATTGTAAACATTAAGTTAGTGCTAATTTTTACTTTTTTTTTCAATCAATTGAGCTTTAAAAAGTGTACTGATCTGAACACATTAATGTTGTTAGGCTAAATAGTGATTCATATATTGAATGTATATTGATGACATTTAGTGGCTAACTTATTTTGTCAGAGATAATGAAATATTCAGAAGTTATAATGGATTGACACAAATTGAATTGAAATATTAGGCAGTTTTGATGGCAACTTCTGTAAATGGCTGTGTCTGTTATTAAGTTATATTGGCAATGATTCATCTTGTATAAACTATATTGGCTACATTACTACTGCTGCACAGTATTATTGAATGACTATGTCTGTATTATTAAATTGTATAGCAAGTAATTAAATGTCTAATACTTAAATATTGTTTAAGAATTTGATTTTTGGGATAAATTATTATTGAAAAAAGTTAAAATTGAAACTAAAAAGCATTCTTTTATTTTCATTTGCTAATATAATATAAACATTAATAACTCAATATAACCCATATAATTTAAATGAAGGAAAATGTTTGATGTATTCTGTATATAATGTTATTAATCTTGTGGTGGATTCTAAATTCTGAGCTTTATTATAGTCCTTTTCTTATTTTATATGCCTGAATTCTGATGAGTGTACTTTAAAACTTCTTTTGATTTCCCTGCATTAAACAGCTTTCACGTCATTTTTGCTGGTGGTCCCGAAGAAGTTTTAAAAAAGTTCCAAAAAACAAACCACAAAGTGGTCTTTGCAGCAGATGGACTTCTGTGGCCAGATAAAAGATTAGCAGAAAAATATCCCATTGTGCACAGTGGGAAACCCTACCTAAATTCTGGAGGTGGGTAAGATTCTGACTGAGAAAAAGTCACAGTAAGTGATGAATATTCTTGTAATAGTCTTTCTTTGTATATGTTAAAAAAACTGTAGACTTGAAGTTGTATGTAACTATTACTTTATTATTACTATTGAAATTAACATCCGTTTAAAATCCACAGTGTATAGTGCAGATGTCAAAACATTTTCCCATGCATTATTTCATTTAATATTCCTAACAACACTAGGCAATTTAGATGCTGTTTTTTTTCTTTATTGGAAGCGTGGAAACTCATGTTCCAGATTTAAGTGACTTTGGAAATTTAGTTGTACAGGACAAACATGATTCAAATATTACATGATTGTATACATGTCAAATACATGGTACCCAATGAATACATACAATTTTCATGTGTCAGTTTAAAAAAAAATCCATGGACCAAGGTCTGCTGAGTGTGGTTTCATTGATCCTGTTGTATGTAGCTTTAGGATAATAAATTTAGTAAGTATCCTCATGTGAAAAAAGTTAATTCTCAATCTGTAACCATGTAACATTTAAACATAGAATTTTATCCAATTTTGAAATAGAGTACATAAATGCTTTGCTTTGGAATCTGCAATCAAAAAGATTCAACATTGAGCATCTGGATTTACTTAAAATGTTGCATTATCTATGTCACCAAGGATTCAAGTAGCAAATTATCATAAACCATCCCCTCCCTTAAAAATAAAATTTTTTTAAGATTTATTTTTATTTATTTGGAAAGCCAGCATTACAGAAAGTGAAAAGATAGGGAAAGATAGACAGACAGACAGGTCATCCATCTGCTGGTTCACTCCCCAAATGGCCACAATAGCTGGAACCTGGAACACCATCCAAGTGTAGGCTGGAACTCCAACTAAGTCTCTCACAAGATGGCAGAGGCCCAAATTCTTGGACCATCTTCTGCTGCTTTCCCAGGCACATTAGCAGATCAGAAGTGGAGCAGCTGGGACTTGAATTTTTGGGCTTACTAAAGGATATGGAAACATAAGTTTTGAAAAACAGTCGAATGAACCATTGGGAAATGTTACTTGTCACTACTTGGTATGTTCGTCACAGAAGATTGATCATAGGAATTAAATATATATTAACTTTCAATATGTTAGGTTTTTTAATTTGGCAAGAATAACAAAAAGTGAGCAACTAGTGACTGCTTTTTGTTATATTTTCATTTTGTCTTCTTATATTCTTGGGCCTGCTTCTTTTATTTCTTTTAATTCTGCTCCTATGAGGAAATTTTAATTTTCCTTTCAATTCACAGGAGTAACGTTGGTCCCCTTTTAAAAGTATTCTATGTCAATGAAACATTGTAGATTGGCTGGGTTTGTGAAATTCAGAGGACGACTCAAACAGGAAAAGTGATCCTGCTGTCTGCCTCCTTTACAAAGCAGTGTTATTGGCAGATTTAATGCTTATGCTGTAAGCCAAAGGGAACACTCCAATTTTAGACTTCCTTTTTCCAGACTATGACACATAAAACTAGCCAGAAAATGGTTTAGCAGGCACAATAATGACTGGTTCAAGTAATGGAAAAATTCCCAAAATGTCCTGGTTATAAAATTTCTTTGGGATGTTTGCAGACAGTGACAAATCCAACATTCCTTTGATTACATTAGCATCTCTGGCATTGATGTTAATACCACAGTTGTAGAGATTTTTTTTTTCTTTCAGAAATAGTGAATCCCCTGCACAAGATACAAAAAGAGCATTTTAGAAGGTCAGAGGGAAAATTCCTGTGTTTTACTTTATTTTTTAACTATTAAATCTTTTTTTTTTTCTCTTAGGAACATTGGAAAGAGGAAGTTCCTCTTTTGTGTCAATTTTAGGGATATATTTATTTAAAAAGACTCTCTGATTATTTTCTGTTTTCCAAATTGTAGCGATATAGAAAATAAAGGGGGCCAACACTGTGGCATAGCAGGTGAGGTTGCTGCCTGCAGTGCCCACATCCTTCTCCTCAAGACTGCTCCATTTCCAATCCAGCTCTCTGCTGTGGCCTGGGAAGGGCGGTGGAAGGTGGTCTAAGACCTGAGGTCTCTGCACCTATGTGGGAAACCTAGAGGAGGTTCCTGGCTCCTGCCTCCTGGTTTCTGATTGGCCCAGGTCCAGCCGTTGTGGCCATTTTGAGGGTGATCCAGCAGATGGAAGATGTCTCTTTCTCTCTGTCTCTGTCTCTGCCTCTGCTTTTCAAATAGATAAATAAATCCTAAAAAAAAATAAAATAAAAAAAAGAAAACAAAGGGCACTCAATAAGGTATTTCTTTCACAATTAGCTGTGAAATTGCAATCTGAGGATAAGGTCTCTTAGCTTCACAATGCTGTGCTGTTGGTCAGTGGAATTAACTTAGACGCAGACCTTGGTCTATGAATGCTAAATTCCTTTCTCTTTCTGCTGTGTTGCAGGCTTTATTGGGTATGCTCCATATATCAATCGTATAGTGCAACAGTGGACTCTCCAAGATAATGATGACGACCAGCTCTTCTACACTAAAATATACATTGATCCATTGAAAAGGGTAATAGACCATACTTCTCATTGTTTTATTGTTTTGGCTGCTTTGTTTTTATATTTTGTTAATGTGGACAGGTTAAAAACAGAATATTTCAGTTACAAAGTGGTAAATGGAAAACTTAGCTTCAAAATGTTCTGTGGTGTATTTTAAAATGAAACGGTGAGTAGGTGAGACTGGTTTTTATGTGTCTTTGTGCCTCCTCTTTGTTGGCCAAGTTAGCAGCGTTGCCAAACTTGGGTGGGTCAGGGAGAAGGAGAGGTATAAAGATGCAGGGCCTTACCACTTGTGCTTAGTTATACTGAAAGCACCAGATACAGAATGTCTGCCCTCAGCCCAGCGTTCCAGCCCCACCTCTGCTGCATCCCCACTTCCATGCTGCCCTCTTAATAACCGAGTCAGTTACAGCATCGAAAAGTTTTTGCTGGGAGGTGAAAAGACAATAATGAAATCCCAAAGACTCTAGAGAATGATATCTGTTAAAATCTTGGAGAGCTGCCACGTAGTAAGGTATAACAGAATAGAAATATGCCTTCTTGTGTTCGCTCTGTATTGTGTCTGTAATGATATTTTTTTCACAAAAGCTACTCCAAAGCTATTTGACACCAGTTTTTTTTTTAATTTAAAAAGTGCAGTGCGTTCTCATTTGTAGTCCCTTTAACCTTGTCAAAGCCCTTTGTGCTTATATGAGATTCTTTATTCCTAGACAGGTGACCAGCCAGACCCTCTATACTCACTTGGCCATTAGAGTAACAGGCCACACGTTCAGTCAGAAGCACTGTAGGGGCTGGATCCTCAGTTCTCTGAAAACCCACAGCAAGACTTAACCTCTGTTTCACATGGTGCTCACATCAACCTCTTGTTAGTTAAATTTAATTACAATCTTCTTATTTTAGAAAACACATTGGAATAGCATGTGAGTAAAGCAAACCCAAGAGTTTGGTTTTATCTTTTGTTTCATTTTAAATGACCTGTGATGCCACTGAACACAGATACCTCCATGTGAGATCATGGATACTGGGGAGAGTTTCCAGAATGTGTAGTTCCTGTAGATGTAGTAGATTGGGTATGACCCTTTGATGGAATCTTGTAGTGCGTTACAGCTAGTTAGAGCACTTGGAATATTTGATAGCATGGGACCTGCAGTAAATAGATTATAATTAAGTCCCAAAAAGATTTGAGCTGGAGGATCCATTGGGTAGTGGAATTGGCAGACTCTGACTCCTTTATTACCAAGAATATGGCAGCTGTCATGTAGAACAACTCAAACTGAGTGACCTAAATAAAATTGGTATTTTATTTATGTATTTTTCTTCTATTACATTAAAAGAATCCTAAAAGGTAGAGAGCATAAGGTTGCTATGGTAGCTTTATGGAGTCAAAAATGTTAGTTCTTTTTTTCTAAACCATTTTCCATGTAAACTCCTTGTTCAAGATGATGCTCTAGCCATTGCATCCATATTTGACATAGCTAAAAGGTGGAATCATAAACAAAACAGACCATCAGTGTAGTCAGCTTTCTATAAGTAGCTTTTCTAGAAATCTCATAATACTTTATCATACATTTTTTGAGCACAACATATTTATGACACTACATACAATATACAAAGATTATTTTGTATTTTATATTGTTTATTTTATTTATTTTTTTGACAGGCAGAGTTAGATAGTAAGAGAAAGAGAGACAGAGAGAAAGGTCTTCCTTTTTCCATTGGTTTACCCCCCAAATGGCCGCTACAGCAGGTGCGCTGGCTGATCTGAAGCCAGGAGCCAGGTGCTTCCTCCTGGTCTCCCATGCGGGTGCAGGGCCCAAGCACTTGGGCCATCCTCCACTGCCCTCCCGGGCCACAGCAGAGAACTGGACTGGAAGAGGGGCAACAGGGACAGAATCCAGTGCCCCAACCGGGAATAGAACCCAGAGTACTGGCGCCACAGCGGAGGATTAACCTAGTGAGCTGCGGTGCTGGCCTTGTTTTTTATTTTAACTACACAATAGGATAGTATCGAGAACCTGAGTTCTGTTATTAAGGGGGAGAAGACTGAAGACAGTATTCCATTTGTAACAGGCTCTAATGAGCACATTCCTGAAATTGATTCAAGCCAAATCTTTGGGGAAAAGTGAAACAAAATTTTCTAGTTTAATTTTTAAAGATTTATTTATTTATTTGAGAGGCAGAGTTATATAGAAAGGGAGAAACCGAGAGAGACGTCTTCCATCCACTAATTCTTTCTCAACATGGCTGTAATGGCCAGAGTTGGGCCTATCCAAAGCCAAGAGACAGGACTTCTTCTGGGTCTCCTACATGGGTACAGGGGCCCAAGCAGTTGGGCCCTGTTCCACTGCCTTCCCAGGCCATTAGCAGAGAGCTGGATCAGAAGAGGAGCAACCAGGACTTGGAACTAGCACCCATATGAGATCTTGGCTCTGCAGGAAGAGGCTTAACTACTATGTGATAGTACCAGCCCCCAGTGGTGTTTTTATTTGTGTACAATAAGGTGTTTCATAAATTTACCATGTGTAACAGATATAGTTCTAAAATTTTCTAAATTATGTATTTTTTTGTTGTGTTTAGGAGCCATAAGATTTTTAAAGTATGGTTTACAGTGCTTTGGACTCCACTATTTCTGTGTCTCACATAAATATCTCAATCATGTAACTATTTTCTTTAGATACTTAAACATTTTAAACTTTAAATTCCTTAAAAGAACAAACTATATTAATTGTTGTTGTCATTTTCAATATTATCTCTATTCTTATATTTTAGGAAGCTTTTAACATCACATTGGATCACAAATGTAAAATGTTTCAAACCTTAAATGGAGCTGTAGGTATGTGTCCTTGGTATGTGGGTTGCTCATGTCTACAAATGAATATCTATGCTTCTAGCCATCTTTCTTTTGTTATGTACATTTTGGGGCTGTGGTAAGGTTTATAGTGTAGATATTGCAACCTTTAAAATAATATTGAACCTGAGGTTAACATAATAATGTTCAGTACATTCAGTTATCATTATTATCTAATAAGCCTAGTGTGGAAATTATATGCTTCTGGCCTTAGGTTCCTTAATATCTAGTGTTTTCATCATCTGGGGGTTGTGGAAAATATTTATGTGTTACTTACACAAAATTAATACATATTTTTCAGTGTGAGTTCCCTGTAGTGAGAATTACCCAGGAGTATTAGAGTAGATCCTTTTGACCCAGTTGAAAGGCGGGAATGGTGCAGGAGAGCTAGTGCTGCCTGGCAACCAAGTGCTCATCTTTGCTGCAAGAAAGAATTCATGAGCAAGTCTGGGAACAGTGTATAACATGCAGCACACATTTCATGGAGAAAATGAAAGAATACACTCCAGAGTTGGAGTGCAGGCTCACCTGCAGTGAATTGGACATTATATGGGTTGTTTAATGCATGGGGAAGTACATTCTAAGAAGGGGGAGGGATATTCCTAGTTTTTCTGGGAAGTAGGTGGAGATTTCCCAGAATGTAGCTGCTGTCCTGTTTTTGTCCTCATTGTCATGATGGCTGGGAGGTATGTCTAAGCATACAGATGTATTATGAGCATATAATGAGCTGTAGGTCTGTATAGGTCACTTTTGTGTCCCTAAACTTCTATGAACCTTGTCTATGCAGGGGGTCTGATTATCTCCAGAGCAGCAAGAGGAACCAAACCCATATCTTGCTGGCCTTGAGATAACAGGAAAACCCCAGGTGGCTCAGTGGCTCCCTGTGCTTCCCTGTCTCCGTAACAACTAGACAGGTAGACTGTGGAAGTGTGTATGTGTGTATGCATTTGTGTGTATGTGTATGTGTGCCTGTGTGTGTTTTCTCAGAGATACACCTATCTTGATAAATTAATACGTTAAAGTAGTTAATACAACACAAATCAGAATACATTAATTCATTAATGCCTTAACTAAAAAATACCTTATAATTCAATATAGTACTTCAAGTCAGTTCATACAGTAAAATGAGTCTCCGAATGGAAAATTTAATTGCGTGCTCAAAAAGTGTGAAGAAAGAAGCCTGAAAAGTAAAAAAAATCTGCTCCCCTCTGAATTCTCTATTTCTGGATTATTGTACAGTGTCTAACTTTTTAAAAAGATTTATTTATTTATTTGAAGGGTAGAATTACAGAGAGAGAGAGAGAAAGAGGGAAAGAGAGAGAGAGAGATTTTCCCTCTGCTAGATCACTCCCAAATGGCTGCAATGGTCAGGGCTAGGCAGCCAGGAGCCAGGAGCCTCTTCCAGGTCTTCCACGAAGGCATAGAGGCCCAGGCAACTTGGGCCATCTTCTACTGCTTTCCCAGGTTTATTAATAGGGAGCTAGATGGGCAGTGGAGAAGCCGGACTTGTACCAGCACCAATATGCAGGCATCAGCTTAACCGGCTGCACCACAGTGCCAGTCCCAACAGAGCTGGAAAAGGTATCAGTTGTAGCCAATTGTGGGAACTTTGCTTATAGCAAGCAGTGTCCTATTGGCCATATCTACATTGCTCATATCTTCATAATAACCCTGCAAAGTAGGCACAAGATTCCTTTTTACAGATGAATGAATTAAGACACTAATTTAATGTTGTAAGGATCAATTTCAGTCAAGGAGCAGAAGCAGGATTTCAAGATGCTTTCCTTCCGCCAGACAGTGCAGTGGCTTAGAACATCGGTTGTTTTGCTGATGCCAGGTGGGAGTGCGTGCATGAGGCAGGCTCGAACAAGCTTCTGTGTCTGTGGCAATGTCCCTTCATTTCGTTTCTGCTGACCTAGAGAAGGCAAAATTCCCCAAACACAGGGAAAGTTTTTTGCATCCAATAGAAATTTTATTACAACACACTTACACATACATATGTTTTAAATTATTAAAACTTTTGTTCTGTTTTTAACCCAGATGAAGTTGTTTTAAAATTTGAAAACAACAAAACACGAGTTAAGAATACATTTTATGAAACATTGCCTGTGGTAATTAATGGAAATGGACCCACCAAGGTGAGTCACGTTGACTTTTACCTGGCCACACATTACTTAGCAATAGGCTATGGAGAATGTTGTCTTCTTTATTATTTTTTCAAAATTGTTTTATAATACCATATGTTGTGCCAGCAATTTAATACTCTGTTTTATACATTATACCATCTGGTTTCATATTTATTAATCAAACTTGGTGACTTTTCCTTACTAGAGTATGTCACACATTTCACGTTAGTGATTTATTTAATAATAGCTGCTAAATTGAGTCATGTTTCCCTTATATATATAGGATATCCTCTCTGAATATGACTTGTTCAAGCCATTAAGGGATCAGTTTAGATGTTTTTTGATTCCAAAATACCTGTTGTCTGTCTACCTATCTATTTATCTGTCTGTCTATCTGCGGTTGAGCTTGATTAAAGTGTTGCTGGCAAAATTTATAGAGGAAGAGTTTTCCTTTATTGCTCAGGTCTCCTGTGTGCTTTCCTAGTTTGTGGTGTTTCTTCATTGTGGTCCATACCACATACGAGACAGAGATGATGTTTACTTGCTTTCCTGTCTGTCTTGCTTATCAGGCTTTTAGGCTAGAAATAGCAAATCAGTCTGTCTTGTTCACTGTTCACAGTCTAGCACATATGTAACTGTGAATCTTAACTGAATGTCACAGTCTATAGCAATCTAGTAACCTAACATTATTCTTGGGAGTGGTAAGGCAATTATTTTTTCCTGACAAGGCAAAATAGTCATAAAATTATTGAGAGTTACAGTAACTGTTTATAGATAAATCTGATGAATGGATGCATTTTGTCTATGAAGCTCTTCACTGTCTGTGTAGTTTTTCTTTTTCTTTTTAAAAGATTTATTTATTTATTTGAAAGAGTTACACAGAGAGAGAAGGAGAGGCAGAAAGAGAGAGGTCCTCCATCCACTGGTTTACTCACCAATTGACCTCAATGGCCAGAGGCTGCACCAATCCAAAGCCAGGAGCCAGGACCCTCCTCCAGGTCTCCCACGCAGGTGCAGCGGCCCAAGGATTTGGGCCATCTTCTGCTGCTTTCCTAGGCTATAACAGAGAGCTGGATCGGAAGTGGAGCAGCTGGGTCTAGAACCAGCACCCATATGGGATGCCGGCATTGCAGGCCAAGGCTTAACCCGCTGTGCCACAGCGCTGGCCCCTGCAGCACCCGGCCCTGTGTAGTTTCTGATTTAGTTTGTCTATGACAATTCAGTGCAATGAGGCAAGGGATGCTGCTTCCCAGCATGTCCTCTAACTAACTACTGTGCTATTGTTCCTTGGGGATCTGATAGTTGAATCTAATTTAAATGTGTGTTAAGGGGAAGCTTGGTACTGAGAGTGTGTATAAAGTCACAAAGACCCGATGATATCAATGTGATCATCAATTCCTTCAAAATTTACAGGATAATGTTGACTGGATCTTTAAATTAGTAATTAACAAGATTATCAAAAGAAAGGGAGCCCTAATCTTGAATAATTCAGAAAAGTCCATGTCTGCCAAGAAATTTTAAGTTGAGGAAATATTTTTAGTTTGAGCTATCACTATTTCTGGCATTTCAGGCCATGATAATCCCATTTAACCCCAAAACCAATGACATGATCCTGTCTAGTCCATTTTTTTATAAATGTATTTTATAAAAAAAGAAGCAAGTTTCATTTCAAATATTGTATTTGGTATATATATATATGTATATATATATAATCTGTGAAAAAATTACACAAATAAACGTTCAACTAATACTGTTTTATAGTGATATGTCAAAAATAGTAGATGCACATGAGTATATCATGTATACCTCTTGTCCAGGCTGGTGAGGAAAGAAAGCTGATTACTGCAGCCTTTATTTTTTTAGCTTTTATAAAATGTAAAAGGACTTCATTATATGAATTTTTATAAGTTAGTTTCAATTATTTTGGTTAATGAGAGATGATTATGTAAGTGGATTTGAGCTGTCATATTGCATAAATGATAATATTTAAGCCATTTTTATTTTAAAAATATAGTGTGATTATAGCATCAAAGGACATCAAATGAGTTTACTTCTTACATTCCCTAAATCTGTGTTGTTCAAAATAAAGTTATAAATAAATTTTAAGACAATTTATAATCCAGTTTCCATATGGTTTACATTCATAGTTCTGCATATCTATGAGCAGTTATAGTTTTTCTTTGTTTATAGAATTGTGTATAATTGATTTTGTATTTTTATTAGCATTTCTTGTAATATACTACTTCATATATTCTAAATTATTATTTTCATACTTTTCTAAATATATTCTAAGATGAATCAGTTTTTAGGTTGAAGCTGTGAATTCTAATTTGATGCTTTAGTTTTTATTCTTGAAGTTTATTTATTAGTAGTAGTATATCATTAGATGCTTATTTTAAAAGTGGCCATTCTTTTTCTTGAAGTATTAGATATTATACATCATTATGAATTAGTCTTCATTTTTTACGAGATAATAAAAAACTTTGTAGAAAATGGAATGAAAAGATTAGGTTATAGGGTGTAAAATAATTTTGAAAACTATGCATAGTTTTCTAATGTATTTTTTGTAAATTTTTGAAGATGCCCTCCTGTGCAATAAGCTTTAGAATTTTTCCTCCAAAGTAAACTTATCTTTTAATTCTTTTCCCATGAACTTTTTGAAGTACCCTCACATAAAGTATAGTTAAGCAGGAAAAGATTAAGTCATCCGATTTGCACGTGAAAATATCATTTCTGTGATTAATTTGATTTGTAATGAAAATCATGACCTTAGTTTTGTGCATAAGAACCCCAGTAGTTAGGTCACCATGACCTTGAAAATTTGGATGCTTTTTAAAAAGGAAGAAAGAAAGCAAAGATTTGGTTGGAAAGTTTCTCTGCCAGTGAAAGTGGCATCATACTTGGAAACATCTGATGTTGTGAAAGAAGAATCAGGAAAATACTACCACCTAGTAGCTGGGGAGCGTGCAGAGCAGCCTAACTACATAAACAGCTTTCTGCACCTTCTAATGTTGCCAGCAGAGATGTCTGCAGGTTTTATGAAGAAAACAGATGTGCACGGAAGGCAGAGGTGGTGGATAATCTCTTGTCTGTGTGCAGAGATATCCCACAATGGAGGTTTCCAGTCAAAAGCAATGTTCTGAAAATCTTAATTACCTATGAAACAAATTGAGGTAAAAAGAAGAAAGTAGGAAAGTTGCAAAGTCAAATTTTAATCCTGATAATTGACACTAATGCCTTTGTTTGCACTGATGTTTTAAAACTGTTGATTATTTTCATATTCATGTAGGGATTTTAGTAGGCTAATCAATTATTCATAAAATAATTATTAAATATTTTATGAGCTTTCTGAAACGGGAAAACTTGTATATATGATGGGGATTTTATATGTGGTTGGCTACTTAGGATATTTTTCCCTTCCCTTAAAAAAATGTTTCCCTGGATATTTTAAACAAATCTGCATGTCATGCTTGCTCTTTTAAAAAAATATTGCTTAGGATAAGGAGCCTTTCTTCATAGAAATCTTTTTTTTTTCTTCAAAATCCTATATTTTGTAGATCATGAATGGTTAAGTTAACATTTATGTTTTTCATTTCACGATTATAAATTTTTGTTTTCATTCAAGAGGCATATTAAAATGGTCACATTGACTCTTGAAATGTCATTAGTGAATGTCATGACTACGTATTTTCTGCCTTATACCTGTGGTCTGAATTACCACATAACCCTGTAGAAATGTGGATCAGTTACTTGTCTGTGTTTTCTAATTTTACTGTGGAGACTAAGTTACCTATGTAACATAAATACCTTCCTATTTTAATTAATAGCATGCTTGTTTCAGAAATTCAGGACAAGAGAAATATTTGGAAGGAGACTCATAAAATGGTACTGGACTAGCAAGCTCATCTGTTCTACACTTTAAGATCTCTTTTAGGGCTTTAGGAAGGTAAAAACATCTAGTTTGCATTGCTGGATATTTTTTGACATCCATATTTAATACATATATATGTTTTATTTGGATTTTTAACTTATCTTTCTAGTGAAAAATTAACAATTATATAATCATATTGAAGATGTTAGATACTTCCTTTATCTGTAACTGTAATGTAACTTTATCTGTAACTGTAATGTAAAATCACAGCCAAAGCTGTGTTACAGCTTAACTTTCATGAGGTCAAATTATAGTTTGTTGAAATAATAATAATTAAAATATTCGTATTACCACTAGGAAGAATTTCAGAAAGTATCGTAACTTATTATTTTTTTTAAATATTATTTACTTGTGAAGCACAACAACAGAAAGAGAGAGGGAGGTAGAGAAAGAGAGAGAGATATCTGCTATCCTCTGGTTCACTGCCCAGATGTCCACAACAGCTTGGTCTGGGCCAGGTTGGAGCTAGGAGCCAGGAATTCCATCCTGGGTTCCTATGTGGGTGCAGGTATTAGGATTCTTGGGCCATCCTCTGCCACCTTCTCAGGCTCATCAGGGATGGAGCTGGAATGGAAGTGAAGCAGCCATGACTCAAACCAGCATTGTAAGCAGCAAGCTTACCTGCTGTGCCACAATACCGACCCCTTATTTTGTACTTGCCAAGAGAATTTTCTCTAAAACTTTCAAGTTCTGGAGTAAAGAGTTTTTTCAGAGGAAATCAATGTGTTTACTTGTATTCCCCATCATCTTCCCTCACTGATGTTACCCCCAAGCACAGAGTGGAACACAAACAGAATGAATGTTTCTAGCTGCTCGAGAGGGGGTGATAAGTTATAAAGCAGATCTTCTGAAAGACCTAAAAAGCAAGGTGGGGAAGCAATATTGTCCTTTAGCTCATTGTTTTTATTATTAGTATTATTTCATTTTTTGCTTGAAAGGAAGAGAGAGATCTTCCATCCACTGGTTTACTCCCCAAATTCCCGTAACACTGAGGGTCGTGCCAAGACAAGGCGGGAGCCAGGAGAACCAGCTAGGTCTCCCATGTGTGTGGCAGGGACCCAAGTACTTGAGCCATCATTGCTGCCAGTCATAGTGCACTTTATCAGGAGGCTGTGTGGAAAGGGGAGGTGGAACTCAAGCCAGACGCTCCGAGGGGTGAGGGGTGTGGCTTTTCCAGGCAGGGTCTTAACTACTGTGCCAAATGCTCGCCCCAGATTAGTGTTGGTAGGGTTTGTGGGGTGACTATAATTAGGAGCTGCAGAACATCTTGAATCAGTGCCCCTGAATCACTGCCCAGAAGTCTTGTTTATAGTAGCATAGTTGTCTGGGAGAACTTAGTGCCTTTTGATGATAAACTTTACTCAGCGCTTGGTGTGATGATGAGATTCTAAGAGGTGACATTGTCACTGTCATTTTTGTTGGTGTTTGTGCTGGGCCTTTCAACATACTTATTGCCCCATTACTATTCACCTGACATTCATGCGAATCTTCCATTTTTGTTAATAAATTTTATTTGTTCATTTAAAATTGTGTTTCATTGACATATTTCTTACTGTCTTTTCCAGTATCATTTCTTATGAGATAAAATGAAATGTGACCTGTTTTGGCATTTCTAGACATAATTTACCCAGCTTTTGATATAAAGTCTGGAGAAAACTTTTGTTCTGTGTATATCTCTATGTGAAAAATATTAGTAGAATTACTAAAGAAATGCATCTAACACAGAAATCTCGCTTTAAAGTTGCATGATCTTAGAGTAAAAGCACACCAGTGGAAGAGGCCTCCTTTTATTCATACTGTTTTCTCCTTTACTAGATTGTCCTGAATTATTTTGGAAACTACGTACCTAATTTGTGGACGCAGAATAATGGCTGCTTGCTGTGTGAATTTGATACAGTTGACTTGTCTGCAGTAGATGTAAGTAGAATTGACTGTGAAATGTGGTGATAAAAAGTCCATCATCATGAAATGCAGTGATTTATAGTGAACAACATGTCAGATTATTTTATAGCTTTGATTGCAGATAATGAATTTACAGTGTTAAAACATGATGACTCAGAAAATTGTTAGATTTGTCTGTTTCTGAACTGTGTTTGAATGCAAAACTAACTAATAATTGAGCCCAATGAAAGAGACTAGGTTATTAGTATTTAATAGCTTGCTGTCTGTTGACCTGGCCAAACCGTTGAGGAAAAAAATTCAATACAGTGCTTCAACATTTTATTGACCAATTTTGTCTGTGCGTGATTTAGTAATTAAAAATAATAATATATGATTATATAAGTAAGAATTGTTTCATTTTCTTCAAGCACAGTAACTCATTTAAGCATGACAGTCCCTAAAGTTAGTGGTACTAACTTTTACAGATGAGAAAACAAACAGAGCTATTTAAGGGCTAGTAACTTCCTTAAAGATGTACAATTTCTAAGTGTCAAAGATTTCAATTCAGATCATGTGTTCTTAACTACTATTAATTTTACCTGAATATCATGCTTATTCTTTGATAAATGCCAATTATCTCTGTTTCATAGAGAGTTGTGGCTATATTTTATCATGATACTTTGAGAGTGAGCAAGCAGTTGGAAATACTTATTATTTATCCACATAACATATTTATGGCTCTGTCTTCTGTTGCCAGTAAGAGCAGATTAAGACATCCTGTGGTAACATTATTCTTCCACAAAACTAATGTAGTATCTGGGGAGAATATTATGCGCATGAACAGTTGGGTTCTGGGATTGTTAAGTACCTGTAGCACACTAGAGAAGTAGAAGCACACAGGCAGAAATAAAACTCCCAGGAAGATAGTTTGGGTAACTTCTGGACTCATGCAAATGGAAAATACTTTCAGTGTTGTACACCCAAGCTTCTGAATTAAATAGTTTCTCTTCTTATCACTGTGTGAGAGGAGAATAAAGAGGAACTTGTATACATTTAAGAACTTCTGAATAGAGCCCTGTTTTACTTGAAAGTGATACTTTTTGGCCAGTCTCTCAAATAACAAACTGAATGTTTCCTATCTGGAAAGAATGCCAGAATATTTCTGAGTGAAGCAGCATCATGAAGATCTTTAAAAATTCATCAGGATCTTTTTTGCATAGAGAGAGTAGTGCTGTATCCAGGAGGGAGAGTTAATTATTTTATCTTCTTTGTTTCCTTTTTTATAAACTTCCTGATGCAAGGATAGAAAAATATTTACATTAATTTTTTGCATGTAAATCGCTTAGCTCTTAAGCTGTTTTGTCTTATAGCCTGTTAAAATGTGCTAGAAGAGAAAATTATTCATCCCTACATGTAAAGTAAAATATACCTTCTATTTGTAGGGATTATGCAATAGAGATATGAAAATTAAAATTGTGTAGGTAATTGAGATACCAGTTCTACCATATTTTTAGATGTGGACCTTAGGCAGTTTCTTTGTATGTAAAAACAATAATGACCATTTAGAGGGTTTTTTAAATGCAATATTTCACACACATATGTATGATGAATAAATATGACGAACATATAAAATGATGTCATAGTTCTAAATTTTATATTTACACATTTATTGTGCTCAACCTTTAATATATGTCAACAGTTTATTTTTATCTGTTATTATAAAGTTGGATTACACATGGAGATGTTGCAAGTTGAAGCATAGCTTTTTACCTACTAGTTTAGATTCTGAATCACTTAGCTTCTCCAGCTCCATTTTCCTCATGTGTAAATTTAAAGTTGTAAGTAAATTCAAAGGCAGTTATGAAATTTAAATGAAATACATACTCACCTTTGATAAGGGAGAATTGTGATCTACTTTTTTCTTACTTCTTTTATTAAATTCAGAACTCCTAAACAGCAGGTATTTTAGTTCTTTGCGTTTGTTTATTCCTTTAATGATAAATGTTTGTGGGTGGAGGTGGTCGTTTTGGCACTGTGAGGTAAGCTTTAGGTGGAGAAGCCTATATCTCATATCTGAGTACCTGGCTCCAGTCCCAGCTACTTTGCTTCCCATCAGCTTCCTGCTAATGCACCTTGCAGGCAGCAGATGATAGATAGCTAAAGTACTTGAGTCCCTACCACCCCTGTAGGAGACCCAAATAGAGTTTCTGGCTTCTGGCTTCAGCCTGCCCAGCCCCAGAAATTATGGGCATTTGGGAAGTGAATCAATAGATGGAAGACTTTTCTCTCTGTCTGTCCTCTATCATTCTGCCTTTCAAATACATAAATCTTTAATAAATGAATAAATATGCAGATGAACGAATTAATAGACTAATACAGTACCACAGTGTACAAGGTTGCATCAAAGCAAAAACATTGTTATAATATATACAGTGAAGGAATGTGTGAAGTACCATGTGTGAAATGATGGGAAGAGGAATCTGATTCTGCATTTAATATATTTTAAAACATTAGCGTTTAAAAAAATCTGCAGTTCTTAAATTCAGGACATTCTAGGCCGGTGCCGTGGCTCAACAGGCTAATCCTCCACCTTGTGGTGCTGGCAACAGGGGGATCTAGTCCTGGTCGGGGTGCCGGATTCTGTCCTGGTTGCCCCTCTTCCAGGCCAGCTCTCTGCTGTGGCCAGGAAGTGCAGTGGAGGATGGCCCAGGTGCTTGGGCCCTGCACCCCATGGGAGACCAGGAGAAGCACCTGGCTCCTGGCTTCGGATCAGTGCGGTGCGCCAGCTGCGGGTGGCCATTGGAGGGTGAACCAAAGGCAAAGGAAGACCTTTCTCTCTGTCTCTCTCTCTCACCGTCCACTCTGCCTGTCAAAAAATTAAAAAAAAAAAATTCAGGACATTCTAAAGAAGTCTTCCATCTATTTCTGGTAATTACTTTTTTTTTTTTTTTTTTTTTTTTTACAAGGAGTTTACTTAATGTTTCTATCTCATCCAATTGAAAGTTTTTCAAACCAGGAACTTTCATTCCCTTTCCTAAATGTTGCTCATCAAAAGGACTGGCATGTATAATGACTATTTCAGACGTTTTCATGCTTTTAATGCAAAACTATGCACTAAAACATACCCAAAGAGGGTTAAGGAAAATACCTAAAAATAGGAGCAATATATTAAGGAAAGAATGTTAGTGAAAGAAAATAACATATATGAGTGAAAGTAAATGCTAGCAGTAAAATGAATTAAAGGGATTATTCCAGTATAAAGACAAAGCTATCATGCTTGCTTTAATTGGGCTACATAATAAATGCTGAGTGTCATGCCATTAAAAATAAAGAAGGAAATACAATTACCATTCTGGTTTCTTGAGTGATGCTTTCAAAATAGCATTCAGATCTGAAATTTTTTCAAGGGTTATCGCAAAGGAAATATTTCACTGCAGAGGTGGCAAAATTCTTAATTGCATCCTTATAATTTGATGTGATAGTGAATTTCTTCTGTAAATTATAATGTCAAGATGTGATTTAGTAACAGCCTTTGATGTCAACCGAAACTTACTTCAAGTGCTAGAGAACTTCCATAGGGCAGTTCAAACCTAGCAAATGGTATTGAGTTGAAATTCTGCTTTTTTTTTTTAATTTTGTACTGGTTGATATTTGAATAAAATAGAAAATAAAGGCCATAGTAAGCAAAATTTGTTTTTATGTCTCATATAACTCAAAGGTCCATCCAAATGTAACAATAGGTGTTTTCATTGAGCAACCCACACCTTTCCTACCTCGGTTTCTGGACATACTGTTGACACTGGATTACCCAAAAGAAGCACTTAAACTCTTTATTCATAACAAAGTAAGTATTTGAGAAATAAGTATTTTATGTGGAAACTTTTTTTTATTGGTGGTGATGGGGACTGTTTGTTATTTCTGACTAAAAAATTCATTGAGCTAAATTCAGTAGAGGGTTTTTGTAGTAACCACTGCACTGCCTTTTTAGGACCTAATGATTTTAGATTCTGGAGTGTAGCATCATAATATGGGGATAAATCACATAAAACTGCCAAATTTTGTAAATCAAAAATGTTTGAGTAAGTAGCCATTTTCGTGTGGCTCAACTTCATATCAGAGGGTCTTACATTCCTGCCTTTGGGTTAGTCTAGGATCTTCTTTCATGGAACTGTCCAGTAAATTGTTCACGACTTGGGATAATGCCATAAGCTCAAAAGTTGAAACAGCTTCCAGATATGGTATTGTGATTAATCACCTACAATATGCTCTTTCCCAAAGGATGTTGATACTTTCATATCCTTGAGAAATATTTGGAGCGTCCAAAACACCTCCTACATACAATCTAAGTTAAAGTCGTTTTTTCATCAGTGTGTTGGTATTTGATGTGATTTAGAATTCAATAGCTCTGGAGCATTCCATTTTTTCTCTTCAATCCTAACACTTTTTCCTAATGTACATTTCAGCTAATAGTTCACTTTTTCCAAATAATATTTCTAATTGGCAGAACAACTTAATTTTAAGAGTGAAACATTGGCTGGCGCCACGGCTCACTAGGCTAATCCTCTGCCTGTGGCGCCGGCACCTTGGGGTTCTAGTCCCTCTTGGGGCACCAATTATGTCCCGGTTGCTCCTCTTGCAGTCCAGCTCTCTGCTGTGGCCTGGGAAGGCAGTGGAGGATGGCCCAAGTGCTTGGGCCCTGCACCCGCAGGAGGAAGCACCTGGCTCCTGGCTTCGGATTGGCACAGTGCGCTGGCTGTAGCAGCCATTTGGGGGGTGAAACAAGGGAAGGAAGACCTTTTTCTCTGTCTCTCTCACTGTCTAACTCTGCCTGTCAAAAAAAAAAAAAGTGAAACATTGAATATTTGGTTTGTAAAATGTGTTGTAATATATGCACCTGTGAATATTTTTAATTTTTATGTATTGTGTCTTTATGTTTTCCCTGCTTTCATAGGGCCTCAAGCTCCTTGATAGTAGGAGTCTTTATCTCTTGTTTAATATCAACTCTGTACAGTGCTTATGTGATTAGTGATTTTAACAAGCTGTAGTAAGCACTAGCTTTTCAGGACAGGCATTGAAGTTGGATACATGCAATGCTCCCAGTGCTCCAGAGATGGTGATGATCTTATCTGAATTTTAGCAAAGTCGAATCAAGCTAAATTGACAGTGTTCGTGTTGATGATTTTATCATTAAGTTTGTTTCAATGAAATAAAATTCCCTTTTTCTAAGAACAAAATTTTATATGTGAACATTATTTTGCTTTTCATTTCAAAGAATATTATTCACATTTTTTTATAAAATTGGTTATTGGTTATTTATAATGCACACAAACATATATATAGTTTAGTAGACATTTTTCTGGATATTTTATAATACATGTCTTAAGTTCTCAGGCTACATTTTTTTCCTTTATGTTAGAAATATCTTATTATAATTATCTAGATTACATATTTCTGGAAGGATCTGTAAAAATGTAAATATTTATGCAAAACCTTGTCTAGAGGTAGATGTTTAAATAATTTTGAAGTATTTTATCTTTTCATAATATGTTTGCATTTTAAGTCACATGTTTAAGATGGCTCTTATTTTATCCATAATTGAATAAATATGTGAATTGTGGGATTCAGAACTTTGAGTAGAAAGCACTTCCTGCATCTTCTTGTCTTATTTTCTCTAATTTCTGATTTTTAAATATTTTACAGGAAGTTTACCATGAAAAAGACCTCAAGGTATTTTTTGATAAAGCTAAACATGAAATCAGTACTATAAAAATAGTAGGACCCGAAGAAAATCTAAGTCAAGCCAAAGCCAGAAACATGGGAATGTATGTTTTAATAGATTCAAATTAATTAAATTATTCTACTAAAGGACTTTAAGAAAAGACATTTTGTCTGAAAATTTATATGCTAACCTTGGGTGTTTCAGCTATTTGTGTGTGTGTGTGTGTGTGTGTGTGCCTGCTCTTGGACTATGTCTCTGTGTGTATGCATTTTACTTGTAAAGGGCCATGGAAGGCATTGTTTTAATAGCTAGGAGTAACTATTTTAAAATAAGCGATGAATTGAACTTCACCTCAAAAAAAATAAACAAAAAAAATGGAAAATTAAGAGAATCACTGCTTTAGCAGTGACTTTTATTTTGGTTTCCTGTTTAAGTTTGTGCATGGGCAAACAAACTATCTGTGGGGAGAAAAATGTATTCCTACTTTCCAGTTGTCTACTCATCTCGCTAATGCTGCATCCCCCAGAAGAGATATTTTAGCCCTTTTAATACTTCATACAGACTACTGATAAAACTGTGGTCATAATTAAGAACAATCCCTCACTCAATCATTGGTAATTGAAAGTGCCGGTCAGGGTGTTAAGACACGCTGGCATGATGGTGAAGACACAGTGCCTTCTCATCAGGAAAAATTCTGTGGACCACCGGCTCTCATGCCTCGTGTAGTGGAAGCTCAGGGTGATGATTTCTTCCTGGCGTGAGACTAAGCAGGAAAAGAGGCCCTGTGAAGCCAAACAGATGTTAGTGCTAATGTTTTTACAATGTATTCACTGGAGACTCCCTCAGTCCATATTCAGAACTTATTTTCTCTGAATTTTTGTTGCACAAGTTTGGCAAGTTTTCCTATCTGGTGTCATTTGGCTGGAGCATAGATCCATGTAGTGTGTAGATCCATGGTGACAAGAGCAGAAGGTGGTAACTGGGAGAATGAGGGAGCAGAGCTCAGAACTTGGATGGAGGAGAGCCCCAGATGCAGAGGGCCTAGTCGGGGGAAGCTTTCACATGACATCATCGGGTCAGGAGTGGTGCATTCCTGGGGATTCTGCTGATAACACTGCAGGCACTACCATAGCCTCCTGATAAGAAGGCAGGGGAGTAAATGTCTTAGAAAGAATTCCAGGAAAATCTGGTTTAGAAATATCTGAAGAGTCATGCACTTGGATCTCTAAGATTCACTTAAAACTGGCTTGTTGGAGGTTTAAGATTTGTATTGTGTATATCAGTGAAAAAGGTTTTTTTATACAAATTTCCATTCTGACTAGATGTTTTATGCCTTAAAATATTTAGTGGATTAAAAATACATTTTTCCTAGCCTAAAATTGTGTGTAGATCTAACTGAATACCTGTGTTGATAAGTGAACCATTTGAAACTTATATTCAAAAGGATATTGTTTTGAAAGTGTGTTGGAGAAGCCTTATTTTACTTGTAAGCTTTATGTTAACATTTTTCCACCAGCGGATAATTGATTTATCTAATTCTTATTTCATTTCCTTTTTTGATGTCAGGGATTTTTGTCGCCAGGATGAAAAATGTGATTATTACTTTAGTTTGGATGCAGATGTTGTTTTGACAAACCCAAGGACTTTAAAAATATTGATTGAACAAAACAGGTACTATGATTCAGTATCAACTTATTTTTAAAATGATCATAATGTTACACATCTTCATGCATACACTGTTATCTGTGTTTAGTAAATTGAGGAAACTTGTATTATTTTCTGTAACTTTCAATTCTAATTACTCTTAGTGTGTCATGAAGAAAACAACCTTAGGAGAACTTGAACTTTGTAATGTATATAATGTTAGCTATAATTATAAATATAATGTTTGCCAATTATTCTTCACAAATTTTTCTATTTAAAGCTAGATGAAATTATGATATATCTGATACTAGTAAAATTTAGAGTTGTTTTATTCTCTGTTGATATTTTCTGAAGAATTTTTTAAAATTTATTTGAGAGGTAGAGTTAGAGAGAGAGAGATAGAGAGAGAGAGTCCTTTCATCCACTGGTTCACTCCTCAGATGGTTGCAACCACTGGAGCTGGGCTGTTCCAAAGCTAGGAGTCAGGAGCTTCTTCCAGGTCTCCCATGCTGATGCAGGGGTCCAAGCATTTGGGCCATCTTCTAGTGCTTTCCCAAGCCATAACAGAGAGCTGGATCGGAAGAGGTGCAGCTGAGTCTAGAACTGGCACTCATGGTATGCTGGTGTCGCAGACAGAGGCTTAGCTAAGCACACCACAGCACCAGCCCCTCTCTTGTTTTATTTTAAAAGTAGAATTTCCCAACCTTTGTAATTTAAAATTTTATTGCAGGGGCTGGTGTTTAGCCTAGATGTCAAGATGCCAGTGAATCACATTGTAGTTCCCTGAGTTGGTTCCCAATTCCAGCTCCTAGCTTTAGCTTCCTGCTTATGGAAACGTGGGAGAAGCATTGATGAGTCAAGTAATTGGGTACTTTGCACACTGAGACCTGAATTGTGTTCTGACTCTTATCTCTGGCATTGGCCATTCTGGGTATTTGGGGAGTGAACCAATGGATGGGAGGTGTCTATCTGCCTCTATAATAAATTAGAAATTAAAAAAAGCTTGCATACTTTTTTTTAAAGATTTGTTTCATTTATTTGGAAGGTAGAGCTACACACAGAGAGGTAGATCTAGAGTTTTTTTCATCTGCTGGTCCGCTCCCCAAGTGGCCAAAATGACCGGGACTGGGCCAGATTGGAGCCAGGAGCTTCCTCCATGTCTCCCACATGGGGGCAGGGACCCAAAGACCTGCACCATAATTCCACTGCTTTCTCAGGCACATTAACAGGGAGCTGGATTGGAAGTGGAGCAGCCAGGACTCAAACCGGCACCCATATGGAATGCTGGTGCTGCCAGCCAGGGCTGTAATTCGCTGTGCCATAGCACGGCCCCCTGAATACAGATTTATACTTTTTCTAATCTGAATGAAATTTTAGAGATACAAATCATTCAAAGCCAGATTTGTAGATTTATATACTATTGAATCAATTAGCACTGAACACTGCCTGTTTATGCTTAACTGAATTGAAGTGGAAAAAATACAACATATATGTCAGCTTGTATTCATATTAATCTTCATTTGTTAATATTGCTACTACTACTTAATGCTATTATTACTACTCATAATATTCTACTTTTAATGAGCGCTTATTATGTTGGAGATATGTTTATATGTATTAAAGGACTGTTTTTCATAATAACTATACATGGGAAATGTATCATGCTATATTATGTTATACTGATATATAACTAGAAATGGTGACTTTGAGAATTCAGTTTTTACTTCAAGATACTGGACCTCTCAATAGCACTCTGTAGTTTAGCCTCTTTATATAAATTTCAACAGATACTTAACCCATCTCTGCTGACAGTAAATTGCAGGTGATTTTCCAAAGCACATGAATAAGACTTGGCAAGGAAAATCAGTTTGGATGCTATGGAGATAGGTGATAGAATATAACTTGTTGTTCTTAAAACCTGGTGAAATTCAGTATTAGTTTCCTGAATTTCCATTGCTGATTTCCTCTTAATTTTAAATGCACCAATGTGAAATGCACATCTGCTTTTAATATTTACATTTTTTATTTTATGACATTTTGGTAAGGTATTGATTAATTCTTGTCTTTGTGAAATATGTAATGAATTCATGCTATGTATTTAATCATATCCCCTCCTTAAAATTAATTCAATGTCTTAAACCTTCTGAAAATAAAATTTCCTTCTTAAGGAACTCAGCTGTCTTCTTGGTCCCTTGCCCTTTGAAGAGTGAGTAAAATGCAGGTGATGTCTCTGATTCCACATATTTCTGATGATTATCAAAGGCTTAGTTTTTACCTCAAATCCACGCATGCTGTCTCCATGAGAAATTTAGTGGACTTGTCTGAAGGGTAGACGGAGAGAGAATGAGATGCATCTTGGGCATGTGGCTTCCAGTATGTTTTTTTACCCCACACCTCTTCCCATCTCTGTTATTTCTGCCTTGCTCCAAATTTTACTCTTTCAATTATTGTACAATTCATTCTCTGTCTGTTGGACTTAGATTTCCATTCTCAAAATACAGAGGCATATAGCAGATGGATTTTGACTTTCTAGCCTTCTTGGTCCAAACTTGTTAAGGAGGCACCGAGTTTACAAATTTCTAGATTTTTTTCTATTAAATATTTGATCTTGGATGTTATTGACATTGATTAATACATTCATAAATTAATATATACATGTTTATTCTAATTAAAGCTATTTCTAAAATTGTAACCATTCTAAATCAAGCTAAATTTGTGTTTCTGGGTTAATGTCTTATTTTAAAAGAGATGGGAAAATGAATCCAAATCACTGTTCTGCATGTTGTGAATTTATCTGTTTTATTTAACTTTTGTGAATGTAAGAGAAATAGCCATCTGGTCTTCATAAGACTGAGATATTGTGAAACAGTTTTTTTTTTTTTTTTTTGAGAATACTTGATCCATAACCTCTTGCAGGAATTGGCTGGACCTTTTGTAGGGAAATGGGTGGCACTGCTGGATTTAGAATGCTACAGGAACCTCAGATTTTGTTATCTCATTTGGAAAATATTGAAATTATAAATTACATTTCCCTGAAGAGAAATCTGGTATGTTTTCAATTTGCAACATATGTTGTCTCAAAGGAGCCCTTGTTTTCCTGGTCCTAATGAGACGAATACTAAGGCAGTGGCTTAATCTGCTTTCTGTTGCTGTAACTGAAAACCGCACATTGTGTCAACTATCATCAATAGACGTTTATTTGGCTTGTGGTCCTGGAGTTTGGGGAGTCCAAGATCGAGAGGCTGCATCTGAGCAAGGGCCTTCTTTCTGTGTCTTAACCCTTTCTTAAGATAGCACCTTCATCCATTCACGATGTATGATGCTGCTCCTGTGGCATGATTACCTCTTTTTTTTATTTTTTATTGTTTTTAAATGTTTATTTATTTATTTAAAAGTCAGAGTTATAAAGAGAGAGGAGAGGCAACGGCCGGAGCTGCGCCTATCTGAAGCCAGGAGCTTCTCCCGGGTCTCCCACATGGGTGCAGGGGCCCAAGTGCTTGGGCCGATTTCTACTGCTTTCCAAGGCCACAGCAGAGAGCTGGATCGGAAGTGGAGCAGCTGGGTCTTGAACTGTTGCCATTATGGGATACCAGCACTGCAGGCCAGGGTGTTAACCCACTGCATTACTGTGCCATGGCGCAGGCCCCTCCTCTTTTTTATTTTTTAAAAAGATTTATTTATTTTATTTGAAAGACAAAGTTACAGAGAGGCAGAGAGAGGTCTTTTATCCTTTGGTTCACTCCCCATGTGGCCTTAATGGCTGGGAGCTGTGCTGATCCAAAGCCAGGAGCCAGGAGCTTTTTCTGCATCTCCCATGTGATTGCAGGGGTCCAAGCACTTGAGACATCTTCCACTGTTTTCCTAGGCTATAGCAGAGGATTGGATTGGAAGTGGAGCAGCCTGGACTTGAACCGGCGCTCATATGGGTTGCCAGCACTGCAGGCGGCAGCTTAACCCATTAAGCCACAGTGCCAGCCCTATGATTGCCTCTTAAAGCGTCCCTCCTGTCAGTACCATCACAGTGGCAATTACATTTCAACCTGAGTTTTAGGGGAGACATTCAAACCACGAAGCAGGCAGTTATCTTCTAGTTTGTTTAAAGAACCAGAAGTGTTCAGTGTTGCTAGGGCTTAGTTATTATAACTACAACCCATTTTAAACATTTAAAAAAAAACAGAAAAAAAAGTAAACATACTTTAAAATAATTTCGGAATTAATTTTAGGAAAACGACCTACTTACGAAAGACCCAGCCTATGTCATTCATTGTGTTTCCATTCAGCAAACATTTATTGGATTCTTTAACGCACCAGAGGCTGTTCTGTCTGCTCATTGACTATGAAAGTATTTGATTTCACTTAGCATAATTTCTGAAATACTTGAATTGACACAAAAATAAGTAATTTAGGCAGTTTCACTCTCTTAGATGTAAGTGAGGAGCCTTTAAAAGTCATTTTTATATTTTATTAGCATTTTCAAGAGTTTTTTCCTTTTTGTTACTCTTATTAGGAAAATGATTGAAAATTAGTGGTGTGCTCATTTAAGAAAAGATGCTAGAAATAAATTTTTCTTCTTTTGGATTGACTTCATGTGTGTTAAATAAGCTTTATTATTTTATCTGTTATGCTAAACCCAAAGCACATGATTCTTTGCTAATTTAAAAATAAGTAATTACATGATTTTTTTCTTTTTTTAGGAAGATCATTGCTCCTCTTGTAACTCGGCATGGAAAGCTGTGGTCCAACTTCTGGGGAGCATTGAGTCCTGATGGCTATTATGCTAGATCTGAAGATTATGTGGACATTGTGCAGGGGAAAAGAGTGTAGGTTACTTGATTTAACTTTCTGATGTAAAATACCATAATCTAAAGATGCAGCCTTACTAATAATACTTGCAATTTTGTTGCTATGTACGTCTTTTATGTTTAATGGAAATTTAACATATGTTTGAGTTCCTGAAATATTGGTCTCAAAATTGAGTTCCTGAAATCCTGGTATAAAACTAAAAAAAATGCTTTTGAAGTTCTAAATCTTTAAAGGAACAGATTCATTGCGGAAAATATTGAGATAATAATTGTATATTTGGGCACTCAACTCATGATTCATAGAAAAGTAATGTTCTTTAGTTAACACTTTGAAAAGCTCATGTATTTCAGCTAATTTATTTAATAGCCTCAATTAAGGGTTGTTTTGAAAGCTTTAAAAATTTATAAATAAGTAAACAATAGTAACACCAATAACCAAAACTTTCTAGCCTTCACTGTTATGTGAGCTTTTTGTGTGAACCGGCTAATATTCTGTTTTAAAGATAGGTTTCTTCACCAATTTCTGATTTTCATTTTTAGAGATTACAGAGATTGTGCATGTTACAAAGAGTGTGCATGGTTAATGCTTATTTCAAAGCCCACAGTGGGTGCTTTTTGAAACGTAATCACAATTGAAATGATTTTGCTAAGATATCAACAGGAAGGAACTTCACTCTCTTTTTAACTTGATAATGGACTGGAGTGATTGAGTCTCCAAGTGCTTCGCCTTCATTCTACAGCATGTAAGCCCAGTTAAAGAGGAAAAGAATATTCTCATGACTTAAAAGACGTACCCATATACTTAGAAAAATCAACCAGATTTTCTTTGTACAGTTGGGTGATAAAATTATACTTTGCCTGGAAAATGGTGTTTTTTTGGGAAAACTTAAAAGTGGAGTGATGTAAATATGCTAAAGGCTTTTGTTGGCTGCAGTTAAAAAGCTTGATGGTGCAGAAAACACTGTTGAGATCCTGTTCTGTTGTTCACAGTCTTTTTTTTTATTATTATTATTTCGGGATGATTTGTATAGGCTGTATGCCTGATAGTATGTTTAGGTATGGCAGAAATGAATCTCACAAAAGTGCACTAGAGAATGTATCTTTCACTTTTTCTTGGGCACTGGTGATTTCTTTCTTTATTTTTGTTCGCTCTCAGTGTTGTCTAATGTGTATGGAAAATATTGTATATGGTAGAGGTTTTTACTCTAGCTTCGATCCAAAAGCCACAAAAAGGAATGATGACTTAGATGTGTGCATTTTTGTGTGTGTATATTTTTCGTTCAAAATTGAAGCACTGCACACTTCACCAGTGATTAGTTTCTGAGTTCACCTCATACCTTGGGTACTTAAGATATTTTTTTAAAGCTGGTCTAGTAAAACAAAATAATATCATATTCCTTTTAATACTCAGCTACATTTTCTTGGTCAAGATCTTCCGTTTTCAGAGGAAGGAGGTAGGTGTGGGAAAGAATGAAGGAAGGAGTCTCCAAATGCTTTTAATTTTCTAGATGTACATCTTCTTTTCTTCCCTTTCCATTGAAGATTTCAGGTGACTTAATGAATTTCAAGACAGTATGATTTAGGATAATTTTAGGCTTTATCCATCAATGGTGTCCTGGTAAATGTCTAACAACTGGCTCTATGCCCTCATTTATAGTGTTTGCCAATTTCTGTGGTATAAATACCTCTACCCTGGCTGATAGCAAGTTTCCAGTGTGAAGTCACTGCACATGGACTTGACACTAACAGCTCTGGGCAGCCATATGAGTCAGCGGTAATGTGCCACTGTTGATTACTATTTTTTCTATCAAATTTTTAATGTTAATTGGAAACACATTCTGTGCGGTGGAATCGTATGCTGTAACAGCAATACAATTAAGAGATGACAGCCAAAAACACTAAAGAAATACCAACTCTAAACTCAAGTTTGTCTAGATTGAGAGTGGCTTGTCTCCTAAATGTCATCAAAATATTCTAGATACCAAGAAATCTCATATAATGTCAAATATCAAAGGCGATGTTGGTCCCTTAGTTTATGTAATTAAAAAACACAAGTATTTATTTTAAAAATACAAGTAAAACTTAAGATTTCTGTGTTTGTAGTATTTTGGGATGTCTTCTGTTTACTTTCAGAGGAATATGGAATGTCCCCTACATAGCTAATGTGTACTTAATTAAAGGAAAGACTCTCCGCTCAGAGATGAATGAAAGAAACTACTTTGTTCGTGATAAATTGGATCCTGATATGGCTCTTTGCCGAAATGCTAGAGAAATGGTAAGAGAAGCAGGGATGGCAGGCTGGAATGTTGCCGTGGAGATGGCTTGCTTTACCAGTGGTTGTGTCATTGTGTTTTTTGCCCTTTTTCTTTCTAATTTGTAAGTACTAGCCAATTTTTTTGATTGTGTATTGAAAACATGAGGACAATTTTGGAGAATAATTTGTCAACATTTACCTTAGAAACAATTTCAGAAAGATTAGATTAGAAGGTCAGGCTGACTTTTTTTTTTTTTAGATTTTTTTTTTTTAAATTTATTTGACAGGTAGAGTTATAGACAGTGAGAGAGAGACAGACAGAAAGGTCTTCCTTTCGTTGGTTCACTCCCCAACTGGTCGCTACGGCTGCCTCTGCGTAGATCCAAAGCCAGGAGCCAGATGCTTCCTTCTGGTCTCCTATGTGGATGCAGCAGCCAAAGCACTTGGGCCATCATCCACTGCACTCCCGGCCACAGCAGAGAGCTGGACTGAAAGAAGGGCAACTGGGACTAGAACTCGGCGCCCATACTGGATGCCAGCACCACAGGTGGAAGACTAACAAGTGAGCCATGGCGCCTGCCCAGGCAGGCTTTTAAGTAACCCAGTAGATTCAGTTAACAAAGATGGAATTGTTACAAATGAGTTTTGCTTTTAGGAATACCTCTTTTCTGCCATATGAAATTCTGTATGGAATATTCAACCTAATTAAAATCAACTAGACTAAGCCTGGGTGAAATAATCATTTTATGTTTAACCCATTAAGATACCGAGTTTTCAATTCTGAAAATATTTCAGTGATACAATATTTATTTCAAAGTTACCATGTGTATATTTATTGCTCAATTAAAATTTTATATATAGGATGATGGGACCTAATGGGTTAAGAACGCATTTTTGTTTTGAAACCAGTGTCCGTATTGTCTGTAACTAGTTTTTTTTTTTTTATATCATCATTAGACACCAATTCCAAAAAAGCAGTTTCTTTACTACTAAATTGAGAGAAGGATTGAGATACATAGTATATTCCATCTATGAGAAAAACTAATGATGCATTGCTGTTCTACAAATATACATTCATTATAAAATGCAACTGATTGAAGGAAACATTTCTTTAAATGTATAAATATGTTGGAAGACATATTTATATGATTTTCTATTTAGAAATGATTGGGTTATTTTATTTCCAAATTTATGTGGGCAATTGTGGCTTCAGGAAAAATCAGAAAAGTTGGCAAGTATTTTTTTTTTTCTTAGTTTAACAAGGCATGTGTTGTTTGGATGTTTGTTTTCCCTCAAATCTATATCCATTATTATTATTGAACATCTCCATACCTTTGACTGTGTTTTGTGCTCATCTTTGGCTGATTTGAGTCAACAGCGCATCCCGGAATGGCCTCTGTCACTCATGTTTTCTTTGTCTTAATTATGTGTCTAATGAAAGTTCTACTAAGGAATGAGCTTGGATTTATATGTGATCCCCCACCCAGCACACATCCCCGCCAAAAAAAAAAAAAAAGGAAATAAAGGGCTGAAAAGGCTGAGGGTTTTGTGTGTGCGCGCTATGAGCTTTGCTTGTTCTGCATGTTGATGCGAAGGACGTTTCAGAATGTCAGCTTTTGTTCAAGAGCTGCTGTTTTTACTTACCAAAGAGTACCTGAGAGAGTATTACAGGTCGACTTACCCAGTGCTTCTCTTCATTTTAGACCCTACAAAGGGAAAAAGACTCCCCTACTCCGGAAACATTCCAAATGCTCAGCCCCCCAAAGGTGTTATTTTTATTTATTTTTTATTTATTTTGTTAATGATAGATTTGGTATATTACCTAGGAGTGAACTTTATTTAAGAACCTTCTTTGGTGTAGCTTGGTAAAATGTTTAGTATTCATGGATTAGCCATCTGCAATGTGTGTTGTGCGATTTGAGTGGGTGACCTTGTGCGATTGTCAATGCTTGGTTCTTTGAGGTGATTGACATCTCAACCATAAGATGTCCTTTATACCTGATTTTCTAGGTATCTTCTATTTTAAAGAGGGAGATGAGTTAGAAATAGGTATGATATAAAATACATCTTGATTAAAATGAAGTTTGAGTACTCTTCATCATTTTTTTAATTAATCACTAACTTGTTTTTATCATTAAAACAGGTGCAAAAGAGAAACCACTTGTCCTCAGTGCTGTTTGCCACACTGATTTGATTTAGGGCAAGGAGATGAAACTGGTTTTCTGTAGATGCTTTTATAGTATGTGACTAATTTCTGTGTTCAGTCTTTACAAATATTAGAACAATAACATAATTAAGTAGATTGATGAAATAATATTGATTCTTATTAAGAATGTGATATTGTCTTCTCTGGAGTGAAAAGAAGCCAAAAGAAGGACAATTCATTGCACTTTGGTGTATCAAAAGTATTTCTGCTTTCAAACAGGAATTTTTTCTAGGTTCAATGAGAAAGGCACAAAAACAATCCATTCTTTTTTTCAGTTGTACTTCAGTACTACTATAAATTAGTTTTGTGTGGTGACCAAGTTCACAATCAGATTTTCTTTTATCTTGTCATGCATGTTTTACTTGAAAAAGAAAAACTTGTATTCATGAATGAAATGTAAAAGTTGAAATTAACATGTATATACTTTTTCTAAGGCTACTTTACTCTTTGTATTTTTCCCTAAGGTTAATATTATTATTTCTTGACATATAGGGTATGTTTATGTACATTTCTAACAGACATGAATTTGGAAGGATATTATCAACTGCAAATTACAATATATCCCATTATCACAATGACCTCTGGCAAATATTTGAAAATCCTGTGGTATGTATTTCATATCCAGCTTTATAGTTTTTCTAGTTTTCCTGTATTGGGTAATAATAGGAAAATTAGGCAAGAGAATGTTTAAAAAGCGAAATAATATATTTCATGATCTATAGCGTAGATCTAAACTAAACTAAATAAAGACATATATTAGGTTTAGGGAAGGGAATTATGTAATTGTTTAATTTCTCTCAGTATTGGCTTTATACATTTAAAAACAGTACCCAGATTTTTAATTGCAATTTCAGAAGGATTTTACAAATAGCTCATATATAATGATATTTTGATTTTTAGGAAGAAAATTTAAGAGGGTAGTTTGGGAAAATATTTGCTATCTTATCATTTTGTTGTTTTGTTCTTGAAAAGTTGTTTTTTTTTAATTTTTTTTATTTATGTGACAGGTAGAGTTACAGACAGTGAGAGAGAGAGAGACAGAAAGAAAGGTCTTCCTTCCTTGGTTCACTCCCCAAATGGCTGCCACAGCTGGCGCTGCACCTATCCAAAGCCAGGAGCCAGGTGCTTCCTCCTGGTCTCCCATGGGGTGCAGGGTCCAAGCACCTGGGCCATCCTCCACTGCCCTTCCCGGGCCACAGCAGAGAGCTGGACTGGAAGAGGAGCAACTGGTGATGCAGGTGGAGGGTTAACCAAGTGAGGCATAGCGCTGGCTCCAAGGTTTTATAACAAAGAGCCACAGAAAATTTCAGAGCAAGCTGATTCAGCATATACAGACAGCTTACACTTGAGGACATGGCTTCCTTTAAGTCTAAACAGTTTTTTCTTTCTTTCCCTTTTTTTTTTTTTTTAACAGATTTGAGTGATAAAAAAGCTTTGAAAATTCCTGGAAAGTGCTTTTTATGAACAAGCTAGATTTCAAAATTTTTAACTCAAAATATACTTACTCTTTTATTCCATTTTCCCCACGAAGTATTTGAAGTTCTTCATACAATAATTAGGACTTTTTTTTTGTTTCGTGTTTCAGGGACATCTTTTCTTATATTGGCACATTTATTCAAGGGAAAATACTCTTCTAAATCACTGTTGCCAATAATGAAAACTTTAAATTAGTGAGACTAAATCTACCTGACAAGAATTGCCCTTTATTTTGTAGGAATAGTTGAGACCTGGAAATAATAAACCTAATGGCCTCTAAATACTCTGTTCAATAGTGAAAAAGATTATCTTTTGACATTTTAGTGTTTTAAAAGTACTTTTTTTCCATTTTAGCTGAATCTCTTCACCTTTCATACTAGTAGAATTGAAAAGAAATTTGTTTTTGTAGTGTGGATAAAATTCCATATTTTGCTATGGCATTGACTTTCTTGGTATTTAAGAACAAGGATTATTTGTTTTTTTAGATAATATTAGCTTCCAGGTAAGATGTACTAAATCATATCCTGAATTGAGAACGTTTATGTAAGAATTCAAGTCTTTGGAGAGTATGAGATGAAATGGCAGAATTGAATAGAAACTAATTTACTTTTCATTACTTTCTCTGGTGTTTGCTAAATTAGCCTAATTAGTATGCTGAGGGATAAAATACTTATTATCCTATTATCAGATTCCTAGGAAATTAGTGGAGTCACTTGTGCTCACAGTTTAAAATGTGGTCTGAAATGAGAATTTAGTGTGAATGCCTTAATGTAAAATTTTGGGAGCTTTATCTATAACTTCCAAAAAATCAATAGTGATATATAGGAAATAATAATGTAGCTCCTTACATGCAATGCTCACTTTTCATTTTCTTGCATATTTTAGAATCAAAACACTAATAAATTTTAGAGGAAATAATGAGATAATGTAGAAACCTGACCCTTAAAATTATATACTATGTATGTATCAAAATCAGTTGTTAAAGAATTTAAAGAGAGGCCGGCGCCGTGGCTCAACAGGCTAATCCTCCGCCTTGCGGCGCCGGCACACCGGGTTCTAGTCCCGGTCGGGGCACCGGATTCTGTCCCGGTTGCCCCTCTTCCAGGCTAGCCCTCTGCTGTGGCCCAGGAGTGCAGTGGAGGATGGCCCAAGTGCTTGGGCCCTGCACCCCATGGGAGACCAGGATAAAGCACCTTCTGCCATCAGATGAGCGCGGTGCGCCGGCCGCAGCGCGCCGACCGCGGCAGCCATTGGAGGGTGAACCAACGGCAAAGGAAGACCTTTCTCTCTGTCTCTCTCTCTCACTGTCCACTCTGCCTGTCACAAAAAAAAGAAAAAAAAATTAAAAAAAAAAAAAGAATTTAAAGAGAGTTTTGGTTCCTCTACATCAGATATATCGAGTTATATATAAAAAGATACACAATGCTAACAATGGCAAAAATTCCTAATAAAAAATTAGCTCCCCTGAAACCTAGCCTTAAAACTATTTTATTTTTTTATTTTTAAATTATTCTTCCTTAAAGGTGTATTTTTAGACAATATTTTTGGAAGCATATTTTGATTGTAATTATTATGTCTATGCTTCAGTTTTTCCTAAATGGCTCCTTACATCTGTACTTTGTAAAGAGAAAGTTCAGAATTTTGTTAAATAGCCTACATTATGGAAGAGATTATTTTTAGTTTTTTTTTTTTTTAAAGATCCATTTTATTTATTTGAAAGGCAAAATGGCAGAAGGAGAAAGATTTTCCATCTGATGGTTCATTCCCTAAATGGCCCTACTGGCCAGGGCTGGGCCAGGCTGAAGCCAGCGATGTGGAATTCAATTTGGATTTCCCACCTGGGTGGAAGGAGCTCAGGTACTTGGGTCGTTCTGCCTTCTCAGGCACATTAGCAGGGAGCTGAACTGGCACTGGAGCAGCTGGGACGTGAACTGTTGATCCAGTGTGGGATGCCAGCAGCATCACAGAGAGCAGCTCACCACTCTGTGCCATAATGCAGGTCACTTTTTCTTGTTTTGTTCTAATTTTAAATCACTCATGTTTTAATATATGCCAACTAAATACCGAATTTTAAAATGACCCAGGGAAACAACTTTTTAGCTAATATTTGAAAACCAAATCAAGATAGCATGGGTTCTGGTTTATGTGCCAGAGATGAGTCAAATAAGAAAATCAAGTTCATGCTAATAAAGAGGAATCATTTTTTAGTATAAGGCCTTATGTCTTTTGTTAATTAAAAGAAGTCAAAGTGTTAGTTACCCCATAATCATTCTTTGAAAATATTAAAAACAAAAGTGAAGGCAGTAATATTTAATTCATTTAAAAATAAAAATAGAATTTACTATAGAAGTATAAATAAGGCCAGTAAATGTATTAATTATTTTTTTCTGTTATTTGTTCGTAGGATTTTTTACTCACTTCTAATCATATATGCTAAATATGTACATATTTAGAGTAAAAATCTAGTCACTGTAAGATTTTTCAGTTTTAATTATCTTGAGGTATAATACTGCATAAATAAAAATTTTATGTTTCATAAGATGATGCGAGCATACACAAAAATCAGGAAAAGATTAAAATGTAAACATTTGTGAAATTTTCTGTTTTGTCCAATAAACACGTTATTTACAATTTGTTTAACCTCTAAGATTATATTTGCCAGTCAAGTATTTAGAAAAAGATACTTGCCTTAATACAAATATTTATTTTTTTGGCAGGACTGGAAGGAAAAGTATATAAACCGTGATTATTCAAAGATTTTCACTGAAAATATTGTTGAACAGGTTTGTATTAAAATTATTATGTTATATATATATAAACCATTTTGTTGTGTTTTTCAGAAGGCAATATTATTAATATTGGAACATAATGGAAAATGTTGTGAAACTGGAGAAGCATCCTTTAGGTTAAATTTATACGGTTTAATTACTAATTACCAATTATATAGTCCTAAGAATCATATTGCTATAAAAAATGTAGACTGTGGCGTTTAACAGTATGTTTAAAATCATGCCTTTTGTTTTTTAATTTTTTTTCCTGCAGTATATTTATTTGAGAATCAGAGACAGTGAAAGACAGGACAGAGGACTCGACTCTATTGGTTCACCCCTCAGATGTCTGCAAAATCAGGGATGGGGCCTTACTATGAGCCAAGAGTCAGAAAAAATTCAGGTCTCCCACTGGAAAGCAGCCAGTTATGTGAGCCCTTGCTGCTGCTTCCCATGGCCTGCATGGTAGGAAGCTAAGGTCTGTAATAAAGCCAGGCAAGCCAGTGTGGGATGCTGGACTCAATGTCGACGCCACATCATTTTTTTTAAATCCTGTCAAGTATTGTAGCTTTCTGAAACTGCTAAAAATAAGGAATCATTGACATATAGCAGGTATACAACTCTATCAATGAAAGTTTGAAAGAAATTGGATTCGTTTCTCAGGTCTTTTAAAATGTGAACCATAGTTTAGTGTAGTCCTCAAGAGTATTGGTAAGGTCTTCTTTTCAAGGATATAAGGTATCATCAATTCTGAGATGCACCGTTGTTTTATGCACCTTAAGAAAAAAAGTTGTACCAATTAAACCATGGCACAATGTGTTTTCATCATTTAGAATGTTTATGCATACTGGAAGGAGTATTTTAGACTTACTAAGACACAGATGTAGTGAACCTTCTCATGAGGATGCTGTGTTTTATAGCCTTGTCCAGATGTCTTTTGGTTCCCCATATTTTCTGAAAAAGCCTGTGATGAACTGGTACAGGAAATGGAGCATTACGGCCAGTGGTCTGGGGGAAAACATCACGTAAGTTGAAATTTCACGTGAAGAACTGAAATGTCTTCTGTGGTTCAGAGGGTAAATAATCAGAGGGTTCAGGAGGGATACGTCCTTGTTTTTATATTTTGCTGAGTCCTTGACCTAAATGAACTGCATGGGCCAAGGGTTTCCAGAGAACTCTAGTTTTAGTCTAATTTGACTCCTAGCTGGTTATTGGACACTGAGGAAGTCATTTAGTCTGTCTGGGTCCTGAGTTCTCATTTATGCACCTGATGATACTGAATGGTCTGAGAGGGTCCTTGTCCTGAGGCTGCAGATGGCCAGGTGATGTGTGTCCTCACTGGGTAATGCTGTTCTTTTCCAAAGCCACTTTGTGGACCTTGCGTTTTCACAGTGAGCTGTAGTGATGATGATGATAAACTCTTCCGATTTACTGTCAGAACTGTTTTTCTGTATTAATGCAAGAAAGAGACATGTATTTGAATGGCTTTGGTGTGGGTCAGTTTTGCACGTGAATTCATTGACAAAGACTTGGCAAGAAATATGACTGAAGGTGGCTCAGTGTGTTTCTTTTCCTGTGAAAACTCATCGATGCCAGTTGTTTAACAGTACAAAAGCGTCTTAATACAGTACTCGGAGTATTATTGCATTTGCTCAGTTAAATCTTCCCGCTAGTTAACAGATCAGGGAGGAAAATTCAAAGTCGAGGAAGAATTTGAAGTCAGTAGTTTGTGGAACAATGAAAAGCAGTTGTTATAAGACTTTGGGGTCATGTATAGGAATGAGGCACATTAGCAGGGAAAGCTTACTTTCAGGTTGGTGGACCATAGGGTAGTGAGTAGGATCTACCCATCCAGCAGCTAAGGCTGCCGCAGGAGCCATATAAAAAAAAAAAAAAACAAAATTAAAGCACTCTCCTTTTTAGGGGAAATATGGAAACTTAGGAAGTTAATTCAGCGAATTTATTGTTTGTACCTCATATATTCATTTGTATGAAAGGAGGCTGCTGCCACTGCAATACTTTGCTTCATCATTGGTATATTTGCAAAGCCATGATACCTAGGTTATTTCAAAAGTTTTACAATTAAAGCAGATGGTATGTCATAATTGAACAACTGTTAACTTTTATTGTCCATTATGATCAGTGATTGAAAAAAATACTAAGATAATGTGAATTGCATGTGGGGTTACACTTTATGTTGTCACTGATGCTGTTTCTAGGATAGTCGTATATCTGGTGGTTATGAAAATGTCCCGACTGATGATATCCACATGAAGCAAATTGGTCTGGAAAATGTATGGCTTCACTTTATCCGAGAGTTTATTGCACCGGTTACATTGAAGGTCTTTGCAGGATATTATACAAAGGTAGCAATTCTTCAACCACTCCTGCCTACTCTTTACCAATTTTTAGACAAATATGTTTTTTCTTGTTTTTATCGCTTAGCAAATCCACTGGATTATTTGCTTTTTAGGGTTTTGCGTTACTGAATTTTGTAGTAAAGTATTCCCCTGAAAGACAGCGCTCTCTCCGTCCTCACCATGACGCTTCTACCTTTACCATCAACATTGCCCTCAATAACGTGGGAGAAGATTTTCAGGTAATTATGACTTTTATTTTAAATTTTCAAAAGTTGTCTTTATGAAAAAAGGCTTTCCCTTAGCTTCTTATTTAGATTCTCTTCAGACAGCATGATTTGAATTCTGTTGCTGATTAAAAATTAAAAATAGTTAGCTGATATATTTATCTCTTTTAACTTTTGTAGGGAGGTGGATGCAAATTTCTAAGGTACAATTGCTCTATTGAATCACCAAGAAAAGGCTGGAGCTTCATGCATCCTGGGAGACTTACACATTTGCATGAAGGACTTCCTGTTAAAAATGGAACAAGATACATTGCAGTGTCATTTATAGATCCCTAAGTTATTTACTTTTCATGGAATTGAATTTTTTGCAATGGATGATTGGCATGAACATGTCTTTGAAGTTGTGCTTGAGAAGATGAGAGGAATATTTAAATAACTTCAACAGAACAACTTCACTTTGGGCCAAACATTTGAAAAACTTTTTATAAAAAAAAATGTTTGATGTTTTTAATGTCTGCTCTGAGCCTCGAAATACAGGTTAAAGAAGAAAAGAAAGAGAAAAAAAAGTAAAAGTAAATATTTATTTCTATGCTTTACTCTCTCAGAATGATGACGAATTTCTGAATTTGTTTTTCAAGTTGATAAAATATTCAGGTACAAATGGTCAAGTGACAAATAATATTTTCTTATTTAAGACAAGTCTGGAGAGAATGTTATTTATCAATATGTAGGGGAAATGTAGACACAATGGATATAAATGAAAATTAGCAAGTTTTGAAACCTTAGAAATTTGATTTTGACTAAATTTGTATGCAGTTATTTAATTACACTTTTGACCACCTATCCAGACAGATCTTTTACAATAATTACTATGGGAACACACAAGAAATATTGCAGTGTTCTTCCTCAAGAAAATGCAAACACAACCAAGAAGCATATCCACTGAAAACATTGTTGAGATTTTATAGACAAATTATCTTACATTTGTATTAGAAATCAAATCTTATGTTCCTGCAGATGAATCCTCCCAGAAGGTTTCTTATAAGCAGATGTTGCATTTAGGAAAAGCGTCTAGGCCTTTCCTTAAAGTATATCAGGTATCAAGATCAGCAAGTATCCTTATGTCAAAACAGCTTTTTTTTTTTTTAAAGTTTTGTTTCCTTTTTCATTCTAGAAAAGAGTGAGAAAAAAGAAAAAAAATCATTGAGATTTACAGTACATTTTATGATATTTTTAACTACTTGAATTTTGTATCAGGAAAATAAAATTGTTGAGCCTTGCTTTTTCCCTCTTGCCCTTTTCCTCTCAGTTTTTTCTGTGGAGGGGCAGGGTGGGAGGGAGAGAAGGGTTATTTGCTGTTTTCTCTTCCAGGCATAATCTGTTTTACCCATTGAAGTCTTTTTATTTTCTTCCCTCTATCTCACTTTAAAAAAATTATCCAGCAAAAATATTTGTTGACTTGATTTTTTTTTTGCCATTTCTCTGAGTGAGGTTTAAATATCCTTATTGTAGCTACTGTTTTTAATTTAAAGGTTAAACTTGAAATAAGTTCTTAATCATGGTGCCAAAATTCATTTTTCTAACACTATGTGTTGGAAAATTATGAAAAATAAAATAATTTAAAATGAGTGTTTGTTCTGTTTATTTTTGGTGACATTTTTAGAAGTGAATGCATGCTGGAATAGTCTGAAAGGGCGCCTAAGTGTAAAGGCTATGGTTTTTTTCATTTTGCTTGGTGGATTTAGTAATATCTAACTTAGCAAAATCCCTCTGATTTAATTATAAATTGAATTGCAAAACCCTCAGCTTTAGAGTGAATAGGGATTTGGTCTAACTCATTTTACAAATGGGGAAACAGAGACCAAATGTTTATTCAATATGTATTAAGTTAGTGGTGTATTTTGAGTCTCTACTATAGGCCAATTGCTGTTCCCAACACTGAGCAAATAGTGATGAACAAGACATTACAGTTACTAGATATGGACTTAGGAAATAAAGAACTTGTGTTCTACTGTTGTTCTGCTCTTTGGTGACACTTAACACTAAAATAAATTCCTATCCATCATCTAGGGTGAGAAAGAATTTTAGTAATGACTTTGAATTACATTACTGTGCTTCAGGGATTATATTCGAAGTCCTTAACAATTGGTATAGAGTAGATGCCACTCACTCAAAGCAGACTATGGTTTATAAACCTGTGCAAGCCAGTCTAACGTCCCCTGTTTGCAGTTCCTTTTACCTGTGATGTCTATGAGAGGTCAGCTATTGTGACTCCTCATCTTATGCTGTGTTTCCAGAAGTTGGATCAAGGCAGTTGACCAAACATACTTTTTCATCTTTGTTATTCAGATTCCATAAAAGAATATAAAATGTACTTTTAGAAAAAAATGATTCATAATTAGTGGAGGAAAATAAGAAAACTGCTCATGATTAGATCAGAAAATTTTGAAAGATAGAAAGCAAGTGGGTTTGATGGACAGAGAAAGCTGCAACTTGAAACATACTCATCAGAAGACTGATTCATTCGTTGTATTAAATGCCATGTAGTCTTTCTAAAGAATTATATATATTTACCTACATATATACAGAATATATAGCAATCATATATCTCTAAGAGATAAATCTGTAACGGTTTGTCACGCACACCATTTAGAATATGATATCATATAGATTAAAAACAAAATTACATGTTGTTATATATTAATGTTAGCCGTCACAAAACACACGGAATGCCAGAGTAAGGGAAAGGGTTTATTGGGGAACACCCAACAGACCGGAGTGAAGGGGTGGCGAAGTGAAAGAGAGAGAAAGAGAGTATGAGAGAGAGAGAGAGAGAGACAGAGGAGATGAGCTAGCAAGGAGAGAAGAGAGAGAAGAGAGATGAGAGGAGACAAGAGAGAGAGCCAAGAGAACAGAGGAGGAGGCTAGAGAGAAGAACCAAAAGAGCGCAGAGAAGCACCAAGAGAGCGCGTGTTCAGGAACAGGCCCTTTTAAAACTTTGCCTGAGGGCGGGCAGGGAAGCAGGAACATCGAATCCCACTAGGATGGGGGTGGAGCTTGACCACAGAGGTTGGGCCATGTGGCCACCTGGCTAAAACTGTGCCAGTTTCCTAACACATGTGTGTATAGAATTTTCTGGAAAATATTCAAGAAGGGAATATACTCTGGACACTAAGTAAATGAAACTTAAGCCTTTTACATTTTCTACCTTTGCTGCTGTAATCCTGTGGAAATTATTTGTGGATAAATTGTTTAATAGAAAAAATAGTAAGCAAAGGATAATATTCTTATAACTAATTTAATTTGAGTTCAGGGAAGTATATTGGTGTCAGTAGTAACTATTCATATGTGTGTGCATACATTACCAAGGAACTTTGCCCATCACGGTGGCATTTTTTCTAGTTTATAATGAATGCAGGAATCAATATGAATAATTTTCTCTAATACAGATATTCCAGCAGTAATCTAGTCTATTAATCATCCTCATTCTGCTTTATTTTTGAAAAATGCTAGTAATTTACTTGTCACATACCCTACAGAATAAAAATATGTAAAGTAATAAAATATGAATTGGGTGGTCCATCCTGGTGACAGAATACCTTTATATAGTCCCTCACTCCTATTTTCCTGTCAGTTTTATGGACTTCCTAATTGCTATACTTACTAAGCCTTAAAGCCCATCTTACATGAGATTTGTTGGATCTGTCATTCACTTAGAGTATGAAGTTGTTTATTCCACAGAAAAGCACAGTAGAATTTTTAGTCACAATTGAATCAGTCTACAAATAACGCTTTATACTTTCGGAAAATTTGTTTCTGAAGACTTCACGAGAGTGACTTTGTTAAGCAGCAGTTTTTCTGTAGCCTTTTAGAATTACAAGCTATATGTTGTGTGTTGTTTTTTAGAATAATTCTTTATTAAAAAAGAAAACCATTGGGGAGAAAAATAGGGTGACATGTGTAAAGCTCTTTGATGAAAGCAGTGACAAAAACTTTCCAATTTATTTTCACTGGAGTGAGAGATTCTGTCCAATGATTGACTCCCTGAATGCATGCTACAGCCAGGGGCGGGCCAGACCAAAACCAGGAGCCTGCAGCTCAGTCTGGGTGTCAGACAGCGAGCAGGACCCAATACTGAAGCCGTCATGTGCTGCCTCACGGTATGCACTTGAATGAGACACTGCACTGGAAGCAGAATCGAAACTCCACATGAGATCCGCATCCCAAGCAGTTTCTAATCACTGTGCCAAACAATAACCCCATGGAAGTCGTGGAGTTTAGATTAAGAATTGGGAAAAGTATGGTAACTAGTAATGAATATTTTAAAATTGTACATGTTGACCTGCTTTAAAATTGAAAAATTGTTAAATTGTTTTGATAAAGAAAAATTGAAAAGGTGAACAGGTAGGCTGGGCTTTGTGGAATCGTAAGCCTGAGAGCATTTTTTATTTGTTTTAAAATATACTTTTGTTTCTTTCTTAGTATATTAAAATAGTTTTTAAAGTATTTTTTAGAAAAGTGCCTTCATTGCTAACATGTTATTGACAAAGCGCTGATGTTTATTTGATAAATCAAGAGACAGTAATTAGTTTGGATACTGTTGTCACCACTGACAAGTCATTGATTAAAAATATGAATATATGTACTGCTTTGGGAATTAGGAAGGAATTTCTACCTATTAACAATACAAAGCACATAAATAATCAACTTAAAAAATAATGTTAGCAGATGAAAAAGATAATGCATACCATAAAGAAAACATTGTTTTTCAAATTGTCCTCACCCTAAAGTAAATACTAGCCTACAAAATATAATTAAAAGAGAAGTAGGAAAAACAGTAATTTTTATAGTCCTGGGTAATGTTTAATTACAAAATAATTTTTGAAGATATTCTTAGTGCTCTTTTAGAAGGGGGATGTGCAATGATAGAAACAACCCCTACTAAGGACACTTAGATTTGACAAAACTCACTAACGCAGAACCAGATAAATTAAAGCATATTTTCTTCTAATTAGCATTAATATTAGGTAATTGACTGATTGAAAACAGTGCAGATTTGAAGAAGAGATTGTCGTGTTAAACTTTGTTTTACTTATCTGTTTATATGGTGTATAAATCTTGCCAAATTGTGACATCACAGCCCCACCTTGTGGTGAGAATAGATAAAAGCAAAATACAAGAGCTTTAAATGTTTGTTAGTTTAAACTATTTTATAAAAAATTTAGATTGGGAACGGCCATTGTGGTGGAGCGGAAAAGCTGCCACCTGCGACTCCGGCATCCCATATGGGCATCGGTTTGTGTCTCTGGGCTGTTCATTTCTGGTACAGCTGCCTGCTAATGAACTGGGAACTCAATGGAGGATGGCCCAAGTTCTTGGGCCCCTGCCACCCACCTGGGAGACCTGGATGAAGTTCCTGGCTTTTGGCTTCATTCTGGCCAAACCCTGGCCATTGTGGCCATCTGGAGAATGAACTAGCAGATGGAAGATCTCTCTCTCTCTCCCTCTCTCTCTCTCCCTCTCTGTAACTCTTTCAAATAAATAAATAAATCTTTAAATTATCGTGTAATACTTGTCCATCTTTATGAGGTACAGTGCAGTATGCAGCACATGTACACATCCCAACAGGAAATTTGTCTGCCAATTTTCTCATCTTTCTAAATCATGCTTTAAAATTTTTGCTTAATGCCTTATACAAATTAAAATTATAAAAATTACATGATTTTTTCAGGAATTTTTTTAAACCTCTGTGTTCTGATACAATGACAATTTGTAAAAAGAGGGATTGTGATATTCTGAAATAAGAGAAGTTATATTTCCATTTAGCACTGTTGAAGTGACTTGTTTTCTAATACACTTTTTAAACTGCTATTTTCAATATGGAATATGTGCCTGAATTAATAATGAAGTTGGTATAGAAGCAGTTTGAATCAATTACAACTGGAAAGGCAATTGATTTGGAATAATGTAACTGACATAATATTACAAGAGCTGTTCCTTAGGACCTTACTGAAAAATAATGTTATTTGAAAATCTTTTTTTTTTTTTTGCCTTTGTAATTGTCACTTGACTGGTTAAGTGCAATCATGGGGACAAGACTCCAGTGGCACAACAATTGGGGAGATTCAGACATAGGACGTTATCTCTTCTGGCTTTATGAGGATTAATTGTATTTGGTCCTGCTGTAGCTGTTGAAGGGAGGTTCCCTAAGGTGGTTTTGATTCATACCAGTTCCTGCGTATTCTGATGTTAATCACACATCCTTCTTGATCACCCTTAGCATCCTTTGGGTCACCTTGTACCCTGGCTGCTGGACTGAATGCAGGGGATCCTCAACTAACTATAGTGGTATCATTAATTTTTATACTATGCCACAACAGTTTCCCCATTGCTCTTCTAAGAACCAAGAGGAGAGAGAATAAAAAACAAAACGTATGTAGTCTCACACTGGCTTTGTGGCGCGGTGGGTTAAACTTCTGCCTTTGACACTGGCATCCCATATGAGCAGCAGTTTAAGTCCTGAGGGTTCCACTTCCAGTCCAGCTACCTGGCATTGTGCTTGGGAAGACAGTGGAAGATAGAGTGAGTACTTGGGCCCTTGCCATCCATGTGGGAGACCTGGATGGAGTTCCAGGCTCCTGGTTTTGACCTGGCCCATGCCCTGCCTTTGTGACCATTTGGGGAGCGAGCCAGTGGATAATCTCTTTCTCTGTCTCTCCCTCCCTCTTTTTGTCTTTGTAAATCTGCCTTCCAAATAAAATAAATCTTAAAAAAAATGTAACATTGAAATGATTTTGTGCTTGGGACATGAAGTTTCCAAAGACTTTTCTCAATGAACCACACCACACCTCCAGAGCTTACACCCTTGTATATTCATCTCACACCCACGTCGTGTTGAATCCAAGTGAATCTTCTGTAACTCATAGAATGAAATAATGACTGAAAAACATCCAAATAAAGTTATGAGAAGCCTGTGGTTTTGATCTCGTGGAACATCTTAAGACACTCCCTCCAAAATCGAGGTGCCGCACTAGGGAAAGCCTGTGCCACGGGGAAGGGCAATTAGCAAGTCCTCAGATAGAACAGCTCAGCTCCCTGTGCAGATTTCACCATGCACAAGAATGATTTAGGCATCAGTCCTAGCGAAGCCTCAGATTAAAATGTGCCCTGTCAACATCTGCCTGTAACCATGTGAGACGCCAGTGAAAGCCATCCCTGTGATCTCAGTCGATCCACTGAGCTATGAGAGAATGATGACTTACTGTTTTAAATCATTTAACCTTCTACCTGGTTTGTTACAAAGTTATGGATAACAGAAGCAGGAATAGTTGCCTATACTGCATTTCTCAGACTGTCCTCTGAGCAAGGGAGTGGGTTGTTCACTTACCTTTTGTTCTCAGCCATGACTCCTGAGGGTAAGAACTGATTTTTACTAAGTCCTCACTTCTGGAGCCTTGCAGACAGTCTGCTTCACAGTAGGTACTTGCCTAATGATGGGTAGTTGGAAGTTTGTTTTATGTCTGACATTTTATTATGTTTGAATCAAAATGATCCCCCCCGGGGGGGGGGAGAGGAGAAATTAATTTAACATGTAGACAAAGTAGAAATATGTCTATGTGTACTTTAGATATAATGTATGAAGTGAAGGCTTGGGAAAGATTGTGTGGTTTGTTCCCAAACAAAGCTATGTTGGGGGCCTTGATTTGGAAAAAGTGATTGACTAGTACATTATGAAGAAGGAACTGCTCACTGTGGCCCTTATCATTCTGGGCATTCTTGGGACAGGGAGTGATCAGGTTAGTAATAGGTTCTTAGTAACTACACATGTTTTTTTAAAAAAAAATTATTTGAAAGATACACGTGGATAGATGGATAGAGATCTTCCATCTGCTGGTTCACTTCCCATATGGCTTTAACAGTTGGGGCTGGGCAGGGATGGGACAAAGCCAGGGGACCAGAACTCAATCCAGTCATCCATGTGGGTGGTAAGGTTCCCAGTAGCATCACCTGATGCCTAGCAGAGTACATATTAGAAGGAGACTGGATGGCTGGCACCACAGCTCTCTTGGCTAATCCTTCGCCTGTGGCATGGGCACACCGAGTTCTAGTCCTGATTGGGGTGCCAGATTCTGTCCTGGTTGCTCCTTTTCCAGTCCAGCTCTCTGCTGTGGCCTGGGAAGGCAGTGGAGGATGGCCCAAGTGCTTGGGCCCTGCACCCGCATGGGAGACCAGGAGGAAGTGCCTGGCTCCTGGCTTTGGATCGGCACAGTGCACTGGCCGTAGTGGCCATTTGGGGGTTAACCAACGGAAGGAAGACCTTTCTCTCTGTCTCTCTCTCTCTCTTGCTGTCAAACTCTGCCTGTCAAAAAAAAGGAGACTGGAGTTGGGAATGGAGCCTGGACTGAACCCCAGGCACTCCAATATGTGACGCAGGCCTTCAAATCAGAGTTTTAACCATTGCACCAAGAGCCCAGCTGAGTGCTTTTAAAAGCATTACGTTTGTATACTAAAAAATCCATACTAACTTTAGGCTGCAAAATAGACCTAAATTAGTCTGCAAGTGAAGAGAGTGGGTTTTCAAATGACAGGGAGACCGTAGTCTTGATGTTTGGTTGTCCTGGAACTACTGTTAGCTTGGTTACAGATTGCATTGCTACCCAATGTGGCCTCTTCGTTTTGACCAAACATCACTTTAACTACATTTACTCTGGTCTTAGTGATGTAATAGTAACAAAAATAAAGCTTTATAATTTTTAAAGTAATCTGCCTATATAAATCTGTTTCATAATTAATTACTTAAAAGAATTGAATGGGATTGGTGTCAGAAAAAAACTTAGAAACTTTTTGTCTGCTTGCAAATGGTAGTTTGAAGAAAAAAACAGACTCGGGAAGTAATATTTTTAAATAAACATTGAGGTATTTTGAAGTTTTTTAAATTGGTGAATGAATTGGCGAATCTAACACATTTAAAAAGTAACAAATGTGAGTTAAGTGTGCAAAGTGCTAAGGAAGACTTGAGAAAGGTGAAAGAATTAAGTGGATATAAATCCACATCTAACTTGCCACTGGTTAGAAGACTTGGATCTACTAGCCAGGGACAGTTGTTTGGCATTAAGAGGTCAGGCCTGGGCCAGTGCTGTGGTGTGATGGGTGAAGCCATAGCCTGGGCCAGTGCTGTCGTGTAATGGGTGAAGCCATAGCCTGAGACGCTGGCGTTCTATAAGGGCACCAGTTCTAGTCCCTGCTACTCCCCTTTCAATCCAGCTCGCTGCTAATGGCCTGGAAAAGCAGTGGAAGATGGCCTAAGTGCTTGGGCCCCTGCACCCACATGGGAAATCCCAAGCAAGCTCCTGACGCCTGGCTTTGGCCTGGCCCAGCCCTGGCCATTGCAGCCATTTGGGGAGTGAACCACTTCTGTCTCTGTCTCTGCTTTTCCTTCTCTGTAACTCTGACCTTCAAATAAATAAATCAATATTTAGCAAAAAATATTAGCGGGTAGGTTAAAGAAAAGATGTCAGGCTTCACCCAATGCTGACTATTGCGATCATCTGGGAAGTGAACCAGTGAGTAGAAGATCTCTGTTTCTCTCCTTCTGTCTGTCTGTCTCTCTCTCTGTATCTGTAGCTCTGAGTGTCAAATAAATAAGCAAACTTTTTAAAACAAAGACTTACAAGATGTCATATTATTACATTTTTTTTGGACAGTATGGTATTTGCCATGTATTTCAAACCGTTTCATCCTCCAACAGAGTCTGCTGCAAATATTTAGCCATAGATTATAGTATGTTTTAAGGTCTAAAATGACAACAGAACAAGAATTACCAATCAAGTACTTGTCTGTGTGGCTGCTCTCTGCTCGTAGCCCTGAATCTTAATCTTCACTATAGCTTTCTCTTGTGGCAGTAGATGGACTGCTCACTGCATACACATGTGCTCTCTCGATTCGCTTGCCACTCACAGTTCATGGGGTCATACTGTTGCTTTTGGCCAGTGTCCAATGGACAGAAATGATGTGGCTTGCTCACAAAGTTGAGCATTAGAGCTCTTATTTACTTAGTTATGCATTTTAAAGACGAAGAGATAGAAGAGGAAAGACAGAACAACCTTCCATCTTAAGATTTATTCCCCAAATGCCCACATCAGCTAGGACTGAGCCAGGCTGAAGCTGAGAGCCAGTTTCTCAGTTCAGGTCTTCCTTCTTGGTGGCAGGGACCCAAATACTTGAGCCATTACTTGCTGCCTCCCAGCATGCTCACAAGCAGAAAGCTGGAATCTGGAGCTGAGCCAGGACTTGAACCCAGATACTCCAATATGGGATGTGGGTGTTCCAAGCAGTATCTTAACCACTGTGCCAAACATCTGTCTTCAAGAATCCATGTTAGAGACTTTGAAGTATATATGCTTGGACTGAGATGCCTGGAATCAGTTTGAGGGGAGTTGTCCTGAAGAGTTGCCAGGCCACAACAGCTTTATGTGAGAGAGATATTTCTCTCAGTTTGTATGTTAAGCCACTGAAATTTCTGTCTGCAAGACACCTAACTTTAACCTAATACAAAAACACAAGTAAGAAAGTAAGAGCATACTTTCAGAGGTTGTGGAAAACGGGAATTGAATTTATTTTGGTGCCGAACTGTTTTTGATATCCATTTCCACATACTAATGAAAATAAATTGCAACAAAGTAAACAGATTATTATTTTTACTTGAGAGGTGAGGGTGGGGGAAGAAACAGGGAGAAAGAGAGTGAATTACTATCTGCTGGTTCTGAGGCTAAAGCTCGGGTCTGAGAACTCAATTCAGTCTCCCACATGGGGCAGACTGATGTCGCACAGGGTGCACATTAGCAGGAAATCAACCAGGAGCCAGAGCTGGACATCAAACCCAAACTTGAATGTGGGACATGCGTGCCCTAAAACCAACAGCTTACCCACTGGACCAAGAGCCTGCCTTAAAACCCGTAGTTTTAATTCTACTTATCCATGAAATTTTTGAAGTACTCCCATAATACTTTATTCAGAAAAGGTAGTTTTCAGTTTGTGTTTATTTTCAAATAAGAATTATCAGGGTGTTGTGATTTAATTTGTGTCAATTAATAGTAGGATCCAAGGACAGATATTCCAAGTTATTTCTTATCCCCACTATAAACAAATTCCTGTTCAAACTTTCGTGGTTATTAGGCATTCAGTCTCACTTGAAGACTTCATTTAGGGGCCCAGTGTTTTACTGCAGTGTGTCGAGCCACCACATGTGATGTGGGCATCTTAGGATGGAGCTCTGGTTCATGTCTGGGCTGCTGCACTTTTGATTCAGCTCCCTGCTGCTGTGCCTGGGAAGGCAGCAGAAGATGGCCCAAAAGCTGGGGCCACTGCCGCCCATATGGGAGACCCATATGAAGTTTCTGGATCCTGCCTTTGTGGCCATTTGGGGAATGAACCCGTGGATCAAAGGTTCTCTCTTGCACTCTTTCTCTCTCTCTCCTTCTCCTTTTGTCTATCAATCTGCCTGTCAAATAAATACATAAACAAATAAATATTTTAAAAAGTAAACTTCAGTTAGTGACTGTAAGTGTCAGTTACATGCCCATCAGTGCATACGAAATTGTGAATGTAGCCTAAACATCATCGCAGTCCACTACAGGCAATTCACTCCATTCTGATACAGAAATAGCAAAGTGCTTTCAAACTATGTGGAAGTGTTTTTGCAGTTTATAATTCAAATTCCTATTTGTACACATGGGAATGATATGAAGAAAATACATTTTAATGTTGGTTTTCATCCACAGTAATCACAAGCGTTCCTCTACGGTGTCGTCGTTCTTCACTGGTTGTCGTATGACCACCTGTGGAAGCTCCTGTCCTTGAAGGCGGCATGCTGGACGCCGTGTTAATGTCTGTTGAGGCACACTCTTTTCCCCTTGGAATCATTTGCCAGTATGTCCATGGAAACGTGACGGGCAGATCTGAATTCAATGTGCTAGATCTATGTATAGAAACGAAGAGAAGAGTTATTCATCTTTCACATTTTGTTAACACAGTTTATCCAATTACTTTTGGTGGGGCATCACAACTGTACTTACATTATGGTACTAGCAGTGTGCAGTCAGGTAAAATTGTGTTTTCCTTCACATTATAAGCTGTTATGCACTGACTTGCTCTCTTGCTTTTGTTAAGTCAAGTGTAGAATGCTGTTAAAAGGGGCTGGCGCCCTGCCACAGCAGGTTAAACCCTGGCCTGCAGTGCTGGCATCCCATATGGGCGTTGCTTTGAGTCCCAGCTGTTTCACTTCCAATCCAGCTCCCTGCTAATGTGCTTGGGAAATCAGCAGAGTATGGCCCATGTTGTTGGGCCCCTGCACCCATGTCAGGGACCCGGAAGAAGCTCCTGGATCCTGGCTTCAGATCAGCTCAGCTCTGGCTGTTGTGACCACTTAAGGAGTGAGCTATCGGATGGAAGACTCTCCCTTTCTCTCTCTCTCTCTTTCTTTCTTTCTCTCTCTCTCTCCCTCTCCTCTCTTCTCTGTGTAACTCTTTCAAATAAATAAAATTTTAAAATTAGACTTTATTTTTATTGGTTTAAAATTATGATTTTAGTGTCTTGGAATCTTTGTGAAAGCTGATTCTTTCTTTCAACAGAATTTTACATTTTCCTCTGAGCTCACGTTACCCAAAAGGATGGGTAAGCCAATAACTACATCTTGGTAATTTATAAAACTGTTCAGAAAGATGAAACAAGATTGGAATTGCTTCCTGTATTCTTCTAAACTTTCTATTTAGAGTGCTGATTATGACTACAGTTTGTGTGTGTGTGTGTGTGTGTGTGTGTGTGTGATGGTGAAAGTATCATTTCAAACCAATTTATTTTTATGAGAAAAAGCATTCTAAAAAGCAGTGTATCCAGCATACAATCACAATGCTGAAGAACATTGACTAAGCATAAGCACAGGTAAAGGATGGGATGATGCACTGCTGAAACTAGGAAGTAGAGTGCAACAAGGTAGGAGTAGAGTCTAGTTCCCACAGTGGGGATATCCTCCCCCTAAAGGAATACACTTTTTTGCAGTTAAATGAAAATAAAATACTGAGCCTTGAAGTTTTCGAAAGTTAACTTGGAATTAAGAGTTTAGTGACTCTTAGCCATGTCATTCTATTGGAATCACCTGGTAGGGGCTGGTATTGTGGCATAATGGGTAGAGTCGGCATCTGTGATGCTTGCCTCCATATGGCCCCAGTTCAAATCCCAGCTGCTCCTGAACCTGCTCCCTGCTAATGGTCTGGGAAATCAGTAGAGAATGGCTCAAGTGTTTAGTCCCCTGCCACCTGTGTGAGAGACTTGGAGGAAGCTCCTAATTCATGATTTCATCCTAGCCCAGTGCTGGCTGTTGCAGTTATCTGGAGAGTGAACCAGTGGATGGAGGATCTCTCTCTTTTCTCTCCCTCTCTCTCTCTTTCTCTCTCTCTCTTTCTGACTTTTAAATAAGTGAATACATTTTTTAAGAATTAGCTGTGAAAAATTTTATAGCATTTAATACTATGAGTTCTCACCCAGACCTATTAAATTCCATTCTTTGGCAATACCACAGAGCCATCAGCTATTGAAAAGCTACCCAAATGCTTCTAATATGCAGTAAAGCTTGGCAGGATCTGACCTAGCTTAACTCTCAAAGGTTCAAGATTACTTCTATTACTGCATAATACTCCTTGCCTACACAGAGCTTACTGTTTAAGAGTTTCCAGCTAATTAGTCGATCATGCTAAAGGAAAAATATCTGATCAATCAGTTGTTAAATAACAATCTACGTGAAATGTATATTTCTATTTTGAAAGAGAAAACAAAGCAGAACAAATAAAACCCCTTCAACTTCTCCCTGAAGGTATGCTGCTTCCAGAGACTTGACCAGTGCTGAGGACGTCATGTTAGATCTAGTGAAATCACACAAGAGAAAACCAGCTTACCCATAACAACCTTGATTCCACCAAATAATCAGAGTTCTTTCAGGCATGGACTTTTTCTGCTTTAGTTCCAAAAACTCCAGTTTGATAAACTTCATGAAGCTTAAAGATATTCTGTTACAATATTAGTACAATGAGAAAGAAAACGTCATTTAGCCCCACCCCTTTCCCATGTCCATGGACCCTGCTTGGACATTTTGTAATTGCTCATCTGTGGTTGAAAAGCTCTTGTTATCAGAATGCTTTGCAGTGTATCAAGCAGATATCTGTTGCTTTGCTAACTTCTTCCCATTGACTTTAATTCTCCCTCCTGGAGAAACCCAGAGTAAGTTTCTCTATGTTAGCAATAGATTGTGATTTTCCTAAGTCTGTGCCTTAAGATAAACATTTCAGTATTCCTCAACTATATCATCAGTTTGTCCCTTGTGATTCCCTGCTTCTATCCCCTTTTTCAACCTCACAGTTCAAAGTAGCTAACCTAGAATTGAAGATAGAACCATTTGGCCCTGATTATCTCCTTGGATATCATGACACTTCTGGAAATGAAGCCTATGATTTTATCTTCTTTTTTATGGAACACACCACATTGACTTAAAAGATAAGTGGTTCTCAACAAAATACTAGCAAACAATCTAATATTGTTCACCCTGATTAAGTGTGATTCATTCTAAGTATGCAAGGATTATTCAACATACATAAATCAATGAACGTGATATACTGCATCACCAGAATGAAGGACGAAAGCCATTTGATCATCTTGATAGATACTGAAAGCACATTTGGTCAAATTCAACATTGCTTCATGATAAAAATTCCAAACAAATTTAGGATAGAAAGAATCTACTTCAACATAACAAAGGCCACAAATAAGCTCCACAGCCAACATCCTGCTGAAAGGGAGAAAAGTACTGGCTTTCTCTCCAAGATCTGGAACAAAGTAAGAATGCCCACTTTCACCACTTTTTTCTTCAATATAGAATTGAAAATCCAAGCAAGAGGAATCAGGCAAGAGAAAGAAATAAAACACATCCAAATTGCAACGGAAGAAGTAAAACTGTCATTGTTTGCAGATGACACCATCTGAATATAGAAAACCCCAAAGACTACCAAAAAGAACCTATTAAAAATAATAAATAAATTCAAAAAAAGTTGCAGTATAGCAAATCAACCTGCAAGAATTAGTAGCATTGCTTAAACTAATAGCAAATTATCTGAAAAACAAATCAATGAGGCAAGTCCATTTATAATGGACATAGAACACACAAACACATACACACACAATATCTAGGAATAAATTTAATCAAAAAGTGAACGTTTTCTAGAATGAGAAATACAAAATATTGACAGAAAGAATAGAAGTGGGCATAAATAAATGTATAGTCATATCAGGTTCATGAATTAGAAGAATCAATGTTGTTAAAATAACCATACTACTCAAAGCAATGCACAGATTCAATGTTATCAAACATCAATGACATTCTTTGCAGAAATAAAAAAAATTAATCATTAAATTCATATGGAGAAGCAAAAAAAAAAAAAAAAAAAAAAAAACCCTGGTAGGCAAAAAAATCTTGAGCAAGAGCAAAACACCCTGAAACAAAAGACAAAGAAAGAGGCATTATGGTGCCACATTTCAAAATACACTACAAAGTTATAGAAATTAAAACAGCATGGTGTTGGCATAAAAACACATAGGCCAGTGCCGTGGCTCACTAGGTTAATCCTCTGCCAGCGGCGCCAGCACACCGGGTTCTAGTCCTGGTTTGGGTGCCGGTTCTGTCCCGGTTGCTCCTCTTCCAGTCCAGCTCTCTGCTGTGGCCCGGGAGTGCAGTGGAGGATGGCCCAAGTGCTTTTGCCCTGTACCCGAATAGTGAGTCCAGGAGGAAGCACCTGGCTCCTGACTTTGGATTGGCACAGTGTGCCAGCCATAGCAGCCATTTTTTGGGGGGTGAACCAATGGCAAAAAGGAAGACCTTTCTCTCTGTCTCTCTCACTGTCTAACTCTGCCTGTCAAGAAAAAACAAAAAAACAGACATAATGCAGGCATCTGGCATAGTAGTTAAGATGCTGCTTAGGATGCCCACATCTCATGTCTACGTGCTTTGGTTTGAAGTCTCGGCTCTGCTCTTAATTTCAACTTCCTATTAATGCACAACCTAGGAAGAAACAGGTGATGGCTCAAGTAGTTGGGTCCTTGCCACCTACATGGTAGACTAAGGTTGATTTACAGGTTCCTGGCTTCATCCTAGCCCAATCCCAGCTATTGCAGGTATTTGTGAAGTGAACCAGCAGATGAGAGTCAGTCTCTCTCTCTGTCTCAGTACATTTTTTAAAATGATATGGAATATTGGAAAAGAATGAAAAATCTAGGAGTGAACTTGAAACTGACACTATTAGAGGAAAACATAGGGGAAATATTTCAACTCAGGACATAGAAATAGGAAAGGATTTTTTGTTTGTTTCTTTAGATAAGGTCCCAAAAGCACGGGAAACAAAAGTGAAAACAGACAAATAAATTAAAAAGCTTCTACACAGCAAAGTAAACAGTAGAGTGTAGAGGCAACCTGTGGAATGGGAGAAACTATTTGCAAAATATATAGGTCTGAAAAGGTTCCAATATCCAGAATATAGGAGGATCTCAAGTCAATGGCAAAACATAGAATAGCTGAAATAAAATGGGTAATAAATCTAAATAGACATTCTCACAGGAAGACACACAAATGGCCGATGGATATACAGAGATACTCAAACTCATTAATCATCAGGAAAATATAAATCAAAACTGCAACGAAATGTCCCCTGATTCTTGTTAAAATGACTATTTCCACAAAGAAAAAATAATAGGTTCCAGCTAGGATTTAGAGGAAAAAGAAACACTTAATGCAGTATTAGTGGAAATGTAAACTAATAGAACCATAGTGGGAGAAGCCTCTGGGTTCCTCAGAATATTAAAACTAGAACTACCTCGTGATCCAGTAATCCAACTATTGGCTCTATATTTCCAAGGTATTAAATCAGTCTGTTGAAGAGATTCCCATGTGTTTATTGTAGCACCATTCACAATAGCCAAGAGATAGAAACAACCTAAGTGCCCATTAACTGATATATGGAAAATAGAAAATATGGTATACATACACAGTGAAATGCTATGATAGTTGATTCTCATTTTATTGAAAACATGGAGTTTTAGGCCATAATTGAAATAAAATACTTTTAATTCTTTGGCTTTTGATATCTTTCAGCTGTTAAAATAAGTGTTGTTTTAGCAAGTTTGGCAGAAAACTTATCACATCTAAAATTAATCACTGTATTGCATAAGAATTAATTAGAACAACTGCAATGATTTAAAGTTCAGTCCCTGGGTCATTTGGCATTTTCTTTTTTTTTTTTTCAAAGTTGTTAACACTGCCTTAGTATTACTGCATAGGGAATAGAGTTTTATAAAAATCACTGTTAGTAGTCCTTTGCTTAAAAGGCAAACAGCAACCCTCATGTAGTATTCCCCATTATTCTTAGAATGTTGAGTTCACTGTTGATGATGACCATGATGTACAATTTTTATTGACATATAATAATTGTATGTATTTATTGAGTAAACGGTGACAATTCATTATGTGTATAAAATGTGTGACAATCAAATCATGGTAATTAGTACTTTTCATATCCTTAAGCAGTTATCCTTTCTTTGTGTTTGGAATCTTCAAATTCCTTCTTCTAGTTCTTTTTAAAATATATAATAAATTGCTATGAGATATGGTAACCTTACTGTGCTGTATAACACTAGAACTTATTCATCCTGTAACAGTTATTTTGGTCCTCATAGTCCAAACTCCTTCTATCCCCTTTTTTCCTATGCTTTCTAACCTCTGTTTACTCACTATGCTACTTTCTTCTTCCATGAAATCAGTATTTTAGCTTACATATGAGTTAGGTTACATGGTTTGTCTTTCTGTGCCTGCCTTATGTCAACTTATACAATGATCTCCAGTTCCATTTATGTTGTTGCAAATGATAGGATTTTTTCATTGTATGGTTTAATAATATTACATTACATTTTGTTTTTATCATACTTCATCCATTCATCCACTGATGGACAGCTGAGCTGATTCTATATTTTGCCTCTTTTGAGCAGTGCTGCAATTAACAGGAGAGTTCAGACACCTCTTTGATACACTGATTTCATTTTCTTTGATTATATACTCCATAGTGAGATAGCTGAGTCACATGATAGTTTTATTTTTAGGTTGTTAAGTAAACTTCTTACTGTTTTCCATAACAGCCGTACTAATTTACATTCCCACCAACAGTGAACAAAGTTGCCATATCTATGCAGCATTTGTTGTTTTTTGTCTTTTGATTAAGGGCATTTTAACTGGGGTGAGATGAGACCTCATTATGGCTTTGATTTGGATTTCCCTGATGATTAGGGATGCTGAGCATTTTTTATATCCTTGTTTGGCCACTTGGATATTTTTTTGATAACAGTCTATTCGGAGCAGTTTTCCATTTTAAAATTGTATTAGAAGGATCGCTTCAAGACATCAATTTAGGCAATGTTATTTTGGGTGTGACCTCAAACACACAGGAACCTAAAGCAAAAATAGACACATGTGATTATATAAAACTGAGAAACTTCTATATAGCAAACAATAAAAGACTACCTGTATGAAGGGAAAAATATTTGCCAATTATTCATCCAGCAAAGGATACCTATCCAAAATGTACAAGGAACTCAGGAAACTCCACAGCATGATGTCCAGCTTTGAAGACACTTGTTCATGGATAAAATTATTAAATTCGTAGCATCAATCATATCCACTTAAGATGAATTAGATTGTCCAAAGGGATAATGTTAATACTATGAAACAGGAGATAAGAAAGGACAAAAACATGTAGAGCAAGCAGTGAGAGGCTTGTTGTAATCACATACAAAACTTATCATTAAGCTCTCTTGACAGCCAACCCAAAAGTAACACTGTGGTTATCTACAGAGAGACCTCTTTACTTGCTGCCAAGCTATTCCTCTCTCCCTGTCTATCCATCATCTTTTTCTAGATCTGTATACAGTAGTCCTTTATTTACAGATTTAGTCTTGCTTTTGACCCTGAGTTCTAATCCTGTCTGTGCTTAAAGACCCACGTAACTTAAATATGGTGACAGCATGGATATTTGTTTTTATTTAACTTTGTCCCTTCATATCTGCCAGCCAAGGTATATTTTGAACCAATAGATAAGCCATACAGCCTACCTTCAACAACTGGGTTTGTTTTGTTCCTTTCAGCTGAACATTTTATTAGGAATCTTGATTCTCATGGCTTCATCCTACTATGGGGGATACGATTATGGACTACAGTCAAGTATATACTTCTTGAAGATAGCAGTTAACCTATGCAAAAATAGAACATAATAAGCCACCTCCAATACACAGAGCCTTAAGATTCTAATAATTTAATTTCACAGGTTGAGTAAGCTTTGCTTAGTGAGATTCTTCTCTGCTATATAACTTTCATCTCTCTACTATTTAGGTATGCATTAATTATGCACACACACATGCACACACACAGAGAAAGAGAGGGAGAGGGAGAGGGAGAGGGAGAGAGAGGGAGAGAGAGGGAGAGAAAGAGAGAGAGAGAGAGAGAGAGAGAGAGAGAGAGAGAATTTCTGCTGGTTCACCTCCAAAATGGCCATGAAGGCTAGAGCTGGGCCAGACTGAAGCCAGGAGCCAGGAGCTTCTTCCAAATCTCCCATGTGGGTACAGGGGCCCAAGCACCAGGGCCATACTCCACTGCCTTTCTAGACTCATTAGCAGGGAGCTGGACAGAAAGCAAAGCAGCTGGACTGGAACTGGCATGCACATAGGATGCTGGTACTGCAGGTAGAGGCCCAACCCGCTACACCACAATGCTGTCCCCTACCCCCAACCCCACCAGAAATGTTTTCTTCATGGCTGTACTAGAGGTAGAAAATGGCAAATGAGAACATACAAGGCTTCTTAGTGTCCAGGCTTTGAACTGGCAGATGACCACCTCCACTTTATTCTTTTTCCTAGGCAAATCATAAGCTGAATCCAGATTAAAGAATGGAGAAATATACTTAGAACGTTTAGTAGGAGGAACAAAAAGTTTCATATGGCAGTAAGTTTTGAAGCAGCAAATGTTGTGGAAAGGCATAAAGTCTTTTAGTTACACTAAAAATTATGACTGCAAGTTCAGAGGTAATTAATGCGTAACTAAATTAGTATTGTGACATATGTGCTAGTTAGATGATTTTTTAATTTATGAATCCATATCATTCAGGAAATGTTTGAAGGCCCTATCAGAAAAAGATTTCTCTTTTTTTCTAACATATTACATAAAAATCACATGATCTTGTGCAGTCTATTTAAGCTTTTCTTTTTTAAAAAAACTTCATTTTGGGGTACAAGTTTATAAATTTTAACAATCACATAGACTCATGTAAAATCCAACATAATCAGAATATACTAGAGCCAAATCATACCAAACAATTCCTTTATGTTGCCCTTTTGTAGCTTAAGCTCCCTTCTATTCCTAACTGCTAGCAGCAACATATTTTCTTCTTCCATAGAGTTTTGCCTTTTTAAATATTGATGCATAGGGGCCAGTGCTGTGGCATGGTGGGCTAAGCCTCCACCTGCAGTGCTAGCATCACATATGGGAGCTGGTTCTAGTCCCAGCTGCACCTCTTCTGATCCAGCTCTCTGCTATGGCCTGGGAAAGCAGTGGAGAATGACCTAAGTGTTTGGACCCCTGCTAATACATGGGAGACCCAGAAGAAGCTCCTGGCTTCAGATTGGCCCAACTCTAGCCATCGCGATCATTTGAGGAGTAAACCAGAGGATGGAAGACCTTTCTCTCTGTCTCTCCCTCTCCCTGTCTGTAACTCTACCTCTCAAATAAATAAATATAATTTAAAAAAATAAAATTGATGCATAAATGGAATCAATCACCGTGTAACATTTTGAGATTTCTTCTTGGTGTATACCTTTGGGATTCATCAATGCTGTTGTATGTAGAAATCATTTCATTTAATTGCTAAGTAATCCATTTACAGTACATGTTTATTGAAGGACATTTGGGTTGTTTCTAGTTTTGAGTAATCATGAATAAATTTGTTTAGATTCATGTTTTGTGTAGCATATGTTTCCATTACTTCTGTGTGCATAGTTAAGAGTAGTAGTGCCTTTTAATTTTTTTTTTCTAATGTTTTCTGAGAGTCAGAGAAACAGAGAGTGAGAGCTCCCAATCTGGGGGTTCAATCCACCACATCCTTGCAGTAGTTGTGGCTTGGAGGGGAAGCCATGAGATCAGAACTCAATCTAGGTCCCCCAAGTGGGCGGTTGGGACCAAACAGCCTGACCTACCACTACTGTCTTCCAGGGTCTGCATGGAGTCAAAAGCTGGAGATGAATATGGAACCCATGTGCTCCAATGTGATATGTGGGCATCTTAGACATTAAGCTGTCTGTCCACCATTACCTTCCGCTGTCTGTGTATTCTTTTGGATTATTTAACTCAATTGTGTATTCCATATGTGGTTTGTTCGTATTACTTAAATAAATTGGGTATTCCATTGTGGTTTATCTGTTAGGTTTTTGAATAGGTATTTTGTCTAAATATCCTTCCAGGAGTTGCTGGGAAGTTTACAATATGTACATTTAACTTTTCACAGAATGCCTAGAATTAATATTTTACAGTTTCTAATCAAGGGTGGAAACCTTGCTACCATATCCTCCTTTTTGTTTTAGATGTAATGATCACTAACTCCATATGGATCGAACAACTCTCGTGACCATGTTTTATATATATATTTTACAGAATTTATGAGGAAAATGTTATGCAAATGTTTTCCATTTGTGTTTTTTTGTTTGTTTGTTTTATTCCTGAAGTTCCAAATTTCTCTTTGATACCTTTCCTTTTTCCTTTTTTTTTTAAAATTCTTTCATAGAAGATTTGCTGATGGTGGATTCTTGAGTTTTCTGTCATTTGAACAGGTCTTTATTTCTTTTTTTTTTTTAATTTATTTGTTTATTTGAAAGTCAGAGTTATACAGAGAGGAGAGGCAGACAGAAAGCTCTTCTATATGCTGGTTCATTCCCCAATTGGCCACAACGGCCGGAGCTGAGTCGGTTTGAAGCCAGGAGCCAGGAGTTGGGGCCCAAGGACTTGGGACATCTTTCACTGCTTTCCCAAGCCATAGCAGAGAGTGGGATTGGAATGCAGCAGCCAGGACTTGAACCGGTGCCCATATGGGATGCTTGCACTGCAGGAGGCGGCTTTACCTGCCATGCAACAATCGGCCCAAGAATGTCTTTATTTCATCTTCATTTGTGAATACAAGTTGCATTTACTAGATAAGAATGCTGGGTTGATAGTTCCTGGCTTTCAGTATAGCAAAATTTTTGCTCCACTGCCATTCTTCTTATGAAAAATCAACAATCATTTGAGTAATGATTCTCCTGCATGTAATACATTATTTTTCTCTGCCTGTTTTCAAGATTTTCTTTTCTGTATATCTTGCCCTCATCAGTTTGCTGATTATATATGTGGGAATGAATTCCTTTGAATTTATCCTTTTCAGGATTGGATGAATTTCTTGAATGTGTAAGTTTATATCTTTATTCAAATTCAATTCAAAGTTTATGGGTGTCATTTTTTCAAAAACAATTTGCTGTGTTACAGTCTATTTTTCTCTTCTACAACTTCAATGACACAAATATTAGGGCCATTTAATAGCAACCTTAGATTTTTGGGACTCTTTTCATTTGGAAAATCTTTTTTTTTCACTCTGTTGTTGAAACAGGATAATTTCTATTGATTTATCTCTAATTTCACTAAGTCTTTGCTGTCTCAAATCTGTTATTGAGACCTTCCAGAAATTTAAAAAAAAATCAGAAGATTTACAGAAAATTTTTAGTCGTTGTATTTTTCAGTTTTAAAATTTCTATTTGGTTCTCCTTTGTAACTTCTATATCTCTGATGAGAATTTCTTTCTTTCCATTTTTAAAATTTGATTATTATTATTGACAGGCAGAGTTAGACAGTGAGAGAGAGAGAGAGAGAGAGAGAGAGAGAGAGAGAGAAAGATCTTCCTTCCATTGGTTCACCCCCCAAATGGCTGCCACGGCCAGCGTGCTGTGCCGATCCAAAGCCAGGAGCCAGGTGCTTCTCCTGGTCTCCTATGTGGGTGCAGGGCCCAAGCACTTGGGCCATCTTTCACTGCCTTACAGGCCACAGCAGAGAGCTGGACTGGAAGAGGAATAAGCAGGACAGAACCGGTTCTCCAACCGGACTATTACCCGGAGCGCCAGTGCTGCAGGTGGAGGATTAGCCTAGTGAGCTGCAGCGCCAGCTGTCTTTCCATTTATTTTAAGAATGATTTGGGGGCAGGCATTTACCCTAGCCACTGAGATACCCAAGTCCCCTATTGGAGTACCTGTAGTGGCTCCTGACTCTACCTTTCTGTTAATGCAAGCTCTTGGAGGCAGCGGAGATAGTTCAAGTAACTGAGTTTTTGGGAAACATGAGAAACATGTTTTGAGTTCTTGGTTCCTGGCTTGAGACCCCCTATCCCTTGGCAGCATTCGAGGAGTGAACTGGTCTTTCTGCCTCACAAATAACATTTTTTTAATTAAAAATTGTTGTTAACTTCTTTGTTTTTTTTTTTTTTAAGATTTATTTATTTATTTACTTGAAAGTCAGTTGATGGCTCTTGGTTTTCTTTTCTCTTTTCAGACTTTCCTTGATTCTTTATATGTTGTGTGACTTTGGATTAGATGCTGCACATTTTGAGTATTAAGTTATGAGTGTCTGGATTAATATGGAGAATGTTTTGTTGTTGTTTGGTTTTAGTAGGTAGTTGATCTGCTTATGTGCCATCTGTAATTTCTTTCCTTTTTTTAAAAAAGATTTATTTATTTATTTGAAAATCACAGTTATACGCAGAGAGCGAAGGAGAGGCATAGAGAGAGAGAGAGGCCTTCCATCTGCTGGCTCACTCCCCAATTGGCCATAATGGCCAGAGCTGCACCTATCTGAAGCCAGGAGCCAGGAACTTCTTCCGGATCTCCCACGTGGGTGCAGGGCCAAGGACTTGGGCCATCTTCCACTGCTTTCCTAGACCATAGCAGAGAGCTGGATCGGAAGTGGAGCAGACGAGACTTGAACGGGCACCTGTATAGGATGCCAGCATGCAGGCAACAGCTTTACTCACTTTGCCACAGTACCAGCCCTGCCATCCGTAATTTCTGACATGCCTTATGTGGACTGTGACTCATAGTTCAACCCATCTTTCAAGCTTTAGAATGACATTCTGCTATCTTCTGCCTGTGTGCCACTCAAGGCTCTGAGAGCTGGTTTATCATCTTGCTCATTCTTCATTTCTTAAATGAGGTTAGATATACTGTTTAGGGTCCTATTTACTTTTGGCTCATGGATGATACTTAAAACTGTTAGAGATCTCCTTTCTTGACGTCCCTCTTCTCCACATACTCCCCAAGACTATTTTGCTTTGACCTCCCTCTGCCGTGTTTTCCTGGCTAGGCTCCTCACAACGTTGTGTGCCCCCTCAGTCTCATTCTGCCTCCAGGCCCAAGTGGTAGAAGGCAGAAGGAAAAAATAAGGATTTTTTTCCTGTATGGTTTTGAATCATATAGTTCTTCTGCTTAGAGAGAATGATTCTCTTGCCTGGAATTTAGGTACCTACCTCACTGCCACTGTAACTACAACCAGGGTTGCAGATTTATAAGTGAGACTTGTTGGACACAAAATTGAGTGAGAAACATTTCCCCACTTTCTCTTTTTATGAAAACAGAAGTTACTTTTGGATCTGTATCTGTCCATACCTGGTTCATTATTCTGGGATTTATGTTGACTCAAAACCAAGGCGATATGAGTGGATGAAAAAGAAAACAAACAAATCCCTCGCTTTTATGTGGGTTCTGGTTTCCTTGTCCAAATCACCTGCTACCACCTACTTTACAGAGTTTTCGTGTAGATGCTTCATGCATTCTGTGAAGAGCCTTTTATTCCGTTCAGTGAGAGAGACAGAGTGGGGTTGTATACTTCATATTCACTGGATATGTTTGGTTTTGATCACTTTGTGTATTTCATCTTCAAAATGGGTGTGATTAATACATACTCTTTTAACGTATACAATGTTTATAGAAAAATAGAGTAGCATATTTGAAAGTGTTTTGTAAACTGTAAAGTATTTTATGATTGTTTGGTGGCAGTTATATATTGATCTTTTAATATATTTAAACAGATTGAAAACAATGTTTCCATGTTATAATGCTTGGCAATTTCCCAAATTTGCAGTGCCATGTTAATAAATATTAAAGAGTGTGAAAAGCTGAGGCACTCTGTGTTAAACAAAAATAGATTTTTTTTTTGCTGTAGGGCTTCGTTTGGCCACTAAAACAAGTTATTGTGCACTTTTAATTTCCAAGAGATAATAGAACAAATATAGTAATTTACCTATCAGTTGTTTTATTTGCTAGTTTGTCTTTCATAGCAGAACTATTACTTACGAACATTCTAGAAAACATCCCTTTGTGGCATCTTTAACTTGAATAAGAGTGCTGCAAGCTTTGCCTGAACTTATGCTCTTCTTTTAAACCGCCTATCAAGACTGCTCATAGATAGATGTATGGCTATAAAAAGAGAAGATATTTTAAGGAGAACAAGAGACTTTAAAGAAACAAAATGTTAAAAAGCAAAATTTGCTTATCTGAATATCCTTCTGCAGTTTTATTCAGTTAAAAATATTCTGTGGCTTCACTTTCCAAACCAGAGTCTATTAGTGTAAGAGTAGTTAGACATTCTTAGGATCTGTTTTATAATGAGGGTCTAGGCTGTATATTTCTATTATTTTGCACATTTAAGATACATTCTGACTCTTAAAAAAGTGTTATTTAGTTACTGATATACTTTCTGCTTGATTTCGTTAAATTCTTTTTTTAATTTATTATTATTATTATTATTTTTAGTTTAAGGATATGTACTGAGTTTCACATATGTTTACAATCTCATTTTCCTTGTAGGACTCCTAAATTATTTACCATCTTCAATGGTTAAAATTGGTTATATAATTCACAAAAAATTTCTTTTACAATATAAATGGTTTTATTTATACTTTTGTACAAATAAGTGAATATTAACAGAAATGTACAGAAAATCTATACTCTCTAAAAGACAAACTAAGAATGAATATTTTGACATCTTGAAGATAAACATTAGCTCATAAATCAGCTTAGACTGCAAATTCACTGAAAAGAAAAATAATTCTAGTAAAAATCACTGAATTATCAAAGTATTAAATATATATTGCTGCTAAACGTATTAAAAAGTAGATGACTTTATATTCACAAAAGTCATTAACTTTGATGAATAATCAACATTTTTAAGGATAGTCATTGTGCATTTTACCACATTATAATCCAGTTCTAATTGTGGTTCCAGTTTGCCACAACTTCTCCCTGGAGAAATTGTTTGGCTGCCATGTGCTTATAGGCTGTGCCACGCAGACAGTCCTGGATTTTCCATCTTTGCATTTCTGAGAACACAGAGTACCATTACTTGAATATTTATAAGACTAGGTTAAATAAAGCATAGAGGGCGGTAATTCAAGCTTACCCACAGTAACAACAAAGTCAAATTTGGGGTCAGGTCTGGATATATTTTGCATCTGACCAGCATCTGGCCTGTATTATTGAGAGATCAACTGTACTTTCCAAAGAACAACAATTTATGGGCACTATCTTAAGGCTCTCTACAAACACTCTTATTTTCTTTATACAATTTACATAGTTTACCTACAAATTGTAATTTATAGCTTTTTAGCATGGACTTTGTGAAAGGATGCATTGTAAAAAGGAATATATATTTTCGAAGAATAATTTCATTTCTAGACGGTTTAGGTGTTTTGTTTCATCATCAGCTTGTCCAAATTTCAAGGTATTTGGGTAGATATAGTTCTTAATTGACAACAAGCCGTTCAGATTGCTCTCTCCATTCCTGACTGGTAAGTGGAAATATTCAATTTCTAATCTTCCCTGCAGGGGGCGACATATTAGCCACGGATGAAAAGTCTGTTTTCAGAAATGGAAGTTTCCAAGATTGGTGGGCTGTCCTTGATTTTGTACCACTGACTACCTTGGAACAAAAGATATGGCATTTTAAATTTCAGGTATAAAGCAACAAAGAAAAATCTGTATTTTTTCTCTGTATAATCACTATAACAATACTTAAATATATATAACCACTTTATATACTTTTTAAAAATCTCACTTAGCTTTAGTTTGAAACTGTTCAGAAGGTAATCATCTGTGATAAGAGGCATAAGTTATTTCAGAGTACCTATATCAGAAAGCCAGCTGTTAAAAGTTTTAGGTTCCTAAATTCAATACTGGGGCAACAGACAAAAAAGTGCTATTGTAGTTCAAATTCAATTTAGCAAGAAGAAGTCAGAGATCTGAGGTGACTTGTGCCATTTTTATCTAAAAATTAAATTAACAAAAATGTACATATTTATGGGCTACAATGTCATATTTTACTACATGTACCGAATGCGTATTGATCAAAACAGGGTAATCTATCGTAATACCCTTCTTGATATCAATTTGTGAATGGAAGCTTAGAGCTTCTTTCCTCTGTTTGTTCATAAAATACCTACTAGCTTATCATGAACTACAATTCCTGCTGTGCTGTGTAACACTGGGAACTTAGTCCTTTGCTTTAACTAATCCATTATCCAAACTCCCTCCACCCCTCAACCTTCCCATCCTCCAGTAGTCACTATTCTGTATTCTGATTGAGTTTCAGTTTAGCTTTCACATAAGAGGGAGAACATATGGTATTTGTCTTCCTGTATCGGATTCATTTCACTTAACTTGATGTCATCCAGTTCCACCTATTTTGCTGCAAGTGAAAGGACTTCATTCTTTACACAACTGAATAATATTCCAGTGTGTGCGTGTGTGTGTGTGTGTGTATGCGTGTGTCATATTTTCTTTATCTGTTCATCTCATGATGGACACCTTGGTTGATTCCACACTTTGGCTATTGTGGACAGTGTTGCAGTCAACATGACTGATACAATCTCATGTCTTTTGGATATGTATTCGGAAGTGAGATTGCTTGTGTTTGACTACTATTTTCCATAAAGACTGTACTAGTTCTTATTCCCATATATTATCTTTTCTCCACACCTTTGCAAGTGTTTGCTACTTTTATATGGTTGATAACAGCCATGCTAACAGGGGTGAGATGGTATCGCATTGTAGTTTTCTTTACACTTTCCAGATGGATAGTTTATATTGAGCATTTGGTTTTCAGGTATTTTTTGGGGATTTGTATTTCTTCTTTTCAGAGCTGTCTATTCAGGTTCTTCCTTTGCCCACTTCATAACTGGGATTGGTTTTGTTGTTGTTGTTTGTTTTTGTTGTTATTTATGCTGATGATTTTTTTGAAGATTGATTTATTTGACACGCAGAATGATGAGGAGGTGGAAAGGCAGACACACACACAAACACACACACACAGAGGGAAAAAGAGAGAGAGAGAGAGAGAGAGAGAGAGAGAGAGGTCTTTTATCTTGTGGTTTTCTCCCCAGATGGCTACAATGGCAGGTCTGGACTATGCTAAAGCCAAGAACTAGAAACTGCAGGCTGTTCTCCCTCATAAGTGGCAGGAGCCCAAGGACTTGGGCATCGTCTTTTGTCTTCCCAAGGTACATTTTGAGAAAGTTGGGTCAGACACAGAATAGCCAGGACTCAAACCTACACTCTAAGGTAGGATGCCATTGTCACAAATTGTGAGTAAAACTGCTGAGCCATAATGCCAGTCTCATCTGAATTTGTTGAGAATTGGTATATTCTGGATATTAACCCTTTATTGGATAAGTAGCTTGCAAATATTTTTCTCTCATTTAGTCGCATGTCTTCATGCTATTGATTGTTTCCGTGGCTGTGCAGAAGCTTCTGAGCTTGTATAGTTCCATTTGTCTAACATTCCCTTTGTTACTCGTGCTCTGGGAGTTGTATCCAAAAAATCATTGTGTACAAAAAAATCATTGTGTGTATCTATACCAATTTTTTGAGGTGTTTCCCTTATGTTTTCTTCTAGCAGTTTCACAGATCCAAGTCTTACATTTAGGACTTTGGTCCATTTTTTTTTTCTTTTATCCATATCCATTTTGAGTTTTTTGTATATGGTACAAAATAGAGACCTAATTTCATTCTTCTGCATATGTATATCCAGTTTTACCATGATCATTTATTGAAAAGAATATCCTTTCTCAAATGTATATTCTTGGCATCTTTGTCAAAAATTAATTGGCTGTATGTATGTGGGTTAATTTCTGGGTTCTCTACTATGTTTCATTGACCTATGTGTCATGTTTTATGCCAGTACCATGGTATTTTATTGACTATAGCTCTGTAGTATGCTTTGAAATCAGGTACTGTGGTGCCTCCAGCCTTTTTAAAACATTAAATTCTCTTTTGCTCAGGATTGCTTTGGCTATTCTGAGTCTTTTGTGATTCCTTATGAATTTTAGGCCTGTTTTTTCTAATTATGTAAAGAATGTCATTTTTTAAAGTGATTGTATATGGCCGGTGCTGTGGCACAGCAGGTTAAGCTGCCAACTGCCATGCCAGCATCCCATATGGGCACTGGTTAGATCCTGGCAGCTCCACTTCCAATCCAGCTCCCTGCTAATGTGCCTGGGAAAGAAGCAGAAGATGGCCCAAATACTTGGGCCCCTGCACCCACATGGGAGACTCAGAAGAAGCTCCTGTCTCCTGTCTCTGGATTGGCTTACCAGCCATTGAAGCCTTTTGGGAAATAACAGCATATTTGAGATCTCTCTTTCTGTCTCTTCCTCTCTCTTTCTCTAAGTTACTCTAAATAATTAATTAATTAAATAAACAAATATTTTTAAAAAGGGATTGCAGTGGTTTCTATAAATTTCTTAAGGTGGTATGGATATTTGAACAATATTAATTATTTTAATCAATGAGCAAGGAATATTTTTCATTTTTGTGACCTTGATAATTTATTTCATTGGTCTTCTATAATTTTTATTTTAAAGGTCTTTAACTTCTTTGATTAAATTTATCCCCAAATATTTATATTTTTTTGCTATCATAAAATAAATTTCTTTCTTTCTTATTCCTTCAGAGATCATTATTGATTTATAAGAATGATAATTTTTGTATGCTGATTTTATATCCTGTGTCTTCACTCTGTCTTCACTCTGTTATAACTATCAGTTATAATAAATTTCTGGTGGAGTGTTTAGGTTTTCTCATGTACAAAATAATGTTATCTCCATACATTGTATTTTGACTTCTACCTTTTCAATTTGTTGCCCTTTATTTATTTCTGTTCTCTAATCACTCTTACAAATACTTCCAATACTAAATCAAATGAGAGAGGTGGGAATGGACATCCTTGTCTTATTCTAGATCTGAGGAGAAATGTGCTCAGCTTCCACCCATTCAACACTATATTGGCTATGGGTTTGTCATATATAATTTTATAATTTTAGTTTATGTTCCTTCCATATCTAATTTTTGAGGATTTTTACCATGAAGCCATTATCAATCTTGCAAAATGCTTTCTCTGTTTCTATTTAAATGATAATATGGCTTTTTGTCTTCAGCTTGTTGATTTACGATGTTTATGGATTTGTGAATGTTGAACTACACCTTCATTTCAGGGATATATCTCATTCGATCATGATGTATGATCTGTTTGATGTCTTCTTGGATTTTATTTGCTAATATTTTGTTGAGAATTTTTCCATCTATATTCACTAAGGATATTTATCTGTAGTTTTCTCTTTGTGTTATATCTTTCTGTGGTTTTGGCATCAGAATAATGCTGGCCACATAGAAATAATGTACAAAGTTCAATCCTTTTGGGATAGTTTCAGATGCATTGGAGTTCCTTTTTAAATGACAGTGGTTCTTAATACCTTTTCCCTTCTCTTCTCTTTTAGATAGTCCTATAATATGAATATCTGATTGCTTAATCATATCTCATATATCTCAAAGGTTTTCTTAATTTTTAAAAAATTTCTTTTCTTTTTGTTTGTCAGACTGGGTTATTTCAAAATATTTTCCTTGAGAGCACAAATTATTTCTTTCAATGTTTCTATTCTATTGTTGAAGGTCTCAATTTTTAGTTTTGATTTCATTGTTTGAAATTTTCCGTTCTGATGAATTCTTTTTAAGTATTTCTCGTCATTTATTGAATTTCTCATTCGTATCATGCACTGATTTCCTAATTTCTTTGAACTGTGTACCAGTATTATCTTGCATCTCATTGAATTTCTTTAAGGTCATTATTTTTGAATTCTTTTTCATGCATTTCATTCTAATCAGTATTATTTCTGGAAAACTTCATGTTGATGGGACCTTCCCTAGGTCGTCTTCCTGAGTAAGTAAAGGTGATGCTGGGTTGAATATCACCAACAGCCCCAATGCAATCACAAGCCATATAAAGGGAACCTTTTCCTGGTTGCACATGGATAATCCATATCGTGCTGGTGTTCACTGGCAGTGTGGGCCTGGAGTAGGGAAATACATGTAAGGAGTTTCCCAAGTCCTACAGGGTGGGTTCAGGTGGCTCTGAGGAACAACGTATTTATAGTCATAGTCCTAAAGCTGCTGAAAAGGAAGAGTAACTTGCCCAGGTCCCACAGGAAAATTGTGGGTTGAGCTGGCAACCATGCATTGGCACCATGGGCCTGTGAATGGAGATTGAGCCCTTACCAGGTCTAAAAGGGCAATTGTGGGTGTTCTCAGGACATCCACAGCCCCAGAGCTGCAGGATGCTGTGGGAATAAGGATGTTACCCAGATTCCAGACTTCACACACAGATTATACCAGGGATAGTGCACTGGTAGGTATGGATGGGTCTGGAGCAGGGGAAAGCAGACACAGTCCTTGACAGGTCCCACAGGATTCTTTGGTAACTGTGTGCTATTGGTCCAAAAGTTTCAGTCCTTGAGCTGCAGAACAAGAGGATCACAGGTTATACTGTGGATTGTGCATTAGCAGATGCAGTTCTGCAACAGAAGAATGCAGATAGGAACTTTTCCGGGCTCCAGAAGTCACTGCAGGTATTTCTCATAAAACCAAAAGTCACAGTCACAGAGCTATAAGATGCAGTGGGGTCCTTATCCAAGTCTCACAGAGGAAGGCAGACAGGGCCCTCTGGTTCTCACCGGTGAGTTCAAGTGACTCCAGGGAGTGCAGCACCAGCAATCATAGTCTCAAAACCGCAGAATACAGAAGGAATTGCCCTCAATTCCTGCAGAACATGCAAGTGTGTCACTGGGGCTTTGCCCTGAACACCCAGTATGACCCTGTACTAAAAGTTGCAGAAGGGAAATTGCTCAGATCTCATCCTCTGGATTTGTGTATTGGCTGCTGCTCATACTGAGCCCAAGGAGCAGAGGGGAACTTCTCTAGATCTCATAGGGAAAGTAAGCAGGGCTCTGGGGCTCGAGTCCAGTAGATGCAGAGCTGCAGGATGCGGCATGGCCTGATCTCTGCCTTATGAAGCACCCTAGCTCTGTGGACAGGAAGGAGAGGACTTCTGGTGCCACCTGGACATTCTGTTCTTTAATACAGAATGGAGCTATGAAGTGGCTGTGTTGTTGTATTTGGGATTTGGGACTTTGGAGTAGGAGGAAACTGATTTTCTTTTTCAGAGAAAGCAGTTGCACAGAGCCCAGCCAGCTTTTCTAGGCTGGATTTAAAGCCAGTGAGGAGTGACATTTTGCTGTAGTTAAACACTGCTGGTCTGTGGCAATGGTGGGGATTGCAGAGCTTGCCTACTTACCTTTGCTGGGCAAGATCCAGTCTTCCCAGCTGGAGGACTAGGGGGAGGAGTTGTATTGTGCTTTCTTTCTCTTTCTATGCTAGATTTCCAGTCTGTGCTGTGTGGAGTTTGGTAACGTTACTGAAGTTTTCCCTCAATTAATCTCCTAGAAACAAAATCCTTCCTTCTCTTAAGTCAACATGGATCTTTCTATCTGCCTTTTCCATTTTAAGAAAATAGAGGCAGACTCTCAAGGAAATCTCTAACTAGGGGATATTTACCTTGCGACTATTTACAAGGTCACTGAGGGACCCTAATCTTTTTTGTCAGGGTCTGTCAAGCAGAAATGGAAGGGAAGGCTTGTGGATTATCAATATTAGCAAAGAAAGACTTTCTGTTATTTATGGAACTTGTTGTGTAGCTGCAGTAACTCTTGTTTATCGAAGTTTGATTTTCTTACTCAGCTAAGATGTACAACCTATAAACTCTTTAAAATATCATAGTGGTTTAATCTAAATTCACTCAGGCTTATTAAAATAAATTGATAACCAGCACAGTAATAAAATATGAAAAAAGTAACTCTATTATTTTCTTTAAATGTGAGATACTGGTTATTTGTACTTAATTTGATGCCTGAAAGAGATCATTGTATTTATATATTTTAATAGCATTTTTAATCAATAGAAAGGAGAAAATTAGGGGTGAACCAGCAGGTGGAAGATCAGTCTTTGTCTCTCTCTCTTCTGCCCTTCAAACAAATAAATAAATATTTTTTAAAAAGGAACAAGTTAATTATGGTACAATTAATATTCAATGAAATATATAGATTTGAATCCTAAAATTCATAGAGTTTGGATATTTTCATATACCCATACAATCCATACACCATCAAGATGTGAAACATTTTTGAGGACATTAGAAACTCTTCCTAGTTTGTCTTTGTTACTACCTGTGCCTCAAAAGCAACAACTCTTCATGATTTCTTTGATTGTTGCTTAGTTCTTTCGCTTTAGAACTTTGTGTAAGTGATAGTACGTAGTATTCCAGCCCTGGTGCCTGTTTTCTTTCACTTATCGCAATCTAGCTAAGATTCTCCCATCTATGCCAGCAGTTTTTGCATTTGTAGCTACTATGGATAAGGTTGCTATAAACATTCTCTTGCACAGTTAGTTGTGGACACATATTTTCTTTTCCTTGGGTAAATCTTAAGGATGGAATTTCTGGGTCATATCCAATTTTATAAGAAATTGCCAGACCAATTTTCAAAGTAATTTTACTAATTTATACTTCAGCAGTGTATGAGTTCCAGCTTTTCCAAATCCTTGGAAACATTTGACTTTAAGTCTTTTTGTTTTTAGTCACTTTGGCAGGTATGTAATGGTATCTCATTGTGAATTTTATTTGCATTTCACTGTAACCAGAAGTGTTTAAACTCTTTATATGTATTTGTTGGCCAATACTCACTTTGTGAAATGCCTGTGAAAATTTTTTTGTCTGTTTTAAAATTCAGTTTATTTTTCTTATTATCATGTTGTTGCAGTTGCTTTTGTGTATATATTTTTCCAATCAAATAATTTTCTACTGAATTTCTTGATAATAGTTTTTAAAAATGATTTATTCACTTATTTGAAAGGCAGAATTACAGAGAGGGAGGGAGGGAGAGAGAGAGGAAGAAAGAGAGAGAGAGGGCCGGCGCCGCAGCTCACTAGGCTAATCCTCCGCTTTGCAGCGCTGGCACACCAGGTTCTAGTCCTGGTCGGGGCGCCGGATTCTGTCCCGGTTGCCCCTCTTCCAGGCCAGCTCTCTGCTGTGGCCCGGGAGTGCAGTGGAGGATGGCCCAAGTGCCTGGGCCCTGCATTCCATGGGAGACCAGGAGAAGCACCTGGCTCCTGCCTTCGGATCAGTGCGGTGTGCTGGCCGCAGCGCACCAGTCACGGCGGCCATTGGAGGGTGAACCAATGGTAAAGGAAGACCTTTCTCTCTGTCTCTCTCTCTCACTGTCCACTCTGCCTGTCAAAAGAGAGAGAGAGAGAGAGAGAGAGAGAGAGAGAGAGAGAGAGAGAGAGAGAGAAAGAGAAATCTTTCATCCTCTGGTTCACTCCACAGGTGACAACAGCCAGCACTGGGCCAGGCCAAAGCCAGTAGCCAGGGGTATATTCTTGGTCTCCTATGTAGGTGCAGGGATCCTAGCAATTGGGCCACCTTAAGCCAATTTTCCCAAGCTGTTAGCAGAGAGCTGGATCAGAGTGGAGTAGCCAGGACTCAATCAGCGCCCACATAAGATGATGGCATCAGAGATGATGGCTTTACCTGTTACAGCACAGGTTCAGCCCCAGCACCACATGCTTCAAAGTTCAGCTTTCTACTCATTTAATCTGCTAATTTAAATTAGTTGGTAGAAGGTTTAATAAAACATGGAGAAGCAATCCTAGTTAAGAAGTTATGGAAATAATCTGGGAAACATATTATCATTTTCAGTGTGAATAAGAAGATAACAAGGCAAATTAATGGCAGATGAGAATGCTAAATAAAGCCAAAATGCATAATTTATTGAATACAGATATAAGAGGGAGAGTAGGAGATAAAAACGCATGCTTACAGTCAGGTTTCTGTGGTGAGCAACTGGGTGGATCTTAGCTTTGTCTACTGCAACTGAAGTATGTTTGTGATTTGAGAGGGTGGAGAACTAATTTAGGTCAGGTGAACTTGAGCTGCCTCTGAGGAAGTTAGACCTACAGGGGGTCGTCAAAGTGTTCATGGAAAATACATATTATTAAACTACATATTGGTTTCATTTTTTTTTCATAAAGTTTAAAAATTACCCTTGTATGAGGCTTAATTTTTGGGGGGTGGAGGAGGCTTTACTGAAAATGAGATGTGGAACTTTTCAGTATGAAAATGGTATTTACCTCCATGGGGTTAAATGAGTTTCATGCCTCAGGAAAATTGTCCAAGTGCAGGGTGAAGCAGTCTCCATGGGCGGAGGGTGAATGATAGAAGCTGGTGGCCAGTGACTTGTGGGTGGGAGAAACAAGTTGCTCAGTGACTCAAGAGCCGGGAGGAGTGCTCCGTGTTTTTCAGTCATCTTAGGAGGCTCTGTGCCTCTTAAACATTCTGAATCTCAGGCTACTGCAACAGGAAAGCAAGGCAGGAGGAAAGGACTTTAATAGAGAGCAGGGATAAATTGTATTCTGTGTCCTAAAACGCATTCATATACTGTTTCCTAATTGGGAATGACATTCCTGGAAGTTATTTTGCTTATTAAAAAGCAGAATATTTCCTAGTGCTAACGGGAAATAAATAAAATATAATTTCCTTGTTACCTAGACCTTTCTTTTCCTCCCTCAATTTTAATAGTAAATATTAAACCTTTGTCTTTCCAGTTCCCAAAACTTTTGGGTCTTAATGACTAAAGCTGTCAACAACAGACAACTCTGACTATTTGATTAAAAAGTACAAAACCTATGAACAATGTTTAATTACATTTTTTGGTTGAGAGCACTTGAAAGAAATTTTCTCTTATGCATAGCTGCTTATTGCTTCTATTGAAATATTCAAGCTGGTGAAGGAGACTGCTGTTGACAATAACCACATCAACTCCCAAGAGGAAAGAAAGGCTGGACTTCAGGAATCACAAGTTATTTTCCAATATTATCAAATACCACCCCAACTCCATCATATATTTAAATAATAAACATCTTTGAAATTAAAGCAAACATAAAATAAATATTTATAATTCACACTAGTCATGGTTCCTAATCATGATTTTGTGAGATTTCTCCAGAAATTCAGGAATCAAAGATTGTGATGGAGCCGTTTTTCAGAGTATAAGACACATGTGGTGCTGGATGACTGTGTTTTAAGTCGGGCCTTCAATATAAACACAGCCCTTCAAAACAGACAGGCCGTTAGACGTGCTAACTGCTGTTCAAGGAGGCATCTATGCTGTACCCCAAGAAAGCTTTCAGGTCAAACTATACAGGTACAAAATTATATTCACTATTTCTTGGATGAGGTCAGAGAACTCCAGGACCAGGTAAGTCGAGGACAGAATTTCTGACCTCACATAGATTTGTGGAAATCCTGATTGTTGTCTTTCCTTTGATATCTCCCAACCTCTCACTGATTCTGGTTATACCACGTATGTTTAATGTACTCATTCATTTTGTCTGTTATGGAACAGAAGCTGTGTAGCTCCACACAGCTGTTAGGCAAGACTTACAGTCCACCCTGTGATGAACCTCTGGACCATACAAGACAATCTTTTCCAAAGGCATCCTTAAAAACCATAAGATGGGTAGCAAGAAATAAATACCCAGGGGCTGGTGCTGTGGCACAGCGGGTTAATGCCTTAGTCTGAAGCGCCGGCATCCCATATTGGTGCAAGTTTGAGACCCGGCTATTGCACTTCCAATCCAGCTCTCTGCTATGGCCTGGGATAGCAGTGGAAGATGGCCCAAGTCCTTGGACCCCTGCACCGGTGTGAGAGACCTGGAGGAAGCTCCTGGCTCCTGGCTCCTGGCTTTGGATCGGTGCAGCTCTGGCTGTTGCTGCCAATTGGGGAGTGAACATGCGAATGGAAGACCTGTCTCTCTCTCTGCCTCTCCTCTCTCTGTTTAACTCTTTCAAGTAAAATAAATAAATCTTAAAAAACAAAAAAGAAATGAATATCCATAACCAACACTATGCCCGTATGTCAGCTGAAAAAAAATACTGAAGGAGGAACTTGATCCATGCTACCCCTTTAAGATTATACTTTATTTCTCTTGAGGGGGACTGTTAAAGTAGCTAGGTAGATATTAGCCTATGTGTGTGAGCAAGGCTGAAGAAACATGGGAACTTTTGTGTTGTTGAATGAGGAAAGAAATGTAGAAACAAACCTTGAAAGCAGACCAACATTTGTACATCGAAAGTCTGGCCCGTTTTTGATAACCTTGTTGGATGGGTTCTAGCCCTCTCCTGGGAGAGCTTGGGGGACTCATTGCCATCCTGCAGAAATGGGGATATCAGGTCCTTTATAAAGTTCTTGGAGGAATTTCAGGGATCCCATACCCAGGAAGCCCTTCAACCAGGAAGAGTGTTGAGAGGAAGAGAAATGATGGCCTATGTCCATATCTATAAAAATCCAGTCTAAACGTGCACTGGGCTCTCAGTCCTTTACCAAGATGCCTGTCTGGTCTGTTGGCTGTATTCTCTTCATTAAACTTGGCTAACATGCTTACTGCTACCAATCACAACACAATAACAAAAGTGAGAGAGCTGTGAGCGGTAGTGCTTTTCCACTTGTTTTACATGTTTGCTTTCCAAACACTGTTTTAAATGGCTTTTTCCTTTGTATGACTCAAGGTGTTTGAGGAACCTCTATTGCAAAAAACACCTTCTGGGTATACGTATTATATATTAAAATAATACAACTCTTCAATATTATTAAATTCGTAGTCATCCTGGGCATAGGAGTTTTCCTTCTCATTGTTCACTCCCTTTCCCTGCCTTCCACCTTGTGAGATCCTCATCGTATGTACCATCTTTATGCATCCGACTATTTAGAACTTTGCTTTTTTCAGGGAATAATTGGTGCTAAATGTCACCTGTACCAAATAAATCACACTACTTTTTAAAAAAAGAAAACAAGATCTTTAATAAATCTTCATATTCCCAGAGTTGCTTTTATATTTACCTTGGTGCCAACACTTAGGAAATGTTTAATTGAAGGAAGAGACATAAAGTCCCACACATGAGGCCCAGCCTGGAGTAAAAAGTACAGTTGCATTGATTCCACTCTTAGAGCTTCCATAAAACATCATTTACAACTTGTTTCCCACATGGAGGGACCATTTACTTGATGATCCAGAGCAACATTGACTGTGGGGCTGGAGCTACTCTCAAGACTTTTTAGCCAAGCTATTAAAGAGAGGGAAGGGCACAGTTAAGTCCATTGCCAAGATGTGTATGAATTTAAGTGGTAATCTGTGAGCAAATTGAACTCTTTCCAAGACAGGCAAGCACTGAGCTGGAAATAAGGGAATCTTCACCTTAACACGCCCTTGGCTCTACCACTAACTATGTGACCTTGGCCAAACCTCTTCTCTTTTCTGGGCCAGATTCCTCACCCTTGAAATGTTGTATGGGCTCAGAGCTTGGTGTCCAGTAGAAATGATTTATTTGATTCATGTTACACAGCTCCCTTCCTCCTTCCCTCTCTCTCTCTTTTTGTTTAAAGATTTTATGTATTTATTTGAAAGCAGAGTTACAGAGAGAAAGGGGCAGAGAAAGAGAGAGAAAGGAGAAAGAGAGAGGTCTTCTGTTTGCTTGTTCACTCCCCAAATGGCGGCAACAGCAGGCAATGAGCTGATCTGAAGCCAGGAGCCAGGAACCCCTCTGGGTCTCCCATGTGGATGCAGTGGCTCAAGGACTTCAGCCATCTTCTACTGCTTTCTCAGCCCATAGCAGAGAGCTGGAGCGGAAGTGGAGCAGACAGGACTTGTACTGGCATCCATATGGGATGCCAGCACTGCAGGCAGCAGCTTTACCGACTACGCCACGGTGCCAGCCTTCCTCACTCTCTTTCAGTCCATTCCCTCCTCTCTTCCTCCCCTTTTTCTCTGCTTCCCTCCCCCTCTTCCTTCCTTTCTCCCTTCTTCCTTCCTTCCTCCTAGCTTTTAGTCAAGTACTCTTGAACAATTAAAACTGTAGATTATTTTATATATAATTGTGTTTCCATCCTCCCAGGAGAATTGAGAAGATTTGGCAAAACAGAGCCACATGACAAAACCAGCTGGAACTAAAGGGACTGTGGTGCTGTCCCTTTAACCTTGCATGTGCACTCTCCTGATGGTCACAGTGCCCACAGGACCTCCTGCCGCATTCACGTCATGACCTCTGTAAGCACTAGGTTTGAGACATAAGGGATTTTAGGCTTGAGCTCTCTCAGGTCCCTTCTTTCATCTCAACAAGGCTGTAGTTCTCAGTGGGCAAACCGATAATTACATCTTATTTATATTGCCATGTCTGCAGCCTGGCAAATAAGCTGGAAAACCTTAGTACAAGACCAGACTTAATTAACTTAACCAGACTTCTTTTCTTCCCTGTATTTTCCTTGTAGGTGGCAGACTTTCTTCACCATGCATCTTTCCACATCTTTCTTTGAAGGCAATGGCTTTCCCTTTTAACTATTATAGCCGCATAACCAGATGGTGCACTTAAAGAAATTGGCCTTCTGCCCTCCTTTAGTACTGGTTCTTTAAAACTTGCAATGCTGTATCTTGCAAATTTAACCAACTCCAGCTTAAATAAATCCTAAAAGTATGTCCTAATCCTGTAGGGAAAAAAGTAGAGAGATCTGAAAGCTTTTTCCTAATGCCATCTCTACATTTTAACTATTCCTCTACCTGCTTCCTCTCTCAGTTTCTACTTCAATGCAGTTTCTTTTCTTCTTTTTCTCCATCTTCCTTCCCCTTACCTCTGCTAACTACTCTCCCTTCTCCATGCCCCTTCTCCTCCCTGGGCCTTGCCTCTCTCCTGACCATTTTGCCTTCTCATCTCCTTAAACAACAGAGCCCATGGAGGCTGCTTCCAATAACTTTTCCATGTTTTGGTGCCAGAGGATTATTTAATATATTTTAACGTGTTTTTCCATCAGACAACATACCTTGCAACATTTTAAATTTAATTGAAATTGGAGTTAGTTCAGTATTACCAAAGGTGAGAGTTCTCTGTTAACATTTTTCAAATATGCCTCATGGAAGGATTCTGCACAAATATGAGATAAAGCTTGCCTCTGGAGGCAGGGTTAGTACTTAGGGCTATGACTCTTGTGATATCTTCTTGTTCGGTAATTCTGTCTAAGGCTCACACTTTAATTGACTACTTGTGTTTGTCTCTGGATGATGATTCTTTGAAGCATTGTGAAAACTTGGCCATTTCTCTTTCTGAGATAAATTGCTATTTCTATGTTTTTTGAAAATAATGTATAACACTTATACATTAGGAAAAGAGCCCGTTTGATTGGGTGTTACAAAGAAGAATGTCACATTTCAGTTTTCTCTCTTGATTCTACCTTGAGCGCATTACAGATAAACTTTAAGGTGCAGGCATCTTTCCCATGGAATAGTGTTGATTTCTATAGGTGCCGATTGTGGTCTCACTGCAGTACAGGGTACTTCTTGTGTTTCCAGTAGATGTAAGTCTCTAGGTAACATTTATGCAGGGGCAAAGGAATGATTTCTCCAGAAGCCCTGCTTTGTGATTCAGGATCAGTCCTTGCGTATTCCTCTCATACATACTCTACCCATTGGAAAAAAAATAAAGCAAACCAAATAAAAGTTGCATATGTGAAACTGTCTGTCCTAATCAGAAGAAGACACTATTTTTCATGGGTTCATTTTCTCATAAATCCACATATAATTTTATTGGTTTATAACTTTAACTTAAAAAGGAAGATGAATTTAATAAAACTTACTGGGTCTCCTAATCAGTACAAAGGTTTCTTTGACATGTGGTATATTTTAAAACAAGAAAATATGCATGAACATATGTGATAATTTATAAATGGATTCTATTGAGGTGGTGGGAGCCTTGGCTTTGGAGCCAAATACCTCTGATCTTAATATTGGCTCTATTTTTGATTTTCATATGATTCACTTACTTACTACATATAAAAATCTTGACTAAGGAACCTATCCTATGTTAGTCTCAGTTTCCTAACTTGTAATATGTGGATACTAATACATTTATTTTTAATAGTTTGCTATAATATTTGAAAGTGTCAATTCATGTGAAGTACTTAAAACCGTGCCTTATCATTCATTAACACTCAGCATTTTAGGTGAGTTGTTAGCCCAGTGATTGAGCTGGTCACCTTCCATATTAGAATGTGTGAGTTCATGTCCCAGATCCACTACTGATCCAACTTTATGGTAATGTACATTCTAGAAGGCACCAGGGGATGGTCTAAGTACTCAAATTCTTTTCTCCCACTTGTAAGGCCCTAATTGAGTTTCTGGTTCTGTTCTGGGCATTTGGGGAGTGAAGTACCAGATGGAAGATTTCTCTCTCTCTCTCATTTATATTACATAAAATAAATACATAATTACCTGAATCAACATTTATTTCAAGCTACCTCACAATTTGGCTGATATTCTTTTTTTTTTTTTTTTTCTGAGTAGTGTCCTTTGAAGAAAGTTACTACTACCTGCTAACATTTTGAATTTGTCTATGGTAAATTCTGTAGGCATTTAAATAATTGTCATTTTAACTTTCCTCATCTTTGATTGAGACTTGTGTTCGATTTACCTATCTTTGGGGTCATGGTGATGGGACCCCAGAAAGCCCCAATAAGGCTTTGTATGTTGAGTGCTTGGGGCTACATATCCCAGCACATTAAAAACCTGCTGGAAAAAGGTACTTTTTTTTTTTTTTCCAGAAAAGACTCTTAAATAGGGACTACCACTGTGACTTGGAAATGAAGGTATAGGATTTATTTTTTGCGGCTTGTCCTGCAATGACCCCTACCATCTTTGTGGAATGTAGATTTTTAACATGGTGAATAGGACGGATTAGAGTAGGTGGAAAATTTAAATTATGTTGGATTATGCATGTGAATTTTTATCAAGAAGCGTTGGTGAGAGTTCTTTCTCTTCTAAGTAGATCTTGATGTTAATTTTTTGCATGGTCTCATTAAGTTCCTTAAGATGTTTGTAGCTATGTTGATTTCTCTGCCCTCTAATCTGAAGATTATGGGGAAACCAAACTGCTGAAAAGTTATCCCAATTGTGGTACTGTGTTTAATAAAATAAAATTAAATACTATATATGAAAGGACATGGAAAATTCCCAAATTTAAGCTTGATAATTAAGGCTTCTGTTTATTAATCTATCACTTTGGGAAAACCACCAGTCTGTACCAAGATATATGTTAAATGTGGAGCTTTGCCAATGTTATTTCTCATTATACCCTAAACTTTAACAATATTATACAATAGATTCAGGCTCAGGGAGGTTAAAACAGCTTATTCCTGACTTACTTATAATGTAGTTTACAATGGATAGGGGATATTCTTTTCATATACTTTTTTTTTGACAGGCAGAGTTAGAAAGTGAGAGAGAGAGACAGAGAGAAAGGTCTTCCTTTTTCCGTTGGTTCACCCCCTAAGTGGCCGCTGCTGCTGGCTTCGTTGCGGCCAGCGCGCTGCGCAGATCTGAAGCCAGGAGCCAGGTGCTTCCTCCTGGTCTCCCATGTAGGTGCAGGGCCCAAGGACCTGGGCTGTCCTCCACTGCAATCCCAGGCCACAGCAGAGAGCTGGACTGGAAGAGGAGTAACTGGGACAGAATCCGGCTCCCTCTCCGGGACTAGAACCCGGGGGTGCCAGTGCCACAGGCGGAGGATTAGCATAGTGAGCCGCAGCACCACTGGCTTCATATACTTTTATGAAGACAATTGCTGTTGAGTCACTTATTATTATTCACCATCATCTGCAAACAGAATAAAATTCCTTTACAGTCTCATTTCAGAAAGGGACAATGAAGTTCTCGAATGCCCACTTGCTTTTTTTCTAAAAAAATTTCTGACTTGATTTGATCAGTACCATCCTACAACTCTCTGGTTATTTCTATTCTGCACACCCACTTGAGTTTCACTTACAGAAGCCCTGTCCAGAGTTCAGCTGAATTCCTACTGCCATTTGACCTATGAGTACTTGGCAGCCTTGGCTATAAAACTGGCAATGGCTTTTATTCTTCTTTTAGTTTATGGGAAGTTTCTTTTCTTTCCAAGCTTCCCATACCTCCTAGAAATCTACCAGCTTTTATACATTTTGAAGCTAGATAATAGCCAAGGAAATTACCTCAAAATGTCTCTAAGGACTGTATTCAGTGGAGTAACTACCAACCTGTCTTGACATTGCCTATTTTTCTGTAAAAGTTGTCCAATTAGAAGACAAGGGGGTAGTCTAAAGTTAGGAACTCTGTTCAGGGAAGACTTGACCAAGGGGAGGAATTCATATGAAATATGGTCAATATTGGGATGCTGGAGACGGGTGTGCATGCTGTCATTCAGAGTTCTGAGAGCTAATTGCATCTTTTAAAACTGTTCCATAGGAGCATAATTTTGCTATTTCATTTTTAAACATTGGAAATATCATATTATGGCTTTTAGTCCATAGGAGGGCAATGTTGAGCTGCAGGAAAAATCCTTCCGATAGTTTTGCAAAAAAAACATATAGAACTGATTAATTTAAAATTAATGGATTGCAACAAATTTAAACATATTACTAGATGACAGTTATTTAATAATGTCCCACATTGCATACTGACTGGCTTCATGGTTGTCACACTAGTAGTTAATTTGTAAACTGATGTAAATCATCTATGTCGCTCAGTGCGAAACCATGCCTGTCTGTTTGGAGAAGACTGTATTTTTATTTTTTAAAATTTTAAATAATGGAATAGCTTGGAATTATTTATAAGTAGAATATTATTTAAAAACACTTATTTATTTAGTTGAGTTACATATAGAGAGAAGAGACAGAAAGAGACAGAGAGGAAGAGAGACACATACACAGAGAGAGATTGATCTTCCATCTGCTGGTTCACTCCCAACATGGCTGCAACACCCAGTGCTGTGTCAGGCTGAAGCCAGTAGCCTTGAGCTTCATTCAAGTCTCTCATGTGGGTGGCAGGGGCCAAAACAGTTGAGTCATCTGTTGCTGCTTTTTGCAGGTCATTATCATGGAGCTGGATAAGAAGTGGATAAGCTAGGACAAGAATGGGCACCTTTGTGGGATGCTGGCTTCATAGGTGGTAGCTTTACAAGCTATGGCAGCCATAACACTTTCCAAAAGTATTCTTTTATATTTCTATACATGGTCTGCAATTGGTATCTTTACTTTAAGAAATAAGATTTACTACCATTAGAATTTCCAATCTTCTGCAACACCTCTTCTTGTGTCAGCATTTCAGATTGCTCTTGACCAAATGCCATTTTAAAGCTCTTAGAACAATGAGATAACCAAATTTAATGTTTTCTGAATTTTATTTATTTAAAGGGAGGGATTACCCATTTGCTTGCTTACTCCCCGAATGCCTGAAAGAGCCGGGCCTGCTCCAGGACAAGCCAGGAGCAGGAATTCAGTCTCAATCTCCAATATGAATGGCAGAGATTCTAGTACATCAGTTACCACCTTTTGCCTACTGGGGTGTGCATCAGCAGGAAACTGGAATAAGGAATGGATCCAAGATTTGAACTCAGGAACTCTTCTATGGAATGTGGATTTCCCAACAATAGACCAAAAGTCCATCTCTAAGAGTAATATTTAAGGTGAGTATAAAGAACAGGAACAAAAAATGATAAATTATAGCTAAATTTAATGAAACTTAGTCACATGGAAGAATTTTTTTCATAAAAGGAGTCATGACCACTACTAAAACATTACTGTTTTAGCTTGTGTCTCAGGCCAGCCTGTTTTGCATTTTTGAAGAAATCATTGCATATGGAATTTAAAGGTAAACTGTGTTTGTGTGGGAAAGTAACAAGTTGTATGATGCTATGAAGGCTTCTCTTGACCATCTTGTTTACCAGAACATAGCAAATGCTGCTGCCTTAAGGTACAATCTGGCTGCAAAAGCATGGTGCGTTTTGTATGATGTTTAGCTCCTTACTCCAAGGAAGGAATTAATCACTGGCTCAGTAATATTAACAATAGCCAATTGTTATTGGATCCATAGTAAATGATAAACACTCTTGTCTAACTATTGCTAGAAATTAAACTTTACAACACTGCTATAAATTCTCTTATTAATCTAATTTGCTACATGAGGAAATTAGTCTTCAGTATTATAACTTGTTTATGGTCACCAAGCTTCCTAAGATACAGTGCCAGGCTCACTCCCGGGGCTTCTCTTCTCTTCACCACTTCTGCATTAAAAGTAGAGCAGATCAAAGACTGGGAGACGTGATATATATAATATTTCCAGGAAAAAGGAGTGACTTGAATACTTCCTTGGTTGTTTTGTTTAGTGTAATGCTCTAGGTAGATGTGGGGGCACAGAAATGGATAAGGTTATCAACAAAAAACATTGTCATAGGCTTCTCTACTCCCCTAGAGAGGCATGTTTTACCACTAAGTCTGATAGGGTTTTTGTTCTCTTTATATGTTGTTAGTATGATGCATCATAATCCCCTGAAGGGCAGACATTGCATCTTAGAGTTCTCTGTAGCTTCCATTGTAGCATTGTTAGATTCGGGAAAAATAATCGGTGACTGAGAATAATTATGCAAGTGTAAGAGGCAGGTAAATATAAAGTCAAATGCAGCGCTGATACAATCTTCTGTCTGCAGTTTAGAGCTGAGTAATATCTGTGGGAGATTTGTTCTGCTTGTTTACAACCGGGAAGTATAGTTTGCCTCTGAACTTCTGTTTGGATAATTCACCTCAACTGTATCAGAGAAAGTGGATTTTAGGCAATGATTAGTAGATATGTGTTTCTCTCTATTTGTTGACTTAAAACTGAAACATTTCCTGACTTTCTACTCTGAACACTAAGATGATATGATTATTCAAACCTGTGCAGTTTTCTAAATGGACATTTGGCAAATTGTACAGAGCTCTATTTTGCTATGCAATTTAAATTTACCAGTTCTCTTCTGGAAGCAAGTGGCTCTTAGAGAACTCCTGTAAAATTCTAGTAGAATATTGAATGCTCACCTTCGAGCACTGTATATTGATTCATTTTATGAAATCGAGAACTCCACATACAAGAGTTCTTTTAAAAGAAATTTCAAAAGGGAGGAGTAATTTCTTATGACAAAGAAACCCTCCACAGGGAGAACAGTGGTACAACTCTAGTGTGTGCATTTGTGTGTGTGTGTGTGTGTATAATAAGAGAAGGAACACAAAATATGTCAATTTTAACAAAGTATGAAAAAAAGTAAAGAGAAAAAATTCTGAGAGTAATCAGGAAAGGCAAATGGACAGGGGACTGGATGGATTACAGCAATTTGCACAGTAATTTTCCCATTTTCTTGTTCATTCTTAGCCCATTAATAAAGAATTCTAGTTGAAGATGTGCAGCATTAAGTTCTATAGGTCATTTCAATGACTCTGCAGCTGTGTGAGTACACAGTGCAAGCAATGCCAACACTGAGCTGGCTCTGCGTCTCTCTGGGACGCGGGGGTCTGTTTGTATGTCTTGTCACATTTCACCCAGCAAAGGGCACTCTGCTTTCCCTAGAGAACTCCTACCCTTGGGTTTCTCCCCTGAAGATAAACGTGGAGAAATATAGAAAAAATTACCAACATTTGAGGAATATGAGAAAGCTCCAAATTTGTTGGTTCAGTTCCTAATGTCCACACTACCTGGGATGGACTAGGTTGAAGCCAGAGTGCAAGGAACTCAATCAGATCTTCCATGTGGGTGGCAGAAATGCAACTACTTGAGACATCACTGCTGCCTCCCAAGTCTGCATTGGCAGGAGGCTGGGGTCAGGAGCTGAGCTGAGCATCAAACTGAGGCACTCCACCCACTTCCTGGTGGGTGTCTTCACTGCTCATCTAAATGTTATACCCTATAGATTTTTTATAAAAGTTCATTTATAATAACTGTGAATTGCATCATTTACATTATGTAATTTATTCCTAGAGGCATGGATCGAAACTCATGTTTCTAGGCACAAATCAACAATTTTTTTTTGAAATTTGATTACATACAGGACCATTCAAAGTTAAAAGTCTCACCTTAGCCCAAGGGTTGAGGATAACAAACATAAGTTTAATAATTTTAATCTAATTTTTAATAACTCAGGATTTCAGAGCTTTTCAAGTATAACTGAAGCGACAGCCATGTCTATATGAGCTACAGAAAATCTCCCCAGAGTGAAGGCTTCTTTATTGGACACAGTTGCCCTCTGAGATTAGAACAAGTTCTGAGGAGGTTATTCAGGAAATGAAAGACCTGAATCTTGAAAGCCTGGCTATCGCACAATTAAGAAATTAAGACATTATTAGAATGGCTAAGATCTCTTTTCCTGTATAAATAACTTTTTATTTTACAATAGTTTCACAGTTTTTGCAATATTTTGAGGATGGTAGAATTAACATATATATTATCTCAGTTTCTCTTTTTATTCATAACTTATATTCTAGTCACATCTTCACTCATGAACCAATATAGATACATTACTACTAGATAAACTCCCTTCTTCATCTATATTTTATTACTTCTCTCACTAATGTTATTTTTCTGTTGCCAGATCCTGTCCAAGATAGCAGGTTGCATTTAATTTTGTCTCCTTAGGCTCCTCTGGGCTATGGCCGTTTCTCAGATTTTCCTTGATTTTTTTCATGTCTTTGACAGTTTTGAGGGGCACAAGTGAGGTATTTTGTAAAACGCCTTTCAATTTGGCTTTTTCTGGTGTTTTTCTCAGCTAAGGGGGTTGATAGTTTTTGTTTGTTTGTTTTTGGAGATGTAAGGCCACTTTCAAATGTATTGGCATTCCCTACTGTCAGTGCGACTCATCACTGGTGATGTTAATGTTGGTCACCTGGAAATGGTAATTTCCCAAGTTTCTCCATTGTTAAGTTCTTTGTTTCCACTAGTTGCATTCTCGTATTGCAATTCTTAGAAATAAATCAGTAAGCATAACTCATGCTTCAGATGAGGAGTGAAGCTTTGCCTCCTTGGATTTGTTTTTATTTATTTCAAAAGCAGAGTTAAGTGTAGAGAAGGAAAGATCTTCTATCCCCACCAATGGCTGGGAACAGACCAATCTGAAGACAGAAATGAGGAACTCCATCTGGGTCTCCCACATGAGTGTCAGGGACCCAAGTACTGGGCCATCTGCTGCTGCCCAGGTGCATAAGCAGGGAGCTTATGGGAACTAACCAGCACTCTTATAAGGATGCTAGCATCCTGGGAGGCATCTAAACCAGGTGAGTCACAACACTGGCCCCTGCACAATTTATTACTTTCTGGCACTATAGGAGGCTATATGTTCATCTTACTTCAGCCATAGAATCACTCATGTCTTCAAGGAGAAATGGGGGGAAAGTATTAGAAATCAAGAATGGAGCATGATGTTTGCAATCATTTCCAGTAATTACTTTTAAATTGTTTCTGGCTGGTTATTTTCTGTTGGACGTTTTTTAGAGAAATTTTCATTGAAAGTTTATATCTGCCTTAAACTACAATGGAGGTAGAAAGACTTGGATCTCAGTCAAGAGGCAGCCAGGAAGATGGAGATCATTTACAACATCTGTTCCTGTGGTAACAGCAGCCAATAGGTATAAAAGTCTCTGCAGGGGAGTGATACTTGCTTCCTATCACCCAAATTCTGTGGTTAAAGCAAACCTCTTGGTCACATACAACTTCAAAGAAATTGAGGGCATGATTTCTTAGCAGATACCAAGATGATGAAAAACTGTGTTTACTTGGTGAAAATCACGAGTTTCTGCCACAATAGTACTTATCACATTTTTTCCAATTGAATACACTAAAATGGGATTTATATTTATATAATTTAAAATTACCTAGTACCCACTTTAGGGAAACACGAAGAAGAAGCAAAAATTTGTATTATTAATATATTTTATTTATCTCATTGTAGCCAAAATATTATCATTCAACACTTATTCAGTATAAAATTATTGATGAGGTATTTTATATTTACTTTTTCACTTTACAATTTTCAAATCCAAGATGTACTTGACTCCTAGAGGACATCCTCAGTTTGGACTAGTCACACTTCAAATGATGGCTATGTTTGACTAGAGGTTACCTTTTAAAGCACATGTAAAGGTAGCATCTGCCACATAGCATGCATTCAACACCTATACTTCTAACATTAAGTGATCATAAGACATAAATAGTTCTAAGATAATTTTACCTCATTATTTTAATAGCACTTGGGTCTTGGGATCCATCTCCTCGAATTCTCTTTCTGTATTTCTTCTACTTCTTTCAGTATGACCTAAATTTCAGAGAAACCCATGAAAATTAGATTTTAGAACCCCCAAAGTACAGGAAACAAAAGCAAAACTAGATAAATGGGATTGTATCAAACTCAGAAGCTTCTGCTCATGAAAGGAAGCAATCAATAAAATGGTGAGACAGCCAAAAGAATGGGAAAGAATATCTGCATGCTCACTCTCTGACAAAGGATTAATATCCGAATATATCAGCAACTCAAAACACTCAACAGCAAAAACTCAACCAATCCGGATGGAATTGGGCAAAGGACTTCAGTAGACAGTTCTCAAAAGAAGAAATTTAAATGTCCAACACACACATGAAAAAATACTCCACATCAAGAGCCATCAGTGAGATGCAAATCAAAATCACAATGAGATATCACGTCATTCCTGTCAGAATGGCTGTGATCCAAAAGCTAGACAGTAACAAATGCTGGAAAGGATGTGGAGAAAGAATACTTTCTTTCTTTCTTTCTTTCTTTCTTTCTTTCTTTCTTTCTTTCTTTCTTTCTTTCTTTCTTTCTTTCTTTCTTTCTTTCTTCTTTCTTTCTTTCTTTCTTTTTTTTGACAGGCAGACTTAGACAGTGAGAGAGGGAGAGACAAAGAGAAAGGTCTTCCTCCCGTTGGTTCACCCCCCAAATGGCCGATATGGCCGGTGCGCTGAGCCCATCCGAAGCCAGGAGCCAGGTGCTTCCTCCTGGTCTCCCATGGGGTGCAGGGCCCAAGCACTTGGGCCATCCTTCACTGCCTTCCCAGGCCACAGCAGAGAGTTGGACTGGAAGAGGAGCAACCGGACAGAACTGGCGCCCCACCCAGGACTAGAACCCGAGGTGCTGGCACCACAGGTGGAGGATTAACCTAGTGAGCTGCGGCACAGGCCCAGAAAGGAGAATACTTATACACTGTTGATGGAATATAAATTAGTGCTCTCACTGTGGAAAAGAGCATTGAGAATTCTTAAAAAACTAGAAATAGACTTGTCATATTACCCAGCAATCCCATGACTTATTTATCAAAAAGATACCTGCAGCATCATTTTTATAGCAGAACTGTTCAAAATAGCCATATAGAATCAACCGAGATGCCCATCATCAAATGAATGGATAAGAAAATGAGGCACACACACACACAGCGGAATATTATTTAGCTATAAAAATGAAATTCCATCATTAAAATGGTTACAACTGAAAATATCAAGAGTAAAATAAGCAGGACACAGTAAGACAAATATTGTACATTCTCTCTTATATGTGGTAGCTAAAATTAAAAAAAAATTACTGTGTGTATCAATATTGCTGCAAATATAGTTTTAATTGAACTGTTTTAAAGTTTGTTGAATTGTTAATTTTATATTATAGTATATTTAATATATTTCTATAATTTTAATCATCTGTGATTATTTAAAAATTTACTTTATGAGTGAAATTGCAATATGTTCATTTGATTATTTATAGTTCTTGCTGGACTATATTCTCTTAATTTTTGCTTGTTCAAGTCTTTTTAGTATAATGTTAAGCTTTTGTCTATAATGTAAGTTAAAAATATTATTATCTCAAAATTTAAAAAGGAAAGGGGGGAGTATCATTAAATCTTAGAATTATATCTATGAATTTTTATTAAATATGATTGATTTATATTAATTTGATAATAAGAAACCAAACAAAAAAATTTTTAAGTTTTTATTTATTTATTTGAAAGGCAGAGTTATAGAAAGAGAGAGGAAGAGACCAAGAGAAAGGTCTTCCATCTGCTGGTTCGTTCCCCACATGGCCACAATGGCCAGGGCTTGGTCAATCTGAAGCCAGGAACCAAGAGCTTCTTCTGGGTCTTCCTCATGGGTGCAGGGCCCAAGCACTTGTGCCATCTTCCACTGCTTTCCCAGGCCATTAGCAGAGAGCTGGATTGGAAGAGGAGTAGCCGGGACTCGAACCAACACCTATATGAGATGCTGGCACTGCAGCTGGAGGCTTAGCCTACCATGACAGAGTGCAGACCCCCAAGAAAATAATTTTAAGTGTCTTATTTATCCAAAATTTTTGTATTTATGGATTTACAGGGTATATATAAAATTTCTTTTTTTAGGAATTTTTTAAGTGAAAACATTTCATGTATTAGATATATAAGCAGATTTAGGAACATAGTGATACTGCTCCCCTATTCTCCCTCCTGCTCAGGCTCCACCCATTCCTCCTCCTTCCTCTCTTATTCCCTCTCTTAATTTTTACAGTAGTCTATTTATAGATTATACTCATAAGATTAACCCTATACTAAGTAAAGAGTTCAATAAATAGTAAGAAGAAAAAAAAAACCACTATTCCTCAATAGTAGAGACAAGTGTTATAAACAATTATTGAATCTCCAAATGTCAATTTCACTCCCGCACATTACATTTTTGGTACTCTATTAGTTACCACAGATCAGGGAAAACCTATGGTATTTGTTGAGGACTGGCTTATTTCACTAAGTATAATGGTTTCCAGTTGCATTTATTTTGTTGCAAAAGATGGAATTTCATTTTTTTTATGGTTGAGTAGTATTTCATTATACACACACATGAATACATGAATATTTATATATCTCACAATTTATATAGTCATCAATTGATGAACATCTAGGTTTATTCCATATCTTAGCTATTGTGAATTGAGCTGCAACACATGTGGTTACAGATAACTCTTTCATATATTGATTTAATTTTTAGAGTAAATTCCCAGGGGTGGGATTGCTGGGTCCTATGCTGTATCTATTTTCAGCTTTCTGAGGTTCCTCCATAATGTCTTCCACAATGGCTGTACCAGTTTACATTCCCATCAGTAGTGCATTATGGTACCTTTTTCTCCACTTCCATTTTATTTTTTTTTTTTCCAGCATTTTCTGTTTGCTAATTTCTGTATGAAAGCCATTCTAACTGGAGTGTGGTGAAACCTCACCATAGTTTTGATTTACATTTCCTGGTGGCTAGTGATCTTGAGCATTTTTTCATGAGTCCTTTGGCCATTTACATTTTCTCTCTTGAGAAATTTCCTGTTCAACTCCTTTGCCCACTTCTTAGCTGGATTGTTTGTTCTGTTGTGGTTGAGTTACTTGAGCTCTTAACAGATTATGGATATTAATACTTTATCTTTTGCATTGATTCTAAATATTTTCTTCCAAAATGTCAGTTTCTTCATTTGTATATCTGACCTTCCTTGCTACTCCATGGTATCCCTCTTCCTTCTGTAGAATTTCCACTGTAAACTTCTCTCCAACTCTCGCTTGGGAGTGCACCCCCACCTCTGCTTTTCTTTTGCTATTTCATCCTCATTTAAAGAAGTACATATTTTCCCTACTCAACCATCTTGGAATCCCCTCACATGGTATATATTTTCATATTCATATGTAAAAATTCTGTATTTGTTCCTATAAAACATTTTTGCATGTGTAGAGAGCACTGGGTTTTTCAGCATTATGCAAATTTAGGCCATGTTTATGGAATTTAAACACATGGCCTACACCCAATTTGATGTTAAGGTGTGAGTATTAAATTCAAAGGTTACACCCAGGAGCATATGAGCTGATGAACTGTAGCTCTTTGACCTACAGTTATGTCTATAACTGCTCAACAAATCTCTGAAATGAAAAATAGCTCACAATTGCCTCCACACTTTCACTTTTTAATCTTACATTTTCTAAAAGTCAACAATTTGCCTGCTCTTTATATTCATTTATTTGAGAATGTTTGATACAATATAGATCCAAAGTCTGAACATGCTAAATAAAAAAAGGTTGCAATATTATGGGCCACAAATAAGGGATATCCTTAAGCAAAAATATTATTAGGGGCAGATGTTGTATAATAGTGGGTTAATCTATCATTTGGGAAGTCAATATCCTATATTAGAATGCCTTGGATTGAGTCCTGCCTCTGTTTCCATCCAGTTTCCAGCTAGTGTACACTCTCAGAGGCAATAGGTAATGGCTCAAGTATGTGAGTCCCTACTACCCATGTAGGAACCCTAGATGGAATCTCAGGCTCCACTCTTCCTCCTGGTCCATTCCTAGCAATTGTGGGCATTTGGGAAGTGAACTAGTTGATGTGAGATCTTTTTTTCTCTCTCTCTTTTTCTCTCTGTCCCTCTAGTTTTCCAATAAATAAAAAAAAAATTAAAAAAAATCAGTTTTTTTTTAAGAAAGACTTACTCATTTACCAAGTTCAGAATCATTTCCTGACACTAGATCTGTGGTCTTTGATTTGAAAAAATAATACCCTCCAGTGCAATAACAAATCTCTCATGAATTACTAAAGAGGATACTTCCAACATTGTTGTTTATATGAAAAGGGTGTAACCTGATGTGTTACTTTGTTTTTGGGTTGTGATAAAAAAAATCTAGTGGTTTGGCAAATAATCTCTTCTTATTTGATACATTCTAAATTCTTAATTATACAAGAAGGTTTAATGTAATGTAGTGTTAATTTCCTTCTGAGTTATAATATTAAACAACTTTAATCAGGGAAGAAGGATGTTGGTTTGGGCTGCCAGAATGTAGATCACCCTTCCAGCTACAGGAAGTGTAATTTGCTGAGAGGCCACAGCTGCTCTGCACCCCTCTGCAATCAGCCCAGCAGGCTACTTCCACCCGAGGACTGAACACAGCAGGGACAGATGCTAAAGCAGAAAGAGTTCTGGGAGCCATAGGATTTCTCTGATAGCCTGATTTGGCTTGAGGGCCTCTGAAGGCTTTGCTAAACTTTCCTGCCACACCACTATGAAACCCTTCTCTTGTTTTTTATTCTTTTCTTTTGGAGATCTGTGCCTTTCAACTCAGTTCTTTTGGGCTTTTCTGGCTCTGTTCTATTTTTTTTTTTAATCATATAGGCATTTCCTTGAATAAAATCCTTATAGATTGAATCCACTCTTGACACCTGCTTTTGGGAAAACCTGGAAAACAAGTGATTTGGAGTCATTTGTCTTTTTCTGATTTTGGATTGAAGTTATCCCCTTATCAGAGCATGGTGGTAGAGCAGTGTGAAGAGGGGTCTCGTGGTGTTGATGAACTTGGTTTGGGGTAAAATGTGTCAGCATCACAACAGAATAGGACAGTGGGCATGCAGTGGCTGGGCATGGGCCAAGATGGACTTCAGGGAGCAGGACAACGGTAACAATGAGGAAATCATTGCATGGAGGTGGAATTGAATCAAAATATAATTAAGGATGATAAAAGCCAGGTTTGTCATGCTCATAGGTGTGAGTCACAAATATGGAAAGGTGGGGCCGGTACTGTGGCATAGCGGTGAGGCTGCGGCCTGCAGTGCCAGCATTCCATATGGGCTCTGGTTCGTATCCTAGCGGCTCCTCTTCCGATCCAGCTCTCTGCTGTGGCCTGGGAAAGCAGTAGAAGATGGTCCAAGTCCTTGGGCCCCTGCACCTGCATGGAAGATCCGGAGGAAGCTCCTGGCTCCTGACTTTGGATCGGTGCAGCTCCAGTAGTCGTGGCCAGTTGGGGAGTGAATCAACAGATGGAAGACCTCTCTCTCTCTCTCTCTCTCTCTCTACCTCTCCTTCTCTCTATGTAACTCTGACTTTCAAATAAATAAATAAATATTAAAAAAACAAATATGGAAAGGAAGAATGTTGTATAAAATCTCAATTGTATCAGCATAAACAAGATAATCTTCAAGGTGGAAATGTAGTTGTAAATGTGTGTATAGACACAGTATGAGTTCCCCAACTCTGTCTGAAATGAGAAATATCCTAATAATGACCATACCTATTATTCAGATGTTATGTTTTATAGTCAATGTAATAGGAGGTACAGAACTTTTACTAGCCTGATAAAAAAGTTCAAGAACCAATAGTGGTTATGGGTGCACAGATTTGTAAATACAATGAAAAATGAAAAAATTCCAGCCCAGGTAGTTTCACTGATGAAATCTTCCGAATATTTAAGGTCAAAACAATGTGAATAAGATCAATCTTGTACAAAATTCTCCAGAGAAAAGACAAAGAGGGGGATTATTTTTAGTGCTTTAAGAGACCAGGATAATCTTAATGCCAAAATAATACAATAACTTTGCAAGGAAAGAAAGCTAAGGCTAAATTCTTTCATGAACATAGATGCAAAATCTCAAAACAATACAAATGATTTATTTTAGGAAGTGGGTTACATATTAGGAAATCAATCAATATACTTTCCAACCCTTATCCAATAAAGGAGAAAAATCATATGATTAGCTCCATAGATGCAGGAAAATAATTTGATAAATCTGTACAACTGTTTAGTATATAAACACTCAAGAAATTAAGAATAGAAAGATCATCCTTTATCTGATAAAACTCATCTGAAACAATAACAACCTGACATACTGAGAAATTACTAACCACTTTTCTTTCTGAAATTGGAAATGAAAGGAGAATTTCCACTACTGGCACTTCTATTTCAATATCACATTGAAGTCCCCAGTTAGTTTAATAATAAAGCTAATGAAACAAATATCCAGTCAGGAAAATAAGAAGAAAGTCATTATTTGCAGGGTACACTAATTATTTGTGAAAAATCTACAAACTATTACAAGAAATAGTTTAGTTTAGTAAGGTCACTGGTAAATATATAAAGCACATTGCTTGTTTATAAACTGACAAAAATTAAGAATTTAAACAAAACACTGATTTTTACTTTGTAATAAGATTATATTCATTTAATGAAAGAATCACTTTTAGGAGGTCACTTCTGCCTATGTTCATATACATTTCATGTGACCATAATGAAACTTCTAGAATGTTTTTGGTGAAAGACAGCAAGTTTATTCTAAAAATGCAAAACCTAAAGTATCTAAAAATATTTTTAAGGTACTGGACATAAGGGTTATTTTAAACTGTGCTGAGTAAGACAATGTTTCATTGGTGTAAGGATGGACAAATTAACCAATGGAACAAAACAGATTATAAGAAACAAATTTACACATATACAGGAAACTAATTAAACAAAATTACAATGACAATGTAGAGAATAAAGAGTGCCCTTTTCAATGCCTGGTCCTGAATCAGTTGAATATTTATATAGAAAAAACAAATGTTGGCCACTACAAACACAAAATTCATTGTGAGATTGATGCTGTATCTAAATCTGACAGGTAAAATAATACAGTTTCTAGCAAAAAACACAGCAAAGTACATTCAATGTCTTATAATATACAAAGAGATACTAAACAATTTTCTAAAAAGCATTAATCAAAGAAAATTAATAAACTAGATTTGATTAAAAAGATCAAGGTGGGCTTTTGGTCTGGTGGTTAAGATGTTAAGAGAGCTGCTTGCAACTTTTATTGGAGAGCCTGGTGAGATGTCTGTCTCTGGATCCTAACTCCAGCCACTTGCCAATGCAGGCCTGGGAGGCAGCAGGTAAGGACTCCATGACCCATGTGGTAAACCTGGGTTGAGTTCTTATTTTCTGGCTTCAATTATGACCATTGCAGACATTTGGGGGGAGTGAAATAGCAAATGTCAGATATGATATATGAGTGTTCTCTCTATCTCCCTCTCTGTGTGTGTGACTGTATTTCTCTGCCTCTCAAATAAAAACAGACAAAAAAATTACTCTGTTCATCAATAAGCTGCATTAATAGAATAATCACAAAAGCCATAGAGGGAGAAGACACTTTCTCATTTTATCTTTCTTTTTTTTTTTAAAAGATTTATTTTATTTGAAAGAGCTATAGAGGTAGAGGCAGAGAGAGAGGATTTCCATCCGCTGGTTCACTCCCCAGATGGCTGCAATGGCTGGGGCTGTGCAGATCTAAAGCCAGGAGCCAGGACTTCTTCCAGGTCTCCCCTGCAGGTGCAGGGGCCCAAGGACTTGGGCCATCTTGTGCTTTCCCAGGGAGCAGCTGGGACTAGAACAGGCGCCCATATGGGATGGCGGCTCTTCAGGACAGGGCTTCAATCCACTGCGCCACAGCGCCAGCCCCACGAGAGGACATTTTCAAAACACACATTTTATGAAGTACTCCTACCCAGAGTGTATAAATAATGCTTAAAAGTCTTTAAGATTAACAGTCTGAAGATCTGAATAAGTACACAACACAAGATACCTTTATGGCAAAGAAACATGAAAATGTGCTTAATACCATTTGTGATCAGGGAAATGCAAATTAAATCACAATGCAATGTCACAGTTTACACACTGGGATTGGTACAATTAAAAGGCTTCACAAAATACCTATCGGTGAGTAGAAGGAGCAATACATGTTGGTGGGAAATGTAAACAAGTAAAAATCACATAGGCAATCCGGTGGTATACTACAGCCAACCATACTCACATCTAGGGCCCAGCAACTCCTGAGTATGTACCCAAGCAAAAATGAATTCTTATTTCTATTAAAACATGAACATAGTGGTATTATTCATACTAATCAAAAACTGGTAAGAGCCCAAATTTCTGTCAAAGGTAGAATACTTGTAGAAATTGGAGTGCATTCATACAAAGGAATGCTATACTGCAGTAAGAAACTACTGCTATTTGCAAAAACATAAATCATACATAGATAATGACAAATGAAAAAGTATTCCAAGAATCATAAATAATATGTGATTCTATTTATATTAAATTAAAAATCAAACAGACTATAATACTCAGGGACACAATAATAGAAATCCTTGGTGGGTTGTCGTCTAGCTGGGAACACTTAAGAAGTGTGCACTTTATATTATACTCATGCACAATTATTTATCCTTGTTACCTCAAATTTACATTAATAAATCAGCTAGAACATTTCTCTATACCTAATTTTGCTTGGTTTAATTTCCCCTGGGAACTGAATTAAATAGTGTGAATCTATAAGGAGAAAGAATGTTGACATTCTAATAACTCATCATGGAGAATGCTCATGCTTTTAAAAGTGAAATCTCAGGCATTTGCTAAGTCTGTATTTTTTTAAAGATTTATTTATTTGAAAGAGTTATACAGAGAGAGAAGGAGACACACACACACACACACACACACACACACACACAGAGAGAGAGAGAGAGAGGGAGAGAGAGAGAGAGAGAGAGGTCTTCCCTCCACTGGTTCACTCCCCAATTGGCCATAAAGGCCAGAGCTGTGCCAATCCTAAGCCAGGAGCCAGGAGCCAGGAGCTTCCTCTGTGTCTTCCTACATGCATGCAGGGGCCCAAGGACTTGAGCCATCTTCTGCTGCCTTCCCAGGCCAGAGCAGAGAGCTGGATTGGAAGAGGAGCAACCGTGACAGAACCGGTGCCCCAACCAGGACTAGAACCCAGGGTGGTGGTGCCGCAGGCAGAGGATTAGCCAAGGATTAGCCTTGGCTAGGCTGTTGACTTGTTTTGATGTTCATGTCTGGTATAATAAGTACTCAGAAATATTAGCTGCTATCTCTGCATCTTTTTATGAATTTATTAAAAGCATATCACTCAAAAATCAATTATCATGTAATAATGTTACAATTTTATTCCTCAAATGCTTTACATCAAAAATGGCTAATGACTAAAACTTGGCAAATCTTTTCTTAATACTACACAGTCCTAACATATGAAATTAAGTAAAATATACATTGACATACATACATACTTTATAGATCTAAAATTATACAACTTTTCATGGTTATAGGTACAAAGGTTCACAGGAGTGGGTCTTAGAATGTGTGTCAATGTTTTAAATTCTTTGACCAGTTTAGCAGAAATATTTCAGAAAGCAGGTACAGCTACATAGTTCACAGGAAATATTTCAGTTTTGTTTTTCTTTCTTTTTAAATTAATTAGTTATTTATTTGAAAGGCTGAGTTATAGAGAGGGAGTAGGAGAGACAGACAGAGAGAGAAATCTTCCCTCCACCGATTCACTACCTAAATGGCTGCAACATCCAGGGCTGGGTCAGGCAGAAACTAGGAGCCAGGAGCCTCTTCTGGGTCTCCCTCATGGGTGCAGGGGCCCAAGCACTTGGACCATCCTCTGCTGCTTTCCCAGATGCATTAGCAGGGAGCAGGATCAGAACTGGAGCAGCCAGGACTCAAACTGGCAACCATTTGGAACCATAGCACTGTAAGCTATGGCTTAACCCATTGAGCCACAGTGCCAGCCCCAGTATTTTAGCTTCCTACACATATCTAGTTCTCAGAGTGACTATAGGAAGAGTCAAACTTGGTCAAACTTAACAAAAACTCTTATTTTGCTTTCATAACAAAAGTTTTAAAAGCAATTTTTGTTGGGGTTGACATTTGGCATACTGGGATACTGTTGAAAACCCTCACATCTCATCTTGTTGTGCCTGGGCTGGATTCCTGGCTAGAATTCTGACTCCAGCTTCCTGAGAATGTGGACTCTAATGGCAGTGGTGATGACTCAAGTGGTTGAGTGCCTGCCACGCACATGGCAGATCTGGATTGAGTTCCTGGCCCCTTGCTTTGGCCAGCCCAGGTCAGGCCTTTGTGAAAGGTTGGGGAGTTAATTAATAGATGGGAGCTCTTTGTCTGTCTCTGTCTCTCTCCACCTCTCAAGTAAGTAAGTAAGTAAATAAATAAGTAAATAAATTCCAACTAATTTTATCATGATCAATCTGGAATATACTTTTATGTTTACCAAGGAAAGAATTGACTGTTTTCTCTTTTTCATGGAGAGCCAATTGTACTAACTTTATAGAATGGTTCATCTTTTCCCCATAAATTTAGTTGCTATTTTCATCATCAATTGAAATGGTACCCCATAAAATGTATAATTTGTATAAATTTTAAAAATTATTAGAAGGAAACTAAAAATGATCATCTGAAATAATGAGAAACTGTCACCTGATCTCAGAGAAATTGTTTAGACTGAGTATTGGGCTCAATTACTTGATTCACACTTCTAGTCTTGGGTAGGTTCAGTGAATCATTTCAGCTCCTTTCCTTTCCCGCTTTATTCATATTTTTTCTTTCTTCACTTTATAAATATTCCTTTAATTCTTTTGGTGAACTTTTTGATAATTTTATTGACATGCAATTTGCATAGTATAAAATTCAATTAAAAGTTTTTTAGTATGTTCCCAGAACTGTGCAGTCATAATGAAGCCCTAATTTTAGAATATTTTCATTTCTCCTAAAATAAACATTTGTATTCATTATCAGTCACTGTCCAAACATCCTTACCCCATACATCAAGCTCTAGGTAACCATTCGTCTACCTTCTGTCTCCTTTCCTGATTTGCCTATTCTGAGCATTTCATACAAATGGAATAATATGCTATTTATAAGAATGGCTATTCAAATCTTTGGTTATTTTAAAATTGGATTTTTTTCTTATTATTGATGACTTGTAAGAGTTCTTTAATACATTCAGAATGCTAGAGTGTTTTCAAGTATATACTTACAAATGTTTTTCCCCTTCTGTGAATTATCTTTTCAATTTTTCAACATCACTCTTTTTCAAAAAATATTTATTTAATTATTCGAAAGGGTGGTAAGGAGAGAGAGAGAGAGAGAGAGAGAGAGAGAGAGAGAGAGAGAGAAGAGAGAGAGGAGAGAGAGAAAGAGAGAAATCTTCTATCTACTGGTTTACTCCCCAGATGACAGCAACAGCTGGGGCTGGGTCAGGCTGAAGTCCAGATCCTAGAACTCTATCCAGGACTCCCACATTGATGACAAAAGATCCAGCTACTTGGACTATCTTTCAATGCTTTTCCAGACACATTGGCAGGGAGCTGGATTGTAAATCTAGTGGCTGGGGCTCAAAGTGGTGCTCATATGGGACGATGGCTTTGCAGGCAGCAGCCTAACTCACTGAACAACAGCACCAGCCTGATTGTTGTCCTTTCACGCTCCAATGATTTTAGTTTTTATGAAATTAAATTAAACTATTTTCTCTTTTGTCCCTGTGATTTAAAATGTTATATCTAAGAAATTATTGTCTAATCCAAGATTACAAAATTAACATTTTTTAAAAAAAATTTATGATTTTAATACTCACGCTTCTGTTAGAGTCTGAGGTAGAATTCTATCTTCATTATTTTTCATGTGAATACCCAGACTGTTCTTTCATTGAATTGTCTTGGCACTGTTGTGAAGAGTGAATTGCTAATAAAGCTAGTAGTTTATTTTTGAACCTCATTTCTAGTCAATGGATTTATTTGCCTATCTTTACATCTTTATTCACCCTGTCTTCAGCTCTGTGGTAAGTTTGATATTGGGAAACGTATGTCATCTCGTTTTGTTATTCTTTATCAAGATTGTTTTGACTCTTTGGGATCCCTTATAATTCTACATTTACTTAAGGGTCAATGTCAATTTTTCAACATTGCAACCAGCTGATATTTTTAAAATATTGTGGTAAAAATACATGACATAATTTATCCCTTAATCTAAAGTGTCTGGGTCAGTCGTGTCAAAATATTTACATTGCTATACAGCAAGACTTACAGTGTTGCATATCTGAAATTCTTTGTCAATTAAACGACTGCTCTTCTGCTCCCAATAGCCCCTGGTAGCAATCATTCTACCTTCTGTTTCTATGAATTTGGTGCTTTATATCTAGAATCACGTAGCACTTGTCTTTTCTTACTGGTGAACTCCAAGGCAGGTCATATATAGACCGTTTTGTAAGTTGGATCTTCCAAAGGCACTTCTTTGAGAATGAGGTTTTGAAAGAATTCTAATCCTGTTCTGCCTGTTCTGTGCTGGTCTGCACTGGGATTATGGGCTGTTGATTTCCAAGGCTACTGTGGAACTAAAGAATTCTATGGGAATAGGGCAAGTTAAAATGTCCCGAAGCTTGACGTTTTTCTTCTCTTTTCTTTTTATAAACTGAGATTCAGCCATATATCTTGAATAACCCCTCCAGACGTTTGCAAGGCTTTGGCTCATTTCTAGATTTCTGACAGAGTAATTTTAGCCACTGTTTCGTTGCTTTCATAGAAGAGGTGATTTTCAGAGGTCCACCACTTTTGCTGATTTCATCTCTCTAACATGAATTTTATGGTCATGTAAATTTTCCCTGTCTTTGACACAGCAGTCTATATATATATATATATATATATATGAACACAGTTTTAATTCTGCTTGCATAAATACTTAAGAAAATTTTCTCTGTAATTTGGGAAACATGCTTCTTTACGATAAATTGCCAACATGTTTTCCAAGTGGTTTTGTCATTTTATATTTCTTTTTTAATTTTTTTAAACTTTAACTTAGTAAATATAATTTTCCAAAGTACAGTTTATGGATTACAATGGCTTTCCCCCCTCATAACTTCCCTCCCACCTGCACCCCTCCCATCTCCCGCTCCCTCTCCCATTCCATTCACATCAAGATTCATTTTCCATTATCTTTAGATACAGAAGATCGATTTAGTATATATTAAGTAAAAATTTCATCAGTTTGCACCCACACAGAACATAAAGTGTAAAATACTGTTTGAGTACTAGTTATAGCATTAATTCACATTGGACAACACATTAAGGATAGAGATCCTACATGAAGAGTAAGTACACAGTGATTCCTGTTGTTGACTTAACAATTTGACACTCTATGTGTCAATAATCTCCCTAGGCTCTAGTCATGAGTTTCCAAGGCTATGGAAGCCTCTTGAGTTCACTGACTTCGATTTTATTTCGACCAGGTCATAGTCAAGTGGAAGTTCTCTCCTCCCTTCGGAGAAAGTACCTCCTTCTTTGATGGCCCATTCTTTCTACTGGGATTCACTTGCAGAGATCTTTCATTTAGGTCCTCTTTTTTTTTTTTGCCAGAGTGTCTTGACTTTCCATGCCTAAAATACTCTCATGGGCTCTTCAGCCAAGCAGTCAATATTGAAAATCTAAAAATGAACACTTGAATTTTGTATGTGGCTAAACTCATCCAAATGGTGGCCGTATGTATTTAATAGTGTCAGAATGCCTACTTTCAAAGAAATCTGAAGTCTTCTGTTATCTGGTATCAACTTATAAGGTATTTTGCAGTTTCTTCTTCATTCACATCTAGATAGTAATCCTTGCAGTTTCTAGCATACCTGCACCCAAATATATCTATGTAGATCAGACACATGCAGCTTCTGGTATGGTCTACTGTGGAGGGTGGCTCACTAGTGCAATTTCCTTGACTTTGAAAGAAATCTTTCGTTGATTTCTTTTCCATTTTGGGTACCAACAAGCAGGAATAAGAAATTGAGTGTTTTGTACATAGTACTTACTATGTAAGATGGAGACTTCTTTATCTTTTTCCACTTCTATACTATATAACATGCTTAAGTCTGGTGAATTATTTGAAATTTTTTTAAACTATAAAAATCAAAACTTCACATGCATTCATGAACTTAACAATTGACTTCATTTCTAGTGTTTTGTCTGAGATATCTGACAATGAGAGTCAAAAATGCATTTGTTGATTTCTCTAAACATGCTATGTATATCATATACAACAATATTCTTAGTGTTTTATTCTATAATAACTTCAGACATATCACAGATTTATAATACATAAATATTTTAATTTGCTTGAAAAATTCTTCACTGTATTCAATAAATAATATTACTAATTACATGTCAAAGGCAAATGTGAACTTTCAAAAACATTCCCTGTTTTTTTCACTCATTTTGTTTTTGCAATGATTTTGATTTGTTTATAGCTTTAGAGAACTGAAATCATTCAACTTAATCTTGATTAATAGCAGTATTCAGCATATTGAAAATTTGGAAACTCAGAGTCCTTGAAAAGAACTTCAGCTGCTGCTTGGTTCAAACACTTGTGAATTAAGGTTGACTTTTTCAGCATCTTTCTGTAATGGCCGGATTCATTTTCCAGTATCACATCTGGTACATTATTGGAAAGCTTGACACAGGATAACTTTTACAAATGGTACCAGAATATTTTCTAGTCTTGGACATTATATATAAATTCTACTGTCATAGGATTCCAAGATTTCTTTAGTCACCTAGAGGTCAACTCAGGACAAGAATCAAGAAAAATAGAGGTTGCAAGATTCATGGGCCTAGACAGAGAAAAATCTGAGAATAAACATGAAGTTTCTATCATTGCATGCAAAGAAAACACACATTACTCACTTAGTCTGTTTTTCCAGACTTTCTCATCTGAACCACAAACTTTTCTGGCCTTCAGGTTTATAGTTTAGCACTTCCAGTCAAAGAACAGCTTATTTATTTTGAAAGGAGCAGAATGTGCTTCAAGCTGTAGGAAAAAGAGAGCAATTTAAATGGACTGAGTTTCACTACCAATTCAGGTACTTTCCTGTTTCTTACTCCAAATAGTTACCAGGCTGCTGACTAGCAAAGATGAGCAGCTTATGGAACATCTACAACTGCAGAAACTGTTACATTGGTCAAATAAGAATTAGCTTTGGTGACTGATGATCAGCTTAAGTAGACCTTCTTATGAAGACCATTGTCACTAAAAACAAAAATATTTCATAGTGCAAACTGCTCCATAATTTTAACACAAATACATAGCATCCTATCAAAGTTTCATTTACATTCTTTCCATTTTAATGGTAAATTTATATTCTAAAAGTGTGTTGGCCAACCAGCTCCCTAGAACACCAACCAACAAACCTGATTTATCATCTCCATGTTTTCAGTACCACTTTCATAGCTCAGTTAAAACTATAATTCATTGTCAAGAAGTACATGATGGGTTATCTGGAGTCGGCTACAGATTGCTATTTTGTTGTATCCATGCTTACTATCTTTTTCTAAAAAAACCAATATTATTATAATCTATCTTCTGTAGCTCTCTGCGAAAACCTGGAACTCGCCTGGACCTACCAACTTGAATCTATATGGGAGTGTATTTTCATGCAGTGTTCTGTGGAGGTCTTAGAATCTTTGGCAGGACTCTGAACTATAAATGTAATTAGCCAATCATATCCTACTGTCTTGTATGAGGAAAAATGTCTAACTGTGCTTGTCCATTTGTACATCTTTGGGGTAAATATACTTTTAGTTATTCTCTTCTAATAAATTCTCCTGAATTCATCTAGTGAAATATTTTTTTAAAATTTTTGACAGGCAGAGTGGACAGTGAGAGAGATAGAGACAGAGAGAAAGGTCTTCCTTTGCCATTGGTTCCCCCTCCAATGGCTGCCGTGGCTGGTGCACTACGGCCGGTGCACCGCGCTGATCCGATGGCAGGAGCCAGGTGCTTCTCCTGGTCTCCCATGGGGTGCAGGGCCCAAGCACTTGGGCCATCCTCTACTGCACTCCTGGGCCATAGCAGAGAGCTGGACTGGAAGAGGGGCAACTGGGACAGAATCCAGTGCCCTGACCGGGACTAGAACCTCCACAAGGCGGAGGATTAGCCTGTTAAGCCGTGGTGCCGGCCATCTAGTGAAATATTTATAAGCAAAAATAAAACACATAGATTTCACAAGAGAGGTCAATCCTCTGCAAATTAGGCTTATTGGATAATGGTGGTAAATTCTCAACCGTAGTCTACCCGCTCTGGGATTTGTTCATCAGCAGCTTCTTAATGTTTTCGGTGTTCTTGTCTACATTTGGAAACCTGTTTCCAAATTGCTCACAGATTGTAAAAGCACTAATTGGTAATGCTCTTTTTTTTGCTTCATTGACTCCCACATTCTTTGGCAATTGTTGGTATCAGTTAAAACAGGGACATTCTAAAGGTACTGTTTCAAACAAACGTAATTCAAGCATTTTTTTTTTTTTTTTTGTGAATTTGGGAGGCTATTTTAATCTGTGTTTACAACATCAGTGACTTCTGGTATTAAATCAGCTTAGATTAAATTTTACAGCAATTATTGAATTCAAATTTTGGAATTGCATGTATGTGACTTGATCAGCTGAAATTAAGGCTTTTTGATGCTGGAACTAAAATAAAAAAAACATTTTTTAGAACTTACTACTATTTCTTCATTTCAAATATGCTATATATATATATGCATACTTGGGTGTATACCTTGAATGCAAAATAATTCCCAATAGTAAGAAAATACATGAATTGTAAGATTAGAAGCTATATTTCACTTTTTGAATGTTTTCAGGGATGTGAATGGGTGTAGCTGTGTGTGTGCATATGTGTATGTGTATATGTGTGTGTGTGTGTGTGTGTGTGTGTTCCTCTGTTGAATTAAAGAGGGGTAAAGACAGAAGTATAAACCAGGAAGTTAAAATAGGGCTAATGTTCTTCCTTTTGGTCACTCTATTTTATAACAAAAAAGGGCTGATCACACATTGTTAAAAAAGTGGATTGTTCTGAACTCACATTAAATATGTGAAGCTTGGTGAATGTGGGAAATTTCTGAAAATGGAGGATTAGTACATTAGGAAATACTACCTGGATACTCATACAGTAATACAAACACCAAAGGAGAAACGTAGAGAAAACTAAAAGTTTCAGAGGATTCTAAGATGCTAGAATAGGGGAAGGTCATTTTGCTCTAGGCTAGGGGAACATACTGGAAAAAAAAAGTGGAGGGAGTATTTATCATGGGAAAGTTATAGAGAAACCTGCAGTGGAAATCCTATGGAAGAGAGATGCCATGGATCTGTATGAAGGTGTGGATACACAGCAATGAGCACGGACACAAACCACGTTCCCAGTAGCTGAGGGCCAGAGAAATCTCAGCTTTGGAGAGCAAGGTGAGATCAGGCTGCAGCGGCCCATGCCACTGGTGATATAGCGAGAAGGAGAGCCTACTTGATTACACTGTTGAGTCTGGCCTGGAGCCCTGAAGGGGACAGGGTACCTGCTAACCCACTGAGAAAAAGGGGCATGTGATTCTCTCCCCACAACAGCATTCAACACTGGGAAGAGAGAGGGCAGCCACCGGTGTGGATATAAGTAGAGGCTGCACCAGCTCTTATACACATGCCCACCAATTGGCTGGGACAAGATGTCATCTTGAAGCAGTAGCAGCAGCAACAGCTTGAGTGAGTGCACCAGGCAACAGGTGGGAGAAGGAGCCATTTTGACATCAATCCTGGCTGCAGAGGCTCTTGTGTGTGTCCTGGAAATGGTGAGGAAGAAGGCACCACTATGAAATGAGAAGGGGATGTGGCTGGCAGGTCTTGTGCACATGTGTATTCCAGGGATTTTACCATATGGAAAAATTCATGTTCCTCATTGACTTTGGGGTTGGGCACCCACATCGGGTTATGAGGTACTCCAAGCCTCTCAACATATCACAGGGTCTGGTGTTCAAACTGCCTAGGCATTACACCCACAGGCAATAAATCCTGGGAAAATCTCAGCCTCTCCATGGACAGGACAGGATAGCAGAGCAGAGTAGATCTTCTGGAACCCAGGACTGTGAGAGCCATGTGTGCTGAGACTGAGAACTAGGTGACTACACAGGAGAGTGCAGGTTGTAGCTGGATCTCTGGTCCATCACCGTGTGCAGCTCCACACACTCAAAGCTCCCTGAATGCCTGGCATGCATCATTGCAGTGGGATCTGTGCTTATACTGAAGACTGTGCAGATCCTTTGTGTGGTTCATGCAGTAGTATGGATGAGTATTGGACCCACTGTGGACTAACACCTGGCATGGATTATCTTGGAAGAGAGGTGGTGAGGGTGTGATTATGCCAACAGAGGTGATCATATCCTGCATTCTGTTAGCAAGGGATCTACCACAGTCAACTTGGGTGTCACCCTGGACACTTGAATCACCTTGGAATACTGACCAGAGCTGCTTAAACACACCCATCACACACATCCAAGTATTCACTGAAAGAACAGACATGCCACTAAGCCACAAAGCCATAGCTTAAAGATAAATGCCATCAGAGGAAAAGAAAAACCAACAAGTATCTATACAAATCACTAAAAATAAATGCAGAAATTCAAGAAATAAATATAAGGAACATAACATGATCCCCACAAAGGAACACAACAACACTTCCATACTAGAATATGAAGATGAATATGTTGATGAAATACCTGAAACAGAATTCAAAGATTAATCACAGTATGATTCAGAAGCAATGAGAAGAAAATTCATGAATTAAGAAACATCTCTGATATGAAAACAAATTTCCCCAAGAGATTGAGATTTGGGTCAAAAATTAAACTAAATTATTAGAAATGAAGAATTCAATATTTCAAATAAAATATGCAGTGCAAAACCTTGACAACATGCTTGATGAAGCAGAAAAAGAATATATGAGCTAGAAGACAAATCTTTGGAAATTTTTCAGCCAAAAAACAAAAAAAGAAGAAATTAGAAAAATTTTTAAAAAGGGTTGTAGATTTATGGGATACTATCAAAGAAGGACATTCTGCTCAGATCTAGAAAAAATGATGTTAAAATTCATATGGAAGTACAAGAGATCTGAATAACTAAAGCAATCTTGCAACAAAAACAGACAGAGGCATCACAATACCACATTTCAAGACATACTATAGGGCAGTTTTAATCAAAACAGCATGACAGTGGCAAAAAAAAAAGCAGGTAGACCAATGAAAAAGAATAAAAACTCCTGAAATAATTTTACTCATTTACAGTCAATTAATCTTTAACAAAAGATGTCACAACTCAGCCAGCCTTACAAAAGGTGTTTCAGGATGTTCTACACAGAAAAATAAAGAAAGTCATCATTATCAAGAGTGTGAAAGGACAGAATCTCCCAGTAAAAGTATAGAGGAAATCCATGGCAGACAATAGGAAATGACAAGACGAAGCGCTAATTAAAAATAATAACCTTGAATATAAATGGCTTAAATTCTCCAATTAAGAGATACAAGCTGGCTCAATGGATGGAAAAAAAGGACATATCTATTTGCTGTCTATAAGAAACACAACTGGGCTGGCGCCGTGGCTCAACAGACTAATCCTCTGCCTTGCGGCGCCAGCACACCGGGTTCTAGTCCCAGTTGTGGCGCCGGATTCTGTCCCGGTTGCCCCTCTTCCAGGCTAGCTCTCTGCTGTGGCCCGGGAGTGCAGTGGAGGATGGCCCAAGTGCTTGGGCCCTGCACCCCATGGGAGACCAGGAAAAGCACCTAGCACCTGGCTCCTGCCATCGGATGAGCGCGGTGCGCCAGCCGCAGCGGCCATTGGAGGGTGAACCAATGGCAAAGGAAGACCTTTCTCTCTGTCTCTCTCACTGTCCACTCTGCCTGTCAAAAAAAACAAAAAAGAAACACAACTGACCAACAAAGGTACATGCTGACTGAAAGTGAAAGATGCACAAAAATATTTCACGCTAATGGAAGGCAAAAATGAACAGAGGTTGCCATCTCTATTTTCAGACAAAATACACTTTAACACAAAAACCGTTAAGAGACAAAGAAGGGTGCTATATAATGATTAAGGGGTCAATTCAACAGGAAGATGTGACAGTAATAAATGTATATGCACCCAATGCAAGGATGTATGTCTACTTACAAGAAATATTAATGGATCAAAAGGGAGAAGTAGACTCTGATACAATAGTAATGGGGGACTTCAACAGTCTATTTTCATCTATGGACAGATCAGTTAGACAGAGAATCAATAAAGAAACAACAGACCTAACCAACCTACTTTGGACCTAAATATTATCTGCTTTCACTGTTTTGAGTGGAACATAATGGCCAGCAAAGGACAAGGCAGAAATGTTCCAAATGGTGGCATTCAGCTGACTTCAAAGTTCTTCCTTAAGGCAGTGGTCCTAATCCTTGGATGTACATTAAAATCATCTGGAATGCTTTTAAACCTACAACTGCCAAATTCCAGTTTCTGCTTCAGAATGGGGAAAGCTGGAAAGTGGTTTGCCACAAAAAGATGAACAAATTGCAGGTTCGTTACTTTTCTTGAACTCATCAAGAACTGAGGTTTTCAGGAAGTGTTTTAATCCAAAATATAAAAAGACCAATACCTGCCAAAATAGACAAAACTGAACATTTGCTTATTTAGAACAGATGTTCTAAGAAGATACTTGTAAGAGGCTCAACTAACAAATTCAGATAAGAAGTTGGTGGAGGATGAGTACAGGTTGCAATGATAGTTTGGAGTTCCTGATGGCCACAGATAGAATGAGAGAACGTATCACCTTACATAGTATTCTTCAGGGATTCCAACAGATCCAAAACTGGTTAAGACTTTGGATAAAGCACCTCTGATGACACACGCCTGGTGGAGGGGGACAGTAGCTGCTGTAAGAGGGCACAGAATGCCACCTGCATTCTTCTCGCCTATACCCATTATGGGTGTATACCCTTATTCTTCCTTAAGGACTGGTGAAAACCTGTTGAAGATGGGAGGAAAACAGAAAGACAACTGCTGTCAATGGGAGAGGAGGCAGAAGTACATGGGTAGCCCCAAACCATGTTGGGAGAGAAGCAGGTACATTGGGAAGTGCACACATTTTACTCAAGGATGCAGTACCCTCTTAGGACTGAGTCTTAATTAGAATACAATAGAATTCCCCCTCCATGCCCCTACAACAGGATCGACAAGAGCAAATAACTAATGTGATTGGAATGCTACTGGAAGTGCTGTAAGAACATGAAGACAGACCTCTCAAAGGCATAATATAAAGGGAGATTTATGGTTGATAGTCTGCTGTGAGTCTAATTGGAGATCTTCTGAAAGTAATCTGGAATTTCTCTCGTGCACATTTTAGAATCGTTTTTTAATGTTTTACTGTGGTTAATTTGATTACAATGTGTTATGGTGAAGATCTTTTCTGGTCATGTCTATCAAGAATTCTATGTGCTTCCTGTACTTGGATGCCCCTTTCTTTCTCCAAATAGTGGAAATTTTCTATTGTTATTTCACTAAGAAGGCCTTCGTATCCTTTCTCTCCATGCCTTCAGGAACTCCTAGAACCTGTATGTTGGGTCATTTGATAGTATCTTGTAGTTTTTCAACAGTGTTTTTTTACTTTTCTAATTTATTCTTTTTGTGTTTGGTCTGACTGTATAATTTCCTGTGCTTTGTCTTCTAAGTCAGATATTCTTTCTTCTGCTTCACTGATTCTGTTATTAAGGCTTTCCACTGTATTTTTCACTTGTTCTATTGAATTCCTCACTAAAAAGATTTCATTTCAATTTCTCTAAGATCTCAATTTTGTGGGAGAAATTTTCTTTCATTTCATGTATGGATTTCATTATTTCATGCATTTGCTTCTGATTACTTCTAAGTAAACCTATGATAAATTTTTTAACATTCTTTCCTGGCATTTCTTCAATCTCCTCATCTTCACAATTTAGTATTGAGGTGTTGTGTTCCTTTGGGGGTGTCATGTTCTCTTCCTTGTTCTTGTTTCTTGGATTAGTACATTTGTTATTCGATATTTGTGGGGATACTCTTTGGTTTCTTTGATTTTTTTTGCTGTGGTGGCTTTTATCTTTGGACTATGTCTGATTGGATTAGTGGAGCTTCTGTTTTCAGGGTTTAACTAGAGCTGTGTGTGGGAGTGGCCAAGGAGCTCAGCTCAATGCTCCTGGGTAAAGGGCGTGTTTGAGGTAACGCATACAGGTTTGGAGTGGTAAATCTCCTTTTTTTTTTTTTTTTTGTTTGTTTAAATCAGAGGGGATGTTTCTTGTTGTCTGTTAGTGTAAACTCAGTTGAGCTCCTCTTCTCACAGGAGACCAGACCTGGGTACTAGCCCTAGTGAGTATATTATTCATCTGCTCTGTTACAAGGACCACACAAAGGAAATATGCAGTCCTCAGTATAAGCTCAGATTCCCCAGCACTGTCTATACAGTCTTGCATAGCTGGCCATTTTTAGCAAAAATTATGCACACAAAAATTAAGAAGAAACCACTCACTATCAAGAAACAAAAATATAGTCATTATTAGATGTCAAAACCATCTGACAGAGTCTAAATAGGAATATGTAATATGTTGAAGGCTATAATAGAAAAATTGGATGAGGAGCAATAGCAGATATAAAGTTTCATCAGAGAGATGGTAAGTAAAAAAGTGAAACAAAATGGAAATACTGGTTATGTAACATTCAGTAACAGAGATAAAGAATGCTTTTGGGGGAGTTATTAGTAGACATAACTCAGACAAGGAATGAATCAGTTCACTTGAAGATATGCCATGTGAAAAGACCCTCAATGAAACACAGACAAATCAGCAGGTGTAGGGGCTGAGATTAAGTGTGGGGAAGGTTCACAAGAGAACACTGGCAGCTGGTGCAGTGGCTCACTAGGCTAATCCGCCGCACCCGGCACCCCGGGTTCTAGTCCCAGTTGGGGCACTGGTTCTGTCCCAGTTGCTCCTCTTCCAGGCCAGCTCTCTGCTGTGGCCCAGGAAGGCAGTGGAGGATGGCCCAAGTGCTTGGGCCCTGCACCCACATGGGAGATCAGGAGAGCACCTGGCTCCTGGCTTCAGATGGGCACAGCGCGCCGGCTGTAGCAGCCATTTGGGGGATGAACCAATGGAAGGAAGACCTTTCTCTTTGTCTCTCTCTCTCCCTGAATCTGCCTGTCAAAAACAAAACAAAACAAAACAAAAAAACAAGAAAACCCTGGCAGGAAGGCATTTTTGGGGGTGTTCTATTCCTTAGTGCGATGCTGGATTTGAAAATGTCTCTGTGTTTCTGAAGACTCATAGTTTTTATTTATATGAATTAAAAATTAAAAGGAAAATTATTCATGATTCCTAGAACTTTTATTTTTAAACTATTATTATTTAAAATTTTTACATTTACTTATTTGAGAGGCAGAGAGACACTCAGAGAGAGTGCTCCCATATTCTGGTTCACTCCCCAAATACCTGCAACAGCTGAGGCTGGGGCAAGCCAGGAACCAGGAGCTGGATATCAGTCTCCCATGTAGATGGTACGAGCCATCACTGCTGTTGCCAGGTTGTCTGCATTAGCAGGAAACTAGAATTGGGAGCTGTAGCCAGTACCGAGCCCAGATACTCTGGTACAGGGTGCATGTATCTCAACTGACATCATAATTTCTAGGCCAAACACCTGTCTTTTCCCAGAATTTTTATAAAGTAGCTTTTCTATTGTGAATTGAGCCGCAATAAACATTACTGTGCAGACGGCTTTTTTGTTTGCCAATTTAATTTCCTTTGGGTAAATTCCAAGGAGTGGGATGGCTGGGTTGAATGGTAGGGTTATATTCAGGTTTCTGAGGAATCTCCAGACTGACTTCCATAGTGGCTTCACCAGTTTGCATTCCCACCAACAGTGGATTAGTGTCCCTTTTTCCCCACATCCTCTCCAGCATCTATTGTTGGTGGATTTCTGAATGTGAGCCATTCTCACCGGGGTGAGGTGAAACCTCATTGTGGTTTTGATTTGCATTTCCCTGATTGCTAGTGATCTTGAACATTTTTTCATGTGTCTGTTGGCCATTTGGATTTCCTCTTTGGAAAAATGTCTATTGAGGTCCCTGGCCCATCTCTTAAGTGGGTTGTTTGTTTTGATGTTGTGGAGTTTCTTAATTTCTTTGTAGATTCTGGTTATCAACCCTTTATCTGTTGCATAGTTTGCAAATATATTTTCCCATTCTGTCGGTTTCCTATTCACTTTCCTGACTATTTCTTTTGCAGTACAGAAACTTTTCAATTTGATGCAATCCCAGTAGTTAATTTTGGCTTTGACTGCCTGTGCTTCTGGGGTATTTTCCAAGAAGTCTTTGCCAGTACCTATGTCTTGCAGGGTTTCTCCTATGCTCTCTAATAATTTGATGGTGTCGGGTCGTAGGTTTAAATTTTTAATCCATGTTGAATGAATTTTTGTGTACGGTGAAAGGTAGGGATCTTGCTTCATGATTCTGCACGTGGAAATCCAGTTTTCCCAGCACCATTTATTAAACAGACTGTCCTTACTCCAGGGATTGGTTTTGGATCCTTGATCAAATATAAGTTGGCTGTAGATGTTTGGATTGGTACCTTTCTCTGAAGGGAGGAGAGAACTTCCACTTTGATTATGACCCTGTCGGAATAAGATCGAAGTCCACGAACCCTAAAGGCTTCCATAGCCTTGGCAACTCATGACTAGAGCCTAGGGAGATTACTGACGCCATAAACAAGAGTGTCAAATTGTTAAATCAACATCAGGAGTCACTGTGCTTATGTCTCATGAGGGATCTGTCCTTAATGTGTTATCCAATGTGAAATAATGCTATTACTAGTACTGAAACAGTATTTTTACACTTTGTGTTTCTGTGTGGGTGCAAACTAATGAAATCTTTACATAGTATATACTGAATCGATCTTCTGTATATAAAGATAATTGCAAATGATTAAAAAATCTTGGTGTTAAATTGGAAATTGCATAGATAATTAATCAATTATTTTAAAAAATCATGTAGGATCTCTGTCCTTAATGTGCTGTACATTGTGAATTAATACTATAACTAGTACTCCAACAGTATTTTCACTTTGTGTCCCTATTTGAGGGCAAACTGTTGAAATATTTACGTAATATGTACTAAACTGATCTTCTGTGTATAAAGAGAATTGAAAATGAATCTTGATGTGAATGGAAGGGGAGAGGGAGCGGGAAAGGGGAGGGTAGCGGGAGGGAGGGAAGTTGTGTGTGGGGGAGCCATTGTAATCCATAAGCTGTACTTTGGAAATTTATATTCTTTTTTTTTTTTTTTTTTTTTTTTTTTTTTTACAGGCAGAGTGGACAGTGAGAGAGAGAGACAGAGAGAAAGGTCTTCCTTTTGCCGTTGGTTCACCCTCCAATGGCCGCCGCGGACAGCGCACTGCAGCCGGCGCACCGCGCTCGTCCGATGGCAGGAGCCAGGAGCCAGGTGCTTTTCCTGGTCTCCCCATGGGGTGCAGGGCCCAAGCACCTGGGCCATCCTCCACTGCACTCCTGGGCCACAGCAGAGGGCTGGCCTGGAAGAGGGGCAACCGGGACAGAATCTGGTGCCCCGACCGGGACTAGAACCCTGTGTGCCGGCGCCGCAAGGCGGAGGATTAGCCTGTTGAGCCACGGCGCCGGCCTGGAAATTTATATTCTTTAAATAAAAGCTTTATAAAAAATAAATTAAAAAAAAAGTAGCTTTTCTGAGAATGGCATCCTGACATGAGCCAGATGGTTCCAATATGCAGATAACATGGAAAACCTCTGCTGGAGTTGCCATACACTGGTGGTTTTATTATCATTACATTAGTGGTTCCAAAATGTTACTGCCATTAGAAAACAGGAGATCATTTAAAAATATTGATGCCTGTATCCACTCCTCAGCTTTCTTATTTAATTTGTAATATTTGATATGGCTTTTGGGAATTTCATTTTAAATCTTTATTTATTTATTTGCAAGGCAGAGTGACAGGGAAGAAGGAGTGTTGGGTTGGGGTCAGAGGTCATCTATTCACTGGTTCTTTCCACCAAATGGTTGCAACAGACAGGGCTTGATGAAACTGAAACCAGGAGACAGGGCTCCATGTGGGTCATCCACATGGATGGCAGGAACCCAAGTAATTTGGTCATGATTTTCTGTCTCCTAGGTTCATTAACAGGAAGCTTTATCAATGTGGAAAAGCCAGGATTTGAACCAGGTGCTCTGAATAGGATGTAGGCATCTCAACAATGGCTTAAACTGCTGAACCAAAATGCCTACCCTAACTTTTGGGAAACTTTAAAGGTACCCTGGTGATTCTAATGTACAGAAAAGTTTGAGAAACACTGGTATAGAGCTGTGATTCCCAAATTTAAACTGCAGCAGAATAACCAGTGTCTTAAAACAGATTGTTGGGCTCTATTTTGAGAGATTTTATTCAATAGCTCTGGCTTGGGGGTTGAGAATCTGCCTTTTTTTTTTTTTAGCAAGATCTCAGATTATGCCATTGTTGTTAGCCCTTAAATAACTACTGGTCTTAGAACAGTACTTCTCTGTTGTTACTGTACATAAAATCTCTGGGGTCAAGCTATTCTGATACATCAGTATGGAATAAGGCATAAGGTTTTGCATTTCTAACATGCTCTCAGGTGCTGCTAGTGGACTGAAAACTGCACCTTGCCTAGCAAGAGTCTCCAGAATCTTGTATGGATTATGGAGCTGCAGCAGCAGCAGTCTCTAGTGATATCTATGTAGATTTGAAGTTTCAGAAATACTGCTCTCGGTGTTGGTGAGTGTGTTAAGCACTGTGTTCTCTGCAACCTGACTTTCCAGTAATCAGAAATCTAAGCTTTGATCTGTCTCTCAGAAGACTGGCATGCTTGTGTAGGGGCATGACAATTTCTTAATTCACAATGAAGTATACAAGGGTGGAGGGCAGATCCGCATATCACTGCCAGCAAATTCCTTTGTAGTATGGAAAAATCACAAGAAATCAACCTATTAGATGACGGCTTGCATGAGCAGGAAACAAAAGAAATTGAAGTAATTTTACAAGGTGCTTCTCAGATAAAGTAGCCAAGTCACCTCATTCAATGAAAAGATAAGCCTTTTAAACACCCACAAAATCATAACATAGGAATTTCTCTTGTCAAGACGCTACCTTCCAGGAGGACAGACTTGCAAAAATCTCTTCCGTTATAGCAAGCAGGATTTTGGCACCCAACTATCTTTGTTTTTACATCCTGACTGTAAATGTGTTGCATTATGTAGTAAAAGGGAAATGAAATTGAAGATAAAATTTGGGCTCTTAACTAGACTGCCCTGTGATTGGGAAGATTATCCTGAATGATGTAGGCAGACCCAATTTAATTTAATTGATCTTTAAAAATCAAAAATATGTCCATAATGTAATATAGATAGTTTAGGTTATAAAGGCATGAGTGTGAAGATTCAAACTGCCACTGCTGGATGTGAAGATGGAAGAAGGGACCCACAATCCAAGAAATGTGGGAAGGTTCTAGAAGGTTTGGAATTCCCCTCAGCTGACAATCATAAGGAAATGAGGACTCTGTTCTTATAACCACAAAGAATCAAATATTGCCAGTAACCGGAATGAGCAAGTAATAGATTCTCTGTAGACCAAGGCAGGAACACAGCCTGCCAAATCCTCAAATCAGGCCTGGGTAGACCTTTCCTGGACATTTGACCTACAGTAGTATAAGATAACAACTTTGGGTTGTTTGGTTATGGGTTTTGTCATTAATTTATTATGCCAACAATGGAAAACTAATACGCCTGCCTTTTCTATTCCTCTACTGCCAGTCATAGTTCTTTGGATAAAACCTCTATGTAAATGTTAATAATCTAAATAAAGCTTCTGTGGAATTCCTCTATTCTGAAATATATTATTTCTACTAATGCTTGTTGTATTTTTGTGCCCTATTCTACCATAAGTTGACTCAAAACTATGAGTATAATTCTTATCTAGGAATTGTTTAACTCTTTGTTCAAATTCCCACTATGTGGTGGGGTTAGGTACTAACAAAAAATATGATGATTTAAAAATTGAAAATCTAAGTAGTTGGCTTTCTGGACCCATGAATTCCATGTCCATTGATTCAACCAATTATGTATTGAGAATATTAAAGAAAAATATCACATCTTTAGTAAACATGCACTCTTTCTTGTTATTACCCAAATATAATATAAAAGCTATTTCTTGTATTGGGTATTACAAGAAATCAAGAGTTGTAATAATAACCTTCTTGGTTATTACATCTTCAATATGTAGAATATATAGTAGCTGCTTGATGGCTGTTGGTTGAATGAATGAATAAAAGATAGAAAATGAGCAAACATTTGTGCATACACACACACACACACACAACTAGGACACTTTGAAAATAGAATGGCCCGGAAGTAGCCATAGGGAATTGATCATAATGTTTTTCCCAAATATTAGAGATGTGGTAGTTAATTTTATGAGTCACCTTGAGTGGGCTACAGGATACCAAGATATTTGGTTAAACACCATTCTGGATATTTCTGTGATAAAGACTCTGGATATCAACGTTTGAACTGGACTGAGCAAAGCCTCTCCTCCTACTCAGTATAGGAATTCATCTAGGAGCATGGTGGTGGTTTCCTCCAAAGGCTGATGTGGGTCTGAGTAGCTGGGCAGTACAAAAACTCCAAGAGCCAATAAATAATATTACTTTAAAATAGTTTGTAATAAAGTCAATCTTATGGCATTCTAAAGCCAAAGGTAAATGGAAGAGTGCATAATCTTACACTGAAAATTAATTTTAATTTCTCATGACATAAGTAAAGAAAATAATGACCTGCAAATCATTCTGTATTTGAAAATCCTAATGCATCTACTTTATAAATAAAAAGAACAGAAAGAGAGCTGTTCTTGATATAGAAACCAATGTTCTTTGATTAGATCAGTGCTTCCATAACTAGGCATTTATTATGTAAGTAGAACTTTTTCTTCCCATCTTTTGATGGAGAAGTTAACATGAGATTTTTAATATTTTGGGGTCATGATGTCATATACTGAGGTCAATATCTAAGCCACAAGGGCCAAGTTCTTTAGATGAATTGTTTGAAGGCTTTTAAAGATATTGGCAGGGGTCTTGAACTGCTATAAAACATTTCTGAAACTGAGTAATTTATGAAGAACAGGAATTTAGCTTCTTACACTCTGGAAGCTGGGATGTCAAAGATAAAGGTGCTGACATTTGTTGTTTGGTGAGGACATTTTTCTGCCTGCTGCTTCAGAGGGGAAGAATATGGTCCCCTCACATGGTAGAAGGCAGAAGGCAAGGTATCCAAACACTGGGGGAAGTCTCATGTATGAAGGCCTTCATCTCATTCATGACGGGGTCCTCATGGCCAAATCACCTCTTAAAGGCTTCCTCTTCCAAGATCTCACACCTGAAATTTGGAAGAGACCCATTCAAACTGCAGTACAAGGAAATGTCTGTGCCACAGGACCAGGTTCTCCAGAGAAATTCTGTTAGGGGTTTTAAAGGCACTCTCAAGTATTAAGTTTATTGATTAGTAGAAAGTATTTTAGTTAATCTATTTATTATATGCCAGGATCAATCTACATTTTATTTTTATCCTATAATTCTACCTAAATAAAAACAATTATGAATTGTGATGCCTGAGTTCTACATAATAAATGTAAAACTCAAGATATTGCTGGGAAACAGTAAGTGTATTATATATTTTGTTATATCTCACTGAATGGCTGTGGAATCAGACTAGTAGCATTCCCAGGTTATATTTTGGTCACAATTTTTTAAAAAGATTTATTTATTTATTTGAAAGAGTTACAGAGACAGAAGATGAGGCAGAGAGAGAGAGAGAGAGAGAGAGAGAGAGAGAGAGAGAGGTCTTCGATCCACTGAGGTTCACTCTCCAATTGGCCACAACAGCTGGAGCTGTGCTGATTGGAAGCCAGGAACCAGGAGCTTCCTCCGGGTCTCCCATATGGGTGCAGGGGTCCAAGAACCTGGACCATCTTTTACTGCTTTCCCAGGCCATAGCAGAGAGCTGGATTGGAAGTAGAGCAGCTGGGACTCGAACCAGTGCTCATATGGGATGCTGGCCCTGTAGGAGCTGCTTAACTCATTATGCCACAATGCCAGCCCCAATCACAAATGTTGATAATGGATTCTCTGCCTGGCTATGTAGCATCATCATCATCATCATCATCATCTCTCTCTCTCTCTCTGTGTGTGTGTGTGCGTGTGTGTGTGGTGTGTGGTGTGTGTGTGTGTGTGTGTGTGTGTGCTTTTTAAGTATCAATCTCCCTCCCAATCTCGTTAATTTTATATAACTGAAGACTGGACACTGTTATTATTAAGTTGTTTTCCACTCAGATGCTTGTAATGGGCTGTCAGTTTCAATATCTTAAATTCTTGATGCATATACTGGTCATTTTGGATTTCTGTTATGTAGGTTCTAATTCAATAGCGTGGGAATGGAACATAAAATGATAAGTGTCTTATATGTTTCTTCATGATCCCAATGCTACTGTTCTGTTGATCATATTTTAAGACACATCTATCTAGGTTAAGTGATTCCACTAAGGGCATATAAATATTATCTGGTGTTTCAGTACTTTCTTGGCATGATCCCTAAAGCCAGATTCAAGCGCCAATAATCAAATGTTCCCAAAGTGTTATAAAAGGTTAGCCCGACGTGATCATACTGTATTGACCTACCATGAGAGGAGACAGTTTAGAAGAACATATTTTTTATGTTTATAAAATATATAATATATATATTTATTTTTATTTATATTTATTTTAGAACATATTTTGTATTTTAGTGTAGTCAAAATTTCTCCAGAGGCCTTAGAATCAGATAGTAAGAAAGCTATAGCACAGTCAAACTTTGTAAGCAGTTTCATTCATTCATGACCTGTGTCCATGACTGCAAACACTGTGGATTCAGTAATGAGTAGAAATGGAGTCATTGTTCTCAGAGAGCTTTTACTGCAGTGAGTAGAGACAGACAGCTAGACAAACAGACAAATAAGTATACACTGTAATTCCCTAAATTTCCATAGATGATTATTTTAAGACACACCCCCTACACCCAGTGAATGCTTGAAAGCACAGGTAGTACTGTACTGTATACATGCTTTTTGTTTTTTTAATTGTATGCCTAGGATAAAGTTTAATTTATATATTAGGCATAATAAGAGACACAATAATCACTAATAAAATAGAACAAATTTTAGAATACACTGTCATAAAATTGCCAGATACCACTGTTGCTATTTTAGGCCATTATTAAGTAAATAAGGGTTACTTGAACTCAAGCTCTGCAATATGGAGACCATTGATTTGGGTGATTAGCATGTATAGCACAGACATGTTGGACATCGGGCCATTTTGTCCTGTGTCAGAGAGCATGAGGAGAGCATCAGGAGGGCCTGAGGTTTCCCTACATGACCTGGAATGGGGCACAATTTAAAACTTATGGATTGCTTCTTTTTGGAATTATCTGTTTAGTATTTGATGACCGTAGTTCACTGCAGCTAACTGAAACCAGAGAGAGCAAAGATGCATAAGGTGGCAATCTTTGTTAAAAAGATACTGTTTATTTATTTGAAAGGCAAAATGACAGAGAAAGATGGCGAAACAAGATAGAGATTTCTGTCCACTGTTTCATTCCCCAAATGGCTTCAATGGCTGGGTGGTCAGCCAGTCCAAAACCAGAAGCCGATAATTCCATCCCAGTCTCCTGTGTAGGTGGCAGGGACCCAGCCACTGGGCCATCTTCCATTGTTTTCTCAGGTACATTAGCAGGGAGCTGGATGGGAAGCAGAGAAACCAGGATTCAAACCAGTGTTCTGATATGGGTGCTGGTAACCTGCTGCACCACAAAGCTTGCTCCAAGGTGGCACTCTTTTAAGAGATTAGAGAGGGGACCGGTGCTGTGGCACAGCAGGTTAATGCCCTGGCCTGAAGTGCTGGCATCCCATATGAGCACCAGTTGGAGACCTGGCTGCTCCACTTCTGATCCAGCTCTCTGTTATTGCCTGGGAAAGCAGTAGAAGATGGCCCAAGTCCTTGGGCCCCTGCACCTGCATGGGATACTCAGAAACTCCTGGCTTCTGGCTTCAGATCGGCACAGCTCCAGCTGTTGCGGCCAGTTGGGGATTGAGCCAGCTGAGGGAAGACCTCTCTCTCTTCTTCTCCTCTCTTTGTGTAACTTTGACTTTCCAATAAATAAATAAATCTTTTTAAAAAAGAGATTAGAGAGAAGTGTTAGAAACAAAAATAAATAAATAGAATGATGAGAGGGAACAGATGCTTGATTATTGGGGGGGGGGGGTGGTGAGAGGGGACAGAGAGAGGCAGAGAGAAACAGAGAGAGAACTTCATCTGCTAGCTTTAATCCCCTCTCCTCCACACCCTAGAGACCTGCAGTGGCCAGGGCTGGGCCTAGGCCAAAGCCAGGAGCTAGGAACTCAATCCAGGTCTTCCACTTGGGTGATAGAAAGCCGATCACTTGAGCCATTACTACTTCCTCTTAGGATCTGAAAGGGAGGGAAGAAAGATACAAGAGAAAAAAGATTCTCTTGCATTTTCTAGATGCATAACCAGGAGTTGGGTCCCCAGACTCAACTTCCTTGTAACTCTTCTTCTTCAACTCACAGATCTTCAAAATAGTTTGAACTTTATGAGCATATCCTAACTACCCTTGCAACTGTGGTATTGGGATGCACATCTCTCACTTGCTAAGATGCTACAGAACGGAGGTAATCTTCAAGGTTTCAGTGCTTTCTCATAAATACAACATAATATGGCATATACAGTGCATATATTTTACATATATTATTTGTATTTATGTTATATAATATAAATATACATCACATATAAACATAAATATATCATATATTAAAATAATAAAATGAATATCATAGGTAATATAAATAATCTCTAAAAGTGGCCAGTGTTTTGCTACAGCCGGTTAAGTTGCTGCCTGTGACACCAGCATCCTATATTGGAGAGCTGGTTCAAGTCCCGGCTGCTCTGCTTCCAATCTAGCTCCCTGCTAATGCTCCTTGGAAAGCAAGGAAGATGGTCCGAATACTTTGGCCTTTGCCACCCAAACTGGAGATCCAGAGGCAGTTCCTGGCTCCTGGTTTTGGCTTGTGTCAGCTCTAGCTATTGTGGCCTTCTGGGTTTTGAACCAGTGGATGGAGGATCTCTCTGTCTCTCTCTCACCCTCTCTTTCTTAATCTTTCAAGTAAATCTTTTTTAAAAAATCTATAAAACTATGTTTAAAGTGATAAATATGCACTAAAAGATAATAGAATATCTAACGAATTACATATTGCATTTATATATAAACCATTCCACAACATATTTTATTAAAGTACACTATTAGTAATATACATATGTATTTTAAAATATATAAATATATAATATAAATATAAAATATTCTCTATAAATGTATAATTATTTAATTAGTATTAGAATGATATAAACGTATAGATATAAGCATTATGTAGTTGTAGAAAAATATATACGCATATACATCATATATATTTTATGTAAATTATATATAACATGTTGTGTATACTCAACAGTTAATATACTTATAGCTATGTCACTTATATAGCTGCCTCTGGGAAGGAGTATTGCATTTTTTAGTGAATTTTTGTTTCAAGTGAGAGGAAAAATATCCTAATTAAAAGTGTAAAGGACAATTAACTCTTTTATGGTATTTTAATATGCATAGGAAACCTCTGGCCTCCTGGATTCAGAAGTAATTTAAACTTAAATGTGTTCTCACAGCTCTATACATTTACGAAGACATCTCCCCAGCAGTGACAAGGGCCACCCTGGTACAGCATCCGTGACGCAGTGATGAGGCTGCCAAATAGCTAGACCTGGAAAAAGGCAGCCTGAGGGAACCCAGGAAGGAAATTAGATGGCATCAGTGCTGCTGCTCTGCCACATCAGTCTTGCTTTTCGTAATCTAGAAAGTGTCTTTTCTCACAGAGAATCAGTAGAGCTGGATAATGGAAATATAAGAATTTTATGGCCCTCCTAAGAAATGCTAGTATAATTAGTTATACTCACATATTCTGTTATTCCCCACCTCCCACTTCCCGCCTAAGGTACTTCAACAATTTGTGGAAAAATGAATTAAGTGCATCAGTGCAAAATATTGAAACCATGCATAGTTTTTTCATTATACACATTTTCCACAAATTTTTTGAAAAATCCTCATGCACAGAGATTTCAAAATTATTTGCATTGAAATAAACTTACCTTTAAATCCCATTTGCTACGAACTTTTTGAAGTCCCTTTCTGTGATTGTATGTATGCATGCACGGTGAGTGTGTGTGTGGAATAGAGAAATGCAGTATATGAGACAAGCTGACACACTGTGGCTGGCAAGGTCTAGGTCTGCCGTCAGCAAGCCTGAGACCCAGGAGAGCTGATGGTACTGTTCCAGCAAGGACAACAGCAGTCTTGAGGCTCACAGAAAGCTGATGTTCCATTTGAGTCTGAAGGTAGAAGGAACCTGATGTTTCAGCTCCAAGCAGTCGGGCAGAAGTTCCATCTTATTAGAGGGAGGGTTTGCTTTTTTGTCCCATGGAGGCCCTCCACCTGACAAGATGAGGCTTGTCCTCTTTAGGAAAGAGATTTGCTTTACTCAGTCTGTGGATTCAGGTGCTGTCCAAAATGACTGGGTGCCTGTGGTCTAGCACGTTGATATGTAATCATCTTAATAAGCATTCGCACAAGAGAAACTGTATGTCCTCAAAGTATTTCCTGTCCATTTAATTCTCTAGACTAAGTAGAACCAGAATTGGTTTCCAGGTAATCCCAGGCACGCAGAGGATGATGTGCTTTCTAACTGTGTGTTCTTGAGTTTGGAGAAAGCATGCAACATCAGTCAGTTCATCAGCAACGAAATGCTCCATAAGGAGAAGATGGTGAAGTTTCAGGGCTCGATTTTGCATCGTAACATTGCCTATAGGCTGACATTGAAGAAATGGAATTTTTCAGTCAAGGACGATTCTCCTTCTCCTGGATTTCCTATGTTATGGGAAAATGCTTTGTTTTTATTCAGCAGTAAAAACTCTCTTTGAGGCCTATAGAATCTGAGTACGTAACCAGCAGAACAGGAGCCAGCAGCTACCGGCAAACAATCTTGCTATACCTTTCACCGCGATGAAATCGCTGATGTTTCCCCGGGGCAAATTTCGCAGATGCAAGATTGTTTCAGCGGAGTGATCGACAGTATCGGCGTAATAATAACCTGAAGAGAATAATACTTCACAACGCAGTGGCAGCCCCCATCTGGTTCTGAGTTCCCCTAGGCCTGATACAGGCAAGAGGAAAAGCAGATGTGGCTCCAATTTAATACGTAACAGCTTGCAGAGTAAGAATTATATTTTCCATTGCAAATACATAGAGCGTTTCATGGTGAGTACTTTTAATTTAACAACTCAAAGACTATGGTGTCAGTGTCATAGCTTTAATAGAAATACCTTGGATAGATGAATGTTTTTCTACCAACTACAAAGAATTCAGAGTGGTGGTGGAAAATGCCATGAATTTGGTGTGTCTGGCTGTCTACGCGTGCCCTTGCTTGTGTAAAATGTAATTCTTGGCTTGAGGGTCAGAACTGCTTTCTGAAAATCTCGGCATGGACAGGTACTTATCTGAGGACTTGAAAATCACCAGGAAAACAAGGCAAGCAATCACCAGCTGGAGTAGTGGATGGTGGTTGGTAGGGCAGACAACAGAACTGCAGTGTGGTTGAAACTGAAGCACACTCTCAATTGACACACCAGACAATATACAAAGCACAAGGCTTGTAATTATGTCGAGGACAAGCGGGCTCAGTCTGAGAACTTGGCAAAAGAATTTTTTCAAACAATAGCTCTGGCTTGCAATCAAAGAATGAGAATCTTCCAGGGTTCCTAGTATGAAAGGCACCTCTGTCATGCAAGCTTTTTTCTGTCCTACTTACATGTAGACATACAAGTGATGTCAATACTAATCAAGGGTGAATCCAAGTTTTCTAGGATATGAAGTCGGTCCTTTTTTTTTTAAAGGACATAAAATATACAATTTCGGAAATTAAAACTAAATACTGAACACATTCTTAAACTTTTCTACAACTTCGGAGGAATCTGTAAAACTGAGGAGCTCAGACATTTTAGTGTCATTAGTTTCATAATGATTTTATTTTTGGTACTAAAACCTAAGAAATGGCTTACTGCCTTGTAGATTCTTAACCTCTCCTATGCGCATGGGTGGGGCCAAAGAACTTAAGCCATTTTCCCCAGATGCATTAACAGAGAGTACATCAGAAGTAGAGCAGCTGGGATTCAATACTGTACTCATTTGGGTGTTCATGTTGAAGGCTGTGACTTAACCTGCTATGACACCATGTCAGCCCAGGTCCATCATTTCTAAAATCCGTTATTTAGCCTACATTTGAATGAAGACAATAGGCTCTGGGCTCTGTGCTTTTATCTAAAGCTTTTAAACAACATTGGCCTTTCTCTCTATGTGCTATGTTGGTCTGCTTCTCAGTGGGAGGCTGGCATTAGTTGTATGTTATTGCTGTTTGGTGGCTACTAGAGAACAGGCATGTGCCCTATTTGCACCAGAAGGCAAGCACTGTGTTTGAATGCAGTAGAATTTGTGAGCCCCAGACAAATATTTGATGTTGCGGGTTCATGAAGAGATTTATGAACTAATCCAGTTAACAAAGACAAATCACCTACAATATATAGGCTTTTTTTTTGTCTGCCATCTAAGTCTACTATTTTTAATGTTCCTTCCAGGACTTTCTGTTATGCAAAATATATACATTCATATATACAAAATACATACATATATATATTCTGTTGATGCTGTGGTTGTGAATACTGATTCTGGCATAAATGGCTATTCTGCAGTTATGTAAGACATTCACACTTCTTAATAGAATGAGGTGTGCCATTTGATGTATTCCTATGAAGACTGAAAAAATAAGTATTTCTACAAATGCTAAAAATTCATTTAATCCTACAGCAGTTTTGTGAAGTAAGTGATATTCTCAATCCTATCTTATGGGTTAGGATAATGAGACATAGAGAAGTTAAATAACTTTCCCTGGAACATTGGCCAATTATAAATGGAAGATTCAAACCCAATTGCCTGGTTATAGAAGCTGTGTTCCTAACACCAGGCTGTGGTGCCAAAGTGCTCATTCCAATTACCAGTGTGTTCACAGGAAGTTGAAAATGGTTACTAATGCTAGAAAAGGAGCATTGGATACTGCTGAAAGCTGAGTGCTTCATTTTGCTCCAAAGAGAAAATCCACACAGGAGAGTTGTTTGAGGTGCTGCAGGGAGAAGAATGCTTAAAATATTCAGTGAGAAACTCCATAGGAGTGATGGAAAAGGACAAAAAACAAATGATAGCAATAACTCTAGTTATGATGATTAAAACATCAATATAACCCTACCATACAACCCAGCCATCCCACTCCTTGGAATTCACCCAAAGGAAATTAAATTAGCAAACAAAAAAGCTGTCTGCACCTTCATGTTTATTGCAGCTCAATTCACAATAGCTAAGACCTGGAACCAACCCAAATGCCCATCAACAGTAGACTGGATAAAGAAATTATGGGACATGTACTCTATAGAATACTACACAGCAGTCAAAAACAATGAAATCAGGTCATTTGCAACAAAATGGAGGAATCTGGAAAACATCATGCTGAGTGAATTAAGCCAGTCCCAAAGGGACAAATATCATATGTTCTCCCTGATCGGTGACAACTAACCAAGCACCAAAAAGGAAACCTGTTGAAGTGCAAGGGACACTATGAGAAACAGTGACTTGATCAGCCCTTGTCCTGACTGTAGATGTACAATTTAATACTTTATCCCTTTTAGTATTTTTTTGTTCTAGTTAATACTATTGGTTGAACTCTGTAATTAACACACAATTATTCTTAGGTGTTGAAATTTAACTGAAAAGTTTAAAAAAATATCAAATAGTTGTTTAGAACTCATGTAGCAGGTATTGCTCTATAAGCTTTTTCTGTTAAGTAATACTTTTCAATCACTGTATAAGGTAGATCTTATTAATATTCGTTTTTTGTCAGTAAGGAAACTGAGGCAAAGGGAAGTTTTTAAATAATTTCCCCAAGGCAGATTGCTTAGGTAGAAACTGCCCAACATTTAGTGTGCATGTGTGTAATGTGATATGTGTTTATTAAGAAGTGCATGAAGACAGCTCTCCAACATTTTCCTCTTGGAAGGTATATTTGATTGTCTGTGGTTTGTGGTTAGAATCCTAAAATGAATCTATTGGATGTTTTCTGCTGTTTCTGCTTATCCAGTTCCTTGGGCAAGTAGAAGGAGGCACATTAGAGTGAATATTCTTTTCTTCATAAAGCCATTTTTAAAATTTATTTCAAAGCTCTGATGCCTAATCGGTAATGACAGATGATTCCATTCAGTATTTTTCCAGTCCTTACAGTAAAACTGACCTATTCAAAGTTTCCTGGTGAGTTCCCCTCCTCCTGCAGTAAGGTTTCCTTTGCTAAATTGGATTGGATTTGTTTGTGGAAGCAGTGATAATGTTAGTATTCTACCCAATAGTCATAAATGGCTTTTATTGAGTATGGCTAAGAACTCTATTGAGTTTAAAATATGCTAGAAAATATTTCTGATCTATTTGAAGAAACTGCATATTCTTATTCCACTTCCTAAAATTCTTATGCTTCTCAGTGTGATTTTTAACTGCTTTTGGAATTCAGGAATTAGATTTTGCTCTTATGAGAAGGTGGACTGAAAAGGTATTGGACATGTTTCAAATCCAGGTAAATGGCATAGGATTAAAAGTCACTGTGAATTTTAATGTCTGGACAATATTATCAGGAAATAACCTAGTTCATAGATTCAGTACAAGAGAGCTGCAGATATTAAAATAAATGCAATTATTTTATCTATAATTGTGATTTTGGGGACTTCAAGGCAAAAATTGTAAAATGAATTGAAATGTAAGGGTAGCAAGTGTATTAGAATAATAGTTCTTCTTTATGCTTTTTCTTCAATAGCCACACAAAAGGACATTAAAAAGGAAATCAAAGACAGAGGTCACTAGTGCATGGTTTTGGCTGCCTCACATTCATTTCATCTTTTGAAAATCCACCCTGCAACCTCACTTTCCCTCTGAGTGTTGACGGCTTCATCATGACTTTGTTGGGACAAAATGATGACTTCTTTTGCCTGCTCACTGCATGTGATGACACTGGCTAGATCATCCTTTGTTTCCTCTCCACTTTAAAATTATAACAATCTTGTAAGTTATGAATGACAGAATTTCTTGAGTCCTTTTCTTCTGATTTCTTGTATGCTGACAAGAGAAAACAATTTTGATTCCTAGACAGTCAGATGAAACTTGCTGACAAAGTAGGAACCACCACAAATGAGATATGACCTTACTGAAAATAGAAGCTAACAATTGTTGATTATTAATATTTATTGTGTTGCTCTTACATAGCATCTGAAAGGAAGTACATATTGAAAACCTGTAATCTCTGAGATTCTGTTTTCTCTTCTTCAATCCTGAGAATAACCTTATGGATTTGATGCTACAATTATACTCATTGCATCAGTGGGGAATTTGAGTTCCAGCAAATTTGAGAAAGTTTAAGAGGCATTTAAATTGGTCAATTAATACATAGTAGTAAGACTCACACCCAAGGATTTCTGAAACCAGTTGTCTACAGTCATTATTATTGTGTTATGGTATATTCCTAGATATGGGATGCAAACAGGGAACTGATGGATAAGTAGACTAAGAATATTACACAAGGGAGATTCCAGTAGCATAAACGCATATGTGATTCTCCACTGGCTAACCTTTAGGAAGTGCTCAAGTAACATGGACTGAATTAAATCAATGCAGAGTTTACGAGCAAATATTGCCTACATTAGACTTGACCTAATGTCCACTGGAAAAGAAGTCATAAGTACTTTAGACATGTGATTTTTAAATGTTTCTCATCAAATTCACTTGATAATATAGAATTTGATTATTTACCATTTCCTACATTTATTTTTCCTGTTTCTTCCTTTTTTTTTTTTTTTTTTTTTTTTTTTTGAGGAGCACATATCCCTTCAACATCTGGCAAAGCTTTGATGAGTTTGCTCTGACTAACTGAATGTTAGCAAATTTCTGGGAAGAAGTGTTTCAGTCCTGGTGTGTGTTTCCCTGTGCTGCCTTCTCTGCCACCATGATGTGGGCAGCATAATGCAGCTAGGGATGCCACAAGCTGGGAACAGACTTTGGTGGTGACTATTTCTCTAGAGAACAAAAGTCTGGAGAAGTTGCCTGAACCTCAAGCTGGCTTCACATGGGTGAGAAATAAGCTTTCATTTTGCTAAGTTACTGAGACTTTAGTGTTTGTTACCACTACAGGGTTACATACTTCCGTGCAACATAATACTGAATTTTGCAAAAAATTCTTACAGAATGATTGTACATGTCCTTTGTCTAAAAGGTGCCTCAGAAACCTCATGGAAAAGCAGAATTAAAAGATAAGTTTATCCTGGTACAAAAATCTTTTACATCAAATATGCAAGGTGCTATCAAGAAGCTCATGGTCAATACATACTATGAGGAAACTATTCATGGATCTTCAAATTTTTGACACTAAGATAAATTTATCTTTTAATTCTATTTTTCCAAGAACTTTTTTTGATTTACCCTACAATTTTTTAAAACCATATATGTCACTGCATTTATTAACATAGATTTTACAAAAATTTGCACTTCTGTTATCAGTTAACTTTACATTCTCTCGATTTAAAAATATTTAATTGTTCATTTGAGAGGTAGAAAGATGCACAGAGGCAGAAAGAGAGAGCAAGAGTGAGAGCAAGAGAGATATCTTCCATCCCTTGGTTCACCTCTCAAATTCCTGCACCAACCCTGGCTGGACAAGGCTGAAGGCAGAAGCCACAAATTCAATCCATGTTTCCTATGTGGGTCGCAGTAACTCAGGTGATTGATCCATCAACTGCTGCCTTCCAGGGTGTGCATGAACAGGATGCTGGAATCAGAAAAGCGAGAGTTAAATTTGGGTTGCGGGTGTCCCAAGCAGCAGGTTAACCACTGTATAAAATGCCTGTCCAATATATTATTTTGTTTTATATCCAATACTGTGTATTTCTTCAGTACCTCACCCTTCTTGATGAGTGACTATAAGAATGTATTCCTGTTGCAGCAAAAACCAAGGGCTTTGGAATTTTTTTGCCATCAGTTAACTTGTTGTATTAGCATAAAAATTTATAAGGAGAACTTCTCACCCTCTGAGAGAAAAAGGGGATTGGTCTTTCTATATACAGCCTTAGTTTTATATTCACTTACAAAGAATACATGATAGGCCAGCTTTGTGGAGCATAAGGTTATGTTTCTCATCCAACTCACTGTTAATGCACCTGGGAAAGCAGTGGATGGTGACCCATATTCTTGGGCCTCTGCCACCCATGTGGGTGATCCAGAGGGGGTTCCAGGCTCCTGGCTTCACTTTGGTCCAGCTCTGACCCAGCCCCTGCTGTCGTAGTCATTTGGAGAGTGAACAAGTGGGTATAACATTTCTCTGTTTCTATTTCTCTTTAACTCTGCTTTTGAAATAAAGAATAAGTGTCAAAAATGAATACATGAATAAGATTGCAAAAAAAAGCTCACTGTTTCTCAAGTCTCAATATTATAGAAGGTTTGCAACACCTGTTTTAGAACACAATGCATATGTATCATTATAACAAGGAAATTTTTCACACTCAAGGAATTCAATAGGATAAGGAAGGAGATAGACTCCAATAGACATTTTCTCTTTTCTCTTTTTTTTTTTTTTTGACAGGCAGAGTGGACAGTGAGAGAGAGAGACAGAGAGAAAGGTCTTCCTTTGCCGTTGGTTCACCCTCCAATGGCTGCCGCGGTCGGCGCACTGTGGCCGGCGCACCGCGCTCATCTGATGGCAGAAGGTGCTTTATCCTGGTCTCCCATGGGGTGCAGGGCCCAAGCACTTGGGCCATCCTCCACTGCACTCCTGGGCCACAGCAGAGAGCTGGACTGGAAGAGGGGCAACCGGGACAGAATCCGGCGCCCCAACCGGGACTAGAACCCGGTGTGCCGGCGCCACAAGGCGGAGGATTAGCGTGTTGAGCCACGGCGCCGGCTCTTTTCTTTGTTTCTAAGAAGGATTTTGTTTGTGTGACATTGTACCCAGTCCCAAGAGAGTTATCATTGGTGGTCAAAGCCAAATGTAGCAACTTCATTTCCCTCTTTAGGTAATTGCTTGCTCAATTGCCCTGTCCAAATACAGGACAAGTTCTGGGAAATTAGATGCAAATGAGGGGAATATTTTGTTTTCTGATAAAAGATTCAAGAGAGTGAAGAAAGCTAGCTTATGCTGTCTCTTGGCAGTAGCCATTGTAACCATATCATATGGCAGATCATCAGGTCCAAAAGCTATTGCCTGAGGACGGGAGAGCAGAAGGATGGACAAGCCTAGCTCTCATTGGTAGCATGGAATTTGTGAAAAAAGTAAGAGCTGCATACTTTCGGGATTTTGATGTATGACAATGCATAATGATTCTACTTTATTTCAATTATTTCAGGTCTGTTATTGCAACTAAATGTGTCCTATGTCACAGAACAAGACTTTGATTCTAGACTCAGAGGAGGGCTAGGAATATTCTTTCTCTATCATTGACACTTAGAATAGTTACTCTTTACTAAGTTTTTGTTGCATAAATGATGCATAAAGGAATACTTTTTTGCACTTTGTTATTTTTTATGGATCCATATGTATTGAAAGGTTAATTCATATGTGAAAAACAACTTATGGCCTCAGGTCACCCTGTCTTTTTCTTCCTTCATGAAGAAATATTTTCACATTAGATTCAACAAAAGCAAACAAAACAAAGCAATGATCTGTGGGATTCCAAGATGGCTGACTTGGGAAAAAACATACTACTTTAGACAGCAGGAAAATAGCAGATGAAAAGCAAAGTTCCAGGAGAGTTGGAAAGAAGTTTGCAGTGGAAATTCTGCAGAAGGAAGAGGGACGTTGTTGATAAGCATGGAAGGTGCAGATATGCACCAATGAGCATGGACAACACACGCAATTTGAGCAGCTTGGAACTGGAAGAGTTGACAGCTTTGGAGGAGGTGAGAGCAGACAGTGGCAGTCCGTGCCACTGATGATGTTGCTGGAGGGAGAGCCTTGCGGACCACTCTGTCTTTGAGTCCAGCCTGGAGCCCTAACAAAGAACAGGGTACCTGCATAATCTAGTGAAAGAAAAGTATGTTTCTTTCTTCCCATTCCCCACAGGGGCACGTGGCAACCAGCAGGGAGAAGGGGTCTTTTTGACACCAGTGGAAGCTGGGGTGACTCTTGTGCACATGTGTGACCAATTTTTTTTAAGATTTATTTATTCATTTGAAAGTCAGAGTTACAGAGAGGCAGAGGCAGAGGCAGAGATAGACAGAGAGGTCTTCCATACATTGGTTCACTCCCCAAATGGCCTCAACAGCTGGAACTGAGCCAATCTGAAGCCAGGAGTCAGGAGATTCCTCTGAGTCTCCCATGTGGGTGCAGGGGCCCAAGCACTGGGCCATCTTCTACTGATTTCCCAGGCCATAGCAGAGAGCTGGATCAAAAGTGGAGTTTTTCCAGTCCAGGAGTGCTGGCACCATAGGCCGCGGCTTTACCTGTCATGTCACAGTGTTGGACTAAGGGATTTTACCAGAGGGAAAAATCCATGTATCACCATAGACTTCGAGTCTGATGGGAGGTTTGATATGGGTTGGGTACTCAGGCAGGATTGTGAGGTGCCCCATCCTCTCAACCCATTACAGGCTCCAGGGCTCAGACTGCTAAGGTGGAGCACCCACAGTCAGCTGGCTCTGGGAACATCTCTGCTATCTCCGTGGATGGGACAGGCTGGCAGGATGGAGCAGACGCTCCACACCCCATGACTGTGGGAAACTTGCACACTGACTGTGGGAATTCTGTGACTGCAAGATAAGTTGTTGGATGTGGTGTGTCTCTGGGCAGAGTGTCTGGTATCAGAGGTTCAGAGCTCCTTGGGTGCTTGTAATGGATCCCTGCAGAAGGACACTGAAGACTCCATAGATACTTTGTGCACTTCATGTGGCAGTCCAGGTGAATGTTGTACCCACTGTTGGTTAATGTCAGGCATTGATCATCATGGAATAGAGGAAGTGAGGGTGTGATTACACCAACAGAGGTGATCATACCCTCCTGCCTGCTGACAATAGAGATCTACCACTCCTAGGATTAGTGTCACCCTGGATACTTGCCCCACTCTGGAGCACTGAACAGAGCTCCATGGCCACAAGACACAAATGCCTCTGGGTGTTCACTAATAGATCAAACACTTCACTAAGCCACAGAAGCATAGTTTAACAATAAAATATATCAGAAGATAATACAAAAAGTATTTCCACAACTGCCCCAAAATAAAAGCAGAAATTCAAGAAAAAAGAATAAGGAAGATGACATGACTGCCCCAAAGGAACACAACACTTCAATAGTAGAATGTGAAGACAAGGAGATTGATGAAGTGCCTGAAAAGAATTCAAAAGAATAATCATAGGATTACTCAGAAGAAATTTAAAAAAATTCATGACTTAAAAAAATCCATACATACTGTGGAGGAAGATTTCCATGGGATTGCGATTTTGAAGAGAAATCAAACGGAAATATTAGAAATGAAGAATTCAATATGTTAAGTAAAAATAGGTAGAAAGGCTTAAAAACAGACTTGGTGATGCAGAATAAAGAATACTTGAGCTAGGAGACAAGTCTTTGGAAACATCTCAGTCATACCAAAAACAAATTAGAAAAATTAAAAACATTGTTCAAAATTTATGGGATACTATCAAACAATCTTATATGGATCTTAGGAGTTCCTGGTGTATGGAAAGAGAGAATGGAATAAATGAATGAATGAAATAATAAATGAATGAAATAATTACTGAAAATTTTCCTAATTTGAAGAAAGGGATGCCCAAGTACACAAGGTGTGTAGAATCCTAATAGACATGACCAGAAAAGATCTTCACTGCAACACATTGTAGTCAATTAGTCAACAGTAAAGTACAAAAAAAAAAATTCTACAATGTGCAGGAGGGGAATTCCAGCTTACTTTCAGGGAATCTGCAGTCAGACTCAGCTGATTTATCTTCAGAAATCCTACAAGCTAGGAGATAATGGGAAGACATAGTCCAAGTCTTAAGAGGAAAAATCCAGTCAATCCCGAATACTGTACCCTGCAAAGCTCTCATTTATGAATGAAGGGGGAAATAGATTCCTTCCATAATAAATACAAATTGAAATAATTTGTCACCACTCTTCTAAGCCTGATAAGCGATGCTTAAGGATGTGCAACACACAGAAAGATACCTATCATTTTGAAAAAATGTGAAGGCAGAAAATCTCCTGGTAGAAGTAAAAAGGAAATCCAAAGCAAACAATAAAAATATTTATGTAAACTTGGTTGGGCCAAGTTGTTGGGCCAAGTTCAATATTAACCTTGAATGTCAATGGCCTAAATTCTCCAGTTAAAAGATACAAGGGGGCTGGAGCTGTGGTGTATGGGGTAAAGCTGCCACCTACTGTGCCGACATCCCATATGGGCAGCAGTTCTAGCCCCAGCTGTTCCACTTCTGATCCAGCTCTCTGCAATAGCCTGTGCAATCAGTAGAAGATGGCCCAAGTCCTTAGGCCCCTGCATCTGTGTAGGAGACCCACATGAAGCTCCAGGCTCCTGGCTTTGGATGGGCTCAGCTCCAGCTGTTGTGGCAATTTGCGGAGTGAACCAGCTGATGGAAGTCTTCCCTTTCTCTGCCTCTGCCCCTCTGTAAGTCTGCCTTTCAAATGAACAAATAAATCTTTAAAAAAAAGATAGAGGCTGGCTGGATTAAAACCCAAAACTCACCTATTTGCTGCCTACAATAAACACATCAACAACAGACACACACAGACTGAAAGTGAAAGGACAGGAAAAGGTACTCCATATAAGATAAAGCAAAAATGAGCAGGTGTAGTCACCTTACTACCAGACAAAATAGACTTTAACACAAAATTTGTTAAAAGTGAAAAGAAGGACGCTATGAAATGATGAAGGAATCCATTCAATGGAAAGACGTGACTTTAATAATAACATAATATATGCATGCAGCATTAGAGCATCAGGCTATTTAAAATAAATGTTAATGTATATAAAAGGAGACATAGACTCAACAAAATAGTAAATAGGGGCTTCAATACCCCATTTTAATCATGGACAAAGCAACTAGACAGAAACTCAACAAAAAAAACAGCAGAGCTACTCTATACTATGAGCCAAATGGGCCTAACTGATATCTCTAGAACCTTCCATCCCACAGTTGCAGAATGCACACTTATTTCATCAGTGCATGAGATGTTCTCAAGGATAAACCATATTATAGGCCATAAAGCAGGCTTCAGCAAAATCAAGAAATGAAATCATGCCATGCTTCTTTTCTGTCCACAATAGAATAAAGCTGGAAATTAACAACTGAAGAATCTCTAGAACATATGCAAACACATGGAGACTAACATGCTCCTGAATGAACAGAAGGTCATAGAAGAAATCAACAGAGAAACCAAAATATTCATGGAAACAAATGAGGTTGACAGTATAACATATCAAAGCTGATGGGATACAGAAAAATCAGTGTTAAGATGGAAATTTATAACAATTAATGCCTAAATCAAGAAATTGGAAAGGGAACAAAAAAATGAGCTATCAGTGCATTTTAGGGACTTGGGAAAACAACAACAAACCAAACCCAAAATTAGTAGCAGGAAAGAAATAATTAAAATTAGAGAATAAATTTAAAAAGTTAAACAAAAATTACAAAAGACCTGTAAAATGCATATCTGCTTATTTAAAAAACTTAAAAAAAATTGATACACTGTTGCTTCGACTAACCAAAAAAAGACAGAAGTTCAAAATCAATAAAATCAGAAATGAAAAAGAGATTTAACAATAGATACAACAAGAATTACTACAAGAAATTGAAAAATTAGAAGCAATGGATAGATTTCTGGACACAGAAATCATAATTGAATCAAGAAGACATAGGAAACAAACAGACCAGGGCTGGCTCTGTGGCATAGTGGGTAAAGCCTCCACCTTCAGTGCCGGCATCCCATATGGGCAGCACTATGAGTCCTGACAGCTCGACTTCAAATCCAGCTCTCTGCTATGGCCTGAGAAAGCAGTAGAAGATAATACAAGTCCTTGGGCCCCTGCACCCGCATGGGAGACCCAGAAGAAGCTCCTGGTTCCTGGCTTCGGATCGGCACAGCTCCAACCTTTGTGGCCAGTTGGAGAGTGAACCAGCAGATGGAAGACTTCTCTCTCTTTCTGCCTCTCCCTCTCCTTCTGTGTAACTCTGACTTTCAGGTAAGTAAATAAATCTTAAAAAAAAAAAAAGAAAGAAAGAAAACAACCAGACCAATAACCACAAAGAAAAGGCCAGGACTGGATGGCATCCCTGATGAATTCTGTAAAACTTTTAACAAAATAATTCCAGGGCCAGTGCTGTGGTGCAGTAGGTTAATTTTCCTTCTGCAGAGCCAGCATCCCATATGGGCGCCAGTTCTAGTCCCAGCTGCCTCTCTTCAAATCCAGCTCACTGCTATGGCCTGAGAAAGCAGTAGAAGATGGCCCAAGTGCTTGGGCCCCTGCACCCATGTGGGAGACCAGGAAGAAACACCTGGCTCCTGGCTTTGGATCGGCACAGCTCCAGCCATTTTGCAGCCATCTGAGGAGTGAACTAACAGAAGGAAGACCTTTTTCTCTGTCTCTCCCTCTCACTGTCTGTAACTCTACCTCTCAAATAAATAAATAAATCCTCAAAAAAAAAAAAAAGAACTAATTCCAATTCTATTCAAGCTATTCAAAACAATTGAAAGGGAGGGAATCCTTCAAATTGCTTCTATGAAGTCAGCATCACCTTAATTCCAATATGAGAAAAATATAGAACAAATAAACAGAACTAGATCAATGTTCCTGATGAACATAGATGCAAAAATCCTCACCAAAACTCTTGATAATTGAATCCAACAGCATATCAAAACAATTGTTCACTAAGACCAAGTGGGACTTATCCTTTTTATGCTGGGATGGTTCATCATATGCTAATCAATAAATGTGATTCACCACATTAACAGATTGAAAAATAAAAACTGTATGACTATCTCAGTAGATGCAGAGAAATATTTGATAAAATACAGCATCTTTTCATGATAAAAACCTTAAGCAAATTGGGTATTTAAGGAATATTCCTCAATATAATCAAAGCAAATTATGACATCCACACGGCCAGCATCTTATTGAATGGGGAAAAGGTGGAAGCATTTCCACTTGGATTGGGAATGAGTTAAGGATGCCCACTTAACAACATTGCTATTCAATATATTCCTATATCAAGACATACTACAGGGAAGAAATAGTCAAAACATCATGGCACTGGCAGAAAAATAGACATATAGACCAAGGGACCAAAATAAAAAATCCAGAAATTAATCCATGTATCTATAACAAACTAATCTTTGACAAAAAAGAAAAGAAAAGACCCTGAGAGGTAAGGACTGTCTTTTCTTTTTTTTATTTGACAGGTAGAGTTATAGACAGTGAGAGAGAGAGAGAGACAGAGAGAAAGTTATTCCTTTTGTTAGTTCACTCCCCAAATGGCTGCTACAGACGGCGCTGCGCCGATCTGAAGCCAGGAGCCAGGTGCTTCCTCCTGGTCTTCCATGCTGGTGCAGGGGCCCAAACGTTTGGGCCATCCTCCACTGCCATCCGGGGCAACAGCAGAGAGCTGGACTGGAAGAGGAGCAACCAGGACTAGAACCCGGCGCTCATAGGGGATGCTGACGCCCCATGTGAAGGATTAACCAAGTGAGCCACGGCGCTGGCCCCAAGGACAATCTTTTCAACTAATGGTGCTGGTAAAATTGGATATCCAAGTGCAAAAGTGTGTACCTTATACAAAAATCAACTCAAAATGGATCCAGTTGGCGCCACGGCTCACTAGGATAATCCTCCGCCTTGTGGCGCTGGCACACCGGGTTTTAGTCCCGCTTGGGGCACCAGATTCTGTCCCGGTTGCCCCTCTTCCAGGCCAGCTCTCTGCTGTGGCCCGGGAGTGCAGTGGAGGATGGCCCAAGTGCTTGGGCCCTGCACCCCATGGGAGACCAGGAGAAGCACCTGGCTCCTGCCATCGGATCAGCGCGGTGCACGGGCTGCAGCACGCCGGCCACAGTGGCTATTGGAGGGTGAACCAACGGCAAAGGAAGACCTTTCTCTCTGTCTCTCTCTTTCTCACTGTCTAACTCTGCCTGTCAAAAAAAAAAAAATGGATCCAGGATCTAAATTTATGTCCTGATACCATCAAATTACTAGAAGAGAACATTGGGCAAGATTTGCAAGACATTGGCATACACAAAGACTCCAGAAGCACAGGCAATCAAAGCAAAAATAGACAAATGAGATTACATCAAGCTGAGAAGCTTCTGCAGTGCAATAGAAACCCTCAGCAAAGTGAAGAGGCAATGGAAAGATTGAAAAAATATTTGCAAACTATGCAATTATTAAAGGATTAATATCTAGAATCTATAAAGAGCTCAAGAAACTCAGCAATTACAGCAAAACACACATTCCAGTTAAGATGTGGACAAAGGACTTGAATAGGCATTTTTCAGAAGTGGAAATTTCAAATGGCCAATAGAATCACTAGCCATGAGGGAAATGTGAATCAAAACCACTATAAGGTTTTACTTCATCTCAGTTGGAATGGCTTTTAGACAGTAATCAACAAATCATAAATACTGGAGAGGATGTGGGGAAAAATTTTATATTATATGAGATTAGTACCATTTGAACATTCACTTAGGTCTCAAATGAAATATATAATTTCTTGCCTTAAATTTTAGTTATGACAGATAGCCCGCAGATCCTTCATTCGGGTAGCTGGGAACATTTGCCAGCAACAATGTCTAAGATAGTTTAATAAAACGGTATCTTAGGCAGGCGCCGAGGTTCAATAGGCTAATCCTCTGCCTGCGGTGTCCGCTCCTGGGGTTCTAGTCCCAGTTGGGGTGCCAGATTATGTCCCAGTTGCTCCTCTTCCTAGTCCAGCTCTCTGCTGTGGCCCGGGAGTGCAGTGGAGGATGACCCTACACCCGCATACGGAGACCAGGAGGAATCACCTGGCTCCTGCCTTCGGATCAGCGTGGTGCGCTGACTGCAGTGCGCCGGCTGCAGTGGCCATTGCGGGGTGAAACAATGGAAAAAGGAAGACCTTTCTCTCTGTCTCTCTCTCTTACTGTCCACTCTGCCTGTCAAAAAAACAAAAAAACAAAAACAAAAACAAAAACAAAAAAACAGTATTTTTAAAAATTCTGACAAATAGATTTCAGTCTTTTCAGTTTTGACTTTAGACACGGTACCTGAATGAGTCTGTGAAATCCTTTATTTATTTCACTACTATGGCTTTCTAGAGTGAGGCAAGGAAGAGATATTTTAATTATAATTTTATTATTTTTGTGTGAGTCAAAGAAAAGCTGTATGGAGAGCTTAAATGTTATGAAAAGATAAACTTTATGAAGCATACCTTATAAAAATGGATAAAAGTGATAAAATGTAATGTACATAAATCTTGGGCTTTCTCTTTTTGATATTTTCTTGAATATAAGCATGTAAGAAGTAAAACATGGACATCATGAGCAATCATATATTACAAAGCTCCAAACTTTTTCATCCCTTTCTATCACATATCTTTTTTAAACACACACACACACACACAGATACACACATAAATAAGAAACTTATGATGCAAGTGAAAGTGTTTGACAAAGATAGTACCTGGTTTGTGGTTTTTACTGGAATTTACACTAGGTAAGATATCAGTCTTTGAATATGAATGAGGTCATTTAATTGTGCTTTTGCAAATTTTAAATGATTTTTTTTATTTGAGAGGCAGAGAGAGATCCCACTGCTTCTCTCTTCAAATGTTCTTGGCTGGATTGAAGTTGGGAGCCATGAACTTAATCTGAATCTCCCATAACGGTTGTAGAAACCTGACTACCTGAGCCATCACTGCTGCCTCCTAGAGTCTGAATTACTAAGAAGCTGGAATCAGCAGCAGGAGCTAGAATTCTAATCAAGTACTGCAATATGGATGCTGGTGTTTTATCTGGCATCATAACTGCTAGGACAAATGCTCACCATGCATTTGTTATAAAATTTTAAAAACAAAAAAAATGAAAAAAGAGAAATGTCTGTGTGTATCAGTATTGCTGCAAATATAGTTTTGTAAAACTGTGTTTTATACCTTTGTCAAAGCAATGGTTAAGAATGTTATACTACTATAGTTTTAATGATCTATGATTATTTTAAATTATATTGTATATGAAAGAAATGGTCATTTTTCCATTCTATTATTGTTTATAACCATTGTCTATATTCCCACTAAATAGGATCTTTTTGCTTTGTACTTGTTAAGGTTTTTGTTAGCTGAAGTAATAAGCCCTTTTTACTGTAATGTAAATTTAAAAACACAAAAAGAAAATGAGAGAAGAAGGATGAGGGGGAGTATAGGGATGGGAGAGAGGAAAGGAATATAATCATGTTCTTGGAATTGTATCTACAAATCACATTGAATCTGTTAAATATAATTAGATTAATATAAAAATTAAAAATAAAAACTAAAAGTGAATATAAATTTTATAATGTAAAAAAACCGAAGTTGTTATAACTTAATTAGAAAACAAAGAATAAAGATAATGTGAAAATCATATTGGGGCCAATATAAAATTCCAATCTATTACTTAATTCTTAAATGTAGCAATATTCATTTCAACCAACTTCTGTTTTTATTATTTTTTAAACATTCTATTTAAGGTATACAAATTTCATTTATTTCATTACAGTGATACTTTCCACCATACCCTCCTTGCCCATGCTCCTACTCTTCTTCCTCCTCCCTCTCCTATTCCCACCCTTAATTTTTACAAAAATATATTTTAAGTATACTTTATACTCATAATATTAACCCTACACTAAGTAAAAGAGATCAACAAATAGTATGAAGAAAAATAATGTTCTTAAACAGTTGAGACAAGGGCTATAAACAATCATTGAATCTCATAATGTCAATTTCACTCATATACATTACATTTTAACTATTCTTAGTTACCACAGATCGGGGAAATCTATGGTAGCTGTCACTTTGGGACTGGTTTATTTCATAATGTCAGTTTCACTCCTATACATTACATTTTAAGTACTCTGTTAGCTACCACAGATCAGGGAAAACTTATGGTATTTGTCATTTTGGGACTGGCTTATTTCAATAAGTATAATGGTTTCCAGTTGCATCCATTTTGTTGCAAGAAAAGATTTCATTCATTTTTCTTAACCTCTGAGTAGTATTCCATAGTGTATATATGCGCTGATTTCTGTATCCAGTCATCAGTTGGCCCCTACTCCTTTCACAATAGTGCCTTCTCCCAGGCAGTGGCAGGGCAGCTGGTACAGATGTCAGAGTTAATTCTTCTCCCTGCCCATTGCCGAGTCTGTGCACCCGAGGTGCTGCAGCTGCTATTGCTGTCAAGATGGTGTCTTGTCCCCGCCAGCTGCTAGGCATCTGCACAAGAGCGCTGTAGCTGCTAATTATGTACAAAATGATGCACATCCTCTTTCAGATGGTTGCTGGGCATCACTGCTGGGGAAATGGGGAGAGAGAAAAGTGCTCCCTCTTCTTTGCTGGGTTATAGGGCACCTGTCACCCTCAGGGCCCCAGGCCAGAGTCTGCTAGGCTCTTCCTCTCCTATATCACCAGTGGCATGGGCCACTGCAGTCTAATCTCACCTTGCTTTCCAAATCTGGTGCTTTTTCTGGCTCTTGGCTGCTAGGATCTTTGCATCTGCACCTTCCACACTGATCCACAGCATCTTGCCTTCTTCTGCAGCATGTCCACTGCAGTTTTCTCTCCAACTCTTCTTTGAGAGAGTACTTTCTCCACTTTTTTTCTCTTCTCTCTCTCTCTCTCTCTTTTCACTATTTTCCACTAGCCTAGAGCAGTATAAACTTCTAAAATGCAATGGATAGGAATTAGAAGGTAGAAGAAGACAGAAAAGGAAAAAAATGTTTACAATTCTTAAATTTTTTGACAATAGCATTTTAACTGCTCAAAAAAAAGTCCTCTAGTAAAGCACACAGTGAAAAAAATTTGTCTACATAAAAAAGTTGTACACACAAAAGAAGTATTCACAAAGTTCATGGAAAGAAGAAATTAAATAAGAAAATCAAGGCCAGCATTGTGGCTTACCAGGTAAAGCCACCTTCTACAATGTTGGCATCCCAAGTTGGCACTGGTTCATGTTCCAGCTGTTCTATTTCTAATCCAGCTCCCTGCTAATGCCTGGGAAAAACAATGGAAGATGGCCCAAGTGCTTGGGCTAATGCTACCTATGTGGGAGAAGCTCCTGGCTCCTGGCTTCCGCTTGGCACAGCCCCATTGTTGTCACCATCTGTGGAGCAAACCAGTGGACTGAAATATGCTCTCTCTATATACCTCTCTCTGTTGCTCCCTCTTTCTCTGTAACTCCGATTTTCAAATAAATAAATAAATAATCTTTAAAAAATGTTTTAGTGTGAAAAAAATTTGAAACCCATGTGTAGTTTTTCATAATATACATATTCCATGAACTTCTTGAAGACATAAGTGTGTCAGTGTAAATAATAGCTTTATTTCATAACAGAGCTAATGGAGATGAACAAAAACCTAAATTCAGAATAGTGAAGGAGTGCCAATGTCAGATCAAAGGGCATAATGCGTGAAGATTGATAGTGTCCTGGGAAGAGGATAGATGAAAAATTCCTTGCAACTGAACCTCGTGGAAACTCACGAGAAACATTTGAAAGAAGCTCCAAGGTTATACTTTCAGGGGGTAAATAAGGAGCACAGCAAAGTGAGCCTCTCTATGTATACACTTTGGGTCTTCAACCTTGAGTAACACAGGAGTGAAGAAGGAGGAATATGTCTATTGTGAGGGTCATTGGCCATAGTAATATAGTAGCTATTTGGGTTTATGTGTTAGTTTATGCAACCTTAATTTATACTACCCCAACAGAAAAGTTAACTTAACATGAATCTGATGGCCCTGTGTACCGAGAAGGAACATATGCCTATAATTAAAGAGGAAGAAATTGAGACCCAAGTAATTAACTTAACCAAAATCATGCATGAAAACTGCAAGCTTTTATAAATGAATAATATAGCCTCAAAATATAGAAGAGAAAATTTGAGAAAATTAGATGTTGGTCAGTTCACTTTCATGTTTGACAAACTTTTTGAAAGTTTAAAAATATATCAAGCTTCATTATTATCATTGATAAGTCCAGAGATAACAAATCATTAAGGATATAATATTATTTAATATTTACCTATATAATAAATATTTGTGACTATTATCAAAACAAAAATAGTAAAATATAATTATACTATCAATAGTGTAAATCATTGAGCAACAATGCTAAGAAGCTAATGTTAAATAGAGAATAAATGTTTACAGTAATTGATTATGTTATAAGTCTGAATTCAAGTCTCATGAAAAATCAAAGAATAGGTGCAGGGTTTCTTTATTTGTAGGTGTTATGGTTTTGCTATTCAGATGATTGATAATAATTAAAAGAAACTAATGCAGGTACGAATGGATATGTAATGTTAATTTTTTTCATCTATTGATAAAAATTTCTTTATGGACTTCTTAAACTATGTCATAGCGTATTTAAAACTTAAAAACTGAAAACACTTTAAATTTGAGGATAGAGAATATAGACATTTTAATGTTTACACATTTATTACTTGTTCTTTATTCTTCCGTATGAAAGCACAATAATTTTTTACCACTGTATAGTAAATACATTGCCAAGTGCCTGGCTTACATAGGCACACAAATCAATAGACCATTTGTGTAATGCAAAAAAAGTGCATATTTCTCAGTTTATAGTTACATCACTCTTAGGTTCCCTTCTTTGGAGAAGTTCAGAACAGAAACTTTCTTTTCTACTTATGCATATTTTTCTCTTCCACTACTTAAAAATATTTATTTATTTTATTTGAAAGGGAAATAAGGATAGAAAGAGAAAGAAATAAGGATAGAAAGAGAAAGAATGAGAGAGAGAGAGAGAGAGAGAGAGAGAGAGAGAGAATCTTTCATCTGTTGGCTTACTACCCAAATGGGTGCGATAGCTGGAGCAGGGCCAGGTTGAAGCCAGGTGACCTGAAGTCTGTCTGGACTTCAAAAGTGGGTAGCCAAGTACTTTATCCATCATCTGCTGCTTCCCAGGTATGCTAGCGGGCAGCTTGATCAGAAGCAGAGTAACTGGGACTCGAATTGACACTCTGATGTAGGATGAGGGCACTTTGTGATGGCTTCACCACCTGTGTTACAACACTGTTCTCATAATGGGAAGCTTTTAAGCTCAAGATCACTTTAGAGTTGGATCTTATCTTCAAATTTTCAGGAAATATGAAAGAGGCTTTGGCTATATTTAGCTATCAAAGCCTTATGATTGGCAGACAAGCATCAAACATAATCTAGCATACTTGTGTCTGCAAATTGTTGCTTCTCTATCATAACTGGTTTAGCTGATAAGATATAAAAATATGACTTCTATACTAAAATGAAAACAGAAAATAACTGAGTCATTCACAAAAAATAAATGATACCTTTATCAAAACTGAAATAAAGTAAATGACAATAAAATGTAAAACTATTCACATAGGGTTTACTGAAAATTAAAATAAAAGCTGAAGCTGTCCTGTTTTAACAAGAACACAAACAAAAATGTGCCCGTAATCAGAAAACAGATTATGTACTCATACTCAGTCTTTGAATTTATTTCCAGGCATTACAAACCTCATCTGGGAATAGTTTCCCAATTGTCTTTTGTTTACATGGACAGCAGAAACTTTAGGAGTTAGCATTAACAAGGTTGATTATTGGAGTGACATTGAAGGGAGGGAAAAGAAGGAGTCTGTACAGCATGTCTGGCATGGAAAAGGTCCTAGAAAATACGCCAGCCGCAGCATGCCAGCTGTAGTGGCCATTTGGGGCGGTGAACCAACGGAAAGGAAGAACTTTATCTCTCTGTCTCTCTCTCTCTCTCACTAACTCTGCCTGTCCAAAAAGAAAGAAAGAAAGAAAGAAAGAAAGAAAGAAAGAAAGAAAGAAAGAGAGAAAGAAAGAAAGAAAATGGAGTGTTGATGTGCTCATAGAAGACAATTATCTTTCCAGCTACATACTGAGCTCTATGTCAGCAGGAATCATCTGCTTTATTTACTGAGCATTGCCTGAAACATTTTAGGCATTTAATAAGTATTTGCTGAGTATATGAATGGATAGTTACTGCTCTGTTTGGGCTTTTGGATTTTAAGGTTTTGGGGTTAAGATGAACAGAATTCCTTACTAAAATTCTTCTATAGTATTACACTGGCATTCATTTTACACAGGATATTCTCCAGTCACTCTACAGAAAATCTTCCTAAGCCAAAGGCACATGTGTTTGTTTACCACTTCTGGTTTGTGAAAATAGTTGGGAAGACAGAATTCTCTCTAGAGATTATTCTCTAGGGAAAGAAAAGGACAGCTTGTCCACGTACTGACCTGTATCCAATTTGTTGAGGATAACTACATATGTGGGCTGTAACTGCACAGAGACATCATAATTCACAACAGCAAAAGTTAGTAGTGGTTTGGAAAGAGGGTTTGATCAATGGAAACTGAGAGGCAGTTAATGCCTCTCTGGAAATTTCATTCTTTGCCATCTCACTGATTGGTGATTTTATCTTTGTACTATTGTGATATCAAAGCATATTTTATTATTTCTAAGAAGTAGAAATGATTTCAAACTTTGCATGCTACATGGAAAATGATTCAAGCAGCTATTTTGTAAGCAAAGATAGATGAAGTATTTTGTGAGAAAGTAATTAAGAAATTTCGTTTCCAAATTATGAGAAAATGATCTGTATATATTTGCTCTCCAAGGAAAGAAATGATGACTTCATTTATATCTTAACTTGTTCCAGAAAGGATTAAGACAACTTTGTAACAACTTCAGAAGGACCTTTTCCTCCATGTCTTCAGTATTAGCTGTTGGAAACCATTTATATCTTTTTTACCAATGCTCTCTCACTGCAGACTGTGGTCAGCATTATGGGTAAACTAAGTGAGCTTCTTAGAACAGCAGTCTGGAATTCTAAGTGACCCAAGTGAGGGGACATAAAATTGAGTTGGTGGTCTGAGCAATAGTGTGTTGAATATGACTTTTTCATTTTATCTGGATAATACTATTTAGACTCTTATAAAGTATCTGGTAATTTGTATTTGAAATAAAAGAAATACCAAATAGATTTAACAAATTCTGTGAGTCATACAGTTGAAATGGGGACAGGCAAATGGAATGAACTATTTAAAGACATTACATGTGTCCATAGCCATAAAACTTATTTTGTCTGGCAAGTCTGTCCATGTCTATTCCTTCTGATAATCTGCTTTTTAAACACTTATTTATTTGAAAGTCAGAGTTACAGATAGTGAGAAAAAAGAGAGTGAAAAAGAGAAAGATCTTCCATCTGCTGGTTCACTCCCCAAATGGCCACAACAGCTAGGGCTGGGCCAGGCCAAAGTCCGGAGATTCATCAGGGTCTCCCACATGGGTGCAGGCATCCAAGCATTTGGGCTGTCTTCTGCTGCTTTCTCAGATACGTTAGTAGGGAGCTGGACTTGGGGTGGAGCAGACAAAACTCAAATTGATGCCCATATGTGATGTCAGTTTCACAGCCATTATCATTAGCTTTATCGGCTAAGCCACTGTGCTGGCCCCATTAATCTGTTTTTGTTTTTTTAATATATTACACATGTATCCTCCTGAAATTACTGAAAACAAAATTTTCCAAGCTAATTGAAATCAAGTTGTGACATTTTGCCTTTATATTCCTCTTTTTCATTCTTTTCTCATCTCCTCTCCTCTCTGCCCTCTCGTTTTTGTCTCCTTCCTTCTTTTTTCTCCCTCCCTTTCTTTCTTTTCTTTTCCTTTCTTTTATTTTATCATTTTATTTCTTCCTTTCTTTGCGTACCTTCCCCCTCTCTCTTTCCTTTTCTCCCTCCCTTCTTGCCTTCCTTCCTCCCTTCCTCCCTCCCTCCCTCCCTTCCTTCCTTCTTTCCTTCCTTCCTTCCTTCCTCCCTTCCTTCCTTTCCATTTTTCTTTCCTAGTTTTTTAGATGAGATATTTTCCATTTTCATTATAGTCACAGTCTTAATGTTTCACTAAAAAAGAGCTCATTAGGTAAAAAATTGAAAAGGACCTAGTTCAGTGGGAGTATAAAGAAGAGTTGTAAACAATAATCAAATGAAAAAGTGACTCAGGTACAGTAAATTTTAAATTAATCACAATATTTTGGAAGATGAATCTTACTGTGATATTCAGGATGGATTGAAGCAAGTTGAGAATGGAGGTAGGCAGAATAAGGAGGATGTACCAGTGGTGATGTTAGTGAAATGCAAAAGTCTGATGACCTGTGTGTGGCAACAGTTAAATCAGACACAGAGCGTAAGTGACAGGACATTCTGAGTGGCATAAAGAGAACTGATAGCATTTGCTGACAAATGGAAATCACTGAAGGAGCACCAGCTCTTAGAGATGTGGTCTTGTGTCTTTTGTCATCTTGCTTATTGCTTCCAAGGGCTTCTCAGAAATAATGCAGAATATTGCCATCATCTCTTTGATCTGTTAATGATTACCTAAAGTTATAGGCTCAAAGTAGTCATGGTAAATACAGTATCAACAATGCCACTTTGACTAAATCTTGAAACCTCCTTTTGTTGGAAAGATTCATCCTCACATACATGAGGAACAATTATGGCAGAGCTGTGTTGGTTGTTGTTATTTTCACATGAAGACAAATACTTCGGGAAGTTTGTTTTTAGAAAAGAAAGATTCATGTAGACACATGTCTATTATATCCAGAGAACATCTGTTCCACTTTAGAAAATTAAAGACAGCAAGAACAAAGAGCTCAAACATCTCATTTCCCAAGAAACCAGGCATCTGACAAAGGCTGATTTTCGATTCCCAAGATGAATAATTTCACAGAATGTCAATTTTGAATTAAAACAAGTTACATTTGACTAAAATAGCAGATAAAAGGAAAAATCACACCAAACAAATGTTTTTGCATCCACTTCCCTACAGGTTTCTGTTTCATTGAAAAAACTTAAGTATTTAAAACAGACTGGAAACATTTAATATTAAGATGTGTGTCATTCTACTCAGTTCGATGAATTCTTTTGTGACATGACAAACTAATTGAGAATTATGCTAAATGTTCCTAATAGCAGCACCAGATATACCAAATATATACCTATGCTTTAAACAAAAATTAGATGGAAATAGTGAAGTTGAGTAATATTAAATCTGGGTAATAGAATTTGTTTTATTGAAATACATATTGATGTTAGAAATAAATTTGGTCATTTTATTTATATTTGTCCTAAAATTAGTTAGTTTTCCATTCTCTGTTGACTGTCACTTGATTTTGAACCCATTAAATACTTGCCAGGAAGGGTAACATTTTTATTACAAGGATGCTACAAATATGAAGCATGTAACATGGTCTGTGTACTAAAGAAATATTTTCAACATTGTATCAGAAATACAGACAAGCCAGGACATCTACATAATGACTTCAGGTCATTCTGTTGGCTTCTTGGAGCGCTACACTTCCATCTTCATAGGCCTAATTGTTTTTCAAGATTTACTTATTTTCTTAGAGGCAATGTTACAAAGTGAGGGAGAGACAGAGAGAGAGGTCTTAAAGGGGTCTTCCATCCACTAGTTCACTCCTTAATGATTTCAATGACTGGAGGTGGGCCAAATTGAATCCAGGAGCCATGAGCTTCCTCTGGGTCTCTCACATTGGTGCAGGAGCCCAAGCACATGAGACATCCTCTGCCATCAACAGGGAGCTGGATTGGAAGTGGAGCAACCTGGACTTGAACCGGTACCCACATGGGATGCTGGCGCCTTAGGCAGATGCTTAACCCACTACACAACAGCGTTGCCTCCTGGCCTAATTCTTTTTAATTAGGGCTGAAGGTTTTCTTTATATGGCTGGGGATATGGATGAAAAAAGTGCCAGTTTACATTGTCTTTATAGATTCCAATTCAAAGGAAAAAGAGCACTTTCCTAGGTGCTCCAAAAAAAAAAAATATCCCAAGGACTTTTCTTATTGGCTTATTTACTTAGTCATGGAAAAATTATTGAAGTGAGCTGGGATTAAGAAAAGGAGGTGGGAGGGTTGCAGACAACCTTGTCTTTCCAATAGAAATGGAGGAAGACAGTTATGTGAAGTGGGTAGTGTGAAAAGAAAAGAGGTTTATTTATTTTACAATTTGGGAGGTCGAAAGCCTCAAAACCATGGTGCTGGCTCTGATGGGGAGGGCTCAACTGCCTGCTTCACATCATGGTGGTAGTAAATGCAAGAGGAACCATTGCTCGGTGAGACTGGAAGTGATTGTGATGTGAAGGAAGAGATCAAGCACTTTTTTGATAAAACTTTTCTCCTGAGAAGTAACTAGCGTCTCCAAAGAACCACATGAATTTTTTCCAAAGGCAGCACTGTGGATGACCTACTTTCTTCTAATGGGGAACTCACCTCGTAAAGGTCCACACCACCTCTTTACACCACCCAACTGAGGTCCACACTCCTCCCACAGGACAACATGGATGACACACTGCAGCCATACCAGTTAGAATAATGTGAAAACCATGTGTGCACTCTGAGTTTACAATTATTTCCCACTGGAAACAGGTTCCTAATTTGTGTATGCAGGAAAAGTTCCGTCTTCTTAATGTGTAAGCAAAGCATTCACAATGAATATTTTGAGTCTCCTTCAATCTTGTTTGTTTGTTTTTCTTCTTTTTATGTTTCTCCCACCTCACTGTCTAAAGATCCAGTCACAATGCTTGTTTTTGCTGTCTTCTGGATTTATGTTCACTAATTCTATTTTCCTGCAAAGCTTTATTTTATTTTCAAGATGCCTAATATATTCTCATTTTACTGAAATATTCTTTAACTTTCTCAATTAAAACCCACCTGCCTTCTGTTCTGTGGAGGACTTTGAATGTATAAATCCCAAGGAAAAGTGGCTGGGATGAGCATAGCAGACATCTTTTTTTTCATAGTCTGAGGGAGGTCAAAATCAAAGTTGTACACAGGAAATAAAAAACAGCAATTTGTCATTTCTTGATAAGCATGTGTTACACAGCAAACTCCAGATGCCTGCAATTGTCTACATGTGTTTCTGTGGGAGGCAGGATCATGAAATTGGGAGGAGCATGGGCTTTAGTTCAGATTCCAATTGAGCAACTCACTAGCTGAACAATTTAGCCTATAAAACTCTTGAAGTCACACTTTAAAGCAATTAGGTAAAGAGTATGTAAATAATGCTACCTGTTTGACTGCATAATCATGAGAAACAATGTTCATTAAATCTCACTGTTTAATCGTGTTATTTAAATATTTCATATCCCTGTAGACATTTATGGCTGCTGGCTTTAAGAACAAATTCAAAAGGGTATGTTAGAATCTCTTCCTCTTTTAATTCTGTAAATCCTTGTTTCATAAGGAGTTGTATTATTAGGATCACATAATGTTAAAGAAGTCACATGTTTTGTTTTCTTTGTCTAATTTTAAGATTTTCTTTTTTATTAGTTTCTTATCAGTCTTACTCAAAATAATATATCTATATTGTGTTGATCATATTCCTGCTTGTAATATTTATAAAATCTTTGGTTTGAAAATGATTTTGTCCATCTTATACCTTAAATCACCTCTTCAATTTTGTTTATATTATTTTAAAATAAAGAAAAATAACATAAATCAGACAAACGCATGGAATATCCACACCATGGAGTGTTCAGATATAGATGTTAAAATAAAGATATTCATGTATCTAAAAGTACACAGAATTATTGAGCAGTTTGAGAGAATATTGAAAGATATTATAAAATATCAGAATCTGGAGACCTGAAAAATAAAATAGCTTCAATAAGTACAGGTCAATAGCAGATTAGAAACATAAAGTAAAGCACCAGGATATCAATGAATACCAGTTGCAGAAGAAGAAGACTTTTAAAAAAAAGTTGAGAATGAAGTGAAAAGGACTAACAACGAGAAAAATCCATGCTCCAGAAGTGGAGGCCATAGCTCATGTATCTGATTCTCTCCTTCCCTTGAAGGCAGCCAAGGACATTCCTTGAGTTCTTTAATGAAATCATACAATGATTTCATTTGAAGAGGTCTTCAGTCCTTTCCTGATTTGTCTGTTTCTTTTTATTCCTTTTTCCTAAGGATAGGCCTTTGATGTCTCAACTCAAAGTCTGTTTTACCATGATTTTCTCCCACTATAGCCCATCTTCAAATGCAGTTTTCACCTTCCCAGCCTTGTGACCTGTTGCAAGCTCCGCTCTGGTTCTCAGTCACCTCAGCCATAATCCATAATGCTGGACCTCATTAAGAAAGAACTGGTCCCCAGATGTGAGTTCATCACTCCAGGTTACCTTTCCTTCTTTTTAACTCTACAAATCTTTCTCTTACTTAGTCTTTGATGCACTCAAGCATGTTTAAAATGCTTTGTTTTTCACATATCTAATTATTTTCCATCATAGTATCCAAAATTTCTGGCTATGTTCTGAATATAGAACCATCTCAGATTGAATTTTGACTCTAGTTGGAATAATTTCTCCAAAATAATTTTAAAGGATGTTCATTTATAAACACTATACATGAAACTGGTACATAGAGAATCTGTATTAAAAATATAGTTGGAGGAGTGATGGAGAGAGGATATTAGCTGATACAGTTGTCCAGTTGGATAGGTGGAATAACTTCTAATGTTATATATCCCAGTACTGTAACTATAACTTTTATATTCAAAATAGCTAGAGCGGGGGGTCAGCTCAGTGGCTTAGTGGGCTAAGCCTCCACCTTTGGTGACAACAATCCTTATAGGCGCCAGCTCATGTCCAGGCTTCTCCTCTTCCAATTGAGGTCTCTGTTTATGGTGTGGAAAAGTAGTGGAAGATGGCCCAGGTGCTTGAGCCCCTGAACCCACATGGGGACCCAGAAAAAGCTCCTGGCTCTTGGCTTCTGACAGGCCCAGCTCCATCCCTCGCAGCCATCTGGGGAGTGAACCAGCGGATAGAGGAACGTTCTATCCTTTTTTCTGTCTGTAACTCTACCTCTCAAATAAATAAATCAAATATATTTGAAAAGTAGCTAGTTAGAAGAGAGAATTTTGAATGCTCCCAACACAAAGAAATGAAAAATTTTAGAGGTGATGGATATCTAATCATCCTAATCTAAAATTGTATATTACATGCATTTACTGAAATGTCATACTCTACCCCATAACTATGTATTATTATGTGTTCATTAAAATAAAAACTTAAGGAAATAAATAACCAAAGAAACCCTACAGCCTGTTCTTACTTTGACCTGGATTCTTAAGATTACTTTTGTTTATCTTATTTAACTTATTTTCTTCCTTAAGCCATATGGGTTACTTTTTCTCTTTTACAGATTAACTGAAAGTGAAAATAAAACGTCAGCTCTAACTTTGTTCCTTAGAAGGGATATTTGAATGCTTTTAATCTAAATTACTTCAAGTTTTAAAGAAATACTTCATCAACTAAGGATAAAATATCCTGAATCACTGACATTTATACCAAAATTAGGAAAGGAAAATTAGAGATGATTTTCTATCAGTTAAGAATAGGAATGTTCCATAGACTTTTCCCATTATCCTCTCCAGCTTGCTAAATGGGTCAAGCTTACAGTTCATGCAGAATAGTTTTGAAATTCAAACAGCTTCTATCTATTTACTTATGTTTCTATCTGCACTTCTGGTTGGACTTGACACAAGGAAAGTCTTGGACTGACTATTGCCTTAGGGAGAAAGCGAGAGTCAAATGTGTGGGCTTAAGTCTCCATTTGAAACCTAGAATTTTATTTCTGTTTAAATCAAATTTCTCAAGAAATGATTCACACTTGCAGTCAGTTGTTTCAGAAGCCCAATATTTTTGGAAGTTTGACATAACGGCATAACTCTGAAGGTTAAAGTATGGAAAAGAAATTCATTTTGAAGATGAATACTTTCAAAGACATGAGAAAGATACTAAAACATTCAAGGAATGGTCTGAGTTGGCATTTTATATCTGTCTATGTTTATATTTATGTTAGTGACATAACTCTATACAGAAGATATACTGTTGAGGGTTGAGAGCATGTCAGCAGTTTTGAATAGAGTCAATATTTTCTAAATGCAATGTTTCAAGATAGCAAACTTTCTATCCACCAAAAACTAAATTTAGGCAGGTATGGATTGTATTTTAAAATTACCAACAATAGATAAGTAACAACTTTACATATATCAATATAGGTAATGCCACCAAAATGGTTGCCTATTTTTTAGTATATTCTATTTTTCTTTTGTCTAAGTATTTGTGTGGAATGTTAACTTCATCAATGTTTTTCTTATTGAAATGAAAGAGAGAGAGAGAGAGAGAGAGGGAGAGAGAGAGAGAAAGAGACTGTATCTTCCATCCTATGGTTCACTCCCCAAATGTTCTGAAGAGTTGAAGCCGGGAATCTAAAATTCCATCCAGGTGTCGAATATGTGGGGCAGGGACCCAAATACTTGAGCCATTATTTACTTCTCAGGATGCACATTAGTCAGATCCTGAGTAGGAAACCGAGTCAGGATTCAAACCAGTCATTCCCATGTGGGACATAGTTGTCCACAGTGGCAACTTAAGCCACTCTGACAAATGCCCACCTTGTCCAGTTATCTCTGGGAGTCTCAACAGTGTCTGATAAATGATCATGCAGGGTCTTCCCTATTCTTTTACTCTGGTCTCCTACTCTACTAAACAGAAACTATTCTCCATCATTGGACTTTCTTTTCCCTCTATGAACTATCCTCTTTATGTAGATTTCAGTTCCTTGGAAACTTATAAACACAAAAAAATTGAGGGTACACATGGAATTACATTCCTTTATATTATCACTTCATTGGAGCCAAGTAATTTTCATAGCAAAAATTGGAAAATGTTCTCTAATTCTGCAGTTGACTTGGTTCAAAGCAACTGTACTTGCTCCTCAATATACATATTGTGAAGTCCCAAACAAACACAGTTTTGTTATCTTTGTCTAGATGTCTCACGACTCCTTATTACTCAGAACTGAATTCATGAGATTAGGCTAGGGAACTCTCTCTGATCCTATTTTGTGTCATCCTTGACTCTGCCTCATTGATGTGGGTATAGCAAAAACAAAAGCCAATCTATAAAACAAACAAAAACACCACACAAAACTGACACCTGGAAAGCTCTGTTATTTCTGTGTTTATATATAAAAAGAGATATCTGGATGTATTAGTCAGCTTTTCATCACTATTTCAAGTATCTGAGAAATACTACTTATAAAGGAAATGTGTTTGTTTCTTCTCATGTTTCTGTGTTTCACAGACCATGATTGCTCAGGGACCACAGGTTCAGTAACCTGGTAAGATTGGAAGTAGCAGTGTTAAAATGTGTACACAAGAAGAATCACATGACAAAGCAAGGAGCAGAGAGAGTGACTGGGCCCAACTTAGCTTTTGCAACCAACCATCTCCCCGATTTACCTTCCAAAGACATGTCTCCAATAACCTAAAAACTCCCCAAAAGGCCTACTACTTTCTAGACACTATAATTGTATTAAACCTTTCAGCATCATCCAACTGACTTTGGAATTCAACTGCCGACATAAGTTGGAAAGTAATATCCTATTCAAACTGCAGCACTAGACTAACACCAGGGGGCTCCAATTCAATAGTTCATCAATCAGATTCAGCCAAATTTGGCCTTAGATTTGAACATTTACAGAACTTAAAAATTTCCTTATACATTTAATTTATCTTCAAAGCAGGAAAATAAACCATAACTTTATACCTTTGTCAGTAATAAGCATTAATTTGCTGGAAAGTAAATATTGTGCTACTAGGAGTGTGAAATATGATTGTCCTAAAAGAACTTGCATGTAGGAGTCAAAACAGTGGGTATGGCCCAGCCTACTTACAAATGGGTGGTATGAGTCTTAAAATTATTCACTCAATGTATTTGAATCTTAGTTTCCTCCAATAAAAAATACGAGTATTGAGTCAGATGACTTCCTTGATAAAAACATTAAGTAAATTGAGTATAGAAGGAAAATATATTAACATAACCAAGGCAATATATGACAAACTCACAACCAGCCAGCATCATATTGAATGGGGAAACATTGGAAGCATATCCACTAAGATTCACAATCAGACAAGAATGCCCACTTTCATCATCATTATAAATATAATTATTATTATTATCAATCACCACCATTATCAATATAATTCTGGAATGGGAAAGGGAAAGGTGGGGGTCAAATTATTCCTGTTTTTAAATGACATGATCCTATACATATAGGGGAACCAAAAGACTCCTCTAAGAGACTATTGGAATTCGTAAGAGAGTTTGGCAAAGCTGTAGGTTATAAAATCAACACACAAAAATCAATAGCATTTGTAAACAAAAACAATTTTCTGGCTGAGAAAGAACTTGGAAGATTAGTGTCATTCAAAATATCTACAAGATATTAAATACTTGGAATAAACTTAACCAAGGAAGTCAAATATCTCTACTATGAAAATTACAAAACATTAAAGAAATAAATAGAAGACCACACACATCCAAAAAAATGGAACAATCTTCCAAGTTGATGGATTGGAATAATTAAAATCATCAAAACGTCTATGCTACCCAACACAACTTACAGATTCAAAGTGAGCCCAATCAAAATACCAAGGACATTCTTCTTATATCTAGAATGTTTTCCAAGTGAACAAACAGATTTGGTGCTGTAAATCAGGCTTATATCCCCCCCTTTCCTCACATGTCTTCCCTTCCTTCTCTCTTCCTCCTTTTTTCCTCTTCTTTTTGGTACTACTATAATTAAGTCACAGGTTTATGTACTATAAATACTCTGAGTGCAGTTTTGACATTGAACCAAGTTATCAAGGGACCAGGTGGTGTTCATATGCTTGTTTTCTGCTATTTTGATGCTTCTTTATAATCTATTTGCTTTAACTCTTTAGCTTTTTTTCTCATCCAGACGGAATTGTTTTTATTCTATTTTATTATGGGTAGTGTTAGAGAAAAAACATCAATTTGACAGCAGCATAATTTGTTTAACCATTACATACTAAATTGTTATATGAAACTTGAATACATTTTCCCCAAAGATTTCTTGGAAATAATAATTTAAATTTAACATTGAAAGTCTTTTAAAGATTAGATTTAGAGTGAAGCTGGTGAACTTGGCTTATAGAATGGATTGTAGAAATGTTTGATTTAAAATGCTACTTGTATAGATTTAATCAGTTCTTATAAAGCCATTTTGCATGCTTTCCTACCACACATTTCATGCTTCTATTTTGTGTGCAAAAAGTTAAATTGCTTACAAGTATTTAAATTCCCCAAAATGTTTGTTTTTTGGGTTCTTTTTAGATTCTAACATGGCTTGCTATATTCTAGAATATACTCTGAATAGTAATCACTGAATTTCCACTATGAATTTAGGGCTGACAACTTTTTCTGGGCTCCATGGCTCAGTCCCCATCTTTTGCTGGAATTTTATGAAGTCAGTTATTTTTGCTTCCCCCTGCTGTCTGTTAAAGTAATTCCTTATTTCATGGTTTTCCCACTCCACCCTTCATTCTCTCCAAGGAAAGTACCATGCTGGGGAAATGTTTTACTTATTCAGTGGTAAATCACTGGAGTAACACTCACTTGGTAATTTCATATGTCCCCTTTCCATAGTTACATTCTTCGTTTCTTGACACAATCTTACATGATCGTTCTATTAGTGAGTTAGAAGGAGCTTTCTTGGTTACAAGAGTCAAAAATCATTCTGAAAACTGGCTTACATCAAAAAGAGTTTTTATTAGCTAATGTAATTGACCACAGAATTATACTCAGGCATAGACATATCAAGACGCTCAAAAATCCGCTGGGACTGGCATTATGGCAGAGCTGGTAAAGCAGCCACCTTCGATGCCATCATCTCATATGGATGTCTGTTTGAGTCCTGGCTGCTCCAGTTCCTATCTTGCTCCCTGCTAATGGGCTGGTAAAAACACTGGAAAATGGCCCAGTTGCTTGGACCCTGCTAGTTGACATGATATGAGTCATGAATGAAGTTCTTGCTCTTAACTTTGGCCCAGCCCTGGCTGTTTTGACCATCTTGGGAGTGAATGGAAGATCAGTGAATGGAAGATTCTCTCTCTCTCTCTCTCTCTCTCTTTCTCTCTCTCTCTCTCCTTCCCCCCGTATATCTCTGACTTTCAAATAAATAAATAAATAAATAAATAAATAAATAAATAAATAAATCTTTCATTAAAAAAATCTGGTACCTGATTGCTATTTCTTTCCATGTCTCAGTTCCACTTTTCTCTGTGTTGTCTTCCTTCTCAGGCAGTCCTGTTGGTGACTCCGAGTATCTCTCATCTTACAGTTTCATAGCCAAGAAGACCTAGCAGAATGAAATATTAGCTAGTCAACCCTTTCAACAAATTTCTCTGTATTATGTCATATTGGCCTTGCTTGCCTCTGGGGTTCACTGCTGACCAGGGGTTGTACTACATTAATTTCTCGCCAGGATCCAGTACCCACATCTGGAGTCTGGAGGATGAGGTGAACCCCATACTGTTGGTCTCAGAGACTATGAGTCTGGAAAGGGTAAGTTTCCAAAAAAAAAAAAAAAAAAACTTAGCTATTGATATTAGAAAGAGGAATGCATATATTTGCATATATTTGATCCTTAAGAAAGTGTGCATTGTGGGTACTTTTCTATTAAAGTTCTTTCAATGTACCTGTTCCTTCTAGATGCAATTTGATTTCTATAGTTGGGCACTCAAACATTGTTCACATTAACTTTCTGAAACATTGAACCAATAACTGTCATGTAATCAGCCCCCTTATAAACAAAACAAATCTTACATTATGCTGGTACCCTCATTTCTAATATATTCCTCTTCTGTAATTTTTTTTTGAATATTCCAACTCATCTATCATCTTAAGTCTCACCAATTCTAAAACATTTTCATCATTCAACCAAGTCCAGGCTGTTTATTTTGCCTTTGAATTCCAAATGGCTCGATTGTTTACAGTGCTTCCAATTTTTTTATTTGTATATTTTTATGCATATATCTGTTAGTCTCCTAAACTTCAATCTGTTAGTTAAATGATGAATATCAATCCTTTGAAAAAGGCAATTCATGAAAACAAAAAACTAATCTGAATTCACTGAAGGAATCATATGAGATTGAATATTATTAACTTTAAGAGAATCTGCATACAAGTGTAATTCAAAATATTCTTAGAAAATGGAATTAAAAGAAGTTTATTTTGGTGAAAAAAATGGAAACACATGCAGATTTTTCATAACACACATTTCTATGAACTTTTGGAAGACCAAGTGTATGTTTTGAAAATAGAAAATACTACTTTTGTAATCATGTGGGCAGTGTGTTCTGTGCCAAGTACTACATTAAATGATTAATTTATATGATCATCTTTAATTGATCAAACAAATCAATGATGTAGATATTATTTTATGGATGAGTAAATTGAGTCAAAGATGATTCCAGAAGTCAATCAGGACACATATCCAGCACAAGATTTTAGCCTAAGTGTTCCTGCTCAGGGTTTGTACTGATAACTGCTGAAACTACATGATGGCTCTGTGCAAAATGTGAATAAACCCTGGGTAGTTTATTCAATAATTATTTCAAAATATCTGCAGATGTTACTATAATTTTTATAGGAATACATCATTTTAAGTATGTAATTCTATAGATACATTTATTAAGTTGCATTTTTAATCTCTTGATGGTTGATAAAATTATGAACAATTGGGGAAAAGACACTTTTTCTAAGCCTTCATTAGGTTTTTTAAAATTTTTATTTATTTATTTGAAAATCAAGAGTTACACAGAGAGAGGAGAGGCAGAGAGAGAGAGAGGTCTTCCATCTGATGGTTTACTCCACAACTGGCCACAACGGCCGGAGCTGTGCCGATCCAAAGCCAAGAGCTTCTTTCGGGTCTCCCACGTAGGTGCAGGGGCCCAAAGATTTGGGCCCTCTTCTACTGCTTTCCCAGGCCATAGCAGAGAGCTGGATCAGAAGAGGAGCAGCCGAAACTAGAACCAGCGCCCATATGGGATGCTGGCGCTTCAGGCCAGGGCATTAATCAGCTGCACCACAGAGCTGACCCCTACCTTCATTAGTTTTTGATAAAAGTAAGTAAAATAATAATTGCATGATCTTTTTTAATTTTATATAACTGTATTTCTTTTCAATTCACTCAACACCTTGCAATAAGTCTTTTTGTAAGACATTGATAATCCTATTTATTTTTACAGAATAGGCAAAGGAAACATTTTTTTTGATGTTAAAAGCTTAAATTTTTTTAAAGCTTTTATTTAATGAATATAAATTTCCAAAGTACAGTTTATGGATTACAATGGCTTCCCCCCCCATAACTTCCCTCCCACCTGCAACCCTCCCCTTTCACACTCCCTCTCCCCTTGCAGTCACATCAAGATTCATTTTCAATTCTCTTTATATACAGAAGATCAGTTTAGTATATATTATGTAAAGATTTCAACAGTTTGCCCTCACATAGCAACACCAAGTGAAAAATACTGTTGGAGTACTAGTTATAGTATTAATTCAAAATGTACAGCACATTAAGGACAGAGATCCTACACGATATTTTTTTTAAAAAATTGATGAATTTTCTATGCAATTTCCAATTTAACACCAAGATTTTTTTTCATTTGCAATTATCTTTATATACAAAAGATCGATTCAGTATATACTAAGTAATGATTTCATTAGTTTGCACCCACACAGAAACACAAAATGTAAAAATACTGTTTCAGTACTAGTTATAGCATACCTTACATTGGACTACACATTAAGGGAAGATCCCTCATGAGACGTAAGTACACAGTGACTCCTGATGTTGATTTAACGATTTGACACTCTTGTTTATGGCGTCAGGAATCTCCCTAGGCTCTAGTCATGAGTTGCCGAGGCTATGGAAGCCTTTAGGGTTCACCGACTTCGATCTTATTCGGACAGGGTCCTAGTCAAAGTGGAAGTTCTCTCCTCCTTTCAGAGAAAGATACCTCCTTCTTTGATGGCCCCATTCTTTCCACTGGGATCTCACTCACAGAGATCTTTCATTTAGGTCTTCTTCTTCTTCTTTTTTTTTTCCAGAATGTTTTGGCTTTCCATGCCTAAAATACTCTCATGGGCTCTTCAGCCATATCTGAATGCCTTAAGGGCTGATTCTGAGGCTAGAGTGCTATTTAGGACATCTGCTATTCTGTGAGTCTGCTGTGTATCTCGCTTCCCATGTTGGATCATTTTCTCCCTTTTTGTATTTATCAGTTAGTATTAGCAGACACTAGTCTTGTTTGTGTGATCCCTTTGACTCTTAGACCTATCCGTGTGATCAATTGTGAACTGAAATTGATCACTTGGACTAGTGAGATGGCATTAGTACATGCCACCTTGATGGGATTGTATTGGAATCCCTTGGCACTTTTCTAACTCCATCATTTGGGGCAAGTCCGATTGAGCATGTCCCAAATTGTACTTTTCCTCCCTCTCTTATTCCCACTCTTATATTTAATAAGGATCACTTTTCAGTTGAAATTTAAACACCTAGGAATAATTGTGTGTTAATTACAGAGTTCAGCCAATAGTACTAGAACAAAAACAAACAACAACAAGAAATACTAAAATGGGAAAAGATTTACATTTATATCAAACATCTAGAGAAGATTTGATCCAGTCATAGTTTCTCATAGAGTTCATTTCACTTCAGCAGGTTTCCCCTTTGGTGTTCAGATAGTCATCGCCAATCAGGGAAAACAAATGATATTTGTCCCTTTGGGACTGGCTTAATTCACTCAGCATGATGTTTTCCAGATTCCTCCATCTTGTTGCAAATGACCGGATTTCATTGTTTTTGACTGCTGTATAGTATTCTATAGAGTACATGTCCCATAACTTCTTTATCCAGTCTACTGTTGATGGGCATTTGGGTTGGTTCCAGGTCTTAGCTATTGTGAATTGAGCTGCAATAAACATTAATGTGTAGATGGCTTTTTTGCTTGCCAATTTAATTTCCTTTGGGTCAATTCCAAGGAGTGGAATGGCTGGGTTTTATGGTAGGGTTATATTCAGGTTTCTGAGGAATCTCCAGACTGACTAAAGGAAACATTTTAAATGTAATGTTTCTGATCACATGATAGGTTGTGGAGTTGGGGCATAACCCTTCTTGTGTTATTCAAATTCTATTGTTTGGAAAAATGACAAATTCACTAGATATTATTTTATAGTCCTAGCATTTGTGAAAAATTATATTCCAAACCAAATCTATTTAAATAATTAATAAGCATGATTGATAAACTGTATACATGATATACATTGAATATAACTTAAATATACATTATATATATATATTCTGATTTGAGGGCTTCTCTCTTCACACACATAAAACAGTCATGCATCATGTAACAACTTAATGACTCAGCCATGTGTTAGGAAATATGTTGTTAGGCAGTTTTATCATTGTGTGAGCGACATAGATTGCACTCAAACCAAGATAGCTACAATGTTACTAAGTAATATAATCATAATGAAACCACTATCATAGTCAATCAATTGTTAAATGAAATGCCATTATGTGGCATATATATATATATGTATTTATACTCACATATATGTATATATATGCATATATATGTATGTATGTATGTGTATATATATATATATATATATGAGAAGGATTCAGGATAATGCAAGTTTTCTATGAATTTTTGAAGTCCCCACCTCCCCAAAACACATGTTGTAAAGCAAATCCTAGGGGCACCGGCACTTGAACTTGCAGATAGTTTAGTGGCAAGTCCAGTGAGCTAATCTCTGCTAGTTTTATTTAACTACTTCTAGCAATATTTCAGGGTCCTAAGATATATTATTTACTTTCTCATTCTTTTATACTGGTTGGGACAAATTGAAACATTGAGCCAAGAAGTCAAATGAGGCAAATTATAGCATTAGCTTTATTATTGGGTTGTAGTATGATAGGAAACCAGTAGAACAAAACTGGGCTTTTTTTTTCTTTTAAGGGAACAAGCCCAGACAGTGGGATTGACTGACCTCCTCACTGGGTGCCAGATAGGAGGGAAAAACAGTGCACAGACCTTGATGGATCTGCTGTGCATTTTGTTTGCTGATGATACAGGGGCTGCAAAAGTCAATTCTACTGTGCTCTAGTCCCAGAAGGCCACAAACAAGATAGAAGCTCAGTATAGACGGCATTGCTTCTACAGAATTCACTGATAACATGAGCCAATCATTATTCATTCCCTTGGAGAAGGATCAGCTAACAAGTTGGCAATAGCAGACACGTCTTCTTAAGAAATGTGGAATTATTTGGGAAAAGTTCCTTTTCAGGACCCAGTGGGAACAAAGGGAGAAGTTGCAGGTACTCTATCTGCAATGTTGTGTTCCATCAGATTATTTCCACACAGACTCTAATACCCACTTGGGCTGGTTTTCATATCACATTTTTCAGCCATGCTGTTCAAAAATGCTTGCTAGAGATTGTACAGATGATCTGTGACAAGAAAAATAACACAGACAATACAATACTAGCAACATAAAAGTAAGTATAAAATTCTTACCTTTTTGAAATTTCGGGGTACAAATTAAAGCCCACCAATATAACACTTGAATTATAGTCAAAATATTAAATATTCATAGCCTTTGCAGCACTCCTGCATTGATATTCTTATATAATATGATTAAACTCAACATATCAGCCTGAGATCTTGAGGCTATCTCTTTCTACATCTGTAAAAATACTTACATGCCTGATGAGCAGGATCAAATTTGTTTTTTGTGTAGCTGGCAGGAAGTAGTCCTTTTGATCTCAAAGTTTTCTAAGTAATTCTTTTATTATCTGTTCATCCCTGGGTGGCTGATTGCTTAAAACTTAAAGCAAGGCATCTCTGATATCTTTATACTTATAAGAGACTCATTCTCTTCTTCACCACCCTCAGGGATTTCTATAATCTCTCTTTCCTCTTTAAGTAAGGAATCAATCTAAATTAAATCAGATAAAGAATTTAAAAAATACACAAGGTCCACATTTCACTCAGACTAATCAAATCAGAATGATGAGAATGGGACAATAATTCATCTCTTAACACACCTCTGTTTGTGGTCTCTAAGTGTAGCCTATCTGTTCTTTCTTAGACAATTTATAATGGAGTCCTGAGCACCTTGAACCAAATCCACTGTGTCTCAACATTGCTGCACATTCAGAATCAGAGGACCTGTAAGAACTTCCAGATACCAGACCACTGTAGACACATGGGCAGGAATTGTTCTCATAGGTCAGGTCACAGTTTTCAACCTAGTAGTCTTAGTTTTAATTTTAAATTGTTTCCAAAATTAATAGCTTGCATTTGTTTGAATTGTATTTCCTATATGAACATCAAGATTCTTTAATGCACTTTCCACCATTGCACCCCTTTTTCTTAAAGACTTATTTATTTATTTGAAAGTCAGAATTATCTAGACAGAAGGAGAAGGAAAAGAAGAAGGAGGAGGAGGAGGAAGAAGAGGAAGAGAAAGGTGAAGGAGAAGATGAGAGAGCGAGAGAGTGAGACAGTGAGAGAGCGAGAGCAAGAGAGAGAGAGAGAGTGAAAGCGGTCTTTCATCCATTGTTTCACTCTTCAGAAGGCTGCAATGGCCAGGGTTCAGCTAAGCTGAAACCAGGAGCCAGGAGCTTCTTTCAGGTCTCCTACATTGGTGGCAGGGATCAAACGCTTGAGTCACCTTCTACTGCTTTTCCCCGGGCACATGAACTGGGAGCTGGGTCCAAAGTAGAGCAGCCAGGACATGAACTTGTGCCTATATGGATGCCTTGTTGTAGGAGGCAGCTTTACCTGCTATGCCACAAATCTGTCTCCCATTACACTTTTTTAAAAAAGATTAATTAATTGATTTGCTTGACAGGCAGAGTGATAGAGAAATGCAGAGACGCACACACAGAGAGACAGAGATCTTCCATCCATTGGTTCATTCCTCCAAAATGCCACAATATTTGAGGCTGGTCTGGGCCAAAACCAGGATCCCACAATCTCATTCAGGTCTCCCACATGTGTGGCCACGGCACAAGTACTTGAACCATCAGCCACTGCTTTCCCAGGCATGTTAGCAGGACCTAGGTCAGAAACAAAGGAACTGTAACTGTAACTAGTGCTCTGATATGAGATGTGGGCATTACAAGCCATGACTTAAACTGTTGTACCACAATTCTGGCCCCATCAATACATTATTGCATGGTTCACGGTGCTAGGCACTCTATCTAGGCCCATAGCATCCCAAAGGTTTTAGGACAGTACCTATTCCTTATTACACTCATGCTTACTACATGAGTACTGTCATGTTCATTTTACATACTTCTGCCTCTCCATTCTGGGAATTTTGATGATGTCACTGCTAGAGCCTGGTAAGAAGGTTAAGTGTGTGTGTGTGTGTGGGGTGGGTGGGTCAATGATTGCTTTTTGAATCCTGTATGATGCAGTTTGATAGATTTGTTAGTTTTCCTGCAGGTCAGCACTTACAGGTCATAGACCATGATGTAGTACCATCTACTCTCTGAAACTATTGATGCTATGTTATAATCTATGTTCAAGTGTTTGTATTTGGTAACCCAGTAACCCTCTGTAAAAATACTTACATCCTGATGAGCAGGATCAAATTTGTTCTCTGTGTAGCTGGCAGCAAGTAGACATTTTGATCTCAAAGTTTCTAAGTAAACAGAAGCAGATAGTGAATGCCAGAGCCCATGACATTCCACAAACTGCTTTTGACATGATGAAGCTTAAAAGGACTCTCAACACAGTGATAGTAGCTTGTTAAGTATGTAATATAGTTGTAGACAACAGGTGAATTGTCTTCAACCATTCAGAAATTATCCAGGAGAAAGAAAACAGTATACCTTCCCTACTACTAGTAATAAATGAAAAAATGACTATAATTCTCCTTCAGCTTTTTTTTTTTACTTAAAAGACAGAGATGTGTGTGTGTGTGTGTGTGTGTGTGTGTGTGTGTATGAGAAAGAGAGTGTGCAAGATAAGGAAGAAGAAGAAGGAGAAGGAGGAGGGGAGAGGACAGGGAGGGAGGTGGTGGGGAAGGGAGGGGAGGATAGAGGAGATCTTTCAAACCTGGTTTACTTCCCAAATGCCCACAATAGCTGAAACCAAGAGCATAGACCTGAGTATAGTTGCAATATGTGAATGGCAGGAACTCAAGTACTTGGGCCATCACTTGCTGACTTCCAGGGTGTGCATTAGCAGGATGTTCTACTTGCAAGCCATGCCAGAGTTCAAATCCAGACACTCTGGTATGGGATGTGCTCACCCAAAATAACATCTTAACTGCTTAGCCAAATTACCATCACTCCTTCAATCTTTCCTGAGGTCACAATTCTGCAATGTGAGTTTTCAGCTCCTTTCATCAATAAGTAATGCTATTTCTCTTCTACTCAAATTTGGGATGACTCTATGACTTGCTTGGGCAATAGAAATCGTGTCATACCAGTATTAACTCAAAGCCTTAAAGAAGCCCTGAATATTTCAACTCACTTTCTATGACCCTGCCTCTTCCATGTGGACAACAGCAGGCTACCCTGCATGGATGAGATAACACCTCAACCAAATAATGCCAGTTCAGTTTTCCAAGCAAAGGGCAAAGACTGGCGAGGAGGCCCAGACAATATCAAAGCCACATCCTATAGGTGATGCCTAAGAAAAAGGGGTCAGGAAAGGTATGAGGAATTGCACAATTAAGCTGAGCCTACATTTCTTTTTTCTTTTTCTTTTTATTTGACAGGTAGAGTTATAGACAGTGAGAGAGAGAGAGATAGAGAGAAAGGTCTTCCTTCCATTGGTTCAATCCCTAAATGGCTGCAACGGCCTAATCTGGGCTGATCTGAAGCAAGGAGCCAGGTGCTTCCTCCTGGTCTCCCATGCTGGTGCAGGGCCCAAGCACTTGGGCCATCCTCCACTGCCCTCTTGGGCCACAGCAGAGAGCTGGACTGGAAGAGGGGCAACCGGGACTAGAACTCGGCGCCTATATGGGATGCCGGTGCCGCAGGCAGAGGATTAACCGAGTGAGCCACAGTGCCAGCCCCCGAGCCTACATTTCTAACTTAGGGCTTCATGGCTAAATTTATAGCTGTTGTTGTAAGCTAACTTTTTAAATGGATTGTTATAGTTAATATTGTTCTATTATGGCATGTCCAATAGCAGGCCGTGTTTAGGTATGTATCTGTTTTAGAATGTGTTTTGCTTTATACACGGGGTACTTTTGTCCTCTCATATTTACCTTGAAAATTTAATTTTTGAAAGATTTATTTTATTTATTTTAAAGACAGAGTTACAAAGACAGAGGGAGAATCAGAGAGAGAGAAAGAGGGAGATAGTGACAGACAGATTACCCACCTACTGGTTCACTCCCCAAAGCGCCACATGGCCAGGACTGGATCAGACCAGAGCCAGAAGCCAAGAGCTTCATCCAGTTCTCCCCTGTAAGTGGCAGGGGCCAAAGTGCTTGGTCCATTTTCCTTTGCTTTCCTAGGCTCATTAGCAGGGAGCTGGATTGGAAGTGGAGCAGCCAGGACTCGATTTGGTGCCTGTATGGGATGCCAGAGCCATTCGCAGCAGCATTCACCCCGTGCCACAATGCTGACTCTAAATATTGAATTTTGAAATACAGATGTCTTAACTCAGATTTCAGCTTTGCTCTCAGCAAGGATAGTTAGGGAAGGGAAAGCAAAGTGTACTAATTTCTCCCCAAACCCTAACTTGCTTATACCTAATCCTCTATATCTCTATAGCCTTGTGAAAGAACTGATGTTCCTGATAAAATGGAATTAAGAGTTGCTTGTTGCCCTGGTGGGTTTCTTTTTACTCATAAGTACAATTTCCAAGATAAGAAAGGTATGTACTATAACACACACACACACACACACACACACACACACACACACCCCACAGCGATAGTGAAAAAATGGCTGAGGTTATTGGAAAGTAAAATAGTCAGTAATAATGCCCCTCGGGATACCAGATGAATTACCAAGCTGGCGTTTCTTAACATCAGTGATAAAATGAGTAAGATTATTTAGAATGAGGAGGAAAGATTAGTAAGAGAGAGGAAGAAAGAGAAAGAGGAGGTAAATATGACTCTCTGGGATGCTAGTGCCCAGTTCCCACCTGGACCATCCACTATTGCATTTGAGATTCCCTAGTCCTGAAGGAAGCTAATATTTTTTGTAATTAGTTCTTTTTAAGGTAGTTGGGGAACTGAAGCATTAAGTATTTTAGGCTCTCTGAGATTGAATTTCATTATATTATTATAACTAATTTGCCAGCCAGCTTTAAATTTGACATGGATCTTGGAACATGGGTATTGATAATCCATCTAGAAAGTCCGGAATTTGAAAAATATAGTCTCCCATATTGAGGAGAGTTAGGACAGTTTTGAACTACGCACTGCTTGGACTTATGTTGTCTTCTGACTAATGCTTTGAGCCAAATTCTTGTGTGTTTAAAAAACTGTGCTAGTTGTAATCCCTGGTATTTCCTGTTATCTGCACCAATAAAAATCGTGAGTATATTTTCCCAACAATTTGGCACATATTTTCTCCACTTAGAAACTTATATTTAATTTCTCATTAGGGCTACATATAAATGAGTGTCAGTCTTTCCTTTTAGGACATCTACAGCTCAGTTTGTATTTTATATATATAGTCTTGTGCTTTAGGAAAAGCAGGGATAAGGTTACAAGGGACTGTAGAATTACACTAACTCTACAAAGGATAATTTTATAGTGATGCTATTACCTATCTACTATCTCCTACCACAAGTGTACAGAAGAAGGTGATTAACTTAGTTTATAGGAGGGGAAAGAGTGGAAATTTTCAAGAATATTGTACAGAGCTGTAAGCTTTGAGGAATAAGATTCTGCCAGAGGAGAGGGAAATGGCATTTCATACAGAGATACTAAGATGAGCATAACTTCAAAGAAAAGAAAGATGTACGGTTCGCTGACAGAAATCTAAGCAATTTGGGCATCTGCAGGATATGGCACCTGGTGGGGACTGAAAGGTAATGAATCTGAACAGGAACATTTAGCCAGAGTTTAGACAAGTTTCCTAAGAATTATGGGCCTTGTCCTATAAGAAATGAGGATCCTTCCTGCTGTATAACCATTAGCGGGTTGTAGTGGGGCAAATTGAGGACATAGCAGAGCCTAAATTAAGGCAGAGGAAGTATTGAGGGCTCAGAGAACCACAATATTTTTACTTTTTAGAAAATTTTGTTTTTAATGTATTTGAGAGAGAGGGATGTCAGGATGGAGGAATAGGGAGGAAGAAGAACAGAAAGAGGAGGAAGATGGGGAAGAGGAGAGAAGAAAAGGCTCCAATCACTGGTTTTCTCTCCAAATGCCCAGAATGGCTAGGGTTGGTCTACACTGAATCTAGAAGCCCAGCACTCATTCCATGTCTTCTGTGTGAGTACCAGGGACCCAACTACCGAGCCTTCTCTGCTCTCCCTTAGGAAGTGCACTACCAGCAAACTGGGGTTGGGAGTGGGACTGGGCCTTGAATTCAAGCACTCCAATATGACAAGTGGTTTCTTAATCGCTGGACTGAACACTTCATTTATTTTTACTTGTAAAAATGAGTAGAAAGAAACAATAGTACAATAATGTAATATACTATGAATTTTTTATTATTTTCATGAAACAAAAATATTGACATTTTAATGACTGGTAAGTGAATATCAATAGTCACGTAAACGTCTGTTTTCATCAGCAAACATTGCAGAGGCATTGTGGCACAGTGTGTTAAGCCACCATATCCCATATCAAAGTACTTGGTTAGGTCCTAGCTACTCCATATTTGCAATACAGCTCCCAGCTAATATACCTGGGAGGCAGCAACTGGTGGCTCAAATACCTGAGTTTATGCCACTCTGTCTTTCCTTCTCTCTGTCCCTTTGCCTTTCAAATAGACCTTTAAAAAGTTTATTTTCCTAAATTCCAATTTTCTTTAATATTTTATTTTCATTTTCTCTGTGTTGCATATATGTTCTTGAAAATATGCATAATAGGTATAATTTTATCATATAACAATACAGTGAAAATTAATGGCTATAAAAATTATATAACATGGGGCCAGAGCTGATTTCACATGGCTAACCCTCCCCCTGCAGTGCTGGCATCCCATATGGGTGCCGGGTTCTAGTCCCGGTTGCTCCTCTTCCAGTCCAGCTCTCTGCTGTGGTCCAAGAGGGCAGTGGAGGATGGCCCAAGTGCTTGGGCCCCTGCACCCGCATGGGAGACCAGGAAGAGGCACCTGTCTCCTGGCTTCGGATTGGTGCAGCGCCGGCTGTAGCAGCCATTTGGGGAGTGAACAATGGAAGGAAGACCTTTCTTTCTGTCTCTTTCTCACTGTCTATAACTCTACCTGTCAAATAAAAACAAACAAACAAAATTATATAACATCAAGCCAACAACAGGAGTCACGTGCACTTGCTCCCCATGTAGGACCTCTGTCCTTAATGTGTTGTACTAAAAGAATTAATGACAAAACTGGTCTTCAAACAGTACTTTATACTTTGTGTGTTTGTGTGGATGCAAACTGTTGAAATCTTTTTTTTTTTTTTTTTTTTTCATTTTCAATTTTATTTATATACAGAAGATCAATTTAGTATATATTAAGTAAAGATTTCAACAGTTTGCACCCACACAGAAACACAAGGCGTAAAGTACTATTTGAGTACTAGTTATAGCAATCATTCACATTGTACAACACATTAAGGACAGAGATCCTACATGAGGAGTAAGTACACAGTAACTCCTGTTGTTGACTTAACAATTGACACTCTTGATTATGGTGTCAATAATCACTCGAAGCTCTTATCATGATTGCCAACACATAACCTTTAGAATTCGCCAACTCTGAACTTATTTAGACAAGGCAATAGTCACAGTGGAAGTTCTCTCCTCCCTTCAGAGAAAGGTAGATCCTTCTTTGATGGCCTGTTCTCTCTACTGGGATGTCACTGGCAGAGATCTTTCATTTTTTTTTTTCCAGAATGTCTTGGCTTTCCAAGAAATACTTTCCAAGAAATACTCTCATGGGCTCTTCATCCAGATATGAATGCCTTAAAGGCTGATTCTGAGGCCAGAGTGCTGTTTAGGACATCTGCCATTCTATGAGTCTGCTGTGTATCCTGCTTCCAATGTTGGTTCGTTCTCTCCTTTTTAATTCTATCAGTTAGTATTCGCAGACACTAGTCTTGTTTGTGTGATCCTTTTGACACATAATCATATCATTATGATCAATTGTGAACTGAAACTGATCACTTTGACTAGTGAGATGACATTGGTACATGCCAGCTTGATGGGATTGAATTGGAATCCCCTGACACATTTCTAACTCTACTATTTGGGGAAAGTCAGATTGAGCATGCCCCATACTGTATATCTCCTCCCTCTCTTATTCTCACTCTTATATTTAAAGAGGATCACTTTTCAGTTAAATTTAAACACCTAAGAAGAATTTTGTGTTGCTTTATGTCATCTCACTGTCTTCTGGCCTTAATGCTATCTAATGATAAAACTATTGTTAATCTTATTGATGCTCTCATGCTTTCTTGCTACTTCCAATGTTCCTTTTGTTTTGACAGTTTGATTTTTTTGTGTCTTTGTATTTTTTGCACTTTGATTTTGCTGAGTATCCTTTCTTGGATTTGTATGTTCATGTCCTTCATATAATGTAGAAAGTTTTCATACTACTAATATTCTTTATGTCCCTTTTTGTTTTCTCCTTCTAAGACGTCACAAATGCATAAGTTGATCACTTCATAGTGTGGCAGATCCTCTTAGAAATTTTTCATTCACATTTTTCTTTCTGTTTTTCATGTTCAGTAATTTCAATTCTTTTATATCTAAATTTGATTTCTGTCTACTCAATTCTGCTACTGAATCCAGGTAGAGTGTTAAGGTAAAAGAAAAAGCAGGGCCATTTTAGCAAGTAATTTCTCTGATAAAGGTCAGATTACCATTTGTGAATGACACATATTTGTAAGAACCAAAGGTAGACAATGGAGGAGGGACATTGTATCTTTGTATCTCATTTTATGTTATATTTTCTGCATTTAAGAAACCAAAATTGAATTAGCTATTGATTGGATTTTTAGGTGACCCCTCAGGACACAAACTTTGTGAAGATAAGTTATTTTCAGGCTCTGTGACTATATTGGCTTTCATTCCATTATGGAACTAAGAATAAGTTTTTATTGAGCATCACCTATGTTGAGAGAAGTGGAAACAGAAGCATTTAGCTAAAAACTTTTTTAAAACATGAAGATAAAATTTTCAAAAAACATTATTTAACATACAGATGACCTTCAAACAGATGTTTAAAAATGAAATTCATTTATCCAGTTTTAAAATATATTTGATCATAAAGGCATTCCAACAAACATGTTTGACATGATTCATTGCTTGCATGAGAAAGACTTCAAGTTGATACTAAGGTAATTTGCTCTCATGTGAAATTAAATGTTCTCTGAATTTAATTCTGAGAACACTTTATTTATTTATTTTTCTTTTTTTTTTTTTGACAGGCAGAGTTGACAGTGAGAGAGTGAGAGAGAGAGACAGAGGAAGGTCTTCCTTTACCATTGGTTCACACTCCAATGGCCACTGTGGCTGGCATGCTGCAGCCGGCACACTGAGCTGATCCAAAGCCAGGAGCCAGGTGCTTCTCCTGGTCTCCCATGAGGGTTCAGAGCCCAAGGACTTGGGCCATCCTCCACTGCACTCCCGGGCAATAGCAGAGAGCTGGACTGGAAGAGGGGCAACTGGGACAGAATCCAGTGCCCAGACCAGGACTAGATCCCTGTGTGTTGGCACCACAGGTGGAGGATTAGCCTATTGAGCCATGGCGCTGACCTCTTTATTTATTTTTTTAGATATATTTATTCACTTGAATGTCGCAGTTACACAGAGAGAGAAGAGGAAAAGAGAGAGAAAGAGAGAGAGAGTGAGGTCTTCCAGTCGCTGGGTCACTCTCCGGATGGTTGCAATGGTTGGAGCTGCACCAACCCAAACCCAGTTGCCAGGCATTTCTTCCAGGTGTCTCACACAGGTTCAGGGACCTAAGGACTTGGGCCATCCCCTACTGCTTTCCCAGGCTATGGCAGAGACCTGGATCAGAAGTAGAGCTGCTGAGACACAAACCGATGCCCATATGGGATGCTGGAACTACAGGTAGCAGCTTTTAATACCCATTATGCCACAGCGCCAGCCCAGTGAACATTTTATTTTATTTTATTTTAAGGAATTATTTTATTTATTTGAAGGACAGAGTTACAGAGAGAGGTAGAGACAGAGAGAGAGGTCTTAACACCCGCTGGTTCACCCTCCCCAGATGACCACAATGGTCAGAGCTGTGATGATCTGAAGCCAGGAGGTGGAGATTCTTCCCAGTCTTCCACATGGGTGCAGGGACCCAATGACTTGGGTCATCTTCTACTGCTTTCCCAGGCCATAGCAGAGAGCTAGATCAGAAGAGGAGCAGCTGGGACTAGAACCTGTGCCCATATGGGATGCTGGCACTTCAGGCCAGGGCTTTAACCCACTGTACCACAGTGCCAGCGCCAAACTTTTTATTTTAAAAGATAGGATTTCTATCATCACTTTATTTTTGCAATGGAAAGTTGATGAGCAAATCATTTTAAAGATGTGCTCAATTATTTGAAAGTCAGAGCTTTAGAGAGGAAGACAGAGGACAAAATAATTTTAAAGTGACAATGCTCATTGAATTTTTAAGTGTTCTTACTGCAGTAAGTACCAAAGAATTGATAAATACTTTGAGAGCATGGAATGATATGAATCATGGACTAGAAATGACATAGTAAATAGAAAAGTGCTCCTTCAATAGAGGCAATGCAAAATTTGTTCAGGAAATAAGCATGTAATTATTCCTACACAGATTTTTAACAATACCAGCATGAATTCTATAATATTTCTTTTTTTTTTTAAAGATTTATTTACTTATTTTTATATGAAAATCTCCTTTATTTCTTTATGAAACATTCTATATTTTGCAGATCATAGTGCTTTTATTAACAGATTCAGTGTTCTTTTCCCATCCTGGAGATGTACTCATTATTCTTTGATCTTAAAAACATGTAGAGGTCTCTAAAATTATACCTCGTGATTAGAAGTTCCTGTTGGATGTAGGAGCACAGCTCAGAGTGGTGTGGAGCTTGATCTGCCAGAGCCATGCCAAGCTAGACTAGAGGATTCCACAGCCATCAGGGACAGCTCCCATCCAGCCGGCCCATTCACTGTGCAAACATTTCTTCATTCCTTTCTGCCTGGCTGTGTTTGTAGCTTCTCATTTGAGACAACTCCAGATGAAAATAGCTCCAGTTACGGCCCCAAGCAGAGTAGGCTTGCATTCACTGGACTTCTCATTTTGCAAAAGGATCAGGAGCCGCCATCCCGTGGAAACTCCCGAGGGACCCGGCCGCGCGCCTCAGGGCAACGCAGAGAGCCTGGAGCTGAAGGTACGCGGCGGGAAAAGCACGGCGGAAGCGGAAGTGGAGGCGGCGGGGGCTGCGCCGGGCTGCGCGCTCGCGAACCCCTGGGATTGCCGGGACGGGACAGGAGCCTTGGGAATGTGAGAGCCGGAGCGGCGCTGAGGTAGGCGCTGATCTTTACTTAATACAGAGTTTGTCTTCTGTATATAATGATAATTAAAAATGAATCGTATTGAAGAATGGCTTGAGATTAGGAGAGGGAAGTGGGACAGTTTGGGGGTGGGAGGGCAGGGTTGAGGGGAAGAATCACTATAATCCAGTAGTTGTACTTATGAAATTTATGTTTATTAAATAAAAGCTTTCTTTAAAAATTATATAGCATCAAATAACAATATAGCATTATAGCAATAAATTTTTTATAAATTTTATAATTCATCTCAACTTTTGGAAACATTGAGTAGGTAATCAATCATGCAGAACTAATTTATCACTATATTCTTTATATTAAAAAGCATATACTTCCCATAAGACACAGTAACTAGAATATTTCCATGGATCAGCAAAAAAGTTTTGTATCCCCAATTCATTTTACAACAATTAAAGTTTTCTTTTATATAACATTATTTATATTCTTGAAACCTATATCTATTTTCAGGTATGGCTTTGTTACTGAAAATCCCAGAGGAAAAAAAAATCTGTGGTGAAATACCAAAATGAAATTACTTTATTTTTGGAAGATTTTTCGGGATTACAGAAAATGTGGGATCATTAATCAAATTGTCTAATATAAGCACTAATGATGAAATATAGTGTATTATAGTAAATCTCCTGTGGATTTATGCTGGTCCAACTACAGTAGGCTAATCAGATGTTTGGAACGTAACATTCTACTCATTGATTTTCTCTATTAGAGGAATAGTGCCTTAAATTCTTATCATCTAAGACTTGACAGCTAATTACTATCTATTTTGTTCAATTGCACCAAATTTTTCTATCCTTTTAATAATGCAAACTCAACACAAATATTGATTACTAGAAGAGGCCCTTAAACTTGAATTTGAGACACTCAGGTTGTGCCAGAGAAGCAACTCAATGCAATGATCTAAAGGGTAAGCCACAGATGAAGTAGATGGCGTGAGCACAACAGCATTGTCGTGTGCCAGATTTAAAGTGTGTGAGTGAAGTGATATCTATGTGGAACAGGAGAGCCACACAGAGCATGGAATACAAAACAGGCTGCAAATGATGTGTTGAGGCAGATGTCTTCATTTAATAAAGTTAATAGGTGTTAGTCTTTGTGAGTGTTACCTCTTTGGCCTGACTTTTTTTTTTTTTTTTTTCATTTTCAATTTTATTTATATACAGAAGATCAATTTAGTATATATTAAGTAAAGATTTCAACAGTTTGCACCCACACAGAAACACAAGGCGTAAAGTACTATTTGAGTACTAGTTATAGCAATCATTCACATTGTACAACACATTAAGGACAGAGATCCTACATGAGGAGTAAGTACACAGTAACTCCTGTTGTTGACTTAACAATTGACACTCTTGATTATGGTGTCAATAATCACTCGAAGCTCTTATCATGATTGCCAACACATAACCTTTAGAATTCGCCAACTCTGAACTTATTTAGACAAGGCAATAGTCACAGTGGAAGTTCTCTCCTCCCTTCAGAGAAAGGTAGATCCTTCTTTGATGGCCTGTTCTCTCTACTGGGATGTCACTGGCAGAGATCTTTCATTTTTTTTTTCAGAATGTCTTGGCTTTCCAAGAAATACTTTCCAAGAAATACTCTCATGGGCTCTTCATCCAGATATGAATGCCTTAAAGGCTGATTCTGAGGCCAGAGTGCTGTTTAGGACATCTGCCATTCTATGAGTCTGCTGTGTATCCTGCTTCCAATGTTGGTTCGTTCTCTCCTTTTTAATTCTATCAGTTAGTATTCGCAGACACTAGTCAACATCATCATTTGATTTTTACTTCTCCTCTCATGGCACTTTATTATTATTATTATGCATCTCTGTGTTTACATTTCAACCTTTTCCCTGCATCTACCATCTCAAATATTGTCCTCTTCCTCCACAGGACCACACTGATACATTTAATGTATGTCCTTGTCAGCTACTTTGCATAAATTAGTTTATCTATATAATCCATTATACTTATGTAGTATTGCCTTTGTCATTTATATAAAATGATTGCTCTCCTTTTGTTCATTGACATAATGTTTGGTGATTTATTGATGTTATAATATGCTGATTTATCTCATGACTTCTACCACTGCACAGTTCTGCAATAATAAGATAGTCAAATCCCACATTACATTACCTGCAAAGCTAAGGTATGTAATTATTTAGGGAGAGCTGAACTGTGCTAACAATACTACTGGTACACTGAATCTATTGCCCACAGTGGGGACTAGGAATTGGGCAGCAGTTAATGAGGTCTTAGAGAAACTATTGTACAGCTTCATACTTTAAGAAATATGCTTACTTATACAAGGGTACCTCAAGCTTGTGGAAAATGGGTTAAAAAGTTTTTTGATACAAATAATTTTAAAATCAATGCATAATATTTCAAATATACATTTTCTAGGAATTTTTTGAAGAACACTCATATCATATCATTTTAGCCCGAGAATTAGATTTTATAGGAAACTACAATTCTGAGTGGTTCCTTTAAACACTGAACCAAATACATGAAGAACATTGAATTTTTGGAATTTATTTTTCAATTCTAAAATGGCCTCAGTCTTGAATGTAGAATAAGAGGCTTGATAGTAACATTGCAGCCTGGTATAAAGCTCTTTTCTATCCATCCTTGGCTTGAGATGTATAAGTTTTGAGTCTTATTTATGTAATACAGACTGTGCTTAAGCTATAGCTTAGTGTAATGTGTTCATTGTCTGACATCTTACAATAGGAATCTTGGCTGTATGTATTAGAATAATAAAATTTCAAGATTTTTCTCATATCATGTAAGTGTATACTTCCAAAAATGGGCACAAGTGTAGGCTTTATAAAATTAGGAGCAATTCCAGCATATAAAACAATAGAGATGACATCACCTATGTAAATAGAATAAGAGTCTCATGTCTAAATTCCAGAGCTGGTCAAGTTACTCACTATGTGTGCTGTAGGGATATTTGGATTATATGAAGTATTTAAGGCTACCAGGACACGTTAATACACTAAGACTCTATTTAATGCTTGATGTATTTTCCAAATGTGCACGATTTATGCTGGATATTGTTATTTATGATGTGTGACAAATTTTTCCAATGCCAAAATATTGCTTTTCCTGGTAATAGAGATTTTTATTCCCACCTTGATTCAAAAAAGTTTGGTTGAAACAAAAATGTTATCAGTCTGCCCCCACCACAACACCGAACAGACCATCTTGGCCTTGGCCATCAGTACAAAGATTGTTTCATCATGTATCCCTCAGCAACTTAGTCCATCTGAATTGTCAGAGAATGGAACACACTTGGTTATTAAACGGCCTTTATGTTTCACTGTCTTTGCCTGATTCTTCCATTCAATTCTGTTTAAGAAAATTTGGCCAGTTCTCTGTGAATATCCCTATCTGTTTCTCTTTTTGGAATTTTGATTATTACTCATGGTTTTCAAAATAGTGCCAACCAATCATTTATGCATGTGAGACTCAATTTACATTCTCTTTTTAAAATTTCCCTGGCCATCTTTGAAAGAAGTATCTCTCAGAGGTGAAATAGAGTAGCACACTTTAAAAGAAATAATGAAAGGAAGAAAATAAAATGGCTTATGCAGAAGACACTGCAGCATGAAGATAAGGACAAAAGTATAGAAAACATTCTGTCACTCAAAAAGAAGGTCTGTAGTCTTCAAGCTGGGATCTACAGGGAAAAAATAAAGCAGAAGAAAAAAAGGAGAGTACAGCTTCCCAATATATTTGTGATGAGGTTTGCTAAATTAAAAACCTTGCTAGGTTGTGATTCATATGCTACTGTGCCAGATGAGTGATGAGGTTCTGTTGAATGTATGCTGTAGAAAGTCTCACCACTGAATTCCAGGAATTCTCACCACTGTATCCCAAGAAAGTTCCTCTTCCATACAAGCTAGAGGGAGTTTTGTTCATGTGAGTCCCTGAATTCTGATGCTGATGGGAGGCAGCCCATAAAGTGATGTAGTTAGAAACAGACTTAAACTCCATCTGCCACAACAGACAAGAAATTTGTCTTAATTACTATGAGGTCTAATCGAGTGGAGCAGAATTACTTTAGCGCTGTACACAGACAGGACAAGTGGAGAGAAATCACAGTTCACAGAACTGATGTAGACCAAGTGTTATGCTTATTTCCACTGCCAAAAGCAGAAGAAACATGTAGCAAAGTTTCCAGTAGTGAGAAGAGGGTAACACATTGCCTATTTTAGAAAAACTGAACTTTTTTTTTTTAACTTTTATTTAGGATATAAATTTCCAAGGTACGATTTATGGATTACAATGGGTTTCCCCCCATATTTTCCCTCTCCCCCCACAACCCTCCCCCCTTGCCCGCCCCCTCCACCCTTTTGTTCACATCCAGATTCGAAAAACTGAACTTTTAAACTTGGGAAGGACATATGAGATATCATTAGATCCTGTCATCAGTGAATATGTATGTGAAAGGGGAAAATAATATTCTTACTTTCCTCTATTATATACAAAATAAGAATGATCATAGCAAAAATTGATTGAATTTTTACTATGTAACAGGCATTATTCCATGACATGTAACAATTCTGCAAGTTCAGTGCTATGTTTGACCCCATTTTACCCATGATGAAACAGGGATAAAAAGCTTAAGTTGTCCAAGTTTAGTGGTGGAGCCAGGATTAAAACACAGACATCTTCACATCAAATCTCCAATCCTTAACCATTGTGCTGTAGAGAATTGTATGTTGACTTCCTTTTAAAAATTTAGCTGAAATAGAGGGAGAGAAAAAGAGAAAGAAACAGACACACCAACATACACACACACACACACACACACACACACACACAGAGGGAGATTGAGAAATATTCTATCATCTGGTTCACTCCCTAAATGCCCACTATGGTAGAAGAAAAAAAGGGAGTATAGCTGCCAGTTATATATGTTTGTGTTTACTAAATAGAAAAACCTTGTCGGGTTTTTCTCCTTCCAAAATGTCCATGATGGACAGGTCTGGGCTGCTCCAAAGCCAGGATCCAGGTACTCAAATCTCAGTCTCATATGTAGGTTGCAGGGACCTGAGTATTTCAGCCACCACCTGCTGCTTCCTGGGTCTGCGTGGTAAGGAAGCTGGAATTGTGAGCTGGAACTGGGCATTGAACCCAGGCACTCGAAGATGGGACCCAGGCAACTTATCACTTAACTAGCACCTTAACTACAATGTCACATGCCTGCCCCACTTACTGTTGAAATGCATAAATGTGCTAAGCAAAAAGTAATGAGCTAAGAAAAAATGTTATTAGGAAATAAAGTATTTGGCTTAAGTATTTCTACAGGCATTTCAGAATTTCAGGAGAGGTTAGAAGTAAATTTGGGTATCAATTTTCAATAAAAATTATAATTTATATTTATTAAAATGTGAAATCATGAGAACCACATATTCTCTGTTACAATTTCAAATTAATAACAAAATTCAAAGCAGATAAATTTGGTTTGATTGGAATATATGAGAGTTCTCAATCTCAGCTGCACCTTGCAATCACCTAAGAAAATTATAAAACTTACAAATACCCGGCTCTCATCCCAAAGATCCTTACTGAAATGATGCCAGGTAAGACCTGAACATTGGGATTCATGACATCTATCCAGGCTATATTAATTTGCACAGGGTTGATAGCCACTGCAAAACTTCATTGTTTGATTTGAGGATCATTTCATAACAAAGCTGAAGCACTTAGAATGGGATAGGCTGACCTGGATTTGAATTCACAAACCCACATGTGTGAGCTGTGTGACTTGAGGAAACTCACTTTTGTTTCCTAAGATTCAGGTTTCCTCATCTGTATAGTGAGGAAAATGTTTGGATTTGTCAACATGCGCATACATCTCTTAGCAAGGCATTCAGGTCTCTCAGCGTGGTGGTTAGCATCCACTCAGTGAATTTTAGTATTTCTTAAAAATCTTGGAGGCAGATCCTAAGTGAGCTTCTCCCCCAAATTATGAGATGATTACATAGAAAATCAATAAGGTAGTATTGCACATAACTGAATTTTATGACATAATTGATAGTGATATCTATTACCTGCTAATTAATTATATAGATTTTTTTAGTGTAGGAATTTGTCCTAATTTATTTGGCATCAGCCCATGTTCCAGGGCACAGAAGAGAGTCAAAAGACATTCAAATATAGGGAAGGCAGTTTTACAGATTATTTTTCCCCCCTATACCTTGATAATTGTTAATGTCTTAGTTTATCTGGATCTTTCTAACTTACCTTTGTCTTGCTGACTGAAATTTCCATTGGGAATTCCAAGATCATCTTACTGACTGAACTGGAGTAGGCATTGAATTTGGTGATGTTAGTTACACACAGAATCATGAGTCATTCTATCCTTCCCTGAGGTTTCCATCCTTCTGTGAGGTCTTAAACTCATTCCCAACTCAGATTCAAAAATATACTTTTCTGATTTTGCTTAATCCCCAAATTTATGGTTCAAAGCTAAAACCATGGGAAGGTTTCAGGTTCTTGCTCCAATCTATTGTTTCCAAGAAATGGCAGGAGGGCAAATGTTTCAGTGCATGACATCACCCCAAAACAGATGCTCGTTACTGCAAATATATTAGCCATAAACCCTCGTTATTGATCCCCAAACATTTAGGAATGGCCCATTTGTTCATTGTACATGGGGTTAATAAGATGCATAAAAATGAATTTGCTGTACATGTGCGTTATCTTCAGTAAGTGTGAGAAAGACCATAGTACCTTGTGAAATTGATGCCATTACTTTTTCTGGTTTTAAAGACAGAGAAACTGAGAGCACCCAACTAGAAACTGATGGATACCTGACATCAATGCACACAGTGGGCTCCAGAAAACAGTTCTTTGATGTACTACCCTATTAACAGGTTTCTGTTGATTGAACAATAACGTAGAGTGTACAGCATATGATCTGTGCCCAGTGAGAAGTGCCTTGCCAGAGAGGGCCCTTGGGTTTGTATTTAGTCTTCCAATGAGTTCATCTGAAGCCATGAGCTTCTGATACAGCATATCGTACCTCTGAGAGTTCCACCTTCTTTCTGACATTCTGTTCTCTTGAGCAGCCTTTCTAGTTACTGTCTGGAAGCTTAATCTCAATCTTTGCTACCTGCCCCACCCAGTAGCAACTCAAAATTAGACTTTTTAGTTTTTTTTTTCCACATCAAGTTTCATTTTCAATTATCTTTATATACAGAAGATCAATTTAGTATATACTAAGTAAAGATTTCATCAGTTTGCACCCACACAGAACATAAAGTGTAAAATACTGTTTCAGTACTAGTTATAGCATTAGTTCACATTGAACAACACATTAAGGACAGAGATCCTACATGAGCAGTAAGTGCAAAGTGACCCCTGTTGTTGACTTAACAAATTGACACTCTTGTTTATGGCTTCAGAAATCTCTCTAGGCTCTAGTCATGAGCTGCCAAGGCTATGGAAGCCTCTTAAGTTTGCTCACTTCGATCTTATTTAGACAAGGTCATAGTCAGAGTGGAAGTTCTCTCTTCCCTTCAGTGAAAGGCACATCCTTCTTTGATGGCACATTCTTTCCACTGGGATCTCACTCACAGAGATCTTTCATTTAGGTCCTCTTTTTTTTTTCCAGAATGTCTTGGCTTTCCATGCCTAAAATACTCTCAGTTTTAATTGCCTTTTAAGAAACAATAATCCAAAGTTTTAAATCAACTGTTTTGGAATAAAATACTTACATTGAACTAATGAATACATTTATGAAAAGTTTGTAAAGGCATTAACTAATTTGGACACAAAAACCTCACAAAAATTAACACAGTAACCTTCTCCAACATGAAACCCCTGTTTGTTAGACAGTTAATATGTGATGTCTCCATTCCGACTCCAAATATAAACTTGAAATAACTCCTCTTAACCTCACTAACCCAAAATTTTGTCTTAAATCCAACTGCACATGAAAATTCCTTCAAGTATTTCTGTGGGCTAAGAGGGATGTCCTGTTGAGATTCTCACACTTGGCATTGTTTACAACACCAAATGACATCCAAAATTTCCTTTCCTTCGTGTTCTTCCTCCTTTGGTGATGCTTCTAAAAGTGTACTGTGGACATGGGCAATGGTGAACCCCAATAAAAACATTATGAGAAACTCAGTATGCACATCAATGGTATTGTCCAGAGATGGTCCAAAGCTAGAGGATTGAAGATGCACTGAATTCTTCTCTCCAACATTGTATTAGTCTAAAGGTTACTTCAGTCCAGAATCAGCAACATTTCTGACCAAATTATTTAAGAAATAGCAATCTCAATTCTGGTGTTAAGCCATTTTTCATACTGAGCTCAAAGCTAGTTCAAGTAATTGGACAAGGAACACATGACCTGCAATACTGTATTTCTTTCCATCACTCTTTCTCCTGCTCCCTTTATAAAAATGAACATTAAAGCTCCTCTCTCAACCTTCTGCTAAATCCTTAGCTCTTGTCCTTGCCCAGGAGTGCTTGAGACTGGAGTGGCAGTTACACAACTGTACTCAGCAGAAACATTTATTCCGGGATTTACTTCTATTTACTTTTCCACGGCTGAGAGCATTTCAATTCCACCAAATCATGATTTATTTCTATTGGTGAATAATGAGAAAAAGAGGGGACTGGGAATATAAAATAGAAATAAAACAGATGACAAAATAGAAAAAGAGGATCTTGCAATAAATCTCGAGAGTTATGAAAGTGAACCAGCAAGTTAGAGCAGGACCCCTAAGATGGTTAGAAAAGAAGAACTCAGGACATTCTGTGAAAGCACACTGAAAATAAAAGCTTCAGTCTAGTGTCATGCTTAGCTGAACTAAAATTCTATTAACTTCAGATGTTGAGGCCAGCTGTTGAAAAGATATATTTAGCAGAGCTGCATACACTAAATAAGATATCCTCAAATTTTCCATGTGAAAACAACCAAATTATTATTCATTTCTGGGATGATAGGATGATCGACACTTCTAAACCATATACCAAATTAGTGTTAACATTTAGAAGGAAACCCCAACTCTACGAAAATTTTTTTTCTTGGAATTTATATATTCTTCAGGCAACACATACAAAATTCTGGCAGAAGGGTTTGGTAAGGGAAAATCTAGAGCAATCATCTAGAGAATAAAGGGGTGATAAACAGAAATTAATTTCAATATCTCATTATTAATACCATGAGATATTCAGCATCTTTAGTGACTATAAAAGTCAATTTTATATATGAATATAATTCATAAAATTCTGTTTCTTAAAAGGATCTTATGCTTCTCAACTTATAAGATAGGATCTGCTTTTACAACTCATCTTCATACTAGCTATGTAAAGTTTTCATGGAATTTTGAAGTGTTCACTCTCCTTTTGGATTACAAAGAATTATATTTCTGTTAGTTTAATGACAATCCAAGCATCACTAAGGAAGTGCTTTATTCTCTTAGCCAGAGAATATCTACATTTTTGAAGATCTGGAATAATGTTCTCTGCTATGTCTGTGAGTGTCAAAGGAGAATAGTGGGTAATGGAGGCATTGAGTCAACTTCTATCTCAGGATCAATTGCAAACCACCCAACTGCTTGTAAGAAGATAGAAATCCAGAAATGATACAAAATCCAACTGAATCCACCACCATTCAATTCTCACATGTGGGAGTGAGAATTTCAGCTAGGCTTCAAAATTGCTCAGCACAGTAATGTGTAAGAGAATCAGCCATGTGAAGAGGAGTTTCATTAACATTTAGAGACAGAGAAGGGGACTGGAGGTTTTAGATAATGAGTAGGCAAGTATGTATCGAGAGTCTCTCCTTAGCTCTAGTATGAATGCTCTTACCTAGGCTTTTAGACTTGGCCTGTAAAAAGGTGAGTGCACTAACGTAACAGCTCAAGGCCCAAGGCCATGTGCCCCCAGTGACAGTTGCCTCCCTTCAAGGGTTGCCTAAGAAAACTTGAGGTTGGCGATGGAATTATTTGTTTTTGTCAATATCTCAAGGTAGGACTGTTTTCCAGTCTTTCACAAGCCCCTGTCATTTCTCATTCTTCCTTTAAAGCATCACATTATTTCTTCCCAAGTTGAAGAGGGTTTCAACTCTTTTTCCCTGTTGTCAGCGATTACTAGGTAAAATCTGTGCTCACATACTAAGTAATGCCCAACTGTGTTTGTATTTGACCCCATCGGAATTTTCACAAGGAAAGGATTTGGGAAATGAAATCAGGAGACACAAAGAGGAAGAAGAAAAGACAAAAAGAAAGAGAAAGAAAGAAATTGAAGGAGGCAGTAGGAAAAGGGAAAGAGAGACAGAAAAAGAGACACAATTTTCCATGGTATATGAAGAAAGGTCAGGTTAATATTAAAACCCCTGGTCTTTCCTAAACTCTGTGAAGATCTATCAGATTCTTCCTGTGTATAGAGTTTTGTGTTTTATGTGGGGAAACTAGTGAGACAGAATTTCTTGGAAGAGTGATGTAACTGCCCTCTGGTACTCTTATCAGGGATTGCAGTGGAGATGTGGCTATATGGCATTCTCTGCCCTCTCCCAAAAGAAAACAGTCATCCTTCATTTCATTCCCTAGTGGATATGACAGAATGTGTGTTGGAATTTCTGAATTCTCTGCTGAAAGCAATATCACTACAAGATTAAAAACGAGGGGCAGGTGTTTTGGTGTAATGAATAAAGCCACTGCCAGCAATGCTTGCATCCCATATTGATGGCAGTTTGAGGACCAGCTGTTCCACTTCCAATACAGCTCCCTGCTAATGGCCTGGGAAAAGCAGAAGATGACTCAAGTGCTTGGGTCCCCATCACCAACGTGTGAGACTTGGATGAAACTCCAGGCTAAGGGCTTCAGCTGGGCCCAGCCCTGGCTGTTGGAGTAATCTGGGAAGAGAACCAGTACATTAGATATTTCTCTATGTCTCTGTAATTCTGACTTTTAAATAAGCAAATAATTCTTTAAAAATATTGAAGCAGAGGCCCCCAATACATCAACTTCTGATGGCAACTGGAAAAGAGGTCAAGAAGGAAGAATCAGAAGCCCTATAAATATAAAGACTCACAGATAGTTAAATTTAGTAAAATAAGTATCTGAAATCTCAACAAAAATAGCTGTTCTGAGAGATAATTTACTCTGTGGTCAAAGAAACTAAAGGTTAAAAGATGGTGAAGTAAGTATATATTTTATGAGATTAGAGGTAGTCATAGTCTACTGGGGAGATCAAAAGGAAATAACAGTACTAGTCTGAAGATGTCTTGTGTGTGTGTTTTGGGAGCTACTGGGGGACATTTCTCAAGAAGAAATTGAAAGAACTTGTCACCACTCATTCAGCCTTACAAAAGAAGCTTAAAGATGTGCTACACACAGAAACGCAGAAAGAAAGTCATAATTATGAAAGAATGTGAGGCAGAAAATCTCAAAATAAAAGTACAATGAAATCCAAAGCAAACAATAGAAATATTTACAAAAAATATCAGGGCCAAGTTATTACTTATCAATAATAACCTTGAGTGCAAATGACTCAGATTATACAAATTAAAGGTACAGGTTGGCTGATTGGATTAAAAAGCAAGACCCAATTATTTGATGCCTACAAGAAACACACCTTACCAACAAAGATATATGCAGATTGAAAGTGAAAAGATTGAAAAAGATATTCCATGTTAATGGAAAGAAAAAATGAGTGGGTATAGCCATACTAATATTAGACAAAATAGAATTTAACACAAACACTGTTAAAAGAGACAAAGAAGGGGTACTATGTAATTATTATCAATTTAACAGAAAGATGTGCCTATAATAAATGTATATACACCCAATGCCAGGGTGCCTATTTAAAACAAATGTTAATGAATTTAAAGGGAGAAAGAGTCCAGTACAAGAGCACTGTGGGACTTCAACACTCCACTTTCATCAGTGGACAGATTAAGTCTTTGCTTAGTGTAGGGTTAATCTTATGAGTATAGAGTAAATTGAAAATATATCTTTGTAAAAATTAACAGTGAGAATAGGAGAGTGAGGAGGCAGAAGTGTGGGAACATGGGTGGGGAGGAGGAAGGGATGGGAAGTATCACTGTGTTCCTGAATCTGTATGTATGAAGTATATGAAATTTGTATACATTAAAAAATTAAAAAATAAATAAACATTCTCATATAAAAAGATAAATTTGCTTAATAGAAGTAGGTATGTTGGTTTTCTAGTTAGTTGACCAGTTTTTTTATAGACTCAGACATCCAAGGATTCAGTGACAAAAATGATTTTCTACATTTCACTATTTTATATAGGCTATCATCTAATATTACTTTCATAGATGCACATTGGAGTATATAAGTCTTTTTTCAAAAAAGGCACTGCATGGACAATAGGAGGTGTAGGTGACCCTATGACTGATTCCTGAGGTGATTCATGTGATTACATGGTCTTGAAAAACACAGGGTACTGTGTAATCCTGTAGTATTACAAATACTATTCTTAGATCTCCTCTTACACTGAAGTTCTCTATATTAATGATGTGTCTATGATTCATTAAGATATCATAAAAGATGAGTGAAGATTTTAGATAGTAAAAATAATGTGGTAAACATGGAAAAATGTATATGTATATGTGTATATATATGTACATATTTGCATTTATGAAGAAGGAAATCTCAGGACTTTGTGATTGAACCCATATGGAAATATTAACTATGTGTTTTTATCCTTTTATTTAGGAAATAGCAAGCTTTAAGTGGCTTACGATTAGGCATATACATGTCTAAGTTATTCCTGAAGTTCAGGCTGACTCATGTTGAATTTTCTAGAATTATCATTGCATCAGTCAGTGTCTAAGTGTTAAAAAAAAAAGGATTGCATTAATTTGGTTCAACTGAAGGCTTTAATGAAAAGACTGCTAACAGAGGTGTGGGTAGGGGCAAGAGCCAAAAATAGAGATGCATGAGACCCAAGAAAATCAACCATAGGAAGTGGTTGTAACCCTTAGGCCTGAAGGGAAAAAAGTACCATAATAACTGAAGGCCTGGTGGGATGGGGGGCATGGTTGAAAGGCAACCTCTTAGAGACTTTGGTCATGGAAGAAAGAAGGTAATGTCAGATAGCATGTATATATACGTGTGTGTGTGTGTGTGTGTGTGTGAGAGAGAGAGAGAGAGAGAGAGAGAGACAGAGAGAGACAGAGACAGAGAGACTGAGAAAGAGAGAGAGAGAGTATCTTCCAAACACTGGTCCTCTTCCAAATGGATGAAAACCACAGGGCTGGGTGAGGCTAAAGCCAGGCGCCTAGTACTCCATATGAGTTTCCCATGTTGGTGGCAGGGAATCAAACACTTGGGCCATCTTCTGCTGCTTTCTCAGGTACGCTTGCATGGATCTAGATCAGAAGTAGAACAGCAGGATTCCTTCCATCACTCATATAAGTTGTGAGTGACACAGATGGCAGCCTACCTGATGTAACAAAATGCTGGCCCCTCAAAGTGTTTTTCTTGCTCTCATTTGCTAGTCACACAGCACTTCTATAATTGCATGTATGAAGATCTCCATGACACAAAGAAAAGTCTCCTGTAGACAGCTGCACTGTCCTCTAACTTAATTCAGTTATGGTGTTCATTAAATGCTATTAATTATCTGATGCAGTAGATATACTTGCTTCTGGTTTGCAGATGGGGAAACTGAGTCCTAGAGAAATTAAATTCTTTGCTAAAATTCACACAGCTCAGGAGCAACAAGTTTACTTGTTCTTTGCATATCATGTGAAAAATTGAAATAAATGAAAACTCATGCAGCTGCTTTGTTTCTAGTGGAAAGGAAAATTACATTTCAAAATGCTGAAGGCATTTTAATGAAGCATTTTACAACATGACACCAAGAAAATGAAGGTAGAAAGATCTTTAGTTAGTGTTTCAAATCACCTGAAAGCATTTTATCTGCAGAAAGACTATTTGGTCTATAAAATTAGCATCACTTTTACCCAGAATCATAAATTCTACTATAGTCCTATATTGTTTTTCTCCATTTCCTCCTCTTGTTCTTTTTCTCACAAGGTTAAAAAAATAAATGTAGCCCTGTACACAGAGCAGCTTCACACACAAACATAAATTTCATTTCAAAAAGGCCAAGTGATAAATAACAGTGGCAGGTGAATATATTATGTTTCCATTCATTCTATTACCAGACTTTCATTAGATCCTCTCCCAGATTACTATTAAAACTGTCCTGCCTTTTAAAAGATACTATGCTAGATTTACAGTACTTATTTTTCATAGCTGATTTCATCTACATTTCAGTTAAGCCACAATGATACAGAAATACGTTATCATGAAATTCTGTGGACCATTTCAAAAGATTAGAAACAAACAAAGTGACTGTTGAATTTATCAAAATCTTAAAGGAATTAAAGAAATCTGGTACAAAGAATTAATTTGAGCTTTCTCTCTATGGCTCTAATTTGATTAGTGTTTAAAAGGCTTCTTTATTTGGAAATAAAGTTCAATTAGTCACCATTACAGAGGTGATACTTTTCCAGCAAAACTGAATTTTATCAACCTAAAATTTCTAGTTAAGAACAAAATATTAATTTTTATAATGGATGAAAGTATCTCCTAAATGTATCAAAGTCTCGATTATTTTTTAATGAATGATTCATTGATTTTAAAGGCAGAGTTACAGAGCGGGGTGGGGGGATCTTCCATCTGCTGACTCCCTCCCAAATGGTTGCAACAACCAGAACTGAGCCAATTTGAAAATGGTTGCAACAACCGGAACGGAGCCAGTTTGAAATCAGGAGCCAAGAGCTTCATTTGGGTCTCCCACATGGGGGCAGGGGCCCAAGCACTTGGGCCATATTCTGTTTTCCTAGGCTCAGTCACGAGCTGAATTTGAAGTGGAGCTTCTGGAACTTAAACCAGCACCCACATGGGATGCTGGCTCTGCAGGCGGCAGCTTAACCACTATGCCACAGTGTCAGCCCCTTGATGACCTCTTAAGCAGAGAGCAGGTTCACCAATCATTATGAAATGGCCCAGGATAATGAAATCAGTGAGTGCACTCTCTTATAAACATAGCCTCGGGACCTATCAAAATCTGATAGGAGTAAATGGACCCACAGCTGCTATACTACTTGAATTTCTCCATTTGTTTGTGATTGTATTTCTGATCCTTAGCTCTCTTATCTCTTCCCTCTTTTTTTTAGAAGAGGATATTTAATATTACTTATATGGAGCTCAAAATCCCCTAACATTTTATTGTTAATTCATCCACAAGGAAAACAGAAATTGGAATGAAATAAAGAGTAACAATTTACTACCATTTGTCCAATTTTTATTACTTCTCAGACCACTTTCTGAAAGAAAGAAAACTATCTAATATAGCCAGATAATTTGTTAAAAATTTGTTCTGCTGTTTGAGGTGTTTATTTGTTTTATTTTCATAAAACCAGGAGGAAAAATGGTCTATTTTAAGACTAATAAGTATTTTGAAATGCTTATCATGTTGTATCTTATCTGGTTACTCCCTCTGTCCTGGGAGAGGAAATAAAATAGGTCAGGGCAGCACCATTGCCTGACTCCCATCACCAATATACTTTGCCAGCTGTAGAAACTAGGCTGTCATCAAATTGATGGAGAATTCCAACCTCCTCAGACGACTGGGGAGTAGACGATTTCTGGAGAGCACTTGATACTGCGTTTATCACATGCTAGCAGACAGTGGAGCCCTTTGTTAGGTATTTCCATCTTATGGTTTTCTTTGGTCTGTATGCTTATTGTTGTGATAAGATTCAAAGCATTGCCTGCCTCAAAGACAGTGAGAGCCTTATGTTTCAGACCCCAAGCAGTTAGTTATGATGATTGCTCTTACCACTTTGAACACCAAAGTGTAACACTCACTTCTAAGTCCTAACATGCTTGTTCAGTTTTAGCCTTCTTCATTTGTTAATGTTGGTAATAACCTGTAGCTCAAAATATTGTGTAAGTAATGGCTGTAACACAGCAGTTAATATCAAGTTAAAGTTTGCTTACTACTAATCTGGTATGTCAATCCTGGCAGAGTTCAATGATCAAATGTATTATTACTGTCATAATTATTTGTAATTATGGTATATAACCTTACCATTCTCTCACTAATGCAAGAGAATCAAAAGCACAGTTGAAAATAGTCTGTAATCTGTCACTCTGTTGAACTTGTGTGAACAATCACCTACCACTCATTGTGCTTCTGGGCCTCTTCCATGCCTGAAACAATTTTCCCTGCTTTCCCACCCCTGATTCATGGATTATTCATCCTCCAGTCAGCTTTACTCTCATTTCTTAACAAAATCTTTACTGTACCCTTCTAAATTGGGTTACATGCCATTGCTCTGTGCTCTCACAACATCCTGCTATCCCGTTCCTTAAAACTGACAGGGTCGGGAAGTCTATGAGAATGAGGCCCATAACTTTTAGAATTGGTGAAACTGTTTTGCCATAGTATTTCCTTAACATGCCTATGTTTAATTTAAAAAAAAAATTATATTATTTATTTGAGAGAGAGAAAGAGACAGAGAAAGACAGAGAATCCTAATTCACTTGTTCAACTCCTAAATTCCCCCAACAGCCTGGGCTAAGGTAGGCTGAAGCTGGGAGCTTGGATTCAAGCTGAGTTTCTCACATAAAGTTACAGGGACCCAGCACTTGGGCGTGCTTTTACAGGAAATCACAATTCACAGGAAGCAGAAGCAGGAATCAACCTAGCATTCCAATATGGGATGCAGGATTCCAAAATGGCTTCTTAATCACAACACCTAACACTTGATCCCAAATTACACTTTAATTTAAAAGATTAGTTAACAAAAATAAGCAACATTTTAAAAAGCAAAATGTTAAAGTGAAATATTGATTAAAACACATCTGCTGCAAATATTTAACTAAGCAGAAAAATTGTCTTGGGGTCCATGCAAATGATTTTTTTATTAGCCTTTGGCTTGACTTTTAGTTTTATTAGGCAAGTAAAAATGTAGGTGAAGAATCTTACTGATGTTTCTGACTTACTCAGGGTATTAGGGTTAGAGAACAGCTGTTCCTTGCCATGGTTTCCAAGTGGTATGTGATACACTGGCCTTGACAACCAGGATGCAATTAACGTGAAGTCTTCTCAGATGATTTGCCTGAAAGGGTAGCTGGTTCTTTTATCAGCAACTGGGGACTTGGTCTCCCTAAATAATGTCTCTAAGTAGCTATTCCATAGCAGAAGGGAAGAGGAATATTGGTTATTTATTTGTCTCCTCTCATTAATAGAACTCATGGTGAGAAAGGACTCTTTCTGGCTTTGAAGGCACTACAAAATCTATCAAACAGACACCTGCAATATAAAATCAGAGGTTTTAGATTAACTTGAAAAGTGCACTGAGAGGAGTCAATAACCCCAAAGCATGTAGAAGTGAGTTTGCCCAGTTTGTCTAGCCAGTCGTTAGTTGATGGACATCTGGTTTGATTCCATATTTAGCTATTGTAAATTGAACTGAAATAAACATGAGAGTACAGATAACTCTTTCATATGTTGATTTCATTTCCTTTGGATAAATTGCCAGGAGTTGGATGGCTGGATGATATGGTAGATATATATTCAGCTTTCTGAGATATCTCCATACTGTCTCCCACTGTGGCTGTACCAATTTACATTCCCACCAACAGTGGGCTAATGTACCCTTCTCCCCACATCCTCGCCAGCATTTGTTTGTTGATTTCTGTATGTGAGATATTCCAAGGGTGAGGTGAAACCTCATTGTGGTTTTGATTTACATTTCTCTGATGGCTAGAAATTCTGAGCGTTTTTGTTTTTGTTTGTCTATTGCCCGTTTGAATTTCCTCTCTTGAGAAATATCTGTTAGGTTCCTTTGCCCATTTCTTAATTGGATTGTTTGTTTTTTTGCTGTTGAGTTTCTTGAGTTCTTTCCAGATTTTGGAAGTTACTCTTTTGTCAGTTGCAGTATTTGCAAATATTTTCTCCCATTTTGTGAGTTGCGTCTTCATTTTACTGAGTGTTTCTTTTGCATTGCAGAAGTTTCTCAGTTTGATGTAATCCCACTTGCTAATTTTGGCTTTGATTGTCTGGACTTCTGTGATCTTTCCCAAGAGGCCTTTCCCTAGGCCAATGTCTTGTGGGTTTTCCCCAGTGTTCTCTAGTAATTTGATGGTATCACATTGTAGGTTTAGGTCTCTGATCTATTTTGAGTAGGTTTTTGTGTAAAGTGTGAGGTAAGGGTCTTGTTTCATACTTCTGCATGTGGAGATCCAGCTTTCCCAGCACGATTTGTTGAAGAGACTCTCTTGGTTCTGGGAGTTGATTTTTGCTCCTTTGTCAAAGATCAGTTGATTGTAGATGGATAGATTTATTTCTAGGGTTTCTATTCTGCTCCAGTTGTCTACATGTCTGTTTTTGTGCCAGTACCAGGCTATTATTTTTAAAGATTTATTTATTTATATTTATTTATTTTAAAGTTAGAGTTACATAGAGAGAGGATAGGCAGAGAGAAAGAGAGAAAGAGAGACACAGAGAGAGAGAGAGGTCATCCATCTTCTGGTTCACTCCCCAATTGGCTGCAACAGCTGGAGCTCTGCCAGTCTGAAACCAGGAGCCAGGAGCTTCCTCGGGGTCACCCATGCGGGTGCAGGGGTCCAAGGACTTGAGCCATCTTCTACTCCTTTTCCCATAGCAGAGAGCTGGATCAGAAGTGGAGCAGCTGGTTCTCAAACTGGTGCCCATATGGGATGCCAGTGCTTCAGGCCAGAGTGTTAATTTGCTGCTGCACCACAGGACTGGCCCCCAGGCTGTTTTGGTTTAACTGCTCTGTAATATGTCTTAAGGTCTGGTTTTGTGATGCCTCCAGCTTTGTTTTTGTTGTTGAAGATTGCTCTTTTTTTAAAAAAAAAATTGGGGTCATTTGTTTTTCCATATGAATTTTAGCATCATTTTTTCTAGAACTGAGAAGAATGTTATTGGTATTTTGATTGGGATTGCACTGAAACTACAAATTGCTTTTGGTAGTATGGACTTTTTAATGATGTTGATTTTCTCAATCTATGATCATGGAAGATTTTTCGACTTTTTTATGTCTTCTATTTCTTTCTTTAATTTTTTTTTTTGACAAGTGGATTTAGACAGTGAAAGAGAGAGACAGAGAAAGGTCTTCCTTTTTCTGTTGGTTCAACCCCAAATGGCTGCTACGGCCGGCAGGCTGCGCCAATCCGAAGCCAGCAGCCAGGTGCTTCCTCCTGGTCTCCCATGTGGGTGCAGGGGCCAAGCACTTGGGCCATCCTGCACTGCATTCACAGGCCACAGCAGAGATCTGGACTGGAAGAGGAGCAACCAGGACAGAATCCAGTGCCCCAACCGGGACTAGAACCAGGGTGCCGGAGCTGCAGGTGGAGGATTAGCCTAGTGAGCTGTGGCGCTGGCCTCTTTAATGTTTTATAATTTTCATGATAGAGATCTTTGATGGTCTTAGTAAAATTTATTCCAAGATATTTAATCTTTTGTAGCTATTGTAAATGTGATTGATCTAGAAGTTCTTTCTCAGGTATGGCATTGTCTGTGTATATGAAGGCTATTGATTTTTGTGTATTGTTTTTATATCCTGCTACTTTACCAAACTATTTATGAGTTTCAGTAGTCTCAATGGAGTTTTTTGGATCTGCTGTTTATAGAATCATGTCATCAGTAATATGTTTTCAATCTCAGGCTTAGAAATTTTTTTTTCAAACTGGTATATACTGCTTTGAGCACTTTGTTTTTAGATTTTTTAAAAGTCCCTATCCTTAAAGTTAACGAAGTATTCTCAAGTATACCTGGGATTTGTTTTAAAAAGATATGGTAAGAAAGTAGGCATGAGAATGCTTGTCATAAAGGAAAACTTTATACCACAGTCTCCTGGCCATGGCAGGCATAACACTCCATAAGGGCCACATGTGGGAGAACTGGGGACAATCAGGGGTTAGGAAAGAATGAAGGAGAGCATGACCATGACCATAAGCATTCAGTGAGGTTTTGTGTGAAAGAAACTGTGAGGCTGTGAAGGTTCACAGGAAAAGCTTAGGATTTGAAGATTTGGAGCCTACTCTGGGCGAGCAAGTCCATCTCCAGTTATCCCGGACCTTGTCCTGGGCTGCTTTAGGGAAAGGAAAGTATTGTCTTTGTGTGTGAGAGTTTGATAAAGGAGATGATTAGCTATGTGGGCTCAGATTTGGTTTGTGTAGTAAATGCATACTTGCATAGGGAATTTTTTTTTCTCATATATAAGGTAACCGTGGGAAGGTTGTCTCTATAAGATCAAGGACTCCAATGCTAGAATGTATCAAGAATACAGAAAACTCCAGGCATTTGGCAAAGTTATTAAGATACCACCTACAATGCCTATGTTTGATATCACAGTGCCTGAGTTCAAGTCTTGGCTCCACTCCTGATTCCAGCTTCCTGCTAATTTGCTTCCCAGGAGGATACAGATGATGGCTCACATACTTGATTCTCTTCCACACACACAGGAGACATGATTGTGTTCCCATATTCCAGCTTTGTCCTTGCTAATCCCAGATCTTGTAGCATTTGAGGAGTGGGCTAGAGGATAGAAGATTTCTTTCTCTTTCTCCTTTTTCTCTCTTTCTTCCTCCTTTCACCCCCATCTCTCCCTCCATTTCACTTTATATATAAATAATGAATATTGAAAATAAGAAAATACAGTCAATACCAAAGAAATTTAAAGTTACATTCCAATCTTATATATATAAAATAACAGATTAAAGCCATATTCATCACATCTTTTGAAGATCATTGGATGCTCCACTCTATAATTCATTTAGCATGTCATTAGGGGAAAATGTGAATTACTTAGTCCAAAATATTAACTAATTCAGAATTTATTCTGTATCTGTTTTAGGCAAGCTTTTGTATACCTGACATTTTATATGCAATGGTAATACTGGAAATAATTTTTCAATATGTAAAGATTTTCACAAAGTTTTGACTATTTTCTCTAACCTTACTTTATGTCATTAAGTACAGTGATTATTCTTATTTCAAATTTGGGTGGGAGATATATTTTGTTAGAGAGATGTCACCATTAAGACCCCAGGAGTACATAGTGGAATTCAGAGAAATCTGTTACTACTATTATTGTGAAACTAGGCAAACTTGACATTTTAATTCTTTCTGTTTCAGTTTACTAAGGTATAAAATGCTGTATAGTGATTCTATCTCTGACATCAAGTTACACTACTGTGGTATTGCCTTAATCAGTGTCAGAGTTTTGTATTTTATCCCTGGGTTCCTTCTTCCAATTTATTTGTCCGACTCATAGTTAGTCTCTTATCAGGATCCTGGTCCCACTGCTGAGCCATTTGTAGTCACTTTGCACAACACAAAAGTAATTCCAGGAGCCAGAATAAGTTGTACAGATTTCCTTCATAACCAAACTGGACTACATAAAACACTTTTCAAAGAATGTCAGCATGAAAAACAGATCTTCTGTGGAGCTGGTTCTCTAATGTCTAAATGTGAGCATCTCTATTTCAAAGTTAAAATGTGGAGCAAACAAATTAGCAAAGAGGAAAAGAGAAGAGGGGGTGAGAAAGAAGACATGGTTGATATGCAAAAGTAAAGAGGCATGCTGGGCGGAGAGACCTGGTTTGGAATGGGTTTTCTATCCTTCCATCTGATATTCTCAAGATCAGGTGAATCCTCCACCTTAGGATAAACAGGATTCCTTTGCATTTTTATAATTACTGTTCTCTGTATTTCCACACACCTTTCAGTTAAGAAACTCAGATTTGTTTCTGTTGATTACAGAAAAGGAGGAGTCATAACTAACGTAGTTAGATACAGGATGTTTAAGAATAGGGGAAGGCAGTGGAGTGAGAGGAGATAAAAGAGTTTCAAAACAAGGTTCCCTGAATAGATTGCAAGTAAATGCTTATTCTGCATATTATGAGACTTCGTTGGGTCTCATTTCAACTTATTCAATACATTAGTATTTTCAGGCAAATATGGTGTATTTCAGTATGGATCTACCGCATCATACACAATTCATTATATAAATTACCCTTGAAAATACATGGCCTTCTAAAGTTTTGTAGATACTTCATACTTGTAGGTTTCACCTTCTCAGCAAGATGATAAATCAAAGATTTCACAAATTCTGTATGTGTATATTCACAGAGATACATTAAATAGATTTCACTCATGTTGTAACAGTTACAGAAATCTTTGGTAAAAAGTTGGAAAACTATCTCACAATTGAAAAAGCAGTTCTCTCAAGTGACAATGGAACTATCATTATTATACCCTCCTTTTTGCTTATTCTTCAGGGAACACAATCTCTTTTAGTAAAATCATCCTCTTTCTAGTAAGTTGTTTGCTCTGATTAGGTGGCATATTTGTGTCTTGGTCTATTGAACAATATTACAATAGTCAATTAGCCCAAAGAGGAACATGTTTAACTATGCTTTTCTCCTGGGGCTTTCAGAGTAGAGATCAGATTCATTAAGTTAGATTTTGTTTTCATTAACTCTCCGTAATTGCAAAAAGCCCTGCTATGACATTAAAGATGAGTCCCAGATGTACGATGTTTATTCCAAATGGAGGTACAAATAATAGCTTTGCATGATTATAGGTGGACTCTGTGCATGAAAAAATTGCCTTGATATACATGATTTGTATAGATTGTTATATGAAAATAAATACTTTTTCTTTAGGTAATGAGATATCATTACTATCATACTCATATTTGCATACTAATTAAAAGCCTGATGCAATCCCATCAAGGTGGCATGTACCAAGGCCATCTCACTAGTCCAAGTGATCACTTTCAGTTCACAATTGATCACACTGATAGGTCTAAGAGTCAAGGGATCACACAAACAAGACTAGTGTCTGCTAATGCTAACTGATAGAATGAAAAAGGGAGAGAATGATCCAACATGGGAAGCGAGATATACAGCAGACTCATAGAATGGCAGATGTCCTAAATAGCACTCTGGCTTCAGAATCAGCCCTTAAGGCATTCGGATCTGGCTGAAGAGCCCATGAGAATATTTTAGGCATGGAAAGCCAAGACACTCTGGAAAAAAAAAAAAAAGAAGACCTAAATGAAAGATCTCTGTGAGTGAGATCCCAGTGGAACGAATGGGGCCATCAAAGAAGGAGGTACCTTTCTCTGAAGGGAGGAGAGAACTTCCACTTTGACTATGACCCTGTAAGAATAAGATCGAAGTCGGCGAACTCAAAAGGCTTCCATAGCCTTGGCAACTCATGACTAGAGCCTAGGGAGATTCCTGACGCCATAAACAAGAGTGTCAAATTGTTAAATCAACATCAGGAGTCACTGTGTACTTACGTCTCATGAGGGATCTGTCTTTAATGTGTTATTCAATGTGAAGTAATGCTATTACTAGTACTGAAACAGTATTTTTACACCTTGTGTTTCTGTGTGGGTGCAAACTGATGAAATCTTTACATAGGATATACTGAATCGATCTTTTGTATATAAAGATAATTGCAAATGATTAAAAAATCTTGGTGTTAAATTGGAAATTGCATAGATAATTAATCAATTATTTAAAAAAAATCGTGTAGGATCTCTATCCTTAATGTGCTGTACATTGTGAATTAATACTGTAACTAGTACTCCAACAGTATTATCATTTTGTGTCTCTATGCGAGGGCAAACCGTTGAAATCTTTACGTAATATGTACTAAATTGATCTTCTGTGTATAAAGAGAATTGAAAATGAATCTTGATGTGAACAGAAGGGGAGAGGGAGCGGGAAAGGGGAGGGTAGGGGGAGGGAGAGAAGTTGTGTGGGGGGGGAGCCATTGTAATCCATAAGCTGTACTTTGGAAATTTATATTCTTTAAATAAAAGCTTTATTCTCTTGGTTAAAAAAAAAAAGCCTGATGCCTGATGGATTTAATTTTGTATACATTTGCCTTCATCCTTGGCTTTATTTTTTGTTAGCTTTATTAATTGTTTAACTTTAATAAATATGAATTTCAAAAGTAAAACTTTTTGATTATAGCAGCTTTTCCCCCATAACCTCCCTCCAACCCACAACTGCTCTATCACCCACTCTCTCCCATCCCATTCTTCATCAATATTAATTTTTAATTATCTTTATATACAGAAGATCAACTTAGTATATACTAAGTAAAGATTTCAACAGTTTGCACCCACACAAATACACAAAGTATAAAGTACTGTTTGAGTACTAGTTTTACCATTAATTCACATAGCACAACACATTAAGGACACAGATCCTACATGGGGAATAAGTGCATAGTGACACTTGTTGTTGCTTTAACAATTGACACTCTTATTTATTACGCCACTAATCACCTGAGGCTCTTGTCATGAGCTGCCAAGGCTATGGAAGCATCTTGAATTCACAAACTCCAACCTTGTTTAGACAGGGGCATAATCAAAGTGGAAGCTTTCTCCTCCCTTCAAAGAAAGGTACCTCCTTATTTAATGGTCTGGGTTTTTTTTTTATTCTTATTTTTTTGACAGGCAGAGTGGACAGTGAGAGAGAGAGACAGAGAGAAAGGTCTTCATTTTGCCATTGGTTCACCCTCCAAAGGCCGCCACGGCTGGTGCGCTGTGGCCGGCGCATTGCGCTGATCCGAAGCCAGGAGCCAGGTGCTTCTCCTGGTCTCCCATGTGGTGCAGAGCCCAAGCACTTGGGCCATCCTCCACTGCACTCCCGGGCCACAGCAGAGAGCTGGCCTGGAAGAGGGGCAACCAGGACAGAATCCGGTGCCCCGACTGGGATTAGAACCTGGTGTGCTGACGTCGCAATGTGGAGGATTAGCCTATTGACCTGCCGCTCCGGCTTTAATGGTCTGTTCTTTCCATGGGGTCTAACTCAAAGAGATCTTCCATTTAGGTCTTTGTTTTTTTGCCACAGTGTCTTGGCTTTCCATGATGAAATACTCTCATGAGCTTTTTAGCCAGATCCGAATCCCTTAAGGGCTGATTCTGAGGTCAGAGTTCTGTTTAGGACATCTGCCATAATATGAGTCTGCTGTGGATCCTACTTCCCATGTTGGATTGTTCTCTCCTTTTTAATTCCATCAGTTAGTATTGGCAGACACTTGTCTTGTTTATGTGATCCCTTTGATACTTAGTTCTATCTTTATGATCAATTACGAACTGAAGCTGATCACTTTGACTAGTAAGATGGCATTGGGGGCCAGCGCTGTGGCTCAATAGGCTAATCCTACACCTAGTGGTACTGGCACACCGGGTTCTAGTCCTAGTCGGGGCGCCGGATTCTGTCCCGGTTGCTCCTCTTCCAGGCCAGCTCTCTGCTATGGCCCAGGAGTGCAGTGGAGGATGGCCCAAGTGCTTGGACCCTGCATCCCATGGGAGACCAGGAGAAGCACCTGGCTCCTGCCTTTGGATCAGCACAGTGTGCCGGCCACAGCGCACCAGCCGTGGCGGCCTTTGGAGGGTGAACCAATGGCAAAAAGGAAGACCTTTCTCTCTGTCTCTCTCTCTCTCTCTCACTGTCCACTCTGCCTGTAAAAAAAGAAAAAAGATGGCATTGGTACATGTGACCTTGATGGGATTGATTTGGAATCCCCTCGCACATTTCCAGCTCTGTCATCAGAGGTAAGTCTGGGTGAGCATGTACCAAAGTGTGCATCTCCTTCCTCTCTTATTCCCACTCTTATATTTAACAGGGATCATTTTTCAGTTAAATTTAATAACCTTAGAATAATACTGTGTTAATTAAAGTGTTCAGTCAATGGTATTAAGTAGAACAAAAAAAATACTAAAAAGAATAAAGTATTAAATTGTACATCAATAGTCAGGACAAGGGCTGAACAAGTCACTATTTCTTGTAGTGTACATTTCACTTCAACAGGTTTCCTTTTTGGTGCTCAGTTAGTTGTCACTGATCAGGGAGAAAATATGATATTTGTCCCTTTGGGACTGGCTTAATTCACTCAGCATGATGTTTTCCAGATTTCTCCATCTTGTTGCAAATGACCGGATTTCATTGTTTTTGACTGCTGTGTAGTATTCTATAGAGTACATGACCCATAATTTCTTTATGCAGTCTACTGTTGATGGGCATTTGGGTTGATACCAGGTCTTAGCTACTGTGAATTGAGCTGCAATAAACATTAAGGTGGAGACAGCTTTTTTGTCTGTGTCTGCCAATTTAATTTCCTTTGGGTAAATTCCAAGGAGTGGGATGGCTGGGTTGTATGGTAGGGTTATATTCAGGTTTCTGAGGAATCTCCAGAGTGACTTCCATAGTGGCTTAACCAGTTTGCATTCCCACCAACAGTGGGTTAGTGTCCTTTTTTCCCCACATCCTCTCCAGCTTTTGTTGTTGGTTGATTTCCGAATGAGAGCCATTCTATCCAGGGTGAGGTGAAACCTCATGGTGGTTTTGATTTGCAGTTCCCTGATTGCTAGTGATCCTGAACATTTTTTCATGTGTCTGTTGGCCATTTGGATTTCCTCTTTTGAAAAAATGTCTATTGAGGTCCTTGGCCCATCTCTTAAGTGGGTTGTTTGTTTTGATGTTGTGGAGTTTCTTGATCTCTTTGTAAATTCTGGTTATTAACCCTTTATCAGTTGCATAGTTTGAAAATATTTTTTCCCATTCTGCAGGTTTCCTCTTCACTTTCTTGACTGTTTCTTTTGCAGTACAGTCACTTCTCAATTTGATGAATCCAAATGTTAATTTTGGCTTTGACTGCCTGTGCTTCCGGGGTCTTTTCCAAGAAATCTTTGCTGGTACCTATATCTTGTAGGGTTTCCCTATGTTCTCTAATAGTTTTATGGTGTTGGTTTGTAGATTTAGGTCTTCAATCCATGTTGAGTGGATTTTTGTGTAGGGTGAAAGGTAGGGGTCTCATATTAAGATGGCTACACCCACTGTTTTTTCATTCCTGTTGGAATGGTATATATTTTTTCAACCTTTCACTTTCAGTCTGCATACATCTTTGTTGGAAAGATGTGTTTCTTGTAAGTAGCAATTAGATGGGTTTTGTTTTAAATCTGCTCAGCCAGTCTGTGTCTTTTAACTGGAGAGTTGAGGCCATTTACATTTAAAGTGACTATTGATAAGTAGTGACTTTGTCCTGCCATTTTCCCAAAGATATTTCTAATATATGCTTTGAACTTTCTGTGATCTTTTACTGAGAGATTTTCTTCCTTTACCTTCTTTCACATTGATGGCCTTGTTTCTATATTTCTGTGTGTTACACATCTTTAAGAATCTTTTGCAGGGCTGGATGAGTGGTGACAAATTCTTTCAATTTCTGTTTGCTATGAAAGGTCTTTATTTCACTTTCTTTCACAAATGAGAGCTTTGCAGGATATAATATTCTGAGATGGCAGTTTTTTTTTTTTCTCTTAGTACATGGGCTATATCTCTCGATTCCCTCCTAGCATGTAGGGTTTCTGACTAGAATTCTGCTCTGAGTCTAATTGGAGATCCTCTGAGAGTAATATGACGTTTCTCTCTTGCACATTTTAAAATCTTTTCTTTATGTTTCACTGTGGTGAATTTGATTACAATGTATCGTGGCGAGGATCTTTTCTGGTCATGTTTATTGGGAGTTCTGTGTTCTTCCTGTACTTGGATGTCTTTTTCTCCAAACCCAGGAAGTTTTCCACTAGTATCTCACTAAAAAGGCCTTCTAACCCTTTCTCTCTCTCCATGCCTTCAGGAATTCCTAGAACTCGAATGTTGGGTATTTTAATCATATCCTCTAATTTCCCAACAACATTTTTTACATTTCTAATTTCCTCTTCTTGTTTGACTGTATACTTTACTGTGTTCTGTCCTCTAAGTCCAGTATTCTCTCTTATACTTCACTTATTCTGTTTTTAAGGCTCTCAACTGTGTTTTTTATTTGTTCTATTGAATTCTTCATTTCATTTTGATTTCTCTTCAATATCTCAATTTCAGGTCTTATTAAATTCCTCATTTCATTTTGATTCCTCCTTAAGATTTCATTTTCCTGAGATTTTCTTTCATGTCTTGCATGGATTTCAGTAATTCATGCATTTGTTTTTGATTATTTCTAAATATTCTTATCATAAATTTTTTGAGTTCCATTTCTTGCATTTCTCCTATCTCATAATATTCAAAACTTGTATTTGAGTGTCATGTTCTTTTGGGAACATCATATTGTCTTACTTGTTCTTGTTTCCTTGGTTGTTGCCTTTGTTGTTTGGCATTTTGGAGATATTCTTTGGTTTTTTTTCTTCTTTTTTTCCCCCTTTGGCTGCTTTTTTCCTTATATTATGACTCCAGATTAAATGGATTATCTGCTTTTGGTGAATCTCTAGAGGCTTGTGGTGGGTGTGGCCATAGAACTCTGTTCAGTTCTTCAGCATTAAGGGTGTTCCTAAGGTGTCACACCCAGGTTTGGCCTGGTAAATCTCTCTCCCTCTCTTTCTCTCTCTCTTTTTTTTTATTGGAAGGGAAGTAATTCCACTCAGCTGAGCTCTTCTCCTCGATGGCAACCAGAGTGTGAGCTCTGGCCCCTGTGGGTATAATATTCATCTGCTTGGTCCCAAGGACCGCACAAAGAATCTGTGCAGTTCTCAGTGTAAGCTCCGATTCCCATGCAATGTCTCTCACCTCATAGCCAGGGCCACCCGAGCTTGTGGCGTCTCCCACCAAGACTAGTCATTTCTCAGCCACACTGTGAGTTCTCCCATGCATTCTCATTTTTTTTTTCAAGGTCCCAGTTTATAAGCTCCACAAATTCTTTAGGTCTTAGTCTCCTTTTATTTCTTCCCACCAGAGTCAGGTTTTTCTGCTTGGCTGGTTGCCTGGTGCAGCCCCAAGCTGGCGCAGCTGTTACATATGTACAAAATGGCACCTGCTCTATTGGCTTGTATGACTTTGTAAGGTGAGTAGAGAGAGAATCGTGTCTGTACTATCCCTTTTATTTTTTCTCTCCTCTAGTTAGGCTGGTGTACTTTCCCTCACGGGGCATCAAGCCTCGTTCCCTCTAGGCTCTTCCTGCCACTTTTCCACCAGTGTCTCTGGCTACTGCAATTTTTTCTCACCTCTCTTTCCAGCACCGGTGAGGAAGCTCTTGGCAGCTGGGGTCGTGAGCCAAGGACACTCATGCCCTCCATGTAGGTTCACTGTGTTCTTCTAATTACAGAGGAGTTTCCTCTGCCATTTTTTCCCTAACTCTTCCCTGAGACTACACTATCTCCACTTTTATTAAACTATCTTTTCCTGGACTATCCATGATCTCCCTCCCTATTCCACCATCTTGGAACCTCCCTCTGTCCTTGGCTTTACATGAGCATGATTCTAAGATGCAATCTTTGTGGCACAGGGTCTTAAACACTACTTACTACACTGACTTCCCATATTAGAGTGCCAGTTTGGGTCCTGGCTTCTCCACTTCTGATCCACCTTCCTGGTAATGTTCCTGGAATGACAGCTGGAGGTGGCCCAAGTACTTCAATACCTGCCACCAATGTGGGTGACCAGGATAGATGGAGTTCCAGGCTGTTGACTTTGGACTGGCTCAGACCTGGCTGATGTGGCCATTTGGAGAGTGACCCAGTGGATGGAAGATCTCTCTCTTTCTCTTTCTCTCTGCTCTCTCTCTCTATTTCTCTGCTTTTAAAATAAGTAATCTTAATAAATAATTTAAAATTTATTTTAAATTATAAAAGTAATTCATTGAATATTATATTTTCAATTAAAATATTAAATCATGAAAATAAACCAAATTATACACACTAAAATTTGTATTGCCTCTAAGATATAATTGCCTTTTCAGTACTATTTTCTGTAGAGTTTTAGAGATAAGTACATATAGAAAAAATGTCTTGTGTCTATTGGAATAAACGTTGTATATATTATCCTACAATCGGTTTTCTATAAATCTTGGGGAATTGTTCTACATTTCAGTATGACATAGTGTAATTTTTACTATTGCATTATAGTTTAAGATCTGGCTGTTTTATAACTTATCTAATTATCTCTATGGATGGAAATCTCAATTGTTGAAGACACATCATCAAGTTGAATGTATTATACATGTCTCTGAATAACACATTATGTATAACATGCTTTTCCTATTCATTACAAAAATAAAAACATATCACACAAAAATTTTAATTGCTTATTTTTGTCCTATTGTGTGAAGAAGTCATTCAAAAAAGTCGCAAAAACTGCAAGTTAACAAAAAACTAAACAAAATTATTTTGCACCCAAAAAAATCTTTAATTCCATTTTCTCACAAACCATTTGAAGTCCCCTGTATTTGATTTATTTTACACATGTGTACATAATTAAACAGGATACATAGCTATTGGATTTCTGAGTCAACACTTTGAAGCTTTTGATAGATATGGTCAATGTGGCTGTATCAGAGTTTGAGTGAACATAGTGATACTTTCCACCCTATCCTTCCTCCTGCCTATATTTCCAAACTTCAGCCTCATTCCTCTTTTATTTTTTCTCAATTTTTACAAGAATCTACTTTCAGTTTACTTTATACTCATAAGATTAACCCTACACTATTTAAAGAGTTTAACACATAATGAGAAGAAAAATAAAACATTGTTCCTAACACTAGGGACAATGGTTGTAAACAATTATAGAATCTCAAAATGTTGAATTCACTTCTGTACATTACATTTTTGGTACTCTATTAGTTACCAGAAATCAAAGTATTCAGTTATGTAGAAGTTTCAAATTTACATGTGATAAAATTAGATGTCTTGTTCTTCATAACTTTGCAGCTAATGTTTTATTTTTTAATACTTTTGTGACACAAAGGACATAAACCAATCAATGCATGGCTTAGTTAGATATTTTTATTTTTGTCTCCAAAAATTTGACTTACATGTTTACTTCATGGAGACTTTAATTTTATGAATACCATGATCGTCTAACCTTATTTTTCTCCAAAATTATAGACAGAGTAGTAAATAATTTTGACTGACATGTTTATTCTTCTTGATGTTAATCATTGTTTTTACTCTCTATTAAATTCAAATACAAAATTATACCAATTTTGTTGTTATATTGGTGCATTTATCTATAACTCACCAAAGCAACATATTTAATTTTTTTTACCTTTTATAACAGTTTAAAATTTTTAATAGAGCAAATTTTTTTTCATTTTACTCTTCAAAGTCTTTTGAGATGAGATCATCCTTTCTTTTTTGGATTAAAGTTGGTAATTAATTTGTCAAGTTTCATTTTAAAAATTGTTTGGATTCCCATTAAGATTTTTTGAATAGTTAATATCTGTAAAATACAGAAATCCTTTTCTAGGAAAGATTTTTGTATCTCTATTTATTTTATGCCCTTCAGTTCCATTTTTAAAATGAAATCTTACTTTTTATGTGCCTTGCAAAAATATCTATTAAATGTTATATGACTGTTTCTTGGTTAAGTCATGCATCAATTTTATTTTGTTTAGCATATTATTCCTGTTGTATTGTTCAGTTATTAGTCTGATTTCCATTATTTTACTTAACATAACCAAGAGAATCTTCTTGGGGAAATAAATGGTTTATTTTCACTTACAGTTTCTAGATTACAGTTTAAGATTCAGGCATCTCCATGGTGTTTATGATGACTGGTCATGGTAGGTGCACGGCCATTGTCATTTGGTAAGATAGAAAAAGAAGGAAAGCTAGGCCAAATATGAACTCAAGTAGTGAAACCTCTGATGAGAATCATTCTCTAAGGGCAAACCCCAGTCACCCAAAGACCTCCCACTGAACTCACCTTTCAAATATCACTATTAGACCAAGTTTCCACCTTTAATCTATCAACTATTAACACTAAGACATCAGAGTATAAATATCTTGCGTGATTTTTGGGGAGACAAATTCTACTTAACCAAGAACACTTAAATATAACATTGTTATTGATTGAATAGGATTTGATTTCCTCACTCATGCGGTTGTTTAAATCCAAAAGTCATGGATAAGTGGTTCTGGGTTGATGGAGACTATATAATTACAGTACCTAGGAGGTGGGCCTAGCAGGTGGCACTTAGGTTGTTGAGGGAATCTCCTCAGAAGGTAGTTCTAGAGAGAGGATTTGTTATAAAGTCAAGTTGGGCCTAGCCATTCATGCATCCTGAATTAGAATGAGGTACTATCTCTGTACATGTTCCACCATTCTCATCCTCTGGTGTCACCAAATGGTCAAACCAGACTTACTAGATGTTGGGCTGTCAACTTCTAAAACAAAGAGCCAAAATAAACCTCCTTTCTTTCTTTTTATTAGACAGGCAGAGTTAGACAGCGAGAGAGAGAGAGAGAGACAGAGAGGAAGGTCTTCCTTTTATTGGTTCACCCCCCAAATGGCTGCTTTGGCTGGCATGCTGTGCAAATCTGAAGCCAGGAGCCAGGTGCTTTTCCTGGTCTCTCACGCAGTGAAGGCACCCAAGCACTTGAGCCGTTTTCCACTGCCTTCCCGGGCCACAGCAGAGAGCTTGACTGGAAGAGGAACAACCGGGACTAGAACCCAGCGCCCATATGGATGCCGTCACTGCAAGTGGAGGATTAACCGAGTGAGCCATGGTGCCGGCCACAGCCTCCTTTCTTCATAACTAGCTTGTTATATATATTCAGTCATTGTGACAAAAATCCTACTGAAAGCAAGTATTCTATTAGAAACAATTAAGTCTTTCAAGTGTTTATATGCATGAGGTTTCTATTTTGGGTCTCATTACACTGACATGTGTCATAGTGGTATGCATCATGTCCTTGACAGTTAATAAATTTAGAACAGGAATCCTTAGCATTCCTTAGCCTTGAGTCTTAACAGTCATGCCGGACCTCAAAATAGGGCACATGCATTTTCTGCTTTCAAATCGTTTACATAATACAGGACATAGCTTTCTGAAAGTTTGGTAGAACTTGCTCATAATAGCTTATGTATACATCCATGAATGGCTTTGAGGAATTTTTCTATGCTCTTTTATTTTCCACAGTGAGTATTTTACATTCTTCATGAGACAAATTTTGGATATTTAAAAAAACAAATAATTCCAGCTACTATTTTAAATTTCTTATTGTGAAGCTGTAAATGATATTTAAATTTTTAAAAAGTCACTACATACAATTGGGTATCCCTTTTAATTTTTGAATAGTTTGTCTTTCTTTTAAAAAAGATTTATTTATTTTATTTGAAAGAGTTAGAAAAAGAAAGAAGGAGAGACAGAGAGGTCTTCCATCTGCTGGTTCACTCCCCAGTGTTGCCCTATTTCTTAATTGAAGTTGCTCAAGTTTTAAGTATCTGGTAGAGCCACGTACTTGGCTTGTATTCCATTAGGCCCCTACTACATTCTTCTTTATTGACCTCTTTTAGTTTTTATTCCTGTACCAATAAAGTTTTACATTTTATTTCATCATTTTGTAAACTTCTTTATTTAATTCATCCCTTCTTTGCAAAAACATGCAACTTATTAGTCCCAATAAGTTCCAAAATATCTTTCTCCTCCTGGTCATGGGCTAGCATTGCAAAGAGTTCCTTTATCATACTGAGGATCACACAGAACCTTTGTGTGGTTCATGTGCTAACATGGATGAGGGTTGTATCCACTGGGGGATAATTCCAGGAATTGATCACCTTGGAAGAAAAGAGGTAAGGTTGTGATTACATCAACAGGTATGATCATACCCTCTCTCCTGATGACAATAGAGGCAATCTACCACACCTAACTTGAGTATCACTCTGGATACACACCTCACACTTCAGCACTGACTGGAGTTCCCTTGACCCACCTAGCACATACCTCTGGGTATTCACTGAAGGAACAGACACTCCACTAAGACACAGAGGCATAGTTCAAAGATAAAGTCAATCAAAAGGAGAAAACCAAAATGTATTTCCACAAATGCCTAAAAATAAATGCAGAAATACAAGAAGCAAGAACAAAGAAAATAACATGACTCCCCGTAAAGAACACAATAACACTTCAATAGTAGATGTGAAGATGCAGATAATGATAAAATGCTTGAAAAGAAACTCAACAGAATAATCATAAAATTACTCAGATGTGTTGAGAAGAAAATTCATAAGCTAAAGAAATCAACACATGACATAGGGGAAAAATTCCCATGAGGTTGAGATTTTGAGGGGAAATTAAGCTGAAATACTAAAAATGAAAAATTCAATATGTCAAATAAAAATACAGTGGAAAACATTAACAAAAAACTTGGTAAGGTGGAAATAGAATGAGCTAGAAGATAAATCTTTGGAAATATGTAAATATGTCAGTCAGAGCCCTTCTTCCCCAAAATGGAGAAATTATAAAAATTAAAATAATGCTGGAGATTTATGGGACACTATCAGATAACTAAACATATCAGTCTTAGGAGTTCCTGAATGTGTGGAAAGAGAATGGATTAGAAGAGCTGTTCAGTGAAAAAATAACATAAAAATTCCCTAATTTGGACAAAAAACAAGGACATCCAAATAGAGGAAACACATAGAACTCCCAATAGACATGACCAAAAAAGATCTTCACTACAGCATGTTTTAGTCAAATTTTTAGCAATAAAATATAAAGAAAAGTTTCTAAAATGTGCACAAGAGAAACACGAAATAACCTAAAAAGGAGCTCTAATTTTACTCACAACTGACTTGTTATCAGACAATGTACAGGCTAGGAGACAATGGAGAGACCTAGTCCATGTCTTAAAAAAAAACCAACCCAGAACATTGTACCATGCAAAACTCCCATTTATGATTTAAGGTGAAATAAAGACTTTCCATAACAAACAGAAAGAATTTGTCACTATTCATCCAATCAAGAAAATCATGCTTAAGGATGTTCTGCACACAGAAACACAGAAAGATAGTCATCATTTTGAAATAATGTGAAGATAGAACACCTTATAGTAAAATCAAAGAAATTCCAAAGCAAACAGCAGGAATACATATGGAAAAATGTCAGGGTAGGGGCCAGCACCATGACTCACTTGGCTAATCCTCTACCTGAGGCACTGACATCCCATATGGGCACTGGGTTCTAGTCCCAGCTACTCCTCTTCTACTCCAGCTCTCTGCTGTGGCCCAGGAGGGCAGTGGAGGATGGCCCAAGTGCTTGGGCACCTGCACCAGCGTGGGAAACTGGGGGGAGGGAGCACCTGGCTCCTGGCTTCGGACTGGCATAGTTCTGACCGTGGTGGCCATTTGGGGGGTGAACCAACGGAAGGAAGACCTTTCTCTCTCTCACTGTCTGCAACTCTACCTCTCAAATAAATAAATAAAATCTTAAAAAAAAAACACAAAGAAAAATGTCAGGGTCAAATCATTACTTATCAATAGTTACCTTGAATGTAAATGGCCTCAACTCTCCAGTTACAAGATAAAGACTGGTAAATGGATTAAAAAACAAGACCCATCAATTGTGAGCTGAAATTGATCACTTGGACTAATGAGATGGCCTTGGTACATGCCACCTTGATGGGATTGTATTGGAATCCCCTGGCACAATTCTAACTCCATCATTTGGGGCCGTTCCGATTGAGCATGTCCCAAATTTTTCATCTCCTCCCTCTCTTATTCCCACTCTTATATTTCACAGAGATCACTTTTCAGTTAAAATTTAAAGAGAACTTCCACTTTGACTATGACCCTGTCGGAATAAGATCGAAGTCCACGAACCCTAAAGGCTTCCATAGCCTCGGCAACTCATGACCAGAGCCTAGGGAGATTCCTGACGCCATAAACAAGAGTGTCAAATTGTTAAATCAACATCAGGAGTCACTGTGTACTTACATCTCAGGAGGGATCTGTCCTTGATGTGTTGTCCAATGTGAAGTAATGCTATAACTAGTACTGAAACAGTATTTTTACACTTTGTGTTTCTGTGTGGGTGCAAACTGATGAAATCTTTACATAGGATATACTGAATCGATCTTTTGTATATAAAGATAATTGCAAATGATTAAAAAATCTTGGTGTTAAACTGGAAATTGCATAGACAATCAATTTTTTTAAAAAAAATCATGTAGGATCTCTGTCCTTAATGTGCTGTACATTGTGAATTAATACTATAACTAGTACTCCAACAGTATTATCATTTTGTGTCTCTATGCGAGGGCAAACTGTTGAAATCTTTACGTAATATGTACTAAATTGATCTTCTGTGTATAAAGAGAATTGAAAATGAATCTTGATGTGAACAGAAGGGGAGAGGGAGCGGGAAAGGGGAGGGTAGGGGGAGGGAGAGAAGTTGTGTGGGGGGGAGCCATTGTAATCCATAAGCTGTTCTTTGGAAATTTATATTCTTTAAATAAAAGCTTTATATATATATATATATATATGTATATATATATATATATAAAAACAAGACCCATCAATTTATTTCCAACATATATGTTTCATATAGAAACATCACACACCCTGAATAGATAAAACAGTCTTAAACAACAAAAACAATGTGAGTGGCATCAAAATACCATACTTTGAGACATAATAAAGCACAGTCATAAAACAGGCTGCTTCTGGCACAAAAATATACATTTATAACAACAGAGCAGAGTAAAAACTCCAGAAGCCAATCCAGGCATCTACAACCAACTAATCTTTGACAAAGCTTACAAAAATTACTCCATGGAGAAAGGACACTCTCTTCAATAAATGGTGATTGGAAAATTGTATTTCTGTGAGTGAGAAGTATAACACAAGACTCCTATCTCATATTTTATACAAAAATAAACTCAGAATGGATCAAGGATATAAGTCTATGACCTGAAAATATCAAATTAATACAGTGGAATATTGGGGAAACTCTGCAAGATAATGACATAGCAAAGACTTGTTCTAAAAGACCCCAGAAGCACAGGCAATGAAAGCCAAAATTGATAAATGGAATTGCATCAAGCTAAGAAGCTTCTGTCCTGCGAAGGACACACTCAACAAAATGAAGAAACAACCTATATAATACAATAAACTCTTTGCAAACTATGTGACTGATAAATGATTAATATCCAGAATCTATAAAGCACTCAAGAAACTCAACAAGAACAAATCAAACAAATCAGATATGAAATGGGCAAAGAATTTGACAAGGCACTTTTCAAAAAAGGAAATTAAAATGGATAACAGACACCTAAAAAATAGTCAAGATTACTAGCTACCAGGGAAAATCAAATATAAACCACAATGAGATTTCACATCACCACAGTTAGAATGGCTCTCTTACAGAAAACAAAAATCAATATGTGGGTAAAAGGATGTGGTGGGAATGTAAATTTATACCAAGATTGTGAAGGATAGTATGGAGTTACCTCAGAGATTTGGAAATCAATCTACCATATGACCCAGCCATCCCATTCCTTTGAATTTACCCAAATGGAATTTAATCAGCATATAAAAGAGTCATTTGTACCCCACATTTGCTAAAATATGCAATCAACCCAGATGTTCACAGGTCAATGAATGGTTAAAGAAAATATGGTGCATATATGCTATGGAATGCTACTCAGCAGTAAAAAGAATGAAATCCTGTATTTTGCAACAAAATGGATGCAACTGGAAACCATGATACTTAGTGAAATAAGCCAGTCCCAAAATGACAGATATCATATATATTCCCTGATCTGAGGTAACTAATAGTGTATCTGAAATGATATTGGAGTGAGAATTGATGATTGTTTGCAGCCCTTGTCTTTTTCCATTGAGGAAAAGTGTTTTTTTTCCTTATCAGTTGTTGAATTCTTTACTTAGCTTAGGGTTGACCTTATGAATATAAGATAAATTTAAATTAGGTAATTGTAAAAATTAAAAGAATAAGAAAGGACAGAGGAGAGAGGTTCCAAGTGTGGGTACATTGGAGGGCAGAGTGGGAAGTGTCACTGTGCTCCTAAATCTGTATATGAAATACATGAAATTTCTTCACTTTAAAAATAATTAAAACAAGTAAATTAATTGAAATATATTTTTAGTGAGTCTTGAGTATTTTTGTATGGGAAGGGTGCTTGGCACAGTCATTGTAATGCTGAAACTGTGCTTGATTTGAGTTTACTTTGCTTTTGCTTCTGATATAGTTTCTTTCTAAGCCAAACTCTCAAAGATAGCAAGTGATGGCTCAAATACTTGGGTCCCCTATGGGAGGCCAAGATTGAGTTCTTGGCTCCTGACCTTGGCCTGGCCCAATCCTCGTTATTATATGCATTTTGGAAGTGAACTAGCAGATATAAAAACCCTGTTTATCTGTTTGTCTTCTTTTGCTTTTCAAATAAAAAATAAAGTAAACAGTTTAAAAGGGTATACTCATGATAAATTACAAGTAATGAATATAAAATTATCATTGTAGTTTCTATAAGTTTTTACAAATGGGTGAATAGTTTTTTAAACTTTTCCAAGTGAATCAAAATAATTAATAATCTTAGTTTAATTATACTCTAAAGAATCCTGTTTCTTCTATTATTTTCTATTCTTTAAATCTTGATTCTTCATTATTTTTTCTCTCTCCTAGCTGATTTTTTTAACTTTTTCCAAAGGATTGCTTTCTTATCTTATAGTTCAAGGTCTTTAATTAATATTGTCTTATTTTTATGATGTAATTTAATCCACAGCATAAATTAGCATGGATTTAGTACTGTCTTTGATGACACTAACACAGTAATTTTTTCTTCTTATATACCCCAACGGGCAAAATCCCACCTCTAAGACACATATTTCATCTAAAAACTCAAATAAGCTAACAAATGGAGAAATGTTTTTTCTCAACTGTTTGTCTTTAAAATAAGCTCCACATTTCTCAAGTTCTACTTTTACAATTTGCATAATAAATAAGTAGCATTGTATATATTCTTTTTATTAGATTTTTATATTGATAAACAATAATTGTACATATCTATGGAATACAATGTGATATTTTGATACATGCATACATTTTAATGATCAAATTAGGATAATTAGCATCCATTGCTTCATATATTCAAGATTTCTTTGCAGTGTGAATATTAAATCTCTTTTCTAGGTATTTTGAAAAATACAATATTATTGTTAATTATTATTGCCCAACTGTGCAATAGAACACCAGAAAGATTATGCTTACAATAAGGAAAATTATTTTAATTCAATAGAAGTAAAAGTTTCTGAGGTTTATTTTATATATATATATATATATATATATGTATATATTGCAAGGCTTAATTAACTTTGAAGAAGAATCCAAGATTGATACGTCTTTTGTATAGTTATAGACATAAGAATATCCTCCACATAACACACTAAACTGAAGTAAATCTTTAAGAATAAGTTTTACTATTAACTCTCATAATCCAACTTTTTCAGGACAGAGGTCCTGCATGGGAAGTTAGTGCAAAGAGTGACTCCTGTTGTTATGTTGACAATTAATACTCTTATGTATGACATCACTGATCCCCCTAGGCTGTCGACATGAACAGCCTAAAGCTATGGAAGCCTTTTTAATCCACAAACTCCTTCAGGATTTAGACAGGGCCATAAGCAGAAGTGGGATTTCTTTACTCCCATCAGAGAAAAGTATATCCTTCTTTGATGATCACTTTTTTTCACTGGGGTCTCATTCACAGAGGTCCTTCATGTAGGGTGCTTTTTGCCACAATGTCTTGCCTTTCCATGCCTGAAATGCTCTCATGGACTTTTCAGTCAGACCAGAATGCCTTAATGGCTGATACTGAAGTTAGAGTGTTACTTAAAGTGATTGTCATTCTGTGAGCTGGCTGTATGGACTGCTTCCCATTTTGAAGCATTCATTCCTTTATAGTTCTATCTATTAGTATTACCAAACACTAATACTATTTATATGATCACTTTAACACTTGATCCTATCCATATACTCACTTTAACCCTTAAAATGCTATGTTTACCACCCAGCTTAAAGGGATTTGGGGTCTAGGGCGAATTTTTAAATTGTACCCTTGGAACTAAGTCTGTAGGAATGTATGCAGAACTATAAATTTTAGTTACAAACTTTACACATTTCACAATTACAACTTTAGGAGCATGGTAATTCTTCTCGCTGTGCCCACCTTCCCACTCACACTATCTCCCCCTTCCTCCTCCCTTTCTTGTTCCCACTCTTATTTTTAACTAAGATCTATTTTCAATTACCTTTATACACATATGATTATATCTACGTTGAGTAAAGAGTTCAGCTGATAGTATGAAAACAAAACCAAACAAAAACTTCTTCCTCAACAGTCAAGAGAAGGGCAGTTCAAAGTCATTGCTTCTTTTGCTTCTTATAGTGATGTGTAGCATATGAGTTGTAGTATTCAAAGATTTTTAATATTTTAATACTGAAATGTAATATTCACCTTCTAAAATTAACAATGTACATATTTCATTAAGGGAGATTTTCATATTTATGTTTTTAAATTTCTAAGAACAAAGGAGACCATTTCATATGATAATGAAATTATCAAAATAGACATTAGTCAGTCAAATACGTTGAAATGACACATTAGTTTTATTTCAAATTTTAAATATATCAAAAAGGAACTATTAATATCACATAATGTCACAAAGAATAATACCTTTTGTGAGAAGCTTTTCTCTTTGGGTATAATGACTTGTAAAAAATATTTTGTTTCATTAATCCTAATTTTGCTTCGTATGTATGTGCCTATTTACTCCTTACATCATTTTAAAATTCCCTCTTATCTCCTTTTCGTAATATGACCAGAATGTTTCTTTTCTTAAATATGAAAATAATTGAAATAGCATTCTATAAATCAGGCCAATGTTTAGGTAGATGAAAGAATTCTTTGTGGAATCCAGATTTAATTTTCTGCTTTTCTATTGATTGATATTGCCCAGCTCTATAACTCCTTTTTAGGTGAAGGAAGCTGTGATTTCCTAAGAACCTTACCTTAGGCTGTTTCATTATTTTTAGTTAGAGAACTTGGTTCTACTTGTTAGTTGGAGAACTTGGTTCTACTTTCTGTTCATCAGCTTTTTCTACTTTGTGCTTTCTGAGGTCTCATGTTTCTTCCTAAAGTACACCACCTACCAACAAAAATTAAATCAATAACTAAAAGGTATTTTTCGTGTTATTGTGAAAAAACAAGGATGAAATCTTTATTTGGTTTAAATAAAGCAGGAATAAATACATTAAATTAATTTGAATGAATGGGAGAAGGAGTAATGCAGGCTCATCCCGCGAGGCCTGTGCACTGTAGGCATGGCGGTGGTGTTCTTTAGCAAGAAGCGCTGGAGACATTTCGGTGAACATGTGCATTTAATTCAAGAGCAAGAACACTTTTTTCAGGGCAGGCAGAGGGGGCAGAGGGCAGGCAGAAGGGGTAACACTAATTCAGGGTAATACTAATTATATCGGATGGAGCCAATATTGGTGCCACTTTGCTTCTCCGATCAGTGAGGCTAAGGTAGCTTTCCTGATGGGCCTGGGCCACACCTCGGAGCAGTTTACCTGATTGGTGGGGGAGAGAGGAAATGAGCCCAAGGTTCCCTCCACCTGCCGGCAGCCAGGCTTCAGAGTCCCTCCCGGGAGGCATCACACGCCTTGCCCTCTCAACCTCCTGCATGAGCAAGGCAAGCAGACTCTCCACCAGGTACTGAATCAATCACCGAGTAAATACACATGAACAAAGGTAAGCAGTAAACAGGGAAGTATGAGAACAAAGAATTTTCTGAATCAGAGTGAGAAAACAGAAATTCTGTTAGCAAGCTAGGTCATCCTGATGTTTGAAGTCCTGTTAGCATTCTCAGAATTGTTCTTGGTCAACCTCGGGTTACATTATTAGCCTCTTATGCTGAGATCAACGTAAAATGGCTCTTGGGAAGATGAACAGTGAAAGAGATGTGGAAAAAAGTGGAGAGCAATTCAAAATAGTAACTTGTTATATTGACAGAACAATAAAATGTATAAAATGTAGCACAGGAAATATACCACTACAACATTTCAGAACTACATGGTCTCTGTGTAAGGGCTAGAATAAGAGTGGGATCTTATTGAATCAAGTTCCCAAGGGAATTATTTCTTGGTTTATTTTATTCATTTATTTATTTATTTTACATCATCTAACACCTTTAAAGACTGAACAATGTTTCCTTAGCAACTGAAGAAAAATATATGTTGGACACATCTGTTGTTTATCCTATATCATTCCAAAATACAAATTGGTTGGGCTGGCATGCAAAATTATTCTTAATTTAATGAATATACACAGTTTTCACAGATTTGCTATAAAAAGATCCATTTAAATTAGTTTTCAAGATGGTATACTGATAGGTGTGGAAAATAAATATCCACTGTTAATGGAATATATTAACATAATAACTGCCTGATTAAAATTGAGATGTTTATATAATGAAATGTGACCCACAAAGGCAGCAAAATCTCACTTCTCACATTCAGTCAACACAGTCAACAACATCAAAAAAATATTTAAAGGGATGCTTTGGGGCATACTTACTTTACTTATCAAGCTTCATGTCATGTACTTCAATGACCCAGTTAATGTATTATAATTTCTCTATTTCTCTTTAGAGCTAAGTAGACCTCACAAGGTACAGCCACATTAAAATTGAAGATGAATCTCATTTTAAGTAATCTAATGATAAGAAAACTTGAGCTTACTAGTGTTTATCTCACAGGGTAGGAAGGGGAAACATTAGGGGACCTATTGTAATGAAATATTTGCCTAACCACTCCTGGTTATGTGGATCAATATATTTTTGCAAAACTTTACAGAAAGAAAAGACAGACCTAGAAGGACGAAATAACTTTCTCAATAGTAAAAAAAAAATCTGTCAAAAGTCATTGCTGGTGTTTTCATCTTGGGAACTTTGCCTTCACCTTGCACTTTGCCCACTATTCTTGGCTTTCTGGCATCCATCTCTTTTGACAAGTTCTGTTTTTAAATGACATATCTAGTTCATTTACATAAACTACAAATTCAGCTACATTTTATTTTCGTTTTTTTTTTTTTTTTTTTGACAGGCAGAGTGGACAGTGAGAGAGAGAGACAGAGAGAAAGGTCTTCCTTTGCCGTTGGTTCACCCTCCAATGGCCGCCACGGCTGGCACGCTGCTGATCCGCAGCCAGGAGCCAGGTGCTTCTCCTGGTTTTCCATGGGGTGCAGGGCCCAAGCACTTGGGCCATTCTCCACTGCCTTCCTGGGCCACAGCAGAGAGCTGGCCTGGAAGAGGGGCAACCAGGACAGAATCCAACACCCTGACTGGGACTAGAACCCTGTGTGCCAGCACCGCAAGTTGGCCAGCCGCGGCGCTGGCCCTGATTCACTCTTCAAATGCCTTGGAGCTGAAAACTCATTCCAGGTTTCCAGGAGAGTGGCAGGGATCCAATTACTTGATCTATCAACTACTGCCTCCCAGGATTCACATTAGCACGAATCTGGAATTGGGAGCAGTCAGCGCTCAAACCCAGGAAAGTTGAATCTTTTTTTTTTTTTTTTTTTTTTTTTTAGGCAGAGTTGACAGTGAGAGAGAGAGAGAGACAGAGAGAAAGGTCTTCCTTTGCCATTGGTTTACCCTCCAATGGCTGCCGCGGCTGGTGCACCGTGCTGATCCGAAGGCAGGAGCCAGGTGCTTCTCCTGGTCTCCCATGGGGTGCAGAGCCTAAGCACTTGGACCATCCTCCACTGCCCTCCCGGGCCACAGCAGAGAGCTGGCCTGGAAGAGAGGCAACTGGGACAGAATCTGGTGCCCCGACCAGGACTAGAACCCCATGTGCCGGCGCTGCTAGGTGGAGGATTAGCCTATTGAGCCACAGTGCTGGCCCTGGAAAGCTGAATCTTAACCATTATGCCAAACCCCCACTACTTCTGTTTGGTCTTGGACATGATGTCTTATCTTTCAGGAGAGTGACTATTTTTCATTGCATGCTTGGCATTGTTTTTGAGAAATTATTTATAGAAATAACTTGAATGCTAGGATGGTGCTCTCCTCCAGAGTGGGCTTCTGTATGCTGCTGCCTAACACTTTTACAGCTCCTTCGTCCAATTTTAAAGGGTGAAGTCATTCAGCATTTGGATGGTATCAAAACTTGTGTGGTCTGGCATGTAGCAAACCCAGGTGCAAGAAATCAGAAACATACTTTTTGCTCCCATGGACTCTCACTTGTCTCCTTGCCTGGCAAACCTGGTCAGCCATGCAGCCTCCCTTCTACATCTGAAAGAATTACATTCCAAGTGATAATAGGTTTCCAAAGACCGACTCCCTTCATTAGACTTTCATTTTCTCCCAATCCTTTGCCTGATAGTTCTACAAGTTTTGTTAGCTTCCTGTTTCCTACCAGCTGATGGATGTAATTGAACAACAAAACTGTTTTTTTTTTTTCTCTAGTTAGCCTGGAAGCCTTTTTTACAATGCAAGTATGACTCAAAATTTAAAGAAATACTACTGGTGATTCCAAGCTGGTGGATTAGGGCATGCCATGATGCATTAGACTAGGGATGAACAGTTAAATAAAGAGGTATAGGAAGTACACATTCAGAGGGAAAATTGGAGAGAAAACCACACCTAAGATCCTACAAGAAGAGGAGGAACCCTATAGACCTGTGTGGATGGTGTAGATGTACAGTGTGAATACAGGTGCAGCACATGACTGCAGTGGCCAATAGCTGGAGGGGATGGACGCTGGGAGACAACAGGGAGACCAGACTGCAGCAACCCATGATGATATAACCAGAGGAAGAGTGTGGCATTGGTCCAGACTGGGACATGTTTGTCTTCCCCCACAACTTCTCTACAACAGCACCTGATGCCTGGCTGAGAAAGGGCAGGAGCCATTTTGGGTCCAAGTGGCAGCTGCTCAAGTCTTTGTGCATGACACAGGATGCTACCTTCACAGCAGTACTGGTGGAAGCGGCAGAGCAACATTTGGCCAGTGGCTCTTGTGTACCCAAGTGATCCAGTGATTCTAATGGAGGGAACAGTCCACAGTTCCCACTGACTTTGAGTTTATTCGGGAGTCAGCTGGCAACCACATAGATGGTGAGGCACCCCCAGCCTCCCAGAATCAAGATGACTAGGCACAGCTGTCTCAGAGCATATCTGCCTCTCTTTTGACTGGGCAGGCTGGAAGGGCTAACAGAAACTTCTGCATGCAGGGACTGTGCTAGCCTTGTGTGCTGAGACCATGAGGACTCAGTGGTTGCTGAGAAGGTGAGGGGAGTAGCTGGGTCTCCATGGAATCACTGGGAGCAGCTCTGTACACTCCTGGTGCTCACAGTGAGGACTGTGCAGATCACTGTGTGGTTCATACAGTGGTACAGAACACACTGGAGGCTAATACCTAGGCATTGTGAGCTACCGTGCCCAACTTGTGTGTTATCCTGGATATTCGCCCATCCTGAAGCACAGATCAGCACTCCCCAGCCACACTCATCATACAATTCTTGATATTCACTGAAAGTGCAGACATCCCACTAAGCCTCAGAGGCATTGCTCAATAATATAAAAGCATCAGAGGAAAAAACAACCAAAAAAAAAAAAAACCCGACTAATACCTAAAAACAAATGCAGAAATTCAACAAGAATAAGAAAGATACCATTACTCCTCCCAAAGGAAGACATAAATATTTTAATATTAAAATGTGAAGATGAGAAGATGGAGGAAATGCTGGAAATGAAACTCAAAAAAATTAATGATAGGATTACTCAAAAACAGTCAGAAGCAAATACATGAACTAAAGAAAACCATACATATGAATGATATGAATGAAATGATAAGAATCAAATGAATGGTATGAATGAAAAAGATTCCCATGAAATTGAGATTTTAAAAAGAAATTAAAATGAAATATTAGAAATGAAGAATTCAATAGATAAGATAAAACTGTGAAGGAGAAGCTTAATGGCATATCTGGTGAGAGCGAAGAAAGAATATCCAAACTAGAGGACAAATCTTTGGCAATCTTATAATCTAACCAAAGAAGAAGCAGAAGCAGAAGCAGAAGAGGAGGAAAAGGAGGTGGAGGAGGAGGAGGAGGATAAGGAGAGGAGGAGGAGGATGAAAATAGGAAACTTTAAAAAAAGTGATGAGATTTATTGGACACTATCAAACAACCCAACATATGGGTCTTAAGAGTTTTTGAAGGTGTAGAAGGAGAGAATGGACTAGAAGACCTTTTTAGTGAAATAATTACAGAAAACTTCCCCAATTTTTAGAAAGAAGGGGGCATCCCCATAGAGGAAGCACATAGAGTGCTAACAGACATGACCAGAAAAGATCTTCACCATGACACGTTGTAGTCATTCTTTCCACAGTAAAACATTCAGGAAAGATTCTAAAATGTGCATGAGAAAAATGCTAGATTATTTTCAGAGAATCTCCAATTTGACTCACAGCTGACATCTCATCAGAAATCCTTCAGGCTATAAGATAATGGCCAGATAGTCCAGTCTCGAGAGAAAAAATACCCAGAGTACTACCCTGCAAAGCTCTCATTTATGAATGAAAGTGAAATAAAGACCTTCTACAACAAACATAAATTGAACCAATTTGTTGCCATTCTATCAGTTTTGCTAAAGATGCTTACAGATGTGCAATACACAGAAACACAGAAAGACAGCCATTATTATGCAAGAATGTGAAGGAAGAAAATCTCCCAGTAAAAGCATAAAAGAAATCCAAAGTAACAATAAGAATATTTGGGAAAATCACAGGGCGAAGTCCTTACTTATCAATAGTCAGTTTAAATGGCCTCAACTCTCCAGGTAAAAGATACAGACTGGCTGAATGGATTAAAAAAAAAATAAGACCTACCCATTTGCTGCCTATAAGAAACTCACCTCACCAACAAAGATACACACAGATAGAAAGTGAAAAGATGGAAAAAGATACTCCATGCCAATGGAAAGCAAAAGAAGTAGGTTTTGCTTTCCTAATATCAGACAAAATGGACTTTAATATAAAAACTGTTGGGTCCAACACTGTGGCGTAGCACATAAAGATGCTGCTTGCAGTCCTGGCATCCCATATAGCTGCCTGTTGGAGTCCTGGCTGCTCCACTTCTGTTCCAGTTCTCTATTATTGCCTGGGAAAGCAGCAGAATATGGCCAAACTCCTTGGGCCCCTGCATATGGATAGGAAACCCAGAAGAAGCTCCTGGTTTGTGGCTTTTTTTTTTTACAGGCAGAGTGGACAGTGAGAGAGAGAGACAGAGAGAAAGGTCTTCCTTTGCCGTTGGTTCACCCTCCAATGGCCGCTGCGGCCAGCGCACTGCGCTGATCCGATGGCAGGAGCCAGGTGCCAGATGCTTTTCCTGGTCTCCCATGGGGTGCAGGGCCCAAGCACTTGGGCCATCCTCCACTGCACTCCCTGGCCACAGCAGAGAGCTGGCCTGGAAGAGGGGCAACCGGGACAGAATCCGGCGCCCCAACCGGGACTAGAACCCGGTGTGCCGGCGCCGCAAGGTGGAGGATTAGCCTGTTGAGCCATGGCACTGGCTTGGTTTGTGGCTTTGGATCTGTGCAGCTCCAGCTGTTGTGGCCATTTTGGGAGTGAACCGATGGAAGGATGACCTCTCTCTCTTTCACTGACTCTGCCTCTCTAACTCTACCTTTCAAATAAATAAATAAATCTTTAAAAAACTGCTAAAAGAGACAAAGAAGAGTACTATGTAATTACGTGATGATTAAAGGATCAATTCAACAGGAAGACGTGACTATAATTAATGTATATACACCCAATTACAGGGCATCTGGGTATTTACAAGAAGTGTTAATGGATCTAAAAGGAGACATAGATTCAATACATAGTAATGGGGGACTTCAACAATCCACTTTCATCAATGGACAGTTTAACTAGACAGAAAATAAACAGAGAAACAACAGAGCTAATTGACACTATGGGTCAAATTAACTTAGCTGATACATAAAGAACTTTTTACCTTACAGTTGCAGAAAATACATTCTTCTCAGCAGTGCATGAAAATTTCTATAGAATAGACCATATGCTCTACCATTAGACAAATCTCGGCATATTCAAAACATTAAAATCATACCATGCATCTTCTCTGACCACAATGGAATGAAGCTGGAAACCAAAAATTCAAGAATCTCTAGATCATATGCAAACACATGGAGATTGAAAATGATGGGAGGGCCGGTGCCATGGCTCACTTGGATAATCCTCCCCCTTCGGCACTGGCACCCCAGGTTCAAGTCCTGGTTGGGGCACCAGATTCTGTCCTGGTTGCTCCTGTTCCAGTCCAGCTCTCTGCTGTGGCCCAGGAGGGCAGTGGAGGATGGCCCAAGTGCTTGGGCCCTGCACCCCCATGGGAGACAGGAGAAAGCACCTGGTTCCTAGCTTCGTATCGGCACAGTGTGCCGGCTGTAGCGGCCATTTGGGGGGTGAACCAATGGAAGGAAGACCTTTCTCTCTGTCTCTCTCACTGTCTAACTATACCTGTCAAAAAAAAAAAGGAAAAAAAGAGGAAAAAAAGAAAAAAGAGAGAAAATGGTGCTACTGAATGAACAGTGGGTCATAGAGGAAACCAAATGAGACATCCAAAAATTTCTGGGAACAAATGAAGACAACAATACATCATTAAACACTTACGGGATGCAGCAAAAGCAGTGTTATGAAGGAAGTGCCTAGCAATCGATGCCTACAATAAGATATTGGAAAGGTACCAAATAAATGAACTATTAATGCATCTCAAGGATCTAGAGCAACAACAACAAACCAGACCCAAAATTAGTGTTCAGAAGAAATAATTAAAATTGGAGAAGAAATAAACAAAATTGAAACATAAAACAATACAAAAGACCAATGAAATGAAGAGTTTTTTTGTTTAGAAAAAAAATTTATACACCATTGGTGAAACTAACCAAAAGGAAGACATAAATCAATAAAATTGGAGATGAAAAAGGAAATGTAGCAAATAAAAAGAATCACCAGAAATTACTACAAAGAGCTGTATACAAACACATTAGGAAATTTAGAAGGAATGATTAGATTGCTAGGCACACATAATCTACCAAAATTGTGTCAACAAGACATAAAAGGCCTAAATAGACCCAAAACCATGACAGAAATTGAATCAGTAACAAAGACTCTCCCAAAAAGAAAATTTCAGGACTGGACAACTTCACTGCTGAATTCTAAAAGGCATTTAAAGAGGAACTAATTCCAATTCTCCTTAAGCAATTTAAAACAACTGAAAGGGATAAAATCCTCCCAACTCCTTTCATGAATCCTGCATCAACTTAATTCCTAAGCCTAAGAAAAAGAATCATGACAGAGAAAGAGAACTGTAGACCAATATCCCTGATGAACAAAGATGCAAAAGTCTTTAACAAAATATCAGCTAATCAAATGCAACAATATATCCGAAAGATCATTCACCCAGACCAACTGGGATTTATCCCTGGTATGCAGGGATGTGTCAACATTCACAAATCAATCAATGTGGTATATCACATTAACAAACTGAAGAACAAAAACTATGTAGTTATCTCAACAGATACAGAGAAACATTTAATAAAATACAAAACCCTTTTATGAGGAAAACCTTAAGCAAATTTGGTGTGCAAGGAGCATTCTTAACAACATTAAGGCAATTTAGGGCAAACCCATGGCCAGCATCCTATTGAAGGGGGACCAGTTGGAGTAATTCACAATGAAATCCAGAACCAGACAAGGATGCCTATGATCACCACTGCTATTTAATAAGTCTTGAAAGCTTTAGCCAGAGCCATTATGCAAGAAATGGAAATAAATGGGATAAAATTGGGCAGGAGGAAATCAAACTACCCCCATTTGCAGATGGCATGATTCTATGTATAGGGCATCCAAAAGTCTCCATGTAGAGACTATTGAAGCTCATAAAAGAGTTTGATACAGTGTAAGGATATGAAATCAACATAGAAAAATCAATAGCCTTTGTAAACACAATGTCATGGCTTAAAAAGAACTTTTAAGATAATTTCCATTCACAATAGCTCTAAAAAGAATTAACTACCTTGGGGTAAATTTAACCAAGGATGTCAAAAATATCTATGAAGAAAATTACAAAATACTAAATAAAAAATAGAATAGGATATTAATAAGTGGAAAAATCTTCCATGTTTATGGATTAGAAGAATCAACATCAAAATGTCTATACTACCATAAGCAATTAATAGTTTCAGTGTGATCCCAATCAAAATACCCAGGACATTCTTCTCAGATATAGAACAAAAATGATGCTAAACTTCATATGGAAACATAAGATCCTGAATAGATAAAGCAAACTTATACAACAAAAATGAAGCTTGAGGCATCACAATATCATTATAACCAAAGCAATCTGCTACTGGCACATAAAAAGTTTTGTAGACCAACGGAACAGAAAAGAAACACCAGAAATCAATCAATGCATCTACAACCAACTTATCTTTGACAAAGGAGCTAAAATCAATCCCCAAAGCAAGGACAATCTCTTTCACCAATGGTGCTGGGGAAACTAGATCTCCATGTGTAGAAGTTTGAAACTAGACCATTACCAAACAGCTTACACAGAAATTAACTCAAAAAGGATCAAATACCTAAATCTCTGACCTAATACCATAAAATTACTGGAGAATACTATGGAAAGTCTACAAGACATCTTCATAGGCAAGGAGTTCTTGGAAAGTACTCCAGAAGCACTGACAAACAAAGCAAAAATTGACAAATGAGATTACATCAAGCTGAAATGCTACTGCACTGCAAAAGAAACACTCAGCAAAATGAAGAGACAACTGACAGAACAGGAGAAAAATTTGCAAACTAGGTAAACATCCAGAATCTATAAAGTGTTCAAGAAATTTGACAACAAAACAAACAATCCAGTTAAAAAAGGAGCAAAGGACCTGAGCAGGCATTTTTTAAGGGAAGAAATTCAAATGGCCAACAGATACTTGAAAAAAATACTCAGGATCACTAGCCATCAGGAAAATGCAATTCAAAATCACAATGAGGCTTCATTTCACTGCAGTGAAAATGTCTCTCATACAGAAATCAATAAACAACAAATGCTAATGAGAATATGGGGAAATAGGTACCCTCATTCCATTGTTGATGGGAATGTAAACTGGTGCAGCCATTGTAGAAGACAGTATGGAGATATCTCAAAAATCTGAATATAGAGCTACCATATGACCCAGCAATTCTACTCCTGGGAATTTACCCAAACCAAAGAAATCAGCATATGAGAGTTACCTGTACCCCCATGTTCATTACAGCACAATTCACAGTAGTGAAGCTAGGGAATCAACTCAGATGTCCATCAATTGTTGACTGGATAAATAAATTATGGTATATATACACTATGGAGTACTTCTCAGCTGTAAAAAAAATAAAATCCTGTCTTTTGCAACAAAATGGATGTAACTGAAAACCATGGTACTTAGTGAAATAAGCCAGTCCCAAAATGACAGATTACATAGATTTTTCCCTGATCTGAGGTAACTAACAGAGTATCTGAAATGTAATATTTTAGAATGAGAATCATTGATTGTTTATAGCCTTTGTCTCTTCCATTGATAAATAGTGCTTTTTATTTTTTCTTCATACTATTTGATGAATTCTTTTACTTAGTGATCTATTAAGTAAACTATATGATCATTAAGTAAACTGAAAACAAATCTTTGTAAAAATTAAGAGTGAGACTGTGAGAAGGAGGAAGAGAAAGGTTAGAGTGTGGAGAAGAGGGGGAGATGACACTATGAAGAGGAGGGATGCTACTATGATTCTAAACCTCTGTATACAAAATACATGAAACTTGTATAACTAAAATAAAATTTTAAAAAAAGAAATACTACTTCTTTCCACCTCATACAAGCACACCTAGTATATAACTATATATTACCATACACATATAGTTCAAGTACCTTTCCTCTGAAGTTTATATTGTTAATATGATTAAACAGAAAGTACCAAACAATAAATTGGCCACCTTTAAGAAATCCTATTTAAAATAGATTCTAGTTCTGAAATGTATGTGAACATTTAAAGAAATGGTTTCTCAAATAAGTTACTTGGGGGATTAAAGAAGAGTTTAAAGAGGAAACATATGAAAGATCTTCCAAAAGTTCATGAAAGCTGTGTTTGATGAAAAATTTCTATATACCTTGAAAATCATTTTGCAGGACAATAAATTAACCTTTCAAGTTTGTTTTCCACACCTGCATGGAATTACTAATATATTAGGGGAAGTAATCATATGCTAGGGCCACATAGTAGCAATGGACAGCTAAAGTATACCTATACATACTCTGGTAAAGAGTTTAGATTTCAATGTCATAAGGTGGAAGACCTTGATGGATGTTAAGCAGATGAATTCCAAGATTCAATCTACACTATAAAATAAAAGAAAAAGAACTTTGGCTGTTTTGTGGTGAGCATAGTGGAGGCCAGACTGGATGATGGAGACAACTTGGCAAGAATTACAGAAATTGTGCAGAGAGGGGACCATGGCTATGGAGAACAGCTGGCATATTTGAATTATTCTAAATGAGGATCTAGATTAAGTCATTCTATTATTTCATATTTCTCCTTAGAATATTTTTGCCAGTCTTGGGTGGCAATATCTTTCCTACTCTTCAAGACCTTTGAAGTCACTTCCAAATTCCTAAAACTGACATAGTTTGTTCATTTTCATTTTGAATGTTCACAACCTTTATTCATATTTGCATTGTGACACTTTCTGTGTAATGTAGCTCCTCTTGATTGTATTTGTGATTCTCAAGGACAAGATTCATAACCTCTTCACTGCATATCAGTGGAGATTAACATAACAGCTCACCAAAATAGGTGCTCAGTAAATATCCTCCACATGAGAACTTGATAATGCAGTTATAAATTTATATTTATTGTTTGCTGTTTTGACTAATGATCCCTTGAATGTCTAAATTAATGAGGTTTATTTCTTCTTTCAAAAAGAGAGTAAGCAATTACCAATTTATAGTTAGAAATGTGCTTGTCATATATTTCTGGAGGGAAGTGAGTAACAAAGTTAGATATATTATTAAATCAAAAGTGAATGTAAGAACCATTTTCCTGCATCAGTGGTGATGCGAGGCTGACTCCACTTGGCTTTGGAATGCAGGCACCATTCAGACCTATAGCTGTGTTGTGAGAGAACTGAATGGAATAATTTTGAACAGTCATGGAAAATCATGTATTTATCTCCAAAATCCAGATGAATATTTCTTACCCAATGTATATTTGCATGCAATAATAACTAGAAAGACAATGGTTTTGGCAACAAACTAAATCTGAAGTTTTTTTAGCTTAGATTTTCTTTTGCATTTTTACAATTTTTTTTATATTTTTATTTTTTGACAGGCAGAGTGGACAGTGAGAGAGAGAGACAGAGAGAAAGGCCTTCCTTTGCCGTTGGTTCACCCTCCAATGGCCGCCATGGCCAGTGCACTGCGGCCAGTGCACTGCGCTGATCCAAAGGCAGGAGCCAGGTGCTTATCCTGGTCTCCCATGTGGGTGCAGGCCCAAGCACTTGGGCCATCCTCCACTGCACTCCTGGGCCAAGGTAGAGAGCTGGCCTGGAAGAGGGGCAACCAGGACAGAATCCGGTGCCCTGACTGGGACTAGAACCTGGTGTGCCGGCACTGCAAGGCGGAGGGTTAGCCTATTGAGCCACGGCGGTGGTCTCATTTTTACAAAATTTTAAATAGTCTGCCTAAATGAAAAATACATGAAGTTTTGTAATACAATATACTTATGTTTTTCAATGTATCTGTATATTACATGTATTATGTTTGATAAGTGTATAACATGTATTGCTTATGTACATGTGTGTATATGTTTTTCTTATATGTTTTTCTTTTTACTTTTATTTGCTCAATTATTATTCTCAAGTTACTTGCTTCAGTTGAAGCTTACTATTGGTAATTTTAAAATGTACATCCTGAAATACACTGATTGCATTTTTCTTATTAAAGATTATAACTTGTTTTTATAGACAATGACCCAAATGCTCTCCAATCAGAACTGTCGACTATAAGCATAACTGTTGCCTATAAGCATAGCCTTCATTCATTATTCTTGAACTAACTTGGTTGACTTTGTTGCGTTTCTGAAGCATTTTAAAGCCAAAATCAGAAGTTCTCCCTTCTGAAAGATCTAACATTTGTAACTGGGCTTTTCCTGCTACTTTTAAAAATCATTCTCATTATGTTAAAATTGTAGTAAAGATTATGATCATTTTCTTGTTTTTAGCTGTAGACATAATGATCAGTCTCCCAGTAACTCTTAATGATACTAGCTTTTACAAATTCAGGGTACAGGTTCTGGTGTCAGTGGACATCACCATCATAAGCAGATACGTGCTTGATTGTATTAGGGTACTGGATATGGATACCCAGGAGAATTTTGGTACAGAAACAGATTACCGGGCCGGCGCTGTGGCGCAGCGGCTTAAACCTGGCCTGAAGCTCCGGCATCCTATATGGGTGCTGGTTCTAGTTCCGGCTGCTCCACTTCCAATCCAGCTCTCTGCCATGGCCTGGGAAAGCAGTGGAAGATGGCCCAAGTCCTTGGGCCCCTGCACCCACATGGGAGACCTGGAAGGAGCTCTTAGCTCCTGGTTTCAGATCTGTGCAGCTCCAGCCGTTGCAGCCAATTGGGACGTGAAATATCAGATGGAAGATCTCTCTTTCTCTCTCTCTCTCTCTCCCTCTGCCTCTCTTCTCTCTGTGTAACTTTCTGACCTTCAAGTAAATAAATAAAATCTTTAAAAAAAAAGAAACAGATGACCTTAGAAAACAGACTGCTAAGCCAATGTTGGCTATGAAGAATTAATTCTGGGGGTCGGGGTTGCGATGAAGATTGTGGTGTTGGTTAGTGTCCCAGCTGCTCCTTTTCAGATCCAGCTCACTGCTATGGCCTGGAAAAACAGTGGAAGATGACCCAAGTACTTGGGCCCCTGTACCTGGGTGGGAGACCCAGAACAAGCTTCTGCCTGGCTTTGCATATGCTTAGCTCTGGCTGTTGCAGTCATTTAGAAGATCTCTCTCTCTGTTTCTCTCTCTGTGTGTCAACTCTGCTTCTCAAATAAATAAATTGAATCTATTAAAAAAGAATTAACTTTGTATGATTGACTATAAATTGTATAAGGAATAATTAGTTAGTATTTGCAAATCAGCATATTATTACAGTTTTCATTATCCTTAGCCTATTTCTAACTCTCAATTTAAGAGGCCACACTTTTGCCAATTGAAATAAAAATTCCCTTTGAATGGTGTCTTGCACAAACTGACCAAATAAAATTAGGATAGAAAATATACCGAAGGGCTGACACTGGCATAGTGGGTAAAGCTACTTCCTGCAGTGCCTGCACCCCTTATGGGCGCAGTTTCGAGTCCTGGCTCCTCTACTTTCCATGCAGCGATATGCTATCACCTGGGAAAGCAGTAGAAGATGGCCCAAGTGCTTGGGCCCCTGTACCCATGTGTGACCCCCAGAAGAAGATCTGGGGTCCTGGCTTTGGGTTGGCCATTGTAGCCAAAAGGGAATGTACCTTTGGATGGAAGACCCCTCTCTGTCTCTGTCTGTCTGTCTGTCTGTCTCTCTCTCTGCTTCTCTGTAACACTGCCTTCAAATAAATAAATATATCTTTAAAAAATGAAAATACTTCACAGAAAAATACTAATATGACTTAGAATCTAATGACCATCATAGTTTAAAGGTAATTAATCTACAGAAAAATAATGACTATATGTTGATTAGATTTGTATTCATAACTAATTAGGTAAATAATCGTATATAAAATGATTTTCATAGTAGTGTATTGGTTTTCATAGTCTCAATAAAAATATTTCTTTTTAGTTCATAACTTAGTAGTTGGATAAATCAAAATTTATAAACAAGACCATTCCAGAAATGTCACATTTAAAAGTAAATCTCATTAGAGAAAGCAGATTAGAATTTGCCAGAGGCTGATGGGAAGGGAGACTGGGAAGTAATTGCCTAATGGATAGAGTTCTTACTGGGGCTGTTGATACAGTTTTGGAGAGATGGCAGTGATCATTACATAACACTGAAATTGTAATGAATCCCACTGAATTCTGCACTTAAAAATTCATAAACAGGCCGGCGCCGTGGCTCACTTGGTTAATCCTCCACCTACGGCGCCGGCACCCTGGGTTCTAGTCCCTGTGGCTCCTCTTCCAGTCCAGTTGTCTGCTGAGGCCTGGGAGGGCAGTGGAGGATGGCTCAAGTGCTTGGGCCCCTGCACCAGCATGGAAGACCAGGAGGAAGCACCTGACTCCTGGCTTCGGATCGGCACAGCACTGGCCATGGCGGCCATTAGGGTAGTGAACTAACGGAAGGAAAACCTCTGTCTTCCTTCTCTCTGTTTCTCACCGTCTATAACTCTCTGTATCTCTCTCTCTCACTGTCTAACTCTAACTCTGCCTGTCAAAAAAAATTCATAAACAAAAGCAGTAGAAGAATGTCTTGAAAGGGCTGGCAAGAGGAGGAGGTGAATTGCTATTCAATGGGCTTAAAGTTTTAGTGTAGATGATGAAGATTTAATATTTTATAGAGTATATTGTGCCTATAGTATTGTATTGTACACTTAAACATTCATTCAAAGAATAGATCTCATGTTTTATATATATATGTGTGTGTGTGTGTGTGTGTGTGTGTATTTTTAAATTTCTTTTTATTTATTTGACAGAGTTGGACAGTGAGAGAGAGAGAGAGAGAGAGAGAGAGAGAGAGAGAGAGGCAGAGAGAAAGGTTTTCCTTCTGTTGGTTCACCCCTCAAATGGTCGTTATGGCCGGAACTACGCCAATCTGAAGCCAGAGCCTGATGCTTCCTCCTGGTCTCCCATGTGGGTGCAGGGCCCAAGCACTTGGGCCATCCTCCACTGCACTCCCGGGCCACAGCAGAGAGCTGGACTGGAAGAGGAGCAACCGGGACTAGAACCCTGGGCCCATATGGGATGCTGGCGCCACAGGCAGAGGATTATCCAAGTGAGCCACAGCACTGGCCCTCATGTTACATATTTTTACCACACTTTTTAAAAATGGCAAGTTTTAGATTATCCAGTAGTCCTCCTTGTCTGAAACTTGGCAGAGTGAGTCATGGTCCCTGAACTGAGAAAGAATTTTTGCACCAAAGAAAGAAAGAAGCTCCATATAATAATGAAAGTTCACTTGGCAGCTTCATACAGGTTCCCAGACCAGGGTAGACAGTTGATCTGATCAGAAGCTGCAGCAAGAATTTTTCCATACAGGGAGGCAGATGGAGACGGTGACCAGGTAAGATCTTGTTTTACAGCATTCCTGGACATCATTCACTTTAGGAGCCAGCCAGTCAGGCATCCTCCTGGTCTTCCTACCTTATCATGAAGACTTAGAAATGTTTTGGCTTTATGATCAGATAACAGTGTCAGCTAGTCTTGAAGGTGGTCAGTGACCTTCTGCAGTAGAAGTATATGTTAAAAAAGAAGGGATGGGATTCAAGATGGTGATGCTATTGTTTTCTGCCCCCCATAACCAGTTGACATGTTCATGCTCAAACAATATTACCTGGTACTCATAGGTGAAGGCTTTAGAGCCATCTATTGGGATGTAGCTTTCATCCCAACCATACACACATCAGCAATAAATTACACAATACATTTTATTAATGCAGGAAGGTTTAAAAGAACAGAAAGCAGTACAATTTCCCACTTTCCTGGCAAAGGGTAAAGCTTAGAGGAAAAATACCCCACAAAAGAAAGATGATCTACATGACTGATAACTTACTACTTATTGAATAACAGATCAGTTATACTAACTTAATAACCAGGGATATATCTGTAGCATTCCTTGTGATCTAGGACATAAGTGTCACTCTGGGAGATGATTAGGATGTTTAAAATCATTAGTTCTGTATGACTGCTTCAGGCATTTGAGAAGATTCTTGATTTCATAATGATATGTCTTGTTGTGAATCATTAAAACCTTGGAAACAAATCTATTGAGGGCTATAATCTTCAATTTTTCACTTGGTCCAACCTACAACAAAAGAAAAATAAAGACAGATCATTCCAACTATAGTATTTTGCATGCCAGTCTCACCTTTTTTAGAGGTAGGTTACAGGGGAGTTGGGGCAGACTATCATGGAAGCTCCCAGGAAGAGAAGCATATCTCAGTGCATGGAAGACTGTCCATCCACACAGAAACTATGACCACAGATGCTTCCACATTACAATCAGGTTCTTGGGGTTTGTATATGCTTCATCATATGTAGATCAGCTTTTTTTGCTAATCTGTGTCCAACACATGCTGAATGTTCCTACATGTTACATGAGTTAACAATTCCATATGCCAATGAGCTCTGTCAGTATAATTGGCTGCTTCAGTACAGTGGCCCCTGAAGTTAGAGAATACCATGGTTGGCCAATAGCCATTTCAGTTTATCCCATATCTTTTGACATCCTGAGATATAAATAAAGTAATGGCCAATACATACTAAGTTGAAGAAATATTCTTTCACAGCAGTATAGCTAAAGGGGAAAGATGGCTACTAGAATAAAGAATCTATCACAGGTTATTAGGAAGGGCTACATCATTCAACCACAATTCCCATTCTGTGGTGGTAAATGGAGTTACTGCATATAGCCTGCCCTCTGAACCTTTTAGAGGCAGAAGACCACAGACCTAGCAGTCCCTGAGATTATGAACTTCTGTGTAGGTATTGCTCCATGTCAGGAAAACTTTTCCATGAGCCACTCCCACAGTGAAGAGGAGGAACAATGCAGAAGTGCTAAGATAAATGCTTAATGAGAGTAGCAAGGGAAAAATCCTCATTCTGTAATAGCACTGTAGTGGTTTGATGTTCTCCTGCCAACATCAGCCCTGGCTTAGATAGCTTTCCAGGAACAGAATACCAAATGTCTCCTTAGGTGATGGGGACTAAGTTGGGAGAAACAAAATATGTAGGAATCTGTATGTTTACACAGAGCAAAAGAGAGATTGTCTGCCCCTTCCTGAAGTATAGCAGATTGGTGATGGTCAACTAAGCAGGCCATTGTCTGAAAAAGAAGGCAAGAGCTATCATAATGCTGGCTGTAAGGCCATGCTGCACAGGGCATAAAGAATCTAATATAGGGCTGGATCTCTTTTTTCTTGAATCAGCTATGGTAGTTCCTAGTTGGAGGACTTGTGATTGCAGCAGGAGGCTTGAACCCCTCTGCTTTAGGTCTAGTCCTCCATCTAGGGTTGGGGTTTTCATTGTTTACCTGTGTAGAGTAAGTTTGTGAATAGATCATGGGTGACAGTAGCCTGTGGTAAAATCAGTATTTAAAGAGACCCATTGCTTCAGTCTGGAGGATCATCACCTGAAGGTCCTATCAGGAACACAGTCTTTTATTAAACATGGACATTTAGTTTGCTTTATTTACAGAGCAGGGATTTTTTTTTTCAGTCTCCAATGGTGCCTAGATGACATCACTAAGCAAGAATGCCAGTTAAAAAGAAATCCATGCAGAATCCTAAAGATAACAGATCCTATAGATAAAGATGTTGGTGCTCCTCAAGAAGAGGCAAGCTTGACTATATCAGCAGCTTCACAGGCCTCAGTTACACAGAGGCAATTCTGTTGCTATCTCTACAATCCCATGGTTTTGAAGACAGGGCCATGATTACTGCATTCCTATCAAAGGAAACAGTTGTCTAAACATACCTTCTAATTTAGTGAAGCCTTGGATGGTTGAAGCATGATGTGCTCTCTTAATAGTAAACTCTCCCATTACATCTGCTTCTGTGTCCATACAGGTTAAAGTATATTTATGTACCTCTGATGTGCAAGTAAATTGGCCACCTGGCTACTGCATACATGGACTGCCCAATTAGCCCAGTTTATGTTTTGATGATTTCAGACAGATACCAATGTGGAAAGTCCCAGTTAGTGGCAAGCAAGTCCAAGTACTTAATTGAAAAATGGAGGATCTTGATGATTTCTTAAGTGGTCTTGGGTCCCTGGTACCTGTACTTTCACTGCATCTCTTCCTTTGTATCTGATGGCTTTTGTACTTCTAATAACACAGATGACATCTTCATCATTTCTTTAGGTAGGGATGTAGGTGAATATACTTGCATGTACCACACTTGTAGCTCAGCTCCCTTAGGTGGCGAGGAACAATTGAAGTCCTAAGTGTTGTTCTAGGAGAACCCCCTAGGGGCAGTTTCTAAGATACTTCGTTGTTCAAGATGCCATAGGGACATCAATAGAGTTCTTTGAACACAGCCCAGCTATCTGTAGCAACACAGGCATGAGCTTGTGGTTAAGGACCATCCATGCAGCACATCAGTCCGCCCACTACTTTGGCCACTGCCTGTATCAATACATATGACGTCAGGATGTAAATGAACTGCTAAGATTCCCCAGGTCCGGAATTGCCTCTAGCTGCTGCCATCAGAGCAACTGCAAACACCCTTCCCTATACAAACTTTTGAAGCACTGGGATTAAAAGTGCCTGTTCCACGTTGTATGTGGTTTCCTTGTATGTTATGGGTCCCAGGAGAGCTTGTAGCTTCTCTAATAAATGGCTCCAGTGACAGGAATCTTGTGGATTAAGACATGTGTGCCACTTTTGTAAAGGACCAAAGAACAGGCACTCTTTGGCTTAGCAGACATGCCCTTTCTCCAATCACCAATGGAAAGAGAATTCTGTACTTGTTCAGGCAAGGTGGTTGTCATCCTTCAGTTTGCTGTAACACCAGGTATATTGCCGACATCTGCTTTTCAATGGAGATGTACCTCTTTTCTGCTACCTTCCATAAATGTGACCGAAATCCCATTGGACTGGGTCTCCCATTTTGCCCCTGCCTCAAATTCCTTCCAAATACCTGAGGATAACTAGTCACCTCCAGTTCACAACTTACACCTGGCATCAGAACATCCAATGCCCGTTCTTGTTTCACTGGAACTTGGCCTTTTGGAACACCTCCTTCTGCTGTTCAAGAGACTAATCCCAGGTGGCACCCTTTTTTTGCTGGTGGTATAGGGCTTTTAATGCTCAAGCTACACCTGCAACAGAGTGTCAACGCCCCAGTAGCCTGAGAAAATCTTGCAAATCCTTTACTGTAGTGGAGGTGCAATTGGCCTACATTTTATCAATATTTGCTATGAGCCTAACTTCTGTCTTTCCAGACCAAATGACACTTAGAAATGTGACTGGGTGCTGCATCTTGTTGGCATTCAGTTCTCTCATCCACAATGGCAAAAGTCATTGCAATAAAGTAGCATATTATCAATGGTAATTGTAAAATATGGAATTCTGTGTGTATTATTTATTTGAAAATAAAACAAAGGCTGAAAAATAAGACACATCTTCTCATAGTGATCAAAACAATCACTTGCTTTTTTCCATTTTTTTTTCCTTTCTTTAGACTAGGGCATCATATATTTTAAATTTGGAGAAACATGGATCATTTCACACCTGGGAAGTAAATTTTGGTGATACATACTTTTTAAAGCCTAAAAATCCTCCTCTTTGGGTTTCCATTAGACTTGCAAAAATGTAACTTTGTTCCAGATTTTTTTGTAGATGACAGTATGTCTTTTTTTTTTTTTTTTTTTTAAGGTTTAGACTCTGGAGACTCTGGGACTATACTAACACGGTGGCCTGTTTTATATGAGGTGAGATTTTGGCTTCAGTCATATTCATGACTTTGATCTTGCATTCTTCCCTTTAAAGTAGTCCAGTGAGTTTGAAACTTGAATATTTCAAAGACTTGGGATTTCTGCAAATAACTTTTATTTCAGTATCAGATTTTATTTTATTTTTTTTTTTTTAGTGATAAAAGGTAAATGCTTTAACCTTAATTCTTTCTTTAATCAAAGAAAACTTCCTCAATCAAAGAAACCAAATAAGGTTTCTGGTTGATTTACTTTTTCAAGTGGTAATGAGTCAGCATTTTCTGAAAGAATAAGTCAGCATTATTAGAGCCAGCTTTTACACCTATAGAACTTAAAACTGCTATAATAGTACTCAAAACAGGAAGAATTTGTATTATAACAATTTTATCAACTAATTTCCCCATCTTATTGAATAATAATGGATTTGATGTTCAAAATTCAGATGCTGAATATAAAATAGAGAGTATGAAACTTTGTAGATTAAATATAAATATATTGAAAATATGCCAAAAACATAAAAATAGGTAGTATTGTTTTGAATTCTTTTCTGCTCTAAAGTATTACTTTCATAATCTCTTGATCATAACACTATTCCACAATAATGTCTATGTTATGGATGAAAATTTAAATGTGTCCTGGAAAAGATTTACATTTGGAAAATTCTTCCTTGCCAAGATAATTTAAGCCCATAGTCAATTCTGTCACATTGGAAGGAATTCAGAGAGAAATTTCTTTGAACCGAGTTTGGGCTGCTCTAGGCTGAGAAAAGGGCATAATTGCATACTTTGGGGCAGTATTTGCTAGGCTTTGTCCTCTGGAGAGAAGGTAAAACTGATACCTTGCAGGTTTCTTATTTTACTTCTGTAATTTTGATGTGTCCATTGTTGTTTTGATTTCTCTAAGTGTAGAGTCACGCCAGCTTAGTTACATTCTCACAAAGAGTGCAATTCAGGCAGCTCACCAGACTCCTAAACTCAACCATGGTGATTAAATTTTGACCACTTTCTTCTGTAACCATTTATGCTTAAGCCTTTTTTCCTCAACAAAACTTCTTTTTTTTTTCTTCTGTGAGCATTCAAGGTTATGAAAACAGTGTCTGGATCACATTTAGGTCCACCTTGCTGTAAATTGCTCAAGGATAATGCTGTATTCCTGTACAAAGTTGTCAGCATTTATGGCTCTCTCCACAAACAATTCTTTCATTACCTCCTTGTAATCTCTTAATGGTTGTGGCACATTCGCCCATGGAATGACCTATTCTTCTCTACTAATGATAGATTCTCTCTAATGATAGAGGAAAGAGGTTTACCTTGGCTTTTAGACTGCAGTCTGGGAAGGAGCTTGGTTTGTAGGGAGGGCATCATGGTGGAAGCGCTGTTGGATGCATTAGGAAGAGAAGGAGACAAAGGAGGCTGGACACTTTATAACACCCTCTCTTCGATTTCTACAAGAACTGATTCAGTCTGACAGGAAAGACATTAATCTCTCTTAAAGATCTTGCCTCCCAATACTGCTATATTGGCAACTACATTCCAACAGAAGTATTGGTGGGGCAAATCCTATACAAACCTTGACAACATCTAACACAAAAATCTGATTTAGCCTTTTGACAAGTGTATCAGTCAAAGTTCCATTAGGAAACTGGAATCACTAGGACTTGTATTTATAACAAATAGTTGACCTATGTAATTACCAGGGTTGGCTAGACAAGCCTGAAGTCTGTACAGCAGGCTGGAAACGCCTGGGCAGTAGCCAATGTTGCTGCCCAGAGGCAAAATTTTTCTTCCTCTGAGAAACTGTGGATCTGGCTTTATTAACGGCTGTTCTTTAATTAAATCAGGTATATCTGGATTATGAAGGATATTCTACTATACATAAAGTCAACTAATTATAGAGATAAATCTTATCTATAAAATATCTTCACAGGAATGAAGTTCATTGCTGGGCCTAGTCAATTAAATAACTGATAGATTAAGTAACAGCCTACTCAAGTTGACTCCTATAAGTGATCATTACAACAATTTTGCTGCAACGTTTGATAACATATAGGTTACACGAGCAACGTAAGTCCACTGCCAGACCCAGGCCCCAGTGGGATTGCTTTAAACAGTGGAATGAAGTCCAGGATAAAGTCTTGATTTACTTTTAAGGATTTTTTCTTCATTTGGTAAAACTTATTTAATATGTATGATGTATGTGATGGTTAATTTCACATGGGGTAAGTGTTTTCCAGAGAGCTGGCCCAAACATTTTTTTTTAGATTTATTTATTCATTTGAAAGACAGAATTAGAGAGGCAGAGGCAGAAGTAGAGAGAGAGAGACACACAGAGAGAGAGACACATAGAAAGAGAGACAGAGAGAGAGAGAGACAGAGACAGATGAAGAGGTCTTTCATCCTCTGGTTCACTCCCCAAGTGGCCACAACAGCTGGAGCTGCTCTGATCTGAATCCAAGAGCCCTTAGCTTCCTCCAGATCTCCCACATTGGTGCAGAGGCCCAAGCACTTGGGCCATTTTCCACTGTTTTTTCCAAGCCATAGTAGAAAGCTGAATTTGAAGTGGAGCAGCTGAGACTTGAACCGGTGCCCATATGGGATGCTAGAACTGCAGGTGGCAGCTTTACCTGTATGCTGCAGCATTGGTTCCCTGGCCAATCATTTCTGAAGGAGTCTGGAAGGCTGCTTCTGGAATATATTAACATTTGAATTAATAGGATGAATAAAAAAGAATGGCTTCACCAATGTGGGCAAGCATCATAGTATTAATCGAAACCTAGATAACACCAGAATGCAAAGAGATATAACAAATTGATATAAGAGTCAAAGTGGTAATTTGTAGGGAATACAACATGCAGCCATGAATGAGTATCATGCTGTTCTACATGAGTTTAATGCCTAAGGAAGTATTTTACATTTTCTTCATTAGATGAGTAGAAATTAGTATTTCCTCAACTTCCATAGATACCCAGTTTCTTAAGAAATTGGAATCTATGTGAACCCCAGAGCATAGTAAGTCATAGCAGGAAATGACTGCACTCCGCAGCCAAACCAAAATGATACCCTGAAATAGGATGCAAATGTCCTAATTCACTGCTTAATCCATTATACGGTACCCACTGCAGCAACAATGTCTGTAAATTTAGTTACATATTTATTTTGAAGGAGACACACACACACACACACACACACACAGAGAGAGAGAGAGAGAACTTCCACCCACAATAGTATATTTCCCAAATGCCTGCAATAGCTATAGCTGGGCCAGGTCAAAGTCTAGAGCCCAGAACTCAATCTGAGTCTCTTATGTGAGTGTCAGGACATCACCTGCCACCTCCCAGTTATGCCTCAGCAGGAAGCTGGAGTTGAAAGTGAAGTGGGACTTGAAACTGGGTGCTCCAATATGGGACACAGTTGTCCCAAGTAGCATTTAAGCACTTTGCCAAATGCCTGCCCCAAGTGCTCTACATTAATTTAATCATTTGTTTGCATGAAAAAATGAGGAAAAACTCATTTAAATGTGCAGGAATGAAAAAATACAGAGGATGAGAATGTGTGGTATTTTGATTAAAATTAATACATACAAATGAATTCTGTCTTATTCAGTTACATTCATAGAATAATAATTTTTCAGAGTTATAGAAACCCATAATGACCTTATTTTAACAGCTGTACATAATTTTACCTCATGGATTTACAATATTTATTTAACCTTCACCATTTTTAACATGTAGTTTGATGCCAGCTATAAATAACTGAAAAAATACATTTCTGCATGAATCACATTTGTATTTCAGATTATTCTCTCAAGATGGATTTGTGGAAGTGGTATAATTAGGTTGAAGCATAAGAAAATATTTGTAATATTTGATGTCCATTGTAAAATAAATTTCCAGAAAAATTCAAAAAAGAGCTTCATAACAATGTCTAACGGGAGATTTTTTTGCCATATCAATTTGTCTTTCAAATTGTTTAGGATTTTTACTCACAAGTCATGGTGTGATGGCCGGTGCCACCACTCACTTGGCTAATCCTCCACCTGCAACGCCAGCACCCCGGGTGCTAGTCCCAGTTGGGGTGTCGAATTCTGTCCTGGTTGCTCCTCTTCCAGTCCAGATTTCTGCTGTGGCCCAGGAAGGCAGTGGAGGATGGCCCAAGTCCTTGGGCCCTGCTCCCACATGGGAGACCAGGAGGAAGCACCTGACTCCTGGCTTTAGATGGGTGCTGCGCTGGCCATAGCGGCCATTTGGGGGATGAACCAACGGAAGGAAAACCTTTTTCTCTGTCTCTCTCACTCACTGACTAAATCTGCCTGTCAAAAAGGAAAAAAAAAAAAAGACATGGTGTGGTGAGAATGCTGAAATCCCCTTTTGTTGTTCCAAGGGTGCAGACTCAGAAGAGCGAAATTTAATTTCTGTTTTTTCACTTCTTTGTGACCTTGACAATGTTTTTTCTAGTTTTTCACATTTAACTTGAAAGTAATACTTACTTTCTTGCCTGGTTAACAGAATATTGTATTAGTCAAATATTTACATGATTTTAGAAATGCAAATTACTATAATAATTATTAATTTAATTAGAATAAAACCAAGGGGCAAGTGCATCATAATCTACCCCTTGGGGATTTGGGAATATGCTATGAAATTTATGAAAATCAGATACACTCTCTGCCTTGCGGCGCCGGCACACCGGGTTCTAGTCCCGGTCGGGGCACTGGATTCTGTCCCGGTTACCCCTCTTCCAGGCCAGTCCTCTGCTGTGGCCCGGGAGTGCAGTGGAGGATGGCCCAGGTGCTTGGGCCCTGCACCCCATGGGAGACCAAGAAAAAGCACCTAGCACCTGGCTCCTGCCATCGGATGAGCGTGGTGCGCCGGCCGCAGCGGCCATTGGAGGTTGATCCAACGGCAAAGGAAGACCTTTCTCTCTGTCTCTCTCTCTCACTGTCCACTCTGCCTGTCCAAAAAAAAAAAAAAAGAAGAAAATCAGATACACTATACACTTGATTTTGTACTATCAGGAGAAAATACTTACGTGTTGTTTGAAATCTTTGGGTGGATCCCATTTTCTTGCATGCAGAATTGCTTTAATTCTCATTTTTATTTGAGAAGCAGAGAAAGAGCAGGGAGACAGAGAGAAAAAGACAAACAAAGAGAAGTCTCATTTGTAAGTTCGCTGTCTCAAAAGACTCCAGTGTCTTGGGTAGGTCCAGAGCAAAAGCAGGAGTCAGAGACTCAACGCTGGTGTCCAACATGGGTGTCAGGAACCCGATTACTTGAGGCATAACTTGCTGCCCCAGCCCACCCCACCCCCACCAGCAAGGCCTGCACAGAAGCTAGAGTCAGGAGCGGGAGCCAGGAATTAAATTCAACTACTCCAATGTGGCACACTGGTGTCTTAATCACTAGACTAAATGCCTGCTCCCAGAATTTGCTCATTTTTGTCTTTCACATTGCATTCTTTAAGTGATTCCAGTATATAAGACCTAGTTTTATACTGGGAAAGATGATGTTATCCAACTGCTGTATTTCCTTTTGAAAAGGGGATATATAGCCAATATATGAAAGCCAAACATAAATTTTATATGTATATATGTGTGTTTACATAAAGCATATATGAATGTGATAGGTGGTAAGAAAAGATGTTTCACATGAAAAAAGTGATATTAGTGTTATCCATTTAAATTGTATATTCTCTTTGATGTCAAAAATATATTTCCCAAGTTACTAAAAAGCAAATGATAAGAAAGAAATAGGTGGGTGGTTTTCTATGCAGCAGAGCAAAATAACAAAGAGAATGCTGGAGCTTGTCCCATTGAGGTTATAGGAGAATGGCTAAGTGTGAAGAGAAGGAAAATATGAGAAAGGGCTCCAAGCACCTGGTGGTGGGACTAGTGAGGAAACCATACGGAAAGGAAGCAAGGAGACAAGGCAAGGGTGAGGAGAAGACAGCAGGGAGGGGAGAGTTCCTTCTGAAGGGCAGAGATGGAGTGCTGTGTTATGAAGAAGTGTTGCCAGAGGTCAGCCCAGAAAGTTGCAGGAAACAGACCTTGGAGATAGGAACAGATGACAAAACACAGTAGGAGTACAAGGAGTAGCACGGGAAACCTATACTACTATAATAGGATAGAGTAGAGGAAACACAGAAGACCAACCAGAAATATAGTAAAAAATAAAAGTATAGGATTTGATAAAATGGATGTAAAAATGACAATAAGGGTGTCAAAATCTAAAAAGCTGAAATTTTAATTATTAAATTTCGAGTGAAGAGAAGTCAGAAACACTTTAGTGCAAGTTAATTAAAGTAGAAAAAACTGGTTTACTATAACGAAGAAAATTTGTTTCCGTGAAGGACATGACAAGGGGATTTTAAATTTATTGTAAGGTAAGAGCTTACCAGAACCCAGTCAACGTTTTTGTTAACACATTCTAGGAATATTCAAATATATACCATCAAGGATGCAAGATGTGTGTTCATGGAGATGGGATTAGGAGGAGACACATCGATTTATGAGTGCATTTGTCGGCCTCCAGAAATTTAAAGTGACATACTTCACAAAGAAAAGGCAACAAAGAAATGAACTATCTCTGTGTGTTAGTTGTGACCTTCAGGGAAAACCCCGGGGTGAAAAGGGAGCTCAGTGGGCATGGGGACAGCCTGACCATTTAACACTGCAAATAAGAATCCCAACCGGGAGCAGTCTGAAAGGTCCCACACGGGAAGTTAAGATGCCTTAAGAAACTCATTATGAGCGATAAGAAATGTATCATGGAGAAAAAGATGTACTTCTAATCAAAGGCAAACACAAAAGCCTGGCCTGAAACTTTGAGCATTTCTACCAGCTGTTCAGCTCTTCGCTCTCAGTTCTACATTCAACCTCTTACAGGACTGGGGCTGGCAGACTGCAGAATTTACCTCACACCAAGGATGCCAGAGGAGCACAAGGATGGAGGAGGAGGCAGAGATTGCTCCTCTCTATGTGCCCTGTCCACCTCCTGCTCCTATGAGCATGGTGTCTGCAAAGCCTTTCCCCCATACAGAGGTTGTTTCTTCCTGCAGCAGCATCAAAAAGTAGTTTGCAGTTTTCCCTGCATAATTAGGAACTTTAGACCTGGGTGGGCAGTTCTTAGCTATCTCATGAATTAATTTTGGTTAAAAGAAACTAACTTAAATATTAAAGTTTCATTTTAAATAATATTAAATATAGAGAGATTCAGCTCCATTGACAATAGATGCTGCAAACTTGACAGAAAGAAAATCATCCAAAAGCAATTTTAGATTAAAAAAAAAAAAAGACAAAACTAAATGCAGGGACAGGCGTTGTGGTGTAGCAGGTTATTCTGTTGCTTGGGACTCTCACATCCCATGGAGTGCCAGTTCAAGTCCTTGCTCATCTGCTTTTGATCCAATTTTCTGCAACTGCACACTGTGAGGGAAACAGCATGGTCATGGCTCGAGTAGTTGGGTTCCTGCCTTCCATGGGGGAGACCTGGATAAAATTCCTGGCTCTTGGCTTTGTCTTGGCCCAGCACCCCCGCTTTTGTAGGCATTTGAGAAATGACCCAGTGTATAGATCTGTCCCTCTCTATCTTTCCCTCTTTCTGATACTCATCCTTTCAAAAAATAAATAAACAAGCAAATAAATAAACCCTTAGAATAACTTGTATTGAAAGGACATAATAGAATCTCCAGATATGTTATGTAAGACTAAGACAAGCAGCAAAGGGGAAAAAGGGGAGAATTTGTACCACAAAAATAAAAGGAGCAACAAAACTGAATAGTATGCAAGGAGACAGTTAAGTATTGATATGATTTTAGTAAAAATTATCAAGCCACATTACCTCAATCATCTTTGCCCTCAGATTACAAAATATATACAATTTGTCAACAAATAAACCAAAAAAATTCAAAAATTAAGAAAAAATCAGGACAATGGCATGGATATTGGATAAATAGCCAAAAAAGTTGATTTAAGAAAGCTTCTGCTGTTGCCCTGGTGAAGAAAATGGAAATAGGTCACTTGAATAACTACCTAGTCAGGTGGGTGTGTGTTTGGTTGAAGGAAAACAATAAAGTTATTGAATAAAGAATCAATAGTAATAAACAGTGAAGGTTCCAACATTGCTTCACAGGATCTGCTCTTGGTTTTGTCCTACTCCTCATTTTGCTTTAAATCAGTGATGCCAATTCTTCTGCTAAAGACCATCATGAATATACCTGTTGTTGAAAATAAATGGGTATATTTCTCGCTCCATGAGTGAGGATGGTCATTTTGAGGACTTCTATTATAGGATTTAGGATTTGGCTCAGTAATTTTGGGAGAAGTCTAAAAGTGGGATTTTCTCTGCATTGGGTGTTGTCAGGAAACATGGCAACTCTGTGAGCAGGTACCTCAATCTTTAGTTATGAAGATAGAAAACTAGCAGAGAATAGAGCCACAACTGTTCAGTAAGAAGCAACAACTCACATTAGCCAGGAAAAGATGCTTTATGAGTGGCACATTGACCTTGTTTTGTTATCAAACTCTCAGAGTGACCTTGTCTGATGTCACTGTTCTCTGAGATGGCTTATGATCACCACGAGATTAGTGGTTAACGGTGAGCATCAGATCAATTTCCTTGTCTTACAAAGATTCATTTAAATAAATACTAAGAAGTTAACTTAATTAAATTTGTTGATGACACCAAGTCAGACAAATATACTCAGGTATAATTAAAAATGAAAAGAGAAAAGACAATGTATACTCTAGAGATAAAATGTAGGTTAGAGATCACAAAACATGAAATTGCCTTTTGTGGATAAGGACATAAAGGTCTAGAGCAACTCATGATGTATCCGAGCATTAGAGTAAATCCACATGAAAAATAAGAAACTTAATTCTTTCTGTTCAAAGAGAGAAAACTATTCCCATTTTGTTAGATCAATTATTCATAAAACTTATAAGCATTCTGTCTTCTAAAGGGTAAATAAACTTTAAATAGATCATTGACTAGATTTATAACCAATGATTTTGTTTCTTAAGGACTCAAGGACCTGGGAACCATTTTTGTCAACCATCCTCATCAAGAAAGTTGATGCTCCAATCATTCTGTTCTGGTGAGAAGATAGGAAGCGCACTTAGCACCTCATACCACATTGCAAAACTACCTGTTATCATAGAGATATGAGAAGTCAATTTTTACTTGTGTAATGTCAATTAACTAATACAAGTAATCACCTCAATAACTAGGTGATTTTAGGATGATATTGGTGTGACAAATGGTACTGTCAAGGACTTATATGGGAGGATTAACTACTGTTCATATCAAGAACATGTATGCAATGAATAATATCTGCTTGGTAGTGCAAAAAGATTTATTTACATCTTGGCAATCTCTTCAGCAGGTTGCCTGAGATGTGGATCACACTCTGGTTTATGTTTATGAAAAAAAATAGAATTACTTTCTCTTTTATCTTTGTGGAATGGTTTTCTGTGTTGGGAGGGTTGGGTATTTTGTTTTTAATTGTTTCCCCAATACAAGTAAGAGAGTAGTGATGAAGATGGAGTGCTTATTCAGTCACCCAGTTTCCAGCAGAGTTCTTTCTAGGCTACTAACTGAAGGATATCTAATTAGATATGAGTAGTCATCATTAAAACTATGTGTAGAGGAGCCTGGGCTGAAACTAGGAATATTATAAAGGATAAATGTAGATACCATTATTTGTTTTAATGGACATAATAACATTTAGTTTGCACATGAATTTAAATGTGTCAGATAGGAGGAAACTGATTTAAAGTTACAGGATAATAGAATAAGAATAGTATCTTGCTCCCATTTGAAGAGTTGTGAGTAGAAAGGTCCCTGAAGATGGGTTAAGTTTAAGAATATATAACATTGATTCCGGATCTCCTTACTATATTTTGTCCTGAAATTGCCTATACATGCTCATGAAATTCTAGAGCATCAGCCACATAGTCCAGCAGGTGGGAGGCTGTTTAGGGGAGGATTGATGTTTCTACCACCACTATCTGTGCCACAATGACATTTGCTTAGATACAGGCCATGCAGTCTTGATGCAGGATGTGTGACTCACTATTACTGGCCCGTCTTGATGCTCAAATGACCAACTCCCCTCCAGTGCAATGACTGTTAGCATATACCCTTCCTTTCCTTATGAAAGGTAGAAAGGAGAGAGAGAGGGAGGGAGAGGTGAGAGAAGAGGAGAAGGAGAGTAGAGGGAGAAAGATCTTTTATTTCATTCCCACCCCAAGTACCAACAGAAGTGGGACTTGGACAGGCTGAATCTGGCAGCCTAGAACTCTATGCATCTAGATCTCCAGTGTGTGAGTGTTAGGGACACAAGACACCCTTTATTGGATGCAAATATCCCAAGCTGTGCTTATCCTGTTGCAACAAATGCCCACCTATTTCCTTTCTTAACACAAGGGACCCTTATGGTACCTGGCTCTCTTTCTTTCTATTGATTCTTGAGAATTCATTGGCAGTATAGAAATAGTTACATCTTGCTGCTCAGTAAGAGAAGGTCATGAGTATGTGCAAAATTTGGGAAATACATTACTATATCATTTTATCACAGTTTCATCTGCCTTGGAAAATTCATGGGATTATTCTGAGAAACAAATGATGAGAAAATAGCACATATGGATGGCAAGATCTGAATAAAAGATGTTATAAAAGCCTGATAATTCAGGTGGTAGAGGGAGGCTAAAATAGACATAATTAAAATAGATAAAACAAGATTATTATAGCAAACAATTTTATTTTGACAACTATTTTGTGATCTGTAAAGTAAAATAATGCCAATTTCATTTATTTAAAAAGAAAGATCCATCATTAAAAAACTCTCCTTCAAATGTACATCCTTTGAATTTCACAGCATGTTTGAAGCCTTGTTTATGCTATACATTGCTAAGATTTCTTGTATTCTAGTTTTCTTCATCCTGAAAGAAAGGAGGAGGGTTTTCCAAATTAGAGGAATGCATTGAACTATAAACAGAAGTATTGCATATGTTTGGAAAATGTTGAAGCAAAGTTTTTCTTTGATCAACTGACTATTATAAACCTCTAAGGAAATCCATATGCCCTTTTAAAGAAAGGAGTTTGGATGAAGTTGGCCTACAAAGCTCAAAATGTGCTTTTTTAGGGAAGTACAAGTGGTATCTTCTAACTATATAGCAATAATATGTTGAAAAAAAAATGAGGGTAGCCTCCAAGGGTGGAGTTCAAATTTTTCCCTATGCTATAATTGTGCATTTGAGGAAAACAAGAAAGACAAATAAAGAATGTCATAGACTAATATGACATAGGAGAACTAGAAATGCAGATGTGTGTGGGTTGTGTGAAGAAAAACCAATAAGAACGGGGTTTTGCAGTCTTTAATGTAATACAGATGGAGGCTTGGATATTGGGGCAAAATAACGAGTTTCCAGTAGGACAATAGAAGTTCGCCATGCCTGTGGCATATCCAGGTAAATGTCTAGAAATATGGAGTTCATAAAAGGAATTTTAGCTAGGGAAAATGATTCAGGAATTATTCTTTTAGGGGTGATACAAAAGTACTTGAATAGTATTTGTTATGAATTATAATTTGGAGGCTTCCAAGATATTAGATTAAAAAGTTATCTCCAAAGTATGCACTGCCTTTCCAAACTACATTTAAGTAAGAAAAAAAAAACTCAAAAAATTAAATATGTGGATAGTTTAAAACAAATAAACACACTATGTCACTGTTTTCACCAACATCTTTACCCTCAGAGTCAGGCAAAGTCAGGAATCCAATCAAATACTTTCTTGTCACTTTTCCTACTTTGTGGCCTAAATCCCTCTAGCATGTGATACTTCTTATGTCTTGTGTCTTCAGATAGAGCTCAGCTTCCCTCTTCCATATTGTGTTATCCCAAGCAGTCTCCAAGACTCCAAAGCTTTCCTGGACAGTCCTTCTACTCCATATATTCTCCATGAAAATCTCACATGTCTACTTCCTACACATAAGCTAAATCATCTCAGGAATTACGTGCTCATACTAACACAAACTACTGGAGTTCCATTTGTATCTTCTTTTTCCCAAAGCAATGATAAACACTTTTATTTTAAAAGCCTGATGACAATGTTTGACATTAGTTTGAACTCTTGTGCTCAAGCTAAACCTAAAAATAAATGCACTCTATTGTGGGGTCAGTTAACGTAGTTGATTATGAAAGTTATATAATTTAAAAAATTATAAATGATAAAAGAGTAAGAAATAAAACCAAGTGTCTGAAGATAACAACCGACACTTTTCTAGGTATATTTATTTTCTGTATCACTGCCTGTATCTTTATCTTCTAATAATTTCTCCCTCCATCATCAAAGTTGCCAAAAGTTATTGAGGACTTACATAAGTGTCTTACATGGGGTATCCAAATTAATATAAAAACAATCTCTTGCTGTAAGTGCCTTTGTTTTTATTTTGCAGTGGAGTAACTGAAACTCAGAGTAGTTAAGGAATTGCACAAAAACCAAGAGCTTTGCGAGAAGAAGGCTGTATGCCTGCACAGCTTGAATCCTGAACTTTAATACTGAGATTATGTAATATGATATGATATTTGTGCTTGTTGAAAATGATGAAAGGCATCTCATCATGAGCATATTTCACTCTCCATAACATTTGTGCTGTTTTTCTCCTAGGGAAAACTTTTTTACATTTTTTTTAACACTGGCTGTGGTGAAGTTGGCTTACTAACACACTTGGGACCATAATTACTTCACAATTAGAATGACCTTTCTTTCAGCCCTTCATTTGGAAAAGTTATATTTTTGTTACTCATACTTTTGTTCTTTGCCTGGTACTAGGAAACATCATAATTAGTAACCACAGAGTATTACATAGTATTTTTAGAACAACTTTGTACTCTAAATTGAGTTATAATGTCTTGTTTTGAGTAGCAGTGTCTGCAGTCACATTTTCTAGGTACAAAATATATTAAAAAGTAAATTTGAAGCTTTAAGACAGAGCTATACAAAACAAGTAGGCTGTGGGAACCATACTGATTTTTTATAAAAAATAAATGCATATAATAACTGGGGTTAGCCAGCTTCAGCAAATGAGAATATAGAACTTCAATTAAATTTCGATTTAAGAATAACAGTAAAAAATTAGTTTAAGTTCCAAATAGTGCATTAGACTTACTTATGATGCAAAAATCATTTTTATATGAAATGCAAATATAATTTGGCATCCTTATTTTACCTAAAAAAACCTACCTGGGGAATCTCCTTAGACTTAGATGAATATTTGTTTAATGAATTGAGTAGCTACAGAATCTTTCTTTTCAAAAATAATGTCCTTCTCCCAAAGCATCCTGTAACTTCTCACAGAGTAGTGCTGGGCAGATCTAACATCTTGCACTAGATCCTGTGGTGGCTTACAAATGACTCACACTACACAACTATGTGGTATGTCACATATGTGACTGCTCATACTAACAGCACAGAAGCACTTACTAAAGAATTCATTCATGTGGTTAAGTCAATATTTTCAGAGATGCTTCTAAAATTATTCTCCATGGGGCTGGCGCTGTGACACAGTGGGTTGAAGCCCTGGCCTGAAGCGCCAGCATCCCGTCTGGGCGCAGGTTCCGATCCAGCTCTCTACTCCTCTTCTGGTCCAGCTCTCTGCTGTGGCCTGGGAAAGCAGTGGAAGATGGCCCAAGTCCTTGGGCCCCTGCATTCACATGGGAGACCCGGAAGAAGCTCCTGGCTCCTGGTTTTGTATTGGCACAGCTCCGGCCATTGCGGCCATCAGGGGGATGAACCAGCTTATGGAAGACCTCTCTCTCTGTTTCTACCTCTCTCTGTAACTCTATATTCCAAATAAATAAAATAAATATTTAAAAAAATATTCTCCATGCCTTTTGGAGGTTCAGATGTGCTTTCCCATTGCAAGGCATTGAATTGCTGGAAGTGGGACTGGAAACTCTTTGCATGTATGCTTTCATTTGTACCACATTTAAATAGTACTTTATTTACTTACTCTCACTTAACTTTAATACTTTACTCATTCTCTTACTTTTTACCATGTTCATATAAATTTATAAGATATCTTAAATCATACATGGCAATACACCAGTATGGTGTAATATGAATTGAATCAGTACTACAAAGCTACCTTTTACTTAAGGCTATTGGCACTATAGGGAAACAATTTCAACAGACAATTTAATAACTAAATATTTGCCTCCCATGCACATTTCCTATGTTTATTCTATTGCATAGTCTTCTTCCCTTAAATATGGGCTGTCTTTGTAACAAGTTTTTTGACAATAGACTACTGTGAAAATGACACTGTGTGATGTCCAATGTAGATGGTAAAAAGCCTTTGTTTTTGAATATTTCCTTTAGGATGTTTCTGCTTGTAATCCAGTTGCCATGCTATAAGAAGCCACATGGAGATGATACCAAGTCTTCCTGTTGATGCCTCACAGAGGCAGCATTAATTTTAACTATGTGGGTGAGCCTCGCTGGACATCCACCTTAGTCAAGCCCTCTGATTCTTTCAGTCCTCACCACCATCTATTTCAAGCTACAGGAGATAAACTTAGTAAGACACCCAGAGTTTGCCTAGTCAACCCATAACACTGTGATAATAATATGTTGTTGTTTTAAAATGTGGGGTTGTTGGTTATTCAGCAACAGATAGCTAAAACATATGATAAGGAAGTAAGCAGATGAATCACGCATATGGGATGTTTTGTAGGGAAGCTGACACAGTTTCTTTAACAGGTCAATAGCAGGAAAGGAAAACAAAAGGAAGGAAAGTGCTCTATTTTAGAATGAAAGTGTCTTCTGAGACATTGCATCCAAAATTGTGTGGATCTTGTTTAGATACTAAATCAAACAAAACAACTGTTAAAAATATTTGCTAAGGCAAAATTTTGAAGAATTAGGATATGCGTACAGGTTACAGTAATCTTGGAAGGGGTTAAGACAATGATGTACAATAAAGATCTTTTTTTATAAATATATACAAAAGTAAGTGAGCAAAATGATGTGATAACTATCATTTACCTGAAAATTATTTATCAATGAGAGGGAGAGAAGAAGTGACAGTGCCATGTGAAACATGATACAAAGCTTTCTCACTATTCATTCTGATGAAGGTTACATGGTGATTCATAATTATAGTAGTTTCTCTATTTGAGAAATAGATAATAAATAATAACTGTGTCTAAAGCTATGCAAAGTGTAATATATATTTAGAAATATAGGAGCGGCAAGATGGCGGAATAGGGAAGGGAGCACACCGATAGTCTGGGGAGAGACAGTTTAATAAAAGTGGAGATACTGCAGGTTCAAGGAAGAGTAGGGGAAGATACAGCAGAGGAAACCCTTCCGGAACTGGAGATTCACAGTGGACCTGCGTGGAGAGCGTGGGAGCCCGCAGGTTGGGACACCAGCAGCAGATTCAACACACCAGCGCTGGAACGCGAGGTGAGCAGAACATCAATAGCCCGAATTACCAGCAGGGAAGCGGAAAGAGGAGACTAGAGCGAACAAGGCTTGAAACCCTGCGGGGAAAAGTTCACCAGGCTAACTAGAAGAGAGAGAGAGAGAGAGGGAAAAAAAAAAGTGACCCATACGGACACGAGTTTCTCTCTCTCCGCTCACCTCTCAAAGGCGAGCAAGACAAAGAGCAGGCGCCATTTTGGAATACGTCATAAGCAGGGCGACCTCGGGTCGGCACCGGCCCCGAGCCTAGCAGAAAAACCTGACTCTGGGTGGGAGGGCTGAAATAACAGGAGATTAGAACCTAATGAATGTGTGGTGCTAATGAACTGAGACTGTGAAAAAAGAGACGGTGGGGGAGAGAACTCATCACGAATTCATGTGAGTACTCTCCAGAGACGCTACAGTTCAGTAGCCTTGGCAGCCCAGTGGGAGACTACAGGAGAATCTCAGCCCACACAAAGGGCTGCAAAGATTCCCTCTCTGGTCCTTGGGAAAGAGTTTCCGATCTCTGGCTCCTGTGGGCATATCCTTCGCCTGCTAACCACCCCCAATTCCATTCAGCTGTGTGGAATTACTTCCCTTTTGAACCAAAAAAAAAAAAAAGTAACAGAGAGAGATTTACCCCGCCTAACCTGGGAGTGTCTCCTTTGACACACCCTCAACCCTGAGGAACCAAACAGAGCTATCAGGCCACACCCATCTCAAGCCTCTAAGGCTCCATCAAAAGCAGACAGTCCACTTAATCTAGAGTCATAGTATAACAAGAAAAAAACACCACAGTGAAGAAACCAATATGCCAAACAACAAACGCAAAAACCGAGGTAATAAGAACAAGGAAGACACTATGGCATCCCCAAATGAAAAAGACACCCCAATTCAAGATTACAAAGATGATGAGATAGAAGAGATGCAAGAAGCAGATCTCAAAAAATTGATAAGAACACTAAGAAGTACTCAAACACAAATTCTTGAACTACAGAAATCCTTAATGGACAAGGTAGAAAATCTCTCTCATGAAAATGAAATATTAAGGAGAAATCAAGCTGAAATGAAACAACTAGTAGAACATGAAACTGTGATAGTGACGAGAAATCATAATGAAGTGAAGAATTCAATAGATCAAATGAAAAACACATTAGAGAGCCTTACAAACAGAATGGGTGAGGCAGAAGAGAGAATATCGGACTTAGAAGACAGAGCACAGGAAACTATACAGTCAAACCAAAGACAAGAAGAGGAAATTAGAAATCTAAAACATATTGTTGGGAATCTACAGGATACTATTAAAAAACCCAACATTCGAGTTCTAGGAGTTCCTGAAGGCATGGAGAGGGAGAAAGGATTAGAATGCCTTTTTAGTGAGATAATAGCAGAAAATTTCCCAGTTTTGGAGAAGGACAGAGACATCCTAGTACAGGAAGCACATAGAACCCCTAGTAAACATGACCAAAAGAGGTCCTAACCACGACACGTTGTAATTAAACTCACCACAGTGAAACAGAAAGAAAAGATCCTAAAATGCGCAAGAGAGAAATGTCAAATTACACTCAGAGGATCTCCAATTAGACTCACAGCAGACTTCTCATCAGAAACCCTACAAGCTAGAAGGGAATGGCGAGACATAGCCCAGGTACTAAGAGAGAAAAACTGCCAGCCCAGAATATTATATCCTGCCAAGCTCTCATTTGTGAATGAAGGTGAAATAAAGACCTTTCATAACAAACAAAAATTGAAAGAATTTGTTGCCACTCGTCCAGCCCTGCAAAAGATGCTTAAAGATGTGTTACACACAGTAACACAGAAACACGGCCATCAACATGAAAGAAGATAAACGAAGGGAACCTCACAGCAAAAGATCACAGGGAATTCAAAGCATACATTTGGATAAAGGAATTATGGGACATGTACTCTATAGAATACTATACAGCAGTTAAAAACAATGAAATCCGGTCATTTGCAATAAGATGGAGGAATCTGGAAAACATCATTCTGAGTGAATTAAGCCAGTCCCAAAGGGACAAATATCATATGTTCTCCCGATCGGTGACAACTAATTGAGCACCAAAGGTGAAACCTATTGAAGTGAAATGGACACTATGAGAAACAGTAACTCTATCAGCTCTTGTGCTGACTGTTGTTGTACAATGTAATACTTTATCCATTTTAGTAATTTTTTTATTCTAGTACTATTGGTTGAACTCTGTGATTAACAAACAATTATTCTTAGGTGTTTAAATTTTAACTGAAAAGTGATCCCTGTGAAATATAAGAGTGGGAATAAGGGAGGGAGGAGATGTACAATTTGGGACATGCTCAATCAGAACTGCCCCAAATGATGGAGTTAGAATTGTGCCAGGGAATTCCAATACAATCCCATCAAGGTGGCATATACCACGGCCATCTCACTAGTCCAAGTGATCAATTTCAGCTCACAATTGATCACACTGATAGGTCTAAGAGTCAAAGGGATCACACAAACAAGACTAGTGTCTGCTAATACTAACTGATAGAATCAAAAAGGGAGAGAATGATCCAACATGGGAAGCGAGATACACAGCAGACTCATAGAATGGCAGATGTCCTAAATAGCACTCTGGCCTCAGAATCAGCCCTTAAGGCATTCAGATCTGGCTCAAGAGCCCATGAGAATATTCTAGGCATGGAAAGCCAAGACACTCTGGAAAAAAAAGAATACCTAAATGAAAGATCTCTGTGAGTGAGATCCCAGTGGAACGAATGGGGCCATCAAAGAAGGAGGTACCTTTCTCTGAAGGGAGGAGAGAACCTCCACTTTGACTATGACCCCGTCGGAATAAGATTGAAGTCAGCGAACCCTAAAGGCTTCCATAGCCTTGGCAACTCATCACTAGAGCCTAGGGAGATTACTGATGCCATAAACAAGAGTGTCAAATTGTTAAATCAACTTCAGGAGTCACTGTGTACTTATGCCTCATGTGGGATCTGTCCTTAATGTGTTGTCCAATGTGAAGTAATGCTATAACTAGCACTGAAACAGTATTTTACACTTTGTGTTTCTGTGTTGGTGCAAACTGATGAAATCTTTACTTAGTATATACTGAATCAATCTTCTGTATATAGATAATTAAAAATGAAAAAAAAATCTTGGTGTTAAATTGGAAATTGCCTAGAAAATTAATCAATTTTTTTAAAAAAAATATATCATGTAGGATCTCTGTCCTTAATGTGCTATACATTGTGAATTAATACTATAACTAGTACTCCAATAGTATTTTTCACTTTGTGTTGCTATGTGAGGGCAAACTGTTGAAATCTTTACTTAATATATAGTAAACTGATCTTCTGTATATAAAGAGAATTGAAAATGAATCTTGATGTGAAGCAAGGGGAGAGGGAGTGGGAAAGGGGAGGGTTGCGGGTGGGGGGAAGTTATGGGGGGTAGCCATTGTAATCTATAAGCTGTATTTTGGAAATTTATATTCTTTAAATAAAAGCGTTATATAAAAAATATATAAAAATGAAAATTATCTATAATTTTAGAAAATACTATTTATATTTAATTTCATAGGAGAGTTATGAGTAATTTGATATCAAATTGTCATTTCTTTTCCATTTATTTATTTATTTATTTATTTTTATAAGGCAGAGTTACATAAAGAGAGGGAGACACAGAGGGAGAAAGAGAGAGAGATAGAGAGAGAGAGAGAAAGGGCTATCTTCTATTCACTGGTTTACTCTCCAAATGGCCACAACAGCTGGGGTTGGGCCAGGCTGAAGCCAGGAGCCAGGAGCTTCATCAGCATCTTCCACATGGATTGCAAGAACCTAAGCACTAGTGCCCAGCAGGGAGCTATACTGGAAGTGGAGCAGCTAATGGCATTTTACCTGCTACAACATGACACCAGCACCAACGTTTATTTTCGATAGAATATATTGACAATATCATTCAAAACAAATTATATAAAATGTTTTATAGTAGATCTTGTTTCCCTTCTTAATTTCTTGTATTCCTTTCCATTCTGTTTGTACAGAATGATATTTAAGGTATATGCAAATGATTTCTACTTCTTGTCTTCATCTTATTTTCTACCCCATCTACTGTTTAGGTCCTTTTATATTATCTTTTTTTAAAGAATCATGATTTATGGCATTGGTACATGCAATCTTGATGGGATTGTATTAGAATCCTCTGCCTAGTCCAAGTGATCAATTTCAGTTCACAATTGATCACACTGATAGGTCTAAGAGTCAAAGGGATCACACAAACAAGACTAGTGTCTTCAAATACTGATAGAATCAAAAAGGGAGAGAACAATCCAACATGGGAAGTGGGATGCACAGCAGACTCATAGAACGGCAGATGTCCTAAATAGCATTCTGGCCTCAGAATCAGCCCTTAAGGCATTTGTATCTGGCTGAAGAGCCCATGAGAGTATTTTAGGCATGGAAAGCCAAGACACTCTGGCAAAAAAAAAATCCTAAATGAAAGATCTCTGCGAGTGAGATCCCAGTAGAAAGAACGGGCCACCAAAGAAGGAGGTACCTTTCTCTTAAGGGAGGAGAGAACTTCCACTTTGACTATGACCTTGTCCGAATAAGATCAAAGTCAGCGAACCCTAAAGGCTTCCATAGCCTTGGCAACTCATGACTAGAGCCTAGGGAGATTTCTGATGCCACAAACAAGAGTGTCAAATTGTTAAGTCAACAACAGGAGTCACTGTGTACTTACTCCTCATGTGGAATCTCTGTCCTTAATGTGTTGTCCAATGTGAATTAATGCTATAACTAGTACTGAAACAGTATTTTACACTTTATGTTCTGTGTGAATGCAAACTGATGAATTCTTTACTTAATATATACTAAATTGATCTTCTATATATAAAGATAATTGAAAATGAATGGAAGGGGAGAGGGAGTGGGAAAGGGGAGGGTTGCGGGTGGAAGGGAAGTTATGGGGGGAAGCCATTGTAATCCATAAGCTGTACCTTGGAAATTTATATTCATTAAATAAAACCTTTAAAAAATAATAATAAAAAAAAGAAAATGAATCTTGACGTGAATGGAATGGTAGAGGGAGCGGCAGATGGGAGGGGTGCAGGTGGAATGGAAGTTATGGGTGGGGGGGAAGCCATTGTAATCCATAAACTGTACTTTGGAAAATTATATTTACTTATTAAAAGTTTTAAAAAAGATTTATGATTTATTTGATAGATAGAGATAGGTAGAGGGGCGGGGGGCAGGGAGATAGAGAGAGGGAGAGAGAAAATCTTCTATCAGCTGGTTCATTCCCCAAATGGCTGCAGCACCTTGATCTGGGCCAAGTCAAAGTGAGGAATGAGGAACCAGGAGTTTCATCCAGGTCTCCGACTTAAGTGCAGGGACCCAAGTATTTGTGCCATTCTCTGCTGCATTCCCAGGCAAAATAGTAGGGAGCTGAATCAGAAGTGGAACAGCCAAGACTTGAACTGGTTCCCATATGGGATGATGGCACTGCAGGCAGAGGCTTAACTTTTATGCCACAGTGCTTATGCCTTATATTGTCTGTTTACTGAATGAGTCTTTATTTTATTTGATCAAATATCTCTTTGAAAGCCATGAGGGATTATTAGATAGACATCATTTATGTAATACACATTACAAAATCTATATTTAATTATGTTTTGCATAGCAGGATGATTGTAGGTATTGTAAACCTAAGTAAATTCTAAAATATTAAATTAATTACATACCACTAACTAAAGCGTTACCTTATTCTGTTTCTGTGGCTATGGTTCTTTGCATTTTTTCCCTAGGTAGATGAAAACTTTTTGTGTAGGGATGTAGTTAACACCATTTCTTTCAAAGATTCATTAAACATAAAGGAAAAGGAACAGTATATGAAAATGTCAGAGTGATCTCAAAGCACAAATTTCACAGTGAGCTCTTCATTTTAAACTGTTTTTGAGCTCTTCATTTTAAATAGATATTTTTACAAATTTATAAATAATTGTACACATTTTTCTCATGAAAGGTCCTTTTATAAATGTGAAAGAAGCCTAAGAATCCCAAATTAAATTCATTTTAAATCATGGAATAAGGAGTTGAACTGGACTTAAAGTAGTCAGTAATAAATGAACTCAGCTTGATGTAGGCTGCTTTGTAAGAATCACTAAAATCCTTCCAATGTTCCTGCTGTGACCTGAAGTCTTACAAAAAATTCATTCTTGTCAAATAGTCCTAAGAAGAAATGACTGCTGTGAATATACAAATATTAAATTAATTACTGAGTTGCATTATTAAAGCTTTGATGGACCCTAATATTACCTTAGGTTCTTTGGTAAAGGCCTAGAATCTGGAATCTTTTTTAAAGATTTATAATTTGGTCAAGTATGAGGACGTGTGGTGTGATTTCAAGAGAATAAAAGTACTAATTTTCTTTTGGCAAATTAGTTATTAAATGTCACAGTGACATTTGACACTGACATTCACAAAATAACTTGTGAGGGTTTATTATTATTATTTTCTTGCTACTTTCTGGTATAATACAAATTTGTAGTTCAAAACTTTTCATTTTCCCAAACTTCCACCGACAAGTTGATTAAAGTGATTGTTAAAGACAGAACGTCAAAAGGAATATGATGCAATTTGTAAAGTGAATTCACTTTTAGAACACTGTGTGAAACAAATTGTCTCAGTATGCTTTATTGAACAAAATTTCATACTTTATGGATTCATTTTGATCCATTCAAGGGGGTGATCACAGAAGACTCTGTGGAGGAATTAGAGGTAATTATATAAAATTACAAACTCAACAATGGTGATCAATTGAACAGAAATTAATGAGAGTTCTGGCAAGTAGCCAAGTACAGTGCAGTGTGTCTGATATAATCTCTCATAAAAAGTGATCTCTTAAAGGTCAAGATCTTTTCTGTGGTATCTGCATACTCATAATCAGGACTGCTTACATCTTAGGGACTCCATCTGCACGCTGCTTTTATTTTTGGGAAAATCTGGACAGCACGAGAAGTCCACGATTCAGCTATGTTGCAGGGGCTGATGCTTCTGAGTTTTGCTGGACTTACCTCAGGGAACAGAGCTGACTGAGCAGCTTTGTCTCTTGGGACCACTAGCCTCCACCTGGGAGTGGGGGTTGATTTCTTTTTGTGTTTCTTAACCTCCTGTCAATCTTAGTTGAACTGAGGCCATTTATTCTGAGGATAGGATAACAGCTCACAACACAACAGCTATTCTCCAAGGATGGTGGTTCTTCTTTAGCAACCTCTGATGTCTTAAAGCAGGGTTTTTAGATATCTGGGCATCTGTGAAATATTTGATGAAATTGTGAATAATATTGTAGATTTTGGACTTTCTTTCCAGAGATTCTGTGCCAGGGTGTGGAATGAGGTCAAGTCATCTAGGTTTTAAGAAAACTCTGAGTTTCTACATATTTTCCACTTATGATGTTAAAAATATGCTCACTAAGACATTGTTCATATTCTATCTGATTCATCCATTTTAAATGTATAGTGCAGTTACTTTTAGTCATGTCATAGAGTTGCACAGCCATCGCTGTAGTCAATTTGAGAATGTATTCCTTACCTCTACAGGGAACCTTGTACTTAGCAGTAACTCCCCACTCCCTTTGCCTCCCATCCTCCCATTCTGACAATTACTCTATTTCCATTGATTTGCCTACGTTAGACATTTCATGTAAATGGAATTGTACAACCTCTTATGACTGTATTCTTTCACTTAGCATTATGTTTTCAAGATTCAGCTATATTGCAGCATGTATTAAGTCTCATTTTTTTTTTGTTGTTGTTGTTAAAAAATTCATTATATGGATTTGCTGTATTTAACTATCCATCATGAGCTGATGGGCATTTGGGTGATTTCCATGTTTTGAGTATTATGAAAAACAATACACATTCATAAATTTTTGTGTGGATTCATGCTTTCATTTTTTTGGGGAATAAATATAGAAGTCATTTTGCTGTGGCATTCTGTGCAATGTTAACTTTTTGAACAACTAGTAACCAATTTTTCCAAGTAGTTGTGTCATTTTGTCTTCCTAGGAGCAATCTCTGCAGGTTCCATTTTTTTTTCACATCATCATATCTTTAAAAAATTGTTTGTTATGCTAGTGAGTGTGAAGTGATGCCACATTGTGGACTTATTTTCATTGCTCTAATGAATAATGATGTTGAGCATCCTCTCACGTGCTAGTTGGTCATTTTTTTTTTTTTATTTTTGACAGGCAGAGTGGACAGTGAGAGAGAGAGACAGAGAAAAAGGTCTTCCTTTTGCCGTTGGTTCACCCTCCAATGGCCGCCGCAGATGGCGCGCTGCGGCCGGCGCACCGCGTTCGTCTGATGGCAGGAGCCAGGTGCCAGGTGCTTTTCCCGGTCTCCCATGGGGTGCCAGGGCCCAAGTACTTGGGCCATCCTCCACTGCACTCCTGGGCCACAGCAGAGGGCTGGCCTGGAAGAAGGGCAACCGGGACAGAATCCAGTGCCCCGACCGGGACTAGAACCCGGTGTGCCGGCGCAGCAAGGCAAAGGATTAGCCTGTTAAGCCACGGCGCCGGCAACTAGTTGGTCATTTTTATAATTTCTTTGAAATATTTAAATTATTTACTCAGATTTTAATTAGTTATCTCTCATTTTACTATCAAGTTCTTTATATATTCTGCTGGTCTTTATATATTCTGGATAGAATTCCCTTATCTAATATATGATTTGCAAATATTTACCTCCCCTTTTTATGAATCATCTTTATGCATATGAATGGTGGCTATGAAAGTCAAAATGCTATTTACTTGTTTGTTGTTTGGTTACATTATTTGAGAGGCAAAGAAAAAATGAGAGAGACAGAGAGACAGATACAGAGAAAAAGAGAGAAAAAAGGAAATAGAGTGAATTCCCATCTGATGGTGGGCCTCCCAATGTCTACAACAGCTGAGTCTGAACCAGGCTAACTCTAGGAGCTTGGAAATCAGTACAAGTCCCACATATGGGTGGCAGGGATTCAGCTACTTGAGCCATCTCCTGTTGCCTCCGTGGGTGTACATTAGTAGGAAGCTGAAATTGGAAGTAAGAATCAGGACTTGAACTCAGGCACTTTGATAAGGTATGGAGGCATCTTAATTGTTAGGTCAAATATCTACCACTCTTTTTTTTTTTTTTTTTAACCTAATCCAATTTATCTTTATTCTCTTTTGTTGCCTGGGTTTTTGGTGTAACATCCAAGAAAGCATGTCTAATTGAACATCATGATTTACTTTTTTTTTTTTATTATAATTTGGACTTTAATTTTTATGATCCATCATTAAGTTTTTCTTTTTCATATAATATGTGCTATGAGTCCAACTTCATCTCTCTTCATGTAGACAACTGATAGTCCCACCATTATTTGTTGAAAATACTATTTTTCCCCCGTAGAATTGTCCTGGCAACTTTGTTGAAACTCAAATGCCTCAAATACAAAGCTTACTTTCAAGACTCTCTATTACATTAATGTTTAAGCCAGCATCATACTCTCTGATTGGGAATTGTTGTCCTACAACATAGTTAGTGCTATTTTTATAAATTGATTTGTTATTCTGGGATTTTGGAAATTCCATATACATTTAAGAATTATCTTTTCAATCTATGAAGAAGCTAGCAGGGATTTTGGTTGGAATTTCTTTGTATCTACAGCTCAATATGTAGAAGACTGCCATCTTAGCAATATCACATCTTGTGATTGGTGAACATACAATGTCTTTCCAGCTAATTAGCTCTTTACTTTCTATTAATAATGTTTTCCAATTTTAGTGTAAAAGTCATTTTTGTTAAATTTATACCCAGATGTCTTATAATTTTTGATGCTATTATAAATGGATTTTTTCATAATATTTTGTCATTGCTAATGTGTAGAAATACATTTGATTTTTATATATGAATCTTGTACCCTGTGACGTTGCTGAGCTCATTAATTAGTGCTAATCTTTTTCATGGACTGTTTTTAATAATTAACATTTTGTATGCAATATCATTTAATCTAATAATTTCCTTTTTCCATTCTAATCAGCATCTTTTTTTCCCACCTCCAGCCTAATTGCTAGAGTCCCTGGATAATTCTGTTGCATGTGGTTGGAAGCGTAGGTTTAGAGAAATTGAATTAAAACAAAAAAGCTCAGGCAGCATTTTGAGTCTTGACAAATAAAGACAGAACTGGGGTCTCAAAAGCTTATAATTAAATCCCACAAGAATGGTAGGTGTCCACTCTATGCATAATCATAGTCCCTGGGAGAAATGAATTGAGGACTATGTAAAAATGTCACTAATTTTGTCTCTTGACCTTTAGAGAATTTTTTTAAAAGTAGGATTTTAATGACACTCCCTGAGGACAAGTTATATTTATACAACAAACATCCAATTTTTAATGCTTATTCTACCTAAGCAGCTGTATTTTGGCAAAAAGGAAATACTTGGTTTTTCTTAATTCCGAGTCCATCACTTAGTAGCTCTGTAACCTGGAGAGAATCAGTCAATATTATTTGGTTTTAATTTTGCTGATTTTAAAAAAAGAGAAAAATATTGATGTTAGCACACTGAAAGTTTTAAGGTTTTAACTATATTTGTATGAAACCTTTATCTCAGTGTTATAGCTCCTATTTGAAACAACATTGAAATTTAATCACTATTAAAAGATATTGGCATCTTTTATTCTTTGTACTCAACATTGAAAAATCCCTTTGAAATGAGGGCATTAAAATAGGTACATAGTCACAATTTTAAACATGATTCACAAGAAACTAGAGTTTTTACTTATGGTATTCATTGATTAAAGAATTCTGTGTATTTTAATTTCATTTCATAAAGTCAATGTTATTTTATATTAAACTCTCACCACTACATTGTTCATAACCACCAGTGGTTAAAATGGCAAGTTCAACGCAGATACATGGATTCTTTGGTAGTGAAACATCTTTTTTCACTTATTTTTCTGGCATTTGTTTGAATATGTACACAGAAAATGAACAAGGACACAGATTTCCTGACCATCTCCAAACACACTTGGGAGCAATAAAATTAAGCAGAACAGCTTTTTCTGTTTACTTTTGTCCTGAAGAGATTCTTTTTATGAGGTATCAAGACATTGCAAATGTGCTCATGATGTTCCAGAGTTCGTAGGACTCATTTTAGGAAATGTAGGCCCTTTGGTGCTCAGTTAACTATTTTTTAATTTTTTTTTTTAATTTAGGGCCACTATAACTCAGGATTTTTTTTTTTAATTTAGGGCCATTATAACTCAGGAAAGTACTGAATTTTTTTTTAATAAATATGCCATTTGGATCTGCCAAAGGGAGTTAATAAAATGGGTCAGTTCACCCTGAACTCAACCAGAAATTGAGCTTGTGCATTAATTTAGACATTTAATAGAGCAATGAGGGGAACAAGGGGGAAGTTTGGGGGTCAATACGTATACTTAATCCAGGAGAGACAGAGGGGCATAAGAAAGAGATTTCCTAAGCATGGTTTGCAATTGAGAGGTGGTTCTAGCTGCTTCTTTTTCCTCCTGGATTCTTCCCCCCTCACTGCCCTTCTCCAGCACTGCTCTGTGACTCAGGGGGCTACGGTGTGTCTCAGCGGCCGACTTCTTCAATCTATTTGCAGAGACTCAGTCCTCGGGGATAATAAATGGGAGCTTGGGAGCAGAAGGAAGGCAAAGATCAGCAAAGATGGATAAAATTTTGTTGGGACCTGGAGTTTATGCAATTTTGAACCCTGCTTAAGAAAAAGAATAAAAAATAACAAATAAAATTTAGATATGAAAGTCAGTATTTATTTGGGATGAGAAATCACTTAATAAGTTAAAAAACTAGCAATTATGACAATATCAAAAACAAGAAGAACACCCTTAACATTTTCTTTTCCTGTAAATATTGACTCAATGCTTTTTAATCACTTCTTCACCAATGATTTTGTAAATTTTACCAAAACAGTACAGTCTTTCCCCTAGCAGGTTACCAAAAATATTCTTTTATTATTGATAGTTGAGATGTACAAAGCATGTGATTTTACATGCAAACATTTTCACTATTTGTGTTACTGCCACAAATCTGAGTGCTAAGAACACAGGAATTCTGATTGTTTGTGCTATGTTATATAATTTTTATAAAAATGTATTAAACATCTACAAACATGTCCATAGCATAATTAACTATATTCCTGAAAAAAGAGAATTTCTGTTTTTTAAGACAATAGCAACATCATTTTCTTCAAATTTTCTATGATTGAGTAGAAGAATTTTCCAAATGCATAAAATGCAATTTCTTTCCCATAAACTATAAAAGTGGTGCTGGGCATCCTAGAAACTTTCATATATAGGAATCTTTTTCCTTATGCCATCAGAGAACTCAGTAGCAGAGTTGGAGCAGTGGCTGTTAAAAATGTACTTAGAAGCTGATCTTACTCTAGGATAGCTGGCAGTAGCTTACCTCTCCATGAAGGTGATAGCAAACAGCATTCTCCATCTCCCTGAAACCTCATTCATGGTGTACCCACCTCAACTTTCCTTTAGATGGACCAAAATTCTGGCAAGCACTTCCATGTCATGTGGCATGAAGCAAGTGTAGGAACAGAGAAATGTTTTCATCAATTATAGTTAACACGAGGGGTTTCTAACCATTTGTGGAAATTGGAATTAAAAGTGTGTTTAATTGATGTGAAAACATTTTGAAATCTGTGCATAGTTTTTCATAAAGCACATTTTCATTGAATGGGCCTGCTAAATTTCTCACTCTTAAAAACTCCCAAATTTAGTCCTTTGTAAAGATACCACTAGATCACTTTTGGGACCTCTGAGTGTCAGTGGCTTCACAGAAAATTCAACTTTGTCCCTTGCTAGGTTGGCATCTCTGGCAAAGTTTTTGCCTTTGTCTGGTTCTAGCTGCGTGGTAGGAAACATCGCCTCCACAGTTTTTCTACCCACAGGTGACCTTTGCCATGGTTCCAGCTCTGTGTGGCCCCAGTTCCCTGTTGTGACTGCATACTCTCTAATCACTTCTAAAAATGACAATGTTTTTGTCAGATCTTACCTAAAGACAGCACAAGACGGGGGCCAGTATTTTGGTATAGTAGATAAAGCTGGTTTGTGTTCTGTTCCACTTCTGATTCAGCTCCCTGCTAATGGCCTGGGAAAAGAAGTGGAAGATGACCCAAGTCCTTGGCTTCCTGCATCCATTGGGCAGACCTGGCTGAATATCCTGGCCCAGTGCTGTTCCATCTGTGGAGTGAACCAACAGATGGAAGACTCTCTCTCTCTCTCTTGCTCTTGCTCTCACTCTCACTCTCGCTCTTGCTCTCGCTCTCTGTGTATGTGTATGTGTGTGTGTTTGTGATCTTCTTTCTCTGTAACTGACTTGGAGAGAGAGAGAGAGAGAGAGAGAGAGAGAGAGAGAGAGAGAGAGAGAGAGAGAGAGAGGGAGAGAGACTTTTTAGTCTGTCTTCTGGATTCCCTAATCAACTGCTGATTGTTTTCTCAGTGATTCCCAGAACTTTTCAACTAGTTGGTTATCATACAGTCCTTCTTTTGGCCTACCTTCTATGGTATTTGTATTCCTGTTTGGGCCCTGATTGATAGCAATGTAACTGTAAGCCATTGGTCTCAGGAAGGAAAAAGCGAAGAGCCATCTCTATGCTGAACAAAGTATTGCTGGTCAACCTGAAGAGACTGTGCTGAAAATTTGAGACATGAAGTTTGGGGAAAGTGTAACAGAGTCTGAGTCCCTGCTTTCAAGTTTCACTGTGGACACGTTCTATGCCTCACCCCTGCTTTTTCCCCTTCTGCCCCACAAGTGAACCTGCAGCGAAGAAGGCCCAGAAGCTCCCTCCTGTGGTGCAAGTGGGAAGTTCCAACCATGCAGGAGAAGTCTCTGGACAGCTCCATGCTACCACCATAAAAATCCCAAGCCGGTCTCCTGCACTTGATCTCTGAAGGAGAGCTTCCCTCTCCCCACAGAGCTTTTTACTGGAGTAATAAACCTTCCTGTACTTTCTTGATGAGTGTGAGGTGTCATGAATCTTGATTCTAAGTTCTCAATGGAGGCCATCTTCTGTCTAGGGGAATATCACAATAGAGAAAGACATTTCAGGATATAAATCTCAACATTCCTGATGTTTACAGAGCTATTTGTTTTATCTACATCTGAATCGAAATAGAAAGTGACTTATATGATATTTGAGATTACTGAGTGGAACTTTCCTGGTTTAACTCAAGAAACCATTGATAAATTTATTTATTGCTGAGGTGTTTTTGATATGTTCAACAGAGATCTTCTTTGAAGTTCCTAAAAGAGATGATCTTGCCATTTAAACACTGAAATATTCTCTCAGGACTTTGAGAATAGCTTGATTCCAATAGAGTCATTTAACTCTTATTACTGACAGAAAAGTCCTGGAAAAAGCCATCATGTACCTTTATTTTCATGTCAGCTTCAAGGGCTCAGACAACCACAAGTTTGAGGGTTTTAAAAGAAATATAAATAAAATTGCTCTAGAATTTCAAAAGGAATGTGGAGATGTTTGACTTTGGTGTTTTTACCTTCTCATTGTGAGAGTGGAATGTATATTTTTCTACTGCAATGTAAAGGGGAGCGTCACCAATATGGATAAGGTAATTGAAAGAAAAAAGTTTCTTCCAGCAGATGCAAGATTCTCTCTCCATCTCCCTCTCCCCCCGCCTCGCCCCAATTCTTTCAAATAAAAAAGAATCAAATAAATCATTGTAGAAACACTAAATTGAAGTTATAAATATATGACCAAGTTTGTACATAAGCAGGAATGACAATTATATCACAATTTCTTCATTGGCAATCATGAGATTCCACTAAGAGACACTATGATCTCAGACACACTAAAAATATGTCATAATTGCTGACAGATAGAAGGTTGTTCCACATAGATGCCAACTTGGGTCCCAAACCCACTTGGTATACATGCTCTGCCCATCCAAAGAGGGTTCAGATTTTTCGCAGCTAGGCAGGACAGGCACATTGCCTGAGCTGCTGAAAACTATTCTACAGTTCATTTTGAGAATGATCTTTACTCATTTTTTTTTTTTTCTGGAGAGCATGATTATCTACTTCAATGTCTTGACTCCGCAAACAGCAGTGTGCAAGATGACTTTGGCAGAAAGATGCAAATATTTTCTTCTCTTTCATGGATAATTTAACAGTAGTAATATGTATAATCAACCTCTACAGGTCACCCTTTCATAACTTCAGGGTTGGTGGCTGCATCAAAAATTATGTTTCTCTTACAAGGGCCTAATAAAGCTGTCACTGCACACATACTTTATGATCTCCTTTCCAAAGCATCATGGATCTCTCCACTTTGCTCCTCTTTTCTCCTCTTCTTGTGAAGGGAAATAATCCAAATCTCTAGAATATATTGCTTTTTTCCACTATTCTTGGCAAGAATAAAGATATAATCTTGAGGACAATCATGGATGTCCTCAAGTAGAATACATTTATTCTGGCTAAAAACTTAGAAATTTTCTTTCTTGGCAAATACATTCGTACTAATATAATACATGTTTTTATGAGAATAGAGCTACATTTAGGCATCCTGAGTATAAAAAGATATACAATAACATTTTTTGGCTTATTGCCTAGCATGGCATTTTAAGCATTTTAATATGGGGAATAACTCATATTACAGATAATATCTTTGATACAAAATTTTATTCTAGCCAAATATATAAAATATTTAAAAATTAAGTCAGTTAAAACACTTCCAATGTTGTAATAAGACTTAAAGACTAAGAATTCTTCATCATTAGTTGTTTACACAAAAATTTTTGAAAATCTAATAATTCTATAAGAGTAATTACATGCTAATTAAACTATATTCATCATTTATTTTCCTTCAGTCAATAACTACAAGGTATTAATCCATAAGAAGATATGAGGATGGTTGATGTAAAAATAGAATTAAAATTAAGCTAATTTAATGAAAAATGTGAAATTCATATGTAGTTTTTCATACTACACATTTTCCAGGAAGTGCTTGATGATCCCTTGTATGTACAGATTTCAAAGTTTGTATGCCTCAATAAATGTCTTTTAATTCCATTTTACATGAGTTTTTTAAAGTTACCTCAAAAATGAGAACCTGAAAATTCATGCATTTTGAAAACTTTCCATTAAGATAATAGAACATATTTTTTAAAAAAAATGAGGATAACTGTAAAAATCTATGCAATTATAAAGTTATATCAAAATATAATTGAAATTTTATTTTTGAAAATAATTAATACTCCAAGGGAGACTCTCAGAGCAGGTAAGAACTGTGTTCTTGGATATAAAATCTATTAATAGAGTGGAAATACTGGTTCATGGACACTGAGATGCACATTTACAAAAGACCTGAGACTGTAGAGCTTAGGTTAAGGTGGGCCCAGGAGCCTGTAGTCACATGGAGTGCAGGGTGGTTGCATGGTGCACCTCTATAGGGAGGAAATCTTGGGAATACAAAATCATTTTGAACTTTCTTAAAAAATAGTTGCAAGAGCTGTATCATTTGATTGCCAAAATTGAAATCCAATATTTATCAATTTTCTTTCTTCTTTCTAGGAAAAAATTATTCAGAGTGTTATGTTTTCTCTTTATTCTCTGTCATCCTTCTATTTACAAAGTGTTTATGGGTTAATTGGATTTATAAAAGCACGTTTGGTAGCCAGACAGATTTAATATTCTCTTAGATGGCCAATTTATGATCTTGACTTTTACATCAAGAAATTTTCAATGAAGTTGCAAAGATAGAGACATTTTCATAGATATTAAACATCTGGAAAATTGTAATGTGTTAAACAACTGCTTACAGAACGAACAATCCAACACAAGAAGCGGGATACACAGCAGACTCATAGAATGGCAGATGTCCTAAATAGCACTCTGGCCTCAGAATCAGCCCTTAAGGGATTTGGATCTGGCTAAAAAGCTCATGAGAGTATATAAGGCATGGAAAGCCAAGACACTATAGCAAAAAAGTGACCTAAATGAAATATCTCTGTGAGTGAGATCCCAGCAGAAAGAACAGACCATCAAATAAGGAGGTACTTTTCTCTGAAGGGAGGAGAGAACTTCCACTTTGACTATGGCCTTGTCTGTATATGATCGGAGTTGGCAAACTCAAGAGGCTTCCATAGCCTTGGCAACTCATGACAAGAGCCTCAGGTAATTACTGACACCATAAACAAAAGTGTCAATTGTTAAATCAACAATAAGAGTCACTGTGTACTTACTCCCCATGTACGATCTCTGCCTTAATGTGTTGTACTATGTGAATTAACAGCATAACTAGTACTCAAAAAGTACTTTACACTTTGTGTTTCTGTGTGGGTGCAAACTATTAAAATCTTTACTTAGTATATACTAAATTGATCTTCTGTATATAAAGATAATTGAAAATGAATCTTGATGTGAATGGGATGGGAGAAGGAGTGGGAGATGGGATGGTTGCAGGTGGGAGGGAGGTTATGGGGGGAAAAATCTGCTATATCCCAAAAGTTGTACTTTGGAAATTTATATTTATTAAGTAAAAGTTAAAAAAAATCATAGAAAAAGTAAAAAAAAAATGGAATACAATGATATGTATTTCAAATAAAAAATAAAATTAGTGTCACACTAAAAAATAAATAAAATATGGCAAAAAATAAATAAAATATGGCAAAGAAATAAAAAATTTTTAAAAATAAAAAACTATTTAGAGAGAAAAATGTTGAATGAAAATCTGATTGAGGCCTGCATTGTGACATAGCAGGTGAAGCTGCTGCCTGAGACACTAGCATGCCATATGGACGTGGTTTCAAGTCCCAGTTGCTCCACTTCCAACCGAACTCCCTGCTAATGTACTTCAGAAAGCAGCAGAGGATGGTCAAAATCATTAGGCACCTGTACCCATGTGCAAGACATGTAAGAAGCTCCTGGCTCCTGCCTTGGTAGTCTGGCCCAGCCCTGGCTGTTGTGGCCAATGAGAGAGTGAACCATCTATGGAAGCCCTTTCTCTGTTTCTCCCTCTTTATCTCTGTAAATCTGCCCTTCAAATAAATAACATAAATTTTAAAAAGCAGATGATTCCAAGATGGCTGAATAGGGAAGAAGTGCTTTCCCAAGGGAGTGTTGCAGAATTGTTTAGAGTGGAAATTCTACAGAAGAGGGATACTGTGGAATACTGTGGAAGGTGTAGCCACACAGCAGCAAGCCGATACACCGAACATGATTCCCACAGTGGGGGTTTGGAGGAGACACCAGCATCTGAGAATGAGGTGAAAACAGATTGTTGCAACTGGTGATACTGCCTATAGGAGTACCTTGTGGACCACACTGATTTTGAACAGGCGTGGAGACCTAGAAGAAGGAAGGAACCCACCTATGCCACTGAGGGAAAAGCAGGTTTCTTTCTCCCCATTTCCCTTCAAGTATGCCCAGCAACTTGTGGGTAGACGGCGCCATCCTGATAGCAATAGAGGCTGCAGAGGCTCTTGTATGCATCTGACCCAGGAATTTTCCAATGGGAAAAATCAGTATTCCCCACTAACTTTGAGTCAGATTGAGGAGTGGACAGGGAGCTGGGCACTCAATTAAGACTGTGAGGTGCTCCTATCTTCTCAATATGTGATAAGACTCTTGGGCTCGAATTGCCAAAACAGAGTACCCAGTCAACTGGCTGTGAGAATGTCTCTGCTCTCTCTGCATATGGGGCAGGCTTGCAGGGCAGAGAAGGAATCCTCTGTGCCCCATGAGTGTGGGAGATTTGTGTGCTGTGACTGTGGGAATTCTGTGACTGCACAATAGGTTAGAGAATGTAGCTCGGTCACCGGGCAACCATTGTGTCTGGTGTTAGAGGTTCAGAGCTTCCAGATGGCCTGGGGTGGGTCATTGCAGAGGGTTCCTTACTCACACTGATGACCACAGAATTTCTTTGCACAGGTCATTTGCCATTGTGGATGGGGATTGTATCCACTGTCAGCTAACCCTGGCCATTGATCACCTTGGAAGAGAGGAAATGAGGTTGTGATTAAACTGACAGGATTGATCATACCCTCCCACATGCTGACAACAGAGATCTACCACACCCAACTTGGATAGCACCATGGACTCTCACTCCACCTTGAGTACAGCCCAGAGTTCCTTGGCCCCATGAAGCACATGCCTCTGGAAATTCACTGAATGGGCAGATATTACCTTAAGCCACAGTGGTGTAGTTCAAAATAAAACGCATCAGAGGAGATAGCCAACAAGTATTTCCCTGAATGCCTAAAAATAAATGCAAAAATACAAGAAATAAGTACAAGGAAGACAATATGAGTCTCCCAGAGGAACACAATAACCTTTCAATATGAAATGTCAAGATGAAGAGATTGATGAAAGCCTGAAAAAAAATTCAAAGGAATGATCATAGGATTACTCAGAAGCAATAAGAAGCAAACACATGAATTAAAGAAATCCATAAATGGCATGGATGAAAAATTGTCACGAGATTGAGATATTTATGAGCTATTTGAAGAGAAATCAAACTGGGGCCGGCGCCACGGCTCACTTGGTTAATACTCCACCTGTGGTGCCGGCATCCCATCTGGGCACCGGTTCTAATCCCGGTTGCTCCTCTTCCAGTCCAGCTCTCTGCTGTGGCCCAGGAATGCAATGGCGGATGGCCCAAGTGCTTCAGCCCGTGCACCCACATGGGGGACCAGGGAGAAGCACCTGGCTCCTGGCTTTGTATCCGCATACTCTGGCTGTAGTGGCCATTTGGGGGGGGGCGGTGAACCAACAGAAGGAAGACCTTTCTCTCTGTCTCTCACTAAATCTATCTGACAAATAAATAAAAAAGAAAGAAAGAAATCAAACTGAAATATTAGGAATGAAGAATTGAATATGACAAATAGACAAAAAATATGGTGGAATGCTTTAACAACAGCTTTGGTGAAGTAGGAGCAAGAACATTCCGAGTAGAAGACAAATTTTGAAAATATCTCATTCAGACCAAGAAGAAGAAGGAGGGAAATGAAAAGGAAGAAAATTTAGACAAATTTTGTGTTGGAGATTTATGGGATATTATCAAGTGGCCCAATATATGGGTCACAGGAGTTTCTGAAGATGTGGAAGAATGAATTAGAAGGATTATTTAATGAAATAATAGAAAACTTCCATAATTTGGAAAAAGAAAGGAACATCCAAGAATAGGAAGCACAGAAGCACATAGAACTCTTGATAGACATGACCTGAAGAGGTGTTCATCATACCACATTGTCAAATTTTCAACAAACAGAAAGAAAGATTCTAAAACATACATGAGAGAAACACCAGATTACTGTCAGAAGATCTCCATTTTGACTCATAGCTGATTTCCCGTGAGAATCCCTATAAATAAGAAGAGAATAGAGAAAGTTAGTCTAAGTTTTGAAAGTAAAAAGCTGTCAACCCAGAACGCTGTACCCTTCAAATCATGCAGAAGTATGGAATAAGAACCCTACCTTACACCTTATACAAAAGTCAACTTAAAATGGATCTAAATCTATGATCTGATAGCATCAAACTACTAGAGAAGAACATTGGGAAAGCTCTGCAAGTCTTTGTCATAGGCAAAGACTTCTTGGATGCCAAGCCAGAAGCACAGGCTATCAAAGCCAAAATTGACAAATGGGCTTATATCAAACTGAGAAAACTCTACACTGCAAAAGAAACCCTCAGAAAAGTGAAGAGACAATCAAAATGGGAGAAAATATTTACAAAGTATGTAACTGATAAAGGATTAATGTTCAGAATCTATAAAGAATGCAAGAAACTGAACCACAAAAAAAAAAAAAACAATCCAGTTAAGAAATGGGCAAATGTATTGAGCAGAAATTTTCAAACAGAAGAAATATTAAGGACCAATAGTCATCAGGGAAATGCAAATCAAAACCACAGTGAGGTTTCACCTCACCCCAGGTCAATGGCTCTCACACAGAAATCAACAAACAATAAATGCTGGTGAGGATGTGAAGAAAAAGTTATACTAATTTACAGTTGGTGGGAATATAAATTAGTACAGCCACTGTTGAAGACATTATGGCAATTCCTCAGAAATCTAACATATGATCCAGGAATCCCACTCCTTGGCATTTACCTCACAAAATGAAATGTTGCATGAATGACAAGCAGTATTCTTTTCCTGGACATGTGATACTCAGTGGCATAAATAAAGGATAAAAAGGCTCCCAAGAATGTCACACTTCCCCAATTTCTTCTTCCCATGCATGAGAGATCTACTCATGCCTTCTCTCACTAGCTCACAAAAGAAGATAAGCAAAAGACCTTCAAAACCTGTGGAAAGCACCTGGTACCAAGTTCCCTCGGCAATCAGGTAAAAGCCCAACCCTACAGGCTCCCTGCACAGTCTTGTTTTGTTTTGTTTTGTTTTGTTTTGTTTTGTTTTTTTGACAGGCAGAGTTAGACAGTGAGAGAGAGAATGAAAGAGAGAAAGGTCTTCCTTCCGTTGGTTCACCCCCCTCCCCCAATGGCAGCCACGGCCGGTGCTCTGTGCCAATCCGAAGCCAGGAGTCAGGTGCTTCCTCCTGGTCTCCTATGTGGGTGCAGGGCCCAAGGACTTGGGCCATCCTCCACTGCCTTCCCGGGCCACATCAGAGAGCTGGACTGGAAGAGGAGCAACCGGACCCTGCAAGTCTTGTCAGAGACTGTCACCACCTCTTTGCTTCAATAAAGCAACTGGTTTCTGCTGAGATCAGTTTCTGTCTCTTTTTCTGTCTCCCATTTGGAGGCTACAAAAAGCCAGAACCCTGAGTTATTTAAAACTAACATGTTGGTGGCCCATATGGGGATGGGTGTTTCTGTGTCCTAATGCCCTTTCTTCCTCCAAAACATTTTGCTTCTCTCTGTGACAACTAGGGTGAGGACTGCAGAGTGCTGTTGAATGCCTGACACTTGTGGCTACCTGCGCTACCAGGGGAATCCCCCAGCTGATCTGTTCCCATGATGATGAAGCCCAACCAATCCCTCTTGCTGAGCCATTCAGGAGCACCGCTACTCATTGAGCTCACTGGTAGTTGATGTAAGCTACCCTTCATATTTTTATCAACTCTTCTTTCCTTTTCTATTAAGCTGAACTCCAGAATAGGAATTCTTTGCCAAGCGACCAAATCACATCCAGATACTGGCTCTGACCCCTTGTGAGGTAAAGTAAAACTCCATCTGGATATAACCCAGAAGTACCCTAGGATATCATCCTCCTGGTCCCAGGGACCCTCCCCCTTTTGGCCCCAGCTTTGGCTGCACTCTCAGTGAACAAGGGGATGCCCAAATTCACTGCTGTGTCTCTGTTTCTCTGGTCTCTATCAGGTGACAACTTGACCTAGAAAGCGGAACCTGTTGATCTTTGCCTTTAGCCATGGGGTCCGAATTTCAATTCCAAACGAATCACCCTTAGCCTCTGTGCAGAAAAATCTTAAGCCTCTGAAACTCAAGGTTTGCATAATGAAATGCTTTTGCTTGTAAATTTGGTCCCAATATGAATTAGACAACTGTATCCACCAGCCAAAATTAGGCTCTTTTTATCAAAACATCCTTTACTTACAACAGACTCATGCAATGAAACCTAACTTTAACCACCTATGTGGTCCCCTGCCCTCTGTCCAGGCAGGCTCAGCTCCAAAGTCTTCTCTAACTAGCTACTTCTTCTTCTTTGGACCCCAAAATCCTAAAAGCTAACAAAAATGGAGCCACATCTTGCACCACTACTCTGTCTCACATATAAATTGTCTCTTGCATGAAGACCAAATCTTGGTTCCAGCCATCTCCAGTAATATATTTGACAGAACCAGAAAAAAAAAAAAAAAAAAACTAAGACTCAAGAACAGTAGTAAGTTCCCTAAAATTTCACTCCAAAGAAGGCTGCATTCTTGGGTAAGAATTTGTCCTAATGTCTAATTTCTTTAGAGTGGAATAGAGAAGATAAAAATTTAAATAAGTTGAGAAGGTGTGAGGAAGCCACAGGAAGTTATAAAAGAAAGAATTTTTGGATAAAAAAGCTATCAATTTATTTTCATTTGATTGACATAAAATTCAAATCTGATCATCTGTTAAAGCAACGAGGTTTATAAAATATGTTACTAAATATTTTTAAATGGTCTTAATCTATAATATTGAATTACTACAGTATCTCATTTTCATAGATTTTAACTAGTGACTCTTTATCAGTTTCCTAGCCAGCTCCCTTAGGCTCTCTTCTCTTCCATAGTTCTGACTTTTTGTTTTTTGATAGGCACAGTTAGACACACACACACACACACACACACACACACAGAAAGAGAGAGAGAGAGAGAGAGAGAGAGAGAGAGAGAGGTCTTCCTTTTTCCGTTGTTTCACCCCCCAAATGTCCGCTATGGCCGGTACCCTGTAGCCAGTGCTGCGCCGAGCCGATGCTAGGAGCCAGGTGCTTCCTCCTGGCCTCCCATGCTGGTGCAGGGCCCAAGGAACTGGGCCATCCTCCACTGCATCCTGGGCCACAGCAGAGAGCTGGACTGGAAGAGGAGCAACTGGGACAGAATCCGGTGCCCCAACCGGGACTAGAACCCAGGGTGCCAGCACCGCAGGCAGAGGATTAGCTTAGTGAGCCATGGCATTGGCTCTTTGTTTAAACTGTTCCAGGTTATGAGATGATTCCATGTGCTAACTCTTGTATTCAATATTTTCATTTCCCATTTTGGTGGCAGAAAAAAGAGACCTCAATTTTGTACCTATTGAGGTAATCTTTGTATTCTCTGTCTCTCCTAAAGTTCTGTTTGTTTGAAGCTGCTGAGTTTTTATTACCACGGATTTCTAGCTCAGACCACCAAAGATTAGGGATGGGGTTAAGTATGTCCTTGGCTGACATCCTAAAGGCTTCCTCTGTGGTCTATTTTAACTGAGAACAGAATGAAGAGGAGTGAGCTAGGCAAGAGCAACGTAAGGATAAGTGGCAGGCCAATTAATAATGGCTTTACAAAGTGATCTGCTGTGAAGGAGACAACAAAGCCAGTGCACCCCAAATAGCACTGGTTTTCAATGTAGAAACCCAGGGCTGCGGACAGTCAGCAGTCCTGACAGAAGTCAGCATCTGACGAGTCCTTTCAGCTCTGCCAAAAGCTGGCCCCCTAAAAACAAAACTGCCCCGGGATCGAAGGACTCCCAGGTCAGTGCTGCAGACCCCGTAGCCCACCCTAAGCTGAAGGAACCCTTCGCACTGCCCAGCTTTCAAAGCAACTGCAGCCATCAGTGGGACAACCTAGGATCAGTAACATTGCAGGCAGAGCTGTAAGTCTGCTTTCACAGGAACTGCCTATTCTATACTGATCTTCCAGGCCAGCTAGGAAATGAGCATGCCTTCCCTGAGCAGGTTCACACCTACTTTATGATGTCTCTCCCAATAGCTCATTGCAACAGGTGTGGACCTCAGGTAGACCTCAGGCAGACAGGCACGGACCTCACACATACCAGGCCAAGCCTTAATGCACTGTTATTATTATCAAGCCCCTCCTGTCAGTTTCTGTTTTCCTGTCAATGGGAAACTCCCATCTGTTTTGGACAGCAACTTTTGTAGGTCCTCTAATACCACTCTGTCCTTTGTTTTGGACTCTGCATATTTAATCTGTTAGTCTATTTCCTCCAGTCTTGAAGCAGTGAGATCCTAAATGGCCATGCACATAACACTTGGAATAGAGACAATTTCTGTGAGCTGGCACTGCAGCCCCTTTGAGAGGTCATCTTCTGAGGAAACCCTGTCTTGACCACAGGTTCCTACCTCACCCCTACTCAGCTTGAAAAAGTAAGAACAGGGGCCAGCGTCATGGCTCACTTGGTTAATCCTCTGCCTGGGTGGCACTAGTATCCCATATGGGCACCGAATTCTAGTCCTGGTTGCTCCTCTTCCAATCCAACTCTCTGCTGTGGCCTGGGAGGGCAGTGGAGGATGACTCAAATGCTTGGGCTGCTGCACCTGTGTGGGAGACCAGGAAGAAGCACCTGGCTCCTCGCTTCAGATCAGTGCAGCGCCAGCCATGGCAGCCATATGGGGAGTGAACCAATGGAAGGAAGACCTTTCTCTCTCTCTCTCTCACTGTCTGTAACTACCTGTCAAAAATTAAAAATAAATAAATAAATAAAAAGGAAAAAAAAGAAGAAGTTAGAACAGTCCTTGCTCTAAACCCTGTGTGAGGGAGCCTGTGACTAGAAGCAGGCCAGAATGACTACATCCCACAATTCCTTGCCAACACACACACACCTAACAAAATAGGAGTGTTCTTTCTCTGTAGCAACCAGGCACACACCTGTATTCTTTCTAACTGTAAATAAACTTGTACTCTCTTTCCTATTTACTTCTTTGTCCTCATTTCGGCCATCTTTTCCACCAAGGGGAATGTCTCTAATATCTACCTTTATCCTCAATCATGTATAATTAACTTATTTCACAGGTTGTTGCAGGAACAGATGACTGCTACATCAAGCCATCTCATAGGAGCAACACAAGAATGCTCTCCTTCAATAAATTCAATTCTTAGTATTGATCCTGCTCCACATCTATGCCCCTTTTCAGCGGGGAGTAGCCAGATAGGGTCTGGAATGAAGGACAATAAGGCTTAAAAGAATGTCACCCTTCCCCAATTCCTCCCTCCCATCGGAGACCGCCCCCACACACAGAGTGGGAGATCTGGTCATGCCTATCTGCCTCCCTAGCTCGGAAAAACATGAAAAGCCTCTAAGACTTCTGGAAAGCCCCCGGGCCAAGCTCCCTCAGCAAGCAGATAAAAACCCAGACCACATGTGCCCTGCGAGCAGTCTCTTCCAGTCTCTTGGGGACTGTCAACACCTCTTTGCTTCAATAAAGCAACCTGTCTCTGTAGAAGTCAGTCTCCATCTCCTTCTGTGGGCTATGAAAGCCTAGAATCATGAGTTATTTAAGCCTAAAAAACACTCAAAACTGTAGGCAGTGAATTTTGTGCTGTGTCTCTCAGTGCCATGGGAATATGAGGATAAATTGATGATTCTCTATGGTATGCTGTGTTGCTACACTAGGATGTTGGGTTGGTTAAATGTATTACATGCAGTTTCAACTTAGATATTTTCAAGTTACAGTGAATTACCAGGACACAACCCAGAGTAAATGGATGAACTCCTGTAGAGGGAGAAAGAAAATAAAAAATCTATAAAAGGCACACACAAAAAAGAGTGGATGTGATAAAGTAAATCCAATTCAAGGTCTCAGTATCAAACTCAATGTCTGACAAACTGAATGTCCCAGGTGCTTGAAAAGGAAGGTACTGTCACATTTCCTGCTTACTCTCTTCCTTGAGACTGGTTCAGCTTCCCCAAGGATGCTTCAGATTACTCATGGTTGGGGATAAACAAGAATTTCTCTTTTAGCATTAGTAAGGCACAAAGCAACAATTTGTTTTTTAAGAACTAATGCCTACTTGAAGTCCTGGGTCAAATGAACAGGGCTGTTAACATTGAGTGAGTGTTCCGCAGATATTGGTAGAATTTGCGAAGAAGGCACACATGCTTTCCTGGTTCTCTCAACATCATGCCATTCAGTTGGGGATCTACTTCACTACATACAATCTGACTAAATTCTGTTCCCAAAGGTTGTCTGGTGGACCTTAGATTCATCTAGTTTAACTTCTTATTTTACAGATGATATTTATTTCTAAATAACTGGAAAATTTTAATGTATTTTGTATGACAGAAACACCTATGTGCTTTTGTAATAAGGAGCATTGAAGATCAACATTGCTTATGTTGGGTAGCCCTAATGTGTCTCTTACTATTTGCTAGTATATTCCTTTATATTCATATTATTGAATTGTTGGAATTGTGTTTGAGTTTTGTTAAAAAATTTTGAAGTTCATGGCTCTGAATCTTCCAAATACAATGAAGAAACTTTATTTTTATGAATCTATAAAGATATACCAGGCTTTTTGGGAGTAATAGGCAAATAAAAGGTTGAAGTACTAAAAAGCCTATGGGAGACTATTACATTGCCTCTGCAAAGTTTAACCAAGTATTCTTCTTTACTTATCACAAAGGAATAGGATATCTCTCCTTCCACCCTTTTTATTGTTGGCCTGTAAACTAGTTATTCTTATCCTGGCTACATCAGAAATGCCTAATTTGACATATAGACATATGTGTAAAGGCTCCAGGATGGAGACTGATTTAGTGAGACTCAGAGAGTGTCTTTGTCAAAGTTCCCAAGGTAATATTCACATGGAATCTTGAGAAGAAACTGGCATTAATTATTTTTATCGACGTGTAGCCTGTGGGCCCCTGGAGCCCAAGATCCCCAAGACATCAAAAACTGTTTACAAGAATACTAAAACACGATTTGCCCATTTCACATTGCACTGACATTTGCATTGATAGAAGAAAAGCCAATAGAGCATGAAACGGTGCTGCCATGAATCAAGACAATAGCCACACAATGTCCTAGCAGCTACAATGTTGTTTAGTGATAGACAACACATCAACAATAAATTGAAACTGATTTTATTTAATGATACCTTGATGAAGTATAAAATTTATAATTTTATTAAATCTCAACCCTTTCATTCATATATTTTAATATTCTGTGTGTTGAATAGAAAGATCCCACAAGGTCTTTTTACTGCATAAGGAGATGAGATTACAGATTCAAAGAAAGAGAAGCAATGTGTGATTGCTTGAGTTTGCTACTCTCTACCTAGCTATTGTTTTCTTAATTATTTTCTTAATATACTGAAACAGCTGTTGTTTTTATTTTTCTTGTAAAGCATGGCATTTAAAAACTGACAAGATTTACTTATTCAGATTTGAGTATTTGTCAGATTCTTTTTCTCAATTAAGCCTGTCACTTCAAAGAAAACAACTGACTTTATTTGTTGCAAAGGAAAAATTTGAACTTTCATGTGAAAATTGGAATTTTTGGAAAACTTTTCCATGTGACAAGAGAGTTGATTAGTTTTCGCTACTTACTTTTCTGCATTTATGCTGGTGGTGATATCAATGCATGTGGTTTTTAAAAATATTGTATAGTAAAATGTGTAAATATTTGAAAGGTATTCATACCCCAGGGAAGAAATATTTTCCAAATGAATAATGCATATGCTGCAAATTCTTACATGAGTAAAAGATCCATTCAGATGCAACATGCAGCAATAGATTTTAATGTAACAGAATATGAAGTTTCCACATTAAAGATTCCACATTGCAAGTAATTTTAAAATGTTACTGCTTGTTAACTTTTGGTATCATATCAAAAAATAACATCCACAACTACCAGTGAGGGCTATTAAAGTGTGTCTCTTTTCTATCTTAAATTTTTGAAGCAGACTTTCTTAATATACTCAAACAGCAACAAATGCAGAGTGAATGAAGAAACAGATATTATAATCTAGCTTTTTCCTATTAATTCAGAATTTAAAGATGTTTGCAAAGCTTTAACACAGGTTCCTTGTTGCCACTTTCTTTGGAAAATGTATTTATTTTTATAATAATATATCAATTTTAATTAGTAATGAGTTTATTGTTAGCTTTAAATATTATTATTAAATATCTTTAAACATTTTAATTGTCTTTAAATATTTTAGCTTAAATTACAAATTTAATAAAATAGTTGTTAGCATAATGTACATTCACAAAAGCTCCTTTGGGTGAGCTACATAAAATTTGCTGAATGTGAAAGGCTCTTGAAACAACAAAATTTTTGAAGATTTATTAATTTATTTCAAAGGCAGAGTTACAGATAGAGAGAAAGAGAGAGGGAGAGAGAAAGACAGGGGAGAGATCTTCCATCTGTTGGTTTGCTCCCTTAGGCCAAAGCCAGGAGTGTGGAATTCCATCCAGGTCTCACATGTGGGTAGCAGGAGCCCAATCATTTAGACCATGTTTCGCTGCATTCCCAGGAGCTTTAGCAGGAGGCTGGGTCAAAAGTGGAGCAGTCCAGGCTACAACCAGCACCCAAATGGGATACAGGCATCTCAGGCAGTGGCTTAAGCTGCTGTGCCACAATGCTAGCCTGACTACAAAATTTTTAGAACCTTGTGAACAACTGTCCTCTGTTTCCCTCTTTCTCTTTTTCTGCACACACACACACACACACTTGAACTTCAATGACTTAATGACTTACTTGGATGAGATTCAGGTCATTAGTGTAGGTATGCTTTCCTCTTCCTTTCTTCCTAAACTGAAGTTGGAAGTGAATTCTGAAGAAAGATAACAATCAGTTTCCATAGCAAGTATCTGAAGTTGCTATCTCAAAGTCCATTTGAGGTTTGCTTTCTAATCACAGACCCATCTTTTGTAGATGTGTTTGGTGCTTCTTCATTCCTTAGATGACACTTGAGAACAGAGTTCATATAGTATGCCTACTCCTTGAATATAAACACATAACTGTAAACCAGAAGGAGATTTTAGGGCATATAAATGACACTGAACTTATTGCCTACTTTATAAAATCTTTGATTAGATATGATAAAATTTGAAGATCCACAAAAATTTTGTTGAATACTATATATAATTCAAAATGTCATTCAATATGTTGAATACCACATATAATACAAAAGTATACTCTTCTTTCTAAAAGCTTAGCTTTTGGTAAAACAGGTTGTATTAATGTTAATAATATTTATGCTAGATTTTAAAATATCTACTTTAAGGATCTTTTATAAATGGAAACAATACTTACCTCATAGTATTCATATAAAGTGATAAATATATTCTTACATGAGTGAATTAGTGAATGGCCATTAAAATAAGATTCATGTTTTCTAACTGATAATTTCAGGGTTAATTTCAATACATATTTTCCATTACTACTTTTTTGAAAATTACTTATAGAATAATAAATTTTTATTCCTTTCCTTCTGCATTCTCAAGTTATGTGTACTTGACTCACAGATTCTTCTAAGAATTCTATCAATAAATAGGAAATTAAGAGATCAATATCCATATTCCCATTTTTTTTCAGTTTAGATGATAGAACTGCCTTATTTGGAATGGACTGATTTAACAAATCTACATTCATATTTCAACCACTCCAACACTCTGGAAAGCTATTTTCATTAGGTCAAGTACTGAATTCATTAACTATTTATCAGAAACTTGGCATTAAACAGCATTAAGCTCCCAGCAGATGGCTTGGGATTTGAAATTCCCCATAACAACTATATCTTGCATTTTTTATTCAGGTCAAAATTGTATCAGGTCAATTTTTTGTTCTCCAGAAATGTATTCACTGTGAGTTGTATTTAGCTTCCAGTCTGAAATTTCCAGAAAAAAAGCACATTATGTTTCCCTCTCCTTTGTCTTCATCCATATTTCACCCCCAATTGCCTCCTTTGAGACTTCCAAGCCAGTTTAATTTTATGGTTTTGCTTTGTCCCTCTTTCTAGTAGAACTGATTCTTCCAAAAGGAGGAAGGAATTATAAGTAATGTTACCAATCCCTTTCTTTATATTGATTTTCATTCATTGCCTTTAATCATCAAAAAATCTCATTCCCATTTTCACTGAGTGTCAGAGGCACACACTGATTTTCCAGAAACTAAATTTCTAATAAATGGTGATGATGGAATTTATTTGGGGATCTTTCTGATTGTAGTAACTATTCTCTATCATTTCATCACTCCTACATTTTATGGAATGGACCCAAGTTCATTTGGCTTTTGTAATAACCAAGAGATAAGCAACTGTCCCTGAGTCCCATGCCAATGCATGGTTCATTGTCTATTTTTGTTGTGTCAACACACATGCATATAACGGGGCACTCCATCTTTGCTTTCTCTTCTTAATTCCAAGTGCCTCTTCTGCTATAATTCCTTCCTCTAACACACCTAATAGTTGTCAGTTTCCAATTGGTTTTGACTTTTTTCAGTTTGAATAATGATAGACTGACAATCAAGATTTCTGTCATTGGGTGTTTGGTTTTGTGCAAGGCACTTTGCTGTGGCATGTCTCATTTAATCACACAGCCGACTTTGAGGCAGGGGTTGCCAATGTGGAGGAAATACATGTTCACATCGTTTAGGTGATTTCCAAATAGTTGTGTAAATCCAGCACAAAGGGCATAACTTCCTCTTGCTCAGAAGAACAATCCGATGAAATTTAGCCCATTATTTTATAATTGAATTATGTAATCCAGAGTACAAAAACACCTTCCATAATCCAAGACTACTAAAATCACTGCTATTTTAAGAAGATGACATTTCTTTAAGAAGACATACTCCCCTACCCTGTGCATTATCAAAAACCACACACATAAATTATTAAAAAGGCTTGCAATTTGGGGGTTAAATTAAAATATTATATGGGGCCAGCTCCAGGGCATAGCAGGTAAGGTCACTTCATGTAGTGCCAGTATCCCATATGTGCGCTGGTTCGAGTCCTGGCTGCTCCACTTCTGATCTAGCTATCTGTTATGGTCCTGGAAAGCAGTAGAAGATGGCCCAAGTGCTTGGGTACCCACGTGGGAGACCTGGAAGACGCTCCTGGCTTGGGATCAGCTCAGCTGGAACCATTGTAGCATTTAGGGAGTGAACCAGCAGGTGAAAGACTTCCTCTCTCTCTCTCTCTCTCTTTCTCTCTCTCTCTCTCTCTCTGCCTCTATCTCTCTGTAACTCTGCCTTTCAAATAAATAATAGATTTTTTGAAAAGCTATTGTAATTTTTTTAGCTATTTTCAACATGAAACAGAGAAATGCCAAGTAAAACCATAACCCAGAAATAACTGTTATTAGCATTTGATCCCTGTCATAGCCAAGATTTGATTTTCAAAGAAAAAAAAAGAAAGAAAAGCTGAGGTTTTTCTTGGTAGAATAGAAAAAAATTTGCCGTTACCTGTTTTTTGGGCAGCAAAATTTTAGTGTCTGTGTAATATTCTATCATTTGGCTTTGTCAGACCTCATTTAACCAATCCTACATTGCCATTCATTTAGGCTAATTTTCGTGTTAAGAAAAATTTTTCCATGGACAGCTTAAAATTATTTTATTCAATTATATAATATTTACTATGAATCAGTCCCTGAATTTCACAAAGAAATTGAAAATGTACATAAATGGCAATATTATTCCTTTCACAAAAGTTAAAATTAGAGAAAAAGCCAAAGAAATAGACTGGTGGGACATTTTATCATTAAGTCCATGACAGGAAATAGAGTGTTCAAAGAAGGCACAGCAGCTGCTCTTCTCTCAGTGTGAGATGCATAAGATAAAACTTCCTGAAAGCATTCATTCTAAGACTTTATGGCAAAGCTGGTTCTCACAAATTATTTCATATGCACCATCTGCCTTTTCTATTTTGGAGCAGTTTGGTGGAGACATGACTGGATTGGGCCAAAGGAAAGACAATGGAAGTGACATGGATCACTCGGTCACATTTGGGCAGAAGGTATGATAATCAAGTGTCCCTTTATCCACAATGGTGACACTAAGGGTTATTTGTTCCAGAAGTAATGGTTATTTGTTCCATTGTAATGATGGCTGTCTTTTTAGAACCATATCTATGAAATACATGAAATCTGCTTCCTTTAAATTAATAAATATTTTTAAAATATAAAGAAGAAAACACCAAGAGAAGAAATTCAGTATTTTTTAAAATCTGGAAAAAAAGAAATTTTAAGGAATTGGTAAACACATGATTAATGTGGATCTCTGAAGGGTTGCCATTCCCATGGGCAATGTGAGAAGAATGAAAATTTTCAGTGAAAGTCATGGAGGCTTAAGACTTATTCCCACCACAGGATAACCCGTAGTCAGCCTATGCTGACTAGTACAGATGTGAACATTGAATGGATGTTAACTTGACAAATAAACAGAATCAATGTTCTACATACAGGGACGAGAAGAGTCAATATTTACAGTTGTGTAGATTTTTATATCTATTTGTGATATTTCTTTAAATGACTTCTGAGAACATGCATTACTGAATCAGAAAGTATGTTCAGTTTCAAAATGTTTGATTACAGATTGTTGAATTTCCCTCTGGAAAAGATCATACCAATTTACAGCCCTCCAGTGTATGGGAAAAGTCTTGGTTACTTTATCAATTGTATGCATTGCTCATTGGCTGTTAATACTTTCTACTCATTTACACATAGTTATTGTTTTATGATGTTGTTAAATAGTTTTGAGAATGATTTTCAGTGAAAAGAAAAAAAATAATGTTACCCCAGACACAGAAAACTGATGCATGTTATTTTCACTGTGAATATTGAATAACATATTAACTGTATTGCTTATTAAGAAAATACACGTCTTCAGTTTATAAAAGCTGAGACATGATTCATCTGATGTCAGTGGAAACAGAGAAATGATGATGACAAGCATTAATTCTGTAATGTATTACTTCTCAAAGTTCTTTTAAAAGGATTTATTTGTTCATTTGAAAGGCAGCATGTGAAAGAGAGATGGAGAGGAAGAGAAATGAGAGCAAGAGCAAGAGAGAGAGATTTTCCATTTGCTGATTCACTCTCCAAATGGTGGCCACAGCAAAGGTTGGGCCAGGTCAAACCAGGAGCCAGGAACTCCATCCTGGTCTCCACATGAGTGGTAGGGGCCCAAGTACTTAAGCCATCATCCACTGCTTTTCTAGGCAAATTAGTAGGGAGCTGGATTGGGTGCAGAGTTTCCTGGTCCTGATCTGGCACTCTGAGATGGGATGCCAGTGTCACAAGCTGCAGTTTAACCCGCAACTCCAAAAACCAGCACCCTCAAAGGTTTTCACTAGGTTTCTCTATTATATGGCAATAACATGATGACTAGAGGATTAGGTACATTCATAGTTAGAAAGAACTTATTGCACACCACACATGAAATGAACAATTTACTGTATCAAATTTCTACCTCTGTTTGAAAACAAAGATATAATATCATTCCCCAAAGATTTAATATTTTTGATTTGAGAAATGGAAAGTCTTATGTTAGAAAAGGACTTTGAGGATCACAGTTCCAGCAGTAGTGTAGCCAACAAATAGTTGCTCAGCTTTTGACAGATCCATGACTCTGAAATCCATCTTCTTTTCTTGTCTAATGAAGTAGTTAGATTGCATGGCTCCCAAGACCTACTACTACTTGGATAGTCTAATTATCTCTGACAATGGCATGAATTGTATTAAAATAGTGAAGAAAATAAATTTATAGATCCTCAATGAAAACTCCTTTCTGAAAGTAGCAATCATTTATCTGATGGTCTAAATAATAACTTATAGGTAATCCTGTGAAAGAATAGGCTCTTGGCAAAAGATTGTTTTTTCCTGCTTTATTCTTGATGCCTTTTCTACCAGACATTCGTTCAAAGTACTATTCCCATAGAGATCACCTGCCACCCAAGGTCTCTAATGAGAGAAGGGTACTCTTTAGTTTAGAAATGCTTGGTTTAAAAATTATCAAAAAAAATCTATAACACCTGAAAGACTGAAGCAGTAAGTTAGGAATGCAAGTACCAACACTGATAGCATAGCAGATATTTTAGCTGTGAGTTCCTTTCAGTTATCCTTCAAATTAGAAACATTGGCAGCTGCTTAAATGCAATGTTAGATCAATAAAATTAACGTTTTAAAAGAGAACATCTATGCATAATTGTGTGTGTTTTCACTTGAAATTTACCATAATTTTGATATTTATTTGAAGAAATCATCTCCAATGAACCTCAGCAAATTGTAGTATTGCTTTGATGGGAGATTTGGCATACAATTTATACAATTTTGCCACTTTTTAGTCCATTCCAACATAATGTTCCTGGCATAAGTTTCATGAATACTATATGATAGACTAATCCTGCCACATGTGTTATGCTGGGCATCATGGGGTAGGGTTGTCTCTGATACACAGTTTTGTTTTGGGGCTCTTGTGGGGGTTCCGAAGCCAGTCCCACAAAGGTAGAAACTGCAGAGTTATTCCTACTTTTCTTAACATCTGATTAAAAAGATAATACAATTTCTATGGAAATGAAGAGGCTTTACTTTTATTGTAAGCAGTCTATTTAGCACTTCCAATATTTGCCTCCTATATATTTGCTTTAAGGTGTACTTGGCTGGAGATTATATAGCAGAATGGGAAATAATTAAAATACACAAATTAATGTGCATTACAGAGTACATTATGTGACTTCAGCTTCTGGTAAATTGGATATTGGATAATGTCACAGAAGAAGCACAAGACCTGAGTGAGGTGTTTTCTTTGGTTTTCTGACTATGGTCACTGTCCTGTATCCCTATCACTCCCACATTCTCTGATGGAAATAGCTACAGAGATTAGTTGTTCTGCAGTCTCCTGTATTTTCTAAATCTTTTAACTTCCTTATTTTATATGTTTGATGGGGAGGAAAAGAGTATGAATGAGGGAGGGAGAAAAAAAGAGAAATACCTTCCATATGCTGGTTCATTTCCCAAATGCCCACAATAGCTGGGTCTCCTACCTTGGTGGCAGGGATCCAGCTACTTGAGCCATCACTTGATGCCTTCCTGGATGAGTAGCAGAAACCTGGAAGCTAAAATGAAGCCATGGTTCAAACCCAGGCACTCCAATATGGGCTGCAACGGTCCTAATGGGAATCTTCTCTGCTAGTACAAATGTGCAAACCATAGAATCTCTTGTATTTTGATGAACTTCAAAAATTTTTAGCTTTAGAGTTTAGTAGGTTTGGAATACTTTGTATCTTTTAAGATGTGTATTAAATCCAGGCTGGCAAAGGCAAATATGACTATGCAGTGAGGAAGAACAGTCTATAACATTCCAAGGACCTTCAAGAATTTTGACCTTACGTGGAAATACCTACAGAATTCTGATATTTCAACCAAGAACCAGGTAGAATACCGATCAATGAGCAGATAAATGGTGTTGCTACTCTTGTCATGAGAGAGCACATTTCCTAATTGCCTGATAGGATTATAATGCCAATTATAGCCAAAGTAATTTTTATCCATCCCCAGAGGAAATCCATTGTCTACTCTTGTTTTTGGAGAATGCACTGAAATTTACTAGGATGAGCTTCCAAATAAATAACATTGGATCATTACATTGTTTTAATACACACACACACACACACATACACACACACCCCTTGAAGTTCCTGTGTTGGAAACTTAATCCCCAAGGTCATAGTATTGAGAGATGAGACTTTTAAGAGCTGATTAGGACATGAGTGCTCTGTCTTAGTGACTGGATTAATGTCATCATTGTGAGAATATGTCTGTTATAAAAGCATGTTTGTCCCCATCTCCCACAGCAGAGCTCTTCATCCCTTCTGCCTTCTGCCACGGAATGACAAAGCTAGAAGTCCTGTGCTAGGTATGGTCACTTCAACCTTGAAATTTGACACCTCCAGAACTGTGAGAAATAAATTTTTATTTTCTTATAAATTATCCAGTCTTTGGTAATATATATTAGCAGCACAAATCAGACTAAGATAGAGAAGTTCATTCATCGTGTGGCATGGTCACAATTTTCCAGTTTAGCAAACATTCTGTTTGACACTCAAGAGGCAAATAACAAACAAAATCATTTGATTACCTTTCAAGTTCCTATTTTTGTCTAGCAGTTTTCTAGTCCCTGTTAGGAGTTTAATATAAGGAGATTGGGATTTTAGGCCTAGGCAATTTGACTCATTTTGATAATCCCAAGAGTACCTTCTGTGTTTCCTATGATAGATAGCATAAAGAATTCATTGAGTTATTTTCACCATTCTTTGTCTACTTGAATTTGCTTTCTCTATTCTTGGTCACTTCAAGAATTGCATTGACAGGTTAGACAGCTTTTATCTTAAATGCATCAGCCACAATTCATAAGTTATTTTTTTCATACCACTTTCATTGTCAGGATTCTTAGTTGGTTCTCAATAGCAGACCCTAAGATAAGGAGTTGAGTGCAAGGAGATTATTTTGAGGGGTGGGCAGGGATCTATGGTGGGAGAGAGAGAGTGGGGAAGGGTGACATTGTCCTTTACTGATAACTCTTCAGCTTTGATGAGAAAGCTGTGTGGATGACTGTCCGCACAGGGAACACTGTGGGGCACATTTTGATGATTAGTTAGTTTTGTCCTCTAGTTCAGCTTATTAGTGATTGAGATTTTTAACATGTGTGGTGGGCACATCCAACCTTCATAATTGTTTCATCATGGCAGGTGTAGGTTCAGCTTTCCATGTGGACTATTTTGCCCTCTATTTACACGCACAGCGAGAGGCAGGCATGATAGTGGAGGGACTTGAATGTATGGTTATCTTCAATTTCTTTGGCCAATTTCAACCAGTTTATTTTCTTTTACTGTGTCAGCATTAGTTATCATTTCTAATTACGCTTGAAACGCCATGATTTTCTTTAAAGACTGAAGAAAAACGGTTACAAGGGAGCAGTTTTAGCATCTGTAGAGAATATTTCCAGGGAAAATCATAGTGAGTCTAGATAATGCTCTCAGCTGCAATTAGTAAGAATTGGTTCAGTTTTTTCCTCTGAATCTTATTCTTTTCTTTAATTTCAATTTAAAAAAGCAACTTGAGAATCTGTTTTTTTTCCTAGATGCAGTAAAAAATACTACATTTAAAATGCATTGATGTGCTGGGCAGTCAGTGACATTAAGTTTGAAAAATTGAGAAAGAACCTAAGAAGTAAAGCCTATTTTACTTTCACACAACAGTGACAGTTCTCCTAGCGATCTGGCCTTTCAGTGTCATTTCTCTTATGATCTTGCTCAGCAGCATGAAAATTAAATGACATTCAGGAGCAAATCCTCATGGTTGGGTGGATGCGGTTTGTTAGTTTTCTTAGATTTTACTTTATTTTCTTTCCTCTTCATTTTTCTCACTTGTTATAGTACATTTTAATATGGAAACTTATTGGTTTTTGTAAATAGGTCATCGCAAATAATAAGATAATAATTCCTGATGGAAATGATTGTGCATTCTAAGTACAAGAATCTTGCTTTAGTTTTGTTATGCAAATCCTTAAGAAACTCCAGCAAATAATATTGCCTCATTATAGTAAAGAGAATTTGATTGATAATATCAGTTGAGTGTTTTTTTATTGTGAAAATTTCAAATATACCAAAAAATAGAGAGGACAGCATTGTGAGTACCCATTAATCATGTTCATCTGTTACAGTTACCAACATCCATTATTTCAGTTATCTATTTCCTTCATCTCTTTTTTTCCTGAAATAGTTTAAAGCAGATATCAGTAATTACAGCACTTAATTTGTAAATAATTTTAGAATCATGAAAGAATTTTTCATCAAATGTTGTATTTTACTCAATATGGCCTGTATAGACAATAAAAGTGCTCGTTAGAAAATACTAACTATATTTTATCAAGTTACTTTTTCTCATTAGGACTCAGTCTTTCTCCTCTGAGTTGGCAAAATCGATGAAGACAACAGACAAACAAAAGCAAAGCATAGTTCCATAATAAGTGAGCAATAAATGCATATTTCTGTAAAGATCAGTAAATGGTTGCTTAATAGAACAAGCTGGGTGACATTGATGTTACAGAAGGTGATACTACAGGAAGAGGCACTAGGGTCTAGTGCAAGGGTGTAGTATTCAGTACTACTTAAAGCACAAGCTTCAAGCACAGCTCTACAGGTAATAACTGAGCGAATCTCTGTTAGTGGTAATGACTGGATAAACCTGAAAAGAGACAGAACCAGTTTTTAAACTTGTTAGCACTGATAAGCATATACTTCTCTACTTTAAGAAGTTGTAACATAGAATAAATGAAATCATACAGGTGAAAATATGGGTTTCAGGCATCTCAAGTGGCCATTAAAACACTGGGCTGCAACATCCACCCCTATGGTTCTTATTGAATAGGTACTGTGCTTCATATGGTTTATTGTTTCTTATATTTATGTTTAATACTTAATAAGCAATTTTTAATAAATAAGCGTGTTAGATGGTAAGTTTACTTGAATAAGCAAAATATCATATTTGTAATAAGAAATAGACTCCCATTTATATTCATCCTACCACAACACTTACCTGTTAGTTAATGTTGAATATATTAATTGATTTCACCACTGTAAGTTTCATCATTTATAAAATTATCATGATATTGGCTGTTCTTAATCAATGTTTTGAGGATTAAAAGAGATTATATGTCAGTTTAGGCAATGAGAGGGTATCATTTGGATATAATGATAATAAGAGCAGATATTTGGGGCTGGCACTGTGGTGCAGTAGTTTAAGGCCCCAGTCTGCTGTGCCGGCATCCCATATGGATGCAGATTCGAGTCCCGGCCGCTCCTCTTCCAATCCAGCTCTCTTCTATGGCCTGGGAACAGTAGAAGATGGCCCAACTGCTTGGGCCCCTGCACCCATGTGGGAGACCTGGAGGAAGCTCTGAGCTCCTGGCTTCAAATCAGCTCAGCTCTGGCTGTTGCGGTCATTTGGGGAGTGAACCAGTGGAATGGAAGATATCTCTCTCTCTCTCTCTCTCTCTCTCTCTCTCTCTGTGTGTGTGTGTGTGTGTCTCTCTCTCTGGTTCTACTTCTCTCTGTAAATCTTTCAAATAAATAAAAATAAATCTTTTAAAAAAGATCAGATATTCAATAAATAATTCCAGTGGGATTGATTTGGGTGAATGAGGCAGATGAAGACTCTCACAATAGAAGTATAAATTTCCCAAAATATGTACCAAACCTGAGCATCTACTATTATTTAAACATTTATAATCTATTTTAGATGTCCACATAAATTTCTTTTATCATAAAAAGTAGAGATTGAAAATAAAATTATATTGGTGAAACCAAAGAAGGTGTTTTCAATTGATATAAGCAACCTCTCTAAAATTCGTTAGATATTATATGAAAAGAAGATTTGCCATGTTGATTTCCTAGTTACTATGAATTACATTTGTAGCTGAGATTCTACACGATTGACAAGATAACCCGTCTTCTTATAATATTCTGCCAATGGTTTAGAAATAGATCAATCAGATGGCTGCTGTGGGTTCCCAGATATAAATAGTACTATCAGAATCCATGTCCTTTATCTACTGTGAAGAAACTTTTACCTATAATCTCCTCTTCTTTCTGTCTTCATTAAAGAAAAAGTTTAAAAAATGACATTGATGAGCCTGTGACTGGATACTTTAGAATGCTATTGATGCATTTTTAAATTCCTGAGGTATTATATTCAGACATTGAAGTAATTTTAGGTAAAACAAAAATTTTTGATAGGTTCTATGATTCTTGTGTCATTTGTGAATACATAAAACAAACAAGAGGATGGCATTGTCTCATAAAAGATAACTAATGTAATCAAACATGTCTTTTTACAATTGTCTTCATACACGTATCAAAAGAAAAATATTTAGAAAAGTAATGATCAATTTCAAGTGCATATTTAGGGACTATTTGCTAATTGCATACATATGTAACATATGTCCTACTAAGTACTTTCATGTATTGATATTCATAAATTCTCTATAAAATATAGGGAATTATTGTTTTAATTAAATTATCCAAGGCACTCAATTAATAAGTGGTTTTGCAGAGACTCTAAATCATATGTTCTCTTTCCAAGTCCATTTACGGTTTAGAAATGCAGGCCACACAGGTGTACCTTTCTCATACAGATAATGGCACACAACAATTGATCAGTGCTGCTGTGCTGAATTTCACTTTGAAACCAAATCATTATGTTAAAACAGTAAGTTGAAAATAAGGGGTGAATTTCATCATCTTCCTATTGATTGCTTTCACAGTTGAGGTTTCATAAGGTTTTACGTCACTAGTCAAGAAGCATTTTATTGAGTATTTTTTCTTGCCTTGCCCCTAAGATCCTAAAACATTATTATTATTATATTGTTTTTTATTTTTTTGAATTATTGATATGTTGAAATGTTATAATGGTCTTCTTTTTGACATTTTTATTTGCAGTTACTCATCAATTGTTTTTTATTAAGTTGACCTTAATCTATGATTTCTGCCAGTGTATGTATTATTTTGGAAGCCAAGATATAACTCTTGAGAGACCATTTTACAAGAAGAGAAGGACTGTTAAAAATATTGTCTGAGGTGAGTGTTGTGGCAAAGTGAGTGTTTGGGACACCCAATATCCAATATTAGAGTGCCTGGTTAAAGTTCCAGTTACTCCATGCTTCTGATCCAGCTTTCTGCTACTGAGTACCTTGGGAGGTTGTGGATAATGGCCCAAGTACTTGGGTTCTTGCCACCCACATATGATACCCGGGAGGAGCTCAGAGCTCCAGGCTTTGGCCTGGTCTACCATCAGAGGTGGGCATTTGGGGAGTGAATCTGCACTTGGAAGTTCTCTCAGTATCTCTCTCCCTCTCTCTGACTTACCCTTTCAAATAAAATAAATGAATGTTTACCAAAAAAAATCTGCCTGGAGGTGGCATTTGGCACAGCAGTGAAGATGCTTCTTGGAACACTAACATCCGTATTAGAGTACCTGTTTCAAGTCTAGGTTGCTTCATTTTTGATCCAGCTTTCCACTAATGCACACCATGGAAGGCTATAGGTAATGGCTCAAGTACTTGAGTCACTGTCATCCATGTGGGACACTCATATGTGGTTACAGGCTCCTGGTTTCTACCTGGCTGTTGTAGGCATTTGGGAAGTGAGCCAGCAGAATGGTATCTCTGTCTCTGTTTCTGTCTCCCTCTTTCTCTCTTTGCCTTTAAAATAAAAATGAAAATAAATACATAAACAAAAATATTTGTCTAATGTCCCTATACATAAGTTCAATTTTCTACTTTACAATATATATGATGTTTTGAATGTTTTAACAAATGACATTTGACAATAAACATTATTTTATGTGTTATGGCTAGTATAAACAAATAGTTCATTAGCAAGCACAAGTGAAAAAAATTTTATTGCAAAAAAAATGAAAATGATACATTTAGTTTTCATTTCAGCCATTTTGTTAACTTGGATAGTCATAGATATGATTGTATATGCACTAAATATGAAGAAAAGTTAATTCTCACAGTCTCTTTTCCCCATTCAATGTGCAAAATGACACATAAGACAGCACACTGAAATAAATAGTCCTGATGTCCTGATATCTATGATTGACATTATCATGACATATTAGCATTCATGGTGAAAGTTGCTGATCACAAGATAAAATCATTATTTTAGAGTTAGCCAAAAATACACCTGGAAAATGATGAACAGGGAACTCATTCTTGCCTAAATATTTCCTCAAGAAATTTCTAATAAGAAATTCATTTTTGTTCTACATACATCCATTGTGTTACATGCCTTCCCAGTCTGCACAGGTTTCTGTAATAAAGTTTGTCTTTGGCATTCTTGAAGACCCCATCGATTCAGGTATGGTTCTCTCAGGGGGAGCACTTGCCAAGTAAGGGTAACTTTATCAGTGAGCTGAGGCCAACTTCTGCCTCAGATCTCCATGTCCCATGAATTTTGTATACAAGTGGTCTATGTAAATTTCTCCCTTTTGCCCTTAAATTTTGCACTTGCTTCAAGTTTTTAGAATATGCACATACTTTACAATGGTACCTGTATTGGCATTTCAATGTTCTGCATTTCCTAAATAAATGTCATTCTTTGGAATCCCTCTCTGTGATTGCTATTTAGGTTATAAATGTACATTTTTTAATGAGTATCACTGGTCTGGATTTCATGTATGTGTTAAAACTTACTCAAAGAACTGAAATAAATCCAACAGAAAGATAGATAGATAGATAGATAGATAGATAGATAGATAGATATTGGTATTTTGTGAGGAAAAAGCAAGAAAAAAAAAGTAACGGACCTCAGGGGCTGAGAGTTCATGGCCTTCCAAGAACTGAATTTTAGAGACACAATTAATGTTTGCTAATTTTTCCTTAATTTGTCCTCACCTATATGTATTTAGGGATAAAAGAAGAATAAAAGCATCTACATTACAAGGTCTTTTTTTTTTCTGCTTGATGTTTTCAAAATACTTCGTATTCAGGGAGCTAAAATCTCATTGGATGGTGAGACACAGGCATGTTCAATACACCTCCTAATTCTGGGGCCTGTTAGGTCTTAGAAAAGATAGAGAAATTCTCCTTCCCTAAGTTTTTGCTTCTCCAAATACTCTGCTCCAGAACCACCATCTTTCTGGTCTCATATATGTTTGAGCCTTAGAAGGGTCTCTTACAGAAATACAAAATGGAATTGGTGCCTCAGGCTACAACTTTTGGAGGAGTTATGCTCAAAACTTGATCCAATCAGTCAGTTAGACTCTTGTAGAATAAAATAAAAGCAAGATACCTGGATTATATGTTATAAAATTAATATTAATATAATATATTCCCTTAATAATGTTCAGCCCACATATCTATACCGAGTCTTTACTAAAATTGAATTATGAAATTTTTTGTTATAAAAATGTGGTCTCTAGTAAGTTGAATATTTTCCCTATAAATCCTCCTTGTTCTGTTAAATGTTATCATGCATATACCCTCACTTTATTACCTAAAGTCAAGTGATTAGCTCCTTTGCTATTACTGTAGCATAAGTATAAGCAATAAAGGCAATCACTATTACATTGTACAAGCAAAAGAACTTGCTTTCTGCAATTCACATACTCAAAATAATAGAATATGAAAAAATGATGCTAAAGAAAATTACCTGAAAACCAATATGACTTCCTTTTCAGAGCCCTAAGGGAACAATAATTGAGGTCTTTGGAGAGAATTTGGACAACACAGACAGTAGGGTACTTCAAAGTGTATGGAAATTTGCAAGCACAATAGCCTGGAATTGCTGGCTGTGGACAATGAGAAAACACGATTGCAAGTGGGACTGTGAGAAACATGAGCACTGCAAGTGGGCGGGGGAAGGGATGCAAGTCCTTTGGGAGGAACCTGTTGCATAAAAGATGAAAGTTCTTGCCTGTGGAGCATCCAAGCAGAAGGATATTTCCTCTCCTGACAAGTGTTGCAATTCTATTTTCTCTCTTCTGGCTTTCTTTGCTTAGGAAAAAAAAAAAACTCACAGAAACTAAATAATAATAATAATAATCCAAATATAATTACTATCCATATATAATAATAATGCACTGATATAACCCCCCTATTTACCAGTTGCTCATTAACTAACTATGGATGTTTTTCTCTTGTGACTTGATGGTCCTCTACTGATGATATGATAGTCATCAAATCTATGAACTGATGATTTTTTTTATTTTTATTTTTTTTAATTTATTTTTATTATTTATTTATTTATTTTTTATTTTTTGACAGGCAGAGTGGACAGTGAGAGAGAGAGACAGAGAGAAAGATCTTCCTTTGCTGTTGGTTCACCCTCCAATGGCTGCCGCGGCTGGCGCACTGCGGCCGGCGCACCGCGCTCATCCGATGGCAGGAGCCAGGTGCTAGGTGCTTTTTCTTGGTCTCCCATGAGGTGCAGGGCCCAAGCACCGGCGCACAGCGCTCATCCGATGGCAGGAGCCAGGTGCTAGGTGCTTTTCCTGGTCTCCCATGGGGTGCAGGGCCCAAGCACTTGGGCCATCCTCCACTGCACTCCTGGGCCACAGCAGAGGGCTGGCCTGGAAGAGGGGCAACCGGGACAGTATCTGGCGCCCCGACCGGGACTAGAACCCGGTGTGCCGGCGCCGCAAGGCGGAGGATTAGCCTGTTGAGCCACGGCGCTGGCCTGAACTGATAAATTTTTAGTTGGCATCAGTTACAAAATGAATAAAGAGTCAAGGGAATGATTATTTCTTTTCCTAAGAAAGAAATGCATTTATTTTCTGTTCATTAAACAAATTTGAAATATAGGTTTTACAAAGACAATTAAGTACTATTAAGTAGGATGTGATATCCACTATCTCCCTAGAATTTATTTCAAGTTGGCTGGTTCTGTGGCTCACTTGGTTAATCCTCTGCCTGCGGCGCTGGCACCCTGCGTTCTAGTCCCAGTTGGGGTGCCGGGTACTAGTCCCAATTGCTCCTCTTTCAGTCCACCTCTCTGCTGTGGCCCAGGAGGGCAGCAGAGGATGGCCCAAGTGTTTGGGTCCCTGCATCCCCATGGGAGACCAGGAGGAAGCACCCAGCTAGTGGCTTCAGATCGGCGCAGCGCCAGCCATAGTGGCCATTTGGGGGGTGAACCAATGGAAGGAAGACCTTTCTCTCTGTCTCTCACTGTCTAAGCTCTTTCTCTGTCTCTCTCTGTCTCTGTCTCTCTCTCTCTCTCTATCTAACTCTACCTGGCAAAAAAAAAAAATTTAAAAAGAGAATTTATTTCAAGTTTCCATGAGAGGGACTTAAGTGCTCCAGGAGAAGAACAAGTTTACTACACACCTTAAAAAATGCATCTATAATGAAAAATAGTGGAGAATTTCTTATAATTAACATTATTAAGGGGAAAGATTAAGCAGTGAGTTAAAATAGGATTTAAATTTTTTTTAGCTGATTGCTCTACACATGACATTAATGTGTAAGGACATATAAACAACCATGGCATTTAATTTCAGCTTGTTTTTTCCTTATTAAAGTAGTCATGCTTCAGTAATCATTTTCACACTTGATCTTAGCCAAAAGGCTGAGAAGTGATCAGGAATCATTTTTAATAAAGGAAAATATCCTATGGCATTAAATGACTACCAAAGATTTGATGCTATGTTGACATTTCATTTCAAGATAAATATACTTAATTATATTTTGGAGAAGTATCATTACTTAAGAAATTCTTACCCATTTCAACACTATTCCTTTATTTTACAGCTCATATGATTTTCATATGATTACATGAAGTTTTGAAGATAAAAATTCTTTTTTTTTTTTTTACAGGCAGAGTGGACAGTGAAAGAGAGAGACACAGAGAAAGGTCTTCCTTTGCCGTTGGTTCACCCTCCAATGGCTGCCGCAGCTAGCACGCTGCGGCCGGCATGCCACGCTGATCCGAAGGCAGGAGCCAGGTGCTTCTGCTGGTCTCCCATGGGGTGCAGGGCCCAAGCACTTGGGCCATCCTCCACTGCACTCCCGGGCCACAGCAGAGAGCTGGTATGGAAGAGGGGCAATGAGGACAGAATCCTGTGCCCAGACTGGGACTAGAACCTGGTGTGCCGGTGCCGCAGACAGAGGATTAGCCTATTGAGCCGCGGCGCCAGCCAATAAAAATTCTTAATTTTCATCTTTTCGACATAGATTTTATGTACTTTAGGGAAATGAAATTTCATTTTGGAAAATGTCTTTACTATTTCATTATTTGTAACACAGATGCTTTGTATACTTCTCCAAATTCTCCTGTCTTTTGTTATTTTATGTTTCACAAGATATTTGTATCAATGACTTAATATCAACTTTTTTAAAAGATTTATTAATTTATTTGAAATTCAGAGTTACAAAGAGACAGAAGGAGAGGCAGAGAGAGAGAGAGAAAGAAAGAGATCTTTCATCTGCTGGTTCACTCCCCAATTGGCCGCAGCAGCCAAAGCTGTGCTAATCTGAAGCCAGAAGCCAAGTCTTCCCAAGGGGATACAAGGTCCCAAGGACTTGGGCCATCTTCTACTGCTTTCCCAGGCCATAACAGAGAGCTAGATCAGGAGTGGAGCAGCCAGGACTAGAACCAGCACCCATGTGGGATGTCTGCAGTGCAGGCGTCAGCTTTACCTGATATGCCACAGTGCCACCCCCCTCATAAGCTATTTGTACATAAAGTTCTCAACAGCTCTTCCAGGCATCTCTCCACCTGTCCTGGGATTCTTAAAGGATTCCTTCTCCTAATGTTTGGATATAGTATAAAACTTTGTAGATTAAGAGTGATTAAGAGTGAAGATTTTTGGAGACTATATGTTTGAGTTCAAATTCTATCTTTATTATTTTCTAGCTATATTGCCTTGAACAACCTGTATTTCAAAGCAACAGGGTTTTCACCTTGTGAGTTTGTTGAAAAATACACACACTCAGAGACTCACAAAAGTGTTGATAGTTGCTAGCACAGAATAAATACTATATAAAAATCAGCTCTTCTTACAGTTATTTTATCTCTTATTGTCATTTTATTTTATTTGAATATTATTGTTATATTATCTCTGATAGAATTTGAAGTTTTCAAAGTTACTCTAGGTTATTTTTTTTTTATTGACAGGCAGAGTTAGACAGTGAGAAAGAGAGACAGAAAGGTCTTCCCCTAAATGGTCCTACGTCTGAAGCCAGGAGCCAAGTGCTTCCTCCAGGTCTCCCATGCAGGTGCAGGGCCCAAGCACTTGGGCCATCCTCCACCGCCTTCCCGGGCTACAGCAGAGAGCTGGACTGGAAGAGGAGCAAAACTGGGACAGAATCTGGTACCACAACTGGGACTAGTACCCGGGGTACTGGCACAACTGGTGGAGGATTAGCCTAGTGAGCCGCAGCGCTGGCCCTCTAGGTTATTTTTTAAAGGCAAAACAAAAGGATGAAACACTAGTAAAAAAAAGCTACTCATCTACCTGTATTCTTTATATGCTTATAGGTGTGCGTCCTTATTTTTAAACTTAAATTCTCAGGTGCTGGCTTGCTGTGTCCTAAAATTTAGAGATGCTGCCAGGTTGCTTATTGAAAATGGCTGAAATGTTTGATATTTCAACCACTGGCAGTAGGTATCCTTACCAGCAGTAAGTCTTGTGTTCCTTTGTTTTCTATCTTTTCCTTTCCTTTAAAAAAACTTGCCAGACTAAGTAGTATGTTATTGCTTCCTTATTTTTGTTTTGTTGATTAGTAGTGAATTGCAAAGATTGATATGGGGATTTATCTTTTGCCAATTGCATAATCTTATCACTTGCCCATTTTCTTTTTCATTATGTCTTTTCCTTAATAGTGTATGAGTTCAATATATATTTCATTTATTATAACATTTTGATATTATGCTTTGTTAATTTTTTCAAGTCTAGTCTTGTCTAGTAATTTGTAAAGGATTTAGACAACTATGTAGTCAAATTTTTATATTTTACTTTTTCTATATTCTCTAGATTTTTTTTTGGCTTTACAATTTCATTTGTTTTAAAATCAGAGTTAGAGAGAAAGAGGGTGAGATAGAGAGGCAGAGAGAAAGAGAGAGAGAAGAGATCTTCCATCCACTTGTTCATTCCCCAGATGGTGGCAACAGACAAGACTGGGCCAGGCTAAAGCCAGGAACATCTTCTGGGTCACCCACATGGGTAGCAGGTGTGCAAGTGCTTGGGCCATCTTCTGCTGCTTTTCCCAGACTATTTGCAGGGAGATGAATCAGAATGGAGCAGCCTGGACACAAACTGACATCCATATGGAATACTGACACTGAAAGCAGTGGCTTTCCCAACTATGTTACAATGCCAGGCCCTACCTTTCTTTTAAAAAATATTTTTTATGTAAAAGGTAGAGTAACAGAATGAGAGGAAGAGAGAAAGAAAGAGATATTCCATCTGTTTGTTTAGTTCACAAATGGCAGCCATAGCAGGGGCTGGAACAGGCCAAATCAAGGAGCCTGGATCTCCATCCAGGTCTCCCATGTGGATGGCAGGGGCCTAGCTATTTGTGCCAACTTCTTCTTCTTTCCCAGGTGCATTAGCAGGGAGCTGGATATGAAGTGGAGCAACTGGGACACATTTGGGCACAACTTTGGGAACTGGCACATAAAACATAAGACAGCTGGTCCTTGGATTTCCTTTATTGATTAAAACTTTCCCTCAGTCAAGTAGTATAGGTAGTGTTCTGGATTTATGTCCCTTCATTCTTCACCAATAATATAAATTTTATTACATCAATTTAAATGTTTTGAGTTCAAATAGTTGTGACTGGTATCAAATCTTTCAAATATGTTTCCCTTAAAGTTTATTAAAAAATTCACATTTCATTGTGTCATCATGTTAGCTTTGTTGATGCATAACAAATCAACAAAAATTTAACAGGTCAGAGGCTAGTGGTGTGGCACAGTTTATCAAGCCATTCGTTTGTGGCATTGGCATCCCAGAGTTCTAATTCTCCAGATATTTTGAGTGTCAGCTGCTCAGCCTCCATCCAACTTCCTGCTAATGTGTCTGGGAAGGTAGTGAAAGATGGTGCAAGGAAGCCCTGGATCCTGTCATCTGCCTGGCCTAGACCCAGCTATGTTCCCCATTTGGGGAGTGAACCAGTGGATGGAGCCTCTCTCTCTGTTTCTCCCTCTTTCTGTCTATTGCTCTGCCTTTTAAATAAACAAGTAAGTAAATTTTTAAAACATTTAGTGCCTTAATATAATGCACATATATTAGAGAGATTATAGAGTATAATTCTGGGCTGAGAATCTCACCAGACTGAAGTCAAATTATTGGCTGAGATTATTATTTCTTCTGAGACTTGGGATTCAGGCTTTAGGTTTAGATTCTTGATCCATTGTGACTAGAATTTTTTTGTATTGGGTACAAGGTAGGGGTCTTATTTCAAACTTCTGCATGCAGAAATCCAGTTTGATAAAGAAACTATCCTTTATCCAGGGAATAATTTTAGCTTAGTTGTCTAGAATTAGTTGGTTGTAGATGTGTGTCTGGTGTTTTTATTATGCCCCATTGGTCTACATGTCTATTTTTGGGCTAGTTACAGCTGCTTTGAGCATAGCAACCATGCAATATGTTTTCTTTTTGATCTTTAAAATTTGTTTATTTTAACTGATATGTAAATGTTGTACATATGAGAATTTACGAGGGGCCACAGTGATATTTCCATACACATAACAATTGTTTAAAGTTCAAATCAAGGGAAGCACTGCTATCTCATCATTTATTATTTCATTTTAGTAAAAATATTCCAAATCTTTTCTTACAGCTTTATTTTTAAACTTTTATTTAATAAATATAAATTTCAAAAATACAACTTTTGGGTTATAGTGGCTTTTCCGCCATAACCTCCCTCCACCCGCAACCATCCCATCTCCCACACCCTCTCCCATCCCATTCACATCAATTCATTTTCAATTATCTTTATATACAGAATAAGATCAATTTAGCATATATTAAGTAAAGATTTCAAAAGTTTGCAACCAAACAGAAACACAAAGTGTAAAGGCCGGCGCCGTGGCTCAACAGGCTAATCCTCCGCCTTGCGGCGCCGGCACACCGGGTTCTAGTCCCGGTCGGGGCACCGGATTCTGTCCCGGTTGCCCCTCTTCCAGGCCAGCCCTCTGCTGTGGCCCAGGAGTGCAGTGGAGGATGGCCCAGGTGCTTGGGCCCTGCACCCCATGGGGAGACCAGGAAAAGCACCTGGCTCCTGGCTCCTGCCATCGGACGAGCGCGGTGCGCCGGCCGCAGCGCGCCGACCGCGGCGGCCATTGGAGGGTGAACCAACGGCAAAGGAAGACCTTTCTCTCTGTCTCTCTCTCTCACTGTCCACTCTGCCTGTAAAAAAAAAAAAAAAAAAAAAAGAAACACAAAGTGTAAAGTCCTAGCTATACCGTTAATTCACATCGTATAACACATTAAGGACAGAGATCCTACATGGGGAATAAGTGCACAGTGACTCCTGTTGTTGATTTAACAATTGACACTCTGATTTATGGCGTCAGTAATCACCTGAGGCTCTTGTCATGAATTGCCAAGGCTATGAAAGCCTCTTGAGTTTGCCATCTCTGATCTTCTTTAGACAAGGCCATAGTCAAAGTGGAAGTGCTCTCCTCCCTTCAGAGAAAGGTACCTCCTTTTTGATGGCCCGTTCTTTCCACTGGGATCTCACTCAGGGAGATCTTTCATTTACGTCATTTGTTTGCCACAGAATCTTGGCTTTTCGTGTCTGAAATACTCTCATGGGCTTTTTAGCCAGATCCGAATGCCTTAAGGACTGATACTGAGCCCAGAGTGTTGCTTAGGTCATCTGCCATTCCATGAGTCTGCTGTGTTTCTTGCTTCCCATGTTGGATGGTTCTCTCCTTTTTGATTGCATAGTTATTACTAGCAGACACTGGCCATGTTTATGCAATCCCTTTGATACTTAATCCTATCTTTATGATCAATTTTGAGCTGAAACTGATCACTTTAACTAGTAAGATGGCATTGGTACATGCCAACTTAATGGGAAAGAAGGAAAGTGAAGAGGCAACCGACACAATGGGGAAAATATTTGCAAATTATGCAACTGATAAAGAATTAATAACCAGAATCTACAAAGAGATCAAAAAACTCCATAACAAGAAAACAACCGACTTAAGAGATGGGCCAAGAACCTCAATAGGCATTTTTCAAAAGAGGAAATCCAAGTGGCCAACAGGTACATGAAAAAATGTTCTGGATCATTAGCCATCAGGGAAATGCAAATCAAAACCGCAATGAGGTTTCACCCAGGTAAGAATGGCTTACATGCAGAAATTAACTAATAGCAGATGCTGGTGAGGATGTGGGGAAAAACTCACACTAACCCACTGTTGATGGGAATGCAAACTGGTAAAGCCACTATGGAAGACAGTTTGGAGATTCCTCAGAAACCTGAATATAGCCCTACCACATGACCCACCTGTCTCACGCTTTGGAATTGACCCAAGGGAAATTAAATTAGCAAATAAAAGAGCTGTCTGCACCTTAATGTTTATTGCAGCTCAATTCACAATAGCTAAGACTTGGTATCAACCTAAATCAGTTCATTTGCAACAAAGTGGAGGAATCTGGAAAACATCTTGCTGAGTGAAATAAGCCAGTCCAAAAAGGACAAATATCGTATGTTCTCCCTGATCTGTGACAACTGAGCACCTAAAAGGAAACCTGTAGAAATGAAACAGGCACTATGAGAAACAATGATTTGATCAGCCCTCATCCTGACAGTCGAGGAACAGCTTGATATGATTTTTTAAGATTTTATTTATTTATTTGAGAGGTAGAGTTACAGACAGTGAGAGGGAGAGACAGAGACAGAGGTTTTCCTTCTGTTGGTTCACTCCCCAGATGGCCGCAACGGCCAGAGCTGTGCTGATCTGAAGCCAGGAGCCAGGAGATTCTTCCCAGTCTCTCACGTGAGTGCAGGGGCCCACGGACTTAGGCCATCTTCTACTGCTATCCTAGGCCATAGCAGAGAGCTGGATTGGAAGAGGAGCAGCCGGGACTAGAACCAGCACCCATATGGATTCCAGCACCACAGGTGGAGGAGTAACCTACTGTGACATGGTACTGGCCCCAATATTTTATTCTTATTAGTATTTTCTTGTTCTACTTAATACCATTGGATGAACTCTTTAATTAACACACAATTATTCTTAGGTTTTTAAATTTAACTGAAAATTGATGCTTGTTAAAAATAAGAGTGGGAATAAGAAAGGGAGGAAATGTACAGTTCGGCACACACTCACTCGGACTTACACCTAGCAGAAGAGCTAGAAACATGCAATGTTGTGGGGAACCATGGGTAGGTCTGCCATGGGACCCCCTTTGCTGGGCCTGGCTTAGAGCCGTATGCCGAGGCAGATGTTTCTAGTTTCGATCTTGATGTAGCAGCTGATTGAACTTTCCATCTAGCTGAGGATCGTGGTAAACAACAAGATGGCGCTGATGCCCTGCTCACTGGGTGACTCCACAGCTGATCGTGATCAAGTGCAGGATTGGAGAGCTCCGTGCATGGACTGTGATTGGTTGAATTCTGTATATAAGCGGACCGCGGGAGAAGGACCAGGCACGCCAGCTTTCCCCCTTAAGGAACATGCGCGCCATCTCTCCCCCTTCTCCCAGTCCCCCACTCTCTTTGTCCCACTCTTTCTAAGTAAAGGTCTACTGAAGACCGATTAACTGCAAGCAGCATCGTTCCATTTGCGGCCGAAGGAGCGACAAATGCTGCTGTGACTCAGATTCGAACCGAGGTTGCTGTAGCCACAACGCAGAGTACTAACCACTATAGGATCACAGCCATGGCGCGCATGTTCCTTAAGGGGGAAAGCTGGCGTGCCTGGTCCTTCTCCCGCGGTCCGCTTATATACAGAATTCAACCAATCACAGTCAACCAATCACAGTCCATGCACGGAGCTCTCCAATCCTGCACTTGATCACGATCAGCTGTGGAGTCACCCAGTGAGCAGGGCATCAGCGCCATCTTGTTGTTTACCACGATCCTCAGCTAGATGGAAAGTTCAATCAGCTGCTACATCAAGATCGAAACTAGAAACATCTGCCTCGGCATACGGCTCTAAGCCAGGCCCAGCAAAGGGGGTCCCATGGCAGACCTACCCATGGTTCCCCACACAATGTGTTTTGAAATCAGGTATAGTGATGCCTCTGGCTTTGTTTTATTAAGATTATTTTGGCTATTTAGAGACTTTTATGTTTCCATATGAATTTTAGGATTATCTTGCTAGATCTGTGAAGAATATCATTGGCATTAATTGGCACTGCATTGAATCTATAAATTGATTTGGGTAGTATGAACATTTAGATTATATTCTTGCAATCCATTTTTTTTGTTTCTTCTTCTACTTGTTTCTTTAATATTTTGTAATTTTAATTACAGAGGTCTTTCACATCCTTGGTTAAATTTATCTCAAGGCTCTGTGGATGAACAAGTTTGTTTGAAAAAAAAAATGAAACCATTAAACAAACAATATAACTCTCACTAATAACATTCTGATTTTCTGTCAAGTGTAGATTCCTCCCTTCAGAAAACCTTATAACCATTTTGTTTTGCTTATGTGGAAACTTCTGTAAATCTTGTTATAGTAAAATATATTTTTGTTATTCTAAAAAAAAACCCAAGGTATTTAAATTTTTTTCTAGCTATTGTAAATAAGATTGATCTCATAAATTCTTTCTCAGCCAGAATATTGTTGGTGTACAAGAAAGCTCTTGATTTTTGTCTGTTGATTTTATATCCTGCAAATTTGCCAGACTCTCTTGGTATTATTAGTGGAGTCTTTTGCCTCACCTATGTAAAGAATCATGTCTTCTGCAAACAAGGATATTTTGTTTCCTTCCTTTTCAATTTGTATCTTTTTGCTTCCTTTCTATTACCTAATGACTGTGGATAAGATATACAGAACTATATTGAATAATAATAGTGAGGGTGTGCATCCTTGTCTGGCTCCAGATTGTAGTGGAAAGCTTCTAGCTTTCTCCCATTCAATGTGAAACTGACTGTAGGTTTGTCATATATAGCTTTGATTGTGTTTAGGCATGGGCCTTCTTTACCCAATTTTTCTTGTTTAATTTCTCATTTTATTCCCTGCTTATTTTCACAATTCTAATAACACATGAATCTTAATAAGCATGTTAGGAAGTTAAATAACATTTGGCAATGTATGTTACTAAACATTTATCTTTTTTTAACAAATGGTTTTTAAAAAAACTGTGGAGAGCATAAAACTACATTAAATGCAAATTCTATACCCAAATGCCTGCAACAATGACAGTAAATGATATTATTTGTTTCCTATCTTTATGCAATTTTTAAAGTTATTTTTTAACCATGCTAGGCTGTTGTATTAAGTACTTTCTCTGCATCTATTGAAATAAACATATGGTCTTATTCTTCATTTTGTTGATGCATTGGGTGCATATTCATTTAATATAGTCAAACTTCTTGAATAATTAATCCCTTAAATATTATATAGTAACTTTCTTTGTCTCTTGAGTTTTTATTTTAAAGTCTATTTTGTCTGATACCAATGTAGCTACCCCTGCTTGCTTTTGATTTCCATTTGCAGGGAATATCTTTCTCTTTCAGAATCTGTTTAATCATTTTTGGTAAAGTATGTTTCTTGTAGGCAGCATACAGTTGGGTTTGTTTTTCTTTTATCCGGTTGGCCAATCATTATCATTTAATTCGAAATTTAGTCCCTTTACATTCAATGTTTTTATTGATAAGTAATGATTTTATCCTACCATTTTCCCATAAATATTCCCATTATTTATTTTGAATCTCCTTTTTTCTTTTACTAGGATGTTTCTGTCAATACATCCTTTCATGATGTTGATTATCTTTTGCTGTTCTTATATATAGTACATAACTATCATTTGTGAGGTTGGCCAGGCAGTGAAACAGTCTCCATTTTTGCTTGTCTTGGAAGGTCTTTATTGCACCTTCAATTACGAATGAGATCTTTGCTGGCTAAAATATTCTGACATCAGAATTTTTTTTTCTTTTAGAACTCGGACTATATCTCTCCATTTTCTCCTAATCAGTAGCATTTCTTTTGTGATATCTGCTATCAGTATGATGTGAATTCCTGTAAGGGATCTAGCATTTTTCTCTTGCAAATTTTAGAATATTGTCTCTATGTTTACTTTTGAAAACTTGATTATAATGCATTGTGGTCAGAATCTTTTCCTATCATGCCTATTTGATTTCTATGAGCTTATTGAATTAGTATTTCCATATCATTCTTCAAATTGTGGAAATTTTCTGATAATATTTTATTGAATTATTTTTCTTTTTTTTTTTTTTTTTGACAGGCAGAGTGGACAGTGAGAGAGAGAGACAGAGAGAAAGGTCTTCCTTTGCCGTTGGTTCACCCTCCAATGGCTGCTGCGGACGGCACGCACTGCGGCCGGCGTACCACGCTCATCCGATGGCAGGAGCCAGGTGCCAAGTGCTTTTTCCTGGTCTCCCATGGGGTGCAGGGCCCAAGCACTTGGGCCATCCTCCACTGCACTCCCGGGCCACAGCAGAGAGCTGGACTGGAAGAGGGGCAACCGGGACAGAATCCAGTGCCCCGACCGGGACTAGAACCCGGTGTGCCGGCGCCGCAAGGCGGAGGATTAGCCTGTTGAGCCAGGGCGCCGGCCTGAATTATTTTTCTAAACTATTTTTTCTTCATTCAGGAACTCCTAAGACTCCTATGTCTGGACATTTGATAATATCTCATAGATTCTAAACTTTTTTTTTCTTTCTAATTTTTTTTTTTATCTCACTAAGATATTTAAAAAGACCTTTCTTCTAGATTGAATAGCCTTTCTTCTGGCTCATCAAAAGTTTTGTTAAGAATCTCCACTGTATCTTTTATTTAACTTATGGAACACTTCATTTCTAATATTTCTGTTTCATTCTTTTTCAATATCTTTGTCTTTTTGCTGAATTTTTCATTCATGACAGGGACTGATTTCCTAATTTCATTTAATTATTTCTCCACGTTTTTGAAATTCTGAAAGAATTTAAGGGAATGATTATAATTATGTTCCTTCTGGGGAATTGCATTGTCTTCCTTGGCCATGTTTTTTTTCTATGTTGATTTTTGTGCATCTGAGGGATTTTTTTGTTCCTATTACTTCTGGAGAAAGATTATCATGATTTTTTTTTTTTTATTTTAGTGGCTTTATTCTTGGAGATGTGCCTCTGGAGCCTGGCAGATTGCATAAGGCTTACACTTGATCTCCAGGGTGTGTACTGGGTAGGGTCAGGGAACTACAGCCATATTTGGTGAGTTGGGTAAGAGTCCCAAGATAGGTAATTTGGAGCAAATCTAGCTATAGTCAGTGAGGGGAAGGGATGTTTGAGCTGACTGGTGTGTCTAGTGTTGCCACTTTTCGGGGCTGGCATTGTGGCATAAAGGGTGAAGCTACCTCTTGTAATGCTGGGTTCCCAAATGGGCACTGGTTCATATCCCAGCTGCTCCACTCATATCCAGCTGCCTGCTGATGTACCTGGAAAGTAGTCAAAGATGGCCCAACTGCTTGGGCTCCTGAACTCACATGGGAGACTTGTATGGAGCTCCTGACTCCTGGTTTCTGGCTTTAGCATTACTAGCCCTGACTTTTATAATCATTTGGGTTGGGTTGGGGTGAATCAGCAGATGGAAGATCTCTCTCTCTCTCTCCTTCTCTCTGTGTGTAACTCTGCCTTTCAAATAAGTAAAATAATTTTAAAAAATGATGTCACCACTTTTCTCTGTGCCAAGGGTTGTTATGGCTCACAACTCGGAGTGAGCTCGCAGTGCCAGCACACTTTATCTACCCAGGCATGTGCAACTGTACAGAGCACTGATTCACTCTGTAATGCTTCTCTCAACCCCAAAATGAGCTGCATTCTCCATAGGCAGGGATTCTGGGTCTTTACAATCAGACTGGGTCAGTGCATGGGAACCTAGCTGCAGTCTGATTTTTCAAGTATCAGAGGGAAGGCTATGAGAAAGAGGTTGACTTTCAATATTGATAGACATGTCTCCTTATTTCCAAAGAACTAGGGTCTACCCCAGCTGTCCTGCCCTCCCTACTGCAGCACAGAATGCTGTGTGGGCCTGGACTCCAGAGCTGCAGCTGCCCTGCTAGGCTCAGCTGGACCCACAGTGTTCCAGCTGCCCTGCTGGAATGCAGATAAGCAAGATGTTCTTGAGAGTGACCTCCCTCTCAAGATGGTACCTCCCCAACATAATCCCTGCTCTGAGGATGGGGAGAAGTAACCATGTGCTTTTACCCTCAGAAGCCCAGGAGCCAACATTTTTGGGGGAGCACTCTCCACTCATCTGATTTTCTGTGACAGGAAGATTCCTCTCTGGGTGGAGCACCCAGGTGAGAATTCTGCACAAATGGGCTTTGCCTCTTCTCTCCTGTTAACTTGCTTGCCAGCAACAGGGAATCCCCTTTGCCATGGAGTCCAGCACAGCTCTTTTCCCCTTTCTCCTCTCACTAAATGCTATGTCTGTTTTTTTGAACATAATTTTCATACTTCTTGAATACTCTAAGGACCATTTTCTTCCTAACATTGTAAATTTTATGGCCCATTGTGTTCCTACTTCTCTCCTATTGCCTCTAGTGCTCTTCCTCAGGCATTGTGGTAGCTGCTTCAGAGCATCTCAGCACAGCAGGTCACTAACACTAGATGTCTCAATACAACCAACTTCAACCCTCTCTGCCTGTGCCAGGACTTTCAATTCTGACACAGAAGTCAGCATTCTCTTGCTAGCTGTTGACTAAGAATCATCCTCAACTCCTGAAAGCCATTTCAGGTTCTTGCTATGCAGTCTTCTCCATAGACAGGTCCCAGCATGTCTGTTGGCCACTTCTATTTCAGCAGAAGAACCTTTCTCACTTCTTGCTTCCCTCTGCAGCATAGGCTTAGATCCTTTTTAAAAGCTCATCTGATAGAGAATAACAACTCTTTGATTTTTAACTCCACTTCTACTAATTAGGGAACATAATGTATCTTCAGAAGCCCTTTCTTTTCTAAGGTAACTCAGCCATTAAAATGAAATTTTATCCTTCTCATAAGTCCTGTCCATGCTTAAAGGAGGGGCATTATACAGGGCAAGGACAAACAGAGACTGAATACTTGAGAGTCTTCTTAGATTCTGCCCACCACAGGAAGTTCTATGCAGGTGCCTTATTTATCTATCCTTTTGATGACTACAAATTCAGTGTCACATTGATTTTTATTGATTTTTAAAATATTTTTAAAAATTTATTTGAAAGGCAGAGTTACAGAGAGGCTGAGGCTGAGGTAGAGAGAGAGAGACAGACAGACAGACAGACAGACACTTCTTCCATCCACTGGTTCACTGTTCAGATGGCTGCAATGGCTGGAGCTGTGCTGATCCGAAGCCACGAGCCAGGAGATTCTTCTGGGTCTTCCATGTGGATGCAGGGGCCCAAGGACTTGGGCCATCTTTGACTGCTTTCCCAGGCCACAGCAGAGAGCTGGATTGGAACAGCTGGGACTCAAACCGGCACCCATGTGGGATGCCAGCACCGCTGACAGCAGTATTACCTGCTACATCACAGTGTTGGCCCCTGACTTATTGATTCAAGGACAATGGTTACAGAATCTTCTGACATCCGGTACTTCAAAGTCCTTTTCATCAATTTCTTTGTACATAATTTTCATACTTCTCAAGACTACGCTAAGGATCATTTTTTCTAACATTATGAATTTTTCATTTATCTCCTAAGAAGCAAAGCTGTGAAGTTCAAATTTAAATTTTATTAAATTCATGATAATCCTCAAAAACTGTATTTCATGATAACTTTCAACTATGAATACAAGATATTTTAGATTTATTCCAATCTTACGCGTTTCTCTCCAATTGACTTTACAGTTTATAAAGGCTTCATTCAATTTACACTTACTTTTATGAGTCATTATTTATTTTGAAAGATACTGCAACTCAATCGTCTTTCACTTACTCATTCACTATTTTTTTTTTTTAACAACGGATGGTTTCTTATTTTTTTTTCTTTCTTATCTCAGTTTTAAAAGGAGGCAAAAACTGTACATTATAATGGAATGATTAGGGACCAGTGCTGTGGCATGGAAAAATCAAACCACTGCCTACAGTGCCAGCATCCTATATGGTGCCAGTTCATGTCCTGGCTGCTTCACTTCCAATCTAGCTCCCTGTTAATGTACCTGGGAAAGCAGTGAAAGATGGCCCAGGTACGTGGGTCCCAGTCTCCCACGTCAGTCTGGGCCGAGACCTGCTGTTGCAGTCATTTGGGAAGTGAACCAGTTGATAGAAGATCTCTCTCTCTCTGTCTCTCTCTGTCTCTCTTTCCCCCTTCTCTCTCTTTCTATCTCTGCCTTTCAAATAAATTTTTAAAAATAATAAATTATTATTTTGTATATGTAAATTGCATAAGATATGGCCTGGCACATAATAAACACTACATAAGTGTATAAGTATGTTAAGTATGTTGGGGATTCTATGGCATCTTGAGATTTTATTTGCATTTCTCTCATGATGAATAAAGAGACTAAGAACTTTCTCAGGCCTACTGGCTATGAACTTTTGGAAAGTACTTGTTCAAGTCTTTAATCACATTTCCATTAGTCACCATTCCTTTTCACGTTACTAGGTAGGAATTTTGCATGTACCTTAATACACTTTTTATGTCAGATGTTGTATTGGAAAAAATCCTCTCACATTTCTTTGGCTTTGCACTCTTATATAAGTAATAATATATGTGTGCATGTGTGTATAGAGTGAAATCTATATTTCATATGTAATATAATGATCTTATGCTATAAATAATATATAACATAGTGATTATGTACTATATAGCAAATATATATTATCTGCTATGATGATGTATATTTTATAAATAATGTATACATAACATATTAATTATATATTATATAGTATTTTATACATACATTTGTAATACTTTTCAAATCTTTTATGGTGAAACCAAGGAATGTTTTAATGTTTTTCATATGAGTATAATACATTTAATTTTAGATTTATTTTGTTTTATAATCTATTCCAAAAAATCTTTATAATTTTTTTTTACTTTTCTATGTGAAAATTGCTGGTTTCTACATGTTAATTTTAAACCCAATTTATTTTATTTTAAAAATATTTTTTTCTGTTAGCTTTTGTAGTTTATTAGAAATAAATGAGTAGTACTTGCAAGTATCTATCTGCAGAACATCAATAGTAATGGCGGTGATATGAGATTCCATCTTAATTCTGACTCTTATATGAATGTTTTCAGTGGTTCAGAATGAAGTACAATGCAGTACTTTGGTTTAATTAGATATAATTAATCCTTTCAGTATAATATGAAGTGTAATCAAGACTAATTGTAAAGTTCATCCAAGGACTTTTCAGCATCTCTGGGTTTTTCCAGTATCTATGCTATTGTAATTGTTTTTTCATAGTCAATATCTGTGATAAATTAAATATATAGATTTTAGATGTATAGCTATTCTTGAATTACCAGAATAAGCCACACTTAACCAAGATTTGCTATTTTAATGTATTCCTTAATATTTTGCTTTATATTTTATATACAATGCTTGAATCAACATTCATAAAAATTATTGTTCATAAAGACCAGTGTTGGGACTTTGCCTGGAACATATTTAGTGAAAAATGTTCTTAAGATAGAGCTGTACCCAGAATGACAGAAAAAAGGATACAGAGGTGAATTAAGAGGGAGGGACATGTAATCCACACTAGGACAAGGAAGCCTATGTGAACTTTTCCCATGGATCAAATTGGTGTCAGAGCCTTGAGCTACGTGGAAAGCATGGTGTGGACATCTGGGGATTCAGAGCTGGAGGAAAGAGAATGTAAGCAGTCAGTAGATGAGACATACCTCCAACATGAAGGACTGAAAAAAAAAATCCACTGATGTTTTCCACTTGTTGGTGTTTGATATTTGAGATATCTGAGGAAAACATGCATAAGATTTCTTCTGAGTTGTATTCCCACACAACAATCCCCCAGCCCCACAGCTTGAATTCTGCAGATTAGACAATGCGGGGAGAGGAGAGAAAGGGGCAAGGCGGAGGACAAAGAGAACAGTGTCTCTGCCCTTCCTCTCTCTGAAGGCTCTGCAACCTGAGAGGTGAGATGCTTCCACTCTAATCATACTAAGCAGTTCTGTAGAGAAAACCATAACAATAATAATAACCAGTCTTTTTTAATACCTTAGCAGTATGTCAGAAAGGCATGTATCATATAAAATTATTCACATAAGACAAAATTGCTGTGCTTTTTGTCAGTAACCAAAACAGTCCTTGAGGAAAATGGACAAGGAATTCAGTATTTCTCTAAGTTATGCAAAAGCAATCTAAGGAATTCCACACTAGCTAAGCTCAAAAGAAAGCAGAATTCAATGTATGTGAATTTCAAAACTACAAAGTAAATATAAATATCATTCAGCGATGGTCCCTAAGTCCTGAGGTATTTAAAGAATTGAAAACATTTCATGCTGTCATACAGACTATTTAGGTTAAAAGCACTTAAAAACCAGGAGGTACAGAAATATTACTATGACCTTCTTGCTGTTTCTTAAAGGCAGGAGGTAATATTTCCATGTGAACAGTGCTACATCTTTAATCTCAACAATGAGAATATGAGGCCAAGCGAATTCCATACAGACTTTGTTAACTCATTTAGGTCCCACCTAAATTATTGCATCCTCACGACTTGATATTCTGTGCCTGATTTATATATAAATAACTGGAACAAACTGCTTTCTTTTCTAATGCAGGCTACTATGCCATGTAACATTTGCTTTAAATAAACATGAATGCTCTTTTCCTGGTCACAATCTTATTTCAGTTCAACTTTTATGCTCCGCTGGGACCCTGATAGAATGGAGGTGGAAGTTTGCTTACCCCTACAATACACATCTGTTATATTTTTGTTAAGCAAAAATTACAAACAACTATGAAACACAAATAAGAATGATACTTTTCTCAAAGTTCTGTCAACTTATTGCTGGGACACACACACACGCGCACACGCACACACTTGTCATTTGACACTTCCCCTATAAACCCTCCCTGCATGTTTTTTTCTTACCCCCTTCCATGCACATGTGCTGTTCAGACCACCAATCAGAACAAGGTGTCACCAGGAGAAAGCTAGAGCCTGAGACAGTGGCGTGGAATCTGACCCTTTGTTTCCAAGCAGAGAGTGAGAAGATGCATTTATCTCCAAAGCTGTGCTCCAGGGAGGTCCCCCTGTGCGTGTTTTTTTTACAAAAGGGCCCACCACTCACAAATTTGATTGCATATCTGTTGGCTCTTAAATTCACCTGTCTCAAATTATCTCATAAAATGGCCCTAGCCCCTCTTTGTCATGTTCCAGAGTGGCCAAGACCTACCACGGGGTCTGGTCAGAGAAGAGATGTCACATCACTGCTGCCTTCATGTCTCTCACCTTTTACGTCCCCATTTAACAATTGCAACACTGTGCTCTGGAACCCCTAATAGCAGGGCCTGACCTTGAAATGTCGTGGGGTGAGGAGGGGCACAACTTGACTGCATCACTTCTGTTTCAATCTTGACTCAGGTCACCAAGATGTCCCTTAATTGAATTTTTATTTATTTATTTATTTATTTATTTATTTATTGACAGGTAGAGTTACACACACACACACAGAGAGAGAGAGAGAGAGAGAGAGAGAGAGAGAGAGAAAGAGAGAAAGGTCTTCCTTCCATTGGTCCACCTCCTAAATGGCCACTACGGCTGGCGCACGGCACTGATCCAAAGCCAGGAGCCAGGTGCTTCTCCTGGTCTCCCATGAGGGTGCAGAGCCCAAGCGCTTGGGCCATCCTCCACTGCCTTCCTGGGCCACATCAGAGAGCTGGACTGGAAGAGGAGCAACTGGGACTGAATCCAGCACCCGACCAGTACTAGAACCTGGGATGCCGGCACCGCAGGCGGAGGATTAGCCAAGTGAGCCACAGTGCAGGCCCTTAACTGAAATTTAATACAAATGTTTTATAAGCTAGCTTTAGCAAGTTGTTCTTTACTCTATAATCTTATGCTGACAACTCAGCCCACCAGTAAGGATGGAATGCCTTCATCTGTCATCATCAGTGAAGATCACATAGGCAAAATTGGACAGCCTAGTTTTCAACAGGATAATTTGTTAACAATCAACTAAATACCCTAAGCTCAATTTGAAAAAAAAAAAATGCTTTAAGGGGGCCGGCGCTATGGCGCAGTAGGTTAATCCTCCTCCTGTGGCACCAGCATCCCATATGGGCGCCGGTTCTGGTCCTGGTTGCTCCTCTTCTGATCCAGCTATCTGCTGTGGCCTGGAATAGCAGTAGAAGATGGCCCAAGTCCTTGGGCCCCTGCACCCATGTGGGAGACCTGGAAGACGCTCCTGGCTCCTGGCTTCGGATGGGCACAGCTCCGGCCCTTGTGGCCATCTGGGGATTGAACCAGCGGATGGAAAACCTCTCTCTCTCTCCTTCTCACTGTCTGCAACTCTACATCTCAAATAAATAAATAAAATCTTTAAAAAAGAGAAAAAATATGCTTTATACAGGCACTTTTGAAAACTTCCTGGAATAACAGTCTAAAGATAATTCAAAGTACAAGAGAAATGAATGAACATTGTTACAGCTTAAAATGAATATCTACATCATAGTCAGAAACATTTTAAAAGATGGCAAACGTTCTGTTTCCATTAAGGTTGAATATATTCCTGGGCACTGATTTTTGTGACATGGTTCCATGTTGATATGTTGATTTTTAGTTAGTAGCATGATCCTTTTTTTTTTTTTTTTAGATTTCAGGGTTTGGTGTCTAAGGAGACATGTAATTTTTTTCTTATGATGTTATCAGTTGAGTAGGAAAGCAAGATGTCATCTGAATAAGCAAATTTTGTTTGGCTCCTCTAGTTACTTTTAAAATTAGATAAATAGGTTAAGCATGTGAAAGCAGATCTGTTTCTTATAAAGCACAAAATTTATTCTAAGTTCACAGATTTCTTCCTTGTTTAATCTCATCTTAAATAGCAAAATGTTTTACAGCCAGGGATACATATCCTAATCTATCTCTGTGTGAATGCATGCATGTATGTGTGGGTACATATACTCACTAATATGTGTATGTGTACCTATCTATTCCATGACAATTTATTCTAGATATGCATCTATTAGTGTATTATTATTATTGGAAATTTCATAAATGGGATGTCTGTATCTGCAACTTAAATTGTGAATGAGTCTTAAGCATAGACACAAAAAATGAAGTTCTGTTATTTAAATTTAGAAAAAACTTCAAATTTTTATTCACATAATTATGAAAGTAAGACTCAAGAATAGGTTTCATACAGGTTCTTTTTTTTAATTTATTTATTTTTTATTTTTGATAGGCAGAGTGGACAGTGAGAGAGAGAGACAGAGAGAAAGGTCTTCCTTTGCCATTGGTTCACCCTCCAATGGCCACCGCGGACAGTGCGCTGCGGCCGGTGCACCGAGCTCATCCGATGGCAGGAGCCAGGTGCCAGGTGCTTTTCCTGGTCTCCCATGGGGTGCAGGGCCCGAGCACTTGGGCCATCCTCCACTGCACTCCCGGGCCATAGCAGAGGGCTGGCCTGGAAGAGGGGCAACCGGGACAGAATCCGGCGCCCCGACCGGGACTAGAACCTGGTGTGCAGGCACCGCAAGGCGGAGGATTAGCCTGTTGAGCCACGGCGCTGGCCTCATACAGGTTCTTAAATTTATCAGTGTAACAGTTTCTGGCAATTCTGCTACATGCTAAATCTGGTAACAGGGATGCTGCTTGGCTCCTTCTCTGTCTTCTTTTCATTAATTCTTCCATTATAAAATTCTTTCATTACAAATACAGTGATTGAAATTCTGATTTTCATTGGCCTCAAAGAAAGCTAATATTTGGTTATACTCAACATATTGCATATTCATTCTACATAAATGTTAAATGTTTTGTTAATATATTTTAATGAATTGTCCTCTAGGTGAAAGGTTTTAGTTTCTAATAAATAGTTGAGTGGACTTTCCTTTAATAAGAATCTTAAAAATGTTTTGTTTTTCTGATTGTTAAAGTGTCATGTGTTAAGCATTAAAAATTTAGATACAGGAAAGCTCAATAATAAAGGAATGATTAATAAATATGAGGTATTTCAAAAACTTCATGGAAAACGGAATTATAAGGCCGGCGCCGTGGCTCAATAGGCTAATCCTCTGCCTGCAGCACCGGCACACCAGGTTCTAGTCCCGGTCGGGGTGCCGGATTCTGGCCCGGTTGCTCCTCTTCCAGTCCAGCTCTCTGCTGTGTCCCGGGTGTGCAGTGGAGGATGGCCTAAGTGCTTGGGCCCTGCACCTGCATGGGAGACCAGGAGGAAGCACCTGGCTCCTGGCTTCAGATCAGTGCCGTGCTCTGCAGCAGCCACTGGGGGGTGAACCAATGGCAAAAGGAAGGCCTTTCTCTCTGTCTCTCTCACTGTCTACTCTGCCTGTCAAAAAATAAATAAATAAATAGAAAATGAAATTATAAGATTGATTTATATTTGTGGATAATTTCTGAATTCTATGAGTGTATTATATACCTAGATATTTGTATATTACACTTTTCATAAAGCAATATATTAGAAATAGTTAATAAGCTGGTAGAATTAGATGGCACATGAAAAAAGATATATACATTCATATGTAGTACTGTTATACTTAATTTGATTATATAGAAATTTGTGCATTTCTGTACATATGGATGAAGTACAAGAAGAGTACAAGACTATTAAACTTTCAGCCTTTACTTGATACTAGGTTTCATCTTTGAGTTTTGGAAGGTCCATGGCCATGCACATGTCAGGTCCTGCATCCTCGGACTTTACATAGTCACTGGTCACACGATCGTACTGATTACCATCAGACATAAGTATCATGACAAGGTCAGTTCATTCCGGGTGTGTCATTGAGATTTAATACTGTTTATAATTAAATATCCACTTGCAGATAAAGTACCACAATCTTGTTGCAACTTAGTTTAAATTTGAATGTGCATTACATGTTGACATTCTGTTAGAGATAATGTAAATTTATCATTTTTGTAAATTATCAAATGCATTGCTAATTAATAAGTATAAATCATTTTAATTCTGTTTATGTAATTGTTGCCTACAAATATTAATGAATTTGAATTTATGGAGAACAGATTTTTTAGTCAGAATGCTAAAAGAGAGGGTATCATTTAGATATCTGTAGGAAATATTTTCCTTTAAACAACTAATTATTGTAAAACGTTAAGCAACAATACAATGCAAAATATTAAACTACATTATAATAGCAATGTAATATTTGTTTTTTGTTTCATTTAATTATTTTTATTTAAAAGCAGATTAAATGATAGAGAGAGAGTGAGAGAAGCATATTCCATTCCCTGGTTTACTTACAAAATGCTCGCGATAGTCAATGCTGGGCCAGGCTTGGGCCAGGAGCCAGGAACTCCATCTGGGCTCCTACCTTGGTGGCAAGCACTTGAGCCCCTACTGGCTAATTCCCAGGTTGCACATTAGCAAGAAACTGGATTGGAGGAGAGGTGAGACTAGATCCCAGGTGCTCTGATACAGGATGCAAGAGACATCCCAAGTGGTTGCTTAATTCACTGTGCCATAACAACGTCCCTGTAGGTTTTGTAGTGTAATGAAATTTATTCATTAAACAAAGCAAGAACTCTACACAGTTTTTAGCCCATTCTTAACAAAGAATTTATTTTATAATTTTTTAAATAAAATTAGAATGCCAATTCTTCCAGCTAAAAAAAAAAGTCAATGATAAATCATTTTTGATACAGATCTTTGAAAAGGAATATGCAGAGAAAAAAAGGAAACTAATGGTGCATTTAGGAATATATGAGTTACCTCCAAATATCTTGCCGGTACATTGACTTTATTTGAAAGTGAACATCTATCACCTATTGTCAATGTACAATGAACTGACTGCAGCTGAGATACTGTACCACAGTTGTGAAACTTTAAAAATTGGCTACTAAAACATTTGCTCACCCAGTCTGTTTGCTATTTTCATAAGGTTTCAGATTCGTTCTTTATTTCAGAAGATCATTCAAAAAAGTTGACATCCTAGATTAAGCAGAGTATTATGATAACCTCTGGCTTTCTGGCAGTTGGAAAACACAAAGATACAGAGCATCTCTAATTATACATATTCATGTACAATGTGGGGAAATTCACGAAGGGAATCAGTAATTCATTAGCTATATTGTCTCTAAAACTTGACGTGCATTTCAGTTATTCTTTTATGGTTTCATGAAGTTGTTATTCGGGATTTTTGACTGTCAGAGAGCCAATATCAATAAAAATGTCTAGTATTTTGGAATACAGATATATTTAAATAATAGAAGGATGAAATTTTATGTTGCTGAGATTTCATAGTGCAATGAACCAATGTCAAACATAATTACATTTTGAAAATCTGATAGAAAACAAAGAACTTAAAACAATTACATTGCTGTTGAGCTCAACGCTATAATTTTAAAGGGTTTATTTAAACAACACTTATTCAATGGGTCACAAATCATGTGATAAGTATTTTCTTAGGTAAGATGGAGGAACAAGTAGATAGTATTAATAATTATAACTGCAGAAATTAACATTCTTTGCGAATGGACTATAATGTAGACTCAAACTAAAATATGTGATATATTTTTCAATACTCCCCATCGCAATTTGGTATTTTTAAAACATCTATTTATTTATTATTTGATTATTTAGCTGAGAAAGCATGAAAGATCACACTTGCATCTACTGGTTCTCTCTCCAAATGCTTGCAACAGCCAGGGTTGTATCAGCTCAAAGCCAACAGCCTAGAACTCAATCCAGGCCTTCCATATGGATGATAGGAGCTGAAGTATTGCACAATCACTTGCAACATACCATGGTACACATTAGCAGAACGCTGGTAACAGGATTAGAGTCCAGACTAGAACCCAGGAACTTTAACATGGATAAGGGCCTTTCAAATAATGGCTTAACCACTGCATGGAATATCTCCAACTTGACATTTTAAAAATGAGGAAAAGAAAACTAAATGGACAATTTTTCCATGATATAGAATAACATCACACCAGTTCTGAGTAGTGTTGTATAACTCCATTACCAATGTGGTCGATATCTGTGTTCAATATGAACCATGGCTTCTCAGTTCACATGTAAGGATAAAAAAGATCAGATAATTTGTAAGGAGAGGGCTGTAAAAAGTAAATGTAATATAACTGACTACAATTAAAAAAGAAGGATATGATTGAGGGCTGGGGTTTTGAACAGGATTTTATTTGGAGGAAGAAAGGAAATAAAATGTTTGTGGGGAACCACAGGCCGGCCACCTGTGGGGACCTCCTCATTGCACTGCCTCATCCTGCAGAGCAGAACAAGGTCAAGGAAGTGCTGAACAAAAGACTTGTAAACAACCTGAACAAAAGACTTGCAAACAACCTGATGGGATGAGATACACCTTGACCTGAGACTATGCATGCCCTTTGATCTGATTGATGGACTACTCGCCCTAGCCCTGGGGGACTGGGAATGGATAAAAGACCATGTTAAGGGCGGGAACGGGGGGGCAGCCACTTCAGTCTCCGTCTTTCTCCCGGCTGCTTCCCGCTCCCTCCTTTCCTTCTATCCCTAAGAGTAAAAGTTCCTCGAGAACCGATCAACAGCGGTCGTGTTGTGACTCCGTGGGTTGGACCTTCGCTGACGAGGGTTCCGACAATGTTCTAGGTTAATCAATAATGTGAACAGACACAAGAAAAACCTTTGTCTAGGGAAGTAAAGGAAATATATTTTAGTAGAAGTGGTGAATCCATTATTTATGGTATTTTCTTAACTATTTCAAGTTATAAATGTTGATAGATTAGATATCTGTCATTTAATATTTTATATTAAAGAAATGGATTCTAAGTCACTTGCTCTGGCGTAGTGGATGAAATCACCACCTACAGTACTGGTATCCCATATGGGTGCTGGTTCAAGACCCAGTTGCTCTACTTTACTTCTGATCCAGCTCTATGCTAAGATCTGGGAAAGCAGGTGAAAATGGCCTAGGTTCTTGGGCCCCTGCACCCACGTGGGATATCTGGAGAAAGTTCCTGGCTCCTGGCTTCAGATCAGCCCAACTCTGGCCCTTGCAGCTATTTTGAGAGTGAACCAGCAAATGGAAGACCTCTCTCTCTTTCTTTCTTTCTCTCTCTGCCTCTGCCTCTCTGTAACTCTGCCTTCAAATAAGTAAATAAATAAATCTTTTTTTTTTTTTTTTTTTTTACAGGCAGAGTGGACAGTGAGAGAGAGAGACAGAGAGAAAGGTCTTCCTTTTGCCGTTGGTTCACCCTCCAATGGCCGCCGCGGTCGGCGCGCTGCGGCCAGCGCACCGCGCTCGTCCGATGGCGGGAGCCAGGAGCCAGGTGCTTTTTCCTGGTCTCCCCATGGGGTGCAGGGCCCAAGCACCTGGGCCATCCTCCACTGCACTCCCGGGCCACAGCAGAGGGCTGGCCTGGAAGAGGGGCAACCGGGACAGAATCCGGTGCCCCGACCGGGACTAGAACCCGGTGTGCCGGCGCCGCAAGGCGGAGGATTAGCCTGTTGAGCCACGGCGCCGGCCTATAAATAAATCTTAAAAAAAACAGATTCTGGGGCCGGTGCTGTAGCACAGTGGGTTAATGCCCTAGCCTAAAGCACTAGCATCCCATATGGGTGCCGGTTCGAGACCCGGCTGCTCCATTTCCTATCCAGCTGGGAAAGCAGTAGAAGATGGCTCAAGTATTTGGGCTCCTGTACCCGTGTGGGAGACCCGGAAGAAGCTCCTGGTTCCTGGCTTCAGATTGGTGCAGCTCCGGCCGTTGCGGCCATCTGGGGAGTAAACCAGAGGATGGAAGACCTCTCTCTCTCTGCCTTTTCTCTCTCTGGGTAACTCTGACTTTCAAATAAATAAATCAATAAATCTAAAAAAATGATTCTTATTTGAGCAGATCAAAACATTTCATAATAAATAGGCCACATGTTAAAAACTGATGGTTTATAGATAATTTTAAGATAATAAAGTGGGAAATGAAATGAGAAGAATACCCTCTAAATATTTTATCATAAATACTTGAATTCCTGCTTTTTTTTTTCTACCGTTGCAATGAGGTAGGTCTTTGAGAATGTGTTCTTAGTAAAGGTTATCATATTGGAGCACAGAGTTTGTGAGCAATATGTTCAAAGCTACACAGCTATTTATCAGAAGATAAGGGATTTTAAGTTTGTGATTTTGGGGAGCCAGCATATGTCAGATTTTTATAGAGGTTTGTATATATATATCTCACATGTTTTTTATAGCCTTCAGACAATCCTACCTTTCACAAGAAAAGTTACTAAATTCAAAGGCTGTACTATTTTTACTTTAAAAGCTGTCTACTATCTCTACATTACATCTAAGTTTGATTTTTGAGACTACAATAATATAAATTTATGTAATCACATTACTTGTTATTGGATCAGTTATTTCATGAGTGATAGTTATCATTACATGTCTGGCATTCAAATATATTCATTGATTGTTAGACTGAAGCTATTTCAGGGAAAGTCATTCATGGGCCATATCACTATATCACTGTGTGCTAGATTTTTTATTCCTTGTTCTTTTTTAATCAAGAAAAGTGCAAAATTTCTTGCAGTCAGGGAGCTCTGCATTGGATTTGGAATACATATTAGAAGAAATTTGATCATAAAACTTTTCCACCAGTAAACTTGGATTATTACATACATTGCTTTTTTTGAAATGCATTTTTAGGTGCTAGTTTCTGAAGCAAAAGATTGAGGAAAAATACATTTAGAAGAAACCATTAGGAGCCAGAATTATTAATCAGAGATTCCAGGAATTTCAAGTCAGATAATAGAGGTTGAAACAAAAGTCCATAGATTTTAAAGAGACTCACAAAAAATGTGCATGGAGTGGGAGGCAGGCAGAAAAATACTTGAATATAAAATGTTTATAATAACATTTAATAACATGTTTATTAAATTATTTATTTATTTGAGAGAGAGGAGAGGGAGAGAGAAATACCCTTATCTACTGGTTCACTCCCCAAATACCTGTAATGGCTAAGGCTGAGACTGATACAAGGTGAAGCCAAGTTCTGGGAATACCATGTAGGTGTTGTAAGTCATTGACAGGAGCCTAATTACTTGTGACATTGTCACTGCCTCCAAGAGCCTGCAATAGCAGGATGCTCAATTCAGAATCCGAAGCTATTGGATGTAAGTGTCTTAACTACTATACTATATGTATATGTATATATATATATATATATATTCGCTATATATTTATATTGTGAACTTTCAGAGAATAGTATAGAGAGAAGACAGGGAGAAGACATCATTTTCAGCCTGGTGCTGCCAATTCCTCACTCTATTTTTTCAGGTTAAGTAATTTGAAGGTAGAACACTGGGATTCCAAATTGCAAAGTGGAGCATTGGCAGTTATTACATTACTGGAACTTTGTATTAGTCAGCTGCTAAAGTTTTTATAGTATGACTTTATAAACTCTAGAGGGTTGTAATACTGTGCTTTAATATCATTAGAGCTGGTGCCTACAGTTCCTGGAATTCACTGGTATGCAAACTTGGGATTTCTTATGGTAAACATTTCCTTCCTTGTCTATCCTTCTATAACATTACAGAAATCTCTATTAACCTCTGGAAAGCCAATAGAATTAAGTATGTTTCATTATCTTTAACTTAAGATTTACTATTGAGAGGCTGAATATGAAAGGGAGTCAAAATTTTATCAGGTCAATACACAGGTTAAATGGTGTGCAGATGTGAGCAATACATGGGAAAAGAAGACACTAAATATAAGCAGTGTTTGTATTAAGATAGTGAGATTTTTTTCTGGCAAATACTCATTTATATGATGTGTATACTAACATTGATAGAAGAATACAAATTGCATAGATTAGGTAATAAAATGCATTTTTTATAAAGTATCAATGCTTCATGAGAAATTGCTGATTAGAAACTATCATAGCTAAATATTTAATTATGATAATTATAGGTTTTGCCATTTTTTGTGTTTTGGAACCACAACAAGTTTGCAATATTTGTACATATTAAGCAACCCTGACTAGCCTTGGAGGAAGATTTGTGTCAACAAACATCATTTTTAGTGTTTTCATGGTTACATTTTAGTTCATATTGCTGCAAATTAAATACTATAATTAGACAAAATTTCTGCTTTAATTTTCTTTATAAAATATGACTACCTTCATATATAAATTTGCATCAATCTTTTTGATTTAAGAGAAAATTCCAATAGAGGTCAGTTATGCTCAGTGAAAATATCTATAACTTCATGGAAGAATGCTCCACATTTATAGTCTGCAAGACAATGAAACTAAAAGCCTGTTATGTTTCTGCTGATTTACTGTCACTTTAATGCTCTGTTATCACAATCCTCTTATACTTTTACAGTCTAAGGTAGCTTTAAGTTAATGCACATCTAATGAAAAGAGAAGTGGATGGTACTGGGTGTGTGCAAATATTACTGCTCTCATCTGAGTGAACTGTGTCTTAATATTATGTATAGACTTCTAGAGTACAATTCTATGATGTTAGAACTGAGAAACAAGATTTTTAAAAAGGTATTAGTCCACTTTTTGTTACTTTAACTAAAATACCTCAGAGGAGCATCTTTGGGAAATAAAAGATTTATAACACATTACAGATTTCATTCAGGATCAGGCAGCCATCTGGTGCCTGTGGAAGCTGATAATGGCAAGGGCATGGTGAACCAGGAAGAAGCCTAGGCTGAACATGAACTCAAATGATCAAACCTCTTGTGAGAACCACCCTCTGAGAGCATGCCCACAGTGACCGAGACCTCCCACTGGCCACACTGGTAAGATATCTTCATTAAACCAAGTCTCAACTCTTAGTCTGTCAACCATTAAGACATCAGAGTTTAAAGGATCTGTGAAAGTTTTGGAGAGATCAGTCCTGCTCAACCCATAAAAAATATATGATATTTTGAGATGAGAAAGAAAAGAGTTTTGTTTGATAGATGGTGTCTTGTTAGTAGATAGTCTTGTCCTGTCCACAAGCAAGTAGAGAGGAGGATGGAGGGTTGGGCAATTTTCCTCTACTATGGGAAAGAATAAAATATGCTCAGAGAAAAGATGGATAAGCTCATAAGGTCAGAGGACTTCAACAAGTTTGTGGGAATAGGATTAAAAGAGATGTTATTTTTGGTGAAAATACTTTGAAATCTATGCATACTAGGGGAGTCTCCAAACTATTCATGGGAAAAACTGTGATCAGTATATGGAAAAATCAAGGCAGAGATTTCAGATTATCCTGCACCAACATAAACTTAGTTTATGTTTTTTCAATTTTTACCACTATTTCCTTCCTTTTAAAGAATTATTTGAAAGGCAGAACTGGAGAGAGAGAGAGAGAGAGAGAGAGAGAGAGAGAGAGAGAGAGAGAGAAAGAGAAAGAAAGACATACAGAGAAAGACATTCCCTCCACTGGATCACTTCCCAAATGAATGCAATGGCCAGGGTAGAACCAGACAGAAGCCAGGATGCAGGAGCTTTTTCCACTTATCCAACATAGGTTCAGGGGCCCAAGCATTTGGGCCACCCTCCACTGCCTTCTCAGGCACATTAACAGGGAGCTGGATCAGACACTGAGCTGTGAACAGACACTGTGAACTTTGTATGCATCAGTTTCCGCAGCTCTGTAATGACACTGGTAATTATACTGCTAAAATTTCTTGTGAATATTAAATGACATACTCACAGGTGTGCAAAATGCACAAAGCATGAGACATGTACAAGGTTTTTTGGCAAAAAAAACTCTAGTTTTTGTATGCAGCTATTTTCATTTGATAAAATCTCTTTTTTATACAAATAACAGAAGGTCTATTTAGGCCGGCACCACGGCTCACTAGGCTAATCCTCCGCCTGCGGCACTGGCACCCTGGGTTCTAGTCTTGGTTGGGGCGCCAGATTCTGTCCCGGTTGCCCCTCTTCCAGTCCAGCTCTCTACTGTGGCCCAGGAGTGCAGTGGAGGATGGCCCAAGTGCTTGGGCCCTGCACCTGCATGGGAGACCAGGAGAAGCACCTGGCTCCTGTCTTCAGCTTGCTGCAGCATTGGCCACAGGGCGCTGGCCATAGCAGCCATTTGAGGGGGTGAACCAAAGGAAGGAAGACCTTTCTCTCTGTCTCTCTCTCTCTCATTGTCTAACTCCGTCTGCCAAAAAAAAAAAAAAAAAGAAGAAGAAGAAAGTCTATTTAGGGAATAATTGGAAACACAGATTTCAACCTCCCACCAGTACCAGACTTGTGTCTTTCAGATTCCAGATAAATATTTGTCTGACCCACTCTTTTATAATCTCATTGCTAACTCATGTAAATTCTTAGCAGGGAACTAAGCTTGACTAAAGAGAAATTCAATTCTTAAACATTGTTCTGTTCAATCTAGCTTTCCCTCCTCAGAGTATTTCGTGCTGGTAAGGGTTGCAGCTCTGCAACACTGAGAAAAACTTCCTATCTTTCCTACATGAAAATTCCTCAAATAGCTTAAAATGGGTAACATTTTTCTCCTCTACTTGTTTCTCAGGGAAAAAGTAAAACTTTTTTTTTGTGTATGAGAGGTTTTCAAAACTTTTATGGGAAATGTATATAATTGAGTAGGCACTTTGTACCAGATATACTTCTTTTTAATTCCATCTTCCATGAGCTTTTGAGTTCCTCATTTTCTACTTAAGCAAGCTCTCACATAGGCCTACAAGTTTTCAATTTATTAGCCTGCAGTAATGTTTTTGTAATACTTTTGAGTGTTCTTTCAAAAAGTCTAGCATTCTGCATGTAGTGACTGAAATCTTATGACTGGTTAACAAAAAAAGTAGTTAAAAGAGATTTGGAAGGGGAGAAATGGCTCTGCTCAGTCCACTTAATGGAAATGTCCTCTCTACTCAAAGTGAATAGCAAACTAGATTAATTTGGATCCTCTTTGATTTATAGGTCTCTCCAACTAATTGATGTGTTCTCCAAACATGTTCCCTTTCTCTATTGAATTCTACTGGCTGCTCTAAAGTCTCATCTCATTACATTCCTCTCATTGTCATGAGCCCTTCTCAGCGGTAAATGTGAATAAACTCTACCTCAGTGTAGCAGCTTTCTGGAATCAGGGCAGGGGCGTATCAGAAACTTTTGAAGTACTTTCACATAATGTAGTTACTAAATTATCCTATATCCTATTCTCTGCTTCAGGTAGACTTAAAAAATGTCAATCAGTATGATTTTTATGGTAACCTAGATGTTTGTTTTGATTAATCTTGGGAACAGTTCCAGTAACAATCACCATAAACACCAGGAAAAGAAGCACTGTACTGAAGCCATGGCATGTGCTGGTAAAAACCAAACCAAACCAAACCATTCTTACCCAGACCAGGTTCTATTCCACTTGAAATAAATGATGTGTTTCTTACAGGTGCTAAATAAAACATTTTTAGCTTTTATTGTTAGGTAAGTGGCTTTTAATCCTATACATATCTCTTTTGGCTTTTGAGATTAATTTTCATTAAAAAACTATTTTTTTGTAAAGTGTTCCTGTGAAGGCTACTTATGCCAAAGTAGTTTTATATTTGTAGTTCCAAAGATTAGTGTGGTGTGGCTCATACAAATGTTGCTGGATGATTATTTTTTATTTTTTGAGATACGATTAAAGGACTCAACTTATTACAATAGGTAATAGCTTATTATATTGTACTTTTATTCATTTTAAGAGTCAATATAATTATTTCTGTAGAAAGTGTAAACAGGTATTTGTGCCTAGCAGTTATCTGTCCCATGCAATAAGAGAATTATGTGTTTGATAAAAGGAGATTCAGGACAGGGTATCAAAAATTTTATCTATCTGTAGTTTGAAGGGTCATTTGGACATGACTCCTACACCTGCAACTGATAAAAAAGGAAGATATTATCCAGAGAGTAGCTGTCCAAATTACACAGATTTTGTGGAAATGCCAGCATTATTTAAAACTTTTGATAATCAGTTAAGACAGAGTAAATGCCCTTGACATCTGTGTCAAAGTCTGTTTTACTTGCTAGAGAGAGGCAAAGTCTAAGAAGAAAGCTGTCACAATGGTTGGGGGCATAAAACATATTTTAGAAACTTCTAGGAAGTGCTTAGGAAACTGATTTGATTTGACAAAATTTTCTATAAATTTAGTAGTGAGTCAGTAAGTTTAGCAATCTGAGACTAAATAAATCACATTATTTCATATCAGGGACTATATAACACATTCACTTTGAATTATGTACAGTATGGAAATTACTTGATTCATTAACTTAAGCTCTGTGGGAAAACAAAGAACAAAATAATAGCTTGAATAATGTTTCTACTGCAAATAGTTACATAAATAAAACCATGAAGAAACAACATTGCTATCCATTAAAAACTAATAATATTTTACTAAGAGAAACATATATTTGAAACAATATTTTAAGTTATCTTGAAAATGATAGCACATAAGGGAAATTTTAAATACTAATTTAAATGAGTTACAAATATAAAATACAAATGCTTAGTTTTGTTTTGGGTAAAGTTATGGAACTCTTGCTTTGTGATATATCTCTGATGCATTCCACTTCCAACATTATATATATTTTTATTCCCCTTTGGTTTGCTTTCCTTTGCAAGGTGCATTCATAGTATGACAAGCTGTATTTAAAAGGTAAAATATCTACAGGTGTCACCTGTTGATCATCTCCATAGTGGAGGCATATTGATGTCAAGACACAAAAAATACCAGAGGGATCTTAGGTCAGTGAATCATCTTTGGATTTTAAGAAATACAGTTAAGTATTTCTGATGTCATCCAATAGTTGATTACATTAACTTCCTTACCTTTGGCTGTAAAATGAAAAAGCATTGTCTGGGTTACAGGATGGTGAAATATCAGTAGCAGGTAGGCCATGAGCCTGTGTCTGAAATGGCATCACAAATTTAGTCAAATACTCTTCCAGTAAATGCTAAGTCAGATTCATCTGCAAAATGACCTCTAAACCAACCATGGTCTTTTCTAAAAACTGCACAATGTGGTAGTGATGATAAAAGGAGAAATGCACATATTTCATCTCCCTGCCTATGCAGACACATTACACATTTTTCTCTATGGCTGTGAATTAATTCTTATCATTAATGTTTTTCCCTTTTCACATTAGAATGTATAAGACCCTTTCTTCTCTTCTACTAGCTTTTCCCTGAATCACAGGAGGATAATATAACAAATTGTTACTTATTTTTGCAAAAATTAAAGAATTTAATGGTCATTCCAGAAAATCTCCCTTGTTAAAACATCTTTTTATAGGTAATGTAGAATAATCCACTCTGAGCTTTTTAATATTCCAGCTTTAGACTTAGAGTATGTTTAATATTAATTTTGGCATAAAAGTGATACAACTGTTTAATACAAGTATTATCAAATGGCTAAATATTTTATCTCATAATTATCTGTATTTCTACCTGCATTATTACATTATTTCTAAATATTACTGCTTATTTATGTAATGTGATTTGATTCCCTCAAAACACAATTATTCTAATGCTTGCTGACTACTGGTTGAGTAAAATTTTCTTATTTTCCTTTTTGGGGAGGGGGCTATATCCATATAATATTTTGAACCTTTGGGCAATGTGAATAAATAATTCAAGAATCAACTTGGCAAACCTCAATACTAAATGTGAACTTAAGACGCTGTAGCAGTGGAAGGCTCTTGATCCGTGGATGAAGTAGGCTATGGCACACATTTTTTCTGTTACTATGACAACAGTAGCAGCAGCTCCTACAGGTAAAACTATCCCTTTGGAGTATCTGAAAACTACCAACTACATTGACCAGTGACTTACATATTGTTAGTATCTTTGGTATTGTAAAATCAAGATTGCTTTCAAGACAATTAAGCTTTATGTTTTTTAGCAGCTTGAAAAGATGTTGGGGAAATCAGGCATCTGAGATCTGTTCTCAATTCTGCCATAATTTGTGGTATGGACCTTGATATAATCAATTACATTCTTTGGGAGGACTTGGTTTTATAAATAGGAAGTGCATATGTAGCTAAAAGGACTCATGCATTCCTTGTGGGGATTAACTGGATTAGTTTATGTAAATTCATTTAGAAAAGCAAATGTGTATATAGGTGTATGTGTATACATATAACATATATTTGTATTAATACAAAATATATATGTATATTCTGAGAGTATTGAATATTAAAATCTTTAAAAATTTATTAATATTTTAAATTTTTATGGGATATAATGTAATATTTCAAGATATATATATACACAGTGAGCTAATCAAATCAGATAATTAGCATTTCCATCTCACCATTTTTTATGTTTAGAACCTACAAACTCCTCTCTTCTAGTTCTTCATATACTTTATACAACATTATAGTACGTTATTGTTTTTCTTAGTTGATGTGCCAGTGTTAAGATGAGTTTTACATCTATTTGTATGTTTACCACCATTTTGTAGATTTCATTTGTTTCAATATTATATATGAATCTTGTACAAAAGAGACACCTGCACCACCAGTATTGTTATAAAAACATTGTTTATGAGAACCAAAATATGAAATCAGTGTACGTGTCCATCATCCAAAAAATAAAGAAAATGTGATATATATACACATATACACACACACACACACACACACACAATGGAATACTATTGAGCTGTAAGAAATAATAAAATTCTACCATTTGCATCAGAATTGTGGGGAGAAATAAGCCAGACAGAGAAAGGCAAATACTGCATGGTTTTCCTTATATGTATGAGATAAAAATAAAAAAGCAAAACAAAAAAAAAAAGCAAAAATCAAAATGAAAAAAAAAAGAAATGCCTGTGTGTATCAGTATAACTGAAAATATAGTTTTGTCAAACTTTGTTTTATATCTTTGTCAGACCAAACCAATATTTCAAACAGGTGTGCCCCTGTGATGCTGCTGGAAGCTAGGGAAATATAGTTGTGTTCATCTCTGTTCTTCTAAGGCTCTGTTTTGATTCATGATAGCCTAGACAGCTAGATCTGAATCTTGTATTGTAGAGAAAATAAGGCCACAACCAGATACAAAAGAAGGAAAGCAGACCTCGAACACAAAACTCGAAAAGTTGCTGCTTGCAATTACCTGGTGAAACATCTGCCCACAGTTATCTTGGTTATCTTGTCAGGGGAGGGAAGAGTACTAAGCTTTCTGTGACTCCACTCAAAATTCTGTCCTATCAATCTACCCCAGGTATCTCTTTTATAAATATACGGGACCAACCAACCATGGGAAGTGGGGTCTTAAGTCAGGTAGACCAGTTCCCTATAAGTGGTCCTAAGTCATCCAGGCGGCAATTTAAACCCACAAATGCTGCAAAAGTTAAGATATGATGCTGATGAGTCTGTAAATATTGTAAGAAACCTCGGCTTGAGGCTCAGTCTCAGGAAATGATTTCCACTGAGGCCACTGGTATTAATAAACAGTTTTAGCTCCTCTTCTCTTTCTCTGGTGCCTGTTTGAATGAAGAGAGTTTTCCTACCCCATTGGTACCTCATTTTGTTTCTGTGCAAAGTGTGTTTGTTAATAGTAGTTAACTATTAGTAGTGAAAATTACAAAAATTAATATATTTAAAGGAGTTATAGGAAACACTGTTCTAGTGCTAGCTATTGCTCTAGAATTAGTTGTTTCCCTTTCCCAAATTCATACACTAATGCCTTAACCCCCAATGTGACTATATTTAGAATTCAGCCTTGAAAGATTATTAAATATAAACGAAATCTTAAGGCTAGGACTAATCCAATGAGAATGGTTGGAAGAGGAAGGAACTCCAAAAAGTGGTCTGTCTCCACTTTCACGGAGGAGATATTGTGTAGTGACCAATGAGGAGGAAGCCTTCTCTACTCCTGGAAGAGAGGCCACACCACAATCCAGCACTGATAGTATATTTATACGGGGGTAAAATAAAGTATGAGTATGAGAATTTTGAGCCTACTTTGTATCAAGGCAAATGATGGTTACATTATAATTAAGGTGTTATTTTGGGTTGAAGTCGTTTGTGTTTTGTGTAATATCCATCAAATGGACATACTTTAGCTATGGTTCAAGCCATGCGGCTGACTGAAAATACCTAATAGTGAATGTGCCTCTCACTGACAATTTATATATGACATCTGCTTGGCAACAGAGAAGCAAAACTTCTAGAACATAACTTGTTAAGATGACAGAGATATAAATTTTGGTTTCTCAATCATTGAAGCAAAGAAAATTTGAGTCCAACCAGATGGCATCAGTAAAGTTTAAAAGCCCAAAACGCCAAGGCTTAACATTTGGAATTTAATTTAGACCTCTGTGATGTTAATAGAATGAAATATATCTGTGGGGTATACAGATATTTTGAATACTGAGTCACCAAATGCAAACTCTGAGAAAGATGAACTAATTCTTCAGCATGTTTTAGAAAAGTAGCAAAGAAATCTAGAGGAATTGGGCATGCAATGTCCGTTACTTACTGTTTTGAAGTAACTGTGATTTTTTGCTATTGTCTTGTGTTGTGGCTTTCTGATGTTTTTTCTTTGACCCTTAAAAACCCGCTCCCTGTTTTTTACTAGAATGATAGATTTTAGAAGGTCGAGGTCCAAAATAGGCAAAGACAAAATTAGAAACAAAATGAATCGGTGCATTTCTTGGGATTTGAAGGCTAACTTATTTGACTATGTGTTTTATGAAAATTTTAATCTATTACCAATTTATGTCTATCTGGATGATATACATAAGAAAAACTTTTAAATATAGGATGTACTATGAAAAAACACTGATTTTTTAAAAACTGTATTTATTCACTCACCAAATAGACAGAACTACCAGGACTAGGCCAGGCCAAAGTCAGGAGCCTGGACCCACATCTGGGTCTGCCACGTAGTTGCGAGGGGCCCACGTACTTTTATCATCTACTTCTTTCTCAGGTGCATTAGCAGGGAGCAAGATGAGATGTTGTGCAGATAGGACTTGAACTTGTACTTTAATATGAAATGCTGGTGTTGCAAGCTGAGACTTGATCTACTGTTACATAACACCACTCCCAGAAAACACTTTTTTTTTCATAAGAGTGGAACCTTATGAGCTATCATTGATGTAAATTTTTTCCCTTGTTCCTAGTTAAATCAAATTAATGCAGTCGGGGCTGGCACCGTGTCGCACTAGGTTAATCCTCCACCTGCGGCTCCAGCATCCCATATGGGCTCCGGGTTCTAGTCCTGGTTGCTCCTCTTCCAGTCCAGCTCTCTGCTATGACCTGGGATAGCAGTGGAGGATGGCCCAGGTGCCTGGGCCCTTGCACTCATGTGGGAAACCAGGAGGAACTGCCTGGCTCTTGGCTTCGGATTGACGTAGCTCCAGCCAAGGTGGCCATTTAGAGAGTGAATCAACGGAAGGAAGACCTTTCCCTCTGTCTCCCTCTCTCTCTCACGGTTTGTAACTGTACCTCTCAAATAAATAAAAAAAAAATTAATGCAGTCTCCCATAACATTCATCTAAAAAGAATTTACTGTTATGACAGCTCCAATGAGAGGTAAGTTTATTTATTTATTTATTTTAAACTATATTTTATTTATTTATTTGAGAGGTAGAGTTGCATAGAGATGGAGAAGCAGAGAGAAAGGTTTTCCATCTGCTGGTTCACTCTCCAAATGGCTAATCCCAAGCCAGGATCCAAGAGTTTCTTTTTGGTCTCCCACATGTGTGCAAGGGCCCACGAACTTGGGTCATCTTCCACTGCTTTCCTAAGCCATAAGCCTAGGATCAGAATAGGAGCAACTGAAACACGAATGGGTGTTTGCAAGGGATTTTGGTGCCACAGGTGGAAGCTTAACCTACCATACACAGTGCTGCCCCAAGAGGTTAATTTAAAAAACAAACAGAAAAAAAAAACTTTCATGTTTAAATAAATATTTTTACTTAAAGCACAGACAGCCAGTCTTTTCTAAAACTTACATTGATAGATATCACCCTTTTCTTTGTCAATTTTATTTTTTGAGGACTGGATTTACAGATTTTTTTTTCTTTTTTGCCACTAGAGTAGTGAGTGGGAGGAAATATTATCTCATCTTAACCAGGGGGTAAAGGAGGGTAAATTCCATCAAGCAGCAGACAAAGATTTTACAAAACAATATATGGGATGCTTTGAAATCCAGTTATAGCTAACGTTTATTGGAAGTTCACAACCATAAGTACTGATTAAGTCCCTTAGCAAGGAGGACAACAGCAGGCACTATTATCTTTTTCTTATGGATGAGGAAAGTTACTCTTGTTTAAGTCAATGGTTCTCAAAATTTAGTGTGCATCAGATTCACCTTTGTACATTTACCCAGTTGTGTAGGAGCTGTTGAATGCCACCAAAGTTTTAGAACCATGGGTTTAAGTAGCTTGCCTAATATCTAAATGGCAGAGCTGACAGTTAAACTCTAGCTGATGGGATGTCTGTATCATCTACTCTTATTGATTTTATATAAAGTTTATAAATATTTAGACTTTCTCCTTACTAGGATGAATATATATTTTCAGCAACAAATATGTAAAGCACTATATTTTTTGAGCAAAATAATGGTTTTTCATAGTATTTAGATTTTTAGTAGCAATTATAAAGAAGTATGCTATTGATGTTAGATACAGATATAGCTAAACATATATTGTGTTTTGACAACTTGTCATTGAGTATTTTCTATCAGAAAAAAGCATAAAGGTACCGTAGAAGCCATCCTTCTACTGGAAGTATGGGTGAAATCTATGAATTGTCAGAAGCCTGCTAACTGTTCTGTCTATGGTCCTATGGTGCTATTCAGGGCATCTCCATGGCTATTTGTTCAGGAAAATGAATTTTGAATAATGTGCCACCCTTGTACAGTGGACATTCAAATAATTTGCACTATTAAGAACATAAAATGAAGATAAACCTTGACTTTAATAGTTCATCATGGAAAATATCTACCTTACTGCTGTAATTTAAATTTGATTTGCAAGTGAAATAATGTGTTTATGAAAGCAGTAGCCAAGGCCCCCAGTCTTATGCCAACTACTTTTCTGACGAGAGACACGGACATGCACGGAGGCAGTTAAGATTTTCTCTCCCTAACCCTTGTGGAATTTTCCTGTGTTTGGAGTAGAAAAGAATTTTCGGTTTGTGAGACCATTCGGAAAAGCTGAAAAAGGACACATGACTATAGCACCGCCTGCTGATGACTGGTGGGAACACAGGTCCTGGGATCCTTGCCTCAGCTCCACAGACCCTCACCCCACTCACTTCCCTGGCAAGACAGGAAAACAAGTCTGCCTCAGCTTGTCTTTTCCCATCATTAAATCCTGTTCCATTTTCCTTGAAACTCTTACCTACAGCTTTCCTTGGGTTAGTGATTAATTGTTGAATTGTTGGTAATTTATTCATCCTATTCATTCAATAAATACTGAGTGTCTGCTCCATGGCTGGAGATATTTTAGTTGTGTGAGATTTAACTATGAAATAAATGCAGTTCCTCCCTATTTTGGCTGGTGTGCTAGAGTGGGGAGTGAGAAAGAGAAAGATGGGAAGGGATGGAGAAGCAGAAGAGTGAGAGACAAAGAAAGAAAAAAGAATGCAAAGTAAATATTTACAAGTAAGTATGTAGCATAACAGGTGGGCTAAGCATTATGAAGAATGAAAAAAGAAGTAAAGTGAGGGGAAAATCACATGAATTCAAATGAGGGTTGGGAGAGTCCATTTACTCTGGACTAGTGTGTGCTTTAGGGGATTCACCTCCCTCCTTTGAACCGTGCACTAGGTACAAGCAAAACTGTAAGACTATCTGCTGCATGACACTGCTGCCCTCGAGGAAAATGCATGGATGCCATCCACAACATCTTGGGCCTAGTATAAGACCACAAAGTTCTCTTACAGAAATAACAAATGATAAGAAATAATAAGTTACAGAAATAATAAGTGATAAGAAATCCCAAGCAGAAGTTAGGCACAGAGGCAAGGCGGTATTGGGCAGTCCACTTGTGAGGAAAATTGGAATTTATATATTTATGAGGCAAGTAAGACAGGTGTTTAGAAAAGTTTTTTTTTATATTCAAGATAATGCAGCCACCTTTGCCTAGCATTGGAACTGTACTTGAAGTAGATTCTGAGAATGAGATCCATTTGTCTATTTTTCTCATCTGAATTGTCACTTAGAGATCACATGGAATAGAGTGGTGGAGCAAGGATCCAAGGTCACAGCTGTTTGCACATTGGACATCCCAATCTGAAAGCCTGTTATTGCAACCCCATTCTTAACATAAACACAACTTCACAGTGGTGGGTGAGGGTCTTCAGCTTTTTCCATGTTCTAAGTCCTTGACCTAAGACCACCCAGTTGACTATGGAACCATTCTGACCATCTCTGCTGCTCAGAGCACAAAGCACAATTGTATGGAGTTCAAATGAACCAAATCCCATAGTAACAGGATGAATACTTTTTGTTTCAAGTCATGTTAATCAAGGAAAGAAAAAAAATAGTTGAACTGTTAAACAGCATAGAAATTTATCTCAGGAAGGCTACTCTGGTGTAAACAGCACAATGACAACCCTAGCTAGGACATGGATTATCTTTAGCTAATCTGTCTCTTTTCCACATCAGTGCAGCATCTAGGGTCAAATCTGAACCAAAGAATTCTCATATATCATATACAGATATAAGTGCCCAAGAAAAATCGCACACGCCCCCACGGGACTGGGATATGACAAATTCATTGTCTTCAAAATGGCCTGGGATATTCTCACTAGCCAATTCCATTTCCTGTTTTTAACCTTGCCTACTCTGCTCCACTAAGGACCATATCAGAACCCTCCCTGCAGGGGAAGAGCTAACTTCTTGTTACAGACAGAAAAGAGAAGACACCAGATTGTTCTTTCCTAAGCTTCCTGTCTCTTACATCTCCTACAAAGGAATCAGCATCCTCATCTCCAACTTCCATGGCAGAGATATTCCTCAGGATCTTCAAGGCTGATCCATTCCCCGGTCTGCATATCCTCAGTGATGTTTGCTACATCTTTCCTCTGTCCAATCCCCTACTCCCTTTGCCTCCTGGCCTCCTGTGACCCAGTGAATCAGGGTAAATTAGTGGGCTTTGGAAGTGGACATAACTCTGGATGAGTCACATGTTTCCCGTCTAACTCAGTTTTCTCATTTGTCCAGTGAGGATAAATGTACCTCTCTCATGGGTTTTTTTTAAGGACTAAGAGGCATAGTATGCAAATCATTTGGATCATAGCAAGAATTTTGAAAAAGCCAGTAGCTTTTATTACATTATTAATCCTACTGCAGTGTATCACTGATTTTTGCAACAGTCCTTTAGAAAGCATGTTTACATGCATTTCCAATTTTACCCTGACAAAAGCTTATAATATAAGCAGGACGGATCTAGAAATGAATTCAAAGTAATAAAGTTTCTTTCTCAGGGTCACAGAACTAGGTGATGGTGAAATTGAGACTCAGAATTAAATTTCTGAGCGCTGCTTCAATGCATGTGCACCTCCCTTTACTGCCTCTTTCAGTAACTGACTCCTTATGGGAAGTATGCTACTGAGTGTGAGTTTTGGACTTATTTGAAATTGGAAACTAATGAGCTGCTTTTGTTACAAAATGAAATCTGCATTTTTCTCTGTGAAGATATAACTTGTGCTTTTTAATTGTGGATTACTTGCAAGTTTGATGCTCTTTATGTATGCAAAATAGGATAGGCATTAATTGCTTTACCTGAAGCAAAGTCTGCAGCTGTGGGATGTTGATGGCACTACAATAGATTTTACAGGATGCTTTGTGAACAAAATTCCAAACTTATGACAACAGAACAGGGTTATGTAACATATGGCTTAGCATCCATTTAAATTAAAACATCCACAGAGAGGAAGTATATGAATGTGTCTCTTCTTCATTCTTTTTTAAATAGGCTCAATGTTTGTCAGGAATTTTAAGAAACCGATTAGTTTGGTTGATTGTTTTCAAGAATATCTTTAAGTCATCTGAATTTCAATGTTTTTCCCAGTAAACAAGTTACATTAGTATGAAGTCAGCTTATGGAAATGGTTTCTTCATTCTATTTTGGGAAAGACACAACTTTAGTATTAAGATATTAAAGAATACTTAGGCAACAAACAAAGAAATCAGGAATACTGATTATAAATTGAGGTTCAGATGTCACCCAAAACTGCCTGATCCCCTGGGAAGCCCACATCCAGCGGTCAGTAAAGGAGATTGATGGAGAAATGGCATCTGACACTCAGTAGAGGTGGCAAGGCAGAATTTATTCCGTCTTTGCTAGCAAGTAATCTCAGTTGCAACTGAGACCAAAGTAAATGAGGGAAAACAGAGAATAATGACAAGGAGATATGAAGGGCAGACATTCGGGCAGCAATGGAGATGCTGCTTCAGACACTCACACCCCAAATGAAAGTGACTGGATTCGAGTCCCAGCTCTTACTCAGATTCCAGTTTTCTGCTTCAGCACAGCCTGGAAGATAAAGGCTTGGAGCCCTGCTTCCCACATGGGATACCTGGAGGGACGGCTTCAGCTTGGCTGTGGTGGGCGTGTGTGGAGTGAAACATCAGACAGAAGATCTCTGCCTGCATGCCATTGCTTTTCTCTTTGGCTTTCTGCCTTTCAAGTAAAAAAAATGAAAATAAAAAATTTTAAGGGGATAATCTGAAGAAAAGGGAACACATAAAGGGGGTATGATGAAATGGAGAGGGCAAAAAAAGTGATTCAAAGATTATAGCAAATTGAGAATTACATTTGGTGGATAAGTGGAAAATTACTGAAAATGGTTTGGCAGTGGGAGCAGGGACACTACATTTTGTGGCTTGTCAGCATTGTGTTTTGTTGCGTGAAAACTCAGCACTGTCACCGGAATCTCTTTAGGGGCCACCACCTAGTATCTTAGCATTGCTTCTGTGTGCCGTGTGAGAATTCCCAGTTCACGAGGTCATCCATTTTTATAACTTCTTGCATGAAAGTCTGGGCATCCCCTGGAACCACAGTGAAATGTGCCTTCTGCCTTTGACCCATTAGGCCTTTGTTCACTGTCCTCTCTTTCATAGGCTTTAATCCAAGGATCTCATGAACATCCAGTATGTTAATCCTCCCCCAAGTTAGTGTCTGACAATATCCAATTGCAAACAATATGCTTTTCATAATTATTGTCTCTGAACAGGTCACAAGTTTGAAAAACAAGGTCCTATATTTTCTCCACTGACATCTTTCTACCTAAGTCAGACTTACTACATAAGTCAGCTACAGAATTGTTGCACTTCATTTTAGCCACAAAGATGTGGTTTATTTCTAATGTTAGATTTCAAGTACTTTGTGGATTGATTGCTACACTGTACAAATTAATATTTATTTTTACTAAAATAGTGTATTATATCTATAAATAACTGACATATATTGATTCAATCATGGTCCACCAAATTATAAGGAGAAACATAGGGACATAAATGACACAATTAAAAATTATCAGTATAATCTATTATAAGTGCAGTATAAATTCCACAAATACAGCAAGTCAACCTGGAATCATGTTTTTATAGAAGTAGCTATGAAAAGTACCAGCAATAAAACTGGATTTTATTGGGCCAGTAATTCATCCACTACGTTCATTAGGATGTTGATTGTACTGAAAGCTTGTCAAATAGCATCATCAAACTATGTAATAATTAACTTGGAAGATTTCAAAACATGTGAAAATTAATATAGAGTTGAAATACTCATTAAATCTTGGGCATTCCCAGACACAAAAGAAATGCGAATGATTAACAATGCTGAAGAGTGCAATGAACCAAGACTGCTTTATTGGTTAAAGTTAGAGTGCCCTTAGAAGTTGGCATGAGTTTGTTTCTATTTCAAAGATTGTAAAAATCAATAAACAAAGTTATCTTGAAATTACATGATAGTGGAGTGTTTTTGGGACTCAAGATATATCAGTTCCTGTAGGATGCGCCCACTTGTATTTTGAATACCGTAGGAACTCAATATTCTTGCAGGCTGTTTTGACTTCATCAAAGAAGGAGAAATAACATTTCTCTATGTTGAGACTATATCATTTCAGAAACATTAACAGCTTTCTTTTTTATATTGCAAATAAGGCAGCTCAAGGAATGGTCAGAATTTTGTACAATATAGATTTGAGAGAAAGAAAATTAAAATTATTTTATGAACTAATTTGGGGATGTAATCTAAAGTTACTGTGTCATAAGGTACTGTATTCTCTCAATACATCAATATTCAATGAAAGGTAGGTACTCAGGTATAAGAAAGTAATATGTGTATTTCTGTTTTTCTCATATATACATATATAATATCTCTCATATATATATATATATACATATATAAAATGCTTAAGCATGAAGATTGGCTTGAAAATGTAAGGAAAATGGTGCTTTGCATGATACAAAGGTCAGAGGAATATTTCTGTCTGGTATCCTCATTTTCACAGGAGTTTTTGCCCCCTGGAGAATGAAGCTCTTAGAAGAAATTGGATACAGAATGGAGCACTGGATGCAGAGAAAGGTCACACTACTGACAGAAAATATCTGTAAATTGTACTTCCCTCAGCTGGAGAAAGAATCCTCAGGAGAAAAAGCAAAAGAGCAGGCTGTGACTAGGTGCTCCTCTTTTGTGTGGGGAGCTTTATGATGAAGCAACTGTTCCTGTACCATTCCATAAGTATGCATTGCTTTGTGTATCTATAATCCTAACACAAAGACACGGGTTTGGATTGGGGCCAACCCCAACTTTAAAATAATTTATGTTCACTTGAGAAAGTAAGGAAAATTCAGTGCTTTTCCAGAATTTTGGTTCATCAGAAAACTTAATAGGCACTCCATAAATTCTGTAATTTTTGTTTTTTAATATGAATGTGATATGATCATTTTTCTACCACAACATAATCTTTTAAAAATATTTATTTACTTACTTATTTATGTATTTATTTATCATTCGTAAAGCAAAGTGACAGAGAAAGAGAGGGAGACACAGGGAAAGAAAAATATTCCATTTGCTGATTTACTCCCCAAATGTCTACACAGCCAGGTTTAAGTCAGGTGGAAGCCAGGAGCCTGGGATTCCCTCCTGGCATCCTATCTGGATAGTAGGGTGTCCAGCACTTGGGCCATATTCTATTGTCTTCCCAGGCACATTTGCAGGAAGCTGATCAATCCTATGTGTATGTTGACAGTGGGGTGATATGTCACATGACACATACCTAACAAATATGAAGTAAAGATATCATAGACGACAGACAGAGGTATGGCAGAGTTCTTCAAGGAAATAGAAAGTTGATGGAAAAAGCATGATAGAGTTGTCTAAATATCATAAAGTGGGCACAATTAAAATAAGACAGTTTTCATTTTCACAATACTGTCAAAGAGGAGCCAAAAGCCAAATTGTTGACCAATATCATCAGTTAAATATACACACATTTTTGAACTATAGCAAATAATATAGGGATTTATTAACACAGAATACATAAACATAAATTACTTCATATAAGACATAGGCATGTGCCTATTACGTAATTATTAAGTACCCTTGCTCCATTATCCAGATTAGATTCTACAATAGCCTTATCTGTTGTCTTAAGATTTGTCATCTCTTTCATCAAATGTTCCATATTTTTCTTCTGCTAAAGTCTTAGTGTAGTAAATAAACTTCAGTTTCTCTTACTGTGTTACAATATTACTATCAAGCATTTCATTAACTCCAAACACATTTATACTTATTGAGCACCTATTAAGTATAGTTTGTTTTGTGAAAAGCATTTTAATAACTTTATAAATAAGTTTAGCCCTATTTATAGAACTAATTAAGAGTGAGAAGTGGTCACTTAAACATTTTCATGCAGCCAGCTTCATAAAGATTTGGAGAAAATGTGACAGTTTGTGGTTGAGGGAGAGCAGGCCAGCACTTTTTAGCAGAGGGAGAATGTCTAGTTTTGCACATTATTTAGACATAGTCAATTCACCCATCACCCAACTCTGCTCTGCTGTTCCTCCTCCATCCCTCTCTGCTTCCCAACCAAACAAGTCCTGTATGCCTGATGCCTGCTATTGTCTCTATTCTGTTTCATTACAGTCATATTTTAGTTGTTAAGTTTATTCAGAGGGTATGGAAGTGATAGAAAATAATTCTGCAGGCTCTTTTGCTAATGAAGATTTTGGTTTCCCTAACATTTTGTAAGACAGAATTGGACCCTCTTTCTAGATCAGATCACTCCTTGTTATGTTATGCGCTTTCTACTTTGCCCAGAGCTAGAAGTACAATTATAAAGTCTTGGCATCCGCTTTTATTTAAGTGAAGAGAAATCATACCTTTACTTTACAGACAGGTGTGCATATAACAGAATACATCCCATGTATCCCATGTCAGGGTGCCACTTCAAATCTCCACTACTCCAATTTCAACCCTGCTTCCTGCTGGTTAATCTGGGAGGCAGCAGATGATGGCTCAAGTGTTTGGATCCCTGCCCTGTAGGAAATCCCAATAGAATTCAAGCTCCTGGCTACATCCTGGCCCAGCCTTGGCATTTGAGAGTATTTAGGGAATGAATCAATGGGTGGAAGATCCCTCTATTTCTTCCTCTGTTCTGGTACTCTGCTCTTCAAATACATAAACAAACAAATCTTTAACAGGAAGATTGAGGAAGGTAAAATATTACAATTTTGAATAAAGTTAGTGTAGAGAATAGATGCTTGAGTAAGTACTTATGGATAGAATGCTTTAGTATATGGAGAAAATAAATTTTAACTGATTCCAAACCTTTTTTCTGGAAATTTGTTTAACTGGTTATTAGTTCAATAGGTTTTTTCATGCATTGAGCACTTTGATAAAGATCTTGAAAAATGTGTAAATCAGGACTAATTTCTACACATGACTGGAATGAAGTGTTAAATGAGATAACAGTACTTTCATGATGAATTTTTATTTTTTATTAAAATTTTTTTATTATAAACACTTTTATTTAGTAAATATAATTTTCCAAGGTACAGTTTATGGATTACAATGGCTTTTTCCCCTCATAACTTCCCTCCTACCCGCACCCCTCCCATCTCCCGCTTCCTCTCCCATTCCATTCACATCAAGATTCATTCTCAATTATCTTTATATACAGAAGATCGATTTAGTATATATTAAGTAAAGATTTCATCAGTTTGCACCCACACAGAATATAAAGTGTAAAATACTGTTTGAGAATTAGTTATAGCATTAATTCACATTGGACAACACATTGAGGACAGAGATCCTACATGAGGAGTAAGTACATAGTGACTCCTGTTGTTGACTTAACAATTTGACTCTTGTTTATGGCGTCAGAAATCTCCCTAGGCTCTAGTCATGAGTTTCCAAGGCTATGGAAGCCTTTTGAGTTTGCCGATTTGATCTTATTCCGACAGGGTCATAGTCAAAGTGGAAGTTCTCTCCTCCCTTCAGAGAAAAGTACCTCCTTCTTTGGTGGCCCATTTTTTCTACTGGGATCTCATTCGCAGAGATCTTTCATTTAGGTCTTTTTTTTTTTTTTTCCAGAGTGTCTTGGCTTTCCATGCCTAAAATACTCTCATGGGCTCTTCAGCCAGATTCAAATGCCTTAAGGGCTGATTCTGAGGCCAGAGTGCTATTTAGGACATCTGCCATTCTATGAGTCTGCTGTGTATCCCGCTTCCCATGCTGGATCGTTCTCTCCCTTTTTCATTCTATCAGTTAGTATTAGCAGACACTAGTCTTGTTTGTGTGATCCCTTTGACTCTTAGACCTATCAGTGTGATCAATTGTGAACTGAAATTGATCACTTGAACTAGTGAGATGGCATTGGTACATGTAATCTTGAAGGGATTGAATTGGAATCCCCTGGCACATTTCTAACTCCACCATTTAAGGCAAGTCCAATTGAGCATGTCCCAAATTGTACATCTCCTCCCTCTCTTATTGGCACTCTTATATTTAACAGGGTCAGTTTTCAGTAAATTTCAACACCTAAGAATAAATGTGTGTTTATTACAGAGTTCAACCAAGAATTTTTCACAACATGGTTTTATTGAACTAAATTTCTGAAGATAATAAAACCTCTCTTTTTGAAGGCATTTATCTTTGCAATCCATTGCATTTATGAAATAAAATTATTTTATTAAAACATATTTCATTGCCATTTCTGATAAGTACCATGTTCTCAAGTTGTAGTACCAAAAGTGGGAAATAGTTAAATTTCCAGGTTTCTGCTTCCAGTGCATTTCTTAAAAAGCTGACTTTACACTCATATCCCAAAAGAATATTTGTATGGTAAAATATATAACGTCCATTTATTAAATCTATATAACTGAATTTATTTTGGTTTTTAAGAGTTCCAGTATGTTGCAATTTGAAAGATTTCTAATGACCATATCAGAGTTCTGGCAATGGATTTCACAACACAATGAATAAGTATGCAAATGTGTCAATAATACAAGAATTATTAAGCCTACCTAAATAATCAAAATTACTTCTAAAATTTTGCTACATTCTGATTTTTAAGATTTCGGAGGTGGTCTGTAATGGATTCAAATGTCTCATTTGTAGTATAATGATGTGTTTACATAAAGAACTTTTTCATTTAAATATTTTTAGAAAAAAAAGATCTTTATATATGGACGTGACACAAATACGGTTCTTTCTTTCCCACCTGTCATTTTCTAAATCTATTTAAGCAAATAAGAAAAAAAGGCTATTATTATTTTTAAATATTTATCTTTAAAAGAATCAGTTTCTTTTGAATTTTATTGATGCATAATTGGCAAATAACAAGGTGTACAATGGGAGGAGATAAAGGGCTTGGGAGAGAGGGCATAGTATTGGTTAGAACAGTCACATTCAGAGACCTACAAGTAAACAATTCTTACTCTTCAGGAGTGCACACACAAACTAGTGGAGAAGAGCAAAGCCTCACTGAGATAGAGGTCTGGGACCAGGCCCATTCTCTGGCTCTGGTCTCCCTTTCCCAGAGAAACCTTATAGGTATGATTCATTCATGCCTGGGAGAGATGTTCAATATGCACGTCATGGACTTAACAGCATTGTTCACAAAGAATGAAAACCTCAAATGACCATATGAATTCTTAACCACAGAATTGTATGGATTAAACAGTAAAATAATCATATAACAATGTTTTGCAATTTTTGCATCATTGTTTATAATTCCATGTAGTACTTGTAGATCCACCTGTTTGTTAGTATTCCATTGTAGATAAAACCACAATTCACTATGAATTAACATGTTAATATAGGTATACTAATTAACCTCTATGTACATTTCAGTTCTTCACTTTTACAAACAATTCTGTAGAACACCATTTGGAATAATAGTATTTAATTTTTAGTAACTCATGGGAAAATTCTTAGATATGAAATTTCTGAGTAAAGTAGATAAATATTTTTAAAAATTTTTGTTTTGTTATAAAAGACTAACCAAATAATGTAAAATGTAAAAAAGGACAAAACTGAAAGTCACTTCTCTTAGTTTGATATAGTTCACTGAAGTAAAACATTTTTATGTTGTAGACAAACTACCAAATTGCTTTCTAAAAACGTTATTCCTGTTTATCCTGACACCAACATATGAAAATGCCTGATTGTCCATTTCCCTTCCAACACAAGTTATTTTCAGCCCTTTAAATTTTTTCAAATCGAATATGTAAAATTCAATGCTGCATTTTAAATTTTCATTTAATTATTAGTGAAAATTGGACATATTTTCTGATTTTTTAGTAGTGCATTAGTTGCCTAAATTTTTTTCTTTACCCATTTGCTACTGAGTTGTTTATCTTTTTTTCCCAGAAACTTTATTTAAGGAATACAAACTTCATGCATTTCATATGTACAACTTTAAGAACATAGTGACTACCCACTGTACCCACCCCCTCACCTGCACTCCCACATGCATTCCCATCATTCTTACTCCTCCCTCTCTTATTCCCATTTATATTTTTACTAAGATCTATTTTCAATTAACTTTGTACACATAAGATTGACTCTATACTAAGTAAAGAGTTCAAAAGATAGTATAAAAAAAAAACACTGTTCCTCAACAGTTGAGACAAGGGCTGTTCTGTTAAGTCATCAAATCTCAAAGTGTAAATTTCACTTCTATAGATTACCTTTTAGATGCTCTATTAGTAACCTCAGATCAGGGAGAATATATAGTATTCGTCCTTTTGAAATTGGCTTATTTTACTATGATTAATGGATTCCAGCTACATTCATTTTGTTGCAAATGACAGGATTTCATTTTTTTAATCCCTGTGTAGTATTCCATGGTGTACATAATGTTTAAAAGAAATATTTTATTTAAGCTTTCGCAGTCCAGGATATATTTACTGGCTAATCCTATCCTTCCTGTATTTAAACACTTCTTATTTGTATTTAATTTGAAGTGATTTAAGCAAAATTTGTTCTTAGAATAGTTATCCCTTCATTCTATTAACAGAATGGAATAAAATAAGACATGCATCCCAAACCCTAAATGTATTGTGAATTGTGTAAATACAATTCACTGGAATGCTTTACAAGCTAAAGAGATCTAACATGGGTTAAGAAGATGAGTTGACATTGTAAGTCAATGTGGTTCTAATTTGAGAAGCAATTTACTTCTCTTCCTTGCATTTACACTAAATAGTATGTGATATCAACCCTAATACATCTGAGTTTGTAAATCAGGGGATCATCTGACCATTCTTGGTGTTTACAGTTCACTTTCACTGTTACATATGCAATGCAAGGGCTACTCTGCTTCCATGTTAAAGCATTTGCCTGATAGGTAAAAGTACCAGCAGTAGTGATGGCCTCCTTTGAACAGTAGCACCATGGTTATTAGCATTGACTGTGCTACTTTAGCCATTTAGGTATCAGTTTTCCCATCTGTGAAATAATAAGCATTGTTAGATTATACTTATACTGAAATTATCATTATTGAATTTATTATAACATTATAATCTCATTTGCTATGTTTTGCTCATATGGCTTTAGCTTTTTTAAAGGTCATTTGAAACTTTCTTAAGTAGATTTATGTGTTGGTGACCTTTTCTGAATTAGCAAACAAATACTCACACATAGAAACTTGACACATAGGTATTTTCTATTTACACATGTGTTCTATATAGACTAGATAGCTAAATGTAGAAAAAAATAATCTTCTCCAACAAGTATGATAATAGGAATGTCCTCTAGGGGGATCCATTTTATTGCTTTTAACTATAAGCTTAGAATGAATTACTCACAATTGTTAAACACATATTAGAATTTAGGAGGTTTATAGCTGTGGCTATTCAATAGAAGTGAGGAAAAATCCCTAAACAACAAATAAATTATGAAGGATTACATAACTCAGTTTTGTGATAGGGGTAGAAGGTTCAGATTCAGTTTGTTGAAATAAATATAATTTTAATATGGCATAAAGCTGATGATGTAATAGATTTTCATGGAAAAGAAGACTTTTGTATACAAGAACTCCAGGAATTTTTCTTTTTCTTTTTAATTTAATTCAAATTCTTGTAGCATCAGAAATTTAATTGAAGTTTGATAAAATGTTTGTTACTAAAATTAAATCAGCAATTGTTTTTTGAAAACATTAACAACAGATTTAATATGGTGATGAGTTATGGAAGATCATCTCATTTTTTAAAAGATTTATTTTATTTATTTGAAAGTCAGAGTTACAGAGAGGAGGGAAAAACAGAGAGAGTGAGGTGTTCCATCCACTAGTTCACTCCCAAATGGTAGCAACTGCTGGGGCTGGGCCAGGCTGAAGTCAAGGGCCAGTATCTTCTTATGAGTCTCCCCCTAATTACAGGGGCCTAAACACTTGGGCCATTCTCTGCTGCTTTCCCAGGCACATTAGCAGAGAGATGGATCAGAAGTAGAGCAGTGACAACTTGACTGGCTCCCATAGGGGTGCCTGCACATGGCTTAACCTGCTATCCCAAAACCCTGGCCTCGCCTCATCTTTACATTCTTTGTATATCTCTGGTTTTAATGTTTTTCTTTGGTAAAATAAAACCGTTAAGGTTATAAAACATCTAAATATAACTAAAGGTAATGATTTTAATGTATTTATGTGTAAATATTAAATTATGTAATTTATATGAGTTTGTTTTAATGACACATCTATAATATTGTTTTAATTTCTTTGAAGCTTTACTTTACATTTTTATTTTGAGATTTCTTTTAGGTGAATTAAGAAGTGACCACAAATAGTTTCTAATATTCATAATAATTATGAAAATACATAATGCTAAAATTTAGTATATTTTGCCCTTTGTGATTCTAATGGATTTTCTGGATTAATTGCATTGATATATAAAATGAAATACTCTTTTAATTTGGTAATATCGTGTTTATTTTCTACCAGGTTTTTCCTTTACTTACAGAATATAGAATACAAAGAATGACCTGTCTTGCTCAGGTCAAATGCTCCTAATCAAGCTAGTTATCCTATAATTTAAAAGAGAGAGAGAGCAAGAGAAAGAAAAAGAAACAGAACAAATGCAAGATAGAGGAAAGACAGAGATTTCTTCTGAGAGGCTGGCACAAATGGTACCAAAAAGCAAGAAACAAAGAATATAGGTAAGAAAACATTGCTATTTAAAAGAAGGATGGAAGTGTCCAATGTGAGAAATGGGCATCACAAATGGTGACTTAACTTTACACCAAATGTCTGTTTACTACTCCTCAATGTTTCCACTTGAATGTCGTACCAAATTCCTGTCCACTCCTCAATGTTTCTTGAGTCTGTTTTTTCTCCTCTGGCTCCCTAAGCTGCCTTCGTTTATGTCCCTATTCATATGTTCTCTCTCTCTCTTTTCTCTCTCTCCCTCTGTCTCTCTCTTTCTCTCTCCCTGTCCCTCCCTCTGTGTGTGTGTGTGTGTGTGTGTGTTCTTGTCTTTTTCTACTTCCTACCTCATCTCTCAATATTTTTTTTATCTTCAGCAGCTCATACATGTTTACCTAATTGCTTGAAAGATAAATCTTGGACATATCCATAATTGATCATCTGTTTTTAATTGCCCAAGTAATTGTAGGCAGACTCTGTTATATAGTAAATGTGATTTAATTTGAAAGTAGATGGAATTGGAATTATAAGTTATCAATGAGAAACTGAGCTTCAGGTAAATTTTTAGCTTTTCAGTGTTTCTGTTCTTTCCACAATCCAAATGTGTTTCAATGTTCTCAATTGCTATGATTATATCCAATTTGCCTTTAAATTTCTCCAAAGATTTTTGAGGGTACAAAGCCTTTGTTTATTTCTTTAAATGTCAGTATCTCTTTAACATGAGTCTTTTAAATTCATGTGGGTTTATCCATTATCTGACTCTTTATTTCCCTCATTTGCTATTTTTAGCACTAAAAATTGAAGATAGTGTAGGTCTGACAACTCTATGTCCCAGCTAAAGCTCTATAATTTACAGGCTCTGAGACTTACTCAGCTAGCTGAGAAACATTTGTCGTAAGTATATGGGAATAATTATATATGTGTGTGTGTGTGTGTGTGTGTGCGTGCGCGTATATATCCCGTGAGCTGTTTTGTTAAAACTTACCTGAAAAGCATAAAAATTCTATGTAAATAGAATGAAAAGATGTCTACTTTGTTAAAAAATTTTTGGAAAACCATTTTTTATAATACACATTTCCATTACTTTGATGAAGACCCCTTTCATATGTTTTTTTTAATAATAACATAAATAATATTTTTTAATTCCATGTTTCCACAAACTTTTTGAAGTCCCCCTGTGTGTGAATTACTTAGCCTAGTACCTGGTTCACAAAGGGTACTCAAAAATTGTTATTCTCTTTCCTCCCATATATATCCTATATCCTCAGCTTCTGTCTTTTAGCAATACGTTTCCAGATACTGTTCTGTAGGATTCTCTATTACAGCATTGGGAATACACGGCTTGATGTGTACCTGGTACAAGAGAAACAAATTAAAGCATCAAACATTCTGTGGCCTTTCTACCTGCAGTGACCAGTGAACTCTGAAAGGTGTTGATGGAATTCATCTGCCTTGGAAAATTTAATAAAAGCTCAAGGTTATTTCATACTGTTGTGATCAATCATGTCAAAAATAATGCTATTTTGGTAAATCTTCCTAACCAGTAAATGAAAGAATTTTACGGGAAAAATCCTATACTAATAAAAATATACTAGACATCAAATGTAATATAAAAGTGCTATACTACTTTGAAAATATCGTGCATATCCTTACTTGAAGGCATATTTAAGATGGAGAAATTTTTGCCCTTAAGGAAATTCTTTAAATTTATTGTTAACTGAAAATAATGTGCTTAAACAACAAATGCAAAAGAAAAAAAACATATAAATTAAAAATCAAATATAAATAGTGCTAATATTTGAAATATAGCTTGATAATTTGGCACATTTTGACTTCCATATGGATAAAGCAACCCTTAAGCTTTCTCATAGAATATTCCTGCCTTATAGCCAACCACTGTCTCACAGCACATAACAAACACAGCTGAGTACCTCCTGAGTGCTGCCCCACCCAACCTGCAAGGCAAGCAGGCTCAGAACAGTCTGAAAGCAGAAAATTCTAGGTCCAAGAATGCATGTTGTTTTTTCCCCACTTAATGTTAAAACTTCCCAGTGTCTGACACAGCCCCCTTTCCTTTATAAGCCCTGTCTTCTGACAGTCTCCTACAACTCATTATCTGAGCTAGGATGCCAGTTTCTACAAGCTGCACCTTAACCTCACTGTCACAGAGCCCCTTAGCTGAAGGCCTTTCATTTCAGCAGTCGGAAGAGCTGCAGGTCCCACAGCAAATCCTCACCTGTGGCTGCAGATTGCTTAACAAATCTGACACCCTGTGGAACAGGGGCCCGGAGGGAAACCAGGGAATTGCATCAGATGAAGAATCAAGAGGAAAGTGTTTGGGTCACAGCGCCCCCCTCAAGTCACGGGGCTGCGCACACACTTAGCTCAAGTTGCTGTCGATAGTTTCCTGGTCTTGACTACAATCTTTTTCTTCTTCCCTATTCCTTTGGAATATGGTTTATTCAGTCACGAGGGTTTAGATTACACATGTCCTATGAAATATTTCAAGGTTTACTTTATTATTGATTTACTTATATCTTTAAAAAGCCACACATTATGATCATATCAGAGGGCTCGTGTATAATCATTAGACTGATATTTCCTGAAAGCAAAGTGACAATGTCAGTTGTGTTTTTTTTAAGATTTTTATTTATTTATTTGACAGGTAGAGTTACAGACAGTGAGAGAGACAGAAAGGTCTTCCTTCCGTTGGTTCACTCCCCAAATGGCTGCCATGGCCGGAGCTATGCCAATCCGAAGCCAGGAGCCAGGTGCTTCTTCCTTGTCTCCCATGCGGGTGCAGGGCCCAAGCACCTGGGTCATTCTCCACTGCCTTCCAGGGCCACAGCAGAGAGCTGGACTGGAAGAGGAGCAGCCAGGACTAGAACCCAGCGCTGCAGGTGGAGGATTAACCTAGTGTGCCACCTCGCCGGCCCCGACAATCTGTTTTATAATATCCTTTTACATTTAGACATGAGTTTCACCTACTTCTCTCTCTTTAGGATATAATCTCCAAATTTTTTTTGACAGGCAGAGTGGACAATGAGAGAGAGAGAGACAGAGAGAAAGGTCTTCCTTTGCCATTGGTTCACCCTCCAATGGCCGCGGCGGACAGCGCGCTGCGGCCGGCGCACCGCGCTCATCCGATAGCAGGAGCCAGGTGCTAGGTGCTTTTCCTGGTCTCCCAAGGGGTGCAGGGCCCAAGCACCTGGGCCATCCTCCACTGCACTCCCGGGCCACAGCGGAGGGCTGGCCTGGAAGAGGGGCAACGGGGACAGAATCCGGCACCCCGACTGGGACTAGAACCCGGTGTGCCGGCGCCGAAAGGCGAAGGAATAGCCTGTTGAGCCACGGCGCTGGCCTAATCTCCAAATTTTAAAAACTTGGGTTAATGATCTTTTGTAGAAAATAAAACAGATTAAATTTTAAAGTCATGTTGAGTTACATTGATTGCTTATTTAACAAAAAGGAAATGAAGAAACAGCACAGTATTCCTTGTTACAATTTCCAAAAAGTTGAATTTTCCCTCAATACACACAGAGTTAAACATAGTAAAACTCCTATAAAATAGCTCTTCTGTTTGCCATGGGTTTGTTTAAACTGCAAGTTAATGGAAATAGTGTGGCGTAATGCAAATAGAAAGGGCTTTCAGAGTTAAACCATTGTGGTTTGGATCCCAGGTACAAATGCTCAGTGTGTAACCCTGGGGAAGTTACTTGGCTTTTTTGAGTTTTAATTTTTTATCTGTCAAAAGTAAGAAACAGAATAGAAACTACAATTTCAAATTATTTATGGAATTGAAAGTACATGCAGACAAAACAGCACTATATGTTAGGAAAAATGGTACGTATCTAAGGAGATGGATGAAACACATTATGTGAGATGTTGTTGGTGGAAAAAAGTACTATGATCAGCGATGAAGTGGAGCCATAAAATGAAATTGGAGATTTTCTTATACCAGATATGAGAATGCACTTGAAGAATACATAAATGGTTACCTCACATGGCTGCATAAGTGTTTAGGAAAAGGGAAATGGACATTTACAGTCTTCAGAAAGATTAGAAATAATGTGTGAAATCCGTTGAATGCAGTGTTTGGTATACACTGTGAATTCAATACATGCTTTCACATTTTTCACTGTTAAATATTGCTGAAGTGAATGTATTTTAGAATAAATATTCAGGCCGGCGCCGTGGCTCAACAGGCTAATCCTCCGCCTTGCGGCGCCGGCACACCGGGTTCTAGTCCCGGTCGGGGTGCTGCATTCTGTCCCGGTTGCCCTTCTTCCAGGCCAGCCCTCTGCTGTGGCCCAGGAGTGCAGTGGAGGATGGCCCAGGTGCTTGGGCCCTGCACCCCATGGGGAGACCAGGAAAAGCACCTGGCTCCTGGCTCCTGCCATCGGACGAGCGCGGTGCACCGGCCACAGCGCGCCTTCTGCGGCGGCCATTGGAGGGTGAACCAACGGCAAAGGAAGACCTTTCTCTCTGTATCTCTCTCTCACTGTCCACTCTGCCTGTCAAAAAATTTAAAAAAAAAAGAATAAATATTCAGGATTTGCAGTATTATATAAATTCTTATAAAACCAAAATCACATAGGCTATTCATTAAAAACTGTCAAATCACCCAAAGTTCTATAAAATTCAGCAAAATATGACTCTAATACTAATTTAACTATTGGTAAAGATTTTTATTATTTATACTTATTTATCTATGTGTAAGGTTAATGTACCCATTCAAATTATAGTTGATATCAATTCTAATAGTAGTTTGGAAAATTCAGCTTGTGTAATATCGAGTATATCTGAAAATGTTCTAATTAAATGGTGATGTGAAAATAAAATCTGCTTTCCTATACTTTGAAAATTCAAGGGAAATAGAAATGGCAAACAACTTATAAGCAAAAATATAAGATTTTTTTCAGTAAACAATGGGTGCCATTACATGTAAAGTACACTGTTTTTCTGATTTGATATTCTGTGCAGAGGGAGAATGGAACTTTCTGTTGGGTGAATAAAGCATTTTGCTTTCCACCTACCCCTTTCCTGGTGACTGTTAACTATATAAACAGATACTTCTGATTTATAATAAATAGAAACCATTAATTTATTTTTTATAGAATCCAAACAATTGAAGCAGGAATCTAACTTCCCAACAGAATTTCTGATTATAAGCCATTTATTTGTTTAACAAAATTATTATTTAATATATTTTAATTATGATATCCTATACATAGGTAAGCATTGTATGCATGTAAATGTATGAGTATGCAAGCATTTTTCATGTATGTATTATACATGTGCATCTAAGGATGGGGTTGTATTTTCTGTTTAAACACACTGACATAAATTTATTAATTTTTCATTTTTAAAGTCAACAAAAACTGTGTATACACATACACATGTGTTTGTGTGTGTATATATGTAAATATATATAAATGATGTATGACATAATATTTTATTAGGCTCTATTATCCAGAAATTTCTTTTGTTTGTCATATCTGACAATTATTCACTACTGTCTCTTTTTTATTTTTTATTTTATTTTATTTTTAAATTTTTTTTTTTAACAGGCAGAGTGGACAATGAGAGAGAGAGACAGAGAGAAAGGTCATACTTTTTCCATTGGTTCACCCCCAAATTGCTGCTATGGCCTGTGTGCTGTGGCCGGTGCACCGTGCTGATCCGTAGCCAGAGCCAGGTGTTTCTCCTGGTCTCCCGTGCGGGTGCAGGGCCCAAGCACTTGGACCATCCTCCACTGCAGTCCCGGGCCATAGCAGAGAGCTGGACTGGAAGAGGAGCAACCGGGACAGAATCTGGCGCCCCAACCAGGACTAGAACCTGGGGTGCCAGCGTCATAGGCAGAAGATTAGCCTATTGAGCTGCAGCGCCAGCCACACTACTATCTCTTAAATATTACCTCTGTCTCATCCTATTCCTCTCCTACTATCTCAGACTTTCTCATCATAACCATTGCATTTAACCTCATTTCTGGGTAATTTCTTGTGACTTGTCATTCAGTTAAGTACCTCTCTATTTAACAGTGTAAATTAATACAATATACTTGCTGAATTTTAATTTTGATTACATATACTTTTATATATTTTTGAAAGTTATTTGATCATCTTACAATTCTGCTGTATGCTTCTTTTAAAAAATATTTTCCTTTGCAGCCAACACCATGGCTCACTTGGTTAATCCTCCACCTGCATCGCTGGTATCCCATATGGGTGCTGGGTTCTAGTCCTGGTTGCTCCTCTGGGAAGAGGCACCTGGCTCCTGGCTTTTGATTGGTGCAGCCCCAGCTGTGGCGGCCATTTTGGGAGTGTACCAATGGAAGGAAGACCTTTCTCTCTCTCTCTCTCTCACTGTCTTACGCTGTCAAATAAAAAATATTTTTCCCAGAAATCTTTTATTTAAGGTATTCAAACTCCATGCATTCCATAAATACAACTTTAGCAACAAAGTGATTCTTCTCACCATACCCTCCCTCCCACCACTCTCCTACCCCACTTCCTCCTCCCTCTCCCACTTTCATCATTATTCTTTACTAAAATATATTTTCTATTAATTTTTGTGACAGGCAGAGTGGACAGTGAGAGAGAGAGAAACAGAAAGAAAGGTCTTCCTTTTGCCGTTGGTTCACCCTACAATGGCTGCTGCAGCGGGCGCGCTGCAGCTGGCACACAGAGCTGATCTGAAGCCAGGAGCCAAGTGCTTCTCCTAGTCTCCCTTGTGGGTACAGGGCCCAAGAACTTGGGACATCCTCTCCTGCACTCCTTGGCCATAGAATAGACCTGGCCTAGAAGAGGGGAAACCGGGAGAGAATCTGGCACCCTGAATGGGACTAGAACCCAGTGTGCCAGCGCCACAGGTGGAAGATTAGCATATTGAGGCGTGGCACCAGCCTCTATTAATTTTATATACAGAAGATCAACTCTATACTAGAAGTTGAACAAATATTATTATGAAGAAAATAGTGTTCCTCAATAGTTCATTCAGGAGCATGTTTTTTGGTTTCCATGTGTTTGCATATGTTCTAGAGATTCTTGAGTTGTTGATTTCCAGTTTCACTCCATTGTGGTCAGATAAGATGAATGGTATGAATTTTTTTTTTTTGAATTTGCTTAGACTTGCTTTATGTCCTAGTCTGTGGTCTATCTTAGGGAAAGTTCCGTGAACTGATGAGAAGAAGTGATTTTGCAACTGTATGATGAAAAGTTCTGTAGACATCCATTAGGTCCATTTTTCTATAATGTCGATTAATTCCATTATTTCCTCACTGATTTTCTGTCTGGATGATCTATCCATTGCTGAAACTGGGGTTTTGAAGTCCCTCATTACTATTGTATGGGAATTTATGTCTCCATTTATATCTATTAACTTTTCTTATAACAGCCAGGTGCCCTGTAATTACATGCTTATACATTTATTATAGTCACATCTTTTGTTGAATTGTTCCCTTAATCATTGAATAGTGCCCCTTTGTTTCTTTTAACATTTTTTGTGTTAAAGTCTATTATGTCTGATATTAGGATGGCTACACCAACTCTTTTTGGTTTCTGTTAGCATGGAATATCTTCTCCTATCCTTTCACTTTTAGTCTGCCTATATTTTTGTTGGTGAGGTGTATTTCTTGTGGGTTACAAATAGATGGGTTTTGTTTTTAAGCCATTCAGCCAGTCTGTATCTTTTAACTGAAGAGTCAAGGCCATTTACATTCAAGATGACTATTGATGAGTAATGAGCTGGCCCTTCCATTTTCCCATAGATATTCCTATTGTTTACTTTGGATTTCCTTTTGTTTATTTTTACTGGGATATTTTCTGCCTTCACCTTATTTCATAATGATGACCACATTTATGTGTGTAGCACATCCTTTAGGATCTTTTGTAAGGCTGGAGAGTGGTGACAAATTTTTTCAATTTCTGTTTGTTATGGAAGGTCTTTGTTCCAGTTTCATCCATAAATCAGAGATTCGCAGATCATGATATTCTAGGTTTTTCTCTTAAGACTTGACCTTGCCAATGTCTTCTAGCCTGTAGGGTTTCTGATGAGAAGTCAGTTGTGAGTCTAATTGGAGATCCTCTGAAAGTAATCTGATGTTTCTCTTGTGCACATTTTAGAATCTCTTCTTTATGCTTTACTGTGGGAAATTTGACTACAATGTGTCATGGTGAAGATCTTTTCTGGGCATGACTGTTAAGAGTTCTATGTACTTCCTCTACTTGTATGTTCCTTTGTTTCTCCAAATTAGGGAAGTTTTCTGTAATTATTTTACTAAATAGGCCTTCTAGTGCATTCTCTCCACACCTTTAGGTGCATCTAGCCTTGTATGTTTGCTCATTTGATAGTTACCCATATGGTTTCTACCAACATCGTTTTTAAGTTTTCTAGTTTCTTCTTCTTCTTGTGTGTGTGTGTGTGTGTGTGTGTGTGTATGTATGTGTGACTGAATGAGTTCCAGGGATTTGTCTTATAGGTAGGATATTAGTTCTATGGCCTCATCAACTCTGGTTGTTAAGGCTTTCTACTACATTTTTTTTTCATTTATTGAACTCTTCATTTCTAACATCTCATTTTGATTTCTCTTTAAAATCTCAATTTCATGGGAAAAATTTTCATTCATATCATGTATCATTTTCTTTAGCTCACAGATTTGCTTTTGATTTTCAGTAATCTTATGATTAATTTTTGAATTCCTTTTCTAACATTTCCTCAATCTGTTCATCTTTACATTATGATATTGAAATGTTGTGCTCCTTTGGGTGGGTCATGATCTCTTCCTTACTCTTGTTTCTTGAATTTCTGCATTTATTTTAAGGTCTTTGTAGAACTATTTTTTTCCTCTGATGGCTTTTCTTTTTACTATGGCTCTGTGGTTTAGTGGAATGTCTACACTTTCAAGGAATACCAAGAGATGTGTTGTGGTTGTGGCCACGGAGCTTTTATCAGTGCTCCAATGTGGGGCAATTATATAGGCAGGGTAGCACCCAATTTGGGTGTGGTAGTTCTCTTCTGGTAACAGGATAGAGAGGAATGGTCACTTCTGTTGGTTTTGCTGCTCCCTCACCTTCTCTCCTCCAAGCTGAAGGCTACACAGATGTTATCTTCCAGTGTGTGCAACACTCATCCTCAGTGCTCTATGACCCTCACAAATGATCTCTGCCATCCTCTCTGTAAGCATGATTCCCTCTGCTATGAACTGTTCTATGCAAACAAGGAGCCCTGAGAGTGTGCAGCAACACTCAGTGGTTGTCCAGAAACCCAGCTACACCTCGCCTCCTCTCACATAGTCACAGTGTTTTTTTCATTCTCAGCACCCAGGCCTCTTATGGTCAAGGAGTGAAAGAAAGACTTCTTTAACCCAATAACCTGTCCTTTCCCCAAGGAGACTGTGGTGTTCCCAGAGCCACTGCCCATCTGTGTTCTGCCCCATTGGATCCAGCCCAATCTTCACAGCCAGACCCCAAGTCTGTGAGGAATACAGGTTTTTCTCTTTAGTAGATTCACTGGATCCAAAGTGCACACAATGCATGCTGGCTACAGCCCTACTTGCTTCACATTTGTGCTAGGTATGTATAAAAGCACCCGCAGGTGGCACTTTCCTTCCATAGGTATGGCTCCCCTTCCCATCCCATTACTGGGTGGGTGCAGCTGGTGAAACCTTCACACTGGTTGCCCTTGAGCTGCCGTGGTTGCCCGTGCTGGTTGGGTAGAGCGTTTCCCCAGTAGTTGTTGGGTGCACACTCAAGAGCCAGAGCAGCTGCTACCAAAAATGGGGCCTGCCCTCCCACAGCTGGCTGTGGTTCACTGTTGTACTAGGGAAAGGGGAAGAGAGATTTGATGCTTTCCCCACCACCTCCCCAGGTGAACAGTCAAAACTACTACTCTGAGGGATCTGCGCCAGTCTCAAAAGTGGTGCAATCCACTAGGTTCTCCCTCCAGCTCTATCAACAGTGGCATGGATTTGTGCAGTCTGACCTCACCTTGTTTACCAAGACAAGCACATTTTCTGGATCCAAGCTGCAGGGTTTTGTTGTTGTTGTTGTTTCCTCACTTGGTGCTGCATGTCTGTGCTTTCCTCACAGGTCTGGGCCATTTCTAGTGCTTTTGCAGGACCTCCCACTGCAGTTTCCCCGCAAGCTTTACCCTGAGAGTGTTCCTTCTCCCACTTTTTTCTATTAATTTCATTTAGCTTAGATCAGACCACCCTGTCACTGTTTCTCTATTTAAGAGCTCATTGTCTTATTCTCCAACACTGTTTATAATTTTTCTAAGTTCTTCATTTTTTCCTTTTTTATTTGACTGAAAAATTTCCAAAAATTGTCTTCTTGCTAAGATATTCTTTCTTCTTCTTCACAAAGTCTGTTGTTAAGGTTTTCCACCACATTTTTATTTGATGTGTTGAATTCCTTATTTCTAATATTTACTTTTGATTTCTCTTTAAAATCTCAATTTCATGAAGAAAATTTTCTTTCATGTCATGTATGGATTTCTTTATTTTGGATTTGCTTCTCATTGCTTCTACGATTAATCTTTTGAATTCCACTTCCTGCAATTCATGAATCTCTTCATCTTCACATTCTAATATTGAAGTGCTGTATTCTTTGGGAGGAGGAATTACGTTGTCTTCCTTATTCTTGTTTCTTAATTCTCTACATTTATTTTTAGTCATTTATGGAGACAATCACCTTTTTCCACTGGTGGCTTTTATCTTTAGACTATGCCTTGGGGGATTAGTGGAGTGTCTTCTCTCTCAGTGAGTACCCAAGGGTGTGTACTGGGTATGACCAGGGAGCTCTGGCATTCAAGAATCTCAACAACAACAAAATAAACAATCCAGTTAAGAATCAGGCAAAGGACTTTACGGGCATTTTTCAAAAGAGGAATTTAAATGGCTAACAGACACATGAAAAAATGCTCCTGATCACTAGCCATCAGGGAAATGCAAATCAAAATGATAATGAGGTTTCACTTCACCCCAGTTATAATGGCTCTCTTCCTGAAATCAACAAACAACAAATTCTGACTCAGATTTGGGGAAATATGTGCCCTAATCCACTGTTGGTGGTAGTGTAAACTGGTACAACCACTGGTGAAGACAGTGTGTAGATAACTCAGAACTCACAATATAAGCCTACCATATTTCCCAGCCATTCCACTCCTGGGAATTGAAATGAAATCAACATATGAAAGGGTTATCTGTACCCGCATGTTAATTTCAGGTCAATTTGCAATAGCTAAGATATGGAATAAAACCAGATGTCCATCAACCAAAGACTGGATAAGGAAATTATGGTATAGATACACTAAGGAATACTATACAGTGGTAAAAAAAATGAAATCATGTTGTTTGCAACAAAATGGATGCAATTGCAAATGATTATACTTCATGAAATAAGCCAGTTCCAACAAAAACAAATACTATATATCTTCTCTGATCTGTGGTAACTAATAGAGTACCTAAAAGGTAATCTATAGGAGTGAAATTTACACTTTGAGATGCAATTATTTTGAACAGCCCTTGTCTCAACAGTTGAGGAGCAGTGCATTTTTTCTACTATTTGTAGAATTTATATTACTTCATATAGCGTCAATCTTGTGAATATAAAATTAAAAGAAAATGTATCATTTAAAAAATAAGAACGGGAAGAGAAGACAGGGGAGATAGAAGGTTGGGAGGGTAGACAGAAGGGAATGTAGTGTGGGAAGAATCACTGTGTTCCTATATTTGTATATATGAAATGCATGTAGCTTGTGTAACGTAAATAAAATTAAAAAATAAAAACTTAACCAGTTCCTCTCCCTAGAGTGTATAGGGCTATAAGAAAGGCATTATTGGGGTCTTTTCTAAAATTGTGGGCATTCTCAGGAACATAAGAAAGCTTAAGTTGCTAAGCCTGGGGATAAGCCTAGGAACTAAAGGAGACTCTCCTTACTTTCATCATCTCCTTCCAGTGCTGTTCTGAAAATGCTCCATGACTTCCTGATCCAAAAGGTAAATTTTTACACTTGGGGTTTATTTTGGTTTTACTGGTCTTCTAGATCAAATTGGCTAATTATGTATGAATGTCTCCATTATTCCTTCATTTTTTAATCTGTTTAATCCATCAATTATCAAGAAAATTGTGGGGCCCATACTGTGGTGTAGCTGCTTACAGTGCTGGCATCCTATTTGGGTGCTGGTTTGAGTCCCAGCTGTTCTACTTCTACTTCTGCTCTCTGCTATGGCCTGTGAAAGCAGTAGAAGATGGCTCAAGTCCTTGGGCCTCTACAGCCATGTGGGAGACCTGGAAGAAGCTCCTGGCTCATGACTTCAAATCAGCACAGCTCCAGCCAATTCAGCCATCTGGGGAATGACCAGTGGATGGAAGACCTCTTTCTCTCTGCCTCTGCCTATCTGTAACTCTACCTTTCAAATAAATAAATAAATCTTTAAAAGAAAAAAGAAAATTGTGCTTGATTTTTCCCAAAATGATGGTGATGTTTTCAATTTTTTGTTCTATTTGTCAATTTTTGCTTTAAAAACTATGACAGTATTATGAGGCACACAGAACATATAGCTTGTTATATATTTTGGTGAATACTTTCATTGATAGTCATGTTATCTTTAACTCCAAATAATGTCTTTAATAAAATGACTGTCTTTGCCTTACTTTCAATTTGCTTTCATTATTGTTAGTACTTAATGTGCATTTTTCTATCATATAGCAAGAATTCCTTGATACACCTTTAAAATCGTTATGTTACAAAAGGCATAAAACTCAGTGTTGACTTTTAGCCAATATTTGAATGTGCTGTAAATGAAAAACTTTATCCTTTTGCAATTATTGCTTCCTTGATGTATTCACTCATTTTGTATGTTTAATATTGTATTGCTTGTATGGTACTTATTTTCTACATTTTTTAAAGATTTATTTATTTATTTGAAAGTCAGAGTTACACAGAGAGGAGATTAGAGAGACAGAGAGAGGTCTTCCATCTGCTGGTTTACTCCCCAATTAGCTGCAATGGCCGGAGTTGCACCAATCCAAAGCCATGAGCCAGGAGCTTCTTCCGAGTCCTCACACAGGTGCAGGGGCCCAAGGCCTTGGGCTGTCTTTTACTGCTTCCCCAGACCATAGCAGAGAATTGGATTGGAAGTGGAGCAACCAGGACTTGTACTGGTTCCCATATGGAATGCCAGCACTGCAGGCAGTAGCTTTACCTGCTATGCCACTGCGGGTATTCATTGGTATCTATTTATTTCATTGGTATCTATTTATTATTCATTGGTATCTATTTATTTCTGTTTTACTTATATATTATCATCCAGTGTAGATAAATGTTATTATTTCTTTGTGCTGGTTGACAGATTTTGTTCTAATGCTTATTTTCGTCAGTGGAATAGTCCTTTTAGGGCCCCTTGAACAAGACCAGAGAATTCCCTCTTTCCCTTACAGCCAGAATTTCTTGTTTAGCAATCCCAAAACTATTCACATACTACATTCTTAGGTGTTAAAAATATATCTGAGATATACCAGAAAACCCTACAATATGTATTTCTTAATTATAACCATGCACTACTGTTCTAATATGTTGGAATGTATAGAATTAGAAAACATTGATAGGTAAAATGAATACAAACAGATAGTTTAATATTTTATTGTAACCTCTCCATAGGTTTTCTTCTATGTCAGATTCCAAGTATTTGCAGCACCTTATAAATTGATACTTTAGGTGAACAACTGCTTCCCAGAGAATCCATAGACATGTCAGATGTGTTAGTTCATGCTGTCATTTTCCTGTTTTTCAGTCCGCGGTTCCTGTTTGGCCCCTAAGGATTTTCATCCTTCATTTTTGCACACTCAGTGACATCTATATCTATCTTTGCAGCTTTACTAGATGTTTCTACCCTGAAGTTTCCTAGAAACTAAAATATTTAGTATACTTCAAATATTAATTTCCATCCTTAATTCTATTATTTAGAAAAGTAAAGCTGTTAAAAATATAACATTCTAAAAATATGAAGCAATGGTTAAAAAAATCTCCCCTACTTTGTTACTGATCCCCTTGTCTTAATAATTCATATTTAACTGACTGTATACAATTGGTTTAGTTAGAAATATTTTTGGCAGGAGAGACAGAAATGTCAACACAATACTCCTATAACAATCTTTTTAATCATTGCTATTACTATTGAACACATGGTATTTTAATATAATTGATACAATGTAGAATAGTTTTTCAAGCAAATGCCAGACATATAAATTATTCTCATAATATTTTTAATGGATATAGCATTCTGATAACATATTCATACACATTAGTGACATTTTGTCAAATAACATAGATGATATGGATGGCTTACCTATTGTGATGGTCCTGCAGGCTCTCACGTATCAGAAGAAGGAAAGTTCAAAAAATAACCATGGTAGATCTTTCTGAAAGGTGGTATGAGGAATATAGGAAATCGTCCCACAATCTTATTATTGTAGTAAGCTGGTCAAAATTAACAGACAACCATTCAAAGTCTTTGGAAATTATCCAAGGAGCTTACAACAAAATCAGTCATATTTATTCAACAAAATCTTTTGAAACTCAGTAAGAAGAGTGGGAGATCATGACGTTACCCCAGAGACAGGGACTGTATCTATACCCCACAAATCTAGCTGGAGGAAGTTACCTCAACTGGTTCAGCCACTGATTGATTGTAAATGTCCCCTAAAGCTTGCCAGGGTTAAAAGAGTATTCAGAATGATTTCTACTGCTGACGGATCCTAATTTCCAAAATGTACATATCATAAATGTCCTGAACCGAATCAATGCCCACTTCTAGCTCTTCATGCATATGGAGAAGTTGTTGGTGACAGTAGAGGCCAACTATTTAGCATAATGCTATCTGGCAAGTAAGTTGTTCCAGTGGGTTCAGCCAAACAACAGCTCTCTGCTCCCCCAGCTTCCTAGTATAGGAAAGCCACTCACATAGATTTGATGACCAAATTATTGGAAATCTTGTCCTCCTTGACTCTGTGCTACCAAAAATCCATACGGAGTATTTGCAGCCAGACTCTGGCCCCAGTTCCTATCCTCATATTTTTCCCTCCATCCCACAGTTTCTGCTCCACAGTTGTGATACAGGTGGGAAGTCAATGAAGGGAAATTTCCCCTCCTTTGCCCTAGTTCTTCAGATTACTGCAGAGGTTCTGTCGAATGCAGTGCTAGAACCAGCATTCTGCTCGTGCCAAGGGGCCTGACTTCTGCTGATTCAGAGTGTGGAGCAATTTATGTTCCAGGATTTCTCAAAAACAAGAAAAGCTCACTTCTGTGAGTGATATCAGTAGAGAAAGACTGGTTAGGAGCCTAAATCAGAACCCAAGAAAGGAACAATCAAAGAAAGCCCATCTTAAAAAATCACAGTCATTTCTGGTAGTCAGAAACACCATGCATGCCTGAGGCTATGTCTTATGAATGAGATCAGAAGCTGTGGAAAACGATATCCACTAACTAGCACAGCCAGGTCACTAAACAAATAAATGAGCAAACAACAATGATAACAAGATTGCAATTGGATGGTATGTCTTTGACAGTTTTTTATGCACAATAAAAATAGCTACCGTATACACAACTTGCGATCTCTTAAAAAGTGAAGGTTTCTTTTAAAAATTTTGTTGATTATTTTTATATCTATTTATTTATTTTATTTGCAAAATACAACTTTTGCATTGTTGTGGCTTTTTCCCCCATAACCTCCCTCCTTAAAGTGAAGGTTTCAAAAAATTCATTTATTTCCAAATCCTTCTACCTTTTATTCCCCTATGAGCACAGAGTGGCTTCTAAAGCCTTGCCGTAGGGTGAATTAAAGCATAGATCCTCCAGCATGTCTCAGCTTCTGCAGTCGCTTGCTAGATGCAGTATACAGTATAGATGCAGTATACTAGAATAGGTCATCCTTCTCCCAAACCACTTGACAGCTCAGGAGCCCTTAACGCTCCACTGAGTGAGCAGCATGAGTTCATGTCCTTTGTACAGAGTGTTGCCGTCACTAGAGGTGATGGAACTCAGTGGAAAGGCTGCTTTATTTCTTAACCAGAATGTCTGTAATAAGTGACAGAGCTTAAGGATCAGCTTGATTGATTAAGGATTAGCATTGTATTCCTTGGCCTCATTTGCACATGTTTTCACAGACTCTTAGGCCAGTAATAATGGTCTGGGCTGTCTTATTCAGCTAATGGCGGTGATAATTCTTTGTCCAAGATTGATCTCTTTGGGGTAAGAGCTCTGGAGTCTCTTGCTAATTTATAGATGAGAAAATATCCACAAAAATCAAGGTCATACATGTCTTGCACTTACCAAAGCTGAAACACAGGGCTTCAACAAGACATTCTATATTGCCTTCAGAGTTCTAGATAGCATAGATACTTATAGTATAGTCAGTTATAAAATTTCTTTAGAGTGTGTGCATAGCCTACTGCTTAGCATGCCTGCGTCTCACAGTGGAGTGCATGAGTTTGATTATCTGCCCTAATCTGGTTCCTATCATTGCAGATTCTTAGAGGCAGTGATAATAGCTCAAATCATTGGCTATTACCATTGGATACCATTCACATGGAAGACATGCACTGAGTTGCCAGCTTCTGGCTTCAGCCTTGGGACAGCTTCAGTGGTTATGAGCATTTAAGGAATAAACCAGTTGATCAGAGTTATCTGTTTGTTTGTCTCTGTCTTTCTCCCATTGTGTCTTTTTCTTTCTCTCTCAAATAAATATTTGAAATATTTCTTTATAAGAAGTTTGAAAACAATGCACCTTTAAATATTTACAACAAGGCAAGTAAGCTATAATTATATTTGCATTTTTCATATCATATTATTTCTGTAGTCTATATTGTATAGTTCTCTTTCTCTGTTGTTATCTTTTTCTGGCTTAGGAGCTAAGGTGATGCTGGTTCTGGCTTCATAGACAGTGTTTGGGAGGATTCCCTCCTTTTTTAATTCTTAAAAACGTTTTATTCAAGGTATACAAACTTCATGAATTTCAAATATGCAGTATTAGAAACAGTAATTCTTCTTACCCTGCTCTTCCATCTGTCTGCACTCCCACCTTTCTTCCCCACTCCCTCTTCTTCTCTCATTCTTATTTTTTTTACAAAGATCTATTTTCAATTAACTTTACCTGTCTTAGTTATTTTTTTATATTTTCTATACCTTCATGACTCAATTTTGGTAGATTGTATGTGTCTAGGAACCCATCCATTTCTTCTGGTTTCCCAATTCTTGGCATACAGTTCTTCATAGTAATTCCTGATGATTCTTTTTATTTCTGTGGTATCCATTCTAACATCTCCTTTTACATCTCTGAGTCTATAGATTTGGGTCTTCTCCTTCTTTTTTGGTCAAATGGTGTATCAATTTTGTTTATTTTTTCAAAATAATCATCTTTTCATTTCACTGACCTTTTGTATTTTTGTTTCAATTTCATTTATTTCTTCTCTAATTTTAATTATCTCTTTCCTACTACTAATTTGAGTTTTCTTTGTTGTTGTTTTTTTAGGTCCTTGAGAAGCATTGTTGGCTCATTTATTTGGTACCTTTTTAATTTCTTCATGTAGGCACCAATTGCTATAAACTTCCCTTCCAACACTGCTTTTGCTGTATTTATAAGTTTTGGTATGTTGTATTTTCACCTGCATTCATTTCCACAAATTTTTGGATTTCTCTTTTGATTTCCTCTATGACCCACTGTTCATTTAGAAGCATGTTGTTTGGTCTCCATGTGTTGGCATATGTTCTAGGTATTCTTGAGCTGTTGATTTCCAGTTTCATTCTATTTTGGTCAGACAAGATGCATTATATTTTTCATTTCTTTTTAAATTTGTTGAGACTTGCTTTATCGCCTAGCATATGATATAACCCTGAGAACTTTCCATACATTGTTGAGAAGAAGGTCTATTCTGAAGTATGGGATGAAAAGTTCTGTAGATACAGTTAAGTCTATTTGATCCATAGTGTCAATTAAATCTATTGTTTCTTTGTTGATTTTCTGTCTAGTTGATCTGTCCATTGATGAAAGTGTGGCATTGAAGTCCCTCATTACTTTTGTATTGGAGTCTATGTCTCCCATTATATCCATTAATATTTCTTTTAAATAGCCAGGTGCCTTAGAATTGGATACATACACATTTATTATAGTCATACCTTCCCATTGAATTGATTCCTTAATCATTTCATAGTGCCTTTCCACATCTCCATTAATAGTTTTTTCAAATTTTGTTTAATGAATATAAATTTCAAAAGTACAACTTTTGAATTATAGCAGCTTTCCCCCCATAACCTCCCACCTATAACCATCCCATCTCCCACTCCCTCTCCCATCCCATTCTTCATCAAGATTCATTTTCAATTATCTTTATATACAGAGGATCAACTTAGTGTATACTAAGTAAAGATTTCAACAGATTGCACCCACAAAGACACACAAAGGTTAAGTCCTGTTTGAGTAGTAGTTTTACCATTAATTCACATAGTACAACACATTAAGGACAGAGATCTCACATGAGGAGTAGGTACACAATGACTCCCATTGTTTATTTAACAACTGACACTCTTATTTATGACATCAGTAATCACCTGAGGCTCTTGTCATGAGCTGCCAAGGCTATGGAAACCTCTTCAGTTCACCAACTCTGATCTTATTTAGACAAGGTCATTGTCAAAGTGGAAGTTCTCTCCTCCCTTCAGAAAAAAAGTACTTCCTTCTTTGATGGCCCATTCTTTCCACTGGGATCTCACTCACAGAGATCTTTCACTGAAGTAATTTTTTTTCCACACTGTCTTAGTTTTCCATGCCTGTGAAATTCTTTTGGGCTTTTTAGCCAGATCTGAATGCCTTAAGGGCTGATTCTGAGGCCAGAGTGCATTAACAGTTTTTGTGTTAAAGTCTATTTGTGGTTATACTTGTTGGTTGTTTCCTCTGATGGCTTTTATTGTTGAAACATGCTTCTGTGGCTTAGTAGAATGTCTGTACTTTCAGTGAATACCAACAGGTGTGTGCTTGAGTGTTTCCACTGAGCTCTGGTCAGTATTTCAGGGTAGGGTGAGTAACCAGGTTAACACCCAAGTTGGATGTGGTAGATTTCTTGTTAACAGAAGAGAGGAATGATCACCTCTGTTGGTGTGATCACACCTTTATCTCTTCTCCTCCAAAGTGGTCAATGCTCATGTGTTAGCTTTCATGGCATGCAACAGTCATCCACACCACCACATGCCAAACAAATGATCTGCACAGTCCTCACTCCTAGCATGGATCCTGCTGCAATGATCTACTTCAGGCAACCAGGGAGCATGTGGAGCTGTACACAGTGATTGCCCAGAGTCCAAGCTACACCTTGTGTACCCTCATGTGCCGCAGAGTTCCCACAGTCTCAGCACACAAGGTCTCCACCGTCACTGGGTACAAAGGGCCTGCTCCCTCCACCCGCCCCCATCCTTTCTTGTCCACAGAAAGGCAGACATTCCCAATCCAGCTGACTGTGGGTGCTCTGCTTAGGAGCCTTGTAGTCTGCAGTATGCTTTGAGGCTGGAGGTGCCAGTCTTATGTAGGTGCCCAGCCCCATGTCAATTCTCCCAGCCAGACTCAAAGTCAAGGGGAATCCAAATTTTTCCTCTGCAAGAATCACTGGACCACACACATACACAAGAGACATTGGCCGAATGTTGCCCTCTCCCAGCTGCATCTTCCAGTTCTGCTGAGAACATGTCATCCTGTGTGTGCACACAAAGGCTTCCACAACTGCTGCTTATGCCCAAAATAGCACCTGCCCTCTCCATTGTTGGGAAGGTGGATAGGGTGTTCAATAGTGACAGCAATGATTAAAAGGATTGTTATAGGAATATTGTGTTGACATTTCTGTCTCTCCTGCTAAAATATTTCCAACTAAACCAATTATATACAGTTAAGTATGAATTATTATTAAGACAAGGTGATCAGTAACAAACTGGGGGGGGTGTTTTTTAACCATTGCTTCATATTTTTAAAATGTTATATATTTAATAGCTTTTCTTTTCTAAATAATATGATTAAGGATGGAAATTAATATTAAGTTTAATAAATTCATTTGTTTCTAGGAAACTTCAGGGTAGAAAGATCTAGAAAAGATGCAAATATAGATATAGATGTCACTGAGAGTGCAAAATGAAGAGTACAAATTCTTTTATTTCCATAGATACCCGCTGGCCCCTTGTGTTACAGGCTGGACTCACACCAGCTCTCCCTCTGGCTATATCACCACCACAGATTGCTATATTCGGAGCTCACTTCCATTTCCAAGGTGGCGCCTTCTTTAGTTCTCGACTACTGGAGTCCTGTGTTGTGTCCATGTTCATACTGTGAGTCTGCACTTTTCACATAGGTTCATGGCATTCTTCTTCCTTCCATACAGTTTCCACTTCTGTTTTCTCTCTAATTCTCCTCTGAAAGTACACTTCATACTCATTTTTTTTTAACTATTTATTCCTAGCCTAGCGCAGTATGTCATATGTCATACCCTGTTCCACCATCTTGGAATCCTTTATAAATTTGTTTTGATCTAAAGTAACCAACAGGTTACATTATAATATATAACCATGTATATGTTTATAACCATCAAACCAATATATAATCTCACAAGACAATTCTGTGTATCTAACATAATTTTCTGGAAATTTTAGTTATATAATTATATTCATTGTCTTTATCACTATTTCTCATTCATTGAATCTCCTTCAATGTATACTGTCTTAAATTCAATTAAACTCTATCTTAAATTTAATATCATAAACTGCCAACAACTGTTTTTCTGGACTTTGCAAGATGAGTAGACTTTTTTTTTTCCTGAAAATTGTGGAACTCCTGTTAGAACAGAGTGTAGAAAACCTTTGATTACAACATGACTATTGCTGATGATTACAGCAACGTGAACCATATAAGATAAAATGATGGCAAGACACAGGAAATCAAGCCCCACCAGGACTGTTATAACTTCAGTACTTGTCTTTTGTTTTCAGGTGCTTCATAATTATTTTAAAGTTATTTTTTATTCAAATATGTTTCTTCATTCACTAACTTTCAAGTCTCTCTATTTAATATTTGTTTCTGCTCTGTTTTCATCCATCAGAGTATTCGAATGCATGGAAAGGTGATTAACAAAAGCCATGTCAAAATTGACTACACATAGAATTGTCACCAACATAGATATCATCAAATTAGAAAATTAGTAACTTCTAAAATTCTGCTTGGTAGATCTGCATGTAAATGTGAATGGCTTAATTTATTTTTTAATTCTAAACTATTGAACCATTTTCTTTTGTCCAGTGCAGAGATTTTAATTTTGCTAATTAGTTTAACAAGTTATTTTCTTGACGCTGTTTGCAAGGATATGCAAACTCAGTTTCCAGGCAGAATTTTTAAGGCAGAATTTGTTCACATGGCAAATACATTGTCTTATATATACATTACTTCCCTAAAACATGTACATCTTCACTGGTTTTAAACTGTAATCGATTGCATCATACATGAATAAAACTTAAAAACTTTATGTTTTAAAAATATTAATTAAAAAAAAACCTCAATTAAAAAAAATCCCTCAGTGTTGCAATTTGATGTAGAGGGTAAGTCACCACTTAGCACACTCACATCCTGTATCAGAGTGCCTGGTTTGAGTCCTGCCTCTTCCACTTCCAGTCCAGCTTTCTAATGATGTACACTCTGTATCACAGCAGGTGAGGGCTCAAGTCGCTTGGTCTCTGCAGCTCATGTGGAAGACCCAGGTTGAGTTTTTGGCTCTTGGCTTTGGTTTAGCCCATTCCAGCTGTTGTAGGCATTTAGGAAGTGAATAAACAGATGCAAGATCTTGCTCTATCTCTATGGCTCTGCTATCACCATTTCCAATAAAAATAAATAAATAAATACATTTTACAAATCCTCATACTTACCACTCACCAAAAATTAAGGCATTATGTACATTTTTAACTGCATTTTCCTCTCTTTAGTACTGTCTGCCTTCTGAATTCCTCCAGTTGCTGAATTTCATGTTTATAATTCTCTTCTTTCCCTTTGTGATTTACATTATACCAATGAATGCCTACCATGGCACTGCTAATTTACATATTTCATAATCTTTACAGACTTGGAATTATAGTAGGTATTATTCTGGGAAGTTTCTTTAACTCAGCATTGTGCTTTTGATTGGTATTTGTAGATTAAATGTTTACATAAGTTGCATTGTCATACGATATCTTATTATAACTCTATCATATTTTAATTTCCATTCTCCTGGCAATGGAGAAGTGGGTTATTTTAAGAGTTAACCTTTGTAGTTGGCATCATTTTGAAGATCTATGTTATTTTCTCCAGGGGAAACAGCTAGGAATGGAATTATTAAGCCATACAATATTTATATTTTTAGATTTTCCAAATGCTGCAAAATTATTTTCCATAGTGCTCACATAAATAAATCCATCCAACAATAGTTTATGTTTCACTTATTCCACATTCAAACCTATGACTCTTGCTCAGGACATTTTAATTCTTGGCATCCTACTGTAGAGGTTTTATATCATATTTATTCTCTCTTACTAACAGACTTTGACTTTTTTCTCTCTTGTGAAATATCTGTCTTATTTTTGAGAAAAATACTAATAAGTTATTATTAGTTATGAATTTATAATTTCCTTGAATATTTAAAAATGCTTATTTATTTATTTTTATTTACTTGAATGAGAGAGAGAGAGAGAAGGAGAGGAAGAGGAAGAGAAAGAGAGAGTCCTTCCATCTGCTGGTTTTCTCCTCTAGTGTTTGCAACAGTCAGGGCTGTGTCAGGCAAAATCCAGCAACCTGAAACTCCATCTAGGCCTCTCACATGAGCAGCAGTGTCCTTAGCACTGGGGAAGAATACATTAATAGGAAGCTGTACTGGAAGTAGGTCAACTGGGACCTTGACTAGGCACTGCGATATGGGATGATAATTTTCCAAGCAGAGACTTAACCTGGTATAGCACAACAGCTACCTCTCTTTGATTGTTTTAGACACTCATTCTTCATCCATTATACAGGTTGTGGATACCTTTTTATGGGCCATATTTTCATTTTGTTGTTATATTATTTGTTTAAATAGACATCTTAAATTAGGATGTAGTTAAAATTCCTTAAATTTGCACATTTATCTCTTGATCAAGAAATTCTGATACCAAATTTCTACTTCTCATTGCCTCTCTGTCTGTGCATCTCTTTCTCTCATATATGTGTGCACTAGAGGCATTTTATTTTCTAGTCCACCCAAATGCAATTGGCAGCTTGAGAACTTCTTTATGTAGGAACCAAAAACAAAATTTTGTGCAGTATGGGGTCCTAGCTTAGCTGCTTGCCTCTCCTGTGTGCTGGCTTAAAGCCAGCATGGGTCACCGTAAATTACTGCAGACTCCAGATTTAGTGTCCACTTAGTTCTTCAAAGTTATACATTCTTGTTGGTTCTAAAAATAAAAATGAAATCACACTCAGAATTTCTAATTTTATTGTACCTGGAGGTTGTTTTAGATGTGCTACATTTCTATAAACAAGAATTATTTTATTTAGCTAAATAATTTATTTGATGCAGTATTCATAGTTGAAGGAGATTGTAATATCTGTGTGTACAGGTTTCATTTGTTTTTAAAATTGTTTTCATAAAGTATTATATTATTGGGTAACTCAATTAAAATGCCTGTAATTGCCATTTCTCAATTATCCCTTTTAAAGTGGTAGACTGACTCCATGGCTTTGTTCAAAGTCATTACTCATTGGGGAAATGTGGTGTAGCAGATTAAGCTTCTGCATATGATGCCAGCATCCTAAATGGGTGTGCTGGTTTGTGTCCCAACTGCTTTACTTCTGATCCAGCTCCCCGTGAATGGCCTGGAAAAAAAGCAGAGAAAGATGTACCAAGTGTTTGTGCACCTGCTACCTGAGTAGGGAGACCTAGATGACGCTCCTGGCTTCTACCTGGCCCAGCCCTGACCATTACAACCATCTGTGGAATGAGCTAGTGGATAGGAGACCTCTCTCTTCCTCTTAATTCAGACTTTTCAACAAATAAATAAATGATTAAATCTTTAAAAGATATTATTTACTTTGTGATTCCCTAACTTAGCCACTAATCTGAAGTACCACTTGCCTAAAAGACAGTATCATATTAACAAAGTTTCCAATTAAAATGTGGTCCAGTGTAAAATTGCCACATAAGGAAATGTGGAATATACCAAGAAGGTTAGAGATTTCATCTTGTGTTTGACCTAGGCAATATGGAATCAGTCAGATGTTAGAAATGTAAACAAGAAGTCAAGAAACATGACTGTAACTATAACGTTACATACATAAACCAAAGGAAGCCAAAGGTAAGAGAAATGAACAGATAAATGGAGAAAACTGTCAGTTGGTTGATTGCCTCAAGAAACATAGAGATAGGAACAAATAATGGTGGAATAGGGAAAAGAGGGTTGAGGAGAAGCTTGCATTGGAAACTCTACAGAAAGAAGAGGGATGCCACGGAGTAGGATGGGAAGTGTAGGCATGTAGCAGTGAGCAGGGATACTACCCATGACTCCCACAACTGTGGCTGGAGGAGACGCTAGCTTGTGAGAGTAAGATGAGAACAGACTGCTGCATCCTGTACCACTGGTGATATTACATGAGGAAGAACCTGTAGAACATGCTGACTGAATCTAGCCTGAAGCCCTATTTGAGGGGCATGATACCCACCTAATTCAATAAAGGCAAAGTACATTTTTTCCTCCCCATCTCCCACAAGGATGCCTGGGAACCAGTGTAGAGAAGATACCATCTTGACACCAATAGAGGCTGTGCTGGTCTCACATGCACCACCAGGGGATTTTACCAAAGGGATAAACTTGTGATCTCCCTTGATTTAGAGTCTGTCTTGGAGGGTTGACAAGGGGAAAGCTACAAATTTAGGACTATGAGGTGTTCCCATCACCTCAACCTACCACAAGGCTCTGGGGCCCAAATTGCCTAAGTAGAGCACCAATGTGCAGCTGGCTCTGGAAATGCCACTGCTATCCCCATTGATGGGGCAGAATTGCGGGCCTAAGAGCAGATCCTCTGCAGCCCGTGATTCTGGAAGCCTTCTGTTCTGCAGCTGTGGGGATTCCGTGACTGTACTATAGGGTGTACTATAGCGGCAGCTGGGTCTCTGGGCAATAATTGTGTCATGTCAGAGGCTCAGAGCTCCTTGACTGTTTGGGGTGGGTCATTGAAGAAGGTTCCTTGCCCACACTGAGGACACCACTGATCCTTTGTGTGGTTCATGCACCAGTGTGGGTGGGATTTGTAACTACTGAGGCTAACTCTGGGCTTTGACCACCTTGGAAGTGAGGAGATGAGGTTGTGATTATGTCAGTAGGTGTGACCATATCCTTCCCCCTGATGACAATAACTTACCACTCCCAAATTGGGTGTCATCATGGATTCTTGCCCCACTCTTGAGCACTGACAGTGATCTGTTGCACCACCCAGTGCACAGTTGTGGGTATTCACTGAAGAAGCATACACTCCACTAAGCCAAAGAGGCTTAATTCAAAGACAAAAGTCATCAGAGGAGAAAACCAACAAATATTTCCAAAAATATCTAAAAATAAATGTAGAAATACAGAAACAAAAATAAAGAAAACATCATGACTTCCCAAAAGGAACACTAACACTTCAATATTAGAATGTTAAGATGAAAAGAATGATAAAATGTCTGAAAATTCAAAAGTATTATCATTAAGTTACTCTGAAACACAGAGTAACAAATTCATGAAGTAAAAAAATCAATATAAGATACAATTAAAATTTTTGCAGACAGATTGAGATATTGAAGAGAAGTCAATCTGCAATATTAAAATGAAGAATTCAACAAGTCAAATAGGAAATACAATGAAAACATTCAACAGCAGATTTGGTAAGGCAGAAAAAGAATATCCAATCTATAAGACAAATCCTTGGGAATATCTCAGTCATATTTGAAACAAAGTTAGAAAAACTAAGAATAGTGTTCAAGATGTAAGGGATACTATCAAGAATGATACATGTCTTAGGAGTTCTTGAAGGCGTGAAGGAATAGAAGTCTTATTCAGTAAAATAATAGCAGAAAACTACCCTAATTTGAATAAAGAAAGGGACATCAAAGTATATGTAGTTAAAAGAGACAAAGGTCATTATGTAATGCCCAAGGGGTCAATTGAACAGGAAGGTGTGCCTATAATAAATACATACACACCTAGTGCAAGGTTGCCTATCTATTTAAAACAAATGTCAGTGGACTTAAAGAGACTAATAGGCTCCAATACCACAGTAATGGAGAACTTCAATACCAAGACAGAGACTGAATCTGTAATAAATTCCCTCCCAACAAAGAAAACAAGAATGATGGCTTCACTGCTGAATTCTACTAGACATTTAAAGAACTAATTCCAATTATTTTCAAAACAATTTAAAGGGATGAAATCTTCTAAAGCTCATTGTAGGAGGTCAGAATCCCATTAATTCCAAAACCTGAAAAAAAGATACAATAGAGAAAGAAAAATGATAGACCAATATACCTGATGAAAATAGGTACAAAAATCCTCATCAAAAATATACTAGCTAATTGAATCAAACAACACATCAAAATATGATTTTGCAGAAAAAAATGGAATTCATTCCTGGTATTCAGAGATGATTCAACCTACATACATCAATAACTGTGATACATCACATTAACAAATTGAAAAGCACAGAAGATGCAGGGAAAGAATTTGATAAAATACATCATCCTTTCATGATAAAAACCTTAAGCAATTTGGGTATAGAAGGAACTATCCTCAACAATATCAAGGCAAAATATATAAAACCAAGAGCCAGTATCACTTTTTTTAAAAAGATTTATTTATTTTACTTGAAAGTCAGAGTTACACAGAGAGAAGAGAGGCAGAGAGAGAGAGAGAGAGAGAGAGAGAGAGAGAGAGAGAGGTCTCATCAGCTGGTTCACTCCTCAATTGGCTGCAATGGTCGGAACTGCACTGATCCGAAACCAGGAGCCAGGAGTTTCTTCTGTGTCTCCCATGCAGGTGCAGGGGTCCAAAGGCTTGGACAATATTCTACTGCTTTTCCAGGCAGTAGCAGAGAGCTGGATAGGAAGTGTAGTAGCTGGGACTCAAAGCAACACCTATATGGGATGCTGGCAATGCAGGCTGTGGCTTTACTATGCTATGCACAGCACTGACCACACCAGCGTCATATTTAATGGGGAATTGTTGGAAACATTTTCACAAATGTGGAATGAGACAAAGATTTCCACATTCCCCATTACTGTTCACTATAGTTCTGGAAGTTTTAGAGACATTAGGAAAAAAAATAAATCAAGGGGATACAAATTGGAAAGAAGTAAGTCAAATTATCCCTTCTTGCAGATGACATGATCCTATGCATAGGGAAAACAAAGAACTCCACTAAGAGTTTATTGGAACTCATAAGAGAGTTTGGTAAAGTTACAGACTATAATGTCAACATATAAAAATCAATAACAGGGCCAGTGCTGTGGCATAGTGGGTTAAGCTGCTACCTGAAGTGCCAGCATCCCATATGGGTGCCAGTTCAAGTCCTGTCTGCTCCACTTCAGATCAAGCTCTCTTCTATGGCCTGGAAAAGCAGCAGAGTATGGCCCAAGTTGTTGGGCTCCTGCACCCACATGGATACCGGGAAAAAGCTCCTTGCTCCTGGCTTTGGATTAACTCAACTTCCGCCAATATGGCTATTTAGGGAGTGAACCAGTGGATGGAAGACATCTCTCTCTCGCTCTCTCTCTCCTGTCTCACTTTCTCTCTTATCTCTCTCTGCCTCTGCATGCTATAACTGCCTTTCAAATAAACAAGTCTTTAAAATAAATCAGTAGCTTTTCTATACAAAGAAAATTTCATGTCTAAGAAAGAATTTATAAGATCAGTCCCATTAACAATAACTACAAAAAAGTTAAATACCTTGGAATAAATGTAACCAAGGAGGTGTAAGAACTCTACAATGAAATTACAAGCCACTAAAGAAAGAAATGCAAGACACACAAAAAGGGAAAATATCTTCCATGCTTATGGATTGAAAGTTAATATTAAAATATCAATACTACTGAGAGCAATTTATAGATTTGATGTGATTCCATTCAAAATGCCAACAATATTCTTCTCATATCTAGAAAAATGATGCTAAAATTCATATGGAAACACAAGAAATATCAAATAGCAAAAAAAAAATCTTAAACAACAAAAACAAAGCCAGAGGCACCACAAAACAAGATTTCAAGACATACTATAAGACAGTTTTAAAGAAAACAACCAGGAACTGTCACTAATATAGACATGTAGACCAATGTAGCAGAATAGAAACCCCAGAAATCAATCCACACATCTACAACCAACTAATTCTTGTCAAAGGAGCTAACATCAATTTCTTGAAAAGGATGATCACTTAAACAAATGATGCTAGGAAAAATTAAATCTAAGAGTTGAAGAATTATGAAACAAGTCCTCTCCCTAACACATTTTAGATAATTAAAATTAAAATATATCAAAGATCTAAACCTAGTACCTGATGCAATCACATGACTTGAAGAGAACTTTGGGGAAACTTTGCAAGACATTGACTTATGAAAAGACTTCCAGGAAATGAATCTAAATTCACAGGAAATAAAGAGGAAAAACAAATATAAGCCACTACACTTTAGTGAAATAAACCAGTCCCCAAAGTAGAAGTATTAAATGTTTTCCCATATCCATGACAATTATTAGACTAAAAAAACTAATTTATATAAATGATATAGACATTCTGACATTTGATTATTGTTTACAGTCCCAGTCTCCATTTTAGATAATCTTTTTTTTTCCTACTTACTATCTGTTGAATCCTTACTTAGTGGATGGTTAACTTATGATGAAATAAAAATTGACAATATTTTATTATAAAAATTAAAAGAAAGAATAAGTAAGGGAGGAGGAAGGAGCTGGGTGGGTTGGTCGAATGGAGGGTAGGTAAGAAGTATCATTGTGCTCCTAGGTCAATATACAAAATACACAAAATTTGTTTATCTTATATAAATTTTAAAAATTAAGAAAAATACAAATTATGCTAATAAAATTGGATCTATACATGAAGAGTAATGAATCCTATATTATGGATCAAGAAACTAAATTTATGACCTATTACTGGCAAAATAGACAAAACAGATAAAAACATGTTAAGAAGCTTCTGCACTGCAAAGGAAAGGCTATACAAAGTGAAGAGGGGGGTCTGACAGAATGGGACAAATATTTGCAAGTATGCAACATACAGAGGAATAATACCCAAGGTCTATAAAGAGCTCAACAAAATCACAACAACAGACAAACTATAGAGTGAAGAAATAGGCAAAGCACATGAGCAAGCACTTTTCAGATTGCAACACAAACATCCAATAGACACATGAAAAACTGCCTAGGATCACTAGACACCAGAGAAATGCACTAAAAACCACAAAAATCATCTTATCCCGGTTAGAGTGGCTAGCATCCAAGAATCGATAAACAAATAGTGTCGAGCATATGAGGAATACGTATCATGGTACAGTGTTGGTGAGAGTTTAACCTAACAAAGCTAATATCGAGGACAGTATGGACATTGCTCAGAAATCTGAAAATAAATTTACCATAAGGTCCAGCCATCCAACTCATGGATATTCATCGAAATAAAATGAAATCCCCATATCAAATAGTTATTTGTGTTTTTTTAATTTTTATTTTTTGGTTTTATTATTTTGTTTATTTACAACTTTTATTTAATAAATATAAATTTCCAAAGTACAGCTTTTGAATTATAGCAGCTTTTCCCCCCATAACCTCCCTCCCACTCACAACCATCCCATCTCCCACTCCCTTTCCCATTCTTCATCATGATTATTTTTAATTATCTTTATATACAGAGCATCAACTTAGTATATACTAATTAAAGATTTCAATAGACTGAACCCACAAAGACATACAAAGTATAGAGTACTGTTTGAGCAATAGTTTTACCATTAATCCTTGTAGTACAACACATTAAGGACAGAGATCCTACATGGGAAGCAGGTGCACAGTGACTCCCATTGTTGATTTAACAATTGACACTCTTATTTATGACGTCAGTAATCAATTGAGGCTCTTCAAATGAGCTCTAAGGCTATGGAAGCCTCTTGAGTTCACCAACTCTGATCTTATTTAGACAAAGCCATTGTCAAAGTGGAAGTTCTCTCCTCCCTTCAGAGGAAGGTACTGCCTATTTGATGACCCATTCTTTCCGCTGGGATCTCTCTCGCAGAGATCTTTCATTTAGGTCATTTTTTTTGCCACAATGTCTTGGCTTTCTATGTTTGTGAAACTCTCATGGGCTTTTTAGAAGATCTGAATGCCCTAAGGGCTGATTCTGAGGCCAAAATGCTGTTTAGGGATTTTGCCATTCTATGAGTCTTCTGTGTATCCTGGAATCCCATGTAGGATCATTGTCTTCTTTTTAATTCTATCAATTATTTGCAGACACTGTTTTTATTTATGTAATCCCTTTGACACTTAATCCTATCTTTTTGATCAATAATGAACGTAAACTAATCACTTTAACAAGTAAGATGGCATTGGTACATGTCACCTTGATGGGATTGAATTGGAATCCCCTGGTACGTTTTTAGCTCTCCCAATAAGGGTAAGTCTGAGTGAGCATGTGCCGAACTGTACATCTCCTCCCTCTCTTATTCCCACTCTTATATTTAACAGGGATCACTTTTCAGTTAAATTTTAATGACTAAGAATAATTGTGTGTTAATTAGAGTTCAACCAATGGTTTAAGTAGAACAAAAAAAAAACACTAAAAGGAATAAAATAGTAAGTTGTTCCTTGACAGTCAGGACAAGGACTGATCAAGTCATTGATTCTCAGTGTCCTTTTCACTTCAACAGATTACCTTTTAAGTGCTCAGTTAGTTTGTACCAATTAGGAAGAACATATGATATTGTCTCTTTGGGACTGTCTCATTTCACTCAGCATTATATTTTCCAGATTCCTCAATTTTGTTGCAAAGTACATTCATTGTTTTTTTTTTTTTACTGCTGTATAGTATTCTATAGAGTACATATCCATAATTTCTTTATCCAGTCTTCTGTTGATGGGCATTTAGGTTGATTCAATGTCTTAGCTATTGTGAATTAAGCTGCAATAAGCATTGGGATGCAGACAGCTCTTTTATTTGCCAATTTAATTTCCTTTGGGTCAATTCCAAGGAGTGGGATGGCTAGGTTGTATGGTAGGGTTATATTCAGGTTTCTGAGCAATCTCAAAACTGACTTCTATAGTGGCTTTACCAGTTTGCATTCCTACCAAAAGTGGGTTAGTGTTCCTTTTCCCCCACATCCTTGCCAGCATCTGTTGTTAGTTGATTTTTGTATGTGAGCCATTCTAACTGAGGTGAGATGAAACCTCATTGTGGTTTTGATTTGCATTTCCCTGATGGCTAATGATCTAAACATTTTTTCATGTGTCTGTTGGCCACTTGGATTTCCTCTTTTGAAAAATGTCCACTGAGGTCCTTGGCCCATCTCTTCAGTGGGTTGTTTGTTTTGTTGTTGTGGAGTTTCTTGATCTCTTTATAGATTCTGGTTATTAATCCTTTATCAGTTGCATGATTTGCAAATATTTCCCCCATTCTGTTAGTTGCCTCTTCACTTTCCTGACTGTTTCTTTTTCAGTACAGAAACTTGTCAATTTGATGCATCTATGTTCATCAGGGTTATTGGTCCGTAATTTTCTTTCAATGCGGCATCTTTTTCAGGCTTAGGGATTAAGGTGATGCTGGCTTCATAGAAAGAATTTGGTAGGATTCCCTCTGTTTTCAAAGGTTCTGAATAGTTTGAGAAGAATTGGAGTAAGTTCTTCTTTAAATGTCTGGTAGAATTCAGCAGTGAATCTATCCGGTCCTGACTCGTTTATGGGTCTGTAGGTTTTTATGTCTTCATGGTTCAATTTAGGTAAGTTGTAGGTGTCCAGGAATCTATCCATTTCTATATTTCCATGTTAGCTGGCATACAACTCTTTGTAGTAATTTCTGATGACTCTTTATTTCTGTGGTGTCTGTTGTTACATTCCCTTTTTCATCTCTGATTTTATTGACTTGGATCTTTTCTCTCCTTTTTTATTAAGTCAGGCTAAGGTGGTGCCAATTTTGCTTATTTTTTCAAAAAACCTGATCTTCGTTTCACTGATCTTTTGTAAAATTTTTAATTCAATTCTGTTGATTTCTTCTCTAATTTTAAGTATTTGTCTTCTCCTACTACTTTTGGGTCTGGTTTGCTGCAGTTTTTCTGGTTTCTTGAGATGTATTGCTAACTTCCAGCTTCATTCCACTGTGGTCTGAGAAGATGCATAGTACGAACTTGATTATTTTGAATTTGCTGAGACTTTCTTTCTGGCCTATTATGTGGTCGATCCTAGAGTAGGTTTCATGTACTGATGAGAAAAATGTGTATTCTAGAAGTGTAGGATGAGAAGTTCTATAGATATCAGTTAGATCTATTTGGATTATAGTGTCAATTAAATCTGCTGTTTCCTTGTTGATCTTCTGTCTGGTTGACTACCATTGTATTGGAGTCTAAGTCTCCCTTTAATTCCCTTAACATATCTTTTAAATAAACTGGTGCCCTGTAATTAGGTGCATATACATTTATAATAGTTACATCTTCCTGTTGAATTGATCCTTTAATCATTATACAGTGTCCCTCTTTGTCTCTCTCCTAACAGTTTTTTTGTTAAAGTTTATTTTGTCTGATATCAAGATGGCTATGCCAGCTCTTTTTTGGTCTTTGTTGGCATGCAATATCTTTTTCCAAACTTTCACTTTCAGTCTGCTTGCATCTTTGTTGGAAAGATGTGTTTCTTGTAAGCAACAAATAGATGGGTTTTGTTTTTTAATCCACTCAGCCATTCTCTGTTTTTAACTGGAGAGTTGAAGCCATCTACATTCAATGTGACTATTTTTTTTTTTTTTTATAAAGCTTTTATTTAAAGAATATAAATTTCCAAAGAACAGCTCATGGACCACAATGGCTCCCCCCCCACACAACTTCCCTCCCTCCCCCCACCCTCCCCTTTCCCGCTCCCTCTCCCCTTCTGTTCACATCAAGATTCATTTTCAATTCTCTTTATACACAGAAGATCAATTTAGTACATATTACGTAAAGATTTCAACGGTTTGCCCTCGCATAGAGACACAAAATGATAATACTGTTGGAGTACTAGTTATAGTATTAATTCACAATGTACAGCACATTAAGGACAGAGATCCTACATGATTTTTTTTTTAAAAAATTGATTAATTGTCTATGCGATTTCCAATTTAACACCAAGATTTTTTAATCATTTGCAATTATCTTTATATAAAGAAGATCGATTCAATATATACTATGTAAGGATTTCATCAGTTTGCACCCACTCAGAAACACAAAGTGTAAAAATACTGTTTCAGTACTAGTAATAGCATCACTTCACATTGGATAACACATTAAGGACAGATCCCTCATGAGACGTAAGTACACAGTGACTCCTGATGTTGATTTAACCATTTGACACTCTTGTTTATGGCGTCAGTAATCTCCCTAGGCTCTGGTCATGAGTTGCCGAGGCTATGGAAGCCTTTAGGGTTCGCCGACTTCGATCTTATTCCCACAGGGCCATAGTCAAAGTGGAAGTTCCCTCCTCCCTTCAGCGAAAGGTACCTCCTTCTTTGATGGCCCCGTTCTTTCCACTGGGATCTCACTCGCAGAGATCTTTCATTTAGGTCTTCTGTTTTTTCCAGAGTGTCTTAGCTTTCCATGCCTAAAATATTCTCATGGGCTCTTCAGCCAGATCCAAATGCCTTAAGGGCTGATTCTGAGGCCAGAGTGCTATTTAGGACATCTGCCATTCTATGAGTCTGCTGTGTATCCTGCTTCCCATGTTGGATCATTCTCTCCCTTTTTCATTCTATCAGTTAGTATTAGCAGACACTAGTCTTGTTTGTGTGATCCCTTTGACTCTTAGACCTATCAGTGTGATCAATTGTGAGCTGAAATTGATCACTTGGACTAATGAGATGGCCTTGGTACATGCCACCTTGATGGGATTGTATTGGAAACCCCTGGCACAATTCTAACTCCATCATTTGGGGCCGTTCCGATTGAGCATGTCCCAAATTTTACATCTCCTCCCTCTCTTATTCCCACTCTTATATTTCACAGAGATCACTTTTCGGTTAAAATTTAAACACCTAAGTATAATTGTGTGTTAATTACAGAGTTCAACCACTAGTACTAGGATAAAGAGAAAAAAAAAAATACTACCATGGATAAAGTATTACATTGTACAACAACAGTCAGCACAAGAGCTGATCGAGTCACTGTTTCTCATAGTGTCCATTTCACTTCTACAGGTTTCCCCTTTGGTGCTCAGTTAGTCATCGCCAATCAAGGGAAACAAATGATATTTGTCTCTTTGGGACTGACTTAATTCACTCAGCATGATGTTTTCTAGATTCCTCCATTTTGTTGCAAGTGACCGGATTTCATTGTTTTTGACTGCTGTATAGTATTCCGTAGAGTACATGTCCCATAATTTCCTAATCCAGTCTACTGTTGAAGGGCATTTGGGTTGGTTCCAAGTCTTAGCTATTGTGAATTGAGCCGCAATAAACATTGCTGTGCAGACGGCTTTTTTGTTTGCCAATTTAATTTCCTTTGGGTAAATTCCAAGGAGTGGGATGGCTGGGTTGAATGGTAGGGTTATATTCAGGTTTCTGAGGAATCTCCAGACTGACTTCCATAGTGGCTTCACCAGTTTGCATTCCCACCAACAGTGGATTAGTGTCCCTTTTTCCCCACATCCTCTCCAGCATCTATTGTTGGTGGATTTCTGAATGTGAGCCATTCTCACCGGGGTGAGGTGAAACCTCATTGTGGTTTTGATTTGCATTTCCCTGATTGCTAGGGATCTTGAACATTTTTTCATGTGTCTGTTGGCCATTTGGATTTCCTTTTTGGAAAAATGTCTGTTGAGGTCCTTGGCCCATCTCTTAAGTGGGTTGTTTGTTTTGATGTTGTGGAGTTTCTTAATTTCTTTGTAGATTCTGGTTATCAACCCTTTATCTGTTGCATAGTTTGCAAATATATTTTCCCATTCTGTCGGTTTCCTATTCACTTTCCTGACTGTTTCTTTTGCAGTACAGAAACTTTTCAATTTGATGCAATCCCAGTAGTTAATTTTGGTTTTCAGTGCCTGTGCTTCTGGGGTCTTTTCCAAGAAGTCTTTGCCAGTACCTATGTCTTGCAGGGTTTCTCCTATGCTCTCCAGTAATTTGATGGTGTCGGGTCATAGGTTTAAATTTTTAATCCATGTTGAATGAATTTTTGTGTAAGGTGAAAGGTAGGGGTCTTGCTTCATGGTTCTGCACGTGGAAATCCAGTTTTCCCAGCACCATTTATTAAACAGACTGACCTTACTCCAGGGATTGGTTTTGGATCGTTGATCAAATATAAGTTGGCTGTAGGTGTTTGGATTGATTTCTGGAGTTTCTATTCTGTTCCATTGGTCTATCCATCTGTTTCTGTACCAGTACCATGCTGTTTTGATAACAACTGCCCTGTAGTATGTCCTGAAATCTGGTATTGTTATGCCTCCGGCTTTGTTTTTGTTGTACAAGATTGCTTTAGCTATTCGAGGTCTCCTGTGTCTCCATATGAATTTCACCATCATTTTTTCCAGATCTGAGAAGAATGTCCTCGGTATCTTGATTGGTATTGCGTTGAATCTGTAAATTGCTTTTGGGAGAATGGACATTTTGATGATATTGATTCTTCCAATCCATGAGCATGGGAGATTTCTCCATTTTTTGGTATCCTCTTCTATTTCTTTCTTTAAGGTTTTGTAATTTTCATTGTAGAGATCTTTAATGTCCTTAGTTAAATTTATTCCAAGGTATTTGATTGTTTTTGTAGCTATTGTGAATGGGATTGATCTTAGCAGTTCTTCCTCAGCCGTGGCATTGTCTGTGTATACAAAGGCTGTTGATTTTTGTGCATTGATTTTATATCCTGCTACTTTGCCAAACTCTTCTATGAGTTCCAATAGTCTCTTAGTAGAGTTCTTTGGGTCCCCTAAATAAAGAATCATGTCGTCTGCAAAGAGGGATAGTTTGAGTTCTTCCTTCCCAACTTGTATCCCTTTAATTTCTTTTTCTTGCCTAATAGCTCTGGCTAAGACTTCCAGCACTATATTGAATAGCAGTGGTGAGAGTGGGCATCCCTGTCTGGTACCAGATCTCAGTGGAAATGCTTCCAACTTTTCCCCATTCAATAGGATATTGGCCGTGGGTTTTTCATAAATTGCTTTGATTGTATTGAGGAATGTGCCTTCTATACCCACTTTGCTTAGGGTTTTCATCATGAAAGGGTGTTGAATTTTATCGAATGCTTTCTCTGCGTCTAGTGAGATAATCATATGGTTTTTCTTCTGCAGCCTGTTAATGTGGTGTATCACGTTGATTGTTTTGCGAATATTGAACCATCCCTGCATACCATGGATGAATCCCACTTGGTCTGGGTGGATGATCTTTCTGATGTGTTGTTGCAGTCTATTGGCCAGAATTTTGTTGAGGATTTTTGCATCTATGTTCATGAGGGATATTGGTCTGTAATTCTCTTTCAATGCTGCATCTTTTTCTGGCTTAGGAATTAAGGTGATGCTGGCTTCATAGAAGGAATTTGGGAGAATTCCCTCTTTTTCGATTGTTCTGAATAGTTTGAGAAGAATTGGGGTTAGTTCTTCTTTAAATGTCTGGTAGAATTCAGCAGTGAATCCATCTGGTCCTGGGCTTTTCTTTGTTGGGAGGGCCTTTATTACTGATTCAATTTCTGACTCACTTATGGGTCTGTTTAGGTTTTCTATGTCTTCCTGGTTCAATTTAGGTAGGTTGCATGTGTCCAGGAATCTATCCATTTCTGATAGGTTTCCCTGTTTGCTGGCATACAAGTCCTTGTAGTAATTTCTGATGATTCTTTTGATTTCTGTGGTGTCTGTTGTTATATTTCCTTTTTCATCTCTGATTTTACTGATTTGGGTCTTTTCTCTTCTTTTTTTAGTTAGTTGGGCCAATGGGGTGTCAATCTTGTTTATTTTTTCAAAAAACCAGCTCCTCGTTTGGCTGATTTTTTGTAATGTTTTTTTGGATTCAATCCTGTTGATTTCTTCTCTGATTTTGATTATTTCTCTTTTTCTACTAGATTTGGGTCTAGTTTGCTGCAAATTTTCTAGATCCTTGAGATGCATTGAAAGCTCATCTATTTGGTGCCTTTCCAGTTTCTTGATGTAGGCACCTATTGATATAAACTTTCCTCTTAACACTGCTTTTGCTGTATCCCATAAGTTTTGGTATGTTGTGCTGTTATCCTCATTTACTTCCAGAAAATTTTTGATTTCTCTTTTGATTTCTTCAGTGACCCATTGTTCATTCAGGAGCATGTTGTTCAATCTCCATGTGTTTGCATATGCTCTAGAGATTCCTGAGTTGCTAATTTCCAACTTCACTCCCTCATGGTCTGAGAAGTTGCATGGTATGATTCTAATTCTTTTGAATTTGCTGAGACTTGCTTTATGGCCTAATATGTGATCAATCCTAGAGTAGGTTCCATGTACTGCTGAGAAGAATGTGAATGCATTACTTGTAGGATGAAAAGTTCTGTAGATATCTGTTAGATCCATTTGGGCTATAGTGTTGTTTAAATCTACTGTCTCCTTGTTGATCTTCTGTCCTGTCGATCTGTCAATATCTGTGAGTGAAGTATTGAAGTCCCCCAGTACTATTGTGTTGGGGTCTAAGTCTCCCTTTAAGTTTCTTAACAAATTTTTTAAATAAACCTGTGGCCTGTAATTAGGTGCATATACATTGAGAATTGTATATCTTCCTGTAGTATTGATCCCTTAATCATTATATAGTGCCCCTCTTTGTCTCTCTTAACAGTTTTTGTGTTAAAGTTTATGTAGTCCGATATTAAGATGGTTACACCCGCTCTTTTTTCATTTCTGTTGGCATGGTATATCTTGTTCCATCCTTTTATTTTCAGTCTGTATGGATCTTCGTTGGAAAGATGTGTTTCTTGTAGGCAGCAAATAGATGGTTTTTGTTCCTTAACCCAATCAGCCAATCTCTGTCTTTTAACAGGACAGTTTAGACCTTTAACGTTCAATGTGACTATTGATAAGTGGTAAGTTTGCCCTGCCATTTGCCAGATATTTTCTAATGTATGCTTTGAATTCCCTGTGATCTTTTGCCGTGAGGTTCCCTTCGTTTACCTTCTTTCATGTTGATGGTCGTGTTTCTGTGTTTCTGTGTGTAACACGTCTTTAAGTATCTTTTGCAGGGCTGGACGAGTGGCAACAAATTCTTTCAATTTTTGTTTGTTATGAAAGGTCTTTATTTCACCTTCATTCACAAATGAGAGCTTTGCAGGGTATAATATTCTGGGCTGGCAGTTTTTCTCTCTAAGTACCTGGGCTATGTCTCGCCATTCCCTTCTAGCTTGTAGGGTTTCTGTTGAGAAGTCAGCTGTAAGTCTAATTGGAGATCCTCTGAGAGTAATTTGACGTTTCTCTCTTGCACATTTTAGGATCTTTTCTTTTTGCTTCACTGTGGTGAGTTTAATTACAATATGTCGTGCAGAGGATCTCTTTTGGTCATGTTTATTAGGGGTTCTATGAGCTTCCTGGATTAGGATTTCTCTGTCTTTCTCCAAGCCTGGAAAGTTTTCTGCTAGTATCTCCCTAAAAAGGCCTTCTAATCCTTTCTCCCTCTCCATACCTTCAGGAACACCTAGAACCCGAATGTTGGGTTTTTTAATAGTATCCTGTAAATTCCCGACAATATCTTTTAGTTTTCTAATTTCCTCTTCTTGTCTTTGGTTTGACTGTTTCCTCTCCTGTTCTCTGTCTTCTAGGTCCGATATTCTCTCCTCTGCTTCACCCATTCTGGTTTTAAGGCCCTCAAGATTGCTTGTCACTTGATCTATTGAATTCTTCAATTCATTAAGATTTTTTGTCACTCTCGTAGCTTCTTGTTCTACTAGTTGTTTCATTTCGTTTTGATTTCTCCGTAGTGCTTCATTCTCGCGAGAGAGATTTTCTATCTTATCCATTAAAGATTTCTGTAGTTCAAGAATTTGTTTTTGAGAACTTCTTAATGTTCTTATCAATTCTTTGAGATCTGCTTCTTGCATTTCTTCTATCTCATTATCTTCACAATCCTGACTTGGGGTGTCTTTTCCGTTTGGGGTCATCATAGCGTCTTCCTTGATCTTGCTCCCTCGGAATCTGTTTTTATTTGGCATTTTTTTTTTTTCCCCACACTCTTTCTCTGGGTTGTCAAGGTAACGGAGTTTGTGTGCGCGGTGTGTTCCCAGTTTTTGGATCCCCTTCAGGTTTCTACAGCCTCGGGTTTTTGGTTCCGTCTGCCTCAGTGATGGGCGGGCGGGCGGGCGGGCGGGCGCGCCTTGTCCCACTGCGTTTAATCTAGCTCGAATTAGCAGGGTGGGTGACGAGAGAGACTAGTGTCCGTGCAGGCTCGCCTCAATTGTGCTGTTTCCCCCCTGGCGTCTGCTTCCCCCCACCAGTGTCTTGGGATCCCTGTATCGGCACCCGTTCAAGCGCTCAGTTCCAATGGCGACTGTGTTCCGCCCGGCTTCCGGTTCAGCCGGCGGGTGCGCCGTCCCACTGCGTTCAGTCCAGCTAGAATTAGCAGGGTGGGCAACGAAAGAGGCTAGTGTCCGTGTGGGCTCGCCTCAATTGTGCTGTTTCCCCCCTGGCGTCTGCTTCCCCCCGCCAGTGTCTCGGGATCCCTGTATCGGCTCCCGTTTAAGCGCTGGATTCCAATGGCGACTGTGTTCCGTCCGGTTCCCGTCCCTCCCGGCAGCTCCCGTGCCACTAAGGCACGATTTGCCGTTCGCAAACTTACTTTCCCCTAGGTCCTCTGCGTCTCATTCACTGGGTCCGGAAGAATTTCCACTGCATTTTTTCCGTGAGATTTTTCCTGAGGCTACAGTAACTCTGTTTTTATTAAACTATCTTTTTGCGGACTGCTAGTGCGCGTCCTCACTATTCCGCCATCTTGGCTCCGCCCCAATGTGACTATTGATAAGTAGTGACTTTGCCCTGTCATTTTTCCCTAAGATATTTCTAATATATGCTTTGAAATTCCTGTGACCTTTTACTGGGAAATTTTCTTCCTTTACCTTCTTTCATATTGATGGCCATGTTTCTGTGTTTCTGTGTGTTACACATCTTTAAGCATCTTTTGGAGGGCTGGACAAGTGGTGACAAATTCAATTTCTGTTTTCTATGCAAGGTCTTTATTTCCTCTTCATTTACAAATGAGAGCTTTGCAGGATATAGTATTCTGGGATGGTAGTTTTTTTCTCTTAGTACCTGGCTATATCTCACCATTCCCTCCTAGCCAGTAGGGTTTCTGACAAGAATTCTGATCTGAGTCTAATTGGAGATCCTCTAAGAGTAATATGATGTTTCTCTCTTGCACATTTTAGAATCTTTTCTTTATGTTTCACTGTGGTGAGTTTGATTACAATGTGTTGTGGTGAGGCCCTCTTTTGGTCATGCTTATTGGGGGTTCTATGTGCTTCCTGTACTAGGATATCTCTTTCCTTCTCCAAACCCAAGAAGTTTTCTGCTAATATCTCACTAAAAAGCCTTCTAATCCTTTCTCTCTCTCATGCCTTCAGGAACTCTTAGAACCTGAATATTGGGTTTTTTAATAGTATCCTGTAGACTCCAAACAATATTTTTAGAATTCTAATTTCCTCTTATTTTCTTTGGTTTGACCATATACTTTCCTGTGCTCTGTCTTCTAAGTCTGATATTCTCTCTTCTGCCTCACTGATTCTGTTTTTAGGGCTCTCAAGTGTGTTTTTGATTTGTTCTATTGAATTAATCATTTCATTTTGGTTTCTCTTCAATATCTCAATTTCATGTTCTACTAAATTCCTCATTTCATTTTGATTCCTCCTTAAGATTTCATTTTCACAAGAGAGATTCAAATAGTTATTTGTAACTCCATGTCAAAGCTCAATCCACAATACCAGAGAAACAGAATTATCCAAGTTTTTCTTCAACTGATGACTGAATAAAGAAAATGTGTTATATATAAATTATGGAATACTATTCAACCAAAAAACCCATTAAATCCTGACTTTTGCAACATTATATATGCTACTGGAAGCCATATGCTTACTTAAATAAGCCACTCTCAAAAAGGAAAACATCATCTATTTTCTCTGATTCGTAAATTAATGTATAATACAAAAGCATATAGAAATGAAATGGACATTTTATGGTATGATTGCCATTTTGGTATGATTGCAATTATTTTTACTCCTACAAAAATATGCTCTTCCTACTTTTTACTTGATGAACATTATGGTTAGTGGTGAATTAAGGCTGTAAATATAGAGTGGATTAAAATTATATCTTGGGAAAATCATGAAATAAAGAGGAAGGAGAGGGGAAAAGATTGGATGAGATTTGGAGAGGAAGGGAAATGTGATTGTCTTCTTGGAACTGTACCTATGGAATGCATGAAATCTGTTCTCTTCATATACATATATATGTATATATATATGCATATATATATGCATTAAATATATAAATAGATTCACGGATTATATAGTGACAAATCACCATAGCCAATAAACATTCCTTCACTTCTACTCTTGAAGATTTGTTAAACATAAAAGTTTCCTGGGCTGGCACTGTGGTGCAGCAGGTTAACGCCCTGGCCTGAAGCTCCATTATCCCATATGAGCACCGGTTCTAGTCCTGGCTCTCCTATTCCAATCCAGCTCTCTGTTATGGCCTGGGAAATCAGCAGAAGATAGCCCAAGTCTTTGGGCCCCTGCACCCGCATGGGATTCCTGGAAGAAGCTCTGGCTCTTGGCTTCAGATCAGTGCAGCTATGGCCATTGCGCCCATCTGGGGAATGAAGCATTGGATGGAAGACCTCTCTCTCTTTGCCTCTCCTCTCTCTGTGTAACTCTGACTTTCAAATAAATAAATAAAATCTTAAAAAATGTTTCCCTGAGCATCCCTCTAAAATGAGAGTATTCCCTTGTCTAGTCTAGTGCTAGGAGCATGGTTATATTATATAGGAGTTTTATTATCTCAGGACAGGACCAAATGCATGTATTTTGATCTTATCACAGATCAACACTCTGGTAAATTGCAGTAAAAATTAGATTAACAAATACACACAAAATTAAACTCCGTATTCTTATGTTAGATTCAAAAGAATCTTATAAAAATCCAAATTATTATCTCTTTTTTTGACAGGCAGAGTGGACAGTGAGAGAGAGAAACAGAGAGAAAGGTCTTCCTTTGCCGTTGGTTCACCCTTCAATGGCCGCCGCGGCAAGCGCACTGTGGCCGACGCACCAGACTGATCGGAAGGCAGGAGCCAGGTGCTTCTCCTGGTCTCCCATGGGATGCAGTCCTCCACTGCACTCCCGGGCCACAGCAGAGAGCTGGCCTGGAAGAGGGGCAACCGGGACAGAATCCAGCACCTCGACTGGGAATAGAACCCAGTGTGCTGGCGCTGCAGGCGGAGGATCCAAATGATTATATCTTAATTTGTCAACTTAACATCATTGACTGACAACATTGAGAGTACAGACGCTGTCTGTGCTTGACACTTTGAATAGTGCTGGTTAAGAAAACAATCTGCATTTTGCCTGTGCTTCTATTTCTGTACAAGAAGGGAGAATGAGGGTCATTTGTGTTTCTTTGTCCAATGCTTTTGTACTGCCCTCTGGGTGATGTCAGTCTGTTTCTACCTTTTGGCAGGCTTTATCACTTTGATATATTGAAAGGGACAGCCTAGTGAAGACACAGCGTAGCAGTGCTGACACTTTCCCTTTATGTTGAGTTTATATTTCTTAAATTTTAAAAGCTAAGGGTATACAGTTTATGTGTCCTAAAACATTTATACAATGCTTTTATCTCCTTTGTTTATGCCGTTTACCATCTCATGAATGCAATGTGCAAGTAATTTAATTCAAGGGTCAAGTTCATAGAATTTTAATCTTTGTTTCATAGGGATGGAAGAACTTAAATTGTGGAGAAAAATTCTACATAGATTTTATCTTGGATAGAGAAGGCAGTGAAAATTGGTATGGTAGTAAGACAGTGTTGTGCAGTTCAGGACCTCACACTCAGCAACACAGAGGTAGAAGCACAGTACTTGGTCTTAGTAGGAACTGAAGGATTATTTTTTACCTTTATAAAAAGAGGATCAATTTAGTATATATTAAGTAAGGATTTCAATAGTTTTGAGAAAAAGCCGAGCTTCTTTCGGAAGCTCCATCTGCAGAAACAGTTTTATTTCTTGTAAGTTCACATTTCAGTGTGGAGAGATAGATCTCTTTCTTTTTCAATCTAATGAAGGGTCCTTTAAAATGAAGATTTCTGGGGCCATCATTGTGGTGCATTGGGTTAAGTTACTGCTCCATATTGGAGCTCTGGTTAGAGTCCAGTTGCTCCACTTCTGCTCCAATTCCCTGCTAATGCACATGAGAAAGCAGCAGATGATGATCCAGATGCTTGGGTCTTTCCTACCCATGTTGGAGACATGGATGGAGTAGGAACTGACTTCTGGCTACTGCTTGGGCCAGACCCAGCTATTGTACCATTTATGGAGTGAATCAATGGATTATCTTCTCTCTTCCCCCCCCCCCTTTCTACATGTCTCTCTGTTGTTCTGCCTTTCACATAAGTAAAAAAGCCTTAAAAGCACCTTGAGGATTTCGAAAAACTTTTTTAAAAATTAATATCTTCAGGGCATAGATTGTTAGCCTAGAGGTTAAAACATCCATGACCCACATTGGAGTACATGGGTGTGAATCCTGGATCTGCTTTTTTTTTTGGACAGGCAAAGTGGACAGTGAGAGAGAGAAACAGAGAGAAAGGTCTTCCTTTCCCGTTGGTTCATCCTCCAATGGCCGCCGCGGCCAGCGTGCTGGGCTGGCACACCATGCTGATCCGAAGGCAGGAGCCAGGTACTTCTCCTGGTCTCCCATGTGGCGCAGAGCCCAAGCACTTGGGCCATCCTCCGCTGCCCTCCCAGGCCACAGCAGAGAGCTGGCCTGGAAGAGGGGCAACCAGGACAGAATCCAGTGCCCTGACAGGGACTAGAACCCGGTGTGCCGGCGCCAGAAGGCAGAGGATTAGCCTATTGAGCCGCGGTGCCGGCTCTGGATCTGCTTTAAATTTCTGCTTCCAGTCAGTGCAGATCCTGGGAGGCAGTGAAAGGCATCAGGTAGTTGGCTTCCTTGCTCTGGATGTTGTCCCCAGCCCAGCCATGGGAGCAATTGAGTAGTGAACCAGCAGAGGGGATAGATCTCTGTTAAATAAGTAAGTAAATAAATAAATAAAAAGCTAACATTTCCAGATTCTGTATTCATAGCTGGTATTGACGTCTATTGCTTTTGGTAGAAACAGACAAGTTTTGCTATTTTAGGAAAATAGATTGTGAAAAGATATAGGTATTTTTTTAGTGGATTAGTAAAGCTAAGCCAAACCCTAAGGATTTCAATAACCAGGGAAACAAAGAATTAAATACAGCACACTTAGCACCTTATAGATTTTTATTAAGACACTGAGAGGACAAATAAAGAAGAGTCAACAACATAGGAATAGTAAAACCTTTGATTTTTCTGAAGACTGAAAATAGCATGCAAAATTAGTATCTTGGTAGTAGATTTCACTTTGATAAGCATATAATCCTGACAAAGGGAAAGTAAGATTGGCAACAAAAGATTGGCATGTCAAGACTAAACTAAGATACAATTTTTCTTTTTTCTCTATGCAGGCTAGACCCTCTGTAGGTCATGAATTCCCAAATCTCTTCTATGTCTCATGATGAGAAATATCAATACTCCTTTTTTAAAAAAGAATGTTGCTTCTACAGTAGTAGTGTTTCGTTTCAGATATTGCAATGGCAGAAAGTGGTGTTGCCTTACACCCATTTGTTCTATTCTACAGTTGGAAGTATAGGAAGGTAGGGTAGGTGGCACTGTTACAGGCTGAACCATGTTCTGCCCCATACTCACAAGTTGAAGTTCTGATGATTGGTAACTCAGAATGTAGCTGAATGTGGAGACAGATTATTCAAAGAGGTGATTAAGGGGATATGAGTCTGAATAAATAGGACTTAACCTAACATAATTTTTGTTTTATGTAAAGGAGATTAGCATGCAGACACACACAGAGGAAAGTCCAAGTGAAACCAAGGAGGGAGTCTCAGGAGAAATGCACCCTTCTGAAACCGTGCTCTCAGACTCCCTACATCCAGAGCTGTAAAAAAAATGCACTTCTACATTTTAAGCCATATTTTAAGTTTGTTGGTAACCCCAACAAGCCACTAAAAGGATAGTAGGAAAAGCTTACTTGCAAGCAGTAACTGGAATTAAGAGATAATTTTATTTTTTGGTGCTAAAAAAACACATGAAATTCAAGTATAGTTTTTTATTTTTTAAAGATATGTAAATTCCAAGGATTTTTCCAAGACGCTCTTATAACATTAAAAACAGATTATAAGAGGGTGAACAAGTTATACATATGTTAGTAAAAGATGTCTGGATTTTCACTGCTGAATAAAATACCACATCTACAGACAGACATTTAACCTAACAGTTAAGACACCCAAATCCCATCCCATATCACACCATGTGGCTGTATATGCAGCTCTAGCTCCTGACCCAAACTTCCTGCTAATTTAGACTCCAGAAGGTAGCAGTAAGGCTCAAGTAACTAGATTTCTGCCACCCATTTAGGATACCTGAATTGAGTTTCTGACTCCTGGCTTCAGCCTGCGTCCAATCCAGCCATTGCTGACTTTTGGGGTATAAATGATAGCTGGAAATTCTCTTTCTCTCTTTCTCTCTCTCTCTCTCTCTTTCTCCATCCCTGTCTCTCTAATAAAGATAACTATAAAATGCATTTCTACTGAGAAACGATATTATTGCTTGCCTGGCTTAAGTTTTACCTGACAGTTTCTAGCTGAATATGCAGTCGATTGAATATACACAAAGGAGATTATAGGAGGAATGGTATGTTGAAAGATCAGCATCCATGTGTATCACCTACTTTTCCCATTTCTTGTTTTAAATAATGGAGTATGGGGTGGGCATTGTCACAGACTACAAGTAGTGCTTGGAACACCTGCCTCTTAACAGAGAGCCTTGTTCAAATCGTGGCTTATACCATTCTTCTGATCCAGATTCTTGCCTATGCACTTTAGCAATGCAGCAGATAATGGTCCAAGTACTTGGATTTCTGCCACCATGTAGGAGACCTGGATGGAATTCTTGGCTCTTGAATTTAGTCTAGCCCAGCTCTGCCCATTGAGTATATGGGGAGTTAATCAGTGGATGGAAGATTTCTGTCTACCTTGAAACTAAATATATACATAATTATTAAATATAAAATTTGTTGCAGGGCATGTCTCCATAGAATAGCCTGTGTATTCATACCTATTGCTGTGTAACAAATTATCTCCAAAACTTAGAGGCTTAAATAGTACATATGTAGCATCTCGCAGTTTCTGTGGGTTAGGAGCTGAGGTTGGCTCTGCTCAGGGCCTCTCACAAGTGTTTAAACAAGTTGTCAGCTGCAACTGCAGTCTACTCTGGATTTGCTTGAGGCAGGGTCTATTTCCAAATGCATTCAGTGATTGTTGGCAAGATTCATTTCCTTATGGACTCTTGAACTGAGAGCCACATTGCATTGCTGAGCGTTGGCAGAAGGCCATCCTTCGTTTCTTGCCATGCAGATCTCTTTCTAGTGCAGCTCACCACATGGCAGCTGACTTGTCAAAATGAGCAAGTAAGAGTGAAAGAATTTTGGCATGAATCAAGGCACAGTCTTTTGTAACTTAATCTCAGAAATGGCATACCATCACTTTTGCTGTATTCTATTTGCACCATATTTGTTGGAAGATGCTCACTAAATCCAGCCCATTCCAAAGGAAAAGGGAAAACGCAAGGGAGCCTGTTAGAAGGCTGCTTAATTTTGGCTTTGTTACCTGTGTTTCTGTAACTTTACATGGACACTAGGTGGTTATAGTTTCTCCTGTAGCTTGTTTTGAAGTTAGAAACATAAATTTAGAGGGCTATTCTTAAATTTATTGGTCTAAGTCATATTTTAAAATACAGACCTGGATTGTATATTTGTCCAACTGTCACTCAGATGGTACTTTGTTCCCCACTTGACTATAATATATATATATATATATATATATATATATATGCTTTTACACTAGGTTTTGAAGAAGAATGTAGTCTTCAGAACACCTATCAGTGTGGCTCAGTCATATGAGAGCTACAAAATCATATGTATAATATATTCAAACACAATAGAGATCAGAATTTTGTGAGATCAGTTGTAAAAATTTATTAAAATACTACTGTATTGAATACTGAAAATTTTGTGGGGAATACAAGAAGTGTAGCACATATTGTTATTTTTTGAAACTATTCCATCAGGAGTAGGAATTTAGTCTAGCAGTTGAGATGTCAGCTATGATTTCCATGATCCATATCAGAATGCTTCAGTTCAATACCTGGCTCCCGTTCCTGATTTCAGCTACTTGCTAAGGTGACCCTGGGAGAGAATGTAGTGGCCCAAGTAGTTGGGTTTCTGTCATACACTTGGGAGACTTAGACTGTGATCCTGGCTCTTGGTTTGTGCCTTGGTCCAGCCTTAACTTTTGTTGATGTTGGGGGCTGAATCAGCAGATAAGAGCCCCCCCCCCGAATCTCAAATAGATACATAATTTAATAATACATTTAAAGTATTCATTTCAATTCGATTTAAAATAGGATGTCTTGTGGCACTAGAGATGGTATAAAACACTGTCCAAACGTGATGAAGTAGCTGATATCAAAACCCCCAAAACTAGATCCAGTCACCTGACACATAGAAAACCAGACATCAGCACCAGGGTGATGTAAGAAAGTTTATTGCAGAGCACAGAGCCAAGAACCAAGCCACTCTCACTTAATTCCTGGGCTCCCACAGGGGTTTCAGATAAAGGATCTTATAGATTGAAGTCAGGGCTGAGAAGTGTGTGCTCAGTGCATGTCAGAGTTTCTGTTTTATCCACAGTGCTTGTGGCCCTCCCTCCATTGTTCAGTAATATTGTGTCCTTTGGGGAATTCTGAAGATGTCAAAGTAAACTCCACTCATTCTGAGAACTACATGCAGGTGGTAGTTCATTTTTGCTCAGGACCTGGGGTTCTTGGAAAAGAAATCATTCAAGACAAAATATCAGGATTAAGTTATCAACAGGGGAAATAAATGACCTCCTGAGTCCTGTGATTAGGGACATTGTAGAGCTGGCTGCATCATTCTATCAACTCAGGGATGTAATTTTAGTGAGACTTTGGTTTGTGATCTTAAAAGCAGAACAAGAAAACTTTAAACTAGGGAGATTAGGACCTCATAATAATATCCAGCATCTGCAATTCAAGGCACTGTATAAGAGCTTGGTTTCAGGGACACTTTGGGAAATAACTCACAGCTTCTAAACATCCTCTTAATGAAGAGGAAAATTTTAATAGTGAATTATATTTTCAAAAAAACTATGATAATATGTCCAATAATAAAGGACCTGTCCATGGGAACACATAAAGTGACAACCTCAACTCAGACATCATCAGAGGACCTTACCTGGAAGACACAGCAGTGAGCTGACCTCCTACAACAGTTTAGAAACTATCTATAGAGGGAACAGAAAAGAATCCAGATGAATGGAAGACTAGCTGCTAAGATTTTACATAGGGAAGCATAAGTCTTTAGAAGAACAGAATGATAGGACACAATGAAATGTGGTGTAAGCTAGAATTCTTAATTCTTCTCTGGAATTAACAAATATAACAAATACCTGAGACTGAGTGATTTATAGACAATAGAAATTCATTTCTCAGAGTTCTAGAAACTGGGAAGTTCATGATCAAGGTGTTGGCTATTCCTTGTCTGTTGAAGGCCAAGTGCAAGATTGTGCCTTTTTTCTGCACCCTCAAAAGGGAGTGAAGGCTGAGTCCTTACATAGGAAAAGGGACAAAAGGAGGGCAGCACAGTCTAAAATCACAATGAAAGGTTTCTTTCTTTATCTAAAAGACCAAGAGATAAGGAGAGTTCTTTCATCTCTGATTTCATGCTCCAAATTCATATAACAATCAGGGCTGAGTTACTGTATGTCAGGGGCCTGAAACTCAGTCAAGGTCTTGCACATGGGTGGCAGATGCTCAAGTACAGGAACCATCACCTGCTCTCTCCCAGGGTGTGTGTTAGAAGGAACCAGGAATCAATAGCTGAGGCTGAATCTCAAATTTGGTTTTTCCAATATGGGTACAGGCATCTCAAGCAGCATCTTACGTATTGCGCCAGCTCCTAAAGCCATGCTTTTAAGAGTATCAGTGTCTTTTATGAGTGTACCATTTTTCTGCTATACCCCATATGCCTGGATCCCAGCTATTAATACCATCAACTTCAGAATTAATTTCTGAAATACAAATTTTGGATAAACATATATATTTAAACCATAACATTAAGGATATTAAGATAAGTAGGGATTCCAAAAGCCTTACTACAAATGTAAGACTTTAAGACAATGAGGAACAAAGAAAGATAATTGTCACATTAGCAAAACTGCTTTTCTAAAACAGCCTGGAATGTAGCAAATAGTCTGAAATAGAAGGAGAGTAACAAGGAATGCAAGACGAGTTGATGATGGACAATTTTAGTGATTCAGCAAAATAAGTTGTCAGGTTGAACTTGGGTGTGGAAGATGGGGTGGAAAGAAGTAGAAATACAGAAAACTGGTTCATGAAGTTTGGAAGAAAATAAGAAAAAACAAGACTATTTAGAGGGAATTTTAGATAAGTTGAAATTTTTAGTACAGCCAGCAGTTGGTTATATTCTAGGGCGTAGAGGGGACGAGCAGGTAAAAGAATTTGGATTTGGAGCTCCTAAGAAGCTTATGAAACAGTACAGGAAAATGCCTACTCTTCAGTTGGACTCATTTAATGCTGAACTGCAGACTATTCTATAACTTTTAAAATAGGCAGGACTTTTCAGAAAACACTTTATATTTCTAAAGTAAATATCACCTGGCATCATCCTTTCTCACTCTAAATGCTCTTAATTCCACATTGCAAAACTATTCCTTTCCTTAAGGAATATCTAATCTCCATAGTGCTAACTCACTTATTCAAAACTGATCAATGAACATTCTGTGCAAGGAAAAGAGCAAAGAGGATGATGAGGAAGTAACAGAGTAGCAGGGAAGAAAGATCATTTTGTCTGTTTGATTCCCTCCCTCATACAATATATTAATTATGGCTTCATAGCAGACATTGGTAAATGAAGCAATGAAAGGAAACCTGTGTGTAGCAAGGAGAACCACACCACCATTAAAAATAATTTGAGCTTTAGTTTCTATAATGTTTATAATTTATATATAAATATCTATAATCTTACTCTTGAAATACACTCATTTAATTTAAATTAAATCGAATTAATTTTAAATTAAATTAAATTGTTCAGTTGTGATACATTGGGAATTCTTGTTATTCCACAAATTTTACTTAGGCCATGGAGAATCTTGGATAGATTTGTCCCTTGAAAACATGCTGAGTTATTGATTCTCAACACAATGGATAATTGAGTGGTGGTTCTTGTAGCCTCTACAAGGCAATATTTTTGAAAGACATGCTAGGGGGCTTGCTTTGGGGTGCAGCTAGTTAAGCCACCACCTGTGAGGCAAGAATACCATAACAGAGTAATAGTTCCAATTCCTACCTTCTCTACTACCCTTTCAGCTCCCTGAAGATGTGCCTGGGATAGTTGTATAATATGGCTCAAGTACTTGGGCTCCTTACTTGGGAGAACTAGATGTATCTCTTGGCCCAGCCCTGGCTGTTGTTACTATTTGGGGAGTGAACCAGCAAATGAAAGATTTCTTTCTTTCTGTCACTCTGACTTTCAATTTAATATATATATATATATAAAATGAAATTATTTATAGTATTTTTAGATTCTTTCTAATTATCTGTATGCTGTATGTCATGCCACATGCAGCTTCACGTCAACTTCAATTTCCATCATTTGTCTGGCTTTTTATATTCTTTAAATGGCATTTAAGGAATTTCAAATGAATAATGCTTCACTTTTAGACATTTAATTTAATTAAGAATTTCTGATACTACTATTTTGGACTTTAAAAAGTCAGTCTAGTATAGCCCTTGCTTTTTAGCTTATTTGGAGACTTAGCTCTAATTGTCCACTCCACATAAGTACAAGAACTTAGACTTTGTGTCACAATTAAGACCCACAACTCTCAAATGTGAGGCATGGCAAAAGCCCTGAAGATTCAGGATATACCTACTAGGTAGGATCCTGACATTGTTGACTTTTTCTAGTTATATTTAGTTTTCTGTTTTTAAATATAAGTTCTGTATTTAAAATAATTTAACTACTTCATTATATCCATTCCAGCAGTTGATATTTTGTGTGCGGTAATAGATAAAGGTTTAAAATCATGCTTCTGTACTCTGCATGTAGATTCCAGTTTTGTTCAATATCATTTATTGAAGAGGCTGTTCTTTCTGCATTGTCTGATCTTACAGGCCTTGTCTAAACAAGATTGGAGTTGATGAACTCAAGAGGCTTCCATATCCTTGGCAGCTCATGACAAGAGCCTTGGGTGATTACTGATGTCATAAATAAGAGTGTCAATTGTTAAATCAACAACAGGAGTCACTGTGCACTTATTCCCCATGTAGGATCTCTGTCCTTAATATGTTGTACTATGTGAATCAATGGTATAACTAGTAGTAATCAAACAGTGCTTTACACTTTGTGTTTCTGTGTGGGTACAAACTGTTGAAATCTTTACGTAGCACATATTAAGTTGCTCTTCTGTATATAAAGATAATTGAAAATGAATCTTGATGAAGAATGGGAAGGGAGAGGGAGTGGAAGATGGGATGGTTGTGGGTGGGAGGGAAGTTATGGGGTGGGGAATTGCTATAATTCAAAAGTTGTACTTTGGAAATTTATATTTATTAAATAGAAGTTTAAAAAAAAACAAAAATAAAACTTGTCAGAGGAACAAATGACCAAAAATGTGTGAACTTATTTCTGGTCTTTCTATTCTTTTTGTTGGTCTACATGTCTTTTAAATGCCAGTAACACAGTGTTTTCACCACTGCACCTTTGTAGTGCATTTTTAAGTCAGACACTGTGATGCCTCCAACTTTGCTCATTTTTCTCAAGATTGCCATGGCTATTTAGGGTCTTTTGTAGTGCCATATGAATTTTGGGGTTTTGCTATCTATAATAATTCCATTAGGATTTTGATAGGGATTGCATTGAATCTGTAGGTCACTTTGAGTAGTATGCATTTTTTAACAATACTAATCCTTCAAATCAATGAATAGAGGAAGACTTCCATTTATCTTTATTATTTAGCTTTCATACTCAATGTTTTTTTTTTTAAGATTTTATTTGTTTATTTGACAGGTAGAGTTACAGACAGTGAGAGAGACTTCCGTTGGTTCACTCCTCAAATGACTGCTATGGCCGGCGCTGCACCGATCCGAAGCCAAGAGCCAGGAGCTTCTTCCTGGTCTCCCATGTGAGTGCAGGGGCCCAAGTATTTGGGCCATCTTCCACTGCTATCCCAGGCCATAGCAGAGAGCTGGACTAGAAAAAGAGCAACCGGGACTAGAACCAGCGCACATATAGAATGCTGGCACCACAGGCGGAAGATTAACCCCGTGACCCACAGCATCTGCCCCAATACTCAATGTTTTATAATATGTAATGTATAAGTCTTTCACCTTTTGCAATAAGTTTGCTACTAAGTATGTTATTCTTTTTGTGGCTATTGTAAATGAGGTTGTGTTTTACTTTTCTTATCAGGAACACAAAAGATAATGTGTTGGTGAGGATGTGGAAAAAAGGGAACCTTTGTACACTGTTGATGGGAATGTAAATTGGTGTACTCTTGGAAAACAGTATGGATATTTCTTAGCAATTAAAAATAGCTATTGGACATATAATCAAGGGAAATGAAATTGAAACCTGGAAGAGATATCTGTATTCCTGTGTTTAATGCAGCATTACTCTCAATAACTAAGATATGCAAACAACCTAAATGTAGATTAATAGAGAATGAGTAAACAAAACATGTTTATATAAACATACGTTATTCAATTATCCTTAAAAAAGGAAGGCAATCATAACACTTATGACAACATGGATGAGCATAAGAAATATGCTAAGTGAGTAAATAAAATACAGAGAGACAGGCAGAATCTAAAACAATCAAACATATAGAAGTATAAGAGTAGAATGGTTAGGGTGCTGGTTGCCAGGATTAAGGATTGTCAGTGCAAAAAATAAAAGAAGAACAAAAAAGCTCTTCTGTAAGCTGTAAATGTGAATAGGACTTTGCAATTTTTTCAACAGGAAACTAAATACATATGCCAGCAACACTCCAGTCATCTTTCACTAATCCCTCTTTTGTTTCTCTATATTCGTTTTTATTTTAACATTCACTGAAACACATCAAATTCACTATATCGAATAAGTAAAAATACATAGGATGGTGACTAAGACAGTTTATAAATTAAATAATAAAAAACAAGTTTGTTTCCCATTCCTACTTACCATTACCATGAATAGAATTCAGTATGAAAAAAAAATAATTCATAATAAGTGTCAGATAATAGGTTTTCAAGTAAGGTTTACCTTAAGGCAGAATTATGTTCCCATTAAGACAGTTTTTTTTGGCTCTTCTGTTTACAATACTGTTTCTTTTTCTTTACTTTGCTTTTCTTTTTCTGCCTTTGAAAGACTGACAAATGACCATAATAGCTGTTTTCCTTGGGCAGTGAGCAGTGAGTGAATGTTGAACTCCCTGTGGACAAAGCATTTTGATGCAAATTTCACCAGAAAAAGAAACATTACTGTTGATTTTTGCAGAACCACTGTACCTCAAAGTAGGCAATGCTTCACTGCTTCTTATCCTGAGGCTGAGTATTAACTACACTATTGAACAGCAAGTGCTTATCATCCTGACCATTCAGACCACATAAATCTCTGGCAAGAGACAATGTCCCTCCAGGGAACTTAGCTAGTACACAAAATGTCAAAAAAAAAAGATAGAAAAAAACCCCACTATATTTATGGTTCACAGCTCTATAAAAGCAAGGGTTATTTACAATTATTACAAATATATTTATATTGCTATCATATGCAAAATAAATTTATTTTCAAGGAAGTTGCATTTTTCTGGTAGAAAGTAATAAATTTCTTTAAATAAAAGTATTTCAACCATACAAATGGAAACATTATATAATACTGTATATTATACTCACTGTTGTGTTTTGGTTGATCTAACAAATTATACCTGGTTACCTACCAGGCACACAGTAAACTCTGAAGTGGCCAAAGGAATCCAAGATGAGATTGGCTTGTACTCTCTAGGACTGCAGTGTGGCTGACTCTGATAACATTTCCTAAGAGTGGGAAGTTTTGAAAGATTGGGAAGATTAGATTTGTATTTTTCAGTTACACTGTAGTAGAATCCAACCGATGAGTGTTTTGAGCTAGAAAAAAATTATATATATATATATGTATATATTATATATGTATATATATTATTTTATTTAAAGACTACAAACTTCATGCATTTAATATTTTAATATATACATATTTGGGAACATGGTGATTCTTCCCTCTCTACCTCCCTGCCACCCATACTCCCACTCTTCTTCCTCCCTTCCCATTCTTATTTTTTTAAAAAAATCAATTTCAGTTAATTTTATACCCATAAAATTAACTTTTCACTAACTAAAGGGTTCACTGAATAGTATGAAGAAAAAAGAACAAAATCAAACAAAAAACCATAAAAACATTGTTCCTCAACAGTCAAAACAAGGGCTGCTCAAAATCATTGCATCTTAAGGAATCAGTTTTGCTCCTATAGATTACCTTTAAGGTAGTCTATTAGTTACCACAGATCAGAGAGACCATATGGTATTTGCCTTTTTGTGACTGGCTTATTTAACTAAGTATAATGGTTTCCAGTTGCATTCATTTTGTTGCGAATGACAGGATTTCATTTTTTTTTTTTACTGCTGTGTAGTATTCCATAATGCATGTATAACATATTTCATTATCTAGATTTCAGTTGATGGCATCTGGGTTGATTCCATATCAGCTATTTTAAATTGAGCTAAAATGAAAATGGGGGTACAGATAACTCATTTGCTGATTTCATTTCCTTTGGATAAATTCTGAGGAGTGGGATGGCTGGGTCATATTGTAGGTCTATATTCAGGTTTCTTAGATATCTACATACTGTCTTCCACAGTGGCTGTACCAGTTTACATTGCCACCAACAGTGTATTAAGGTACTCTTCAACCCACATCCTCACCAGCATTTATTTTTGTTGCTTTCTGTATGAGAGTCATTCTCTTATACAGGGTGAGGTGAGAACTCATTGTAGTTTTGATTTGCATTTCCCTGATAGCTAGTGATCTTGAACATTTTTTTCATGTGTCCATTGCCAGATGAATTTCCTGTCTTGAGAAATGTCTTTTTAGATCCTTTGCCCATTTCTTAACTAGGTTGTACAAAATTATTTTTATTATTAAATAATTGTTCTGTGACTTTGTATTCATTTTTACTAACATTTATGAAAAAAGAAATAAGTCAATATATATATATTGGAAAAACGTTTTAAGAGTACAAAAATTATAGAATGAAAAATAAATTTTTCTTGTGTCATTCCTCCTATTCTATGATGATATCTTCATCTTGTTTGTAGAAATGGTCATCATGGTGGGTTGGTAGGGAAGGTGTGCACAGGCAGCACGAACATGGACAAAGCACCAAATCCCAATAGCTGAAAGCCTGAAAAAATGCCATCTTTTGAGAGTGAAGTGAGATGAAATTACAGCAACTGGTGCCACTGCTGTTATAGCCAGAGGGAGAGCTTGGTGTGAGTCCAGCCTGGAGTCCTAAGGGGGATAGGGTACCCGCTGACCCAGTGAAAAAAGGGGCATAGTTTTCTCTCAGAAACCCCCAAAATGGTGCACAATACTGGCTGAGAGAGGGCAAACACTGTTTGGGGCATAAGCAGCAGCTGTGGAAGGTCTTGTGCGTTCACCCAGCAACTAGTGGGGTCAAGATATCATATTGTCAGTGGTAGCGGCAATAGCAACTCCAGTGCACGCACCAGGCAACCTGCTGGGAGAAAGCAACATTGTGAAATGAGTTGGGGCTGCAGCCTGTGCCTCTTGTGCACCTGTGTGATCCAGAGGTTGTACCAGATGGAAAAATCTATATTCCACAGGTGCCTGGATAGGGCTGTAAAATGCCTCCAGCCGCTCAATATATGTGGGGCTCAAATCGCCTAGGCAGATACCCACAGGCAGCTGGCTCTGGGGACATATCTGTATGTCCGTGGATAGGACAGGCAAGCAGGTGGAAAAGATCCTCTGCACCCCGTGACTGGGAGTCCAGTGTACTGAGACTATAAGAACTCTGCAAGAGAGAGTACAGGATGTAGCTACATCTTTTTTTTTTTTTTTGACAGTTGGAGTTAAACAGTGAGAGGGACAGAGAGAAAGGTCTTCCTTCCGTTGGTTCACCCCCCAAATGGCCACTACGGCTGGCGAGCTGTGCCAATCCGAAGCCAGGAGCCAGGTGCTTCCTCCTGGTCTCCCACGCAGGTGCAGGGCCCAAGCACTTGGGCCATCCTCCACTGCCTTCTTTCCCAGGCCACAGCAGAGAGCTGGATTGAAAAAGATGCAACTGGGACTAGAACCCAGAGTGCCAATGCAGCAGGCAGAGGAGTAGCCTATTGAGCCGTGGCAACAGCCAGGATATAGCTAGATCTTTGGGCAATTAATGTGAGTTGCTCCACATGCCCAGAGCTCCCAGATTGCCTGTGGAGGATGTGATATATCACATTAAAAAACTGAAGAGCAAAAATGATATGGTTATTTCAATAGATGCAGAGAAAGCATTTGATAAAATACAATATCCTTTCATGATAAAATCTTCAAGCAAATTGGGTTAGAAGGAACATTCCTCAATACAATCAAAGCAATTTACAACAAAACCTAAGCCAGTGTCTAAGTGAATGGGAAAAGTTTGAAGCATTCCCATTAAGATCCAGCTCCAGACAAGGATGCCAACATTCTCTCTGTGCTAAAAATTAGAAATCATTCAAGAAAGACACAGAAGAAGACACAAAAATGGAAAATCTTTCATGTTTGTGGATTGGAAGAATTAATATGGTCAAAATGTACAAACTAATGAAAACAATTTACAGATTCCATGACATCTCAAACAAGATACCAAGGACATGCTACTCAAATCAAGAAAAAAATGCAAAAATTCCTACGGAAACACAAGAGACCTCAAATAGCCAAAGCAATTTTATACAACATAAACAAAGCCAGAGGCATCATAATACCATATTTTAAGACCTATTATAGGACAGTTATAATAAACACAGCCTGGTAATGCCAAAAATAGATCTGTAGACCAATGAAACTGAACAGAAACTCTAGAAATCTATCTGCACATCTACTACCAATTTACTTTGAAAAGGGAGTTAACATCAATCCCTGGAACAAGGGCGGTCTCTTCAACAGATGGTGCTGAAATAAATGGACTTCTACCTGAAGAAATATGAAACAACACCTCTACCTTACATATTAGACAGAAATCCACTCCAAAGGCATCAAGGACCTAGATCTACCATCAAATTATTAGAGAATGAAGGAGAAAGTCTGCATGACATTAACATAGACAAAGACTTATTGGAAAAGACCCCAGAATTTCATATAATCAAAGACTAAAATTGAAAATTGAGATTATATCAAGCTGAGAAGCTTCTGCAATGCAAAATAGACACGCAACAAAGTGAAGAGGCAACTAACAGAATGGCAGAAAATATTTTCAAACTATGCCACTGACAAAGGATTAATATCCGAAATCTACAAAGAGCTCAAGAAACTCAACAACAACAAAACAAACAATCTAGTTAAGAAATGGGCAAAGGATTTTAAGAGGCATTTTTAAAAAGAAAAAATTCAAATGGCAAACAGATACATGAAAAAATGCTCAGGATCACTAGCCATAAGGGAAATGCAAGTCAAAAACCACAATGAGGTTTCACCTCACAGAAATTTACAATATTCTCATACAGAATTCAATAAACAATAAGTGCAGTTAAAGATGTGGGGAAAAGATTCCCCCAATCTAGTGTTGGTGTGAAAGTAAACTGGTGCAGTCATTGTGGAAGACAGTATGGAGATACGTCAGAAATCTCAAAATAGATCTGCCATATGACTCAACAATTTCACTCCTGGGAATTTACCCAAAGAAAATGAAATCAGCTAATCAAAGACTTTTCTGTACCCTTATGTTTTTTGCATCTCATTTCACTATAGCTATAATATGCAAAAGATCATATGTACATCAGCTAATGACTAGATTATGCTATGTATACACTATAGAATATTACTTAGCGGTAAAAAAAAAAATATAATCCTGTCCTTGGCAAAAAAGTGGATGTAACTGGAAACCATTATACTTAAATAGCCAATCCCAAAAAGATAAATACTATGTGGTCTCTTTGATCTGTGGTAACTAATAGAGTACTTAAAATGTAATGTATGAAAGTGAAATTGATGTTTTTACATTTGATGATCATTTACAGTAGTTGTCTCTTCATATTATTTGTTGAACTCTTTACTAAGTGTAGGGTTAATCTTATGAGTATAAAGTAAACTGAAAATAGGTCTTTGTAAAAATTAAAAGTGGGAATAGGAGAGGGAGGAGGAAGAAGAGTGGGAGCGTAAGTGGGGGTAGGGTGGGAAGTATTGCTATGTTTCTAAATTAGTATGTAATAAATACATGACATTGATATACCTTAAATAAATTTTATTTTTAAAAAGAAGTCACCTTCATGTATACCAGTGCATACACACAAACAAATGAGGGTACCTTAAAAAGTCATGGAAAATGAAGTTAAAAGATAAATCTATTATGAAACAATGTTTAGTCTCATGGATAAGACTCATACAGGAGTATCTGGGTTCAATATCCGGTTCTGGTTCCTTACTACAGCTTTAAGCAATTGCAGACGAGCAGTCAGTAGAAATAGCCCAAGTAGTTGGGTCCATTCCACCCCTCTGTGAGATTTAGTTTGAGTTCCTGACTTCTAACCTTGGCCCAATTCAGTTCCAGTTGTTGCAAATACTTGAGGAGCGAACCTGTGGAAGGGAGCTCTGCCTGCCTTTGCCTCTCTATCTCTCTGTCTCTCTCTGTGTGTGTCTCTCTCTCTCCTTACCTCTCTATATAAGTGTATGTGTGTGGGGGGGTGTACTCAAATTCATTTAAAAATTATTTTGTTGAGAAACGTTTTGAAATACATGCATATTCTAAATAGACATTTTCATATTTTTAAGGCTGAGTATGTGTGCATATGTGTGTGCGAAGTACCAGTGTATAAAAATACATATTTAGATGAAATTTATTAGATGATTCAAAACAACACCTTGACATTTTAGAAAACAGCAGAAGGAGGAAGGACACACTTAGCTCTCCTCTGCCCTTTCTGCAGAAGCAGGTCACCTAAGTTAGGAAGGCTTTTCTGATCTTCCCTGAAGCAGGTCATGAGACCTTCAGTAAGAGGCAAACTCCCCTAATCTGTCCCAGCTCTGAAGACACAGGATCAGAGAGAAGAAGCTACACAGAGGCCTTGTTCTATTTCCTCCATTAAGTGGTGTGCATTTTATCCTGCCATATTTTCCCATGACTGTCCACTTCATTAAAACTAGCATGAAAAGTATACACCATTTATTTTTGTCTGTATACCTTAAGAAGACTCCGATAGAAGAAAACATTAAATACAGGGTACATGCTTTACTTTTGTTATTCTGTCTCTTGCTGTAGAGCCTCAGCCATAAACTTAGTGTCAGTGATGAAAATATTGTTCTCCTCACCTACATATGACTATTTATCCAAATAGTGTAACAGACTAACAAAACACCATTTAAAAGTTTTATTTATTTATCTATTTTTATTTGAAATTGAGGGAGGGCAACAGAAGGATAGAGGAGGATAAGGATAAGAAGTGGGAGAGAGACATCCCATCTGCTGGTTTGCCCCCTAATGGCTGAAACTGTTGGGATTAAGCCCAGTGACAGCCAGGAACCTGGAACTCCATCCAGGTCTCCCAAATAGGTGTCAGGGTTACAGGTACTTGTCCATCACCTGTTGCCTCACAGGGTATACATTAGTAGGAAGTTAGAGCTGAAGTATAGTGGGGATTCAAACTCGGGTACTCTGCTGTGGGATACTGCAATCCCACATGGCATTTTGAGATCACCACAGACTAGACCCAACAACACACCATTCTCTGGACTAAAGTACCTTAGTGACCTAGGTCTGAGCATGGACATCCTACCCATTCTTTGACTCATGATTTTGGGTTTCTTTTACTTAAGTCTGCACACTGAGGACAAGGTTACAAGAACCCAGATAGTGATGGAACATCTTGGAGATGTCACCCTACTACCTCTTGATGTCACCTCTTAAATGACAGGCATGTAGCTAAATCTGTGTTTCCTTGTATAATGCCTGAACCATTTTCCTTCGGGGGTGACTTGATGTTAGAGCACTACCTGACATCTCCCTGATTTCAAGCATTGTAGATAAAATGTCTCTTTTTATTTTTCCCAACTCTTTACTCTCAAAGTCATTGGCTTCTCTTGTAATAGTACCTGCTTTCAGGTTTAGTATCACTGGGAGTATGACGATTCATTCTTAGAAAACATGTGATTTTCATTTAGCAATATATTTGAGGATACTTTTCTTATACATACATCTAAGATTGCCCACTCACTTTTATTTCTCTAATTTCTTAAGTCTACTATAATTTTTAAGTCACCATCCTTTGATGGAATTTGAGTTTATTAAGTGTTTTGTTACAACATAGCATTTTCAAAAGAATGTAGTGAACACTTTTTTTCTAATTTTCAATTAAGCATTTTATGTGAGTAATTGCTAAAATGCATCAAATGAAAAAGAAAACTAGACAGCGGAGTTTAAGATGATTATTGTTGGAGAGGGAAGGGAATTGTTGCTGTAGGTGAGGGGATTCATCAATAGAAGAAAAGTTCAAAATAAGGTTGCTAAGTGTCTCAATATCAGGCAGAATGGACTTCAAGACTGAGAAATCAACAAGGCTGGAAAGACCTGGTTGTGGGTTAATTGGATGAACTGGTGAAGTCGATGCAGAGTTCACCAGGGAATGTCTTTTCCTGTGGTCAGGAGACTGTCCAGAGGAGTCACTGTTCTGTACTCCCTTGCTTCTGTAGTGCAAAGGTGAATTCAAACTCTGGGAGGAGAAAAGAAGATTCACTGCAGTTTCTGCCAGTTAAGTGAGAATCCGTTTTCTCCAGATTGTACAAACAGTTCAGCTAATCATTGTTGAGACTCGTGGATGAATTTGGAGGGATGCCAGCATTGCAGGTGGCAGCTTTACCTGCTACACCACAATGTTGCCCCAGAATTAATTCATTTTCCTATCCAGTTAGATCTGCAGTCTCTTTAAGGACAAAGACTAGCTTTTGTTATTTCTCATTTTTATGCATCTCATTCCACTCACCAAGGATTTATTGGGTAAAACATACACAAATAATTCTAGAAAAGCAAATATATACAGAAATAACAGAAAGTATTTAAGTGTCTCTTATCAGGAGGCAAAATTGTTCTAGAAAATGTTCCAGTAGCACTACCATTATTTATTCTCAACTGGTATTCTATGAAGTCCTTGAAATCCAATATATTTCTTAGAGTTCCTCTAGAAAGCATGACTAAAATGCCAAACAAAAGCAAATAAATTACTTGTTTATTTGTTTGTTTATTCTGGATTTCATATTATACACACTGCCAGCAATTCCACAGGGTGGTGGACTTATTAAGTGTTAGCATTTTCGTTAGAAATCTTAGCTCTACTCTATTTAGCCATGAACTCTGGGAACAATTTAATTAGGTTGAATTCTCAGTTTCTAACGTGATTGGAGAAGCCACTGACAATTGCTGAGTGAAATAGTTCACAGAGAGGTGGACAATAGGCTGAACACAGCAGACTCTCCCATCAACCTCTCCCTCCTGATTTATTTCCCTTGATAGCTAGGCCACCTCTGGGATAACAACTCTGCTGAAAGGAATTAAAAACAGGGAAATTTCCATTCTAAAGATGTTTTTGCTCACCATGATGCACCTGCTCTCCAGTTTACTGTTGAAAATGTTGCACAGTATAGGTTTTATAGGCTAAAAATGAACTGTAATATGATCTTTGTACACATTTTGTGATTTTTTTTCTCATTCAGCTATTCATTGACTACTTCTGTTGATTAGCATTGTGGTTTTGCAAGCATATCTGATAATCCAGTTTTTTGAAGAAAGATGACGCAATAAGAGAGGATGGCTCTATTGCTGGGACTAGTGACAATTATGAGCCTACTGATATAAAAATACCATGTTTTGAGCCAACAGCGTATCAAGGAGACAAGAACTCTGACTGCATCTCCAGTGTTGATCATAGAACCCCAAATTTTTTCACCATCTTCCACTGCATTTCAGGGCATATGAACAAGGAGGTGGTTCAGAAATGGAGCACCTGTGTCTCCATCCAATGCTTCAATATGTAATGTTGGTGTTGCAAGTTCTGCCTTAACCTGCTGTGCCCCAGTGCTGTCCCCCAATGCAGATTATTTGAAATAGCTATTTGGAACATCAAAATAGAGTTGAATTTTTGCTTAAAACCTCCTTTAATTTAAAATATTTAAGAAACAATTTATGTAACAGCATAATTTATTGCCCAGAAAAGGAAAAGTCACACAGTTGGCAAAGACCGGAGTGCTAGCATGTTATCTTGCAGTGACTAAAATGCACAAGTTCTGCTCATCAGTCTGATAAAATTTCACTCTTAAATGGCAACATAAGTTGAAATGGTGATGACATGTCAATGAAAACTTTTTCAAATCCAGGTTGATGAATTGTCCATTTCTCTTTAAAAAACTGTTAAATAAGTATTGTAACATTTGTAAAATTTTGAAATGATAACAATATTCAGGAAAAGTTTATCTTCTGCAAAGAACTGCCAGCAATAAGCAAAGGCTTAAAGTTTTTCTTTCCATGTGGATACAAAAAGCCTATCTTAGAAAAACTGTTGGCATTTAAACTAGTGGTACTTCCTCAATGGCTAGCTCCATCAACTGTTTTGCTTTTCTTGTAACAGCAAAAATAGTTTTTGGCATTACCATAATGAACTGCTTTCTTCACAAATATATAGTAGTGTCAAATGTTTCTATAGATGAAAGGAAAAGCATTCTAGTGAATTCACAAAAATGATTACCACTATTTAAAATAGGGCACTTCATTCAAAAATATAAAAAATGTCTGTGAAAACTTGGACAAGGAGCACATAAGTCTGCTGGTTAGAGTAATCCAGTGGTGTAGCTGCTGGTAAATTCTAAACGGGGAACTTGAACAGAAAGGTGAATTGCAGGGCTACTTTCAAAAAAATGAAATAGAAGAGCATTTTGAAGATGAAGAACGGATCCAGAGACTAACCTACTTGTTGGATGTTTTCCTCACGTGAGACACTTCCAAGGCTCTGGATAAAAGGTGAGCTTTCTTCACGAAATGCTCAATGTCTCTCAATTCAAGTGAGGAGACTCTTGGCTTCAAAAGGAGCCAGAGTTCTTGGAAACATTTTGCTGCAAAAGAAAATCTTGAAATATGTTACTGCTGCTGGGTTTTGAAAGTAAGAAAAACTATCAAGAATTTAAGATGTCCTGGAGGAATTTCAGGGAAACATAAATAAGAGTAGGCATGTAGCCTACTGATTAAAATGACCCTGAAGACACATGTCCCATAGTAAAGCACTTGAATTTGATTCCCAGCTCCAGCACTTGGGTCCTGACTCCAGCTTGCTGCTAAGTTGATCCCACAAAATAGCGGTGATCACTCAAGTAATTGGGTTCTTGCCACCCACGTGAAAGATCTGGATTGAGTACCTGGCTCCTTGCCTTGGCTCAGGCCAGTCCTGGCTGTTACATTTATTTGGGAAGTAAACCACCAGATGGGAGCTCTCTTTGTCTATTTCTTTTTCTCTGTTTCTTAGTCTGCCAGGTAATAAAAATTTTTAAAAATTAAATCATTGTTTTACCTACTTTTCAAAACAAGTATATGATTCTGTGTCTCTTCTCTGAATTTGCTGTTAAACTTGAGGATTTGGCCTTGTGAAAAAAACTTATGAGCTACAGTCTGTTCATACATATAAGATTGGATTTGGTCTATTTCTCCTCTTAGATCATTTCAGGATTATATGATAGACAAGTATCCTCCTATTCAAAGTCTATTGAACATTTATTGTAGTTTTCAGTGTCCTATATACTTCCATATAAAAGGAGCCTCAAAAACAAAGGAGGAATCCTCTCCTTTTCATGCTTATGTCATGTTAAATCCTGATTTGAGTGTCGATGTGTCAAAAACAAGCTCAGTTTCCATGTTAAACAGAATGTCATTCTTCATTTTAGTTCAATATAATACTTTTATGCATATCTTTCTTATGAGATCAATAAACCAACACGTAAAAACAATGATTTTGTACATATTAAGACTACACTGGGTACTAATTGTTTTACATAAATAAGTAACTGTCTTTCACACTTTCATAAAGTTCTGTTATATGAGTACATGAACACACAGACCCACACACATACACACACATACACATGAATATCCTCCATTTAGGACCCTTATGTCTTTTTTCATGAATTGAATATGTATATATATATATATATATATATACATATATATATATCTCCTATATATATTTAATCTTCTATATGCATCCTATATATATGGGAATATATGCTTGCATTTATACATATGTGTTCACCTTCAGAGGTTTGTGGTTCTATGGTTCATCGGTGTCATTAAAATTTTCATGGTGTAAATACCTTTAATTGAAATCAATTTAAAGGTTTTTTTTTTTTTTTACTTAAACATAGAATGCTTTAGAGTAATTGATTTCTAAAAATCAAGTCCTGAGGCTGGTGTCATGGTCTAACAGGTTAAGCTGCCACCTGCTTGTTGTGAGACCTGCATCCCCTATGGGCATTGGTTAAAATGCTGGCTGCTCCAATTTTGATGCAGCTCCCTGTTAGGATGCCTGAAAATGCAGAGGGAGATGGCTCAAGTGCTGGAGTCCCTCACCCACGTGGGAGCCCCAGAGGTAGCTCCTGGCTCCTGACTTCAGATTAGCCCAGCTGCAGCCATTAGAGTCATTTGGGGAATGGACCAGAGGTTGGAAGATGCTTCCTAGAACTCCATTCTGGTCTCCCACGTGGGTGACAGGGGCTCAAGTACTTGGGCCATCTTCCATTCCTTTCCCAGGCACATTAGCAGGGAGTTGGATCAGAAGTAGAGCAGCTAGGACTGCAACCATTACTCTTATGGGATGGTGGTGTCACATGCAACAGCTTAACCCATTGAGCCACAACACCAGCCAGAGGAAACTTCTAAAATTAAGAAATGTGTTCCAGGAAAGAATCAATTTCATAATAGATCTGAGAGATCCTTGAAGACCTCAAAGATATTATTTTTGTAGACAAACTTAAAGAGTTTCTCAGAAAGACTTAGAAGTATGTTTCACAAACTCTATGAAAAAATAAGGCTTATAGGAATAGGAATCTTTTTTTTTTTTTTTTGACAGGCAGAGTGGACAGTGAGAGAGAAAGACAGAGAAAAAGGTCTTCCTTTGCCGTTGGTTCACCCCCCAATATCCACTGCAGCCAGTGCACTGTGCTGATCCGAAGCCAGGAGCCAGGTGCTTCCTCCTGGTCTCCCATACGGGTGCAGGGCCCAAAGACTTGGGCCATCCTCCACTGCCTCCCAGGGCCACAGCAGAGAGCTGGACTGGAAGAGAAGCAACCGGGACAGAAACCGGCGCCCTGACTGGGACTAGAACCTGGGGTGCTGGCACTGCAGGCGGAGGATTAGCCTATTGAGTCTCAGTGCCGGCCTATAGGAATCTTAATGCCAATTGCCCACATGAAGATTAAACGGGGAAGAAGGTAGAGAAGGGCTTACCTTAATATATGAGTGTAGCTTTTGTCTAATAGAGTAGATTATGGATTGCTAGACATAAAGCTCAAGAGTTTTTGAAGAAATTGTACCAAATTGTATGGGTAATATCAGGGAGAGTGTGGAATACAAAGTTGTCTTGGATTCCCAAAAGACTGGACAGGAAGCCATTAGAGCAAACTGCAAACACAGATTGTTTCTTACAGAAAAGAAAAGGTGGCAGAGAGACCAAAATCCACAGGCCAGGAATGGAGGAAAGAGCCAGAGAGAACAGTTCTCCAGAAGTAAACCTGAGCCCTCATAAAAAAAAATGGCAACATGCGACTGCCTTTATTTCAGATTTTTAAATCAATATTTATTTAGTTATTTGAAAATCAGAGCTACAGAAGGAGAGGGAGAAGCAGAGTTTTCCATCTGCTGGTTCACTCCCTATTTTGCTGCAATATCCAAGGCTAAGCCAGGCCAAAGCCAGAAGCCAAGATATTTTTCTGAGTCTCTAATGTAAGTGATAGGGGCCCAAGAACCCGGACCATCTTCTGTTACTTTCCCCAGGCCATCAGCAGGGAGCTGGACAAGAACTGGAGACAGTAAGACACAAACTGGTGCCCATATGGGATGCTGGTGTTACAAGAGGTAGCTTCACAGGCTAACAGCACGAGGCTGGCTCCTGTTTCAAATTTCTTATGCACTGATAATGGCTGTGTTATACAAATCCCTCCTCTTTTGAATGGCTGTACCTATAGTGGTTACCCTGCCCCTGTTGTCTGTCTTGCCACTGTAATTGTGCTTGGGAAACTACTTTATCTTTTTGCTTCTCAGTTCTTCAGATCTAAGGCAATGATATTTAACAAACTCTCTGAGGGGCATGCCCCAGAGCCTCATCATCACCTGTGCTTGATTGGATTAGTGATTCTAGACTGAGCCTGATGCTAACGGGACAGACCTTGGGGAGGGGAAGAATATATTTTACATTTGGGAGGAATATACAGTTTTGTGATCAAGGGACAAAATGTGACATTGTATTTTAACTAAAAATGGCAAAATATCTCCCACTTCACATGTTTCTGTGACAGTGTGAGTTCAATGCTTCTCCAATCAAATCTTTGGCTCCAGAATCCCTATCCTTTGATTTGGAAGGGCTGTTTAAGGTGGTGAAAGTGACACTTTATGACATGTGAAGCTAATTTGTAAAATGTGATGCTGCTTCTGCTCGACTCTTTGGGGACACTCGCTCCTGTGACATGAGGAAAGCTGAGGACCTCAAGAAGAGGCTCATAAAGAACTGATGCTCCAGTGCATCTGGTCCTTCCTTGACAAGCCGTATTTTGTCATCAGCTGAGAGAGAGTGTACTTGAAAGTGGACCCTGCAGATCCTGCGTGAGTCACCCCAGAGGATACTGCACAGGGAAGAGAAGGGATGTCCCTTCCAAATCTTCCCAAATCTCAGAATTATGAGAAAAAGAGATGTTTGTTATTTCAAATCACTATGTTTGGGGAACATTTGTTATGCAACTGGTTATTGGATTTTCTGATACCTGAGATCTACTCTAGGATTCATCCAAAAAGAGAAAAAAAATAGAGAAGTTAGCTTCTGGTGAAAATTTCAGCAGATGAAAAGTATTCATTTTGTCCTATCTTTTGGTAGGACAAATCTCATGGTTCTGATTGTGATTATTTCCATCCAAGTTGTATTTTCTGCATCTCTTCAAGTACCTTGAAGGTGATAACTATTAATTTTAGATATAATGCTTTGAATTCAAGTGATGAATGGAAATAAAAAAACTGGATTTCACATTAAAAAGTTTTTAGAAGCTCAATATTTTCTGTGTATGTCTGATAGTCTTGAGGAAAAAAAGAAACGGAGTACTTTCTGAAAATAACTCTCTACTATGGGCTCCTTGATACAAAACTGCTACACCATAATTAACCAGTTATCTGGTTACTCCTTGAAGTATGATGATTAGTTGTCAATTTCTACCTGACAGGTACTGAATTCTAAATACATTGAAGAGCATTTTGATAAAAAAAAGACATAAGGAAACATACCCTAGTTTATAGCTTAAGTATTAGGACCTGTACATGGTCCCAAGGCTTATTTTCTCTGAAAAAGTAAGAATGACAGGTTTTCAGTAAAATCTGGTATTTTAAGAATAACAAAGCATAATAAACAGTGAAACATATTTTCAAAATTATGTTAATTCAGTAAGGAGACCAACTGGGTTTATTTCATGACCTTATTTTCATCAAATATATTCAATTTCATTTAGTTAATTCAATTTCATAACATTAGTGCCAGCTGTTAAACCTTTTCCAATGTTGGCTTCTTTCCAAAATTAAAGGGAATTCTTGGCAAAGCCACTGTTTTTTATTGAATTATGAAAGATGGAAAATGAGCAAATACAGACTATTGAGAATTGTCTATAAGAATCTGTGTGCAAATTGGGTGTAAGATCAAATTGTAACTGGGAACTCAGATTTAATAATGTTAGGGAAACAGTACTGCATGGGGAAGAAATCTTTCAGGATGTATATCATTTATCCCTCCATGACAATTTATTTGCATAGAAGGACATAATAATATTTCACTGGAAAGGCTATTTCATGAATAAAAGTCAGTTAGTGGGATGTTAGCGCCATGAGAGAATATGTGTCTTTTGTTGAAAATGAAGCATTTCATATTTTTGTACAGAGCTATTATAAAATGCTTAAATATTAGAAAATATCCATCTGTAGCTTCATTTATAAATAATTTAAGATACTCCTTTCTAAGGATTTTCTTGAAGTTTTAACTTATTTTATATTGTCTTCACTTTTCCCATTTTTATTTTCAAGACAACTTGGTGACTAGGTTGCCTGTATTATCTTCTTGCTTTCAAATATTTTAGGACTTAATTCTTTTTAACTGATTTTAAAAATGCATCTTGTGAGACTGGTGCTGCAACATAGTAGACTAAGCCTCCACGTGAGATGCTGGCATTCCATATGTGTGCGGCTCTTGTCTCTGCTGCTCCTCTTCAGATCCAGCTCTCTGCCTATGTCCTGAAAAACCAATGGAAGATGGCCCAAGTGCTCAGGCCCCCACAACTGTGTGAGATACAGAAGAAGCTGCTGGCTCCTGGCTTCGAATTGGCTCAGCTCTGGCCCTTGAGGTCATTTGGGGAGTGAAACAGCAGATAGAAGACCTTTCTCTGTCTCTCCTGCTCCTTATGTCTGTTACTCTACCTCTAAATAAATAAATAAAATATTTAAAAGAAAATGCATTTGGAAATGTACTTCCTACAAGATTTTTATAAGGCAAAACAAAGTCATAAAGATTTTAATCTATGTGATACACTTTGAAATATCTTGATATTTTACATTTTTATATAAACATATACAACTATACAATAACATATTTATTAACATGGAGAAAGGGTATTTACTTCTTATTTTTAAAATTATGTTTTCCATAGTAACATCCTTTGACTACATCAGACCTCCTGGATAAAATGTGAATATCTAAATATCAGAACTAAATACATAGGAAGTCAGAAATATAAATAAAGCTGTAAGAATGAAAAAAGGAGCCAATGAGAATTATAATAAATTCTCTATATTACAACACAAACTTTTACATTTTAATAGGCACACAGAAATTTCAAATTTATAACTAATCAAAAGACAAAGCTAATTTTCTTCTTAAAGAACTAAAGCAGACTTTCAGTAGAATGTTTTGTAACTCTGTTTAAAAGGGAAAAAAAAGAGTGAATTCAACATATTTAAAGGATAAGAAAAATAGTGCTTTAACAGGTTTAACTGGTAAATATATGTTTTAATTTTAATTAATTTATTGTCATTTTATTTGACAGAGAGAGGCAGAGAAAGAAGAGAGAAATCTCCCATCTGCTGGTTCACTCTCCAAATCACTGCAACAGCCAAGGCTGGGCCAAGCTGAAGCCAGGAGTCTGGAACTCAACCTGTTTTCTATGGCAATACAAGTACTTGATCTACCACTTTTTGCCTCCCATGGTGTACATTATCAAGAAGCTGGAATTGAAAGTGGAGCCAGGACTTGAACTCAAGCACTCCAGTACGGGATGTGGGCATCCCAGGTGACGCATCTGCCACTGCACCAAACACCTTCACCTGCAAAAATTTTAAATTTAATTGCTTGGATTCCTGGCCTTGGGTTTTTAAAATAATTATCCTGTTATTCTCTTGTCTGTAGCTAAAATAAAATTCCAACATGGAGTATATTTTATAAAGAAAGCAGGTTTATTTAGTTCACAGGTTTGGAAGCTGACAGTCTGAACACAGTCTTAGCTGTTCAGTCTCTGGTGAGGACCCATAGCATCTCACTGGTGAGAATGTGTTCAGGAGAAATGAAGAGAACAGATGCCAAAGGCATTCAGAGCTTAGATCACTCTCATTATAACAACCTGTTCTCTTGGTAACCACTGAGGATCCTAGAACTATGTGGATTCCCTCTGAGAGTGGTGCATCTGATGACCTAATTACTTCCTATTGGTCCCACCTCTTGAAGATTCCACCATATCGGAGTATCATCACTTTGGGGACCAAGTTTCCAGCTTCTGGCACGTGAACATTTTGGGAACACACTCTAGACCATTCTAATATAAAGAAAAACTACTGAGAATTGTTGAATAACCCTTTAGTAAGGTCAGCACATAACAACAATTGATTCACAGAGGATAGCAATATCAAGGACAAAATACACTATAAAATTTTGTTTGGCTGTTTTTTCTTAAGTAGTGTTGAAGCAACATACTTAAAACATCCAGAGACCAATCAATAGTATCCTTTGTCAGTGTGGAAAGTATCAGGAATTGCTTGCAACCACTCATCAATAAGCCCTTATTGAACCTCTGAGTGGTATGCTCATGCATTTGTGTGCCCAAGTACTGAATAGATTTTTATAGAACTAACAAGAGCAATTTGTTAGCCTTTGTAAAGTTCCCATGCTGGGCATTTAAAATAGATTATCTTTAATCTTTACAACAACCTTGTAAGGCAATTGCTATCATCAAAACCATTTTGTTATGTGGACACTAGAGATTGTACATATTAGGGAATATGTACAAAGTGAGAGTTTTTCGAGCTAAGAGTGTAATCCTATTTAATCCCAAAGCTGACACTTAACTCTCCTGCATCCTATTTCTTCTATAGTCATGGTTAGGATGACAGTTAAAATTTTTTTAATGATAGAATATTTTAAGTATCCTGCTGAGTTCCTTTCTGTAATTTTTCTTGTTATCTTATATTGTCCCCATGAATCTCTTAGTAATCATAAGAGATTTAATAGATTTTTTTAAATTTAAGTCCTTCATTACTACAAGGAAAAAGTGAGAGTTGCTGCAGATAAGTAATTTGACCCATATCATACAACTCATAATTGAAAAAACTAGGATTTGAACTATGATTGTATTAATCCATAGTCAATGCCTTTAGCCTTCAGACAGAGTTGATTTCAAACTGAGACTTTGGAGAGTGAGAGAAGGAAAGCTGAATGGACTTATAGCAGCTAGGATAATCCTGTAAAAATAGCTCTCAATTCCTCAAAAAGATTCAGTAATGACTGACAAAAGTGTTTGGTAACTGGAGAGTAGAAATAGCAGTATTTTTCTCTCCTCATTTGTTTATTTATTTTTTTTCCTGATAGCAATTGGGCATTTTGATCTTTTATTTTAAAGTCAAACATTCCAGGATGTTCATTTAGTTTCCTAAGAAGCTAAGAAAAACGTGATGAAAGAAGTAGAGACAGACTAATGTCCTTTAAAAAATGTTTGGGGCTTATTAGGAAGCAGTTCTGGACATTTTCATTCTCCTTCAGAGTACAAACTACTGGAGAAATTTCTAAATACACTTTTAATGAGTATTTTTAGTGGACCATTTTTTTGAAATCATGTTTATTGCTAGATTGAGACAGTTGTTGAAATGCCATTTTTTTCCTCAAAGTGCATAGGCATCTTTTTTTTATTATCTGAAGGGAATAATAAATAAATAGGCCCTGCAGAAGACTGTATTAGAGGAGGAAAACAGAATTATTTCCACAAATGGGCTGAGCAGGCAGTGCTGGTTGTTCACAAGAGCATATTCGTTTTATATTAGTTGTAGTCTATAGATGTTGCTACTTCTTTAAAAAAAAAAATCTTACGTAAACTGGTTTGTGGAAGAGGCATATCACTAACCTACCATGAACTTTTCTCCACTTTCCTAAGGAGGGTTTGGGAAAATAAACTTAGTGGCCTCATTTTGTCTTAAGCCTAGGATCTCTTTACTGGTATTGTGGGGGGCACAAGGCAAGAAACCATTGAAGGACATACAAGTGAGCATCCTGATATTCAGAAAGGTATGAATTCAGAGAGGCA